>CP125978.1:293801320-295206320 GCA_030063025.1 Avena longiglumis
GAATCGCACCCATGTTTCTTATGTTGTTTTTCATAACTATCAATCATATCTCTTAAACACAAAAATTTGATACTACTACATACACGCAGGCATCTTCCGGCCGGGCCGAAAAAAGCACGCATATAAATCCTAGTCCCGAGCCTAGCCCGATCAAATGTCTTAATGGTTGTCGGGCCATAGACGAGGTCTCTCCTTAAATTGCCTATTTGTAAAGCCCAAAACTAAGATTTTTTCAAAAGTCAAACCTATATGGCTAAATCTTGAAGAAAAATCAGTCTCCGTCGGTAGACTAAATCTCTGGAATAAAAAGATAGCCGGAAGAAAACACATCTAGCGATTAATTTCACCATGAATGTGTTGGTAGTGATCATGCAGGTCGTACCGCAAGTGTAGCCGCTGCTTAGAACTGCTTGGCATTGCATCTTCAAGCTGCATGCCACATCTTTCTGGCTTCATGCCAGATCTGCATGTCGATGTTGCATGCCCGCCTTGTAGTCGGATGGCCGGTCGTCCGGCAGCCGGCGGCTCATCTATACTTCTCTGTATAGAGTTATTTTCAAACAAAAGAAAAGCACAAGAACATCCAGCGGTTGGTAGCCGAACACGCGCACGTGGTAGAAATCAGCAGTGGCAGCAAGCACACGAGTCACATCTATCTACATGTCTAAAACACGATACCATGGTTCCCTGTCGATCTCCTATTTCTTCTACAACCCACTTTCTCCCTCCTCACCGCCTCCCCCCTACGGCCATACGTCCTCCATCTAGCCCGCTACCTTCTATCCTGTGCTAGTCACCCCATTCCCTCCAGTCGAGCTTGCCCTTGACTCCCTTTTTTCCTCTCCTTTTGGTGCTCGACGGCGACGGAAGATAGTAGATGTCGTGGTGGTATCACGGCATATGCCATGGGTAGGCTAAAGTTGGGGCCGATGGACGTGGAGGAATCCGGGGAGGGATGATGCGGTGAAGACCGCACTCATATGAACAAAGAGAAATACAATGTATATTGGATTGAAGCTCTTAAGTGGAGATAACATCTCGTTCTATACATCTAATCCTTTATAATCTTGCCATACTTGTGGCTATAATCATGCTCCTTGAGCTGTTTCCCCTATGCTTCTATCTAAGCTCTCTATGAGAGTGGAGGAAGAGGAAGAAGGAGAGCTCCTAGTGAGCAGAGAGTGAGCCCTTCGGGGCCTCTCCTTCTAACGATCCCCTTGGTGCTCCTTATAAAGGGAAGCCCAGGGGACAAGACTTGTTCTACACGTTTGGCATGTAGATGGCATATTCCCGGGATCTTCTTGGATGCTTAGCATATGCCTTGGCATCTTTGGAGATGCCAGGGCATATTCTCTTAGCATCTCCTTGATGCCAAGGGCTTATTCCCTGTGCCCATGTGCTAGTCTGAGCGAGTGGTCCCAAGACTGGCTCCTGACACGAAGATCTTGACTTTACTTGATCGTATGTCGACGTAGTTGTTGAGACTGCATCCTGGAATAAATAAGAGGGCGTCTGGAGCTTTATAACTGCTCAGCGCCTGGCCATTGGTAATTCGCCCGGACGGTTGACTCGGCCTGGTCCTGATAGGCCCAGCTAAACTACATTTACAGGCCCAGCCGGATTACACTTCACTCGGCCTGGGTGTGAAAGACAACTAGAGTGGCCCAGTCGGGTCACTGGGAGCCCAGCCGGGTTCCCTTCAAGCCGGCCCGCTATTGGGGGCGTCGATCTGGCCAAGCAGTCCCGTGGTGGGCCGAGGTTCTCCTAATTCGGCCCACCCGGGCGACGAGCCACAAGTGCCGCGCGGCTCAGAGGGCCGGTGACCGACGAAGGGAGGAAATTGGCGTGGTGCCCTTGGAGTTGGCGACGCGCTGGGTCGCTGGCGACGTTGGCGGGATTATGAGGCGGAGTCAGGCCGGCCGACTCGCTTAGTTAATGCCCAACCGATTTCTCCTGCTCAAAGACATAGCAAACTGGCTCAGCCTGGTTAATTCGGCCCAGGAGGGGCAGATTCTGTCTTGACCAGGCTGAGTTAAATATAACTCGGCCCAACCAGGATTTATTCTTCTTTCTTTCATCTTTTACGACTCTCTTCACCCATTCTTTCCATTTAATTGTTTTATTCTTTTACACAGATCACTTTATAGCTCAACTCTAGGGTACCCGGGGGTACACCCCCGACATTAGTCCCCGAGGCCATGTGGGATTCGTAGAATCGCTCATGGGCTTTATATTTAAATATTCCCAGAGTTGTTTTTCGACTTATTGCACCTTGATTGTATGCCTCTATGTCTTATAATCTTTTTGAGCAAGTTTTTGACTACTGGCGTTCTCGGGCATTGGCCATAATCCCTTTGGGTAAGTTTTTGGACTTCTGGCCTTCATGGCACTAGTCATAGCCCCTTGGGTGGGTTTCTGGACCTATGGCATGCATGGGCACTGGTCATAACCCCTTGGGTAAGTTTCTGGACTTCTGGCCTTCATGGGCACTGGTCATAACCCCTTTGGGTAAGTTTCTGGACTTCTGGCTTTCATGGGCACTGGTCATAACCCCTTTGGGAAGCTACGAGTTCGGCCTTATTGGCATTGCTCTTTTAACCCCATTGGGTAAGTCATGAATTCCTGCCTTCTTGGGCATTGCTCTCTTAACCCCATTCGGTAAGTTATGAGTTCCTGCCTTCTTGGGAATTGCTCTTTTAACCTTTTTGGGTAAGTTATGAGTCTTGGCTTTCTTTGGCACTCCTCTTTTAACCTCTTTGGGTAAGTTATGAGTCTTGGCCTTCTTTGGCACTGCTCTTTTAACCCCTTTGGGTAAGTTTATGAGTCTTGGCCTTCTTTGGCACTGCTCTTTTAACCTCTTTGGGTAAGTTATGAGCTCTGGCCTTCTTGGGCACTGCTCTTTTAACCCCTTTGGGTAAGTTTATGAGTCTTGGCCTTCTTTGGCACTGCTCTTTTAACCTCTTTGGGTAAGTTATGAGCTCGGCCTTCCTGCACGCTCTTTTAACCCCTTTGGGTAAGTTTATGAGTCTTGGCCTTCTTTGGCACCGCTTTTAACCTCTTTGGGTAAGTTATGAGCTCGGCCTTCTGCACGCTCTTTCAACCCCTTTGGGTAAGTTTATGAGTCTTGGCCTTCTTTGCTCTTTTAACCTCTTTGGGTAAGTTATGAGCTCGCCTTCTAAGACGCCTTTTTAACCTCTTTGGGTAAGTTATGATCCGAGTCATGTGTTTCCAAATCAGAGTTATTTTACTCAAAATTGACTTAGGTCTTGAGTTGGAGTCCTCTAACTTGAATCCGAGGTATACGACTTAAATCCGTTATCTCATTCCAAATCCGAGTTACTTTACTCAATTTTAACTTGCATCCCAAATCTGAGTCATCTGACTCGAATCCGAGTTAACTCATCCTAAATCGAGTTACTTTACTCAATTTTGACTTACTTCCCAAATCTGAGTCATGTGACTCAAATCCGAGTTAACTCATCCTAAATCCGAGTTACTTTACTCAATTTTGACTTACATCCCAAATCTGAGTCATCTGACTCAAATCCGAGTTAACTCATCCCAAATCCGAGTTACTTTACTCAATCTTGACTTACTTCCCAAATCTGAGTTATCTGACTCAAATCCGAGTTACTTTACTCAATTTTGACTTGCATCCCGAATCTGAGTCATCTGACTCGAATCCGAGTTAACTCATCCTAAATCCGAGTTACTTTACTCAATTTTGACTTGCATCCCGAATCTGAGTCATCTGATTCAAATCCGAGTTAACTCATCCTAAATCCGAGTTACTTTACTCAAAATTGACCCTATGTGTAGTCTGAGTCATCTGGTTCACATCCGAGTTATATTACTCAAATCCGAATTATCTATTCGCCACGATATAGCTTGATTTGGCGTGATGACGTTAATTTGCCTTTGATATGGATCCGAGATATAGATCCGAGATTAAGCTTTGGGATATGATACTAGGGCTAACCGCTGAGAGATCTGATTCGAGATGTAGATATGAGATACAGATTCGAGATACGATAAGCTGGCCAATAGTCATCCGAGATATGGGATAATCTAGCAAGATGGTGAGATATCAATCCGAGTCATAACATAACCTGGCAATCTGGTGAACTTAAAAAAGCATCGGCCTGAATCAGAGATATGATTAGTACGCCGAGTCTGAATACCAATCCGAATTATAATATACCCTGGCAAGCTGAATCAAATGTTAGTCTGAATCAGAGACAACCTACTGAGCTGAGTTAAAGGTTAATTCAAAGCGTAAACAAATTGACTTCAAGTTATATCCGAATTAACAATAAGCTGGCTGGTAAGCTGAGTTAAAGGACAATCCAAAGCATAAATAAACTGACTCAAATTCTATCTGATTCATAAGTAAACTGACTCAAATTCTACCTGGATCATAAACGAGCTGATTCAACTTCTATCCGAGTTATAAATAAGCTGGCCTGTGAGCTGAGTCACATGATAACCCAAAGCATAAACTAACTTACTCAAAATCCGTATGAATCACAGATAAGATGATTCAACTCATGGCCGAGTTATAAATAAGCTGACTGGAGTATAGATCTAAATCAACATAATGCTCTCTTAATCTAAAGGTGACTCTACAGATAAGTTGACTAGTCCCCGGGCTGAGTTATTTTCTCCCTGGGATGAAGGATTGAGTATAGGTGGCTGAGTTACCTGGTACTTACAGCATACTTGGAGAAGTGTTTGGGTGAGTTTCGCTAGGTCACACCTGCCCTGCTGAGTTACTTGGTACTTACAGTAAGCTTGGAGTAGTGCCTGAGTCCTTCTTGCTTAGTCTTACCAGCTTTGATGAGTTAGACCTGGAGAGCCCCTGCGCTTACCTCTTTGTTCTCTGTTGGCTTGGTGAAGCTGAATGAGCCCTATGAGGAAGAAGCTGATGAAGATGTTCCCGTCCGGATGGAAACCCAACCAACGCCACTAGGAGGCCCCACGGTGGGCGCCAAATGTCGTGGTGGTATCACGACATATGCCATGGGTAGGCTAAAGTTTGGGCCGATGGACGTGGAGAAATCCGGGGAGGGATGATGCGGTGAAGATCGCACTCATATGAACAAAGAGAAATACAATGTATATTGGATTGAAGCTCTTAAGTGGAGATAACATCTCGTTCTATACATCTAATCCTTTATAATCTTGCCATACTTGTGGCTATAATCATGCTCCTTGAGCTGTTTCCCCTATGCTTCTATCTAAGCTCTCTATGAGAGTGGAGGAAGAGGAAGAAGGAGAGCTCCTAGTGAGCAGAGAGGGGAGGAGCCCTTCGGGGCCTCTCCTTCTAACGATCCCCCTGGTGCTCCTTATAAAGGGGAGCCCAGGGGACAAGACTTGTTCTACACGTTTGGCATGTAGATGGCATATTCCTGGGATCTTCTTGGATGCTTAGCATATGCCTTGGCATCTTTGGAGATGCCAGGGCATATTCTCTTAGCATCTCCTTGATGCCAAGGGCTTATTCCCTGTGCCCATGTGCTAGTCTGAGCGAGTGGTCCCAAGGCGCTCGACGAGATCTTGACTTTACTTGATCGTATGTCGTAGTTGTTGAGACGCATCTGGAATAAATAAGAGGCGTCGGAGCTTTATAACTGGCCAGCGCCTGGGCCATTGGTAATTCGGCCCGGGACGCGGTTGATTCGGACTGGTCCTGATAGGCCCAGCTAAACTACATTTACAGGCCCAGCCGAATTACACTTCACTCGCCCTGGGTGTGAAAGACAACTAGAGTGGCCCATGGTCACCGAGCCAAGGGTCCCTTCAAGCCGGCCCGCTGCTGGGGGCGTCGATCTGGCCAAGCAATCCCGTGGTGGGCCGAGGTTCTCCTAATTCGGCCCACCCGGGCGACGAGCTGCGGGGCAAGCGCTGGTGCGGCTTCCCCTGTGGGCCGAATCCGGCCCAGCCGGGCGACGAGGGGAGGGAGCCTGGCGCTGTGAGGGAGATGACGCGGTGCCGGCGGGAGTTGGCGACGCGCTGGGTCGCTGGTGACGTTGGCGGGATTAGGAGGCGGGGAGTCGGCTGTGGGCCGACTTCGGCTTAGTTAATTCGGCCCAACCGGATTTCTCCTGTTCAGCACACAGCAAATTGGCTCAGCCTGGTTAATTCGGCCCAGGAGGGGCAGATTCTGTCTTGACCAGGCCGACTTAAATATAACTCGGCCCAACCAGGATTTATTCTTCTTTCTTTCATCTTTTACGACTCTCTTCACTCATTCTTTCTATTTAATTGTTTTATTCTTTTACACAGATCACTTTATAGCCCAACTCTGGGGTAACCGGGGGTACACCCCCGACAGTAGAGTATGGTCCGGGTGCCCCATTCCCCTCCAACCGAGCTTGCCCTCGACTCCCTTATTCCCTCTCCTTCTGTTGGTCGACGATGATGCAAGACAGTAGGATAGGGTCCAGGCGTCCGATAATGCTGCCGATACTCCCACGACGCCCTACCCGACACTGAGCTCCATAGCGATCCATCGGAGGAGTGGAGGACCATAGCAATGACCAAGATGACGGCTTCGGTCACCCTGCCATGGAGGAACGGGATGTGGCAGACGCAAGTGTCGATAGCTAGGCAGTCCGCGCCGAGGCGAGCGAATCGTGGAGATTTGGGCCCTCATCGTGGACAGCGAAGGCCTCTCCCCTCTACTCCTCCCATCCGTCCTTCTCCCGCAGCCAAGAAAGGTCAAGGCTAGAGATGCCTCTCCGATGGGGGTGAAGGGGGAGAGGAGACGCCAACGCCAGAGGATGGGGAGAAGGGACTCCGACCGGCGGGGGAGACGGAGAGCGTGGGATGGCTTTGGGGATTGTTTTTTCCTTATCCACGGGAACAAGGTTTGACTTCGTGGTGGCAGTCCCTATAATATTGCTAAACTCATAGGGGCAAAATAGTCCAATTAGCAGACAGAAATTTTGATGACGAACGTCCTCAATCTTTTTAATAATATAGATACATCAAATATTGTGTTGATATATGAAAAAAAAGGTAAGTGCATCTATGATAGGGAAAAGGAAAACAATAAATAAAAAGATAAAAGATACAAATAGCTATGTATTTATGGATAGAACAATAATGTTATTTTATTTAATTTTTCATGTATTTCCTAAAAAAAGGAAACTACAATAAAAAATACGAACATTAGAAATATTGATGGAGGAAGAATAGAATACTAGTAAAAAGAAAGAAAAAGCGAAGCAGAGACTTGAAAAAAAATGGCAAAAATAAGCATACCTTGTTGGGCCGGCCCACCTAGTGGGGGCGCGTCGCGTGTGCGTCGTCAAAATAGGGTCAGCGTTTACTGGTCCGCGCCTCGCGTTGCTTTCGTTTCCTGGATCAACAAGTCCTTTTGCGTGTTAATGGTGACCGGCGAGCTCGAGTTCCTTCATGTCATCATCGAGATAGTCGGTCGCGCAACCGCCATGCGGGTGCGGCCCTGCTCGCCGTATTTAAAAAGAGCAGGTTGGTTCGAGATTATGGCGAGTTAGCGACCCCGATTAGTAGCAAACTACCTCGTGACGCCATCAAGTGCGACTTGGCATCGGCTTTTGATCCGGAGAGCGCCTAGATTTGACGGGGACGGCGCACTTGTACTCTGAGTACTTGAAACTCTGATCGCTGGACACGGTCGGTGGTCATGTGTAAGATCCCAGTAATCTACTCTCGATCTCACAAGAATTCAAGGAATATATTGGAATTATATTGGATCTAGCCCGATCCTCCCGATCACCCCCGAGCTAGTTACTTCATCCACGGCACTGCCGTTCGTTCAATCCATTACAAGCCACCTCGCTCGCTAGCGTGTTCTCGCGTGATATACTCTCTGACTAGCTTCAGTACAGTTACAAGGCTTCACTTAGCCCATTCCTGGCCTGCAAGCCATTCTGGAGCCCGTCTCGTCCTGATGGGCCTCATCTTGAGTTGTTGCGTGTAGCCCATCTTGAGTGCTAGTAGTAGAGCTATGGTCACGACATTCCCGTATTGAAACGCTTGTCCCTGCAGCGCAAGAGGGAAACGTTGCTTCAAGGCCTCCAAGTCTTCCAGTGGTTGCCGCTTGTGTTGCCCACTCCATTGGATCAAGGCTTGGACAACCTTACGAAGGCCATGTTGACGAACTTCGTCGTTCTGAGAACCTGTATTGGGACTTGGTAAAGAGCATCAGAATCAGGAAGGGTAGGAAGTACCTTCTGTCCAGGCCCGACACATGGTTTAAGCTGCGACACATGAAACACGGGATGGATCTTGCTATCAGCAGGCAATGCCAATCGATATGCCACTTCACCAATTCTCGCAGTGATGACAAAAGGCCCGAAGAACTTGAAGGAAAGTTTGTGGCAGGCTCGTCGAGCCACCGAAGACTGCACATGAGGTTGCAACTTAAGATAGATCTTGTCATTGACAGCAAATGTTCGTTCCACGATGCTTATCCGCTCGACTTTTCATCCTTTGTTGCATTCGAGGAGGTCTTTGCTTCACCGAGTCGATGACTAGTGCTCTCATCGAGCCAAGCTTGGATATCTCGTAGCAATCTTATCGAGGCTGTAATCCCAAAGTAACGAGGTTATGCGCCATATATCACTTGGAATGGCGACTTGCCCAAGGAAGAATGCCGATTGGAGTTGTACCAAAATTCACATAGGAGAGCCACTTGGACCAATGCTTAGGATGATGAGCGATAAAGCAGCGCAGTAACACTCAATAGATCGATTGACACGCTCCGTTTGACCGCCCGGGTGATAAGCAGTACTCATGCACTGCACCAAGGATTTGAATACCGACTGCCAAAACTGACTGGTAAAAATCGGATCACGATCTTAAACTAGAACATTGGGAATACCATGCAACTTGTAGATGTTGTCAACAAACAGCTCAGCAACCTTAGTAGCAGAATAAGGATGTTTCAACGGAATAAAATGAGCATACTTTGATAGTTTGTCCACAATTACCAGAATGCAATCAAAATTCCGAGATAGGGGCAATCCATCAATGAAGTCCATGGTGGCCATGTCCCAGGGACCAGATGGAATGGGCAGTGGCTGAAGTAGCCCAGCAGGCAAGGTTCTCTCAGGCTTGGCTTGTTGGCAAGTGTGACAAGAACGCACAAACTCTCTCACAAGACTTTTCATACCTGCCATTTGAACAAAGAAACGAGACGGCGATAAGTCACAGGGAATCCAGAATGGCCACCAATAGGGCTCGCATGAAATGCATTAATAATCCTTAATTGTAGATTTGTGTCAGGTCCAACCCAAATTCTGTTGTCATACCGCAAGAGGCCTTCCTTCAGTGTATAGTGTGGTTCAGACAAGGGATCGACAGCAAGTTTCTGCATAACAGTCTGGACATGAGAGTCACCACTGTAACTGGCAACTACATTGTCAAGCCAAAGAGGCTGAACGGTGGAGATGGAAAATATTTCAGAACTGTGTGTAGGCTTGCGGGATAGTGCATCGGCAGCACCATTGTGAATTCCTTTTTTGTAAACCACACGATATTGCAGCCCCATCATTTTCGTTAATGCTTTTTGTTGCCAATCGGTATGAAGTCGCTGATCAGTCAGATGAGTCAAGCTCTTATGGTCTGTGCGAATGACAAATTCTGCTAACTGTAAATACGATCGTCACTGCTGAACAGCAAGGAGAATAGCCAAATACTCCTTCTCGTACACCGAGAGCCCTCTGTTCCGCGGTCCAAGAGCTCGACTGACATACGCTAGCGGATGGCCCTTCTGAGAGAGAATAGCACCAATTCCCACATCACAGGCATCTGTCTCGATAGTGAATTGTTCACTGAAATTAGGCAAAGCCAGCACGGGCGCAGACATGAGTGCATGCTTTAGGGTAAGAAAGGCCGTATCTGTAGCATCTGTCCAAACGAAGAGGACACCTTTCTTCAGTAATGCCGTGAGTGGCTGACTGATGATGGCATAGTGTCGGATGAATTTCCGATAATATCCGGTGAGACCGAGGAAGCCCCGCAATTCCTTCAAATTAGTGGGATGCGGCCAAGTCTGAATGGTCTGAATTTTTGAATTGTCTGTCGAAACACCAGCAGCGGAGATCACATGCCCTAAATATGCAATTTGTTCCTGGGCAAATGCGCACTTGGACAACTTCACCTGCCATCTATCCCGGTGAAGAATCTCTAGCACATCGCGCACATGGATCAAGTGACTATTATAATCAGGACTATAAATTAGAATGTCGTCGAAGAACACCAGCACAAATTTGCGCAACACAGGCGCCAGAGACGCGTTCATCGCATGCCGGAAGGTAGCAGGGGCGCCTGTCAACCCAAAAGCCATCACCCGGAATTCAAAATGACCATTATGCGTTTGAAATGCAGTTTTGAATTCCTCCCCCGGAGCCAATCTGATCTGGTGATAACCCGCTCGCAGATGAAGCTTCGAAAACCACCGTGCTCCTGCCAATTCATCCAAGAGCTCATCAATTACGGGCAGAGGGTATTTGCCTTTGACTGTTAACGCGTTGAGATGCCTGTAATCAACGACAAGCCGCCAAGTTTTATCAGATTTCTTCACAAGGATGACAGGCGAGGCGAAGGGACTGTTGCTGTGTGTAATAACACCTTGAGCCAACAATTCTTGGATTTGCTTCTCTATTTCAGATTTTAATTCAGGGGCAACGCGATAGGGTCGCAATGATACTGGTCTTGCGCCAGGAATCAACAGAATGTGGTGGTCATATTGTCGCCTTGGAGGTAACTCTGTCGGTGCTTCAAATACAGTAGCAAACTGGTCCAACAGTGATTGAATACCGGGGAGTTGGGGCTTGTCAGCTTCAGGTTCCACGTCAGCGGTGATGTGCAATTCCAGAATTTCAGGAGTTATGTCAGAAGCTTCCTCACCATGCAGTACAACATAATCGCCCTGGTGTTGAATAGCAATCCACTGTTTACCCCCAGTGTGTTAGCATCGGGCTATATTTTGCTAGCCAATCCAACCCTATGATCCCATCAAATCCATCCAATGCAAGGACCCTGAAATTGTCACGAAAAATATGTCCATGGGATGTCCACTCTAAGGCATGAAACACTTCTGTACTTGTAAGAATTGCCCCACCAGCTACCTTAACTCTTAATGGACTGGTCAACGTGGCCTTCCCAGATAATGCCAGGGCCACTTGTTGATCAATGAAACAACTCGAGCTGCCAGAATCGACCAAAAACAACAGAGACCGCCCTTGAATTTGTACTTTCAGCTTCATGGATTTCGGGTGTTGCTTGCCTACTCTACTAAACCGGCAGATAGAAGCATCAGGTTCTCCTCCTCAGATTCAGAGCCCTGATCAGAAGAAGTGGTCTGCATACACTCAATCATCTCTTGCACTACATGGAGCTGAATTGTATTTTTACACTGGTGCTCCCTTCCCCACTTCTCTCCACAGGTAAAACATAAACCTTTAGATCGCCTGTATGCTTTAAGGTTTGTCCATTTTTCATCAGAGATGTTCCTAGACGATTCAGCTGCCTTCCTTTCTTCTACTGACTTGGAAATCCACTTGGCGGGTGGCTGTGGAGGTGGTAACGGCACAGATTGAAGTCTTCTAGTGGTGTGACTGGAACTATACTGACTATTCATCGGGGTGCTCCCATCACCAAGCTCTTCATACAGCAGAGCAAGAGAATAAGCAGTGTCCAAATCCATGGGTCGCTGAATGGCAACGAGTACCCTGACTGCTGGTTTGAGGCCATCAAGGAACCTTGTCAGATAGTGAATTGGGTCAGGCTGAGTTTCAAACGCAGAAATCTGGTCCAATAGTTGGGTAAACTTCTCAACATAATCTTGTACTGTTGTTGTTTGACAGATATGGAACATTCGTCGAACAAGGATCTGATGCTGGTTGTGACAAAAACGTGTCTGCACTGCTGACGAGAATTCTATCCATGTTGGATGAGGAGACTTGGGTAGGAAGGATTCCAGCCATGTAGCAGCATCGCCCACGAACAAGGAGGAAGCATAAGAGGCCTTGTACTGCTCAGGTGTGTTCCAGCGTGAAAAATATTCCTCGCACCGGTGTTGCCATAATTTCGGAGTGGATCCATCAAATTGGGGTAATTCCACCCGATGTCCATGTAGAGGTGAGTCAGTAACTTGCAGAGTACATGGTTGAGAGATTATGGAAGGGTGATGGCCGGAGTGCATACCTCCGACCGGAGGAGGCCGGTGCGCGGCACTCGCCTCCCCCCGGTGGTACTGGTCACAACAGTGCCCAATCGGGCCGACTCCATCCACGAGCGACCTGGTTGGGTCGCTGTCCCCGAGGATTTAAGCCCGGCGGATGGCGCGATCAACAGCAGCGAGATGCGAAATCTCGGTGCTGAGTGAGGACTTGACGGAGGCGAGCTCGTGGCCGAGGGAGACCTTGACGGCGTTGATGTCGGACTCGACTCGACTCGACGGCGTCGAACGCCAATCCTTGAGCTGATCCGCCGTGTCGCCGATTTAACACTTGACGGCAGCGCATATCCTTCCGGTATCTGGCGAACTTGGCGTCGAGATCTCCGTGGTCTCGGCTCGAGAATCTCAAAGGGCCTTGGAGTCCGAAAGGGACTCCATCACTGCTTTCGCCGCGGCCGCGAATGGTGGCGTGGTGATGATTGGGCAACTCGAGCTCGATCGCCGGTCTCTGATACCAAGATGTAAGATCCCAGTAATCTACTCTCAATCTCACAAGAATTCAAGGAATATATTGGAATTATATTGGATCTAGCCCGATCCTCCCGACCACCCCCGAGCTAGTTACTTCATCCACGGCACTGTCGTTCGTTCAATCCATTACAAGCCACCTCGCTCGCTAGCGTGTTCTCGCGTGATATACTCTCTGACTAGCTTCGGTACAGTTACAAGGCTTCACTTAGCCCATTCCTGGCCTGCAAGCCATCCTGGAGCCCGTCTCGTCCTGATGGGCCTCATCTTGAGTTGTTGCCGTTGTAGCCCATCTTCAGGAGTGCTAGTAGTAGAGCTATGGTCGCTGACATCATGTGATTTCCATGTAGAGTAGAAAAAATAAAAATGGTTTGTGAGCTGGATCCGTCGATCGCTGCGTGTGAGGCAGGGTGGTTACACGAAATAAAAATGATTATCCCAATGTTTTCTCACACGGTCGCGCTGCACGAACGATTGCCTGCAAAGTTGTAGAAACGCACCCATCACGCACGCGATCCTGATGTGGGCATACGTCACGGAGATGCTCGATCGATGGTTCGGCGCCGGCCGGCCGCGTCATGCAAATCCATGGGAATATTGTTGCCCAAGAACGACGGGATCGAGGGGAGACCGACCAACCAGCAGAATCACCATGCCAATCAGGTGCGCTAGCTCCATGCGTAGCACGTCCAACACGTTTCCGAGACGTCGGTGCGCGCGCGGGCGACGTACGGGTCTGGTTCCTCGCTCGGTCGTCTGCTACCTCGATCGGTTGGCTAGCCTTTCTTTGCATGCAACTTGCAGGATCTCCGAGAGATCCTACCGGCCACCGCGACCAAACCCGCCAGCCCAGCCGGAATTTCCCCATCACCCCAACACGTCGATCCAGAGCCAGAAGTGGTCAACGACTCGTACGTAGTCCTAGGCCTGCAAGCCGCGCGCGCGGCCAAGTTGCAGCCACAGAGCTAGCAAGTGGGAGAATAATTGTCTGCCGGAGAACAGCAAATCCATCTCTTATATATACTCTCTCCGGCCGTATTAGTTGATTTGGATTATCAGATTTGAGTAAATCATAATTATTTAAGATATAGGTTATCAAATTTAGAAAATCCAAGTCAACTAATATGGCTTTATGAAAATATAAACAAAAAAACCAATTATTTCGTGGAAATTGTTTCCCAAAAGAATATTTCGTGGAAGGAAATGGCAGCATCATAATAATTCAGCGACCAGACGAGAGGAGACAAACAGTGTTGCGAAAGCCTCTTTGTTATTATATTCATTCATATACACAGCTGAGAGAATCGACTATATGTAAAGAAACAAGCCTGGCATCACCCAGTAAAGGCCATTCATTCATCCCTGTAGTCGCAGGCATGCATGCACCGATCAATATGACGGTGGACGGTCAAATGGTCGCCTGCCACTTTGGAATCCGGTCGGGTCGGTCGGTCGTGCCCACTATAGCATTGGGAAGCTACGCCGACGGCCGGTCGCTACGCCGACGGCCAAACGTCGGGGCCGTCGGCGTAGCCATCGTCTAGGTCAGCCCGTAGCAGCGTCGTCGAAAATTGCCCTCGGCATATCCTATGCTACGCCGACTGCCTCGGCGTCGCCACCGACTGCCCTCGGCGTAATATATTTTTATTTTATCTCATTAAACTTTGAAAAATCAGAACTAAATCATTCTAATTAGGAAAATACAAATAATATATCAAAATTTGCAGAAAAATAAGACCTATCTATCTACACTTAAATATTACACATTTATAAATAAAAATTAAGTAAAATATAAAACATTATATATAGTTTAAAACGGGCATAAAAAATTCAAAACGATCGAAACAATGCGAAACCTTCTGGTGTCATATTATGTGACATAGTTAGAAGGAAAAATATTAAACTTGGTATATTAATTATGTCTCAAAGAAACCTTCACAAAATGAACTATCTCATTCGAGGTTTCTTGGCTTTGTCAAATGACCAATGTTATGGCTAGAATCAAGACATAGTTTGTGATAATGTGCTCATATTGTGCATACACATGCATTATGGGATGGCGAACAATGTTGCAGGAGGAAGTTTTCCTTTTAAATCGCACCAAAAGCCATTTCCCATTTTCTCCGCATAAAAAGCAGACGGTTTTGTGAAGCAACCACCAAATGGCTAATTCAAAATACTACCACCACATTTTACAAAATACTATACCACATTATATGGACAATGTCCCAACAGGGATCAAAACCTTTTCCACCTTCGGTGAAAAAGACAAATTCCTGCTGAATCGGTAGGAAGTGGGTCAGATATGAACTACAGGTACATGATCCGATGCTCATGTTTTTTTATAAAAATCATTTTTAGGTTCACAATATATTATTTTATCAAAGATCTAATGAAAGTTTAGCGAGGCTCGGCCCCGAGCTAAGAATCTTTATGTCCGCCGTTCGACAAAGTTTAACGATAGTTTAAAAAGGGCATAAAAAATTGAAAAATGATCGAAACAATGCGAAACCTTCGCGTGGTGTCATATTATGTGACATATTTATAAGGAAAAATAGCAAACTTGATATATTGATTATGTCTCAAAAAACCCTTCACAAAATGACCTATCTCATTCGAGGTTTCTTGGCTTTCGGGTCAAATGACCAATGTTATGGCTAGAATCAAGGCATAGTTTGTGATAATGTGCCCATATTATGCATACACATGCATCATGGGATGGCGAACAATGTTGCAGGAGGAAGTTTTCCTTTTAAATAGCACCAAAAGCCATTTCCCATTTTCCGAGCATAAAAACACGGTTTTGTGAAGCAACCACCAAATGGATAATTCAAAATACTACCACCACATTTTACAAAAATACTATACCACATTATATGGACAATGTCCCAACAGGATCGAAACCTTTAGTCCACCTTCGGTGAAAAGACAAATTCTGCCGAATCGGTAGGAAGTGGGTCGAATATGAACTACAGTACATGATCCGATGCTCATGTTTTTTACAAAAATCATTTTAGGTTCACAATATGCTATTTTATCAAAGATCTAATGAAAGTTTAGCGAGGCTCGCCCCAAGCTAAGAATCTTTATGTCCGTGGTTTGACAAAGTTTAACGATAGTTTAAAGCGGGCATAAAAATTTGAAAATGATCGAAACAATGCGAAAACTTCGCGTGGTGTCATGTTATGTGACATATTTATAAGGAAAAATAGCAAACTTGATATATTAATTATGTCTCAAAAAACCCTTCATAAAATGACCTATCTCATTCGAGGTTTCTTGGCTTTCGGGTCAAATGACCAATGTTATGGCTAGAATCAAGGTATAGTTTGTGATAATGTGCCCATATTGTGCATACACATGCATCATGGGATGGCGAACAATGTTGCAGGAGGAAGTTTTCCTTTTAAATCGCACCAAAAGCCATTTCCCATTTTCGAGCATAAAAGCAGACGGTTTTGTGAAGCAACCACCAAATGGCTAATTCAAACTACTACCACCACATTTTACAAAAATACTATACCAACTTATATGGACAATGTCCCAACAGGGTCGAAACCTTTCGTCCACCTTCGTGAAAAGATAAATTCTGACCCATCGGCGGAAGTGGGTCGATATGAACTACATGTACATGATCCGATGCTCATGTTTTTTACAAAAATCATTTTAGGTTCACAATATGCTATTTTATCAAAGATCTAATGAAAGTTTAGCGAGGCTCGGCCCGAGCTAAGAATCTTTATGTCCGTGGTTGACAAAGTTTAACGATAGTTTAAAAGCGGCATAAAATTTGAAAAATGATCGAAACAATGCGAAACCTTCATGTGGTGTCATGTTATGTGACATATTTATAAGGAAAAATAGCAAACTTGATATATTAATTATGTCTCAAAAACCCTTCACAAAATGACCTATCTCATTCGAGGTTTCTTGGCTTTGGTCAAATGACCAATGTTATGGCTAGAATCAAGGTATAGTTTGTGATAATGTGCTCATATTATGCATACACATGCATCATGGGATGGCGAACAGTGTTGCAGGAGGAAGTTTTCCTTTTAAATCGCACCAAAAGGCCATTTTCTATTTTCCGAGTATAAAAATGGACGGTTTGTGAAGCAACCACCAAATGGCTAATTCAAACTACTACCACCACATTTTACAAAAAATACTATACCAACTTATATGGACAATGTCCCAACAGGATCGAAACCTTTCCGTCCACCTTCGTGAAAAGACAAATTCTAGAATCGGCGGGAAGTGGTCGAATATGAATTACAGGTACATGATCCGATGCACATGTTTTTTTACAAAAATCATTTTTAGGTTCACAATATGCTATTTTATCAAAGATCCAATGCAAGTTTTCCTTTTCATCTCACCAAAAAGGCATTTTTCATTATCCGAGCGCAAAAAGGGAATTTTCTAAAGCAACCACCAAATAGCTAATTCAAAAATGGAGGGTTTGTGATTAGTTGATATGGATATCATATTTGGATTCCTCTCATTTTTCTGATCAATTTAAACATATTATTTGTTGAATTTCGATTTACAGATTTAAAGATATTAATTATTCTATATTAAATAGAAAATACAAAAAAAATAAAATTATTATATTTTTATTTGAATTCAATAATATTTTTACTTATTCATTAATATTTACTTAAATAATTGTTTGTAATTTCAAAAAATACAAACATGTGACATGATGATATAAGAGTTAATAGGATTGATATCATAGTATTGACACCAATGTATGAATTACTTTGCGAAAGCGGATTACGAAGGAGCGAGGATGTTAAGCGTCTTTGAAGCTGGAGTAGTATTAGGATGGGTGACTTCTTTGGGAAGTTTGACTAAGACTAGAATTTAATAAAATAGTAAGCATAATTAGTGTTAAAAATGTTCAAAGTAGGAGATTAACAAGTGAAACAATTCAAAGAATAAAAAAATTGAGAAAAAAAAATAAAAAAATTATTATTTTTCAAAAAAAAAAATCAAAAAAAATATATTTTTGCAACCGATCGACAGGCTATGCCGACGGCCGCTACGCCGACGGCAAAGCCCTCAGCGTAACATCTACCGACGGCATTTTACTGGCCGACGGCTTGAGTGCTTCCGTAGGAGATCTTTCTTAGGAGGCTACATGCCCTCGGCGCATCATCGAGGGCATTTTGGCTCAATACGGCCTTTGCCCTGAGTGGCCAGCGTGTCCCGTGGTGGCCTAACTGCATCGTCAGTGCTTGTACACGGGGCCGGCTCTATACTCTGCGGGGCCCTAGGACAAAGTTGATGAGTGGGCCCCTAAGGGTAATACATGTCGCTAGGGGTGGAGCCAACAATTTTTAGCCCGTACTAACTATAATATATATTGTAGAAATTTTCCTAAGTAAAAATGATATTTTGCAATTTATCATAATAATAAATCATATTCTGGTTACAAAAGTGGTCCATTACACCGTTAATTTGAATTGATGAAAATAGAAGTCCTTGCTCTAGGAAGCAAATGATGTACTCCCTCTGTTTGAAAATAGATGTCGCGAGTTTGTCAAAATTTAAATAAATTTATATATTAAATAGTATTTAGATTTAACCAAATTTTGACAAATCTGCGGTATAGTTATTCATGTTTTTTCGAATAGTTAGACACACTTTAGTATATAAATACAGGTGAATCTAAATAAATCTAAATCACTTATTTTGGTCGGAAGGAGATATTGTTACGTAGCACCGTGTTCACTATTTTCATTGTCAAAAAGCACATTTGCAATAAGCAGAGCAGTTTGCCTTCGTCTGGTTCGTTCCAAACTAACGGGCGACGTGCTAATCACTGAATTCCGCGAGAGACTGAGACGGACGAGGCCTACATCAAGTCTACAAAAATTACTTACAAACAGATCAACTCGATTGCTCAGGTTTCATAGGCCTAGCGTTTTAACAACATGTTTTATACGCACGATTGCTGGTCATGTGCTAGTTTGCCGCTTCCTCGTTCTTTTCTTTTAGCCCAACATAAATATGTGTGTAAAGAGAAGGATCAATTGTGGGCCCCAAAGGCGCCCTAGGCGCTATATTGGCCAGTAGGCGGCCCTGCTTGTACATCCCCACAAACAAATATGGAGTAGTCTTTTATTCTCACGCTATTATTGTGAGGGGCACGACCACGTTGTTCCATTTTGTCTAGTGCTACTACTTCATCCTCTTTCCGCTAGCTCTTCCTTTCTTTACAAAATCATACTATAGACACCAGCTTCGCGGTATTGCGCGTGCGCGCGCTTCCGTTTACACGAAAACACGACGACACCACGTTGAATAAAACAAAGACATTCGACCTAACAGCCATGAATGGAGAGAACAACTCATGGCATGGTGGGTCCCATCAGGACGCGCGCCTAGCTCCAAACCATCGAAATAAAGGAGACGATGAGATTGCGTTCACAACTCCTGCCGATCGAGAACGTGCAACTATGGACGCGTTACGGAAATTAAGGATGGACGTGCAAGCGTGCAATGTGAGATGTACTAGCAATCACACTTGCAACAACGCATGCAAAATCATGAAAAATCATCTAGTACTTAAAATCAATGTGTATATATATGGCTCAATACATAGAGGACTAGCCACCTTGTAGCCTGTGTAGAGAGGAATTAGAGATTGCACAACACCAGTTGGGTCGGCTGCTCATGTATATATATACGAACACATGTACAATTATAGATACAACCCTGACAAAATATGGGGACCTATACCTAATACAATATGTTACTCAACACCTCCCCCGTAGTCGAAGGGTCGGCACCGACACATAGACTGGAGCGAAACTCAGGAAAAGTCGTGGACGGCAATCCCTTCGTCATGATATCGGCAAACTGCTGAGACGTCGGTACGTGAAGAACTCGAACGTGACCGAGGGAAACTTGCTCACGAACAAAGTGTATGTCCAACTTGATGTGCTTGGTGTGCCGATGATGAACGGGGTTGGCGGAGAGGTGGAAACCGGCACGTTGTCGCAGAAGACCACCGTAGCCTTGTCAACGGGACAAGAGAGCTCGGAGAGAAGTCCGGAACCGTGCACTGCCACAGCGTTAGCCATACGGCCTTGATACTCGCCTCGGCCTTTGAGCGAGACACGGTGGGCTGCCTCTTGGAGGACCAAGAGGCGAGCGAGAGTGGTAGACGATGCCGTTGGTGGGCGCCGCGTGTCCGGGCAGCCCGCCCGCTCGCGTCCGTAAGCGACGAGGTCGGTCGACGTCGGTGAAGCATGCATGCAGCGAGCCGTAGCCCATGGTGCCAGATGTAGCGGAGAATCCGCTTCACGCGCCCAATGGGCATCGAGGCATGCATATGCAAGCACACCGCCTGCACAACGTCTTGGAGCTCCGGACGTGTCAACGCGTCATCTTTGGGCGCCTACGATGGAGCGGTAGAACGGCACGTCGGAGCCAGCGACCCATCAGCGGGCCGAAAGCTTGGCCTTCGTGTCGGCGGGGAGTAGGCGCAGATTGCGATTAAGCATCCGCACGCTCGAAGCTTGCGGGCATACTGGCGATGAAGGAAGAACCCATCCGCGACGGACAACCTCGATGCCGAGGAAGTAGTGGAGCGGGCGAGGTCCTTCAACGCGAACTCAGCGCCAAGACTGTCGGTGGTAGTCAAGAAGACCAGCGGTGGATGCCGTCAAGATGATGTCGGCGACGATAGCAGGTAGGCCATATCGTTGCCGTCGGTAGATGAACAACGGCCTTGGAACGCCGTGGAGCGGAAGCCGAGCTGATGCGTAAACGCGGCGTCTTGTTGGTACCAGCGGGTGCTGATTCAGTCCATACAAGGACCGAGAGAGCAAGCACACATCATCGGGGCGCTCGGCGTCGACGAAGCCAATGGGCTGCTGACAGTATACCTGCTCCGACAGGTGGCCATGGAGGAAGGCGTTGGAGACGTCCATATGATGCACCGGCTGACATGGTTATACCCTACGGGTACCCGATGTTAGCCTACCTGGTCCAGTCTGACGGAAGGCCCACTCGACGACCTGTCCGGGTCCATGACGCCTATGACGTTTCGGCTGGAACGAAGCCCATATGGACACGGAGTCCCAAGCGCACAAGACAAGGAAACCTCAAGACTAGAGTTCGAATCTAACTTGTAACCTACTTGTATCGGTACCTGAGACCTAGCCTCTCCATATATAAAGGCTAGGAGGGTCCAACGAGGAGGGCACGACCTACAGACGGCATAACCCCCCAATAGATAGATCTAAGATCTCCACCTCCATGATAGATCTACAGATCTAGAGCTCGACTCATACTTTCGCATGCACCTCCACGCCAGATCGAATATGCGCACCCTGTAACCTTCGGTTCCGTAATCAAGAGCGACAAGCGAGTAGGGTTTTCCTCGAGGGCTGAACACAGGTAAATCTCGTGTCCCCAGTTTGCTTGTGTTAACCGTGCCACGATCTCCAGATCCCCATCTTCTCCAAAACCCAAGTCCATAACAATGGGCATTGATGAGATTAAACCTCCTCGTCAATTGGCGCCGTCTGGGAATCGGGGCTGCTGATTGTGCGATCGTGGCGGCTCCAACCCGATCGATCTACAACTCATGGGCGACGGAGAATCACCTCCTCTTGACCTTCGACTTCACGCCCACTCGGCCACCATGAAGATTTCGAGCCCGTGGCGGCGGACTCGAGATTTTGTTCGGGAGCTTATGCTTCCGGGTGGGACAAGCGGCACCTCCGCCTTCTGGCGGGTGCAGTGCCATCAATCGAGCCCGCCTCGTGGGCTCCACACCCTGTGTACATACGCCACCATCGGCAGATGAGTTCTACAACAGCGGCGCAACTCCGATCTGCGGCGATCCACCTTGGATGAAGGGACCTACGGTTCGAATCTGAAAGCTGCGCAGCGATGAACCGATCTCTGGCGCTACCTATGCGCGACCATCCAGATCAACAAGCAACCCGCGCCCAACACGAACCCCAACCCGCGGGGCGGAAGCGGCGGAACGGCGGGAACATAAGAAGCCCCTCCCACTCGAAGGGAAAACAATGGCCACGTCATCCAACAGCAAAGAAGGATGGGTCCGAGCACGCCGTCTTGTCATGGCGACATAGTCACCTATGGATGCACCAAGTGACCTCGATGGCGTACCACTACCTCCTCATCGAGGAGCACAAGAAGCAAGTCAAGATGCAGGAGGCGCTCGATAAGCGCAAGCAAGCGACCTTGAGTCCAGCGCGACGAGCTACACTCTCGCCATGGCACCGGCTCTAGCACGAATGGAAATCAGGAAACAAGCATCGCTCGTGGGTGGAGAACATGGATCCCAAGGAGCCGTGATGTGACCGAACTCTCCACACGTCGTTCATGGATATGGATGCCGACGGCAACATCATCCTGAAGACATCACAAGCTGCGATCCTAGAAGCCACCGCGTCTCGCAGCCCACCAACCTCCGGAGGGAGACCCGAAAAGAGCCATGCATAAGTCCGCACTCACCGGACTCGGACTCGTCAGAGCTGCGCTCCACGAAGACGCTCCTACGGAGCCGAAGAAGAAAGCTCCGGTCAGGCGCGACCGTAGCCCCACCCCTTCACCGAAGAAGAGGAGGAGCACGACCTTCCTCGAAGGAAGAAGAGCTCGCATCGCCATAAACGCGACTACGATGCGGACGCGCTTACACATAAAATCAACAAAGCGATCAAGCGCGCATGCTCGTCCGAGTCCGAGATGGATGAAGATGAAGGAGAACTACGTGGAGCTCGATGCTTGGCAGATCTGTTCGGCGAACAAAGATGCCATGCAATTTCAAGCTTCCGGATACTCGAAATTCAGCACGCAAGATCCAAAATCTTGGCTCGGCGATCATCATCATCCGTCAAGCTACGGCGGTAACAAAGAAACCGCCATGCAATGCCTCCATTTTTGCCGGTAGCGGCGAGTGCAGCTCGGCGACCTATCATCGATCCATCCGAAGTTGGGAGGAGCTAGCTTACGGCTTCATCCGAAATTTCAAGGGCACCGAAGAGGCCCGCCTCAATCAAAGAGTTGCGGCCCGCACTTTCGGAAGCAGGGGAATCTATTCGATCGTACATATTACGCTGGTCTACCACCAAAACTCCAGGTGCATATCTCCGAGGAGAGGCCATCGACGCCTTGAGGCGGCGTCAGCCAAGATTTCAAGGAAGAACTTGGGCGTGTCAAGCCCAAGACACTCGACCACCTCATGGAAATTGCCACAGTTGGGCATCTGGCGAAGATTGCATCCGGTAGCGTGTCGGATGAAGGGCGACTACGGCGGAAACGCCGCAGAAGAGGAGATCGAGTGTCTCACGAAGACCGCGGACCCGACATGGTCGCGGCGCTCGCCGACCGCCACAATGACAACGGCCGCAACCGGAGGTTACGCGGAGAAATCTCGAGACAGCGGACGATCAACACAATCGTAAGCAGCGATCGCGACAACGGACCCTCGGCATTGAAAAACTTTGGGTCCATGCACCATCCACTTCTACATCGACATGCAAGATGGCAAAAGAAAGCCGATCACATGCTCAGGACTGCCGCGAGTTTCAACTTCGGTAAAAGCGCATGAGATGAGGCAACAAGCCCCAATCCTGCGTTGAGCGCACCCGCAGGAGAAATAGCACGAGCTCCTCCTCCGCCACCTATTGAGGCCCAAACAAACCGGTCGCACCATCAAAACAACGCCGGGTCGTACCCCCACCAAAGGGAGCACTAAATATGATCCGGAAGGGCCCCACAAGCGAGTGCGAGAAGAAAATCACCCGTCAAATCAACTTGGCGTGGCAACTCCACCGCAATCCACAGTACCTCGGTGGATCGAGTCTGCATCACGTTCACTCGCGCGGATCACCCTTGCGGATCCCTCGCCCAGTCATGCTGCCACAGTCTTTGGAGGCGCAGTCGGAGGCTTGAGATGAGTCGCGTCTTCATGGGCGGTGGCGACATCAACCTAATGTTCGCAGCACCACGGCAGCTATGCGGATCCGCAATGCAGCACTGGAACAATTAGACACAACGTTCCACGGCATTGTACCGGAAAGGGCATATTCCCCAGGAAAAATAGGACTCGACGTCATCTTGAGCCGGACAACTTTCGGGCGAGCGACTTGAAGTGGTGGGTGGCCATCACAATACCACGCCATCTGGGGTGTAGCATTCAAGGTTCTGGCCGTCCCACACTATGCATACCTACTACTCAATATGCCGGGACCAAGGCGTCATCACAATCCACGGAGCTTCACCGATCGGACCAATGCGTGATTTCAACAAAATCTCGGTCTTCGGCATGCAAGGCGAGCTTAAACTCCAGGTGACGGACAATGGGCTACCCGATCACGAGGCGAGCACCTGACATGTCCTTCGACTCCACCGTCAACACCAAGAAAGTACAGGTCCATCCGACGGATGCCTCCAAGACGGCCTTGATCGCCAATGACCTCAGCACCGCATAGGAAGGCGCGCTCGTCGAATTCCTCCGTGAGCGCTAGGAAATCTTCGCCTGGTGTCCTGCGGACATGCCAGGAGTTCCCAGAGAATTCGCCGAGCACGCACTCAATGTCTTTCCAGACACCAAGCCAGTCCATCAGTCCATCCGAAGATTGTCGGAGCCACGAGCCGAAGCCATCGGCAAGGAAATCAATAGACTACTCGATGCACACTTCATCAGGGAAATCAAAGAGAGCGAGTGGCTTGCAAACACAGTGATGGTCCCGAAGAAGGACACGGACATCCTGCGGATGTGCGTGGACTTCACGTCACTAAATAAGCATTGCCCAAAGGACCACTGGCCTCTTCCACGGATCGACCAGATCATCGATTCATTGCGCAGTTGCGAAACTCTCCTTCCTCGGCCTACTCAGGCTATAACGGTTGGCTCAAGGTCGAAGATCGGAGAAAGCGGCGTTTATCACACCGTTAGTATTCTGTTACAACACAATGCCCTTGGGCTAAAGAAGCGGTGCCGCGTACCAGCGATGCATGCGAGCCTGCCTCAAAGACCAGATTGGTCGCATAGCGTCCAAGTTTATGGCGACATAGTAATAAAAACCAGAGGCAAGGACGCTTATCGGCGATCTCCGTGAGGCGTTCGACAACCTCGATCGCTGAGGATCAAGCTCAATCCGTAAAGTGCGCCTTGGCGTCCCATCAGTCAGCTCGGGTACTTCATCTCTCAACGAGGATCGAGGCGAACCGAAGAAAATCAAAGCCATCATGACGATGGAGAAGCGAAAAACCTCAAGGCGTCCAGGCTCGCGGGGCGGTAGCGGCGCTAAGCGGGTTCATCGCGTATGGGCGAGAAGGCCCTACCATTCTACCAACTGCGCCAGCGAACAAGTTCGAGTGGACACCATAAGCCAGCGCATTTGAAAGCCTCAAGCGGCTCCTCTCCACCTCGCCCGTTTGGTCACGCCAAAGGCGCGAGCCCTCTTCTTTGCCATAGCAGCCACATCAGTGGTCAACACCGTACTCGTGGTCGAGCGACCAAGAAGGCAAGACCCACGGGGTCCAGCGTAATTTACTACCTCGGCGGTGCGACACCAACAAAGCGGTACCCTCACTACTGAAGCTAGCCTACGGCGTGTTCATGACGGCTCGACGGTTGAGCCATTACTTCGGGAGCACCGGTGGTGATGGTCATCAGCAAGCACCCGAACAAAGCATCTGAATAATCCGGAGGCCACGGGGCGGGTGGCCACATGGGGCATCGAACTATCATCCTTGGACATCGTCTCGAAGCGACACGCAATCAAATCTCAAGTCCTTCCGGACTTCACGGTACCGGATGGCTGCGGCTGCCAAATACCCAGACATGTCGCGATCTGGACAATGCATTTCGGCTCCAAGCGCGAAGGCGGGCGAGGTCATCTTGACCTCCCATGAGGTGACAAGATGAATCGTCCTTGGATGAAATTCGGGCCTCCAACAACGGCCGAATCTGAAGCCCTCATCCATGGCATGAGGATGGCAAAGATATGCGGCGCAACGCCTGGTCATCTATGGTGACTCCAACCTTGTCGTCCCAGACGATGAATGAGTGTAGCGCACCTGAAAACATGATCGCGTACCGCGCTCTACAACGCACTCGAAGGAGAATTCGGCGGCTGCGGACTTGACACGTTGGAAGAGAACGAGGAAGCCGATAGACTCGCCAACATCGGCTCCACTGCGCAAAGGTGCCACGGTGTGTTCCTCGAACAAATCTGCGTGCCATCCATCAGCGTAAATTTCCCAAGGATCACCGAAGAATCGAGCACTCGGGAGCTCGCTACCGAAGGACACGAAGGACCGAAACGGACACGAGATAGCCATGGTCAACCTAATGCAGGTCATGGCGTCGAAGAATCTGGACTTTACCGAACCTCCATTCTTGATAAGCAGGAGAATTGCCCGACAGCGGCCGCGGCGCATATCTCGCCGGTCAAAAGCCTTCACCATCATCAGCGGCGCGAGCTGCCTGGCGGAGCATCATGGCGATACTTCAGCGGTGCGTCACCATCGACAGCAGCAAGGCCATACTCCAAGACATCCACGAAGGCATCTGCGGCCACCATGCAGGCAACCGCTCCCTTGTCGCCAAAGCTCTACGAGCAGGATTCTACTGGCCAACGGCCATGAGCGACGCAAAGGACATAGTCCGAAGATGCAACGGATGCCAACGGTTCGCCGACAAACCACATGCACCTGGCTCCGAGCTCAGGCCCATACCTATAGCTTGGCCTTTCGCTCAATGGGGCCTCGACATGATCGGCAAGTTGCCAAAATCCTCGAAAGGAGGACACGTCTTCCTCCTGGTTGCAGTTGACAAATTCACCAAGTGGATCGAGGCCATGCAGGTCACCAACCAGAAAGGCAAAACTGCCGTCAAGTTCTTCGAGTCCATTGTCTACAGGTTCGGCGTACCACACAGCATCATCACCGACAACGGATCGAACTTCATCTCCGAAGAATTCCAGGACTTCTGCGAAGGACTTGGGATCAACATCACATATGCCTCAGTGGCATACCCGCAAATGAACGGACAAGTGGAAAAGGCCAACGGACTCATCGGAGCCGGCATCAAGAAGCGCCTCATGAGCTCACTAGAACACAAAGCTGGAAATTGGACGAAGGAACTACCTCATCTGTGGAGCTTACGAACTCAAACAGCTCCACGGCTACACCGTTCTTCATGGTACCGGGCGAAGCCGTGCTACCGGTGAAGTATGCCACCAGGCCCCCGGGTCGCCTACAATGAAGCTGAATCCACGGCTGCACTCGAAGACGCTGTCGATACACTCGACGAAGCACGGGATATAGCAGCAGCTCGATCAGCGGTGTACCAGCAGAGTCTCCGCAACTACCATAGCCGCCGGCTGCGCCCAAGGTCCTTCGTCGAAGGATACCTCGTCTTGCGACTCAAGAAAAAGCGACCGAATAAATTCGAGTCACCATGGGAAGGACCTACGTCATCACCGAAGTCATCCCAGGTGGCGCCTATCGCCTCAAGAACGTGGAGTCTCGAGTCGCATACTCCAACCCCTGGAATATCTCGCACCTGCGACGGTTCTATCCGTAGCAACCTACCCCCTTATTTTACTTTCAATAAGGCTTCCAGCCAAGGCTACTCAGCCGAACAATGTATCTCCTCCATTACGATATAAATAAAGCTAAGTGTCTCTAAAATGGATCGTATGGGCACCTAGAGGGGGGGTGAATAGGTGCTAACCAATTTTTAATACTTTTTCAATTTTAGGCTTGACACAAAGTAAATTCTCTAGATATGCAACTACGAGAATTTTCCTAAATGTAGCCCTAACTACTAAGCACGTAAAAGAGGAGCGAGGAAACCGTAGTGGAGCACGCGGAACTGAGATTTGTTTACCGCAGTTCCTTCCTTGTTAAGGGAAGTACATCTGCGTTGGAGGGTGGGCGGTTCTAAGACCACCACGCCACAATAGGCCTCACCTATTCTCGATGGATCTCGCCACGAGGCTTGATCCACCTTCTCCACTATTGGATCCCTTGAGGGGCGGTGCCTTTACAACACTATCGGGCACACACCCAACCGAATTGGGGCTCCGGGATGACAACAAGCTGCCACAAGAACAAGGTTTATCAATATAAACAAAAGCGAGGATCTAGATATTTGCAAGAAATACTAGATCGGAGGTTCTCAAATGAATGGAGAGGAGATGAAGCTTGATTCTTGATGATGAAGATCGAGTTCTCCTCCTTTGATTCCCCAATGGATGGGGACTTTGGGTGGATATAGGTGGAGCACTCTTGTATGAAGCTTTCAGATCGATATGTTCTTTTCGAGATGAATCAAGAGTTACGGCGGGAGGGATGGCTGGCTTAAATACCCTCCCAGATCTGGCCGTTGCACAACTTTGGCGGATTATCCGCCACTGGAAAACTCCGCCCAAGGCGGATTCTCGGGAAACTCGCCCTCTGGGGCTTGCTTGGTGAAGCTTGGTGAAGTTCTTGGGGGGGCGGATAATCCGGACCCCCTGAGGGGCGGACTATCTGGCCAGGCCGGAAATTCCGGGCAAAACTCCGCCCCCTCTCTAGGGCTTGCTCCTTGGCGATGGCGGGCGGATTATCCCGAGGCGGATTATCCGCCCCGAGGCGGATTATCCGTGGCCGGAAAATCCGCCAAAATTCCGCCCTTATACAGGGCTTGCGCTGCCAGGCAAAGGGAGGCGGATTATCCGCCTGGTGAGGCGGATTATCCGCCCCAAAGCGAGTTCTAATTCCTTTATTCTCAAATAGAGCTGCAACACTTCACCACACATTAAATGATCCTTGGTATTGTTATCTAACACACAAAACACTAGGGATTAAGAAATGTTCTTTCAATCTCCCCCTTTTTGGTGTTAGATGACAATACTAAATTTGCATAAAACCGGCAAATGCCACCTTAAATAATGAAAGACGCTCCCCCTAGATGTGTGCATATTTAAGATTTGCATTTGAATACAAATACACACACTAGGGAGAACACTACTTTAAGGTTTGGGAAAAAATGTCATACCACCGGAATGAGAATATAGCGAAGGCATACATAGATAATCCCATGAATCCATATGCCATCAAATATGCTCCATAATTCCAGAATTCCATGTGGTCCAAGATAGATAAATCCATGAATACCAAACATAGTACCAAACTGTGGAGTACGACATAGTCTTACACAAACAACCACAAATAGCAAACAAGTTCACGCTAGAAAAGGCACAAGCAAGCAAATAAAAAACGACTAAAATCGAAGAGCTTGTTCCCGACCCCTGCAAATCCACGAGACCTAATAGAACTACTTCTCCCCCTTTGGCATCGAAATGCCAAAAAGGAAGAGAGCGATGCTAACGCCCCTGGAGATCACTCCGCCTCATCCTCGTCATAGTCATTCCCGTCCCCTTCCTCTTCATCATACTCATCATCATCTTCATCAGCTGGAGGAGTGGGTGCCCTCGGTGGAGGAGGAAAGAGACAACTCTCGAGCTCACCATAGTTGATCCCTGAGGTGTTCCACTGAGCATACGGATCCGGAGCAGTGGGAGGAGGTGGATTGCCAGTGGCACCTGAGACATGGTGGAGGATAAGCTGCTGCGTGTGATCCCTCTCATGATCCCTGCGGTACACCTCATATTGGCCCTTGTGAATGTCAATACCCATGCAAAGAATGTTCACGGAACCAATTAAGCTGCTTTACCTCACGTGCCATTGGGGACACCGTGGAGCAGCGACCACTAGCCCGAGCATCACACATGAAGGTCTCGGGCGGTGGAAGGGTGATGAGTCTTCGAGCCTTGTTGTAGATTTTCTTTGGCTTATGAACACCATCGGAAGCGGTGCCAAAATCCTCATGGGGCAACATATGCTTGACGAGCATCATTATGAACGGAGCATAAGGAATAGAGAGCCTGTTGATCATAGCATCCGTCATCTCATGAAAAATATAGTCCATGACATCCAGTTTGTAACCTGTGGCTGATCCAGTGTTGGTGGCACACTCGTGAGCAAACGCAAGGAGAGGAACCAGTGACCACGGATCCTGTCATTGTTGCCACCACTAGGAGCGATGCAGTCCCTAAAAATGCCAACAAGGGCTGCATACAGGGTAGAGAGACCAGCAAAAGTACCAGCGACGCCATCAGAGGAAAGGCAAGGAGCAAGTGCAGTGTCCTTGGATGGCTTCAAGGGAGTAATGATGTGGTGACCAGCAGGAGTGTCACGACCATGGAAAGCATACCCAAGAACCTGCCCAAAAGTGCGAAAGTCTAACTGAAGCATTGTAGTCCCGGTCATCCACTTCATAGTGCGGCGCTCATCACCGCAGATCACAAGGGTGGAGAAAAACTGGCGCACCACAGAAGAGTCATAATTGCATTGAATGGTCATGAGGTGGTGCAGACCCATCTTGTTGGTCACATCGAGTGCCTCAATGAGCCTTGTCTTGGATTGAGCCTCAGTCAAATTGATGGGACGCATGGGGCGAATCTTGAGAGTAGCATAGACATCATCATGAATAGACCGAAAGTGAGCATTAAAAAAAATTTCGTCCTCGGGGGGACCATCGTCGACCTCATCATAATAATCGGTCGGCGAATAGTGGCATCAAGAAGGCATCCATAGCCTTATAGTTGGGCCGAGACTGTTTGCCCTTGCGATATGCGGACCTCTTAGTTTTCTTACTTGCCTCTGCCATCCGTTCAGCCTCTCTTGCAGCTCTGCTGACCTCGGTCTCGTCAATGAATTTCCCGTCTGCAGTGGGCTTGAGATAACGGGGACGGGGACGACGGACGAAGGTCTTGGTCGGCTTGGAACCACCTGTGAATAGCATTAGAGGGATAGCATGGAGATAAGTATACACACAAGTCCAGGAGAAAAACATGAAGAAAGAGTAGCAGTGCAACCCCATAGCCAAGGAAGTGCATTGGCAGAAGCAGAACCAAAACAGAAAAAAATTAGCTCTCCAGGCCGGATTATCCGGCCCTGGTAGGGGTGGATAATCCGCCCCCGCAGAAAAATGTCTGGATTGGCTCAGATCTGCCATGGCAAAACAGATCGGGTACTAGGGTTGCAATTCTACTGATTCTAGGATGTAAGGAACAACACCAAGAACCTTCTACAACGAGATTTCCACCAAATAAAAGACATCCCATACAAAAGGAGAGAGATGAGGGAGTTACCCTCACTCATTGGAGGAAAATCGCGGAGGAGAAGATACCCGGAGGCAAGGTGAAGAAGATCCGGGGAGAGCTCGGAGAATCCGGTGGTCGAATCGACTCCGGGGGAGGCGGATGCTCCGGCGGCTGGGGAACAGAGGTAGGGTTGGGGGAGGACTGGCTGCTCTGTTTGAGCCTGCCCTCCCTGACCCAGCCTATAAGGGAAGATTTCTCCTGGGGCGGATAATCCGCCCCCCACTTAAGGCGGATAATCCGCCCCCAGATTGCAGTCTTGAATCAGGCCAGAGCAACCTCAAACCTCTCGATGGTGTTTTAGAGGACTTGTGTGAAAGAATAGATGGTTCAAGACGGGAGAAAGTCTTGGGTTGAGAGCATCAAACTGAGATGGTACTACACACCCAAATTTGCAAGAATCAAATCAAACAAAAGCCAAAATGGAGTGTGTTTTCCATAAGAACAAAAGATATGCAAGAAAATCCAACGAAACCCATGAAAAACCAACTCTTCCCGAGGAAGAGGGCGGTGGCCGAAGCCACCATGTTGGAGCGCATGGCATGACACCGCGAAGATGTATCTTGAGTTCAAAACCAATGCTCATCGATGACCCACATATCACAAAATGATATTAAGGGAAATGATTTTACTTGCTTTCGGCATTATGGGGGGAGGGTTGGCCCAATAAATTAGGACCACACTCCCCCTATGTCTATGCCCGCATCTAAACCAAATACATGAATAAGCGCAAGTGAGTGTGCAAGGGTTGTCAAGCCAAGCTCCTTGAATCTATGATATTTAGCTCATTCCTCAAATAACAAAATCTTGCTTCATCAAGGGGCTTCGTGAAAATATCAGCCAGTTGGTTCTTCGTGCTCACAAAGGATAGAGCAATATCTCCACGAGCAACATGATCCCGAATAAAGTGGTTGTGAATCTCTATATGTTTTGTTCTTGTATCTTTGCAGGATTGTAAGCAATTTTGATAGCACTTTCATTGTCGCATAAAGAGGCACTTTGTCACAATTGACACCATATTCCTTTAAAGTTTGCCTCATCCATAACAATCGAGTACAAGCACTTGCAAGACAACATATTCACTTGACGGTTGAGTGAAATACAATTCTATTTCTTTGATGACCAACACACTAGAGACCTGCCCAAGAATTGGCATGCACCAGAGGTTGATTTCCTATCATCTTTGTCACCAGTCTGAATCGGTGTAACCACATAGAGAGAAACTTGAACCCTTGGGATACCATAACCCAAAATTTGGGGAATGAACCAAATATCGGAAGATTCACTTGACGCCACTAAGTGGCTTTCTTTAGAGCGGCTTGGTACCTTGCACACTCCTACACTTAACACGATATCGGGCCTAGATGCGCAGAGGTAAAGGAGAGCCGATCATGGATCGGTATACCTTTTGATCCACATCTTTACCCTTGGGATTGAGCTCAAGATGACACTTTGTTTGCATTGGGGTAGCAACACCATTGAGATCCGTCATCTTGAACCTTTTGAGCATGTCTTGGATGTACTTAGCTTGATTAATAAAGGTTCCCTCTCTAAGTTGTTTGATTTCAAATCCAAGAAAGAACCTGAGCTCACCCATCATGGACATCTCAAACCTGTCAGTCATAAGCTTTGAAAATTCATCGTTAAAAGCTTGGTTAGTAGAGCCAAAAATAATGTCATCTACATAAAGTTGGCATACAAAAAGCTCCCCATTAACCTTCTTAGTAAAAAGAGTGGGATCGATTTTCCCAACTTCGAATCCACGGTCTAGCAAAAGCTCTTTAAGGTGCTCATACCACGCACGTGGGGCTTGTTTAAGGCCATAGAGCGCCTTATCGAGTTTGTAGACATGGTTCGGAAATTTGGAGTCCTCAAACCCCGGGGGCTGCTTGACGTATACTAAATCATGTAGAGGACCATTAAGGAAAGCGCTCTTAACATCCATTTGTTGTAATTGAAAATTGTGATGAGCTGCATATGCAAGAAGGATACGGATGGACTCAACGCGAGCCACATGAGCGTAGGTCTCGCCAAAATCAATTCCTTCTACTTGAGAGAACCCTTGAGCCACTAGTCGTGCTTTATTCCTCACAACAATGCCATTTTCATCTTGTTTGTTCTTGAAGATCCACTTGGTGCCGATAACATTGCGGCAATCCTTTGGCTCTTCTACGAGCTTCCAAACTTTGTTGCGTTCGAAGTTGTCTAATTCTTCATGCATTGCAACAACCCAATCGGGGTCTTCAAGAGCATCAAAAACCTTCTTTGGTTCAACCATGGAAATGTGAGCTTGATGATCACAGAAGCTAGCAAGCTCTCTTCGAGTGGATACCCTTCGTCGTAGATCACCAACAACCTTGTCAAGAGTGTGACCTCTTAGTTCAAGGTTGCGATCAGCACGAGCCTTGCGAAGAGCCTCAATGTGCTTATTGTTTCTAGGAGGAGTGGATTCAATTGTTGTATCCTTGTCTTGATTACTGCCTTGCCCTTGATCTTGGTCACATTCGCCGTAAGATTGTTGCTGAACATTTTCTTCAGGCCCGGATAATCCGCCCCTTGGAGGGGACGGACTATCCGGCCTGGGAGGTGAAGTACCAAAGCCATCTTACTGAGAAAGCCTGACTGGAGTTGGAGACCCATGGCCGGATACTCCCATACAGGGGCCGGAGAATCCGGCACAGCTTCGAGATGTTGATTTCTCCTTGGATCCCCAGTGCGAGTTGGAGTGCAGGCGGCTTGTCCGCCCCTTGGAGGGGGCGTATAGTCCGTCCTGGGACTACCAGCTTGTCCAGTGGACAGATGGTCTTCGGAAGATTGTGGTGTTGGTGCAGGATTGTCTCCAACAGTAGGAGCTTGTTGATCTTGTGTAGATGAGGGCTCCACATGTGTGGAGCATTGTCCTTCCTGATCCGCCACAAGGGGTTCCTCAATGGGGCGGAAAAATCCCACGCCCATTCTTCTTATGGCATCTTGGGGTATTTCAACATCGCATCACAAACATCAACTTGCCCTACAAAGGAACCATTATTTTCATCGAACTCCACACTACAAGATTCTACAACAATCCCGGTGAGCTTGTTGTAGACTCTATAAGTGGGATTGACACCGTAACCAACAAAAATACCTTCTAAAGCCTTGGATTCAAATTTTGACAAACGGACACCTTTAATAAGAAAGAAACACTTACACCGAATACCAAGTATGAGATGTTGGGTTTGTTGCGTAAGTATTTCATATGGGGTCTTGTCCAAGATCTTCAAGGTAGAGCTGGTTTGATGAGTGACAAGCGGTGGATATGGCTTGACCAAAAATTATAAGGAGACTTGAATTCAGCTAGCATAGATCTTGCCATATCCATCAAAGTCCGGTTCTTCCTCTCGGCTACACCATTTTGTTGAGGGGTGTCTGCATGAATATTGGTGTCTAATCCCTCTTCGCTAAGAAACTCGTTTAAAGTGTAGTTCTTAAATTCTGTGCCGTTGTCACTTCTAATTGCCAAGATGGGAACATTGTGTTGACGTTGAACTTCATTGGCAAAGTCGATGACAGTTTGTTGAGTCTCACTTTTCAGCTTGAAGAAATATACCCATGTATATCTTGAGTAATCATCGACGATGACCAAGCAATATTTCTTCCCACCAAGACTTGCATGAGAAGGAGGACCAAATAAATCCACATGGAGTAATTCCAAGATCCTCTTTGATGACACAATAGTCTTCCTCTTGTGGGGAGAATCATGCATTTTTCCTTCAACACAAGCCCTGCAAACACGATCTTTGTCAAAAGAGACATTGTCTTTTAGTCCAAGAATGTGGCCACCCTTTTGGAGACTTTGCAAAGTTCTCATGTTGACATGGTCTAAACGGCGATGCCATAGCCAACCCACGTCGGCCTTTCCGAATAGACACATCGGACCCGAAGTGGTTTTCCCTGAGAATTCCACCACATACAGGTCATTTTCGACGTATCCAACGAAAGCGACCTTTAGAGACTTGCTCCATAAGAGTACCACCAAATCATCATTGATAAAAACAGCAAAACCCATCTTGCCAAGGGCACGAACAGAAAGAAGATTATAGCCAAGGGTCTCAACAAGCATGACGTCCACGAGAGAGATATCGTGGGCAACCACAACCTTGCCAAGACCCAATACCTGAGATTTAGACTTATCACCATAGGAGACTGTGATATTATCAAGATTTGGACGCATCTCCGTGATGATCTCCTTGCTTCCGGTCATATGACTAGTGCAGCCACTATCCAACACCCATTTCGACCCACCGGAAGCATAGCCCTGCAAGAAAATTACTTCTTGGTTTTAGGTACCCATTTTTCAATGGGTCCTTTCATGTTAGTAACAAGGGTCTTTGGGACCCAAATAGACCAAGCAATATAGTCATCGAAAGGACCAACATAATAAGCATAAACATCGCCATAATCATCACAAAAGAGTTCATAATTCGGATTGTGAGACCCTGCAAAACCAATATTATTAGTCTTGTCTTTTGTGACAACCTTCTCAGCAGTGCTTGTCTTTAATTGCACATTCTTGGTCTTGTTCTTCTTGGTTTTCTTATTCTTGGACTTGGTGACATACCCAAGTCCCTCTTTACCATGATTTGACCTTTGCTTGCCAAGGACTTCATCAAGCACACCTTTGTCCTTTGTAGTGATGTCCTTGATCACTCCTTTTTCCACACTAGCATTTTTCTTGTTACTATATGTTGAGTTGGATGAGCTAGGAGTATCATATTTGGCCAATCGACTTTGAAGTTGATCATGTGACTCATTGAGAATAGAGAACTCGTTTTCCACGCCTTGTGAGCATTGTCAAGTTTCTCCAATTCCTCGGAGAGTCTATCATGAGCAGCCCCAAAGTCAATCCTTTCCTTCTTTAACTTCTTTGCCTTGGTGACAGCATTGTCACGTTCCTTAACGAGTTTAGTCACAATTTCTTCATGTGACTCTTCCATAGACTCAAGCCTCTCTTCAAGAGAGACCCGAGCTTCTTCTTCTTCTTCAAGAGCATTTTTTAGGGATGCAATTTCCATTGCATCCTCCCTCTCAATTCTGCCCTTTTCTTCGAGGAGTGCTTCGTTTTGGGCCAGCTGATCCATAAGAGCCTCAAAACGAACTTTGTGCTCACCTTGCAAGTTAGTATAGAAATAATCCAAAGCAATAATCTCTTCTTTAATCTTAAGACTAGCAGGATCATCCATGTCTGTCATAGCCTTGGGAAAAGAAGAGTTAGAAGAAGTTACCTCGGAGCTTCTTGCCATGAGGCAAGTAGCATTCTTGTTGATGATGTTTTCGTTCGGAGAGTCGAAGAGAGATGTTGATGTAGATGTGGTGGCTATAGCACCTCTTGAGAGCTATCGCCCTCGTCCTCATCTTCACTCCCGATGAATATTCTTCTTGAGCTACTAGAACAATCTTTGGTTGCTTCTTGAAAGGAGCATTCTTCTTTACAAACTGTTTACGTGGAGCTTTTGATTTGTCCTTGAAAATGAGTCTTCCTCCATTATCCTCTCTACTTTGATATGGACACTACTCACGGGCGCAGCGGTCACCACAATTAAAGCATGTTCTCGCTTGGGACCATTTTCTTTTCTTCCATAGGCTCCACTTTTGCGATCTAGTTCAGCTTTATCCTTGGTGGATCTTTCCAAAAGTTTCTTGCATAAAGAGCCAAGTATTGTCCGTGGATCCTTTTTATATCTTCGACAGTCCACCTTCTACCGCATATTCATCATGATCAATCACACTAGTCTTCAAAGCCAAGTTGACCCCTTTGCATCCCCATAGCTCGAGCACGAGCATCTTCGATTCTTGGCGCCACTTTGAAGGCGGCCATTTCTTGCATTACCTCATTGGATGACATGAGGTCATAATTATGCCTACCTTGAGACTTTTCAAATCTCAGGCTCAAATGGCATAAGAGCACCGACATACTTGCGCTTGATCCAAGCATCATCAACATGAGCCGCACTGTGGTTTCAAGGTTGTAGCTATTGCCTTGAGCCTCCTATACATGTCCTCGTGGTCTTCTCCATCCAAAGATATAAAATCCTTGACTTCATTGCTCAAGGCATCATATCTATTCATTCTCATACTTTCATTTCCTATGAAGAGCTCGGTGAGAGCATCCCAAGCTTCTTTAGCTGTGCTAAGATGCTGAATGTGTGGCATGTCTTTATCACCCACACCAAGCTGTATCATGTGTAGAGCTGTAGCATTGAGTTGGCTATCGACCACTTCTCTCCTTGTGAGATTGTTAGGATTTCCAACGTGAAGACCATTTTCGATGATCTTCCACAACTCTATGGAGGAACTGCACACATGATATTTCATCAAAAATTGCCATTGAGAGAAAGTAGAAGCTGACAGTTTGGGTGGATCACCCCTATTATGTATATGTGGGTGAGGAATAGGCGGATCAGGGGAATACACATGAGAAACCTCATTGTATCCATCCTTACCGCTATCCTTTTTCGAGGAGGAGCTCTTACTAGTATCATCACCTACCACTTCGTTATCTTTGGAAACAGTTTTACCCGTTTCCTTGGATTGCGGAGTGGTATCCTCAGAGTTAGATGGAGGTGATGCTACGGATGTGGAGAGACGCATTATCAATTGACGCATCTCTTCCATCTTAGCCTCCATTGAACTCACCAAGGTTGTTTCCAACGTCTTGAGATCGTTCATGGTGACTACCTCCGGAGCATCACTCCCATCTCCCTTGGAACCCATACTTCTCTTAGGCGGTTAAGCCCGAAATAAGAGCCGAGGCTCTGATACCAATTGAAATGGATCATATGGGCACCTAGAGGGGGGGTGAATAGGTGCTAACCAAATTTTAATACTTTTTCAATTTTAGGCTTGACACAAAGTAAATTCTCTAGATATGCAACTACGAGAATTTTCCTAAATGTAGCCCTAACTACTAAGCACGTAAAAGAGGAGCGAGGAAACCGTAGTGGAGCACGCGGAGACACAGGGATTTGTTTTACCGCAGTTCCTTCCTTGTTAAGGGAAGTACATCTGCGTTGGAGGGGTGGGCGGTTCTAAGACCACCACGCCACAATAGGCCTCACCCTATTCTCCGATGGATCTCGCCACGAGAGGCCTGATCCACCTTCTCCACTATTGGATCCCTTCGAGGCGAGAACCGGTGCCTTTTACAACACTATCGGGGCACACACCCACAACCGAATTGGGGCTCCGGATGATAACAAGCTGCCACAAGAACAAGGTTTATCAATATAAACAAACGAGGATCTAGATATTTGCAAGAAATACTAGATCGGAGGTTCTCCAAATGAATGGAGAGGAGATGAAGCGCTTGATTGCGATGATGAAGATCGAGTTCTCCTCCTTTGATTCCCCAATGGATGGGGCCTTTGGGTGGATCTAGGTGGAGCACTCTGTATGAAGCTTTCATCTGATTTGTTCTTTTCGAGATGAATCAAGAGTTCGCGGGGAGGGGATGGCTGGCTTAAATACCCCTCCCGATCTGGTCACAGACAACTTGGGGCGGATTATCCGCCTGAAAAACTCCGCCTAAGGCGGATTCTCGGGAAACTCCGCCCCTCGGGCTTGCGCCTTGGTGAAGCTTGGTGAAGTTCTTGGGGCGGATAATCCGCCTCGAGGGGCGGACTATCCGCCAGCAGAAAGTCCGAAAACTCCGCCTCTCTAGGGCTTGCGCCTTGGCGATGAGGGCGGATTATCCGCCCCAAGGCGGATTATCCGTGGCCGAAAATCGCCAAAATTCCGCCTTCGGGGCTTGCGCTTGGGCAAAGGGAGGTGTAACACCTCGAATCGCCCTATGCAAGTTTCAGCGTTTCGCCAAACCCGCATAGAAACGATTCAAAGGTGCCCACCAGAACTTTCGTGTGGAAAACGAAGTGATAACATTACACAACAGTTCTCGATGGGACCCATGACGTATATATATACAACACGACTCCATGAGTCAAGAATACCAATATACGGTACAAAGATCCAAATCACCGGAACGATGGAGCGCCCTACTACGGACAAGATGCAAATTGGGCTAAGAGCCCCAAGAATAACCAATGGCCCATAACCGCCAGCCAAACCGGATGGGTAACCCTGCTAACGAGGCCGATCTCAAAACCTGCTTAAACAAAAGGTGCCGACAAAGGGCAAAAGGAAAGAGGAGCCAAGATCGAGGCCAAGACACGCGAGGCTAGAATTCAGCCGGTCCGCCACATAGGTATGGTGGATCAAGCGGCAAAGGGCAGCATGCATCGAACAACCTATAGAGACTCGATACAATCCGGCTATTAGAGAGGGGTAAGAAAGACCTATCCGAACCACCCGATACTAACACCAAACAATCCCATCTCGTATTCCCCGAGACCAAACGAGGAAGTCAACCGAGGAACTCACACAATGGCGCTTTATTTATTCCGTTATCGGCAAAGAATTACTAGTCGTATAGATAGTCATCCCGATAAAATAAGCAAGCAGTTTTAGTTGACCATTCCGTTGTAGTTGCAACACTTACTAGTCAAATACAATTAGCATGTGAGAACCCAAAACCCAGCCGTTGTTGGTACTTTTATTTAGCCATTCCGTTGTAGTTGCAATACTTACTAGTCAGATACAATGGTCGCAAGCGACAAACCAAACAAGCAATTGTGGGCAGTATTATTTAGCCATTCCATTATAGTGAAGCTGATTACTAGTCATTATAAAGTCAAATTTATAGCACTAATTTAGTTATAGTTGTCTATGATCGAGATATCGGCTCCAAGTCGTCCATAACCGCGACACGACTTTCGAAAGTTTTACGCCGGGTGCACAAATAGAAACACACACTCGATCAACCTCGAAAACCAAATCAAACCCAACGAGGCCTTCACGACAAAGCAATCACAGATTCGAAATATTTCAGGGGCCACCCATTGAGTGAACCATAGAAGCCACCGACCAGACGGACTCAAGGTTTGCGTCAATGGTAAACGATCGGGAACCCAAAACTGGGCTTGTCGATACCGAAAACATTCCGCTTACCTAAATAAAGATAGTGCTCCTCGCACAATCGTAAATAAAGCAGATGGCATAGGTACAGATAGTAAATAAAACCTCAAACTAGTTTGTGGCCCCAAGAAATAAGAATGAATCAAGCTCGCTCGGGGGTCCCATAATCCTCCCGGATGTGGATAGCGCGATAAATCAAGGAACAGTATCAAGTACTCGGGGTCCTACGACACAAGTGCGGGAAACCAAATATTATCTATCACCCACCGATGCCTCTGCTTACTTACTTTAATTTTAATTGTTAAACAGGAATTAAAGTGAACGATAAGTAAAGCCATGATCATCTCCAACATTAAACATGCGGCAACACTCCAACAACTGTGGAACTGGACGACACGCAACAACACTTGAGCAAGCGACTACGACGCGCAATTCCAACTATCTACCAAACAACAGGTAATAGGATGTGTCCAAGGCAATATAAGGCGGCAAGGGATATGACGGGTACGAAAACTAGAGCATCGCAACACAAATAGCAATAGATCAACAGGAGGAAATAAATACTATAAAAGTAAGATAGGTAGAAAGGGGGAGATGCTCGCCTGCAAACATTGTTGAAGGGTTCATCCGAAGATCGGGCGAAGCTCACGTCAAATCATCGGCCCAATCCGCGAAGAAACAAAACACTAGAAGAGACACCGGATGCACTATTTAATACTACGTCAAAAGATCGGGCATGATGCATGTATGATGGATGACATGGCAAAGATGCGATGCAAGTAGGTCATATTAAGCGGAACCGGGGTCCCAACAATTAATTAAATGGTCCAAGTTATTTAGAACCCCCGCAATTTAAATGTGGTATTAGCATGGCAAAATATAATACCGGTTTGCTACACAAATTTAAATGAGGCCGATATGAGACTAGACTTGCCCGCATATGGGCCCCATATTTAATTATAAGGTGAATCGGCATAAGGCCCCCAAACCACACAAATATGCATGCGAGTATGACACTTTAATATGCAACAAGTTGGATTATATTATAAAATAGGGTTTCGGGAAGGGGTTCACACATTAGGGTTCGCATCTTGGGGTTCCGGGTTCGGGTCGGGTCTCAGGGTTCAGGGTTCGACGGGATCGGTCTCGGACAACATAAGTAGATCTTGTCGCATCCGTGGTGGTCGGGCCATGTTGTTGGTCTTGACGTCTCACGCGGAGTTCTTGGCGTTCCGGGAGGAAGTACTTGTTCTGGCGTCGGGGCATCGGATTCGCCCCGATTGGTGTCGATCTTGTCGGGCCCGCGCAGTAGATCTTGGCGTTTTTGGATGATCTTGCCGACTCCATGCGAAGGCCTTGGCGCTCTGGATCGGTCTTCAGGGTCTCGGCCATCGGATCCTTGAAGGAGGACATGGCGTCCGTGAGGCGATCTTGGCGTCCACCGATCTTGGGGTTCATGAGGAAGAGCTTGGCGTTTGCCTTCCAGGTAACAGATCGAGGAGCCTCTCGCCATACGCCATCGATCAAGATGTGCTCCAACACACTACACTCCATCCAGGTGTTCTTGAGTTGAAGGGTGAGCCTTGGTCGTCGGTAGCAGCAGCAACAACAGACAACATCCCTACATGCAGAACAGAGCAGGGGCACCAGGATCCACACTGGCTCGACAGAGGCCTTCACACGCGGGCGAGCAGACGGACAAGGGGCGACCACGGGGCACGCGAACGGTGACAGGGAAGCGGCAGAGCCTCGCGAGGCGGCCCAAGTTGGAGATGGGGCGACGTCTCGAGGCAGGGCCGACGCGGGGCAAGCAGGGGGCGATGGCGAGGTCGGGGGTCCCTCTCGGGAGCGGCGGCGCTCGGAGGAGAACCGGCGGCGAGGCGGGCTCGCCGGCGCACGGGCGGCCGCGGGAACGGGACGGAGAAGGGCGGCGGATGGAGGGGCCGCGGGTCGGCGGCGAGAGCGGCCGGCACGCTGCTGGGAACGCGGACGCCGCTTGGGCACGCGGCTCGGCGGCGCAAGCCGAGGAAGCTCGGGAGGGGAGGGGAACGGCGCGAGGACGGCCGGAGCTCGAGCCGGAAGTGGGCCGCGCGGGCGCCGGAGACGGGCGAGAGCAGATGGGGCCTGGCGCGGGCGAGGTGGAGGCCGCGCCGGCGGGCGGAGGCGCGCTGAGAGGAGGGCGCCATGAGCGAGAGGAAGGCCGCGGGAAGGAAGAAGTAGCAGGCGGTGGCGAGCCGGGAGCTTGAAGCCGGGCGGTGGCGAGGCCGACGGAGCGTGGCCGAGCGAGGCTGGTCGAAGCGAGGGAGGCGAGGTTGAGGAGGCGGTGGCTGAGGCGGCCGTGGCGGAGGAGGAGGAGCGGTGGGAGGAGATGGGAGGTAGGAGCGTCAGGGTGGGAGAGGAGCGCGCGGGGGGAGGAAGAGAGGTTGGGAGAACAAAGGGTGGCCGGGTGAACTGGGAGCAGTGGGGCTGCCAGGTGGGACCAGGTGTGGGTTGGTGGGGTGTGGCTGGCGCGTGGGCCAGGGGGAGGAGAGAGGGAGTGGCGGGGCCCAGGGGGAAGAGAGAGGGGTACGGCTGGCTCAGGTGAGAGAAGGAATTGGGGGTGAGGTGGCAGCGGGTTGGGGTGGGTCCAGATTGTAAGTGAGAGGGGTAAGGTGGGACTGTGTGAGAAAGAGGGAGAGGGGGAAGTGGGGCTGGTGGATTGATGATGTGGCGGGGTGGGTATGGATTGGGGGAGAGGGTGAGGTGGCGAGCTGTGAGAGGTGGGTAGGATAGGATTTGGTGGGACTAGGATTTAGAGGGGGCTGATTTAGGTGGACCGTTTTAATACTGGGGGTGGTCGACTGGGTCGATTCGGCCCGTTCGAATGCCCCCACAAAAATAATTAAATATTTTATTTGTTTCAAACAGACTTTTGCAACCCGATAGCAAACAAAACAAAATAATCCGGTGACCCGGGTTTTGCGTTTGAACAAAGACGGGGCGTTTAGAAAACACAAACAGGTTTTTCCGAAATAGTTTTATGCAAGCAAATGCAAGATGATGACGATGCTCAAATGCAATGTGGCATGATGACATGAGCATGCGGTCATGATGATGCAATGCACAAAATCAACGCGATTTTCTAGTTGTGGTTTTGCGGGATGCCACAGGCGGATTATCCGCCCCTGGTGAGGCCGGATTATCCCCCCCCAAAGGCAGAGTTCCTGATTCCTTTATTCTCAAATAGAGCTGCAACACTTCACCACACATTAAATGATCCTTGGTATTGTTATCTAACACACAAAACACTAGGGATTAAGAAATGTTCTTCAGCCTCGCCAAAACTTCGCTTTCACTACTTTCTACAACTATACTATATGCTACAAGCACACTCGGGGGCTCCCCCCACCTCACGATTTCATCGACTGAGGGTCAAACGTGTACACCTGAGTAGCTGACAACGTCAGGCAAACGAAAAGGACACGTATCCAATTAAAGCACTGCGTGCTCACATACAAACAAACCTTTACAGCAAAGGGCACAACACGCGCAACCGAAATATACAAATTTTACATCTCTCTCTTTTTACAGGTACTACCTATGTAAAACTCAGAAGAAAGGGACAGCACCCGAAGGAACCTAAAGCAGCAGGGCAAGAAAGGGACAAACACATTTCAGACAATGATAGAGCAAAACTCAGAAGAATTCATTAAACATATAAAGCCACTACGTGGCACAAGGATGGTTTTTTCTTCAAGATATTTACAACAAAAGTAGACTACAAACTACCCTACGTCTACTACGCCTAAGATGCGGGGCACTGAGTCACCTCGCAGCCGCATCGCTAAGTATTCCTCGCCACAGGCGCATTTCGACAAGAAATCAATGAGCTTGGGCCCATACGCTGCGAAAGCGTAAGGCGAAAAGGCTACCTCGAATCCATCCGCAGCCGTCGGCATCCGAGAAGTGATCTGGGACAGATCCAGCTCCGCTCCAGCCGCCATGGCCATCGCCAGCCCGACGGACGCGCCGATGCCCTTCGCTTATGCTTGTACGCAGCGCTCAAATTTACGAGCCTCCTGTTGGATATATGCCCTAGAGGCAATAATAAATATAGTTATTATTATATCTTTGTGTTTATGATAAATGTTTACATTCATGCTATAATAGTATTAACAAGGAAACATTAATACTTGTGTGATTTGTAAACTTAAATTTGAAGTCCCTAGTATAGCCTCTATACTTCACTAGCTTGTTGGTTGATTAATGATTGTGGTTTCTATCATGAACATTGAGATGTTATCAACAACAAGATCATATCGTTAGGAGAATGATATGGTGGACATACTCCTATAGATAAGCGCGTAGCATAAAGATCAAGTCATTTCAATAGTTCAATTGCTATATGCTTTCGATACATAGTAACCTAATTCCTTCACCATGAGATCATGCATATCACCTTTACCGGATGGATGCTTTGATGACATCAAACACCACACCGTGAATCGGTGGCTATAAAGGTGGCATTGAGTGTTCGAAAAGTATTGGTTGAAACACATGGATCAAGAGGGATTTGTCCATCCATATGATGGATAGATATACTGGGCCTCTCTGGAATGTCATCCAATTAGCTTGCAAGCATGTGATCGTCACAAGGGATCACATATCGGAACGAGAAAAGAGTACTTATCGGTAACGAGGTTGAACTAGGTATGCCGAGATACCGACGATCATAACCGGATAAGTAAACTATCGTGAGACAAAGGGAAATTGGTATCGTATGTAAGTGGTTCATTCGACGCAGCAATCGTAGAAATATGTGGAGCCATATGAATTTCCAGATTCCTCTATTGGTTATTGTTCGAGAAGTGTCTCGATCATGTCCGCATAATTCACGAACCGTAGGAGACACACTTAAGGATTCGACGTTGTTTTGAGTAGTTATGGTATTATGAGAAAGAGACCGAATGTTGTTCGAGTCTCGGATGGGATCCGGGATATCACGAGGTGATCCGGAATGGTCCGGAGAATAAGATTCATATAAGGAAAGTCCCGCTTTGAGTTCGGAATGATTCCTGTTTTCATCGGAATGTTCTAGAAGGTTCGGATTGTCCCAAGACTCGGGGGAGGTACATGAATGTGTCATTGAATGATTGCATCATGTACTAAGTGTTCTTGCTGTTCCAAAACTGAAAAGTCAACTGCCAGTTTGAAAGTCAAACGGCTAAAACAGGAAACTGTGGAAAACAGGAAACTGTGGGAAACAGGAAACTGTGGGAAACAAGCAAGAGGAGGTTGAAACCAACTTGGAGGAGGAGTCCCTCTCCTCCAAGCCGTCGGCCCACCTAGTCCGAGTTGGGGAGGGACTCCCCTCCCTCCCCTGGCGCGCCGGCCCCTCCACCTATAAAAGGAGGGGCAGGGCCTCCTCCTCTAGACACACAAGTTCTATCCTCTAATCTCCGATTTAGAGCCGTTTTGGTTTAGAGCTTCTAATTGCTTTAGCCTGCGGTTTAGAGCCTTCTAATTGGTGTGTATAATCTCTAGACCACTAATAGCCCTCTCTCATACTCCACCATACTCGCTCCGGCTTAAGGCGAAGCCTCATGATTTCCCTCTACTTCCTGCATTCACGCTGCCGGAATCGCGAGGAGAGTGCTACAACCTCCGCTCATGGAACAAGGAGAGGAAGGTCTTCGCCGAGTCGAACGTGTGACCGATCATGAAGCGCCGAACACAGCCGGAAGGATCGTCTACACGATCTTGAGATCGAAAAGAGTACGACTACATCACCCACGAGAATCCACTCTCGTTAAACACTTTGGAATCTTCGAGGGTAAGTTATTCCATCAACTCGTTGCTACAATCTAGTAGATAGATCTTGGCTTGTTTGTTTGTATGCGATAGAAAATTTTTGTTTTCCATGCTACGAACCCCTACACCTCCGCCAGAGCATCCACATCGTCAAGGGTCGCGCCCTTCGGGACAAGCTCCTTGTAGAAACGACCAAGGACTTCTTTCGCCTTGGCAAGGGAGTTGACGACGGTGCTGCAGCGGTGTTCGACCGCCACAGTGGCATCATCTAGAGCACTCCCGTGCTCCAGAGCACCGCGGTCGAACTCGATGCCTGCGGCATCTGAGACAAAACAGAAGAAGGACAAAATGAAGAAAAGCAGCATAGAAGAAGACCCGAAGAAAAAGAAACAAGTACAAAACTAGCACTCACCCGAAATAGCCTTGACAGCAGCCATGAGCTTCGTCTCCACCTCCTTTTCACGAGCAGCCGCAACGGTGGCTAGCTGTTCCTCACGATCCGCGGCCTCCTGCTGCAGACGCTCTTTCGCTTCGGCTGCCTTAGTCAGCTCTAGCTCGAGGCGCCACAATGGCTCCGCCTTTCCGTCGATTGACCAAGACTCTTTTGAGAGCACCTCACGGAGGGAATCGTTATGCTCCTGCATTTAACACAAGAAAGTGTCAAACAATGCGGGATACATAAGAGAGGCGAAGAGGCGCATGGTACCTTGAAGTCAGCTGTTTCGCTTCCAGCCAAGCGCTCCCGCACTACCGCTGGCCTCCTGCACAAAAGGTCAAGAAAAAGATAGCGAAGAAAAGGACTTGGGGCGCCCAACACAAAGGAGTAAAACAAAATTAAGACCAAGATACTCGGGGGCTCCCCCCGTGATATGAAGGAGCAAACTTACATGCTCTGATGATGAATCCGAAGGACCGCCTGCGAAATTCTGAGGCGCAAACACCTGCACCTCCTGCAACGGAGGATCCGGAGGCGCGCCACCTGAAGTCGCCACCGTCTGAGGGGGAGGAGACGCAATCTTCGACTCCCCCATCATTTCCCGCGCGCCACCATTGGAGTAATCACGGGAGGAATTCCTGCATATGAACTAATCAGCACAAGCACAACAATCATGAAGGAAAAAGGACAAAAGTACAGAAAAAAACTTACGAGCCCAGTGAGCTCAGGTCAAAGACAGGAGGAGACCTTCGGGCTCTCTTCTCCTTCTTCTCTTCCTTCTTCTCCTCCTTCTTTTCTTCCTTCTTCCGCTTCGCTGGCGGGTGCGGCGCTACAACCCGCACAGGAATGGCAGGAATGGGAGAGGAAGAGCCTCCATGACCATCATCATGACGCTCAAGGCCCAGAGGGTTTCTGGGAGTCGGAGGAGTCGAGGCATCCGAAGACTCGCTGGAGCTCCGTGACTGCTGCGTATGGTCCTCACTCGACTCATCGGCATCCTCCGCCGGAGATCACCGACGGTAGCTCGGACACGGAATCAACCACTTCATTATCCGGCATTCGATACCTTTCGGCAACGGTGGTACCATGCCCGCACTTTAAAGCTCGCAATGAGAAGGAACTTTGTTAGCAAACAAAGGAAACAAATACACAGCTGACAAAAAGGGAGCACTACGCACAAATCTACACCTTCTGCTGGCCAACGTCAAGAAAGGAGGAGTCACGACTTCCGGGATTTCTGCCCGGCCTTGAACTTCAGCAGCCAAGGCCCTGTCAAGATTCCCTCGGAGATTTTCACCAAACCCTCGCCGGATCATGGCGCCAATAAAGAAACATCGGGTGCGCCTCGCTTGGAGAGGCTGCACCGACGCCAAGAAACGTCCGGATGATGTCCACACTGCTCACCTCCTTCAGAATCGCTGGAGATCCTCCACCCCATGGTACAGGGCCTCTATCTCCGCCACCTCACCGTCTAAGATTTGGTTTTTCCAAGACCTTTTCTTCTGAATCATTTGGGAGGAGTCAAAGGGAACAAGACCAAAATCTTGCCCGGGCACTACGGAGTCGCGGATATAAAACCATCGCCTCCGCCAGTACTGGACAGATTCGGACATGGAAAAGGAAAAGAAGAGAAGATTGGGACTAAGGGAGATGATGCAACCCCTAATAGGATATACACCATCCGAACCAGATTGCCTCTTCACGGAATAGAGCTTCCGGAAGAGGCCAAAGTGCGGCTCAATGCCAAGCAAGCACTCGCAAAAAGTGATAAAACACGCAATGTGGAGAAGAGAATTAGGAGATGATGATGAAGTCAATCCCATAGAAGAAGAGCAGTCCACGAGGAAGTCATGGACGGATAAAAACCCACACAAAACGGCGAGAAACATAACCTGGTACCCGGATGGGGACGGGGATTACCTCATTGCCGGGTAGTTTGACGGCCGTATCTTGCGGATCGGGCCATCGCGCAGCTTATGGAGATCGCTCCCGCTGTCTCGATCGCCGCCACCACCATCGGTGACGCGAGCGGCGCGGTTCTTCTTTCCTCCAGCGGCGCTGGTCCCAACCGCAGATGAAGACTTCTTTGGTTTCCCCATCACGCTACGGCGGCGCCGGCGGTGAAAACGTACAAAGGACGACAGAAATGTGGAAGGAAATCCCAGCGCGAAGCAAGAATCGCTCGAGCGCAAGGAGGCAGTGAAACACAAGAACTGGTGCGGTGAAAACAAACCGTGGTTCCCCTCAATGATTATAACAGCAAAGACGACGCATGGCAGCCGTTCATCCAGAAGACCTAACACCAATGGCAGATCTGGCCATACATGTGTCAACACCACAACGAACCGTCGTTACCACGTTGTCCACTACACGCGGAAATCGAGGAGACGCCGTAATTATCTCCACGCCGCGCGTGACCGGTCAATTCAAAGTCAGCAAGTGGGACCCACGTTCGTCCAGTCAAGTCATCTCTGGCGTAACAGACGCTTGAGGTCATCGATCGTAAGCACTGATGTCATCAAAAGCTATACTAGCACTTTCTTCGGCTCCACATCTAAGAGTACTCACTCGAAACTTCGATTCGACTAAGTACTCGGGGGCTACTCCTATCAGGAGCGCTGGCCGCGCACCCGGAAGATGAATAACGATAAAGTATTTCTTCGAGTCCTACGTCGAGTTTGCGACTCCACTACTGACTCGGGGGCTACTCCCATAGGGAGGATGGATTTAATCATCCGAAATTTTTTGAGTCCTACGGACCTAACAACCGAACAAATGCTTGAACTAAAGTCTCGCCGAGTTCACGACTAACGACACTCGAGTTACTCCCATAGGGAGCGCTGGTCGCGCACCCTATGAATTCTTCGACTGTGATCTTTCGGATCAGCACGCAAAAACTTTTTGGCATCTCTGCTCCAACAAAACGCTGAGTGAGCAACGATCTCCTTGGCCACCCGAAACACCTCCGCGGTGACGAACATTCAGATGTTGTGTCTGCGACACAAATATAAGACCTGCAGATATCATCTAACGGCCTGACAACGTACATGACTATGCTCTGCTAGTACAAATACATGTCAACAGGCATGATGAAAAATCCCGACGGACGCGTTGGGTACGTTAACTAAAATCACTGGAATTCCACTCTTGTAAGTCCTCCGCGGCCTGAGTCGAATTGCCCCAGCATATGTTCCAGGTTCGAGTTGAGGGACTCGAACTTGAAGAAAATCGTGTTGTTTCGTCCTAAGACAGTTAACTGACCCTGATCCGTCGGGTGAGTCAGACACACGCGTCAACAATCCCTACACACATATATTATCAAAAACAACTGCACCCGAAAGATTGAAGAGTCCTCAGCCGAATCTACGATTCGACTGAATACTCGGGGGCTACTGACATGGTTATACCCTACGGGTACTCGATGTTATCCTACCTGGTCTAGTTTGACGGAAGGCCCACTCGAAGACCTGCCCGGGTCCATGACGCCTATGACATTTTGGCTGGAACGAATCCCATATGGACACGGAGTCCCAAGCGCACAAGACAAGGAAACCTCAAGACTAGAGTTCGAATCTAACTTGTAACCTACTCGTATCGGTACCTGAGACCTAGCCTCCCCATATATAAAGGCTAGGAGGGTCCAACGAGGAGGGCATGACCTACATACGCCATAACCCCCCAATAGATAGATCTACGATCTCCACCTCCATGATAGATCTACAGATCTAGATCTCGACTCATACTTTCGCACGCACCTCCACGCCAGATCGAATCAGCACACCCTGTAACCTTCGGTTCCGCCATAATCAAGAGCAGACAAGCAGGAGTAGGGTTTTCCCTCCGGGGGCCTGAACCTGGGTAAATCTCGTGTCCCCTGGTTGCTTGTCTGTTAACCGTGCCACGATCTCCATCATCCCCATCTTCTCCAAAACCCAAGTCCATAACAATGGGCATTGATGAGATTAAACCTCGTCACCGGCCACGCGCGACAAGCGGCGAGGTGCAGCACCGTGTGGATCGTTCCCGGTTTGAAAACCGGGGCAAACGTATCCGTGAAGTCGACACCAGCGCGTTGCCGAAAGCCGCGCACGACCCAACGCGCCTTGTAGCGCTCGAGAGTACCATCGGAGCCGGGCTTGTGCTTGAAGACCCATTTGCCGGTGATGACGTTAGCCCGAGGGGGCCGGGGAACCAGCTCCCAGGTCCGGTTACGCTGCAGCGCACCATACTCCTCCTGCATGGCGACGCGCCATTGCGGGTCGCGCAAGGCGGCGCGAGCCGAGGTGGGCACCGGCGAGAGGGCGGAGGTGTACGGCGCACTCGGCACCGGCGAGAGGACGAAGGCACCCCGCCGTCATGCGGCAGAACACTGTTGCCGCTGGCCCAGAAGGCTGACGCGGCGAACGGGGACGCCGTGCAGACATACTGGTCGGCGGGGTAGCGCGTAGACGGCCGCCGCACGCCCGCACGTCCTCGGGTGAGCATGTGCGCTGGAGACTCAACGACGGGAGGCGATGAGGGGGCCGAGGCGACCGATGAAGCGGGCGACGAAGAGGCGGCCGAGCTGGTCGACGGGGACGGAGGCGTCGCAGGAGCGGGCGACGGGGGTGCCGCGGGCTACAGAGACGCCGAGAGACCAGGCGGGGCCGGCACAGAGGGGCCCCCCGGGGCCAGTCGTCGGCGCGCGGGTCCGGCCACAAGAGGGCCAGCGGGCGTCGGGGGCGTCGGAGGAGGCGTCGCCAAGAGTCCCTACTGAAACGGAAAAACCAACTCGTCAAAGTACATGTGCCGGGAGGTGAGTACGCGATGTGAGACCGGGTCATAGCAGCGGTAGCCCTTGGTGTTGGCGGGGTAGCCGAGAAACACACAAGGGAGAGAGCGGGGCGCAAGCTTGTGCGCGGCGGTGGAAGCAGTGTTAGGATAACACCTGCAGCCGAAGATGCGTAGGTCATCATAGGCGGGCGGCGCACCGTAGAGTAGGTGATGCGGCCTGTAAGACCAACGCACACGACACGGGCGGATGTTGACGAGGAGAGTCACCATGGCAAGAGCATCCGACCAGAACCGTGGGGGCATGTGTGCGTGGAACGGAAGGGTGCGGACGCAGTCGTTGAGAGCATGAAGCATCCGTTCAGCACGACCGTTCTGTGGAGAAGTGTAGGGACACGTGAGGCGGAAGATGGCGCCATGGGCGGCGAGAAGGGAGCGAATAGTGATGTTGTCGAACTCTTTGCCGTTGTCTGTTTGTAAGGCGTGAATGGGGCGACCGAATTGAGTGGAAACAAAGGCGAAAAACGCGGTGAGGGTGGCGGCAACGTCGGATTTACGACGAAGAGGGAAAGTCCATACAAAATGCGAGTGATCATCCAAAATCACTAGATAATAATGATAACCAGAATTACTTAGAACAGGCGAGGTCCAAACATCACTATGAATAAGTTGAAACGGAAAAGACGCGACTGTGGAGGAGGAACTAAACGGGAGGCGAACATGTTTGCCTAGACGACATGCTTCACAAGAGTGGGCATCCGTTTTATTACAAGTAAAGGAAAAGCCTTGCATTATTTGACGCAGAGCGGCGGAGCTAGGATGGCCGAGGAGAGCGTGCCAGAGATCGACACCGGCGGAGAGGGCGAGTGGGCTGCTGGCGGTGGTGGAGGCCGAACCAACAGGGTACAGATCGCCGGGACTGTCACATCGGTGGCGGAGCATCCGAGTATGACCATCCTTGACAGAGAAACCAAAGGCGTCAAATTCCACAGTCATAGGATTATCACGGCAGAAAGATTTAACGAAAATAAGATTTTTAATCAAGGCAGGAGAAACAAGAACGTTATTTAGGGAGAGGAGTGGAAGTGGAAGGAAAAGAGACGGAACCGGTGTGAGTAATAGGGAGAGCATGACCATTTCCAACGATGATGCGAGAGGAGGTGGAAGCGGGTGTAGAAGAAGAGAGGTTACCGGGTGAAAGAACATGTTGGGCCCCCATATGTGGTTTTGGTAATTAATGACAATCTTTATGGACTAATGTGTGTATTAAGTTATACTTGTAGGATTTGTCCATTGGCATCGCTTGGAGCATGTGTTGGCTTCAAGGTTGATGAAATGCAAAGAAGATATGTTGGGCAAGCTCAATATGCGAGGTCAATGATGAGGAATTAAGAAAGGCGTTCCATCTTGAGAAGGTCAAGATCATCTACATCGAGCTCAAGTGGAATGCTCAAGGCAAATGTATAATCTTGATAGGTTTTTCCTTTTGTCGGTCTCACGTTGTGTGTGTGAGACCGGGTTTAGGATAGATAACCGTACTATCAAGAGGGGCTCTCGTATGAGTAATTCGGTCACATCATTCGGAGAGAGCTCAAACCTTTGCATACTTGCATCATCGTATTTGGTTGTTATTTGGTCTTATCCATGTGAGGATATAGAGCTTGTGGTAATCTCCATAACAAGCTCTTGTTCATCAAAATCGGATCTCTCGTTTGTATCTTGTTGCGATTTTGATTTATGCGACTTTTCGGTTTCTCACCAAGTGAGGTATATCACATTATTCTACTTGATACTTTCTCACTTGGTGATAATCAATATTTCCACTTTTTATTGGAAAGCCCTTGTTGTCATCTATCCAACGCAATTTGAATCGGGTCAATCGGAGCTTCCAGTCAAAAGTTATTGCCATTTAAATATTTGACTATTTGTCTGTTTTCTGGGCCCAGCGGTAGTACCGCCCGAACGGGCCGGTACTACCGCCCAGGCCTAAAAACGGCCCGTTTTCTTTCTATCTGACTAGGTACTACCGGCCGACCCGGTAGTACCGCCCGGGTGGGCCGGTAGTACCGGTCGGCCCAGTTTCTTTTCCAGATATTTTGTTAGATCTAGATCCTGCGACCGCTCACGCGCGCCTGCGTTGAGCCACGCCTGCCTTGCAGGCCGCCCACTCACCGAATCCCGTGCCTGGCCCCACCTCGCTGCTGCCGCTGCATCTTGGCATGCACTCTCTCACGCCACAAGATCTACCCGCTGCCGCCTGGGCGCTGGGCCCGCCAAGCGCCTCGCCGCTGCATCGCCCGCTGGCTGCCGCCGCCACGCTGCTGCTGCCACCCTGCGTGGGCCCCGCGGATTTTTTTACAAATATACACCTCTGCATGTTGTAATGGCTAAAAATATCCCTCACCAAACGCAATTGACAAATCTACCATGGCGGAGAGTGAGATAAGTAACACGTGTCACATTCCGCCATCCCAGCTGACGGAGCAGACATTCCGCCTCCCCAGCTGGCGGAATCTGCTTCCCGCCATTGCCTCTGGCGGTAAATGGCAGGACCAGGTTAGGGGTCAACGGAATCTAAAATTACCACGTAATTAACTTCTATTAATGCTCGCGTGATATCAGCGTCATGCATGGCAAAAGAAATTAACGATCTCTTATCTCTTCATGCATGGCATGCACGACACCTTGTAGTCTTTTTTTTTGCCTTGATTAAGATTCCTATTCATCAAATCTTGTACGATGATTAATGCCAATTAAGATCCAACTAAACACGATCAGCGGCCTTTAGTCGTTGAACCAGGTGGTCCCACCATATTCGGTCTGATCACTTGGCGGGAGGCCTTTCCGCCACCACAATCGGGCGGGATATGAGCCCGCCAATCGCTCTGGCGGGAGGAGCGACGTGTCACTTAGATGACATTCCGCCAGGGTAGTTTTGCTAATTTTGTTTGGGTAAGGGTATTTCTAGCCATTGCACTGTGCAGAGGGGTATATTTGTATAAAAATTGGCCCTGCGCCACTCGCCCCGCACGCGCGTGCCCTGCCACCCGCTGCTGCTGCTTGCATCTGCCATGCATGCGCGCACTGCTGAGCGTCTGCGCCTGCGCTTGGCCCCTGGCCTCATTTGCTGCGGCGGCTCACAAGCCAGCGCTGCGTCATTCTTTGCCGCGCACTTGCTGCTGGCCCACACCATCGCGCGCTCGCCCGTTGACCCACCGTTGCTCTGCCTTCATCGTTTTAGTTAGCCCAGGTGCGGTAGTACCGTCCGTTCCGGTACTACCGCTCCGTCCAGAAAAATTGCCCCAACAGGAAAATTATCCCTAGCTTTGTCCTTTTTTTATTTAGGGTTACTTCTTCCTTCTTTTCTTGTCCAAACTTTGTCCCCATTTGCTTTACTCTTTAAGTTTGATTTCTACTCACCCCTCCATTGATTCTTGCATATATTTGAGGGGTAGTTGGAGGAGATCTAGATCTACCTTTTGACCAAACCAAAACATCTCTTTGTGAGTGTATCTTTGGGGATCTAGATTTTGGGGGATTTTGTGTCTCTCTTTATTTCCTCCTCTCTTGTTCCCCCAATAGCTTTAGTAGCTTTGTTAGAACTTGAGAGTGAGGGATTTGAGCATCTTTGTGGTGTTCTTGCCATTTGCATTTTGAGCATCGGTTTGAGTTCTCCTCGGAGGATTTGGTTTGAATTGCTCATTGGAGCTTGTCCCTCTTGGGTTCTTGGAACCCTAGATGGTTTTGTGGCCTTGGTGGCACTGTGGCCTTGGTGGAATTTGTTGTGGCCTTTTGTGGCATTTGTTGGGAGCCTCCAATTAAGTTGTGGAGTTGTGCCCCAATCTTGTGAGAGGTTCCGGTTGCCACCGACAAGCGCACCGATAGTGGAAGCGTGGATCGATCCCGTTGGGGTGAGATTCACCGGAGAATAAGGGAGGCCGCCTTTTGTGGCGTTGGTGGTTTGATACCACCCCCTCTCCAAACGAGACGTACTCCATGTTGGGAGGAACTCGGTAAAATATCGGTGTCACCGCGTGCCTCGGTTATCTCTATACCCGAGCTCTTTACTTATGCACTTTACATTGTGATAGCCTTCGTGCTTGAAGTACTATATATCTTGCTATCACTTTGTTTCTTATATTGCTTAGCATAAGTTGTTGGTGCACATATGTAAACCTTAGTTGTTTCTAGGTTGTGCTTTACAAAGTAAACACTAGTTTTATTCCGCCTTTGTTGAGCCTCTCTAGGAAAAGTTTTAATCGCCTATTCACCCCCCCTCTAGGCGACATCCGTATCCTTTCACCGGGGTGTCCATGAACCAGTCACCACCGCCACCATACGCCCCAGCGGTGGGGGCGCTCTGGAGGGCGGTCAGTAGCGCGGGGTCCCACGAGGCCAAGCTCGGGGGGGGGGGGGGGGGTAGGCTGGGGCGGAGTAGGCGACGGCGTAACTCGGCGTGGCTACGGGTTGGGGCACCGCGTAGAAGTCCTGGTGGGTGGCCGGACGCGGTCCCATGATGCCCGGGTAGGGAGCGCGCGGCACGGGCATGGAGTAGGCATGAACGACCCCGGTCCACGGATTGTGACCCGCGATCCAAGGCGGAGTGGGGGCGGTGTACTAAGGTGGACGAGGCGCGGGGCGGTGGCGTTGGCGCCACCATTGCCACCGCCGTTGCCACCACCGCCACGCCGACGACGCCCGCGGCGACCACCACCATTACCACCACCGCCGGTGGCGGGGGGAGGGGGCGGGGGAAGCTGGGTGTAGAAGCCCGGAGGCGGACCCATGGGGCGAGGCGCGGGGGCGGGAGTGGGGGCGCGAGGCGCGGGTGCCGGGGCACCGCGTGAGAGGCCGGCGACGAAGGTGGTGTGGGCCGCCCGAGCCCGGAGATGCTTGAGGCGGCGCTCCTCGAGGCGCAGGTAGGCCACGACCTGCTCGAAGGAGGGCGCGGTGAGGAGCGTGAGGTTGGAGGCAGCGTTGCTGAGGTCCTCGCTGAGACCCGCCGACAGGGTGGAGAGCATGATCTTGTCGCCGATCGGAAACTCCAAGTCACGAAGCTCATCGGAGAGGCTCTTCAGCTTGAGGATGTACTCGTCGAGAGAGTGGTCGTTCTGGTGGGTGCCGAAGAACTCCTGCTGGAGGAAGGTGACCCGCTGGATCTTGTTGTCGGTGAAGAGGCCGGTGATTTTATCCCTAACCGTGTGCGCGGAGTCGCCGTCCCGAACAACGGTACGGAAGATTTCGTTGGATACGGTCTGGTAAAACCAGCGGATGATGGGTGGCGTCGATCGCGAGCCACTCGGGGTCGTGCGGCATGGCAAGGAGGTCGATGGTGCCGTTGACGTGGTCGAGGAGATCGTACTCGCGAAAGAGCAGCCCGAAGTACGTCTTCCACGGGAAGAAGTTGGCAGTGGTGGTGGAGAGCGTCATCGGCACGCGCTCGGCGATAGGGATGTCGCGGATGACGGCGACGGAGGGGCCGACGAAGGGGTTGCTGCTACCGGAGCGGGAGGAGGTGAAGGGGTCGGAGGGGCCCGAGGAGGAGAAACCGGCCATGGCGGAAGCGGTGGTGGTGGTGGTGGGAGGCGGAAGCGGTGGGCGGCGGCTAGGGTTGGGGGAAGAGGAGCGGCGGCGCCATGGAGAGGGCGGCGGCTAGGGAGAGGGGCCGACGGAGGGTGGCGGCTAGGGAGAGGGGCCGGTGACGCCCAGGGGTAGGGGGAGAGCGGCGGCTAGGTTAGGGACCAGAGGGTCTCTGATACCATGTAGAGAGGAATTAGAGATTGCACAACACCAATTGGGACGGCTGCTTATGTATATATATGCGGACACATGTATAATTACAGGTACAACCCTGACAAAACACGGGGACCTATACCTAGTACAATATGTTACTCAACAGCCTGAAACGTTCAGTTTCATTTTAGTCGGTGCACGTATTAGAACATCTTGTAATTTTCACCTACATATATAAATATTTCGTCGGCTGATCAAAGAAAATACTGCATCGGGTTGAAGACGTCAATTATACATGTTTTTCAGCTCCCGCCTCTCTCTTATACCTAGCCACCGCAACACCTCCGCCTTCTCCATAGGCCGGTTCCCTCTCCTTCGGCCGGTCTCGCCGGCGTTGGGATGAGTGAGAAACCCGATCTATGTGTGGAGTTTTCAATAAAAATAGTGTTTTCACAAGATTAGGTTAGGGTTTTGGTAGACATTTTTTGGCATCTACGGCAATGGGGATGGTATCGTCCGTAATAAGTGATCTTCGGCTCTTCGTTCGATGGCGAGATTTTCCCAACGTCAATGGTGGTGTTGTAAGATTAATATTCTATAGGTATGGGTTTCCAGATCTTGATTCGTCAGATCGATCTTGCATTTTTCTGATGGTTGCCGCGAGGAGAATTGTCCTCACAATATTTGTCTGGGCTGCTACGTCCTCGATAATGGAAATTCGTATCCTCAACTGCCCTACAACGTTGACCAAGTTGTTCGGTTTCTTTTCTTTCTTTTCCTTAAAATACTGGTGGTGGTACTCTTGCCGATGTTGATAGATTATTCTAATGGTTGCACGCGTGCGAGCAGCCTTGGCATTGCAGCTCAAACTAAAATCATAGGAGAACCCTTATTGGTATTACAGATCTATGGTTTGACATCGGTGTCATGATTACTAGGCCGTCTTTGGATAAGTGCAAGATTATTTCATGGATGAAGATTTTGAAGACCTTCGAAATTTGCTCGTTTTCTTTTAAACTTTATTTTGTAGTCGTTGAAGACATTTTATGTATCTCTACCATATACTATTTATTACTATGAATATTGTACTGATTGTAAAAAAAAAGAGCTGGCGTGCGATATCCAAGGAACAAGGTGATACTCGATGTATTTTTTCCAGATAAAAGCTATTAGAATGCCTAACTTTAAATTAATAAAACCCTTAGATTCAGTACAACACAAACATAGAGTCTCAAACTTACAAACCACAGTTAAAACACACCTATGGCCCACCCACGGTAACAACCAACTAGCTAACAAACAAAAACATAAGAAGGGCTAACCTTGATCAGATCAAGTTTAATAATAAAGCCCGATGTTGGTTATAAGCCACTGCCACGTCATCTATAGTCAATCTTATAGCTAACACATACAATAGTTAGTTATAATTATGTACTATTTTATTTCGCTAAGGCCCATCTTACACTCACACAAAGTGCCTAGGAGCACGTGCTATAGCTGGCTCTTGCATAAGGCTAGTCATAGTGAGAGTAACTTAGCTAGTAACATACATGTATCTGCAATGCCAACTAGAAATTGGTGACATGATATAATAATTAATGAACAAATAGAGGGAGATAATAACTTAGCTAGTTACCATAATATCACACATATCAAGACTATATGAGTCTACAACCTAATTAATTAGGTCTTGCATGACAACATACATATGTTATCACCTACTATAAAGGTAGTAACATCAACTACTAACACGTGCAAGTTACTAGTCTTACTCCTTGCGTTATGAATTAAAAGGCCCAAGAGCTTTTTAAAAATGTTAGGAATTGTAAACCCTCTTTTATTTATTAGCCTCTCTCATCCAATGCATGTTCTTCTTTTTCTCTATCTTCTCCCATACATGCGTAACTATTGGTGCATGTAGTAATCAAGAGAGCGAGTTATTGATTTTCTTAATCCTATTAAAGTGGTCCATAGGCCTTATAATCCCTAACGGAGGGAGTAATTACTTAGGCCTTTTACAATGGGTGTTTCTTGGCCATATCCTAGGCACTTTGCTTATGTGGCACTATAGTTAATGAGGAAAGAGATTGAGGTTGTATCTTAGCTAAACACCATTTACATGAAACCATAGGCAAAAAACATTGCTAGACCAATTATATGCATGCATGTCCTCTAAATCATTAAGTGTAGACTCTCTACTTAAGAAACAATGCATTGTATTAGTTGTTTCTTAAGTTTTAATTCCTCATATGAAAACGTGCTAAGATACAACCCATTATAAAAGTCCTTAGCACTATGACGAGCCTGAGAGCCCACTAATCTTCTCTCTCCACTTCTCTCTCCTCCACATCATCTTAATTTTTTTTGGAAAGGAGCATATATTAATATCGCATGATACCAATTACACCCAGCCTCTGCAACAACGCATTACCCTAATGGCACTACGGATGCACACAGCCAAAAAACAAAAGAAGAATTACAGGAAAAAAAGTCCCGCTTTAGTGATCTATGCCCTACAACAACGACCAAACACCATCAATGTGGCACCAGAAATCCATCCCCTCCAAAAGCGACGCCTCCAAGAAGGAAAGTGCACCAGCACCGTCATCGCCCTGATCATCGATCATAAGTTTTCACCCTGAAAAAAGTCCGCGCTGTCAAAACAATGCCTTCAAAAAAATCATTGCCAGACAACTTATTGTACTTGCTCTCATGGGGCGTCTCGTGAAAATGTGTAGCGCCATTAATTTGTTGGAGAGCCACGATGATCAAGTCCGTCAAAAAAAACCTCGCTTCGTTTTAGGAGGGAGCGCCATTGCTGCATAAAAAGCGTATTTTTAAAAACACGATCAACTAGTTAGGGAATTTAGCCTAAATAGTAAATTTATTGCGAGTTGTCCAAAAGAGTCCACCTTTGGGCTGCAAAAGAATCCAAATCAATGTAATGATTGCAAAATAAGCACAAATTGTGCGAAATATTTGGCATCGTTCTAACTCCACTCCACAAATATTTGGCAAGAACGCAAGAAATAAAATGTGATGTTCGACCTGACCACAAATGGGTGCAAGTCCCATCCGTCGGGCCACTACGTTTGTGAATTTGTTCCCCTGCAAGAATACGAACATTTGCAAGCTTCCATGTGAAGATACTAATCTTGAGAGAGATCTTGGCAGGCCAAATGACCATCGCCTCGTCACCCTGACATGTTTCTCTATAAATATAAGCTACCGAGAATTGGCCCTGAGGGCTCAAGTGCCCACATTAAGCGAGTTTAAGAAAATTAGAAAATCTCAACTTAACTGTGAGAAATAAATAAGTCTAAACCTCTTAATTTTGCATGGCGATCATAATTACATGATATTGTATGCATAGTAGGTCGTCTCAAGTAGAGAAATGTAGCACCCCGGAAAATTCTCAAATAGAAATTGCTTGTTTTTTTTTTACTTTCTTGCATCATTATAACATCATCACTCATCATCTTCATGTTCATCATGCCATCTTGCATGGAACATATAATTGAATTGATGCACTTGTATTTGGTTCTTGATAATTGCATTTGACATTTGTATTTGTCTCCCTCAATTATTTCCTCTCTCTATTCTATCTCTAGTTGGTGCCATTTATCATGGAGCCATATTGTCCAAATTCTATTTATTTGATTCTTGCTTATTTATTTTGACAAAATGCCCAAATTGAGTTGGGGGCATCATCTTTTACTCTTTCTATCTCTATCTTGTTGATCTCAATCTTGCCATGCCATCCACTCTATTTCATATTCTTGTGCCCTACTCCCTTCCATATGTGTGACCCTTTATTTCTTATCTAGAGCTACATGTGATTATAACCAATCCATCTATCCCAAACAAAATCATGTGTCTCCCCTCTAAATCTATTTCCATCTAAATCTAATTCTATGTCCATGCTTGATCTTCCTCTAGTCTATCTTGTTGATCTTCCATTTTTTGGATCCATTGAACACTCCATTTCTTCTACCACCATTTGAATTCTTTTATTTGATGTCTATTAGAACTAGATAACTATTTCTTCTTCTTCTATGGTTTGATACATCCTTCTTTTGTTTTGTTTTTCAAATTAAAATTTATAATATTTCTCGGTCCGTCTTATGACCATAAAAGACAATCTTATTTTGCTAAAATAAAAATATCTTAAAAGCATATCTAAAATTTTGGCTCAAAACTAGTCTCATCTATTCAAGACTCATCTAATGTTTTGGTCCAAAACTAGCCCTATCTAATCCACTTTGGACTATATAAATACTCAAATCTCCTTCTTTCTCTCCAAACCCTAGCCCCAAATCTGTCTAAAATTCTCCTTTTCCAATTCACCCGATCTAGATCCGAAATCCCCATCTCAACTTTCACAAAATTCTGTTCCTCTTCTCTGGATTCCTTGCGTCCTTGCCTAATTCATGTGCGTGAAAGATTCAGCTACCTAGCTACCCATGATCCAATCGATCCATCTATCTCAAAAACCACTAGATGCCATTGCTACTCACCATCTCGCGCGCGTCGCCCACCTGCGCTCTTGTCCCCGGCCGCACAGCAAGCAGCATCCCGCGCCGCCTTCGAATTCGCTGGCTACTTTTGTTCATGCGCTCGGTCGACAGCGTCCCATCTCCTTGCCGTTGCCGCCTGCCTCTTCATGTTGTGCTCTTAATCCAAGCAACACACGACACCACCTATCCCAAATCCAAACACCACACGCCTCCATTTTGCCATCTGTTTTTTTTCCTTGCGAATCAGTGAGCAGCGGCTCACCGGCGGCCTGAATCTTTTTCTGCCGGCAGCAGCCGAGAAAGCTCGTCTCGGTAGTCCCATCTGCAGGTGACCAGGGCCAGCAAATCGCCTCCATACACCACACGCCTGCTCCACCTCGTGTCCCCCGCATGGAGATTCTAGTGTCTTATCCATCGTGTCACCCTTAATTTCTTCTGGAAAGAAGTCCAGATCACACTCACAAGTATTATGTTTCGGTCCATAGCCTCCCCTAACTATGAAATAGACCACTTAATCCCCTAAGTTTGCAACACCGGACAAATTACCCCCTAGGTGCTCATGGCAGGATTGAGACCGGTTTTAGCCATCCTGACAGCGGTTTAGGACACGTTGGCACATGCCCACGTCACTGTCTCTATCATGGCTGGAACCCATCCATCAGCAGCTCTATCTGTCTCAGTAGGAGCTGTGTTTTGCTGTTTGGACAACGTCGTTGCTGCTAAGGCAGCCGCGGCTTCCCTAGTCTAGCTTTCTCACGCGGACATGATGAACGAGTACCCATTCTACAGCATCCAGTACAATACCAGAGCGGGCATATGGTCCTGGTCGCACACCGCCTCCAGGTCGTGGCACTCGTCTACCAGCTCCAGCCATTTGCCGAACACCATGGCACGGTCAGGCTTGAGCTTCAGCGACAGGAGAAAGTGCGCACGTTCCAGCTCAGAGCGTGTGAACCCCGGCCGCAAGCCCAGCAGTGCATAGTAGGCGATGTTGCACGCCTCGCCGCAGCGACGCGGCCATGAAGTCCCTGGATGCGGGCGATTACCTTGCGGTGAGGACGACAGCCTGGAAAGCAGAGGCTTGGCCCACGAGGCACGTGGCCGTGAATGTGTGTGTGGAAGGACGCCTCGGCGTGCCTCGAGTATCTTGGAGAAACGGCGAACAACCTCTGCTAGGAGACCCGCGTCGAGCGCCGTCATCGCGGCCGTGTGGCGACGTAGCAGGAGCTTGTCGTGAGCGAGGAGCCGGGACACGGCCTTGCTCGATGGGTTGAGACACACGGCGCTCGCGACGCTGGTCACGACAGGGACAGAGACGACGACCGCGACTACAATGGTCAAGGCGGCCGGGTGGAGCTGTACCCAGCGCTGCGAGGTCATCGCGCTACGAGGGGAGAAGGCGGGCCGGCAGCCCGATTCGCTGTCGTGGTTGCGGCGACCAAGCCTCGCGCACGCCAGCTAGGATCTCACGGGGCTCCCCTGCCTGCTCCCCTGGGCAGAGCAGGCTCGACGCACCTCCCTCGCCTTGTGCTGACGATGCCCAGGGCCTCTAACAGCAGCGGGCGGTGAGCAAGGCCTCACCTTCTTTGTTGTTGCAGATGCATTACGCAGACGCGGATGACATGCAAGATAAAACTAGACAGGTGTAGCGGGATGCAGCTGGAGATGATGAAGCCGACGGGAAGAAACAGGATGATGTTGGTCACAAGCAGCAGGAACCTTCTATGGAGATGGTCGTGTTCAACCTGGTGTGTCTCGACCAACCAGCACGTCGCCACCTGGAGTCTAACGTGGCCAAAATCAGTGTCTACCGTGTCCTAAACTACTTAGAAAACTGCCCATCATCTTCTTGGGGGTAATTTGTCCGGTATTGCAAACTTAGGAGGGTTAAGTGGTCCATTTCATAGTTAGGGGGCTATCGATCTTCCTCCGGCCCCGCCGCCGCCGTCACCCGTTCCCCCGCCGCCGCCTGCGCAGCGGCCCCGGCCCCCGCCTCTACCCTACCTTCGCCTTATCATCCGCCTCTTGTCACGAAAATCGGTGGATCCAGCAATTTACTCCACCACGAGCCGGAACCCAATACTTGTGGGGGGTGTTCTAGACTTCTTTCATTTCTTCTGCGCGTGCGGAAAATCACTCGTGGCTGGCCTCTGCCTCTGGCTCGCCCCGCAAGTGTTTGATAAAATTCCAATAAGGGGTTTGGTCTTGGTTACTTCGTACTGCCGTTGTCGATCTAGCCTCGTTTCATCTGGAGACTACTTTGTCAAATTTCTCTCCACTATGTCGCATTGGAAACCTCCGTTTAACACCTTCACTTCCCAGCAAGATCTACTTATCCTATTTTGACTATATTCCAAATACCATCTTTTCGTCTCCAATCCGAACAGTAAGACCCCAAACCTCTAAATTTTTACAAGATAATATATATCTTGTTGCATATTGAATTATTCATGTCGCATATATATTGTGGGGTTTGGGGGACTTATGTCATTCACCTCATAATTAAATATGGAGGCCATATGCAGGCGAATCTAGTCTAATATTGGTCTCATTTAAATTTGTGTAGTGAATCGATGATATAATTTTGTCTTGTTAAAACAAAATTTAAATTGCGGGGTATCCAAACAATATGAACCATCTAAATAAATTGTTGGGACTCCGGTTCCGCTTAATATTGTCTAATTGCATCGCATTCTTGCCATGTCATACATCATACATGCATTATGCCCGATCTTTTGCCGTAGTATTAAATAGTGCATCCGGTGTTTCTTCTAGTGCTTTGCTTCTTCACGGATTAGGCCGATGAGTTGATGCGAGTATCAACCCAATCTTCGGATGAATCTTCGATAATGTTTTCAGGCGAGCATTCTCCCCCTTTCTACCTATTTTACTTTATAGTCTTTATTTACTCTTGCTGATCTATTGCTATCTGTGTTGCGATGCTCTAGTTTTCGTACCCGTGATATCTCTTGCAACCTTATATTGCCTTGGACATATCCTATTACTTGTTGTTTGGTAGATAGTTGGACTTGCGTGTCATAGTCGCTTGCTCAAGTGTTGTTGCGTGTCGTCAAGTACCACAATTGTTGAAAGACTGCTATATGCTTTATGTTGGAGATGATCATGGCTTTAATTACAGTTTAACAACTAAAATTGAAAGTAGGTAAATAATGCAGAGGCACAGGTGGGCAATAGATGTTATTTGGTTTTTAACCGATCACTTGTGTCTCGTAGGACCCCGAGTACTTGATACCTGTTCTTTGAATATTCGCACTATCCGCATGTGGGACCATGAATCCCCCTAACCCTAGCTTGAGTCATATTTAATTCCTGGGGCCACAAAGTAGTTTGGGGCTTTATTACTATCCTGTACTTATGCCATGCTTTACTACTTTATTTACGATTGCGCATGGAGCGCCTGTACTGTTTAGGAACAAATGTGGAATGTTTCCGCGGTATCGACAAGCCTAGTCACACTTTCGGGTTCCCAGTCGTTTACAGCCATTGACACAAATCTCTGGGTCCGTTTCGGAGCTGAGCTGGCCAACTTCGTCGCGGGTAGCTTGGTGGGGTGGCCCCCTGAAATCAAATATGAATCTTGCGAATGTTCTGTCGTGATGCTTCATTGGGTTTTTATTTGGTTCTTTCCGACGTTGATCGTGCATGTATTGCTATTTATGCACCCCTGCAGGGTAAAACTTTCTAAAAGCCGTGTCCGCGGTTATGGACGACTTGGAGCACAGTATCTCGGTCATAGACAACTATAACTAAAGTAGTGCTATAAATTTACTTTATAATGACTAGTAATCAGTTTCACTGCAACGGAATGGCTAAATAAAAGTACCAACAACTACTAGTTTTGGGATGTCTTATGCTATATGTATCTGACTAGTAAGTATTGCAACTACAATAGAATGGTTAACTAAAACTGCTCACTATTTATAATAACATAATGACTCATGCTATCTATAACGAAATGAATAAAACTGCTAACTGTGTGAGTTCCTCGGTTGACTTCCTCGTTTGGTCTCGAGGGGGAAATACCAGGATGGGTATGCCGTGTGATAGTTTCAGGTTAGATCCGAATAGGTCTTTCTTATCCCTCTCTGATAGCCGCTAGTTGTATTGAGTCTCTAGAGGTTGTTCAGTGCATGCTGCGTTGTCGCTTCAGTCCACCATACCTATGTAGGCGAGGACCGCCGAATTCTAGTCTCGTCGTGTACTAGCCTCAGTACTGACCGCTCTCTTTTTCCTTTGCCCTTTGTCGGCACCCCTTTTGTTTAAGCAGGTTTTGAGATCGATGTCATTAGCAAGGTTACCCTTTAGGCTTGGCCTGGGCAGGGTTATGGACGACATTGGTTATTCTTCAGGGCTCTTAGCTCAATTTGCATCTTGTCCATACTCGGACGCTGAATCGTTTTCAAGGTGATTTGGATATTTGTACTGTATATCTGTAATCTTGACTCTTGGAGTCGTTGTATATATGTTTTGTGGGTTCCATCGTGGACTATTGTGTAATGATATTACTTCGTTTTTCACCCGTATGCAAGTGTCTGGTGGGCACCTTTGAATCGTTTCTATGCGGGTTTGGCGGGAATCCCGAGACTTGCATAGGGCCGATTCTGAGGGTGTTACAAGAAACTTGTCATCTCTTGTTTCGATCAAGTTATTTTGAATAAACAATAAAAACCTTTTATACAATGAATTAGACTTAATATCTTCTGTAGCAATTAATATACCAACTATGAAAAATATATGCTCACAAAATTTAAATTGCAAAACATGGTGGGAAGGAATAAATGCATTTTTGCACAATCAAAAACAAGAGCCTATTGTGTGTGAATGGAAGAATCTCTTCACCATGGGCATCCAATCAAAAATAATCATCGCAAAATGGTATAAGAAGTCTTATTAGTTTTAGCGAGATATTGTTGTTATTGGTATTACAATGTGTAAGTATAGTTTTAACGATGATAATGGTCAAAGTTTTTGAATAAAAATATGTTACTATTTAGTCTGTGTGTCGGTCTGCATTTTAATCTGCTATGAAATATAAATTCCTATTATTGACACATAAAAATAGCTTAGTGTAGACGAGTCGAGAATGAATAACCGTAACTAATGAGTTCCATCTTAAGCCAAAGGGAGGATGACAATAACCGTTGCCAAAAATACACCCAATTAGTGAGGGGTTTTGGCTCTATTGCCATAGAGGTCTTCACATCAACGACCACTACCACTATCTGACAACATATTCTTTTTCCGTTTTCGATGGGGGGGGGGGGTGACCCGTGTACATACGTCACTTTGTATTAATAGTTCAAACGCCGGTCTCCATGGGCATCATTGATGACACCTTGGTCTTGCGACACTACTGCAGTTGCCTACCTATATAGGATTACTTCTCCTGCTGGTATGTTTGGGAAATTGCCAATCTTTGTCGTGGATGATCCACTGCTATAGAAATTCAATGAGGTTTGGTCGTCAACATGTCTTTGCAGGTACTTAAGTGGCTGCATTTCTCGATGTTTTCTATCGCCAACAAGAGTTCTGGTGGCGCAATAACGATGAGTTCAGCTATAGCTTGTCCCACATGAGAGCTTTGAGGCACGGATTCTTAGTTGTAATATCTTCTTTGTTAGGGTTATTCAAATCAATCACACAGAAGAAGAGGCCGACGACCGATACAACATCGAATTCGATAGATGCGTCGCAACGAACACCACATCACACTTACAGCGGCAATGGCCACCACTACTCTACATATACCTACAACAAGAAGGCCTCACATTACCAAACGAGATACTCAAGGACGCATCTCGGCAAATGCCGGTGACCTCCAAAGGAGGAGCACTACCTTAAGACCGCCCTAGCCTAGGTACCTCTCACTCTTTGTGCCTACAGATTCGGTGAGTGAAGGGAAGGACCTGGCTGGCCTTGATAAAGGCTCAATCTTGGAAGCACCAACTAAAAGGATCGTATGGGCACCTAGAGGGGGGGGGTGGGTGAATAGGTGCTACTTCAAATTTTATTCTTTTTGAAACTAAGGTTTGACAATAAGATAAATTATCTAGATATTGCAACTAAGGTGAATTTACCTATATGACAATTATGCAAGAGCTACCACAACACAAAGTAAGAACAAGTAAGTAAAGCGCAGTAAAGGATAGAAGTAACCAAAGTGGTGGACGCGGAGACACAAGGATTTGTTTACCGTAGTTCCTTCCTTTTGAGGGGAAGTACGTCTACGTTTGGAGAGGGGGTGGTTTCAAACCACCAACGCCACGAAAGGCCTCCCTTGTTCTCTGATGAATCTCACCTCAACGGGATCGATTCACCTTCCACTATATCGGCAACCTTCAAGGTGGAAGCCGGCACCTTTACAAGTTTGGGGCACACATCCACAACTCAATCGGAGGCTCCCAAATACAAGCAAGCTGTCAAAGCAATCAAAGACAAGCTTGTAAGAACCAAAACAAGAACTAGGGTTTCCAAGAAAAAACTAGAGCAAATGGGCCCTCAATGAAATGAGGGGGAAATGAAAATCTCTTTTGGTGAAGTAGTAGATCGGGGCCTCCTCCTTCGATTCCCCAAAGATCAAAGACTTTGGGTGGTGGAATGAGGAGATCTTGAGATTTGGTGGCTCCAATGGTGGTCTTGTCTTTAATGTGGATGAGCATCTTGTCCCAAGGTAGGTGGAGGGGTATTTATACCCCTCCAAGAAATCTGGCCGTTGGAGCCTTTAATGCAGCGGTAGTACCGAAAGTTCAAGCGGTACTACCGGAAGACCAACTTTCAAACTTCAAAAGTCCTGGCCATAGCGGTACCACACTTGGTGCTACCGTAAAGCGGTAGTACCGCAAGTGGCAACCGGTACTACCGGACGCGCAGTGGAATCAGCAACTTGGTCAAAAAAACTCTCTGTCACGCCAGGTAGCAAAATGCGGTACTACCGCGTTTTGCTACCTAGGAAGCCAGTGGCTTTTGCCAACATACAAAAGGCCACTGCCACGCCAGGTACTAAAATGCGGTAGTGGGGTGAGCAGTGCCCTTTTATAGGTTGGAAAAAGGCTCTGCTGCGCACGGTACTAAAATCCGGTACTACCGCATTTTAGTACCGGAGCGAGCAATAGCATTTGACAAGTGGTGAAAAAGCTATTGTCTACCGCTTTTTAGTACCTAGCCCGACAGTGGATTTTTAGCAACTGATCACAATGTACTGCTGAGTCCGGTAGCAAAAACGGTACTACCGCTTTTTGGTACCGCACCAGGCAGAAAGTTTCTGGATGGTTGTTTAACCATTGTTAAGCCTTTTTTAATGCACCTGCGATACACTTGGCAAATAATTAGTCCGAAATGTGTGTTGTTATAAAACACCAAAATCACTAGGGATAGGAAATGCTCTTTCACCAACCATGGCGTGAATTGCACCCCAAAAGCTTCTGTGCTGGGCAACAACGAACACCATAGCGATACATATCCATAAACCATGTGCTCCACCAAGTCGTGTCCCCCTAACCGATTCTTCCAACAAGTAGCGACATCCAGGACGCCGCCAATCTATGTTTTCACCCGGAGACAACTTTTCGAGGGCGAGGGGTGCCAAGAACTCCTCGATGACGCCTCCATAAGGAAACGACACTCGTAGCCGCCATCATCGCGGGCATCGAAAAGAAGGAAGGACTTTTGCCCGGAGTATTGCACATCTGATCCCCAACCCACCGAACCTTGATTTAGCACAACAAAGAGGGGAATCTCTCATTTGTTTAGCATCTCCTTTGTTAGGGTTGTTTTTGTGTCCGTGGGCTTAGTTACCAAATTATTCTTGTGGTATCGGGTTTTTTCTTGATTGAGTACAAACTTGATTTGATTTAAGATTTTTTAGTCAAAAAGTGGAAACATTTTGTAAATTTCATACACGAACAACAAATATACTCTAGGCACGCAAACCAGATCGATCACTTTGCTAGATCCTTTAAATATCTTAGTTCAGTTTTTGAAATGGTTATTATTAGAGTTTAAAAGAAGAAGCGTCTTCTGGAAAACAAAAAGGGAAGGGTTCAGAAAAGAAAAGAAACAGAAGTTACACAAAATGGCCCACGAGATGAACCCCCGAAAAAGATAGGGGGATTCGTGTCATATTTCCCATTTAAAACCCCCATGCTCCTCACATCCCTGCCCCAAGTTCGCAACCTCGTCGTTTGTTGCCAACCGAGACTGCACGAGCAAACGGCCACCCTCTCCATCCTCCCTTGCTTGGTCTGGCTCTGACCTGACCCAACCCTTCCTCCCCGCGCGCACGACGCGAAGAACCCAACCGCCGAGCAGACGCGATCTTCGCCGCCGCCGCCGCCATGACGGAGTCGCCCCGCGCGCCGTCCGGCTGCGCGATGTTCGGCATCTACAGCGGCATGTTCCGCCGCCGCCGCTCCGCGTCAATGTCCTCCCTCTCTCGGATCAGTGGGTCCCCGCAGGTCGCCGCAGATGCCGAGGCCGGGGCCTTGCCCGCGCCGGTGAACCCGGCGAAGGTTGGTGTGCACGACGATTCCTCCATCGTGCCCCGCCGGAAGGCCATGCCCTTGCAGGCGCAGATCAATGGCACCGCAGCGCCCCACGCGCCGCGACCGTCGAGCGACAAGATTAAGCCGGCCAAAGCGACGAACGGCGTGGCAAAGGCGGCCGCGCCCTCGCCGGCGGTAGAGTACACCGGCATGGCGGCGGAGCTGGACAAGATGATCCACGACCACCAGAGGGTCAAGGGCACCACGCAGATGATGCGTGCCACGTCCGGCAACATGATGATGCACCGCAACCTCGGTAACCTTAACGCGGGCGGCGCGTCCGCCCGCAGCTCGTTGGACCGCAGCGGCAACCCCAAGCCTGCGCCGGCGAGCAACGGGTACGCGTTCTCCGGTCTGGGGAACATCGTCGGCAAGGCGCCGGCAGGAGACCCGCTGTGCCGGGCTCTGTCGCACCGGACGGACCCGGAGAAACTCAAGGAGCTGGGCAACGAGGAGTACCGGGAGGGGCACTACGCGGAGGCTGTGGCGCTGTACGATCAGGCCATCATGATGGACCCGACCCGGCCGGCGTACTGGGGCAACAAGGCCGCCGCGCTCGCCGCACTGGGACGGCTCATCGAGGCCGTCGCCGATTGCAGGGAGGCCGTCCGGATAGACCCCTCCTACGCCCGCGCGCACCACCGGCTTGGCGGATTGTATCTCAGGTACGTAACTGGAGTAACCTACGTTCGTAGGGCATTGAGTTCACCATGATCATCATCATTACTGTGTTTATTGGTATGCATTGCAATGCGTGCGTGTCCGTTTTCAGCTGGTAATTTTCCGTACTCCCTCTGTCTCGGTTTAAATGACACAATTTGCAAACTATGTAATTCTAAAATACTCAGATACAAAAGTATTTAATCTCTGTAATTACTCCCGTGTGAACAGAATAAAATGCTTGCATGCACATGTGTGAACAAATGTAAACGCTTTTCTAACTCTTTTTTCCTCATGCATGTTCTACTCTATACTATTAAATGGACCAATTAGATGACACCTGTGCCCAGAGAATTGCAAATTGTGTCCTTTAAACCGGGACGGAGGGAGTAGTAAGTGTCATCAAACGGATTATACCACTGTAGTAGTAATTTTTTGCAGAGATTCATCGTGGTCACCAGCTGGGTGTTCGTCAATTGACTGAATTGAAATTAGGGAAGTTTAGCTGTAATAACACTATAATCTAAATTGAGCACGTATATGGTCTATCTTAGTTGTTGTCCGAAACTCTTCCATTTTTTTTGTTCGTTGACAATTGATTGTTCATTCGTGGAGAACCACTAATGTACATGGTAGCTAGCAGAGAAATGTTAAATGTTTAACGAACATGCTGGAGAATTAGAAAATGGCGTGGCTGCTTTTGCATACACTGATGATATACATCGCCATCGGATTTAGTAGTGGTACTGTTAGCAGTATTGTTATTCGTTGGAAACCTCTGACGTTTCTCCTAAGAAATGGAATAGCCCTTTTTGACGAATAGGTGACTAGATCCGTATTCTACTACATGCGTTTGTTGCTCACCTGTTAGTTTATGAGGTCTAGCAAAACCTCCTTCCTTAAATCACTCGAGCACTTTCATCGATGATTGGTGCTTTCAGTAGCTAATCACTTCCTCAACAAGCATTGTTGCCCATCTTTTTCAAGATAATAATGATTGCAACGAGAACAAGTCCACCATCGTTTTCCTACACCCTAGTATAGTATAGTAGCTCTACACGTACATTTTGCAATCATCTTAATTAAGTTCAACAATGTTCATACTATGTGTGGCTGTGCTAGTTTGCTGAACCAACTAAAAAAAAACTGTACAACTAAATTGTTACGTGTTTGATTTCAGATTAGGAGAACCAGACAAGGCCATAAATTTCATGAAGCAATCGTCCAAGGAGTCGACGAGCGCGGACGTTTCCCGCGCGCAGTCGGTGAAGAGCCGCATCGCCAAGTGCAACGAGGCGCGCAAGCTCAAGGACTGGATCACCGTGCTCCGGGAATCCCAGGCAGCCGTCGCCGACGGCGCCGACTCGGCCCCACAGGTCAGTGCCAGGAACACGCTACGTGGTGACGTCAACGCTAGCTGCACCACCCAACACGGAGTAATCTGTACGAACGTGTCTGACACGACGAACTTGATCTGTCCGACAGGTGATGGCGCTGCAAGCAGAGGCTCTGCTGAAGCTCCAGCGGCACGACGAGGCGAACGCGGCCCTGCGCGGCGCGCCGAGGTTCGGCGTCGACGAGTCGGCCAAGTTCTTCGGCACCACGGCCCACGCCTACGTGCTCATGGTCCGAGCCCAGGTCGACATGGCCGCGGGGAGGCTCGAGGAGGCGGTGGCGACGGCGCAGACGGCGTGCCAGCTGGACCCGGCCAGCCGGGAGGCCGCGGCCGTGCACCGGCGCGCCAAGGCGGTGGCGTCTGCGCGGCTGCGGGGCAACGACCTCTTTAGGGCGTCCAGGTTCGCCGAGGCGTGCGCGGCCTACGGCGAGGGCCTCCTGGGCGGCATTGGGGAGGCCGGCAGCGCCGTGCTGCTCTGCAACCGCGCCGCGTGCCACGCCAAGCTGGGGCGGCACGAGAAGGCCGTCGAGGACTGCAGCGGCGCGCTTGCCGTGCGGCCAGGGTACAGCAAGGCCCGCCTCCGGAGAGCCGACTGCAACATCAAGGTCCGTTCTGAACTTCTGCTGTTTCGAAATGTTTTTGCTGCACTGCACCATCTCGTCGTCAGATTTCTGAACTCTTTGGTGTGTGTTGGTGATCAGTTGGAGAGGTGGGAGGCGTCGTTGAGAGATTACCAGGTGCTGATCCAAGAACTGCCGGAGAACGAGGACGTGAGGAAGGCTCTCGCCGAGGTCGAGGCCAAGGTCAAGAGCCAGAGGAATTAATCTTGGGGTTGACGACAGGTAATTCCAGGCTGCAGCTACTTCTGACTATTCATTCATGCTTAATCATCTGTCAACTGTCAGCCGGTGCACGTCGCCATACATAGTCCTAAAGAACCCCAAAAATGCATTTATTATTGAATTTTGTGTTACTAACTTACTATACAAAAAAAAAGTTCCTACAAACTGACGAGATCAGTCTTACAGAATTCATCAGATCCTAAATAGACTGTTGAACAGATATGATGCAGATTGTTGCGTATACTGAATCGAAACTATTCTATCGCGTACTACGTATACTTGCATACCAGTGCTTCTTGAACCTAACCATATATACTACTCCCTCCGTTTCAAAATAAGATGTTTTAGTTTTGTGAAGCAAATATATCTAGACTATTTTTAGTACGTAGGTTCACTCAGGTTTAATGTGAATCTACACATTAAAACAAATTTAGATACGTTTTCTTCACAAATCTAAAACATCTTATATTTTGAAACAGAGGGAGTACATGTGTCGGCTATATAACAAACCTACTATTTCGGTACCTTTAACTTCCTTCAATTTTAGCCGGTTAGGTTAGGTGCTAAGGCATCCATCATCTGACGACCACGCGCAGATAAACAAACCAAAAGTTGTTTGAAAATGAGCCAGATTCCTTGCATGTGCTTATTCTTTAGCACAAAGAGCATTATCGGCATGCTGACCATAACATACATTTATTCTTCTCTGTAGGTTTGTTTGTTCTGTCGGCTACCCCGGAGAAATCACCTGTAAGTTCTCAAGAGGACAAAGCTTGTCGACAAACCGCTGCGCAGTTTGTGAACACCGAAACCTGTATGCTTTTTTGCCTTGGTAAAAAATATACGTACACCAAATTACAGAAGAGAATGAGGTGATGAAACTGTACATAATACTGGGTCGTTTCCATTGTGTGATGATGCATACGGTAGTTAGTTCATTTACTTGGTTGTGGGGTGCCAGTGGTGGTGCCCAGGGTTTCTTCAGATTTAAGTTTGTTCTCAAACAGAACAAACAAAAAAACTGTACACCGAAATGAATGTTCATTTCTAAACAGAATATGTGTGTCTATTCATTTAAGCAAGACTCCCTTTTGCTGAATTAGAACAGGCAGCTTCATGCATGTGGAGTACCTAACTGCAGAGAACATGCATACATCAATGTTGTATCGTGTCATATGTGACTGACTAGATTACAGTCTGTATGCTTATCATAGGGTTAGGTAGTGTTTGGTGTTCTAGTCGACAGTTCAGCTTCTCTTGCCAGTTTTTTTCGATGAATTTAAGTTATGCAAACGCTTGATAAACCCAATTGGCCACAAGTTACTCAAAGGTGGGAATATCTGAACATATGGAGCATGTACTATTGCCCCATGATTCTTCCAAGTCATTTTTTATTTTCGAAATGGGGGTGTGCCCCATCCTCTGTATCAAAATGATGCATATGGCTGCTTTATTATCTTATTATCATCTAAAGTGTAATAATTATTACAACTCAAGGATCAGCTAGAGTTGATACGCAGATCAACCAGCGAAAGAAAGAGAAAGACACAAATAAATGCATCATCAGATAGTGATCCTATGATCAAGCCGTCGGCCACACTAGCTGAAAAAATCCCGTGCAACCATTTTCAATCGGTTGCAGCCAGACTCCATGGCATCTCGTTGTTCCTCGCAAAGGAAGATAGGACCATATACGAATCCAGTGAATAACCATAGGGAACACCTGCAAAAAAGGTTGTTTTTTTAGTTTATTAAAAACAATATCACTACGTACATTCCAAATATCCCAAACCACAGCGCAAACTCCTACTCTGATTTGGATTAGATCTTTTTTTGGCAATACCGCTTAACCAATTGTCAAAAAGTGTCAACACCCGGATTTTTAATCCCAGATGCCTGTTATGCCATACATCGCAATCCCAGGATTACCATTTTTGCAAGACATAACAGAATTGGATACCATAGTACATCATCCATTACAAACCGTACATAAGTTCTTACACAAATAGGAATCTCATGATCCAGTTCTTAATACAACTTCAAGCAGCGGAATACGTAATAATAACGGTAGCGTAGGCGAAGCTCCATCTTCGGGGTCATAGGAAATGCTGACGATGGGAGATGATCCTAGTTGTCGTAACCTTCCTGGGTTCCATCCTCCAGGTACTCCTCTTCATAGTCTGGCCACGGGAATAGCCAGGGACAAAGCCATGAGTACTCTTTAAGTACTCGCAAACTAATACTAACAAGTAAAAGGGGTTTTTGAAAATAGGACACTAGGCTCTAGGGTTGTTTTGCAAGAACCCATATTTACCTCTACTAAGTTCAGAAGCAAGAGGGCTAGTTAAAGTTTTATAACACCTAAGTGGGAACTTGTATTTCACAACTCTGTTGTGGTCAAGTCAAAGTCTCAATTTATTTCACAAGTCATTTTGAAAACATCTGACGGGGGATCAGTATGGCCACTCCAACAGTCCATAACCGCGAACGCGGCTATTTGAATAGTTTGAGACTCTGCAGAGATTGTACACTTTCACCACAACATTGGATACATCCGCCAGGAACAAATCCTGAATTCACCATACTCAGTATGCGGATAATCAATCCTAACCTTTCAATTACACGCCCTAGTATAAGCACCTCTCCTGTGAGTTTGGCCTCCCAACCATGACCAACTGTCATCTTATCTTGCTGCAGTGGACAATCTTCACAAGGTAGCCTCAGCTCAGACCTTGGCCGTGAGGGAACTAATACTAAGGTATATAAGTTTCCAGTCAAGCCCTATCCAATTCTCGGGTATTGTGGTTGTACGATGAAATTGGAATGGTATCGCATCCAGACAATCATCAGTTTTATAAAGGGCTAAGGCTCATGCCTCAACATTTTCATCACCAAAATCATCTGGTGTTCAGAAACACATGTCAAAACATCTCAGTAGAATGATCCATCATTCTAAGGTTTTCATAACCCTTTTCACCAAGTATTCTCATCTAAAGTTGATCAAGTTTTAGGCTTAGCACTAGCATCTACAAGTGGGGGTAAGTACTAATGAGGGGTGGTAAACAAGTGGAGTTTTAACTAAGTTCAATCTCATGCCTTAGGATGACATCAAGATTGTCTAGCTTAGGCCAAATTTTATGCTCTTTAAGCAACCTTCATTTATCCTTCTAGAATCTACAATTCACCTAAGTAAACTCTAAGTAATAGCTTTGATAAAGAAATAAAGTATAAAGCTTGCAAGTAAAACTAGGATTGGTTTATCAAGTGGTTATGATCATATATGCTTTAAGGCATATAGTGGGCATGGTAGCAAGCAAGTATTAGTTGGCATGGGTCAACTTGATTAGTAAGGCTTGTGTAGCATCCCAATTGTCTAACAATTGTAATGCTACTTGGTCTAGTAATATAAATGCTACTTCCTACATATAATTGTTGCATCATAATTATATCATGCTCATGTCATCATGCCACCTTGCATTTGAGCATCATATAAAACCCTTTTGATTTGGTTCTTCTCTCATATGCATTGTAAATTGTATTTGCCTCTTGATATTCTATTTGGTTCTTGATATATTGTTTAAATGCCCAAGTTGAGTTGGGGGCATATCTTTTATTCCACTCCACCACCCTTTCTTTCACCACCTTATAATTCCACCATTCCATTATCCATGAGCTTGTATTCTATTTTCTTTTGGTATTTAATCTAGCTCATGGGAGATAGGATGGATCTACTTCTACAAATTCTTTTGCTTGGCTTTTATTCCACTCCTTGGGAATGCATAAGAATAATGCCATATCATTATTATTGTTTTCACAAGAATAAACATGGCATTAATTATTTTGCATGGGCCATGCAAGCACCACCACATTCTAGTCCTTTGGGATTTCATATGAATTTTTGAGTGGTGTATATCTCTTGGATGCTCCCCCTTCTCTCTCAAATCTTTCACCTTGTTTGGTTTATTTCTTTTTGCCTAGGGTTCATCAAGCTTTTCTCACATGTGTATGCCATGCATGGTCATGTAAAATCCTTTCCATCTCCATCTCTCCTCCACACTTGATCTAGTCATGACCATGCATCCTTTAGTCCACACACTCCCTCACCCCTTCATCTTGGCTTCTTCTTTAAGCATGTGTTAAAACCTAAAAATCCTACATGAAACCCTAAACCTAGCTTCCTCTCTTTCTAACCCTAAACCTATCTACCATACCACACACTCTCTCTCGGCTTCTCTCCCTTCCTCTATGCCATGCAGGCCCCACCTAGCTACCTTCCACCCCAATCCTACCCAAAAGCCCTAACCCGAGCCTCTCCATCCTAACCTAGCTATCTACCCTCTCCCTCTAACCCTAGCTCCAACCCGAGCCTCTCTCTCTCTCTACCTGCCAGGCCTACCCCACACCAAGCCTGGACCCTCCTGTGCCCACACCCAGGCCGAGCACGCCTAGCACGTGAAGGAGGAGATAAAGAAAGTGGCCGACGCCACCTTTTCCCTCCACCACGCCTCCCACGACACCCCTCTCCCGTTCCTATCCACCCTCTCACTGCCGGCGCCAGATCCACTGTGGCTAGCCCTTCTACTCCTTCTTCCCCACCTTCCCCTGCAGCCACCTCTCCACCACCGATCACCAACCCCACCGTCGGCATCCACCTCTTACGCCAGTTCGAGGAGGCGGGCGGTCGTTGAGGCGTTGAGGAAGGCCGTGGAGAACCCCTGCATCGCCCATGTCCACGTTGCCGAGGAGGAGAAGCCCCAGACCTGCCACCGATCCGCGACGCCGATAAGCAAACCCTAATCGCCGGCCGTCTGCATCGTCGCTGATCCCCTGCGTCCCACGCCGTTCCGCCACCATCAACCCACTCTCGGTGAGCGCCTGACCCTCCCAGACACCTCCGCTAGCCGATCTGCCTGCTCACAGTGCGTTTGTCGAGCGCTCTCGCTGGGCGAGCTCACGTCGTCGAGGACCGTCCTCTCGTCGAGAACCTTACCTAGCCGCGCCACAAGAACCTACCAACAACCCTTCGAGCGCAGCGGCACGCGAGGTCGCGGGTTCGAACCCTGCACTGAGCCCCGCCCTGTCGAGCACCAACTTGTCGACAGAGTCAGAGAAGAAGTACAGTAGCAGCTGCTACTTTGCACTTCCCCCCCCAACTTTTTGATTCCTTAGCCCGCGCTCCGCTCGGTCCCACCTGTCTGCCTCTGCGGGAGTTTTGCATAAAAGCACCCCTGTTTCCAGGAACTTAACCCGCTCCCTGCTGGCCCACTGTTACCTCCGCCACTTGTCACATGGGCTTCACTGTTGGTCCCACCTCGCAATGACGGCTAGGCAGAGCCCCAGGTGAAAAGCTTTTCCACGCTTGTAACCCCACCAAGAGCTGGCCCACCACAAGAATCGGGCTGGGTTCTTCTGGGTACTAAACGTTTCTGTTTTTCTGATATAAAATTAAACCTTTTCAAATTTGTTTTAAATTCAAATTCAAATCTGTTTTTAAATAACTTTTCAAATATTATCCCAAATAATACAAATGATATATGTTTTTGAATCAGAAAAATGAGAGGATTTCAAATATGCCATCCAAAATATATTTTGAACACTTTAAATTTCGAGTTGAATAAAATTACAACAAAATACCCTTTTTCCTTAATAAATTAATAACTTTTGTTTTATGACTCCAAATTTAGCAAATAATATATCTAAATTGATCAGCTCGACGAGACCTTTCTGTTTATGCATTCCATGTTCTGAATTGTAGCATGCATCATATAAATATAAAGTATACAACAACTTATTGAAGTATAAAATGTGACCAAAACTCAATAAAATGCTTTATTCTTGTATTCCACACCTCACCCATGCCATGCTACATTATTGCCATGCAAATTGGGCATCATTCATCATGGCATGATTGTTTGCTTGTCGCATTTTATTTATATGCTTGTGCACTTTATTTATGTGGCCCTTGTTTGTTTGGTTCTTCATCGAATAGACGCTGAGTAGGGGATATATCAAGAAACCCAGGAGCACTACCCAGATCCTTCTCTCGCTCAATCGAGCTGTGCAAGCACTACCACATGCTTGCATACATATAGTACCTATTGCCTGTATCTTATTCTTGCATCATTGAGTCGCGATCGCATTAAACTGAATCCCAAGTACTGCATAGCCTTTACTTTTAAACCCCACCGAAGCTTGTTCCTCCATCCCATGAGCCATTACTACATGAGTTGTTTGAGCCATGCGGGTCGTAGAACAGCATGTGTAGGGTATGTGAGTGTCTGATGGATAACGAGGTACCTAAACAACTTAACCTGAGTAGTATGGGATAACTAATGAAAGTGGCACCGGTGAGCAATATCTGCTATTTGGTTTTTCATGCTCACTTGTGTCCCGTAGGACCCCGAGTACTTGATTCCTGTTCCTTGAATATTCGCGCTATCCACATCCGGGAGGCTTATGGGACCCCCCCTGAGCCAGAGCTTGATTCATTCTTATTTCTTGGGGCCACAATTAGTTTGGGGCTTTATTACTATCCTGTACTTATGCCATGCTTTACTGCTTTATTTACGATTGTGCGAGGAGCACCTGTACTGTTTAGGATCGTGACACGCTACAGACGACAAGCCTAGTCACACTTTCGGGTTCCCAAATGCATACCGTCCATACAAACCTTGAGTCCGTCTGAGCCGCCAGTTATTGGGTAGCTTAATGGGGTGGCCCCCTGAAATATTTCTGAATCCTGTGATCGCTTTGTCGTGAATGCCTCGTTGGGTTTTGATTTGGTTTTTCCGAGGTTGATCGAGTGTGTGTTGCTATTTGTGCACCCCTGCAGGGTAAAACTTTCTAAAAGCCGTGTCCGCGGTTATGGACGACTTGGAGCACAGTTTCTCGATCATAGACAAGTATAACTAAAGTACCGCTTTTAATTTGACTAAGTAACTGACTAGTAAATAGTGCAACACTCATGGAATGGATAATAAAACTGCCAACGGATGGGGGGTGTTCGTCCGCTTCCTCGTTGGTAAGCGAGGAGGAGGATGGATCTGTTAATATTATTGTTATAATCATGTTATTAATTCACGGACATCCGCTCATCTTTGGTTAGATGGATGGTTAGCAGTATCTATAGAATTGTTAGGTATTATCTTTTGCTGCAATTGTCACCCAAAGTTGTGTCCCCTTTAGAGGCATAAAGACTTGCCGAAAATTACCCTAGGGTCTCACACGATAAATTATTTGATTCAGATGAACAGGTACACTCACAAGATGGATACTGGGTGGAGGAGACGGACGATGTGGACAACGATCATTCGTTGTAGAGATTCCGGGAACGGGGATCCGTGAGATCTGTGGGCGGGATGTGTTTATTATGGGGAATCTTATGCCGATTTGCTTGTTATCCGTACTCGGATCTTGTTTTCCGCTTGCACCTGATACTCTGATGTTTGATGTATGAGGAGATATCCTAAACTATTATATCTATCTAGGACATTTGGATCTTGCCGTATGGCGTTGCCATATTTCTATTTCTTTTAGATGGAATGGCTCTGACGACTGTTGTATGGTGGCTTGCATACATACTCATTTGTGTATGTAGTTGATCCTTCGCCGACACGCCGCCCGTTCTTGTCCCGATGTTTGGAAATGGTTAGGACGGCCGAAAGGTCTACCTGTGAGTGGCATTTGGGCCCCACCGTACTATTTTAACCATTTCCGCTCATCCAGGCTTGTAACTAGGAGCGTAATTCACCGAGGTAGTTACAACTTGCTAAGCTAATAGCTTGCAAGTATTGGCTTGCATCAGTATCAGTATAAGCTTGCTAAATTGCAAGTGTTAGCTTGCCTTGTGCAGAGCAGTGGTTGAAGTTCTCCTCGGCTTCTTCTTCGTAGTATCCTCCTTCCTCCTCGTATCCTTGGTCGGTACTAGCGTCTATAAATAAATACGAGGTACACAATCACCAAACAATACTTAACTACTTGCAATCATAACACACAAGGGTCCTATAGATGATCTAGCATCATCACTAACATTACAAGATTAAAGCTTGGTTTAATTCCTTTTATTTTTAGAAAAGTAATTTCTACTCATTGAAAAACTACTTAAGATTTAATATTCTCCAAACCAAACATGGAATCATGTTGACACATGTCATCCCCAAATATTTTAGTTCATGGGAATGTGATTTAAAGTGGTGTCACAATTTAATAAGGTTTTACCCTGTTATTTTAATTAAAAAAAGTGACTAGAAATTCTTATGTGGCATTCTTTTATTACTTGGTCAATATTTCTGTAAGTAAACCTATATATTTTTATATATTATGAAAAGTATGGTTGAATGTGATTTTTGAGAGTTGGAATCAACTCAAAAGCTATTATGGTTTAAATTTGAAAAATGTTTGAATGCAGAAAAGCTTCTGCCTTGTTATTTTTACCAAGGATGATCTACAGATCCAAATGATTTGAATCCAACGGGCTTGGAATCAGCATTTCCAGACCTTTCTAAAAAAATTGGTTTCAGTCAATTTGGTCCACTGAATCGATCTGGGTTGATTTTTGAATGTAGGTGCAGAAGTGTGTTTGAAATAAAATAGAAAAGGTTAATTTCAAATGACTGGGATACGCGGGATGCGATATTGGGCCGGCCTGCTAAGCACAGCGCTTACGCGGGATGGTTAAGTCGCTGTCCCCACGCGTCAGTGAGACGAGGGGGTGCGAAGCGGTATGGGGCGATGTGAGCCGTGGGATCTTATTCTAATCTAACGACTGAGGGTCGTCGTCCACGTCGGGCAAGTCCGGCGAGACTGAGACCTAACGCGGCGGGTGAGGCTGACCAGGGCTCAGGCGAGGGTCGGCGAGGCGGGCGAACGATGAAGTCGACGATGGCGAACCTCCTGGTACCAGCAGCTTCTCCTGGGGCGGCTCCAATCGCTGGCTCCCTTCTTCTCCAGCAGCGGCGGGCTCCGGTGAAATTCCGGCGAAGCGATGCTCACCTTGCTTCGGGAACGGGGTGGAACGATCAGTGAGGAGAGGGGAGTGAGATGGTGTGCTCAATTCGGATGGGGATGGCCTCTATTTATAGTCGCGACGACGAGACCGAACGACATGGGCAGGCGACGGTGGCGACATGGCTACGGGCTGCTAGAGGCATGGCTGACAGTGGCGATCGCTTGGTGGTCTTGTTGGGATTCGTAGCATGGAAAACAAAATTTTTCTATCGCATACAAACAAACAAGCCAAGATCTATCTACTAGATTGTAGCAACGAGTCGATGGTATAACTTACCCTCGAAGATTCCAAAGCGTTTAACGAGAGCGGATTCTCGTGGGTGATGTAGTCGTACTCTTTCCGATCTCAAGATCGTGTAGACGATCCTTCCGCCACGTTCCGCAGCGCTCCCCGCAGTCGGTCACACGTTCGTACTCGATGAAGACCTTCCTCTCCTTGTTCCAAAGAAAATGGAGGTTGTAGCACTCTCGCGATTCCGCAAGACAACCGTGGTACCTAAGTAGAGGGAAATCCGCAGGCTTCGCCTTAAGCCGTGCGAGTATGGTGGAGCTTATGAGAGAGGCTATTAGTGGTCTAGTAATTAGACACACCAATTAGAAGGCTCTAAACCAATTAGAAGGCTCTAAACCGCTGGCTAAAGCAATTAGAAGCTCTAAACCAAAACGGCTCTAAACCGGAGATTTAGAGGTAGAAAGTTGTGTGTCTAGGAGGAGCCCTGCCCCTCCTTATATAGGTGGAGGGGCCTTGGCGCGCTAGGGGAGGGAGGGAGTCCCTCCCCAACTCGGCCTAGGGCTGGGCGCCGGCCTGGAGGAGTCCAACTCCTCCTCCAGGTTGGTTCCAACTCCTCTTGCTTGTTTCCCACAGTTTCCTGTTTTAGCCGTTTGACTTTCAAACTGGCAATTTGACTTTCATGTTTTTGGAACAGCAAGAACACTTAGTACATGATGCAATCATTCCAATATGTAATGACACATTCATGTACCCCTCCCCCCCGGAGTGCCGGACAATCCGGAACCTTCTAGAACATTCCCGATGAAAACACCGGAATCATTCCCGAACTCCGAAACGGGACTTTCCTTATATGAATCTTATTCTCCGGACCATTCCGGATCACCTCGTGATATCCCGGATCCCATCCGAGACTCCGAACAACATTCGGTCTCTTTCTCATAATACCATAACTACTCAAACAACGTCGAATCCTTAAGTGTGTCTCCCTACGGTTCGTGAATTATGCGGACATGATCGAGACACTTCTCCGAACAATAACCAATAGAGGAATCTGGAAATTCATATGGCTCTCACATATTTCTACGATTACTTTGCGATCGAATGAACCACTTACATACGATACCAATTTCCCTTTGTCTCACGATATGTTACTTATCCGAGGTTATGATCGTCGGTATCTCTGCATACCTAGTTCAACCTCGTTACTGATAAGTACTCTTTTCTCGTTCCCTTGATATGTGATCCCTTGTGACCAAGTCACATGCTTGCAAGCTAATTGGATGACATTCCACCGAGAGGGCCCAGAGTATATCTATCCGTCATGTGGATGGACAAATCCCACTCTTGATCCATGTGTTTCAACCAATACTTTCCAACACTTAATGCCACCTTTATAGCCACCCGCCACGGTGTGGTGTTTGATGTCATCAAAGCATCCATCCGAAAGGTGATATGCATGATCTCATGGTCGAAGGAATTAGGTTACTATGTATCGTAAAGCATATAGCAATTGAACTATTGAAATGACTTGATCTTTATGCTACGCTTATCTATAGGAGTATGTCCACCATATCATTCTCCTAACGATATGATCTTGTTGTTGATAACATCTCAATGTTCATGATAGGGAAACCACAATCATTAATCAACCAACAAGCTAGTGAAGTATAGAGGCTATACTAGGGACTTCAAATTAAGTTTACAAATCACACAAGTATTAATGGTTTCCTTGTTAATACTATTATAGCATGAATGTAAACATTTATCATAAACACAAAGATATAATAATAACTACATTTATTATTGCCTCTAGGGCATATCTCCAACAGTCTCCCACTTGCACTAGAGTCATCTAATCTAGATTACATGGTAATATATCGAACACCCATGGCAGTTTGGTGTTGGTCATGTTTTGCCCTCGGGAGAGGTTTAGTCAATGGATCCGCCACATTCAGATCTGTGTGTACTTTGCAAATCTTTATATCCCCATCCTGGATATGTTCTCGAATAGCGTGAAAACGCAGCTTGATATGCTTCAGCTTCTTGTGTGACCTTGGTTCTTGCGCATTGGCTATGGCGCCCATGTTATCACAGTAGATAGACATTGGGTCCAGCGCACTTGGAACCACACCCAGCTGTAATGAACTCTTTCATCCATATCGCTTGTGAAGCCTCCGGCGCCATGTATTCGATTCGCTTGAAGATCTCGCCACAACGCTTTGCTTTGCACTCCTCCACTAATCCGCACCATTCAAAATAAATACGATCCGGATTGTGATTTAGAATCATCTGGATTGGTGTTCCAACTAGCATTGGTGTAACCATTAACAACGAAGCTGTTCATCACCTCCATAAGAAAGAACCATATCCTTAGTTCTTCTCAAGTACTTAAGGATGTTTTTGATCACGTCCAATGATCCACTCGGATCACTTTGATATCTGCTAGTTAAACTAACAACATATGCAATGTCGGGTCTAGTACATAGCATGGCATACATTAGAGATCCTATGGCTGAGGCATAGGAGTCTTACTCATCCTTTCTCTATCTTCGCCGATGTCGGACTTTGAGTTTTACTCAAGGTCGATTGAGCAACATGGGCAAGAACCCTTTCTTGCTTTCTTCCATTCAAATCTCTTTAGAACTTTGTCCAAATATGTACTGTGACAATGATATTTGGCTTTGATCTATCTCTATAAATCTTTATGCCTAATATGTAAGCTGCTTCACCAAGATCCTTCATTGAAAAACTATTATTCAAATATTCCTTGACACTATTAAGAAGGTCTACATCATTCCCAATCAACAATATGTCATCCACATACAGTATTAAGAATGCTACAGAGCTCCCACTCACTTTCTTGTAAATACAAGCTTCTCCATAAGTTTGTATAAAACCAAAACTTTGATTACCTTATCAAAACGTTGATTCCAACTTCGGATGCTCGCTTCAATCCATAAATGGACCGTTGCAGTTTGCATACCTTGTTAGCATCTTTAGGATCGACAAAACCTTTGGGTTGCATCATATACAACTCTTCATCAATGTCTCCATTGAGGAATGCTGTTTTGACATCCATCTGCCATATCTCATAATCATAATATGCAGCGATTGCTAACATAATCCTCACAGACTTTAGCTTCGCTACCGTGAGAAAGTCTCATCGTAGTCAACTCCTTGAATTTGTCGAAACCCTTTGCGACAAGTCGAGCTTTATAGACAGAACATTATCATCGACATCTGCTTTCTTCTTGAAAATCCATTTGTTCTCGACAGCCTTCCGCCATCCCAGAAGTCCACCAAAGTCCATACTTGGTTTTCGTACATGGATTCAATCTCGGATTTCATGGCTTCTTGCCATTTATTGGAATCTGGGCTCATCATCGCTTCCTCATATGTCTCTGGGTCATCGGTGTTGTCCACCACCATGACATTCATAACGGAATCATACCAATCTAGAGTGGTACGAGTTCGTTGACCTCCGAGGCTCAGAGCAACTTCAACCAAGTTTCATGATCATCATCATTAGCTTCCTCTCTTATTTGTGCAGGCACCACAGGAACTTCTTCCTATGCTGCGCGACTCTCAATTTCGAGAGAAGGTTCGACAACCTCGTCGAGTTCTACTTTCCTTCCAGTCACTTCTTTCGAGAGAAATTCTTCTCTAGAAAAGATCCATTCTGGCAACGAAGATTTTGCCTTTGGATCTATGATAGAAGGTATACCCAATAGTTTCCTTCGGGTATCCTATGAAGACGCATTTTCCGCTTTGGGTTCAAGCTTGTCCTCAGTAACTTCTTTACATAGGCTTAGATCCCCAAACTTTAAGGAACGACAATTTAGGTTTCGTCCCAAACCATAATTCATATGGTGTCGTTTCAACGGATTTAGACGGTGCCCTATTTAAAGTGAATGCGGCTGTTTCTAATGCATAACCCCAAAATGATAGCGTAAATCTGTAAGTGACATCATAGAACGAACCATATCTAAGAGAGTTCGACACGACGTTCGGACACACCATTACGCTGTGGTGTTCGGCGGTGTCAATTGTGAAAGTATTCCGACTTCTTTAAATGCTCGCCAAACTCGTAACTTAGATATTCACCTCCACGATCGTAACGTAGAAATTTAATCTTCTTGTTACGTTGATTCTCTACCTCACTTTGAAACTCCTTAAACTTCTCGAAAGTTTCGGACTTATGTTTCATGAAATAGATATACCCATATCTACTCAAGTCATCTGTGAAGGTAAGAACATAACGATAACCACATGATGCTACACTCATTGGACCACACATCGGTATGTATGATTTCCAATAAGTCCGTAGCTCGCTCCATCATACCGTAAAATGGAGTCTTAGTCATTTTTCCCATCGACATGCTTTGCATCTTTCAAGTGATTCAAAATCAAGTGATTCAAGAAGTCCATCGAATGGAGTTTCTTCATCGTTTCATCCGATGTGACCAAGACGACAAAGGCCACATATAGGTCGAATTATCGCTGATTTCAAACGCTTAGCCTCAATGTTGTTGATATGTGTATTTCCACTATCGAGATTCAATAAGAATAGACCATCTATCAAAGGTGCATGTGCATAAAACATATTACTCATATAAATAGAACAACCATTATTCTCAGATTTAAACAAGTAACCGCCTCGCAATAAACAAGATCTCGATATAATGTTCATGCTCAACGCAGCACCAAATAACAATTATTTAAGTATAAAACTAATCCCGATGGTAGATGAAGGGGTAGCGTCGACCGCGATCACATCAACCTTTGATCCGCTTTCCCACGCCGCATCGTCACCTCGTTCTTCGCTAGCTTCCGCTTATTCTGCAGACCTGTTTGAGTTACAAATATGAGCAACCGAACCAAGATCAAATACCCGTGCACTACTACAGTACTAGTGAGATACACATCAATAACATGTATATCGATATACCTTTCTTCTTGATGTTGCCGTTCTTCAAATCCGCCAAGTACTTTGGGCAATTCCGCTTCAAAGGACCTTCTCCCTTGCGAAAAGCACTCAAGATCGTGCTTAGGTCCAGCCCTGGTCTTCTTCGTCGGCGTGGTAGCTTTCTTACCACCCTTCTTGAAGTGTCCTTTGCTTAGACTTGCCTTTCTTGAATTTGGTGGTCTTATTGACCAACAACACTTGGTGCTCTTTCTTGATCTCCACTGCAGATTTTAACATGGCAAAGAGTTCTGGCAACGTCTTGTTCATGTTCTGCATGTTGTAGTTCATCACAAAGTTCTTGTAACTTGGTGGTAGTGATTGGAGGACACGGTAAATCCCCAAAGCATTAGGAATCACAATACCCAAGCTTTGAAGTTTTTTTGCGTGCCCACATCTTAAGCACATGCTCACCGATTTGAGCTGCCTTCTTCCATCTTGCAGTTAAAGAACTTTTCAGAAGCTTCATAACTTTCAATTGCCGCATGAGTCTCAAAAATCAATTTGAGATCCTCGACAATATCATATGGGTCTGAATCCTCAAACCTTTTCTGAAGCTCCGATTCCAAACCATACAAGATAGCACACTGAACTATGGAGTACTGATTCTTCCGAGCGAGGTAAACATTCTTTACTTCATCAGAAGCATTGGCTGCAGGTGGGTCACCCAAATGTGCATCCAGACATAGGTCAAATTACCATGTGAGGACAATCCTCAAATTTGGAACCAATCCATGAAGTTGCTTCCATTGTTTTTCAACTTTTCTTTCTCTAGGAACGCATTAAAATTGATGGTAGGGGCTGCCATTGATCTACAACATATTTGCAATAGTTTAGACTAAGTTTATGACAAATTGAGTTCAAATTAATAATAAAATTTAAACTAGGTGAACTCCCACTCAAAACAATATCCCTCACATTGTTTTAGTGATCACATGAACCAAATCCACCATATCAACACCGATCATCACGAGAGTTGACATAGTTTCAATGGCGAACAATCGTCATGTTCATCATATCTACTATATGATTCATGCTTTACCTTTCGGTGATCCGTTCCGAGACCATGTCCGACATGCTAGGCTCACAAGATCAAACCTTAGTTTCTGCATGAGCAAATCTGGCTTGCTCACGTTGTATACACTTGCAGAATCTAACACACCCGATCATCACGTGGTGCTTCGAAACAACAAGCTTTAGCAACGGTGCTAACTAAGGGTGAACACTTTATGATTTGAAATTGATGTGCATGAGGGATCATCTTATAATGCTACCGTCGTCTACTAAGCAATACAAGATGCATAAAGGATTAACATCACATGCAATTCAATATATATGTGATATGATATGGCCTTTCTTCTTTGTGCTTCCGATCTCCATCTTCAAGCACGAACATGATCTCCATCATCACCGCATTGCATCAAGGTCAATGGCGCTTCTCCATGGTTGTCGCCCACCGCTTCAACTATTACAACTACCTTGAATAGACACGCGGTCTTAACATAAATTAAAGACAACCATATGGCTCCGCCGGTTGCCAACTTACAATAAGGAACATTGCATACATCAAATATAATCACAATCATGGCCATATCACATCAAGACACCCCTGCAAAACAAAGTTAGACGCCTCTACTTTCTTTGCATATTTTACGTGGTTTGGGGCTTTCAATAAGTGTCGTTCTAACTTACGAACAAGAACCACAACATTGATACTAGCATTGTTGATCACCCGTTGTAAATTGGATCTTAACTATGCTAGGAGAAACAGCACCCAAAGCCACTTATGCAATACAAGTTGCATGTCAAGCGTGGAGCAAGTCTCATGAACGATGTCATGTAAGGTTAGCCCGGGCCGCTTCATCCCAACATACCGCAAGATGCAAAGTACACAAGAAGCAATCGACAATAAAAGCATCAACGCCCACAATGACCATTGTGTTCTACTCGTGCAACAGATCTACATATAGACACGACTCTGATACCACTGTTGGGATTCATAGCATGGAAAACAAAATTTTTCTATCGCATACAAACAAACAAGCCAAGATCTATCTACTAGATTGTAGCAACGAGTCGATGGTATAACTTACCCTCGAAGATTCCAAAGCGTTTAACGAGAGCGATTCTCGTGGGTGATGTAGTCGATTTCTTCCGATCTCAAGATCGTAGACGATCCTTCCACGCCCGTTCAGCGCTCCCGCAATCGGTCACACGTTCGGTACTCGACGAAGACCTTCCTCTCCTTGTTCCAAAGAGGCGGAGGTTGTAGCACTCTCCTCGCGATTCCTAAAGACAACTGGCGTGGTACCTAAGTAGAGGGAAATCCGCAGGCTTCGCCTTAAGCCGGTGCGGTATGGTGGAGCTTATGAGAGAGGCTATTAGTGGTCTAGTAATTAGACACACCAATTAGAAGGCTCTAAACCAATTAGAAGGCTCTAAACCGCTGGCTAAAGCAATTAGAAGCTCTAAACCAAAACGGCTCTAAACCGGAGATTTAGAGGTAGAAAGTTGTGTGTCTAGGAGGAGCCCTGCCCCTCCTTATATAGGTGGAGGGGACTTGGCGCGCCAGGGGAGGGAGGGAGTCCCTCCCCAACTCGGCCTAGGGCTGGGCGCCGGCCTGGAGGAGTCCAACTCCTCCTCCAGGTTGGTTCCAACTCCTCTTGCTTGTTTCCCACAGTTTCCTGTTTTAGCCGTTTGACTTTCAAACTGGCAATTTGACTTTCATGTTTTTGGAACAACAAGAACACTTAGTACATGATGCAATCATTCCAATATGTAATGACACATTCATGTACCCCTCCCCCCCGGAGTGCCGGACAATCCGGAACCTTCTAGAACATTCCCGATGAAAACACCGGAATCATTCCCGAACTCAAACGGACTTTCCTTATATGAATCTTATTCTCCGGACCATTCCGGATCACCTCGTGATATCCGGATCCCATCCGAGACTCAACAACATTCGTCTCTTTCTCATAATACCATAACTACTCAAACAACGTCGAATCCTTATGTGTCTCCCTACGGTTCGTGAATTATGCGGACATGATCGAGACACTTCTCCGTAATAACCAATAGAGGAATCTGAAATTCATATGGCTCCCACATATTTCTACGATTACTTTGCGATCGAATGAACCACTTACATACGATACCAATTTCCCTTTGTCTCACGATATGTTACTTATCCGAGGTTATGATCGTCGGTATCTCTGCATACCTAGTTCAACCTCGTTACCGATAAGTACTCTTTTCTCGTTCCCGTGATATGTGATCCCTTGTGACCAAGTCACATGCTTGCAAGCCAATTGGATGACATTCCACCGAGGGGGCCCAGAGTATATCTATCCGTCATGTGGATGGACAAATCCCACTCTTGATCCATGTGTTTCAACCAATACTTTCCGAACACTTAATGCCACCTCTATAGCCACCCAATTCCGGTGTGGTGTTTGATGTCATCAAAGCATCCATCCGTAAAGGTGATATGCATGATCTCATGGTCGAAGGAATTAGGTTACTATGTATCAGAAAGCATATAGCAATTGAACTATTGAAATGACTTGATCTTTATGCTACGCTTATCTATAGGAGTATGTCCACCATATCATTCTCCTAACGATATGATCTTGTTGTTGATAACATCTCAATGTTCATGATAGGGAAACCACAATCATTAATCAACCAACAAGCTAGTGAAGTATAGAGGCTATACTAGGGACTTCAAATTAAGTTTACAAATCACACAAGTATTAATGGTTTCCTTGTTAATACTATTATAGCATGAATGTAAACATTTATCATAAACACAAAGATATAATAATAACTACATTTATTATTGCCTCTAGGGCATATCTCCAACAGGTCTCCTAGCGATGCTCTACGGCTTTAATGCGCATGTAGGGGCGGTGGCAAATGGTCTGGAACGTGCGATGCTCTGCGCGGCCGAGGCGGCGTCTTCGACGGCGAGCGGTGGCTGTGAGGCATGGGGCGGCAAACGGGGATGTCTGGTGGTCTCCTGGGACGATGGTGATCGTGTATGCACGCGGCGAGGGCGGCGCGCGGTCTATGGGCTTCGGTCGAGGGTGGCGCTCTGGCGCATGCTCGGCATGGTTGCTGGCGAGCTGGGAACGGTCTGTGCGTGTGGTCCAAGGGTTGGCAACGTTCGAGCGCTGGACAGGGAGTGGCGGTGGGGTGTTGGCTTGCTCCCAGACATGTTGGCTAGGCTTGTTTCTTCTTCTAGCTTGTTGTCCACACTAGGGTGACATGGTAAGCTTCGGTTGTTCACCATTGATAGCATTGCCAAGCTTACAGTGGGGCTAGTGCTTGGTTTAGTTAGCTAGATGATCTACTGAGGTTGCTGTGAGCTAGAGAGGGAACAAGTTATGCTCCAATCACTGGTCACAATAGTGTTTGGATTTTAGAAGATTTGAATCTGCAAGGTGTTTGATGAAATGGCCGCAAGAATTCAAGTTTTGAATTTTGAAAAGATTTTTGGTGGGTGTGCTAGGTTGGTGCTGGTGAGTCTGCAGATGCTTGGGTTTTTAAAGTTGAGCTTGTTTGAGTGGTTTTTGAAAAAGTGGGATCTTCCCATATGATAAAGATTCAATTTTGAATTGTCATTTAAACTATGCATTTGAAAGTTTATGGATGATCACAAGGTGGGCCTTAATACTTTGTTATGAATACAATCAAGGGGTGTAAAGATCCAAACAAGTTTCTGTTAAGTTCTGAAAGTTTGGGACAGCCAAAGTAGGCATGGGAGTTAAATTGGTCAAAATGACCATTCACTTATTTTGTTTGTTTTTGATTTATTTGTCTTTGGGAAAATTTTGGGAATTGTTTAGATTATGTTTAATTCACCTACGAATCCATTTACAAGCAAAGAAACACATAAACAAGGCAATTCAAAAGAATTCAAAATGGGATGCATACACACATGCATGCTTTCATATTTTTATTTAGAAAAGTTTTTGTTAACCCTAATTTTGATGATTAGAGTTTGATGATCTTAGTTTAATATTTTTGGGATGTTACAAATCTTCCCCCCTTAAACAAAATCTCGTCCCGAGATTTGAAAAAAGGACGAAAAGATTACCTAGGATTTGAAGAGATCGGGAAACTCCGTCCTGATGTGATCTTCGCGCTCCCAGGTAGCTTCCTCTTCTATGTGGTTGCTCCACTGAATCTTGAGAAACTTGATGCTTCGGGTTCAGGTAGTTCGGAAAGCTTCTTCCAAAATACGGATGGGTACTTCGGGATAGGTTAGGTCATCGTTGATCTCTATGGTCCGGTGATCGATATTCTTGAACACTTCGGTCTTCTCGGGGACTTCGAGACACTTGCGAAGTAATGAGATATGGAACACATTGTGCACCGCTGACATCTCTTCGGGTAGTTCCAATTGATACGACACTTCTCCTCGACGGTTCAAAATCTCGAAGGGTCCGATATATATGGGGGCTAACTTTCCTTTGAGTTGGAAACACTGCATTCCTTTCAATGGCGACACCTTCAGATACACAAAATCTCCTATGTTGAAGGCGAGGTCTCGACGTCTCTTGTCGGCGTAACTCTTCTGTCTGGACTGGGCTGTCTTGAGGTGCTCACGAATCTTGTGAACCTTCTCTTCTGCTTCTCGTAGGATGTCGGGTCCGAAAATATGACTCTCTCCTACTTCCGACCAGTTCAAAGGGGTGTGACACTTCCTTCCGTACATGAATTCAAATGGGGCCATTTGTAAACTGGCTTGATAACTGTTGTTGTACGAAAATTCTGCAAACGGCAGACAGTCTTCCCACTTGGATCCATATTCTAACACACATGCTCTCAGCATATCTTCGAGTATTTGGTTTACTCGCTCCGTTTGTCCATCGGTCTTAGGGTGATATGCGGCACTGAAATCTAGGCGGGTTCCTAAACCTTCTTGGACTTTCTTCCAGAATCTCGAGGTAAACTGAGTTCCTCGATCAGATACGATGTTCTTGGGGACTCCATGCAAACTAACTATCCTAGCGATGTATAACTCCGCTATCTTCGAACTCTGATATGTGGTCTTGACGGGTAAGAAATGGGCGACTTTGGACAATCTGTCCACTATGACCCAGATAGAGTCATTTCCCCTACTAGAAGTAGGCAATCCGGTGATAAAGTCCATTCCAACGAAATCCCATTTCCATTCCGGAATCTGCAATGGTTGCAACAGTTCAGCGGGTATTTGATGTCTTGCCTTGACTCGCTGACATATATCACACTTGGCGATATAGCTTCCGATTTCTCTCTTCATCTTATGCCACCAAAATTGTTCTTTCAAATCTTGATACATCTTAGTTCCTCTGGGATGGATATAATAAAGAGTATCATGAGCTTCCTTCAGAATAACTTCTTTCAACTCAGAATCTGCTGGTACACAAAGGTGTCCTTTGTACCACAGAACTCCTTCGTCTTTGGTGAATCCGGGTACTTTGCCTGTACCAATACGATGCTTGATTCCGTCGATACTAGCATTTCCCTTATGCGCCTCTTTGATCCGACTGGTCAAAGTGGATTGAAGTTCTATATCCAAAAATCCTTCACTTACTAATTCCATTCGAAAATCTTCCATCTCTTTGTGCAAGCTTGGTTGCTCCTTTAAAATCATGGAGTTCAAGCGGCACTGCAATCTGCTAAGGGCATCTGCTACCACGTTGGCTTTACCGGGGTGATAGTGAATCTCTAGGTCGTAATCCTTGATTAGCTCAACCCATCTTCTCTGTCTCATATTTAGTTCCTTCTGAGTGAATATATACTTCAGGCTCTTGTGATCCGAATAAATCTCACAACAATTTCTCATCAGGTAATGTCTCCATGTCTCCAGGGCTAGAACTAGGCTGCGAGTTCGAGGTCATGGGTTGGGTAATTTTGCTCATGTTGTTTCAACTGTCGAGATAGATAAGATATAACTTTGCCTTCTTGCATTACACACATCCGAGACCGATCTTGGATGCATCACAATACACATCGAAGGGCTTCGTGATATTCGACATGATTAAGATTGGGGCTGAAATCAATCTCCTCTTGAGTTCTTGAAAACTCGCTTCACATTTGTCGGTCCATTCAAACTTCTTGTCCTTCTTCAGCAATTGGGTCATGGGTCTGGCGATACTCGAGAATCCTTCTACGAACTTGCGGTAATATCCCGCCAATCCAAGAAATGCACGAACTTGGGTTTGAGTGGTTGGGGCTTGCCAATCTTCGACATCTTTCACCTTTGCAGGGTCAATGGCAATTCCTCTGGCTGATACAATGTGACCGAGGAATCCTACTTCTTGTAACCAGAATTCACATTTTCTAAACTTGGCATACAACTGATGCTCTCTAAGTGTTCCAAGAATGGTACTTAGGTGTAGATCATGTTCTTCTTCTGATTTGGAATAAATCAGAATGTCATCGATGAAAACAACGACAAACTTATCTAGGAAGTCCATAAAAATCTTATTTATGAGATTCATGAAATAAGCGGGGGAATTGGTTAATCCAAAATACATGACAGTATACTCGTATAATCCATATCGGGTGGTAAAGGCAGTCTTGGGAATATCTTCTGCACGAATCTTGAGTTGATGATAGCCAGTCCTAAGATCAATCTTAGAAAACACTTTGGCACCGGTCAACTGATCAAACTAATCTTCTATCTTGGGCAAGGGGTATTTGTTCTTGATGGTGACATCATTAAATTTCCGATAAGCCGTACACAAACGGTTACCTCCATCCTTCTTATCCACGAACAAAACAGGCGATCTCCAAGGTGACGCACTTGGTTGAATCAATCCAATTTCCAACATGGAATCCGATTGCTTGATTCTGCCGATTCAAGCGGGTTCATAATATAGGGTCTCTGGGCTATGGGTCATGTTCCGGGGATTAGTTCAATGATAAACTCGATATCCCGATCTGGGGTCATACCGGGCAAAACATCTGGAAATACATCAGGGTATTCACAGACTATCCGGACTTGGTCAATGGTAGGTTGGGATATACTCTTGTTGCACTTGAATTGGCGAGGTAAGGTTTCAGATATATGCTCGACTGATATTTCGGCGGTACTGGTCATGGTTATGGCTTTCTTGGCACAGTCAATCAATCCTTTATGTTTGGACATCCAATCCATTCCTAGTACTACTTCCAAACCTTTAGTTTCGAGTACTATCAGATTAACATAAAAATCTATGCCATGGATTCGGATAGGTACGACCTTGCAAATTTGCATAGCCTTGGTGGTTGATCCGGGAATTTGGACGATCATAACATGCTTAAGTTTTGTTGGTTGAATTTTACTAGTGCATGAAAATTCTTCGGTGACAAATGAATGCGATGCACCATAATCAAACAACACTCTTGCGAGTACTGAATTAATAGAAAACATACCCAGCACGACGTCTGGCGCTTCCTGAGCTTCTTCGGCATGCATGAGGAAAAGACGGCCGTTGCGGTTGAGCGAATTCCCTGGGGCAAACCTTCTTCCTGGCTGAACACGACGCTTCTGCTGAGCTGGGGCATTGGCATTCTTCTTGTTGGGGCACTCGTTGGAATAGTGGCCCTTATTTCCACAGTCATAACAAGTCACTTGCGACTTGTCCTTTGTTGCTACAGGCACAACATTGCTTCCTGTCCTCGGGGCAGTGTTGGTGTTGGTGTTGGTGTTGGTGGCAGCATTGTTGTTGTTGAACTTAGGTGGGGCACGGTTGAAATTGCTAGAGTTGTCGGGGTTGTTGTGATTTCCTCCGGGCCTTGGGTTTCCACGGTTGGGGTAGGTTGGACGGTTCATCGGGGGTCTGTTGGTTCTTGGGGCAAATCCTGGAGATGGGTTAGGGCGATACTTTGGGGTCTGATGGGTTCCTGGCTGGTTCATCATGCGACGCTTGTGGTTCTCATTGGCTTGGTTGATCTTTCCTTCCATTTGGATGGCAGAGTCGAGTAGGGCTTCAATATCAGCAAAGGGGATATTGACTAACACAGTCTGCATCTCATCTGTTGGAGATATGCCCTAGAGGCAATAATAAATGTAGTTATTATTATATCTTTGTGTTTATGATAAATGTTTACATTCATGCTATAATAGTATTAACAAGGAAACATTAATACTTGTGTGATTTGTAAACTAAATTAGAGTCCCTAGTAAAGCCTCTTTATAATACTAGCTTATTGGTTAATAAATGATTGTTTTCCCTATCATGAACATTGAGATGTTATTAACAACAAGATCATATCGTTAGGAGAATGATATGAGGGACATACTCCTATAGATAAGCGTAGCATAAAGATCAAGTCATTTTAATAGTTCAATTGCTATATGCTTTCTGATACATAGTAACCTAATTCCTTAGACCATGAGATCATGCTTATCACCATCACCGGAAGGATGCTTTGATGACATCAAACACCACACCGTAACTGGGTGGCTATAAAGGTGGCATTGAGTGTTCGGAAAGTATTGGTTGAGACACATGGATCAAGAGTGGGATTTGTCCATCCATATGACGGATAGATATAATCTGGGCCCTCTCGGTGGAATGTCATCCAATTGGCTTGCAAGCATGTGACTAGCTCACAAGGGATCACATATCACGGGAACGAGAAAAGAGTACTTATCAGTAACGAGGTTGAACTAGGTATGCAGAGATACCGACGATCAAAACCTCGGATAAGTAAACTATCGTGAGACAAAGGGAAATTGGTATCGTATGTAAGTGGTTCATTCGATCGCAAAGTAATCGTAGAAATATGTAGAGCCATATGAATTTCCAGATTCCTCTATTGGTTATTGTTCGGAGAAGTGTCTCGATCATGTCCGCATAATTCACGAACCGTAGGGAGACACACTTAAGGATTCGACGTTGTTGAGTAGTTATGGAATGATGAGTAAGAGACGGAATGTTGTTCGGAGTCTCGAATGGGATCCGGGATATCACGAGGAGATCCGGAATGGTCCGGAGAATAAGATTCATATAAGGAAAGTCCTGTTTCGGTGTTGGAGAATGGTTCCAGTGTTTTCATCGAGAATGTTCTAGAAGGTTCCGGAATGTCCGGCACTCCGGAGGGGAAGGGTACATGAATGTGTCATAACAAGTTGGAATGATTGCATCATGTACTAGGTGTCATCGCTGAGCAAAATAAAGGGATAAATCAAATCCTAGTTTGAAAAGTCAAACACCAATTTGAAAAAGTCAAACGACTATTTTGCTTGGTGGAGGGAGAGTAGGAAACCTAATTGGGGAGGAGTTCCTCTCCCTCCACCCGCCGGCCTTGGAAGCCGAGTTGGGGAGGGACTCCCCTCCCCTTGGCCGACGCCCTCCACCTATATAAGGAGGGGCAGGGCTGCCCCTCCAAGAATACACCTTGCCCTCTCCAAACCCTAGCCCTAAGCCGCCGGCGCCACCACCTCCTGCTGCTGCCGCCGCCTAGGGCAAACCCTAGCCGCCAACTTGGGCTTCCCCAAGCCCTAGCCGCCGGCCTAGCCCTCTCTCCTTGGTGCGTCTAAACCCTAGATCACCGAGGCCTCTCTCATAGTCCACCATACTCGCTCAGGCTTAAGGCGAAGCCCTGCGAGATATCCCCTCTACTTCCGGTACCACGCCGGCGTGCTGCCGGAATCGCGAGGAGAGTGCTACAACCTCCGCTTCCTGCTGGAACAAGGGAGAGGAAGGTCTTCGTCGAGTACCGAACGTGTGACCGACTGCGGAAGCGCTGTCGGAACGCAGCGCCGGAAGGATCGTCGATCTTGAGATCGGCAAGAGTACGACTACATCACCCACGATAATCCCCTCTCGTTAAACACTTTGGAATCTTCGAGGGTGAGTTATTCTATCGACTCGTTGCTACAATCTAGTAGATAGATCTTGGCTTGTTTGTTTGTATGCGGTAGAAATTTTTTGTTTTCCATGCTACGAACACCTACAGAAGGGTATCGAGCGTCTATATGTAGATCTGTTGCAGTACAACACAATGGTCATTGTGGGCGGTGGTGCTTTTATTATCAATTGCTTTTTGTACTTTGCATCTTTCGGTATGATGGGATGAAGCGGGCTAACCTTACATGACATCGTTCATGAGACTTGCTCCACGCTCAACATGCAACTTGTATTGCATAAGTGGCTTTCTTGGTGTCTCTCTCATTGTAGTATAGATCCAATTTACAACGGGCACTTGATAGTTCAAACATCAACGTTGTGGTTCCTGTTCGTAAGTTAGATCGACACTTATTGAAAGCCCCAAACCACGTAAAACATGCAAAGAAATTAGAGGCGTCTAACTTTGTTTTGCAGGGGTGTGCTGTGATGTGATATGGCCATGATTGTGATTATATTTGATGTATGCAATGTTCCTTATTGTAAGTTGGCAACCAGCAGGAGCCATATGGTTGTCTTTAATTTCTGTTAAGACCCGCGTGTCTATTCAAATTAGTTGTAATAGTTGAAGCTGGTGGACGACAAACATGGAGCAACGTCATTGACCTTGATGCAATGCCGGTGATGATGGAGATCATGTTCGTGCTTGAAGATGGAGATCGGAAGCACAAAGAAGAAAGGCCATATCATATCACATATTATGAATTGCATGTGATGTTCATCCCTTATGCATCTTGTATTGCTTAGTTAACGACGGTAGCATTATACGATGATCCCTCATGCACATAAATTTCAAGTTCTAAAGTGTTCATCCTTAGTAAGCACCGTTGCTAAAGCTTATTGTTTCGAAGCACCACGTGATGATCGGGTGTGTTAGATTCTGCAAGTGTATACAATGTGAGCAAGCCAGATTTGCTCATGCGGAAGCTAAGGTTTGATCTTGACGAGCCTAGCATGTACATACATGGTAGCGGAACACGGATCACCAAAAGGTAAAGCATGAATCATATAGTAGATATGATGAACATGTCGATTGTTCGCCATTGAAGCTACATCAACTCTCGTGATGATCGGTGTTGATGTGGTGGATTTGGTTCGTGTGATCACTAAAACAATGTGAGGGATATTGTTTTGAGTGGGAGTTCACCTAGATTAATTTAACTATTAATTAGAACTCAATTTGTCATAAACTTAGTCTAAACTATTGCAAATATGTTGTAGATCAATGGCGGCCCCTACCATCAATTTTAATGCGTTCCTAGAGAAAGAAAAGTTGAAAAACATTGGAAGCAACTTCGCGGATTGGTTTCGCAATTTGAGGATTGTCCTCAATGCTGGTAATTTGACCTATGTGCTGGATGCACCGCTGGGTGACCCACCTGCAGCTACTGCTACCGATGAAGTAAAGAATGTTTACCTCACTCGGAAGACTCAGTACTCCACAGTTTAGTGTGCTATCTTGTATGGTTTAGAATCGGAGCTTCAGAAAAGGTTTGAGAATTCAGACCCACATGATTTTGTCCGTGAACTCAAATTGATTTTTGAGACTCACACGGCAGTTGAGAGCTATGAGGCTTCTGAAAAGTTCTTTAACTGCAAGATGGAAGAGGGCAGCTCCGTCAGTGAGCATGTGCTTAAGATGTCTGGGCACGCAAACAAACTTCAAAGCTTGGGTATAGTGATTCCTAATGCTTTGGGGATTTACCGTGTCCTCCAATCACTGCCACCAAGTTACAAGAACTTTGTGATGAACTACAATATGCAAAGCATGAACAAGAAGTTGCCAGAACTCTTCTCCATGTTAAAATCTACAGAAGTGGAGATCAAGAAAGAGCACCAAGTGTTGATGGTCAATAAGACCACCAAATTCAAGAAAGGAAAGTCTAAGCAAAAGGGACACTTCAAGAAGGGTGGTAAGAAAGTTACCGCACCGACGAAGAAGACCAAGGATGGACCTAAGCACGATCTGAGTGCTTTTCTTGCAAGGAGAAGGTCACTTTGGAAGCGAAATTGCCCAAAGTACTTGGCGGATTTGAAGAACGGCAACATCAAGAAGAAAGGTATATCCGATATACATGTTATTGATGTGTATCTCACTAGTACTCGTAGTAGTGCACGGTATTTGATCTTGGTTCGGTTTCTCATATTTGTAACTCGAAACAGGTACTGCAGAATAAACGGAAGCTAGCGAAGAACGAGGTGACGATGCGCGTGGGAAATGGATCAAAGTTTGATGTGATCGCGGTCGGCACGCTACCTCTTCATCTACCATCGGGATTAGTTTTATACTTAAATAATTGTTATTTGGTGCCTGCGTTAAGAATGAACATTATATCAGGATCTTGTTTATTGCGAGTCGGTTACTTGTTTAAGTCCGAGAATAATGGTTGTTCGGTTTATATGAGTAATATGTTTTATGCACATGCACCTTTGATAGATGGTCTATTCTTATTGAATATCGATAGTGGAAATACACATATTAATAACATTGAGGCTAAACGTTTGAAATTGAGCGATAACTCGACCTATATGTGGCACTGTCGTCTTGGTCACATTGGAGTGAAGCGTATGAAGAAACTCCATTCCGATGGACTTCTTGAATCACTTGATTTCGAATCACTTGAAAGATGCGAAGCATGTCTGATGGGAAAAATGACTAAGACTCCATTTTCTGGTATGATGGAGCGAGCTACGGACTTATTGGAAATCATACATACCGATGTGTGTGGTCCAATGAGTGTAGCATCGCGCGGTGGTTATCGTTATGTTCTTACCTTCACGGATGACTTGAGTAGATATGGGTATATCTATTTCATGAAACATAAGTCCAAAACTTTTGAGAAGTTTAAGGAATTTTAAAGTGAGGTTGAGAATCAACGTAACAAGAAGATTAAATTTCTATGTTTTGATCGTGGAGGTGAATATATAAGTTACGAGTTTGGCGAGCATTTGAAGAAATGCGGAATACTTTCACAATTGACACCGCCGGGAACACCACAGCGTAATGGTGTGTTCGGACGTCGTAATTGAACTCTCTTAGATATGGTTCGTTCTATGATGTCACTTACAGATTTACCGCTATCATTTTGGGGTTATGCATTAGAAATAACCGCATTCACTTTAAATAGGGCACCATCTAAATCCGTTGAAACGACACCGTATGAATTATGGTTTGGGAAGAAACCTAAATTGTCGTTCCTTAAAGTTTGGGGTTGCGAAGCCTATGTAAAGAAGTTACAGCCGGACAAGCTTGAACCCAAAGCGGAAAAATGCGTCTTCATAGGATACCCAAAGGAAACTATTGGGTATACCTTCTATCATAGATCCGAAGGCAAAATCTTTGTTGCCAAGAATGGATCCTTTCTAGAGAAGGAATTTCTCTCGAAATAAGTGACTGGAAGGAAAGTAGAACTCGACGAGGTTGTCGAACCTTCTCTCAAACTTGCGAGTAGCGCAGCACCAGAAGAAGTTCCTGTGGTGCCTGCACCAATAAGAGAGGAAGCTAATGATGATGATCATGAAACTTCGGTTGTAGTTGCTACAGAACCTCGCAGGTCAACGAGAACTCGTACCACTCCTGATTGGTATGATCCCGTTATGAGTGTCATGTTGGTGGACAACACCGATGACCCTGCGACATATGAGGAAGCAATGATGAGCCCAGATTCCAATAAATGGCAAGAAGCCATGAAATCCGAGATTGGATCCATGTATGAAAACCAAGTATGGACTTTGGTGGACTTAGGATGGCCGAAGGCATCGAGAACAAATGGATTTTCAAGAAGAAAACAGATGCTGATGGTAATGTTACTGTCTATAAAGCTCGACTTGTCGCAAAAGGGTTTCGACAAATTCAAGGAGTTGACTACGATGAGACTTTCTCACCTGTAGCGAAGCTAAAGTCTGTGAGGATTATGTTAGCAATCGCTGCATATTATGATTATGAGATATGGCAGATGGATGTCAAAACGGCGTTCCTCAATGGAGACATTGATGAAGAGTTGTATATGATGCAACCCAAAGGTTTTGTCGATCCTAAGGATGCTAACAAGGTATGCAAACTTCAACGGTCCATTTATGGATTGAAGCAAGCATCCCGAAGTTGGAATCAACGTTTTGATAAGGTGATCAAAAGTTTTGGTTTTATACAAACTTATGGAGAAGCTTGTATTTACAAGAAAGTGAGTGGGAGCTCTGTAGCATCTTAATACTATATGTAGATGCCATATTGTTGATTGGGAATGATGTAGACCTTCTTAATAGTGTCAAGGAATATTTGAATATAGTTTTTCAATGAAAGATCTTGGCGAAGCAGCTTACATACTGGGCATAAAGATTTATAGATATAGATCGAGACGCCTAATATCATTGTCACAAAGTACATATTTGGACAAAGTTCTAAAGAGGTTTGGAATGGAAGATAGCAAGAAAGGGTTCTTGCCCATGTTGCCCAATACGACGTTGAGTAAAAATCAAAGTCCAACGACGGCAGAAGATAGAGAAAGGATGAGTAAGAATCCCTATGCCTCAGCCATAGAATCTCTAATGTATGACATGCTATGTACTAGACCCAACATTGCATATGCTGTTAGTTTGACTAGTAAATATCAAAGTGATCCATGAGTGGATCATTGGACAGTGGTCAAAAACATCCTTAAGTACTTGAGAAGAACTAAAGATATGGTTCTTTCTTATGGAGGTGATGAAAAACTCGTTGTTAATGGTTACACTGATGCTAGTTGGAACACCGATCCGGATGATTCTAAATCACAATCTGGATACGTATTTACTTTGAATGGTGCAGCAGTTAGCTGGAGGAGTGCAAAGCAAAGCATTCTGGCAAGATCTTCAACTGAATCGGAATACATGGCTACTTCGGAGGCTTCACAAGAAGCGATATGGATGAAAGAGTTCATTACAGAGCTTGGTGTGGTTCCAAGTGCGCTGGACCCAATGTCTATCTACTGTGATAACATGGGCGCCATAGCCAATGCGCAAGAACCAAGGTCACACAAGAAGCTGAAGCACATCAAGCTACATTTTCACGCTATTCGAGAACATGTCCAAGATGGTGACATAAAGATTTGCAAAGTACACAGATCTGAATGTGGCGGATCCGTTGACTAAACCTCTCCTGAGGGCAAAACATGACCAACACCAAACTACCATGGGTGTTCGGTATATTACCATGTAATCTAGATTAGTTGACTCTAGTGCAAGTGGGAGACTGTTGGAGATATGCCATAGAGGCAATAATAAATGTAGTTATTATTATATCTTTGTGTTTATGATAAATTTTTACATTCATGCTATAATAGTATTAACAAGGAAACATTAATACTTGTGTGATTTGTAAACTCAATTTGAAGTCCCTAGTAAAGCCTCTTTATAATACTAGCTTGTTGGTTAATAAATGATTGTGGTTTCCCTATCATGAACATTGAGATGTTATTAACAACAAGATCATATCGTTAGGAGAATGATATGATGGACATACTCCTATAGATAAGCGTAGCATAAAGATCAAGTCATTTTAATAGTTCAATTGCTATATGCTTTCTGATACATAGTAACCTAATTCCTTCGACCATGAGATCATGCTTATCACCATCACCGGAAGGATGCTTTGATGACATCAAACACCACACCGTAACTGGGTGGCTATAAAGGTGGCATTGAGTGTTCGGAAAGTATTGGTTGAGACACATGGATCAAGAGTGGGATTTGTCCATCCATATGACGGATAGATATACTCTGGGCCCTCTCGGTGGAATGTCATCCAATTGTCTTGCAAGCATGTGACTAGCTCACAAGGGATCACATATCACGAGCGAAAAGAGTACTTATCGATGTGAGGTTGAACTAGGTATGCGAGATCACGATCAAAACCTCGGATAAGTAAACTATCGTGAGACAAAGGGAAATTGGTATCATATGTAAGTGGTTCATTCGATCACAAAGTAATCATAGAAATATGTGGGAGCCATATGAATTTCCAGATTCCTCTATTGGTTATTGTTCGGAGAAGTGTCTCGATCATGTCTGCATAATTCACGAACCGTAGGGAGACACACTTAAGGATTCGACGTTTTTGAGTAGTTATGGAATGATGAGTAAGAGACCGAATGTCGTTCAGAGTCTCGGATGGGATCCGGGATATCACGAGGAGATCCGGAATGGTCCGTAGAATAAGATTCATTTGAAAGTCCTGTTTCGGGGTTGGAGAATGGTTCCGGTGTTTTCATCGGGAATGTTCTAGAAGGTTCTGGAATGTCCGGCACTCCGGAGGGGAAGGGTACATGAATGTGTCATAACAAGTTGGAATGGTTTCATCATGTACTAGGTGTCATCGATGAGCAAAATAAAGGGATAAATCAAATCCTAGTTTGAAAAGTCAAACGCCAATTTGAAAAAGTCAAACGACTATTTTGCTTGGTGGAGGGAGAGTAGGAAACCTACTTGGGGAGGAGTTCCTCTCCCTCCACCCGCCGGCCTTGGAAGCCGAGTTGGGGAGGGACTCCCCTCCCCTTGGCCGACACCCTCCACCTATATAAGGAGGGGCAGGGCTGCCCCTCCAAGAATACACCTTGCCCTCTCCAAACCCTAGCCCTAAGCCGCCGGCGCCACCACCTCCTGCTGCTGCTGCCGCCGCCTAGGGCAAACCCTAGCCGCCGACTTGGGCTTCCCAAAGCCCTAGCCGCCGGCCTAGCCCTCTCTCCTTGGTGCGTCTAAACCCTAGATCACCGAGGCCTCTCTCATAGTCCACCATACTCGCTCCGGCAAAGGAAGCCTGCGAGATATCCCTCTACTTCGTACCACGCCGTCTTTGCGGAATCGCGAGGAGAGTGCTACAACCTCCGCTGCCTGCTGGAACAAGGGAGAGGAAGGTCTTCGTCGAGTACCGAACGTGTGACCGACTGCGGAAGCGCTGCCGGAACGCAGCACCAGAAGGATCGTCTACGCGATCTTGAGATCGGGAAGAGTATGACTACATCACCCACGAGAATCCGCTCTCATTAAACACTTTGGAATCTTCGAGGGTGAGTTATTCCATCGACTCGTTGCTACAATCTAGTAGATAGATCTTGGCTTGTTTGTTTGTATGCGGTAGAATTTTTTTGTTTTCCATGCTACGAACCCCTACATCATCATGTAGACCATTCAAGAATCTTTCTTTCTTCTTGGCTTCGGTGTCGATCTCATCCGGGGCTGTCACATCCCAAGATTTTCCAAATCTTGTTATGTGAAAAATAAATAAACAAAATAAATTACTGTTGAAAATCAGGGTGAAAAGAAACTTTTGTTTCTAAATGGGAACTTAAAATCCCATCTTGAACCAAATTTAATTAAAGTTTGAATTCAACAAAATCCAAATCAAGAGAAATGCATTCCTCATAAAATGCATCTGGAAATTTAAACACTTGGAAAATAAATCCAAACCCTAAACCCTATGGAATAAAATCATTTCCAAGTTATCTCCAAGCCTATGGATTTGATCCATATAAAAACTTGTCAACAAACATTTACAAAAGATCAAGAAAGACAAATAGAAATATTATAAAATCATATAAATTGGTTTCACTTAATTTGGAGCCATGGATAAAATCTTATGAATTTAATAAGATAAGGAAAAGTAATTTCCAAAGCTAATAAAACACTTATCTAAAATCCATACCAAATGGTGAGCAAATAATCCTAAAGATATTTAAAAGTATAAATAAATCTCAAATAAGATTTTACAAATTGGAATCACCAAGTTTGGATCTCTAAATAAAAAGATATGGATTTTATAAGATGAAGAAAGAAATATTAAATAAGGAATATTCAAAGACCAAACTAAATCTTGGACTAATCCATAAGCAAATGGAATGAATATAATCCCAATACAAATAAAATAAAGGGATAAAGAATACTCCAAATAAAATAAAATGACTTTGACCAAATCCTATTTCATTGGAATAAAGATAAAAATCCCTTTTAGAAATAATTGACTAAATCATGGGAAAATAATATTTTGGAATTTACCCAAGTGGATTAAAAGCTGTTTAATTAACTTAAATAATAAGATCAAAGAAAACTTCCAAATAAAATTTAGGGAATTAAAACTATATTTAATTCCATTGGAAATAAAACAAATACCCAATTCAAATGATTTATGAATCATAATAAATACTTTCCAAATAATTCAAGATGAATTATTTGACACCCTAATAATCAAATAAAAACCTACTGAAAGGATTTGGAAGATTTTGGAAATTTAAATGGTGTTTAAATTTATTATTGAATCTTATTTGATTTAAAACTAGAGCCTATTTTGAATAATTAAAAGACCTTAAAAAGAATAAATAAATTATTCTTAAATGATTTCAGAATGTTTTATTAATCAGTGTTTGAAGCTACACAAAAATTTGAAAAAGGTTTGAATTCAAATTGATGCTTGAAATGATTAAATAAAACCAAAACAGAATAAAAGAAATGGAAAAAGAAAAGGAAACAGGAACAAAAAAAAATATAAACAGACTCGACCCAGCCCATCTAGCCCACTAAGGCCCAACAACCCACCTCTCCTTTTCTCCCGCGGAAAATCGTTTCGCACCAAAGGAAGAACCCGCAACAACACTGACGCGTGGACCCCACCGCCTCCTCCTCTCTCTCGCTGCCAAGCGACCCCACGCCACATCATCATCTTCTCCACCCGCGCGTAGACCACGCCCTCCTCTCGGCCGTTTCCTGCCGTTAACCTCTCAAAGTAAATACGCTGCAATTACTCGACGAATTAATCCCATGACCACGCCTGATAAATCCCCTCCCTCTCCCCCTCATTTCCCCTCAAACCCCGCTGCCAGAGAGCCATCAGGCTGCCTCCATTTTGCTCTGTACTGCCGCTGTCTCCGGCGAGCTCCGCGAGCGATTCCGGCCAGTAGACGTCGCTCCTCGCCTCCTCGAGCACACAAGCGTGATCCCCACCTCCTGGCGAACCTCCCCGTAGCACCAGCTCGTCCCCGCGCGCTCCAGAACCTCGGCAACGACGACGACCACCGCCGCCACCATTTGTTTCCTCTCCGGCGAAGCTTCTGGTAATAATCCGGCCACCCCTTGTCCTTTCGATGATACGCCTTTAACCAATGTACTCGCCCGCATCTAACGCCGCTTGTTCCGTGTCCTAGCGCGCTACGTAGCCTCGCCCTCGACGACATCTGAGCGAGCCCGAGGCGCAGCTCAACTCCGGTGAGCGATTAAGGTCATCACCGTGCACCCCCTCGCCAGCAAGGACTACCTTGAGCTTCCCCACGCCACGGCGAACTCGGTAAGCTTGTCCCTTCGCCCTCTCGCTTCCTGTAACGTCTCCACCGTCGTCGTCTGATCGCTCCGCCGCCAGTCGCTGCCGCCAGCACCGCTGGTAAGTGGTCAGTGGTTATGCGTCGTTCGATTAGGATCCAACGCTCGCGATAGAAACTAACTGAAAGGGTACGCTCGCTTCTGAGCCGTGTGATCCCACTTAAATCCAAGGGCTGCCATCGCATGATCCAACCGAAGCGGTACAGACGAATAAAATCACGACACGTGGCCTCTGTCTGTTTTAAAAACCAGAAACTTCCTATTAGATGTTCAATTTTGTAAAATCTATAACTTTTAATCTACACGTCCAAATTTTGCAAATTTTATATCAATGGATTCACCAAGACAAGCCCTAGCCAACCATGCACTTTTTTTAGTAAAAAGCTTCTATTAAATTGTTTGTTTTTACAGAAACTTGTGTAAGCATGTTTAGGATATAAAATTTGTTCCAAAATGATTTTGAGGATAAAATCTTTGGAAAATGGTGTGTTTTGAACCTACTGACCATAGGAAACAAATTGTGGTTTCAAAAATGTATTTGGTGAAACAAAAGCATAAACTTTGGATTTAAACCATTTCTAGTCAAATAAAATAATGTTTAATTATTAAAAATGCTTTTGGGAGAAAATATTTGGAAAATGTTTTGGAATAAACCCTCTGACCCTAAAAACCAAGCTTTATGAATTGAAAATGTATTTGGTGAACTCCATAGAGATTATTACTTTGCTAAAGACATTTTTAACCACATAAAATAATGATTTGGTTTAAAAATGGTTTATAGATAAAATATTTTGCAAATAGTTTTGCCACTTTATAAAATAACCAATAAAGTGTTTTAGAATGTTTATAACCTATTATAAACCACTTTTGTAAATAAAACAAAGTTTGGCATGCTTGCATGCATTGCTTTGTTTATATTATTTTATGTGATGTTGCTTGAATGGTAGATTGAAACATTGCTTGCTTGATTGAATTGTAGTGATTTGAAGTGTGTGAAAATTGCAAGATCAAGGAGTGCACCTATACTCTCTACCAAAAAGGCAAGTGATGCTACATACTTTTGTCCCATTATTTTCACTATGCATTAGTGATATTTCTAAGTAGGACTTGCATGGAATTTTGCTAAGTGTAAACTATGCCATGGGAAATCCTAGTAGAAGAAACCTTAGTAGAAATTTCCTAAGTTAAGATTCCTATTACTATCATGCTTAGATTAGCTAGTAGAAAACAAGGGTGGAATATATATTCATGCTATCAAATATTTCTAAGTCTGTGGACTTGTGTTTTGTTTAATAAAACAACTAAGTGAATGAATCACCTGGGTGGAATGGAAGGAATGGTTTGTGTTGAGTGGTTCACAAGGCCCATTTCTATGGTTTACCTTGTGTATCTCACTTGTGGATGTCCACCCAGGAACAAAGAGATTTGAGATGTCAAATGTAGAGAAGCTTCAAGTGCAGCCACTTGGCATTATGGGCTCTGCCTGGATCATATAGGTTGCAATAACTTAGCCAAATGGACAGTTGGTGGTAGGGAAATGATAGGTTGGAACGCGCCCATTCTGTTCTAAGGGAAGGCTTCTGAAAGATCTTGTCTTGGTGAAACCAAGTCTTGTGGGAAAAGAGCACCACCTCTGCAGAGTGTAAAATCTAAGTACTTAGCCATGTCCCTGGCAAAGGACAATTTGAGCATCAAGACATGGAAGCTATCAAGAATCTCCTCATCCCAATTTCTAAGTTAAAATCTTGTGGTTGAACAAGGGTTGAAGGATCACCAATTTCTATTGGGAGATGCCTTGGGAATGTTTTTGTCAAGCAAAAACTTAGTGTTTTCAAATGATAAGGAAAATCTATTTTGAGCAAAGCAAGCCTAAGCTCCACTTAGCCAAATGCATATAGATGATAGACTCCACTATACTACCATAGTATCACTTGCCAATACAATTCAAATGTATAGACCCTTGTGGCTGTAACTTGTTATGTTGCAGGTTTGTTTGATATTAGTGAAGTTTAATGATTAGGATTACAAGTCTACAACCAACATGTCTTCCTGTGGCACTTTGAAGATGAAGGACCCCATGCTATTGTTATATTCTGCTGCATTGTAATGAGATATCCAAATGAGCTATGTAAGATGTAATAAATTATTTTATTCCTGGTTATAAAGTTGTATTATGACCTTTATTTCTTGATATTACATCTTAACTATGGATGCTAGCTATTGATCCAAGGACTAGCATTGTAAACACAGGGATCTCTACCTTATTAAAGGTTGGGAACCTTACAGGGGCATACCTAGCTAATGACAAGAATTTGTCACGGTATTCCACTACAGTCATCCTTCCTTGCTTAAGTTCTCTGAACTCGTATCTCATCCTCTTGATTAAACCTAGTGGTACATGGGTTCTGCTAAAATTGACCTTGAATTCCTCCCAGGTCATCATCTGGCCTCCGATCATTGCACGAACACTGTTCCACCATGCTCTGGCATCTCCGGCTATATAGTGGGTGGCGAACAAAACTTTCTCGTTAGCTTCCACTCCGGCGACTTCTAGGTTATTTTCCATGGTTTGCAGCCAATCGTCGACATCTAAGGGCTCTTCCGACTTAGTGAAAATAGGTGGGTTAGTGTTCTGGAAATTCTTGAGCTTAGATCCATGGTTGTCCTGATTCCCGTGGCCTTGGTTGTTGTGGGCAAGCTGAGCTATCTGTTGCAGGGTGGCTAGGTTGGCTTGACGTTCGGCTCTTTCAGCTTCACGATCAGAAGTCAACATTTGCAGTATCTGCAACATCGGGTACGGGGATGAACCACTTCCTCCACGTGGCATCTAAAGATTGAGATAGATCATGAGAAAAGAGGGAAATTTCTAAGGTTCTGGGACTTTGAGAAGTTTTTAAAGTTTGACTCAGATTTTTCTAGAAACTTGATTTTCATTCATTCATTCATAGCACACGATACAACACACACCACAATAAAGGGAAACATATGGTTTTAAGAACCATTCCGGAAACTACGATATAGTGCGACCGAATACTACTCACTACGATAGTGCTCAAGTGCTAATACTCCTCGGAGTCGGTGTAGTCGTCATCCTCATCATCCTCGTCGTCATCGATGAAGGCGTAATCATCCTCATCGGTGAAGAAATCCATAGCCTGATCTTCCAGGAAATCATCATCATCACTGAGATAGGAGTAGGGGTCTCCACTAAGATCCTCTCCGGCATTCTCCCTTTCCTCCAACTGCATGTCTCTCTCATGGATGGTCTCCTCTAAAGACGAGATACGGTGGCGAAGACGGGCAATGATGCGCTCCTTCTTGTCGAGATGAAGACGGCGAGACTTGCGATCCTTCGCTAGCATGGCGATGGTCTGATCCTTCGTCTTGATGATGGCGGACTTGTGGTTGGAGTAGTCACGATAGTTGTCCAACTCTTGCTGACGATCGTACATCATGAAGCTAAGGTGGTCCAATTGAGTTTTCAGTGCGTGGTGGTATGGGGCTTCTAGGGGTTGTCCATTAGCATCACGCCTTGGGAAAAACTCAAAGAGAGTACCCTTGATCTGGTTGATACTCTGCCCACACAGACGGGAAAGAGCTTCTTGCATTGCCCTGGAAAGTCAATCGAGCCAGTTGTTCTCTCTTAGGGTGAACTAAATTCCCTCAACAGTGGGAGGTTCAATCTTTCCTCAGAGACTTGCAACAATTAGCCACTGCAGATCTTCTCCTCCTTGATCATTGAGCTGAGCTCCGAAGAACTCGGGGTGAGGACGCTCCAGAAGTTCCGAAAGCTGGTCCAAATCCCTCTCAAAGATAAGGTCTCTGCCATTTCCCAATTGGTAAAACTTGTTGTACTTCACGTCCATCTAAAAGAATATAGGATGAGTAAGTTAGTAGAGTGATCAAGTGTGTCAAATTTTATGTATTTTGCAAGAGTTTTTGAGGAACCTGAATTTTTATGAAAGAATCAAAGTGATAAGAATGGGAATAAGTTTTTGAAAATATTTGCTTTCTTTGGTTTTGAAACTAAGTTTTTGATTCCAAACGTCCAGTCTAACTAGGGTATCCTATGGTCAGGATGGCTCTGATACCAACTTGTCAACACCCGGATTTTTAATCCCAGATGCCTATTATGCCATACATCGCAATCCCAGGATTACCATTTTTGCGAGACATATCAGAATTGGATACCACAGTACATCATCCATTAAAAACCATACATAAGGTCTTACACAAATAAGGATCTCATGATCCAGTCTTAATACAACACAATCAGCGGAATACGTAATAATAACGGTAGCGTAGGCGAAGCTCCATCTTCGGGGTCACAGGCAATGCTGGCGTTGGGAGATGATCCTAGTTGTCGTAACCTTCCTGGGGTCCATCCTCCAGGTACTCCTCTTCATAGTCTGGCCATGGGAATAGCCAGGGACAAAGCCATGAGTACTCTTTAAGTACTCGCAAACTAATACTAACAAGTGAAGGTTTTTTTTTTGTAATAGGGCACTAGGCTCTAGGGTTGTTTTGCAAAAAGCCAGATTTACCTCTACTAAGTTCAGAAGCAAGAGGGATAGTTAAAGTTTTATAACAACTAAGTGGGAACTTGTATTTCACAACTCTGTTGTGGTCAAGTCAAAGTCTGTCGGGGATATAACCCCAGGTACCCCAGAGCTGGGCTATAAAGTGATCTCTGTATAGTAATGGTTGTTTCTATAAAAGAATAAAAGGAAACAGAGAATAAATATCAAAGGATACAATACATGAAAAGAAAAACCTAAAAGGAAAAGAAGAAAAGGACTGCTGGGCCGAGTAGTGGCGAAGTCGGCCCAACTAGTATACATCCTAGTCGAATTATTAACTAAAGGAAACCAATGCCACACGATTCGGCCCACCAGCCGAATTAACAACGACAGCTTCCCCGGGTGGGTCGAACTCACTCAATTCGGCCTACCACGGGCCGATATCTGCGCGACCGCGTCCTCCCACCGAACCTGGCACGCCCCGACGACGAGCTCCCGCGTCCTTCCCGGCTCCGGCGCTATGTCGCCGCTTCACCTTGTGAAACCAACACGTCGCCACCAGGGAACCCCGGGTGGGCCGGCCGTAGGGTATCTCAGCCGACCCCGGGCCTTCTCCAACCAGAGCGCCTCACCATGTGATCATTATGACCCGGGTGGCCCGGCACCGGCTCCACATCGGCCCACCACGGGTCCGCATCCACCAAGCATGCTTCCAGCATCCCTGGCCGACTAGGGGAGTAACCCGGCTGGGCCTCTTGGGCTGCCCTTCTGACTAGGCCGAATCACATTGACCCTAGGCCGAATAAGCAACATCCTGGCCGGGTTACCCTTCAATATTTCTCCCTGGGCCGAATCACCACTTCACCTGGGCGTTTTGGGCCGAGTCATAGTAACCCGGACAGCCCCTTATTCATCCTCGGATGCTACATCGACCCCTACATCGTCGTACCATCAAGACCGACCCACTCTTTTAGTCTCGTGTCAGCCTTGGGACGCCCATGGCTCAGACTGGCACATGGCATATGGAATATGCCCTAGGCATCTAATAAGATGCTAGAGAATATGCACGACATCTCCAAAGATGCCAAGGCATATGCTGAGGATCTCCAGAAGATGCCAAGGCATGTGCTATCTAGATGCCAATCGTAGGGAACAAGATTTGTCCCCTGGGCTCCCCTTTATAAGGAGCACCAGGGGGATCGTTCTCAGGGAGGCCCGGAAGGGCTCTTCCCCTCTCTTCTCAATAGGAGCTCCTCTTCTTCTTCCTCCTCTAATCTCATAGAGAGATCTAGATAGAAGCATAGGAGATGCAGCTCAGGGAGCATGATTGTAGCTACAAGTATGGCAAGATTATAAGAGATTAGATGTAGAGAAAGAGGTGTTATCTCCACGCGAGAGCCTCAATCCTATATACATTGTATTTATCTTTGTTCATACGAGTGTGGTCTTCACTGCATCATCCCTCCCCGGATTCCTCCACGTCCGTCGGCCCCAACTTTAGCCTACCCATGGCATATGCCGTGATACCACCACGACATTTGGCGTCCACCGTGGGGCCTTTTAGTGGCGTTGGTTGGGTTTCCATTCGGACGGGAGCATCTTCATCAACTTCTTCCTCATAGGGCTCATTCAGCTCCACCAAGCGAACAGAGAACAAAGAGCTAAGCGCAGAGGCTCTCCAAGTCTGACTCATCAAAGCAGGTAAGACTCAGCAAGAAGGACTCAAGCACTACTCCAAGCTTACTGTAAGTACCAGGTAACTCATCAAGGCAGGTATGACTTAGCAAGACTCACTCAAACACTTCTCCAAGTATAGTGCCATATAACTCAGCCATCTACACTCAATCCTTCACCCCGGGGAGAAAATAACTTAACCCGGGGACTAGTCAACTTATCCGTAGAGTCACCTTTGGATTAAGAGAACATTATGTTGATTCAGATTTGTATTTGCGTCAGCTTATTTATAACTCGGATAGAATTTGAGTCACCCTATTTATGATCCGGATAAGATTTGAGTCAGCTTATTTATAACTCGGATAGAATTTGAGTCACCTTATTTATGATCCGGATAAGATTTGAGTCAGCTTATTTATAACTTGGATAGAATTTAAGTCTCCTTATTTATGATTCGGATAAGATTTGAGTCAGCTTATTTATAACTCGGATAGAAGTTGAGTCAGCTTATTTATGATTCAGATAGAATTTGAGTCAGCTTATTATGATTCAGATAGAATTTGAGTCAGTTTATTTATGCTTTGGATTATCCTTTAATTCAGCTCACCAGCCAGCTTATTGATGATTCGGATATAATTTGAGTCAATTTATTTAAGCTTCGGATTAACCTTAAACTCAGCTCAGTAGCTTGTCTCTGATTCGGAATAACATTTGATTCACCTTGCCAGGGTTTATTATAATTCGGATTTGTATTCGGACTCTGCGTACTAAGCATATCTCTAATTCGGGCCGAAGCTTGATTCAGCTCGCCAGATTGCCAGGTCATGTTATGACTCGGACTGATATTGGACTATCTTGCCAGGTCATCCCTTATCTCGAATGACTATTTTCTCGCACATCATATCTTGAATCTATATCTCGGATCTACATCTCGACTCACATATCTCAATGATTAGCCCTATTATCATATCCCAAAGCTTTATCTTGCATTCATATCTCAGATCCATATCAAAGGTAAGTTACCATCTTCTCATCAGATCAAATCGTATCTCATGAAACAGATGACTCGGATTTGAGTTATATAACTCAGATTTGATTCATGTAACTCGTATTCTGAGTCAGATGACTCAGACTTAAGACATGAGTCAATTTTGAGTAAAGTAACTTAGATTTGAGTCATATACCTCGGATTTGAGTCATATACCTCGGATTTGAGTCAGATGACTCCGACTTAAGACATAAGTCAATTTGAGTAAAATAACTCGGATTTGAGTCATATACCTCGGATTTGAGTCATATACCTCGGAGTTGAGTCAGATGACTCAGACTTAAGACATAAGTCAATTTTGAGTAAAGTAACTCGGATTTGGAATCATATGACTCGAATTTGAGTCATATAACTCGGATTTTGAGCCAGATAACTCAGATTCGAGACATAAGTCAAATATGAGTTAAGTAACTCGGATTTGAGTCATATAACTCGGATTCTGAGCCAGGTAACTCAGATTCGAGACATAAGTCAAATATGAGTAAAGTAACTCGGATTTGAGTCATATAACTCGGATTCTGAGCCAGGTAACTCAGATTCGAGACATAAGTCAAATATGAGTAAAATAACTCGGATTTGGAATCAGATGACTCGGATTTGAGTCATATAACTCGGATTTTGAGCCAGATAAATCAGATTAGAGACATAAGTCAAATATGAGTGAAGTAACTCGGATTTGTGTCATATAACTCGGATTTTGAGCCAGGTAACTCAGATTCGAGACATAAGTCAAATATGAGTAAAATAACTCGGATTTGGAATCAGATGACTCGGATTTGATTCATATAACGCGGATTTTAAGTCAGATAACTCGGATTTGAGTCAGATGACTTGGATTTGAGACACAAGTAATATAATTCGGATTTGGGTCAGATAACTCGGATTTAGATTTAGATAACTTGGATTTGAAACATAAGTAATGACAGGGTCATACAACTTAGGTGAGATGACTCGGATACATAACCTTCCCAAAGAGGTTAAAAGAGCAGTGCCCTAGAAGGCTAGAACTCATAACTTACCCAAAGAGGTTAAAAGACCAGTGCCCTAGAAGGCTAGAACTCATAACTTACCCAAAGAGGTTAAAAAGAGCAGTGCCCTAGAAGGCCAGAACTCATGACTTACCCAAAGAAGTTAAAATAGCAATGCCCTAGAAGGCCAGAACTCAGAGCAGATCCCAAGAAGGCCAGGAACCCTAACTTAACCAAAAGAGTTGGAAGAACAGTACCCATAAAGGCAGGGTATCACTAAATTGACCGAAAGGGTTATGCAACCAAGAGAAAAACGACAGAGAAATTATACGTCGGAAAGCAGCTCTGGGATAATTTATGAAGCCTATGAGCAACTTTATAAGTCCCACATAGCCTCGGGGACTAATGTCGGGGATATAACCCCAGGTACCCTAGAGCTGGGCTATAAAGTGATATCTGTAGAGTAATGGTTGTTTCTATAAAAGAATAAAAGGAAATAGAGAATAAATATCAAAGGATACAATACATGAAAAGAAAAACCTAAAAGGAAAATAAGAAAAGGACTACTAGGCCGAGTAGTGGCGAAGTCGGCCCAACTAGTATACATCCTAGTCGAATTATTAACTAAAGGAAACCAATGCCACACGATTCGGCCCACCAGCCGAATTAACAACGATAGCTTCCCCGGGTGGGATGAACTCGCTCAATTCAGCCCACCACAGGCCGATATCTGCGCGACCCGTCCTCCCACCGAACCTGGCACGCCCCGACGACGAGATCCTGCGTTCTTCCCGGCTCCCGCGCTATGTCGCCGCTTCACCTCATGAAACCAACATGTCGCCACCAGGGAACCCCGGGTGGGCCGGCCGTAGGGGATCTCGGCCGACCCCGGGCCTTCTCCAACCAGAGCGCCTCACCATGTGATCATTATGACCCGGGTGGCCCAGCACCGGCTCCACATCGGCCCACCTCGGGTCCGCGTCCACGAAGAATGCTTCCAGCATCCCTGGCCGACTAGGGGAGTAACCCGGCTGGGCCTCTTGGGCTGCCCTTCTGACTGGGCCGAATCACATTGACCCCAGGCCGAATAAGCAGCATCCTAGCCGGGTTACCCTTCAATATTTCTCCCTGGGCCGAATCACCACTTCACCTGGGCGTTTTGGGCCGAGTCATAGTAACCCGGACAACCCCTTATTCATCCTCGGATGCTACATCGACCCCTACATCGTCGTACCATCAAGACCGGCCCACTCTTTCAGTCTCGTGTCAGTCTTGGGACGCCCATGGCTCAGACTGGCACATGGCATATGGAATATGCCCTAGGCATCTAATAAGATGCTAGAGAATATGCCTGGAATCTCCAAAGATGCCAAGGCATATGCTGAGGATCTCCAGAAGATGCCAAGGCATATGCTATCTAGATGCCAATCGTAGGGAACAAGATTTGTCCCCTGGGCTCCCCTTTATAAGGAGCACCAGGGGGGTCATTCTCAGGGAGGCCCGGAAGGGCTCTTCCCCTCTCTGCTCAATAGGAGCTCCTCTTCTTCTTCCTCCTATAATCTCACAGAGAGATCTAGATAGAAGCATAGGAGATGCAGCTCAGGGAGCATGATTGTAGCTACAAGTATGGCAAGATTATAAGAGATTAGATGTAGAGAAAGAGGTGTTATCTCCACATGAGAGCCTCAATCCTATATACATTGTATTTATCTTTGTTCATACGAGTGCGGTCTTCACTACATCATCCCTCCCCGGATTCCTCCATGTCCATCGGCCCCAACTTTAGCCTACCCATGGCATATGCCGTGATACCACCACGACAAAGTCTCAATTCATTTCACAAGTCATTTTGAAAACATCTGACGGGGGACAGTATGGCCACTCCAACTGTCCATAACCGCGGACGCGGCTATTTGAATAGTTTGACACTCTGCAGAGATTGTACACTTTCACCACAACATTCGATACATCAGTCAGGAACAAATCCTGAATTCACCATACTCAGTATGCGGATAATCAATCCTAACCTTTCAATTACACGCCCTAGTATAAGCACCTCTCCTGTGAGTTTGGCCTCCCAACCATGACCAACTGTCATCTTGGGTACTGCACAGGTGGACAATCTTCACAAGATAGCCTCAGCTCAGACCTTGGCCGTGAGGGAACTAATACTAAGGTATATAAGTTTCCAGTCAAGCCCTACCCAATTCTCGGGTATTGTGGTTGTACGATGAAATTGGAATGGTATCGCATCCAGACAACCATCAGTTTTATAAAGGGCTAAGGCTCATGCCTCAACATTTTCATCACCAAAATCATATGGTGTTCAGAAACACATGTCAAAACATCTCAGTAGAATGATCCATCATTCTAAGGTTTTCATAACCATTTTCACCAAGTATTCCCATCTAAAGTTGATCAATTTTTAGGCTTAGCACTAGCATCTATAAGTGGGGGTAAGTACTAATGAGGGGTGGTAAACAAGTGGAGTTTTAACTAAGTTCAATCTCATGCCTTAGGATGACATCAAGATTGTCTAGCTTAGGCCAAATTTTATGCTCTTTAAGCAACCTTCATTTATCCTTCTAGAATCTACAATTCACATAAGTAAACTCTAAGTAATAGCTTTGATAAAGAAATAAAGTATAAAGCTTGCAAGTAAAACTAGGATTGGTTTATCAAGTGGTTATGATCATATATGCTTTAAGGCATATAGTGGGCATGGTAGCAAGCAAGTATTAGTTGGCATGGGTCAACTTGATTAGTAAGGATTGCTAAGTTAATAGCTTGCAAGTATTGGCTTGCATCAGTATCAGTATAAGATTGCTAAATTGCAAGTGTTAGATTGCCTTGTGTAGAGCAGTGGTTGGAGTTCTCCTCGGCTTCTTCTTCGTAGTATCCTCCTTCCTCCTCATATCCTTGGTCGGTATTAGCGTCTATAAATAAATACAAGGTACACAATCACCAAACAATACTTAACTACTTGCAATCATCACACACAAGGGTCCTATAGATGATCTAGCATCATCACTAACATTACAAGATTAAAGCTTGGTTTAATTCCTTTTATTTGTAGAAAAGTAATTTCTACTCATTGAAAAACTACTTAAGGTTTAATATTCTCCAAACCAAACATGGGATCATGTTGACACATGTCATCCCCACATATTTTAGTTCATGGGAATGTGATTTAAAGTGGTGTCACAATTTAATAAGGTTTTACCCTGTTATTTTAATTAAATAAAGTGACTAGAAATGCTTATGTGGCATTCTTTTATTACTTGGTCAATATTTCTGTAAGTAAACCTATATATTTTTATATATTATGAAAGGTATGGTTGAATGTGATTTTTGAGAGTTGGAATCAACTCAAAAGCTATTATGGTTTAAATTTGAAAAATGTTTGAATGTAGAAAAGATTCTGCCTTGTTATTTTTACCAAGGATGATCTACATATCCAAATGATTTGAATCCAACGGGCATGGATTCAGGATTTCCAGACCTTTCTAACAAAATTGGTTTCATTCAATTTGGTTCACTGAATCGATCTGGGTTTGATTTTTGAATCTAGGTGCAGAAGTGTGTTTGAAATAAAATAGAAAAGGTTAATTTCAAATGACCGGCTGCTGAGGAAGCGACATCTGGCCGCCGCCTACTAACGCTTACGCGGGCTGGTGAAGTCGCTGTCCCCACGCGTCAGTGAGACCAGGGGGTGTGAAGAGGTATGGGGCGATGTGAGTCGTGGGATCTTGTTCTAATCTAACGGCTAAGGGTTGTCGTCCACGCCGGGCAACTCCGACGAGACTGATACCTAACACGGCGGGTGAGGGTCGTTGGGGGCTCACCGGGGCTCAGGCGAGGGTTGGCGAGGCGGGCGAACGACGAAGTCGACGACGGCGAACCTCCTGGTACCGGCAGCTTCTCCTGGGGAGGCTCCAACCGCTGGCTCTCTTCTTCTCCAGCAGCGGCGGGCTCCGGTGAAATTCCAGCGAAGCGCTGCTCACCTTGCTTCGGGAACGGGGTGGAACGATCAATGAGGAGAGGGGAGTGAGATGGTGTGCTCAATTCGGCTAAGGGTGGACTCTATTTATAGTCGCGACGACGAGACCGAACGACATGGGCAGGCGATGGTGGCGACATGGCTACGGGCTGCTAGAGGCATGGCTGGCGGTGGCGATCGCTTGGTGGTCTTCTGGCAATGCTCTACGACTTTAATGCGCATGTAGGGGCGGTGGCAAATGGTCTGGAACGTGCGATGCTCTGCGCGGCCGAGGCGGCATCTTCGACGGCGAGCGGTGGCTGTGAGGCATGGGGCGGCAAACGGGGATGTCTGGTGGTCTCCTGGGACGATGGTGATCGTGTATGCACGCGGCGAGGGCGGCGCGCGGTCTGTGGGCTTCGGTCGAGGGTGGTGCTCTGGCGCATGCTCGGCATGGTTGCTGGCGAGCTGGGCATGGTCTGTGCATGTGGTCCAGGGGTTGGCAACGTTCGAGCGCTAGACAGGGAATGGCGGTGGGGTGTTGGGTTGCTCCCAGACATGTTGTCTAGGCTTATTTCTTCTCCTAGCTTGCTGTCCACACTGGGGTGACATGGTGAGCTTCGGCTGTTCACCATTGATGGCATTGCCAAGCTTAAAGTGGGGCTAGTGCTTGGTTTAGTTAGCTAGATGATCTACTGAGGTTGCTGTGAGCTAGAGAGGGAACATGTTAGGCTCCAATCACTGCTCACAATAGTGTTTGGATTTTAGTAGATTTGAATCTGCAAGGTGTTTGATGAAATGGCCGCAAGAATTCAAGTGTTGAATTTTGAAAAGATTTTTGGTGGGTGTGCTAGGTTGGTGCTGGTGAGTCTGCAGATGCTTGGGTTTTGAAATTTGAGCTTGTTTGAGTGGTTTTTGAAAAAGTGGGATCTTCCCATATGATAAAGATTCAATTTTGAATTGTCATTTAAACTATGCATTTGAAAGTTTTTGGATGATCACAAGGTGGGCCTTGATACTTTGTTATGAGTACAATCAAGGGGTGTAAAGATCAAACAAGTTTCTGTTAAGTTCTGAAAGTTTGGGGCAGCCAAAGTAAGCATGGGAGTTAAATTGGTCAAAATGACCATTCACTTATTTTGTTTGTTTTTGATTTATTTGTCTTTGGGAAAAATTTGGGAATTGTTTAGATGATGTTTAATTCACCTAAGAATCCATTTACAAGCAAAGAAACACATAAACAAGGCAATTTAAAAGAATTCAAAATAGGATGCATACACACATGCATGCTTTCATATTTTTATTTAGAAAAGTTTTTGTTAACCCTAATTTTGATGATTAGAGTTTGATGATCTTAGTTTAATATTTTTGGGATGTTACAAAAAGGTTTGTAATATTCTTTGGAGGGAACATACCAAAAGTCATGAAAATGATGCGTCATATAATTTTTGCCAAAGGACATTCAGAAAAACAAGTATTGGGTATTTTCATCTTTGTCGCAAAAAACACATTTCTTATAGCCTTGCCAATTTCGCTTAGTGATATTATCCTTTCTCAAAATGACCTTACGATACAGAAACCATATGAAAATATCAAGTGGCACTTTCAATTTCCAAATATATTTGTGTGTATTTTGTGTGATCATCTAACAAGTCGAGGTACATATATTTGACAGTAAAAACACCTGAGTTCGTGATACCCCAAATGAAAGAATCATTCTCCTCCGATAGTTGGACATGCATTAACCGCTCCACTAACTCTAACCATAGCGCCCACTTGTTGGGAGTTAGAGTCCTCCAAAACATAATATGTAGCGCTGTTCTAACACATCAGCCACCAAAACTTGTTTTCGTTCGGCTATGTTATATAGAGACGGATATTGCTGAGCTAAGGGGATGTCTCCTATCCAACTATCTTCCCCAAATCTAGTACCCTTGCCGCTCCCTACTTGAAAAGATCCCTGGCTAAAAATCTTCTTTAACTTTCATCAAACTTTTCCAAAACGGTGAGTCATAGGGTTTTATTGTAACTTGAGAGAGAGAGAGTTTTAGACTGAAGGTATTTGTTTCGAAGTAGCTCTTGCTATACCCTGTCCTCATTTAATAATTTAAAGAGCCATTTACTAATAATACACTTGTTTTTAACTCTAAAACATCAATGCCTAAGCTTTCCCTGATCCTTCAGTTTACAAATAATATTCCATCCAGATAATCTATATTTTCTCTTATGCCCATCACTCTGCCAAAAGAAACATGATCTATAAAAGTCTAATGTTTTCCTCACCCCAACTGGAATCTCGAAAAAAGAGAGCATAAACATTGGCAAGCTTGTTAAAACCGAATTAATTAGTATTAAACGATCTCCATAGGATGAAAGTTTTCCTATCCAACTGCTTAACTTCCGTTCAAATCTATCCTCAATTTTTTCCACTCACTGTTTTTTAATTTCCTATAGTGGATAGGAATTCCTAGATATTTGAAAGGAAAAGAACCCTTTTCACATCCAAAAACAAGTTTGTATTGATCCGCTACCCTTGTGGCCTGACCAAAATAAAAAATCTCGCTCTTATGAAAATTAATTTTAAGACCAGACAATTGTTCGAACATGCATAGAATCAATTTCATATTTAAGGCTTTTTCTAAATTATGCTCCATAAAAATAACTGTGTCATCCGCATACTTAAGGATAGACACCCCTCCCTAAACTAGATGAGGAATAATCCCTTTAACTTGGCCGTCTGCTTTAGCCCTGTTGTTAATTATTGCAAGCATATCGGTGACAATATTAAATAAAATAGGGGAAAGTTGATCCCCTTGTCTAAGCCCTTTCCGAGTTTGAAAATAATGTCCAATATCATTATTAACTCTAACCCCAACACTATCATGACTGATGTAATTCTGGACCCATTGACACCACTTCGGGTCAAAACCTTTCATGCGCAAAGCTTGTTGCGGAAAATCCCAATTAACCTTATCTAGGCTTTTTCAAAGTCAATTTTTAGAAGCACCCCATCTAATTTATTCCTATGTAACTCGTGAATGGTCTCATGAAGAAAAACCACACCCTCCAAAATATATCTCCCCGGCATAAAAGCAGTTTGTGTGGGTCTAACCACTTTGTGTGCAACCTCATAAACCTAATTAGTTCCAACTTTAGTAAAAAAAATAAAGCTTATGTTAAGTAGGCAAATCAGTCGATATTGTTGTATCTGAATAGCATTTTATTTTTTGGTAGTAGAACAATGGTTCTGAAATTAAGATGAACTAAAGGTAACTCACCATTTTAGAATATCCGAAACATTTTATGAGGTCACTTTAATTACCTCCAAGAAAGTATGATAAAATTCAGCTAGAAATCCATCTGGCCCTGACGCCTTATTCTTTTTCATTTGCAAGATCGCATCATGTACCTCTTACTCGGTAAAATTAGCCATTAATATTTTATTTTCCTCATTAGAAAGTTGAGGGATGTCAGCCTTGTCTGACTCCCTCATAGAAAAGGAGTTTAAAACCGGAGCACCAAAGAGACGATTATAATACTCGGTAATGTAATTTTTTATATTATCCTATCCAACAATAGTTCCTTAATCTTGCTATGACTGAAAGATTTTTTCCCTTCTATGTTTACCATTAGCTATTAAGGGAAAATATTTTATATTATCCCTTCCCTCCTGAATATACTTAACCTTGGATCTTTGAGCCCATTTAGACTCCTCTTCCTGTCTTAATTTAGCAAGATTAATATTGGCATCTCTAAGCTGACCACTTTTAGAGTCATTTAGAGGAGTAATCTCAGCTTTTTTGTCAAGCATATCAATAAGAACAAGTAACCGATCCCTCTCATTTTTATATAGACTACTTATGTTTTTTCCCACCCACGAAGAAAGCTCCAAAGATGCCGAATTTTATTCTGCCAAATTTCCATTGGACTATTCGCGTGTGAAACAGATTTCCACTCTCTAGCAATGATGTCCTCGAAGCCATAGTGTCGCGGCCAAGAAAGCTCAAAAGAAAAACTGCACTTTATTCCCGAGGTGGGCTTGTTCACCAGAATCAAGTATAAGCGGAGTGTGATCAGATTCGACTCTTTCTAGAGCACAGACAGTAACGAGAGGGAACTTCTGTTCCCACTTAACCCTTGCCAGCACTCTATCTAATTTCTCATAGGGGGGTGTATATCTATGGCTCGCCCAAGTATACGGCCTACCAGACATTGCAATCTCATGAAGATCTAAGTTTTCAATGATTTCATTAAACACAAAGGGCCATCTAATGTCAAAGTTTACATTGTTTTTATACTCATGTGTGCGCATAATATTGAACTTTCCCCCGACTAGCATAGGAAGAGGCTTAGCCTCACAGACACGCACAAGTTCCGCTAGAAAATCTTTATGCTCTTATTGAGCGGCACCATATACATAAACAAGAGCCCACTCAAAACAATCAAATTTTGACCTCAGATTACAATTAAAATAATGGTTACCATTAGTCACATTATTCACCTTTAGCTTTGAGTTTTTAATACCTACAAGAATACCACTAGACCTCCCTTGTGGAGGTAGGCAGTACCAAATAAAATCCAGGCCTCCCGAAAGGTGACCAAGAAAGGGAGCTGCAAAGTTAGCTCTACCAGTTTCAAAAATAGCAAAGAAATCTAGTTTTAGTTCTCTAATAGATTTATGAACTAAAGAGTGTTTAGCAGAGTCACGGAACCCATCACTATTTCAAAAGGCACCTTTCATTGTAACAAGCTTCAATTTTTATTTTTAAGGTGAGCAGTATGGCGTCGAACTATAGAAGTATCAGTTACCCTTCGCTTATAAACCCTAATCTGCTTAGTAGGATGCAAAGGAGGTTCCTTGTGATCCTCAAAGATATCCTGGTCCTCATCAACTAAATCAGCTCAAAGTTTATTAGCCTCATCCAACAACAGACCCGACCTAGACTCCCTCTCTTTACTTTTCGCTAAATTTTTATTCTGCAAAACAACTAAGGTCCTTTGAAGATCAATTTCCTTTATCTTGATAATAGATTTTGACTATTCATTAGGTGAGATTCCTAGAGATACACCTAAGTTAGACGCACGAGCCTGAACAACATCACTAATAATTCAAGCAATAGTGCAAAGAGCTGGTATTTTTGTACCTGAATATAGGACATCCTCACGAGCTTGTGCATTTTGCTGAGCACGTTCCATCTGAGTCGCATCAGCATTTAGTTGGGCCTTAATGCGCTCACTTGTTCGCACATAAAAAACCGCTGACTCTAGAATTCCTCCATAAACAATCACCTCTTCCCTTGAATACCGGCCTCCAAGAAAAACCCCAGTACCCTTTGTGGACTCAGAATCAACTTGGATAGGAGACGATGGCAGCGAAGGAAAGCTACCCTGGCTCTCCCTTGTGGAGTGCGTGGATAAGAAGATGCATACATGGGGTTATCAGAATGCATAATAGTGTCCACCGACATATCCATCGAAGGAGAAGAACCCTCATGAACTTAAGTACATTCTGCCACAGCAGCCTGCCACGGCAGAGAATGAGCCAATAATGCAGTCTCGACAGCCTGCCGCGATAGAGAATGAGCCAAAAAAAACAGTCTCGGCGGCCTGTCATGACAGAGAATCAGTCACGGCAGCCGCGACAGGAAATCGCCCGATACAGTAGGAGGAGCAGATCGTGCCTCCTATTCCTCCTCCTCCTCAACCATCTAAACCATCGCTTGGATGGTGCAGTTTTAGATCCATGATCAGGAAGTGGGGTACTTGGACATTTTGATAGCTCACGAGAATATTTCAGAGACAAACTGAATATGCTCTACCTCCTCCACCATCTCCTCAGCTTTGCTAGACCCATTATGCCTTTGTTCTGAACTTTGGTCCTTTTGTGAGGCCTCTTCAATATTCTTATCCTTTTTGTGCTCCTCCATATCATTATATCTATGAGCTTCTTTTTTATTGTTATCATCTGATGTCCCATCCTCCTGATCAGCATAACCATCAGGGACAATAGAGCCATCAAGGTCTTCAACATGGATCTCAATTTTGTATCCCTGCCCATCATATAAATGATCTAGGTATCTGGGAATAAGCCGAGGGTTGGTACAATCTATTCTCATACGAGCAATGCCATGTTCCCGAGTAAATTTCATGCAACCTCTTTTGTCTTACCCACAAGAGACCCAACAACAAACAAACCAATAAAATCCCTGCAAAGCATTTTGGGACAACCCAAAACTCTAATCCACATATCAAATAAGCCCCACTTGTCCATCCCTCTAGACGATCAATCCTCAAAATGCATGGTAATAGATGTCCCCTCCACATCCACTGGCTTAAGCCACCGTTGCCTCACCAGATCAGCTTTGGACGAAAAAACAACACGAAAAGCATCAGGTCCGACTAGAGTTATGTCCCATTGATTATGACCGGGAACCAACCATTCAAGTTCCATCAACAGTTGTTGAATGCGCATTGTCCCTCCTGTTATCCTAACTCTTCTGACCTTACCACTATCATTTTGTGCTTCATCTCCTTGTTATGTGGGATATCATAAAAGTTTAGTCCTTCTCTACACATGCCATACAATATTTCTGTAGGTTTGGGCATCAAGAGAAGATGACAGTCCTTGTCTATGTGCTTCGCTGAGTCACAATAGATACACAAAACAACAGTACATTCAGTTGCAACATGACCCTTCAGATAGCATCTAAAAGAGAGAGTGCTATCGGGATTTTTTTAGCCCCAACAGCGAGAGACTCGGCAGCCATATGAGAAGCCTCAGATTCATGAGACGTACCTTGTGATATCCTCTATCCAGAATTAGATGACATCCCCGGTTCATTCCTTAAACAAGAACCAGCAGATCCACCTTGGTGCACCTCTTGTTGTTCAGGGTTGGGGCGAGTCCCTCTTCTGTTGAAATTCCTCCGGTTATTAAACCTCCCAGATAGGTGACCTCTACCTGAATAATTATGTTGCTTATACGGTCGACGGAATCTCTGATTAGCAGGAAAGTTTGAACCTCCTTGATTTATATTCTAGACATTACCACCATCATAAAATCCTTCCTCAAAGCTGTCGAAATCGCCTCCGAAGACAACATTGTTTTGTTGATGATTCTCAAAATTCTGCCCTGGATTATTAGAGGTAAAACCACTACCTTCCCCTTGAAAGAATTGCTGCTGATATTCATTACCTAGATTCTGGGACTGGTAGCCTTGTGCCACCCTTCCATCAACACCAAGTCCATCAAAACTCCCTCTAGAAAAAGAATTAGAGTTGAAATTACCTCCCCTTCTTCCGACAAATCCGCCACCAGACTGTTGCTGTCCCATACCTTGATCACCCATCCCAAATCCACCAGACATGCCCGGAGCTTGTTCTCCATACTGGTATTGCCGCGGGAACTGCTGATTGGTGTTATCCTGATGACCCACAAGTATAGGGGATCGCAACAGTCTTCGCGGGTAGTATTACCCAATTTATTGATTCGACACAAAGGGAGACAAAGAATACTTGCAAGCCTTAACAACTGAGTTGTCAGTTCAGCTGCACCTGGAAAGAGTTCTTGCTCACAGAAGTTTATCAGTAGCAATAGTTTGTAGTAGCAACAGCAAAGCAACAACAGCAACAGTGAAACAGTAGCAATAGTAATAGTAACGGTAACACTAGGATTCGAATGCGGTAGACATAGTGATGGATGGACGGGCGTTGCATGGACGAGTCTAAACATATAACTTCAAATAACTAAGGCATTGCAGATAAATAATAACAAGTATTCAAGTACTAAACAATCATAGGCATGTGCTCCAAATATAGTCATACGTGCTCACAATGAGAACTTGCACAACATCTTCTGTCCAGCCAGCCCGTGGCAGCGGGGCCTCTAGGGAATTACTGGAAATTAAGGTGCTCGTTTATAGAGCACCGGAGCAAAGCATTAACACTCCGTAAACACATGTGATCCTCACATCACAGCCATCCCCTCCGGTTGTCCCAATTATTGTCACTTTGGAGCCTTTGGATCCGGACAATGATATGTGTACACAACTTGCAGATAAGATCATAAACAATACTATCATAATGATCCAACAATAAGTTCAGATCTGAGATCATGGCACTTGGGCCCTAGTGACAAGCATTAAGCACAACAAGTTGCAACAAAGTCAAATAGCACTAATAGAGATACTATGCATAATGCCCCTAACAGATCTTATTCGATTACATGATAGAACTCATCCAATCCCTACCATCCCCAAGCCTATAGTGGGGGATTACTCACTCATGGATGAGGGAAACATCGGTGGTTGATGGAGATGCGTTGGTGATGACGATGGCGATGATTCTCTCCAAATTCCCCGTCCCGGCAGGGTGCCAGAACGGATTTTCTGGATCCGAATCTTGGTTTCTGGTGGCGGCGGCGGAGCGGAACTCTTTCTGGAAAACTATCGAACCCTCCTGAGTTTTTAGGTCAGAAGGAAACTTATAGGCGCGGAGGGAGGCCGAGGAGCTGCCTGGGTGGCTGACCTCCCAAGGCGCGGGTCGGGGCCACACTGGGTTGGTCTAGCCCTAGGCCTCCCTCTGCCTCCCCCTTCCGCTCCGTGGATCTTCTGGTGAAATATAATTTTTGGCATATTTTCCGGGATTTTTCCTGATAGTTCATTTTCTGCACAAAAAAAGACACCAAGGTAATTCTGTTGAAAACAGCGTCAGTCCGTGTTAGTTGTATCCAAATCACACAAGTATAGAGGAAAAACAATAGCAAAGTGTTCGAGAAAGTATATACGCTTTGGACGTATCAACTCCCCCAAGCTTAGATTATTGCTTGTCCTCAAGCAATTCAGTTGAAAACTGAGTGCGATAAAAGAACTTTCACGAACACTTTGCTTCATATGATGTAAATATTCTCAGCACAGGAGTAGATGCTTAGACAATTCATAATAAAGAATATGCAACTGAGTCTACTCAATAGTCATTGCAAGCTATGAAGAGAAACCAACTCAATAATAATAAGTAGCATGAAACATAAACATAAGCAACATTGCAATGCTCATAATAAGGTACGATAGAGTGGTATCTCGCTTTCCTTTGTTTGAAGAGAACAATATAAATGTTGAGGCACCTCTGAAGTTCATATGAAGTCTAGAAGTAAAGATATCAGAGATACAATCATCAAAGTGATGACATAATTAACCAAGTTTTGGAAAAACACAAGAATGACAACTATGCTCTCAAGAAGGTGCTCATAGAATAAGTGGTGACTCAACAAAATTGTTAAAACGGTTTTGTGAAGGTTTGAAAGGCTTCTCAATGCTGAGAGGAAGGTACTCATTAGCTTTGAGCTCTCATTGCCCCTATCATAGGCATCTTCATGTGGTTAAGGTGAAAGTGAGGTCCACTCAGAATCATATGCTTGACAGACCATAGACTGGAAATCCCAAGTCCCTTGAGTACGAGGGTCGCTCCGCATGCTACTCAACTTTGGTCACCTGAAAGTTCTTGTCATTGTAAATACATGAATATCATCGAGAACAGCCAACGAGGTACCCCTTGCATATGGTACAGGAGCTTTCCCATAACCAAAATGACAAGGCAAGCGGACAATAAGCATCTCCACAATCTTTTTATTTACCATAAGCATAGCTTTTTATTGAGGGCGCTTCATAGATGCTCATTACAGTGATGCTGCAAGTTTCCACATGATTATGCATGGCTTAGGCTAGCGGCCCAGGCGTTTCTCTAACACAATGTATAAACTCCATGAACTAACAACTTCCCCTTTTATTTCACATCGTCGACATCCGTAAACAAAAGAGCAAAGTATCAAATGGATAGAATTATCCAAAAAGTGTTGAAAGCGTTCCCCATGACAGCACGGTTCTGCTGACTCCCAGTATATAATAAGCAAGAATATAACTTTCATGGACTAGTCACAATGGTTCAGGATCATTAAGCGCAAGAAATAAAGTGTGCCATCAAGTTCGTGAGAGCTTTACTAACTAACTTTCTCAAAATAGACAAATATTTTCGTTTGGAAGAAAACATGGCATATAGAATATGCACTGAAATAGCAAATGATGCTAATAGGTAGGTATGGTGGACACAACTGGCAATATTGGTTTTGGGGAGTTGGAAGCACATGTATAGCACATACTCAGTGCAAGTGAAGGCTAGCAATAGAGAGGGAGCGATAAACGAGATAGCAATAACTATCATAATCATGCTTGCAACAAAATAGGACTAATTATGGCATGAAAGTGATACAAGAACTCTGAGGCAAAATAAATTATCGAGGCTTACTGACTATTGATTAGTCATATGCATGCGTGAGCATGTGCCAAGTCGATTCACATGAACAGTCAGAGGAGGATACCACAATATAATACCAAAGTATGAATAAAACAATGCAAGCAAACATTCATATGACATGCTACAAACTATTAGCAAGCTGGAGCTAATCATAGACAAGCAAGAACTACTAAGCATCTATAATGACATACACCTTACACAAACAGGCTAAGCATGCTCACAATGATGAGTATATGTACAAAAATGAAACAAATAGAGTTCGTTACCAGCCTCTTACCACACCTCGAGTCGTCTTAATCTTCATTATTGCCCTTCACTTGTGTGAATTGAATAATTAACATGAAATCAAAACCCACTGAGGACGGCTGAATCCTGCAAAGAACTCACAAAACCAAAGAAGAACAACAATATTTTTGGTGTTTTCGATTTTTTAGAAACAAGCAAACAACAAAAAACCAAACAAAAGAAAAGCAAACCAAACAAAGCAAAATCTTTTTGGATTTTTCTTTTAAGGCAAACCAAAGCAAAGAAACAAACCAAGAGAAAAAACGAAAATATTTTTGGTATTTTTGTGTTTTTGAGAAAGAAGCAACAAGAACCAAAAAGAAAGCAAAAACAATGGATATACAAAGAACCGACCGAACATGATATATATATATATATATATATATATATATATATATATATATATGAGTGTGTAATGTCGGTGTACCTCCCCCCAAGCTTAGGCTTTTGTCCTAATCGGGGATCAATCCCATGGTGCCCAAGTAGATGCACCTCCATAATATGTCGAGGAATCTCCCTCGTCCTGGTACGAGCTCGAAGCCTCCCCTGTGTAGTGTACAACGGGGTCATAAGCGGGCGCTCCCCCCTGATAGTGCCTGTGGAAGTTAAGAGAACACAACAACTCATCCATCTCCGCCTTCGAGCGTGACCAAGGTCCCTGAGAAATACTGAACAAAGTGATTTGGGGTAGAGGGATCTCTCTCTCTTCCCCGTCAGTAAACAACGTTCTATAAACCAAGTTCTCAAGAGTAGAGCTAGAGGTGACAAAGTGGTGCGCCTTCATGGCAGCAAGATCAAGTCTCTAAGGAGCCAAAACTATATCATGGGGATCAACATCAATGTCCAAGGAAGAAGCGATACGAGTAGCAATAATTCCCCCATAAATGGGTCCCCTAGCAGCTAAACGGCGAGCAATGAGGGAACCAAGATTATACTTATCCTCACTGTAGAGCATAGCATCTAAGAAGGCCAATTGATAGTTGGATATATTACTAGTGTTCTCCCTACCAAGAACACTGGTGGTAGAATAGTAGGTGAAGTACCTGATGGCTGGAAGTTGAATGTTCTTTATCTTCCCTCTTTGAGCTCTGCGGTCATCATCATTGGTTATTCCTCGGTATAGTTCCAACAAATCAGCGGGAAGAGCTATAATCTTCTTTGATGACCCATTTGTACCAAGTCCCAGGGCCTTGCAAAATTTCTTCAAAGGCATAGAATGAGCCCTGCTATAAAGTCTGAAAGACACAGAAGGATTGAACAAACTATTGGTGAAGGAGAAACTCTCCACAAATGTTTTAGTAAGTGAAGCATATTGTGCACTCTCATCCTGCATGAAACTTGTTAGACCAGCCCTCTCAATCAAAGCCATGAAATCATTAAGAATCCCAGCAGCTCGTAAGAAAGTTTGACAAGGAAAGGTGGAGGGGTGAGCATCCCCTTCATTTCCCTCGTCACCAAACCACGAAGTGATGAGATCCTCATTGTATGAGGGTCTGGAGCTGGTAGATAACCTTGGGAGCCTTGCCTTTCTAGGTGCATCACTCTCAAAAATGTCACCAAAGGTGTGGTGGTCCATGACTTCCCTTTGCTAAAATTTTAAACAACCATCAAACCAAGTGATTTCTAAGTTGATAAATGATGAGAAACTACTATAGGAACTTGCTAGAGGACTACACATGCATCAAAACAAAGTTTCTAAGCATAGAACAAGCATGCAAGCTCAAACAACCTGTCACCTACAGTAGCAAAATACTCAAGATACAATCTACCAACCACAAATCTAATTGGACAAGTGGAGGAGGCACATACCAAGGAACAATCCCTCCAAAAATCAGCACTTGAGATGGGCTGAACAAGGAGATCGAAAATCGCTAGCAAGAATATCAAGAACTCGAGCTTGAGCAAGTTTTTTGGTGTTTTTCGGGAGAGAGAAAGAAGATGTCTTTGAGGAGGCAGCCTTGAGGGGCCCAAGTGGGCCAGACCCCCCTAGGCGCCACCACTAGGTAGGTCGCGCCTACCATGGGTGTGGGGCCTAGGGGTGGCCCCCTGGGTCATCTCAGGTGCCACTCTACCCCTTTTTTGAGGAAAAACTTATTTTGAATTTTCTGGGATTTTTCGGAAAACTTTATTTTTGGCCAATTTTCAGGGTATGAAAATTGATTTTCTCGCAAAAATAGTTTTTCAGAAGAAGAAAAAGCAAACCAAAGCCAAACTATAGGAGCTCTAAGAAACTCAAACAAGCAAACAACTAGCAAAAGTAAAGCTAAAGAAAAGACTAGGAAGGAGAAAGGAAAAAAGAAAGCAAGTATAACCACAGTGGAAACATTATTTTATTCATTAAAATCCTTTTGTTAACAAGGTTGATCAAGTCTTGTTACCAAAACAATCTTATATGAAACAAAACTTTGCATTCCACAAGGTGATTATGTTACCTCATACTTGATAGCAATGGTCCCAATCATAATTTCAATATTTTCTTGTGGAATGGGACAATATATTTCTCCAACCTTGATGCCTTTAATATTTTCAATATAATTCAGGCAATAGATCTTAACAACCTTCTTGGGGAAATAGACAGTGTGATCTTTGTCATTAATACTGAATGTTACTTTTCCTTGATTGCAATTGATGACAGCACCTGCAGTATTAAGAAAAGGTCTCCCAAGAATAACAGACATATTATCATCTTCAGGCATTTCAAGCACAACAAAATCAGTTAAGACCATGCAATTATGAGCAACTTGAACAGGAAAATTCTCACATATACCAACAGGAATAGTAGTTGACTTATCAGCCATTTGCAAAGAAATATCAGTTGGTATCAACTTTTCTAGCTGGAGTCTCTTATAGAGAGAAAAAGGCATAACACTAACTCCAGTTCCCAAATCACATAAAGCAGTTCTAACATAATTATTCTTAATGGAGGAAGGAATAGTTGGTATACCTGGATCACCAAGTTTCTTTGTAACCTTACCATTAAAGGAATAATTAGCAAGAAAAGTAGAAATCTCCTCATTAGGAATCTTCCTTTTATTAGAAATAATATCCTTCATATACTTTGAATAAGGAGGCAATTTAATAGCACCGGTCAAAGGAATTTTCAAGAATAAAGGCTTCATCCACTCACAAAACTTGTTGTAGTGTTCTTCCTCCTTTGACTTGTGTTTCTTACCTGGAAAAGGCATAGGTTTCTGCACCCAAGATTCTCTCTCATTACCATGTTTATTAGCAATAAAATCTTCCTTTGTGTACCTAGTGTTCTTAGTGTGTTTCTCAGGTTCTTCCTCACCTTCCTCCTTATCAGGAGCATCATTATTATCATTACCACTCTTAGTTTCAGCATCAGAGACAGATATACTATTAGGATCTATAGCAGGTTCAAGTGGTTCCTCAAGTTTCTTATGTTTCTTTTTCTTCCTCTTACGAGGTCTACCACTATCCTCACCTTGTTGGGAATCCTGCTCTATTCTTTTAGGGTGTCCTTCAGGATATAAAGGATCTTCAGTAGTTATACCACTCCTAGTTTTAAATCCATAAGCATGTTTATCTCCCGAGGCATTAACTAGCATATCCTTTTGTACTTTAGCAAGTTGATCAAGTTGAGTTTGAACCATTTGAAAGTGTTTACAAAGCATTTTAATATCATTAGAAGTTCTTTCCACAATATCTTTCAACAAATGGATAGCTCTAGAGTTTTCTAATAAATGATTCTGAACTTGTTTATTAAAATGACCTTGTTTAACAATAAAAATGTCAAGTTCCTCTAAGCATTGATCAGGAGGCTTACCATAAGGAATATCACCTACATCAAAGTGTTGGAGAGAGTGTACCTCAATAGTAGATGAGTGGGGAATTGGCTTACATAATTCTTCTATAGGAGGTAGATTCTTCACATCTTTAGCTCTAATACCTTTCTCCTTTAGACACTTCTTAGATTCCTTCATCACTTCATCATTTAATGCAATAACTCCCCTCTTCTTTATTGTTGGTGTTGGAATTGGTTCAGGAACAACTGGTTCAGGAGTAATAGGCTCAGGTGTATTCAGTTCAGTTGAAGTCCAATCATCATAATTCTTGCTTATCTTGTTCATTAATTCTTCAGCATCTGTAGGAGTCCTTTTCCTGAAAATACAATCAGCAAAGCTATCTAGGTAGGTCCTAGAATCATCAGTTAGTCCATTATAATAAATATCAAGCAACTCATTCTTAGGTAATGGACATCCAGGATATGCATGAATCAAGGGACATAATCTTTTCCATGACTCAGGCAATTTCTCTTCTTCTTCCTGTTTAAAATCAAGAAGTCTCTGCAAAGCAGCATGTCTAGCACTGGGAGGAATATTTATGGAAGAAAGAAGCAATCAAGCAATCAGGGCTATCAATGGAACTAGGAGTTAATCTATTAAACCCAGCCCTAGCTTCTCCTTTTAGTGAAAAAGGGAAGATCTTAGCAACAAAGTACTTGCGCATCTTAAAATCATCAGAGAACAAAGCACTCATAGTAGAAAGCTCATTCATATGATCCACATCTCGTTTTCAGTACCACAAAAAGGTTCTTTCTCAACAATATCTAAATAAGATAAATCAAGAGAGAAATCATAATCTTTATCTTTAATATCTATGGGAGAGGTGGCAAACTTAGGATCATAGGACTTCTTTGGTATAATAGTATGTCTAGCAAGGAGACTCTTAATAGCACTAGCACCATGTGTATTTTAGCACTCTTCAACAAATTCATCAGTGAGCTCTATGTAACCATCATTAGTATCAAAACTCTCACTAGACTCAGGTGAGCTAACAGGTGTAACAGTGTCTTCACTAGGAGTTTTGGTATTTCCTAGACTAGCCATAGTAGCATCTAGAAAAGGACCTAATGAACCACTCGCATCAAGCATAGTAGAAGTAACATCATGAGTATCAAAAGCAGTTTCAGATTCAGCAGTAGTAGCAGTGTGTGTAGCATGAGTATGTGGTGGTGGTGTGACAAGCTTACTTATAACAGACGGTGAATCAAGAGCAACAGAGGTGTTTAGGACTGTACCACTTCTTGTAGTGGATGGTAAAATAGGGAACTTTCCATCACAGACTTCCCCATGATGAAAGGAGTAGCAGTGAACAATAATAGATCCAAGTGAACTTACAAATAAAGCTATGCTCCCCGGCAACAGCGCCAAAAAATAGTCTTGATGACCCACAAGTATAGGGGATCGCAACATTTTTCGTGGGTAGTATTACCCAATTTATTGATTCGACACAAGGGGAGACAAATAATACTTGCAAGCCTTAACAACTGAGTTGTCAGTTCAGCTGCACCTGGAAATAGTTCTTGCTCACAAAAGTTTATCAGTAGCAACAGCAAAGAAACAACAGCAGCAACATCAACAGTGAAACAATAGCAATAGCAATAGTAACAGTAACGGTAACAGTAGGATTCGAGTGCGATAGTGTAACATCCCAGCATTAGATCCTAGAAATAAGCTGAACACAGATGTGTGCATTGCATTCATGCATAGAAAATTCAAATAATTTTCGCGCTTTTAAATAAAAACTTGTCAAAATGATTGAAGCTTCTCTTAACTTGATGGAATTGAAGTAGATCATCAAGTTAACTGCGATAAGTTTCAATATGACCTTTGCTAAAACCTTATTTTTGGTAAGGGAGATTTGATCTAAGCGTAGATCAAATGTGATAAAAGTTAACCCTACTACATTACTTAATGGTTCATATTTGATCCTTAAGTGATCATATGTAGTATTCATTACACAACCCATGAATACCAAGATATAAATATAACTTAAGTAATAAGAATGTAACAACTATATCTTAATCTCATCTGCTTATACCATGAGTATCATGGTAATACCTAACCCTAACTCTTTAGTTATATGGAGTAGGAGGGAAATCAATTCAAAGATCATTCACCATATATCTTTCTTTCCATATCAATCCTTATCATCTCTATTGAATCTTATTCTAATATCTGTTGTTCATCAATGTTGAGTAATCAACTATTGATTCACCAATTCTTGACCTATCAACTCTTGTCCTTATCATAGCATTCACTTCAGTCCTTTAGATAAGAAGTAAGAAAAGGTAAATAGTAATGCTAGATTTAAATATCATCTATAGGATGGGAGTGATTGAAGGAAATCAAATCAATATGGTAACCAAGAAGATTACAAGGATGAGTCCTGAAGATAGTTACCATGAGTAATCCTATTGGATCAAGTAGGTATAGTCAATGAATTATATCTCTTAATCCAATAGAGGTAAACAAAAGATAATTATAATACAACTGTGATGTTGTATGGATGGAAGCCATGATTAGCCAATTGGAAACCTAAACCATAAAGGAACAAAGGATTATAATGACCATGCCTTATTCACCAAGATTGAATGCTTATATCAAGTATAAGTGACATTGGTGGATAAAACATGATTAAACCCTAGTATAGATATATTATCCTAGGTTAGCCATGACAAGTCACATTAATATAATGTGAGGTTGGAGTATGAGATACTAGAGTCAAGTAGAGACAAGATAGTATGATCAAGATGATGCTAGAGTAACATTGGATTATAGAAGTAGTAGTTTCCTCTTGGGAAATACTCACACTTGAGGTGAAGTAGTTTGATATAGACACCTACTGGAGTAATATTAAGGAGGATGATTAAGGAAGAGTATGAATGGAGTTAGAGGTAACCACTTGATGGATTGGAGATTATTAATAGTAGAATAGTTTGGTACAACCAAGTATGGATATGAGAAGATTATGAAAAGCTTTAGTGTCAAGCTCATTAGAATTATAAACGGATTTAGAAGAATAAAAAGTGGATAAGAATATTTTGTGAAGTAAAGCTCATCATGTTAACACATGATGAAAGATATGAAGAAGTAGTATATCTAGGAAAGGAATTCCTTAATTAGAAGTCCATGATTGTGAATTATGGAGGATAGGAATTCTGGGTAAACATTAAACCCTAAATCTATAATCAAGCTTAACATCCATTCCATCTGTTGGATAAATCATTTTATAGGAATATTTTCCTATAGCAAATCACTTAAGCACATCTCTGTCATTTTCATCCATCATTCTCATAGGTACTATCTTTATTAATTCTTTCTCATAAGTTAGCCTAGAAAACAATCCCACTATTTTATTTCAAATGGTGATATCATTAAAAGATCACAAACATAAAGACACTATGTCTAGTCATTAATCTTTATTCACATTAACAAGAGAATATAAATATATTAAGTACCCTAAACCCTAGGGTAAGCATTTTCAATTCAAACCCTAACTCTTCTGTTAGTTATAATAAAATATATATACGTTATTAATCCCTAGAATTATGGGAGTAATATTAACCAGATGATTTCCTTTGCATATCATACATCAAATAATGATCTATGATCATTATATAAAAATTTCTCTCCAAACTATGAGCTGACTAGAATTAAGATGTATAAACAAATAAGGAAATATCCTAATATAAATCCATGGTTTATTATCGAGAGAAAATTCATCATAAAGCTTATTACAGAATATTAAAAGAATCTATATAAAGAAAATAAAGAAATATAACACTACATAATAAAAGCTCCCAAAATGACTTTAAACACCATCCATTATTGCTGCAATTATCTAACAAATAAATTCTATAAAAAGAAATTTGAAACAAATGTGTAATACACAAATCTGAAAACAAAACAGAAAAGAGAAAAGGAAACAGTAAGAAAAAACTGCAACCAGGCCGCAGCCCATTTCCCTCTTTCTTATCTGTCACCCATGGGCACCCTGCAGTAGCCCAGTTTCGGCCCAACAACGAGCCCAGCTCATCACCACAAGGACTGACAGGTGGGACACCGATAAGGACTGCGGGTTGAGTTTGATTTTTTTGCCAGGGGATTTTCTACGAAATATCCATCATCGTCTTCCTCGCAACGTCACAAGCAGCTGTCTATCGGCATCTCCGCCGTCCGCCGCCGCGCCATGACGTCCGCCTCCGTCCAGATTCGTGCCGCCACTCTTCAGGGCATATAAGATGTACTCCTGCTGCTGTGGAGAAGCCCCACACGCCACATATTCTTCTCTCTCTCAAAATTCCCCTTGTATCGAAACCCTAGTTCGCCGGAGAAGCTCGTCCCCATCGCTCTGAAGCCTCTCTAGCCCTATCAAGCCCACCGTTGGAACCGCCGTGTTGTCCTGGTTCCGCTCGTGGAAGGAATCGACTGCGCATCCTCTTAATCGGGCTCCACGATCTTATCTTCCCGAAGTCCGGCCACCGCTCTCGCCATCAACTCCGGTCACGATTCGCTTCCCGATCACCTTCTTCGCATTCCTAGTGATCTTGTGCATCTCGTTATCCCCTTCGATTCGCTCTTAGCCATCTCTACCGTCTTGCCCACAAAGATCAGAGCTTGCCACCATCGAATATCATCGAAATTAAGAAGATGGGTCCTTTATAGAATTAAGAAGAAGTATCATCAGGGCCTTAAAGTTTGGATTGAAATCAATTTAGATAGGAGATAACTGATTAGATTGTTATCCCTCTTCTTTGAGGTGGATTGAGTTTGTAAATATTCTTTTGTAACTCTCTATAATATATAAAAATTGCAGTGGGGTTTTTTTGCCCTACTGTTTTACCCTAAAAAAAAAACTCGTCGGAGTTGGTGCTCCGGCGACCAAAAACCAAATACACCACTATTCGACTCCCGCGTCTCATTCGAAGTCGAGGACCAGCCCCGCGTGCCCGCATGCCTTCAATCCGAAGATCAAACCACAATCTGAGGATCATCCTTGGGGTGATGCCTGCGTGACATCACGCTGATGTCATATTCCATTTTATTTATAATTTCAAAAAATTATGTTATTATTTCTATAATAAATTAAAATTATACATATGATGTGGCATCGACCCCACCAGTTAGTGATTGGGGGTAAGAATCGACCTAAAAAGAAAAACATTTCACCCCATGCTGACATCAGTAGTACATCATAAACTATTTAGTTTATTAATTCTAGAAATTAAATAAAATGATTCAATCTTATAAAATCAATAACTTTTATTTTATAAATTCAGAAAATGTGTATAATATATGAAAATTTGTAGAAGAATAAAATCTATAACTTAAATCTATTATCAAATATTATTATATTAACAATTTAAATAATTATTATTTAATAAATAATTTATAAGTAATAATACTTTGATAAATCATATTTTAATAATGGTAAATGTTAAAAATATAAATAAAATACCAAAAATCTTGGAAAAATAAAAACAATACTTTAAAACTATAATCATACATTATTATTTCACTTAAATAAGTATTTATTATTTATTAAGTATTTATAAAGTAGTAAATCTTATAAAAATCATATCTTATTATTTTTAGATCACAAAAATAAATGTAATATACCAAAATGATCACAAAAATAATACCTACATGTTAAAAAATATAGTATTCCACTTTTAAATTAAATAAAAACTTAATACTCTAATAACTTGAATTTTAAGCTATTTCCTTAATTAATAATTCATATAAAGATAAATAAAATTTGCTAATAATTCTAAAAATTAATTAATTAAAGTCTAATAAATACTATTAGTCTTAAATACTAATATTATGAAGTCAAAATGATTCAGCACATTTTAAATGCAATTTTATTGAATTATCATTCAACCATAAGTGTAGATTATTTTCTAAAAAGATTCTTATCCAATATAAGATCTCCAAAAATAATTTTGTAGTGAAATAAAACCTACTCCAATACTTAAACTACAAGTTTATAAACATACCAAAACACTATATTGAATCCATAAGTAATTAAGTAATATTATTTGCTTGTTTCCAAACCATAACCACTCATTTATAAAAGCATAAATGCTTCTATTCCATTATAATGTTAGGAAACCACTACTCAAATAGAAGTAATGCCATTCTTAAATAACTTTAAGGTAATATTATAAGATGAGAAAATATAACATCATAAGCATTACACTTTCAAACCATCTCTGTCTTTAAAGTTAACTTTAGTCTACAAGATTTTAAATATAATGCTAAAAACTTTATTATATACTTTATAGTTAACTTTGGTCTATTATAATTAAGTTATAAAGTATGTTAATACCAAACTAACCAAGTTAAAAACCAAGATAGAAAAGTCTCAAATACTAATGATGTCATTATTCAAATGGAATAATTCTTTCTTACTTAAAGACTATAACTAGAAAGAACACCTCATAAGTTTAACTTAAAAGTTTAAATGCTTCTGCTTAGTTAAGTAAGATTTTCTTCAAATGTTATTCTTTTTGCCACTTCAAACAACAAATGACAATTAATAATAATCACATTACATTATGATTTACTTGTATATTTAGGATTAATAACACTTAAAGTTCTTTATAAGTGACACTATTTGTAAAATAAAAATTGAAGATAAACAATTATAGTGTAAACAATCTTGAGTAGCATTCCATATGTGTGTATCTTATTGTTGTATAGATATGTGCTATTCACATACAATCACAAGCATTAATAAGAAGCACAAATATGAAACTTATCTAAAAGGACAACACATTCCAAAGAAACCATTTCCAATATCCAAAACCCTAGATTAACGTTATTCCCGGGATTCGAGTTATCAACTTGCATTATGTTACTTATGCATAAAAGCATCTTGCTTCTTTAAACATTAGTCCTTACCGGACCAATGATTCTGATTTCAGATATTGGATCTTATATTGTCTTGAAGACCGTGAGTGCATAATCTTGCAATCACAAAAGGCAAGTTCACACTTGCTCATGTCCTTTGATTATTTTTTGTAAAGTATTTTGCAAATCCAGTGTTGTCATCACTTGCATTTGAAAAAGGACAGAAAACACTATTTTCATAATAATGTGATTATAGGTTATCTACCATGAGGTAATAACCTACTATAAGAGTTCCGGTGGTAAAGGAACATATTATCTAGGACTTAACAACCAATGTCGCCAATGATTATTGCGTCGTATATTACGCGTTGACCATGAGATTTGGAATGGGAGGAAGAAGTCAGCTGTATCTTTTCCCTCTCGCATGGAGCCGGATGTGCGGGTCGTGGCTGTTATCACTCATAGCGTGCATATTATATGGTAATTCGTAGAGGATATGCAGCATATGGGTGGGAGTCCTCAACGTCCCATGATAGTTCCGGCATCTGAACGGTCTGTACTGCCAATTGTCGTAATTCAATAGGTGGGCAGGCGTACACCAAAGAGACATGCGGGGTCGCGGAGAAGGCAGTGATTGGCTTGGATCTTATTCTGGGCCTCACACAAAGGAAGTGTGAACGGGTTCATGGCCTGGATGTGCAACAAAGCTAAGATCTCTCATGGGTAAAGTGACGCACCTCTGCAGAGTGTAAGAACTGTAACTTGTTACTCCTTGTTCCGGGAAGGAGCTACGAACGCGGCGGGAAAGGAACTCCATGAAAGTTCTTGTAAACCCGTGAAGGCTGACGGACATAGCTTTTCAGAATAAAAGCAACCTTTGAAGAAATGTTTACGAAAACTTGCATTGCCTATGACCTATGGACAATGGCTATAGATATAGTGCATCAAACACTCCTTTTCTAGTGAACTTCCTGAGTACGCTCGTACTCAAAGTATCTTCTTAACCCTTGCTAGATTTTGAAGACAATAAGACGACGTCTACATCAAGTTATGCTCCAGGAATCATCATCAAAAGCTAAAGCTTTTCAATAAAGTCGATAAGGTCAACATATACACCAACTCAAGTGAAGACGAAGATACTGATTAGATAGGAATATAATCTCTAGCCATAGAACCTATTTTTGTAGTGTATTGCGATAGCCGCAATGCCAGACCATTAGTTAAGATACTAGTCTTAATAGTATGGTATTTTTTGAGTTATTTATTTCTGATTCTTCTTTGTAAGAAGATTCTTTCTCTCTCTTTAACCTAGAGTGTTCTCTGTATCTTGTGTAAAGAGTTGAGTTGTAACCTGTATTCATGTCTTGGACCTGCTGTGTTTCTGTTGTACCACTCTGAGGGATGTAATACTAGTGAACGATGTTTCATTGGTGTTATGTCAACAACTATAGTGTACTACACCATGTAGTAGTATGCTGGGTCACCGCAGGTAGGTACAGGGATGGATGGACGGGCGTTGCATGAGCAAGTCTAAATATGTAACTTCAAAGAACTAAGGCATTGCAGATAAATAATAACAAGCATCCAAGTACTAAACAATCCTAGGCATGTTCTCCAAATATAGTCATACATGCTCACAATGAGAACTTGCACAACATCTTCTGTCCAGCTATCCCGTGGCAGCGGGACCTCTAGGGAACTACTGGCAATTAAAGTGCTCCTTTTAATAGAGCATCGGAGCAAAGCATTAACACTCCGTGAACACATGTGATCCTCACATCATAGCCATCCCCTCCGGTTGTCCCAATTATTATCACTTTGTGGCCTTTGGATCCGGACAATGATATGTGTACACAACTTGCAGATAAGATCATAAGCAATACTATCATAATGATTCGATAATAAGTTCAGATCTGAGATCATGGCACTCAGGCCCTAGTGACAAGCATTAAGCACAACAAGTTGCAACAAAGTCAAATAGCACTAACAGAGATACTAGGCACTATGCCCCTAATAGATCTTATTCGATTACATGATAGAACTCATCCAATCCTTACCATACCCAAGCCTACAGCGGGGGATTACTCACTCATGGATGAGGGAAACATCGGTGGTTGATGGAGATGCGTTGGTGATGACGATGGCGATGATCCTCTCAAATTCCCCGTCATGGCAGGGTGCCAGAACGGAGTTTCTGGATCCGAATCTTGGTTTCTGGTGGAGGCGGCAGAGCGGAACTCTTTCTGGAAAACTATCGACCCCCTGAGTTTTTAGGTCAGAAGGCAACTTATAGGCGCGGAGGGAGGCCGAGGAGCTCACTGGTGGCTGACCTCCCAGCGGGTCAAGGGCCCGTGCCTGGGTGGTCTGACCCCGTGACCCTCCGTCTCCCCTTCCGCCCGTGGATCTTCTGGTGAAATATAATTTTTGGCATATTTTCCGGGATTTTTCTTGATAGTTCATTTTCTGCACAAAAACAAGACACCAAGGTAATTCTGCTGAAAACAGCTTCAGTCCGTGTTAGTTGTATCCAAATCACACAAGTATAGAGGAAAAACAATAGCAAAGTATTCGAGAAAGTAGATATGTTTTGGACGTATCATACCCCTAACACCATTATTCACCGGCAGCCCAAAGTTCCTTGAGCCACGAGCTGCCATGACCGAAGGGGCGACCAGACGCGCTGCCGTGGAACCCTGAACACAATCTCGATGGAAAGGATTCTATGAAGACCAACATAGCCCTAAAAACTTTGTTGCTAGAAATAAATTGGGCCTTGTACCCTTAATTTTTGTGCAAGGAAAAAACCAAAGTGTCCCTTGTGGCCTTTTTCTACTCGCAAATAAAGAACCTGGGCCTTGTGCCCTATGACTGCATCATGTTTGAAATTTGAATTCACCCTTGAAACTACGTGATCCGAGATCAGCGTGCACGCACGATCAGGCATTACCGGCGCTTGTGCCGTGATACCATGATGATGGTAACCAGGCGGCACCGATCCTTGTGATCTGGAGCCACGATGATGATAATCAGCTCTATGGATCTTTCTCATCTCTTGTGCCGCTAGATTACTGCGAGGTGCTCTTCCTGATTTGGTCTTGTCCTTCCGCCTGACAAGAGTCCACTTCACCGCACGAAAAGCATCCTCCAAGGAGAAGACTGAAGGCGGCAAGACGGGGATCTTGAAAGAACGAACATGTTTTGACGAACTCCTTGGTGTCGCCTCCCTTAGCGATGGGGTTAGGGCCAATTCATGCGCAGCCCAGCGTTGCATCTTGCTCTTATCCTCCTTACCTTTTCTTGGATGAATATCCCTACGATTACAACGAGGAGGTGTTTTGCAAACATACCTGAGGGATTTCTCGGACCATATTGACTCTGGCGAGCCTCCTGCATCTTCCTTGTCGGAAGAGTTGATAGCCCAAAATTTACCTATCGGCGGCGAACAACCTCCGGCCTCCTGTGTCGCCTCCCTCATTCACCTCCGAGATACAAGTCATGCACATTACCTGGTATTATAGGTGGAACTGGCATAGGATTTATCACTAGTAGGCAAGGCCTTAGTGAGAGTGCTCAGAAAAGTCCATCAGAGACATTGATTTTGGGCGCCGCTAATATGGCGCTGCTGATAACTTTTACTAGGGACGCGAAGGGTACACGTCGTGAGTAACGAATTTTTTGCAGGGTATTGGGTACTAAATAAATGCCCGAACTAACTTAAATATCGGGGCTACCTAAGGCGGTGCAATTTCACACACTCGTACTATTTTTGAAAATTCAAAAAAATAAAAATGTGGCAGGTTCTATTTTTTTTATAGATTATTATTCAAATCGGTGGCTTTTATTTGGATCTCACATTGTAGTCAAATCTTACATCTATTACAAAAAAAATAAAAAATATTAAAACTAATCTAAATCAAGACAGTGCTTGGGGTATCATCGCTGCTGAGTTCGATGACGGCATGATGGCACCTAGTTGACGTGGGAGCTTCTTTGTTTATTCCCCGGAAACAGCGCTAGAAAACTTGTCGCCTGATAGAGAGGAATTCATTGGAAACCCCAAGAGCAAGGTGTGAAGCAGCAAAGAAGCAAGTTTTCCCTTAGTAAAAAACCGAGGTTATCGAACCAGAAGGAGGAAGGAAACGTCACACAGGTGTTGCTAGCAACACGGAGACCTGCACTACACAAACTCGAGACTTTGCCCCAACAAATCAGTGAGGTTGTCAAGCTCACCAGTTTACTGTAACAAAGGATTAAACGTATGGTATGGAAGGCAATGGTTTGCAGCAAGTAAACAAGTAACAATGGAAGATGTATCAATGGTAAAGATCGGACCGGGGTCCATAGTTCACTAGAGGTGCTCTCCTTAGATAAACAATATGGCATGAAGGGTAAACAAATTACAGTAGGGAAATTGACAGGAACTAAGTAAGGCATAACAATGCAATTACTAGTCAGAAAGATCCTATGAGATTCTATTGGGAAATACAACAAGATACATAGACTGCCATCCAAATGCATCTATGACTAGAATTCCACCTTTAGGTTATCATCCGAACCCCCTCCAGTATTAAGTTGCAAGCAACAGACAACTGCTTTAAGCAAAGTGTGTAAGGTAAACAGTCCACATGTTTCGTGAACAAGAGACCTTTGTTTTCTCCCTAGTAGCAACATCACATCTACAGCCGAAGAGATTATTGTCACTTCCCTTGGAAACTAGAGGCATGAACCCACTATCGAGCATAAATACTCCCTCTTGGAGTCACTAGCAACTACTTGGCCAAGATAGCTACTAACAACAGAGAGCATGCAAGATCACAAACAACACAGACATGATAGAATCATAAAGACAAAACCATTAATCAAACCAACATAATAATCTCAATATCCATCGGATCCCCACAAACACAACATGCATGATTACAAATAGATTAGATCTTGATCATGAACAGAGCTCACAAGATCTATACATGAAAGCACAAAGGAGGACATACAACCATCTAGCTACTACATGGACCCATAGTCCAAGGTGTAACTACCCACGCATCATACCTGAGAGGAGGCCTCTGGAATGATCTCCCCTCCGGTAGTGTGCCGGGAAGAACTTCAGATCCCCCCGATCTAGGGACGATGGTGGCGGCGGCTACAGACGGTTCCGTGGATAATTGATCGGGTACTTAGGTTTTCTGCATTAGGGGCTTCTTATAGGCGAAGGGGGAGGCCGAGGAGGCGGCCAAAGGGTCCACACCCCTCCGAGGCGCGGGCCCACCCCTGGCCGCGCCTAAGGGGGTCTAGCTGCCCTGGCCTGCTTCTCCATCTCCCCTCTGGACTTCTTGTTTCCCACGGAAAGTAATTGACTTTGACGTTTGCCCCGTCCAATTACGAGAATATTTATTTACTAACTTTTCTGGAACCAAAAACAGCAGAAAACAAGCAACTGGCACTGTGGCAACTTGTTAATAGGTTAGTACCAGAAAACATGTAAAAAGCACCTCAAAGTGTAGACAAAGCAAAGCAAAGTAGATACTAACAAGCAAGGAACATCAAAAATTATAGATACGTTTCCTACGTATCAAGCATCCCCAAGCTTAACTCCTGCTCGTCCTCAAGTAGGTAAGTGATAAAAGAATAATTTTTAAGGTGACATGCACCCTCACAATAAAGATCCAGCCATTTGCAAGCATTGAAAGCTGGGATCAAAGAACTCTAACATGTGCATGAAAGATGGAGCTCTAACAATAGGACATAGTAACTATGCATGCAACATGACAAGCTACAAACAAATATCATGAATAACATGCATTGAAAAACATTTGTTTGTTTCACATACGGAAAACATAGCATAGTGGCAATCAGCTTGTCCCTCATAGAGTAGCAAATATATGCATAGGACACCTTCAAATTTCACAAGGATAACTAGAAACAAATAGAACAAGAACAAGTAATATCATAATATGCATCAATCAATAAGCTTTGGAACAGTGCACACAGAATGACAACTATGCTCTCTTAATGGTGCCTAAAGGTAGAAGGTGGAGACTCAAGTAATGGTGGAAGAAAAGCCTTTTTGTAAAGGAAGCAGGGATTTCAAGTTTCAAAAAGAGCTTCCAAAAATTATGGTACTTGTTAGCTTTCAGCCCTCATTGCCCCTATCATAAGCATCTTGAAGTGATTAAGGTTAAAGTGAACAAAGATGGAGTATATGCTTGACGAAGTATAAGTTGGCAATTTCAAGTCCCTTGAATACGAGGGCCACACCTCATGCTACTCAACTTTAGTCACCTGTAAGTTATTGTCATTGTAAGTATTTGCATATCATAGAGAACCGCCAAGGAGGTACCCATTGCACATGGTACAGGAGCTATCCCATAACCAAAATGACAAGGCAAGCAGACAATGAGCATCTCAGCAATTTTCTTATGTACCATGGGAATATGGTGCTTTTTTATCTCTTTCCTCTTTTTTCAATGTGTCTTTTTTTATAAGAACAATGCTTCATAGATGTCACTATGGTGATGTTGTAAGTTTCCACCATGATTAGGCATGGCTTAGGCTAGCGGCATAGGCGTTTCTCTAACACATGATACAAACTCCATGGACTTATAAGTTCCCTCTTTATTTCACATCGGTGACATCCATAGACAAAAGAGCATGATATCAACTGAGTACAAAGTACAAGTGCAATGTTGAAAATGTTCCCCGTGACAACACGGTTCTGTTAATTCCAACGTATAAGTGCAAGCATATACAACATATATGACACAATGGTTCAAGTTTATTAGGGTCAAAGAATATAAAGTGTGCCATCAATTTTGTGAGGGCTTTAATCACTAAGTTTTCACATAACAAAATAGTTTTTAATTGGAAGGTAGCTGAAAACAAGAATATACTTAGAATGGTGTAACACACCATGCATAGGAGTTTATAGTGGACACTTTGGAAAAACTTGGTTTCTTGGAAGTTGGAAGCATGAGTATAACTTACTTATACAAATGGAGGCTAGCAAAAGACTGGCAGCAACTAACTAAGAGAGCAATAATGGCCATAATCATGCAATGCAACAAAGCATTACTAATCAAAGCATAGAGTGGTACTACAAGTCAAGTACTAAATGATCATAGAGGCTAATGGTGACTTATCATAGTCATAATATGGTGTGAGAATGTGCCAAGTCAACCCAAACAAAGCATCAAAGGAGAATACCACAATACTATGCTTTCGCATGCTAAAACAACGCATAATTTATTCAAGGCACACTAAGCAATCCCAATTGTTTGGAACAAGACATGCTACAGAAATAATCACTAAGAATAAGGTAAAAAAAAACACCTAGAATTTCATGCTAAAGTCTAAGTCACAATCAATGCAAGCTCCTCTTGCACTTCAAGCAAGAACTTACTACTCCTTTCCAACACCAAGCAACTTATTTGCAAAACAACACAGTGAGAACGGGGGTCCAAACTACTTTATTCAAGAAAACTAAACAACCTAAGAAAAGCAAACGAAAACTAAGACGCTCCAAGAACAACACAATTGTGCATGAAACAATAAAAACGAAGTGTCTAGACAAACCTAGGCTTTTTATTGATGAAGAAGGGGATGCCTTGGGCATCCCCAAGCTTTGACGCTTGTACCTCTTGGATATTTCTTGGGGTGACACCATGGTGGCATCCCCAAGCTTGAGCTTTTGTCCATTCTTCATCTCATTGCATCATTCTCTCTCTACACCTGAAATTTTTCCTTCATACAAAACTTCACACAATCTTCATTAGCAACATTAGTGTATTCAAAAGATATTAGACCACTGGAAAAGCTTGGAACAGCAGGGCTTTTCACTAAAAACACAAGCTACTGTAGTAACTCCCTCAAAAAGCTCAATTTCCCATAAAGAACCCAAAAAGGAATCAATAAGGTGCAAATGCAAATAATGGCAGAAATCTGTTAAAACAGACCAGTAGGTAGAAACCGATTTTTTTAGAACATCTTATGTTGCTTAAATAAAAAAGTGTTGAACTAACGAAAGTTAGCTAACATACTGGGGGATTTATTTGTAAATTTTGAGCTCAATACGAGTTACAGACACTCCTCACGAATATTTTTGGTGGAGGACAGAAATCTGTTTTGGGACAGCAACTCCCCAAATCTTACTTCCCTCTCATTAGAGGTCATTCTTGGCACAAAAAACAAACAAATAGGATAAGGAGAGGTCATGAAGTAATAACTTCCAAGAATCAAGTAAACTCTTGGGTTATCTCCCAACAAGTACTTTTCTTTAACGTCTTTAAGTTAGGCACAAGAAGCAAGAAGAATCAAGTATTTTCCAATGAAGAAGCATTAGCATCAATACTTGCAAAGTCTTAAACTATGAAAGGTATCTCATCCAAATGGGGTTTGGAGGATCCCTTCTCATCTCTCTTTGGTCTACTACTTTTATCAAAAAGATTTTCAGGTGTAATCCAATCAAAATTCTTTTCAAAGGCTTCATGCATTCCAACAAGTTTAAAGGGTATGGGTATCTAAAATTCTTCTCTAGGCTTAGTTTTATCAGAAATATCCACATCTACAATTGATCCTAGCATATTTAAACGCTCAAAGACCTTTTTGGCTTACCTAGCAACGTCATGAAATTCTTTTGATAAAGTTTCAAGGATAAATTCTCTCTTTTCAACATCTTTTTCTTCTTTTAGTTTTAGGAACAAGAATTGTATGAAGGGGTTAAGGCTAACAAACCTAGCCTCCAACATATGAACTAAAGAAGCTGCAGCAATCTCATAATTAGGAGCAAGCTCTACTATAGATTTATCCTCAATGTCCTCATACTTGCTAACATGACTAACAAATTCTTCAATATTATCTTTCCTAATTATGAAGCCACTACCTATTGTAAGATCCTTCAGGACAAACTTGGGGAGCAACATGGTGAGCTAGAGCAAGGTGGCAGCTAGAGTAGGAACTAATTTTTTGTGTTTTTGAATAAAGCAAGAAAACCAAACTAGATTAATTTTTTTTGAAAAGAGGCAATCAAAACCAAGCAAAAGAAACAAAGTAAACTAAAAACAAAGCAAATAGAAAGGAAGTGGAGGACTCCCCTTGTGAGGACGTCCTTAGCCTCCCTGGCAACAGCGCCAGAAAACTTGTTGTCGGCACCTAGTTGACGTGGGAGCTTCTTTCTTTATTCCTCGACAACGGTGCCAGAAAACTTGTTGCCTGATAGAGAGGACTTCGTTGGAAACCCCAAGAGTAAGGTGTGAAGCAGCACAGCATCAAGTTTTCCCTTAGTAAGAAACCGAGGTTATCGAACCAGAAGGAGGAAGGAAATGTCACACAGGTGTTGCTAGCAACGCGGAGACCTGCACAACACAAACTCAAGACTTTGCCCCAACGAATCAGTGAGGTTGTCAAGCTCACCGGTTTGCTATAACAAAGGATTAAACGTATGCTGTGGAAGGCAATGGTTAGCAGCAAGTAAACATGTAATAGTGGAAGATGTATCAATGGTAAAGATTGGACCGGGGTCCATAGTTCACTAGAGGTGCTCTCCTTAGATAAACAACATGGCATGAAGAGCGGGGCAATTGACAGGAACTGAGCAAGGCATAACAATGCAATTACTAGTCAGAAAGATCCTATGAGATTCGATTGGGCAATACAACAATATACATAGAATGCCATCCAACTGCATCTATGACTAGAAGTCCACCTTCAGGTTATCATCCGAACCCCCTCCAGTATTAAGTTGCAAGCAACAGACAACTGCTTTAAGCAAAGTGTGTAAGGTAAACAGTCCACATGTTCCATGAACAAGAGACCGTTGTTTTCTACCTAGTAGCAACAACACATCTACAACCGAAGAGATTATTAGCACTTTCCTTGGAAACTAGAGGCATGAACCCACTATCAAGCATAAATACTCCCTCTTGGAGTCACTAGCAACTACTTGTCCAAGATAGCTACTAACAACGGAGAGCATGCAAGATCACAAACAACACAGACATGATAGAATCATAAAGACAAAACCATTAATCAAACCAACATAATAATCTCAATATCCATCGGATCCCCGCAAACACAACATGCATTATTACAAATAGATTAGATCTTGATCATGAATGGAGCTCACAATATCTATACATGAAAGCACAAAGGAGGAGATACAACCATATAGCTACTACATGGACCCATAGTCCAAGGTGGAACTACTCACGCCGGAGAGAAGGCCTCCGAGATGATCTCTCCTCCGGTAGGGTGCCAGGAAGAACTTCAAATCCCCCTGATCTAGGGACGATGGTGGCGGCGGCTACAGACGGTTTCGTGGAGATTTGATCGGGTACTTAGGGTTTCTGCATCGGGGGCTTCTTATAGGCGAAGGGGGAGGCCGAGGAGGCGGCCAGAGGGGCCACACCCCTTCGAGGCGCGGGCCCACCCCTGGCCGCGCCTAGGGGGGTCTGGCTGCCCTGGCCCGCTTCTCCGTCTCCCCTCTGGACTTCTTGTTCCCCACGGAAAGTAATTGACGTTGACGTTTGTCCCGTCCAATTCCGAGAATATTTCTTTACTAAATTTTCTGGAACCAAAAACAGCAGAAAACAGGCAACTGGCACCGTGGCAACTTGTTAATAGGTTAGTACCAGAAAACATGTAAAAAACACCTCAAAGTATAGACAAAGCAAAGCAAAGTAGATACTAACAAGCATGAACCATCAAAAATTATAGATACGTTTCCGACGTATCACGGCATGCCTACCCTCGCCGCGGCTCCTGCACCCTACGGCCTTGCTAGCCGTCGCCGTCATTGCCACCGCCACTTCAGCATCCTCTCACTTCACCCTTTTTCCTATGTAGCCTTTGTTGTTGCAGCCGCATTGCGATCCACAGTCCTCGAGATGGGAGCATCATCGAGTATGACGGCTAGGAGGTGGCCACTACCTTCTTCCTTCTGTGCCGGTGGTGTCAATTCCATGTCTCCCATCTCCTCTCCCTCCTCATCTGCCTCGCCCTCCCCCCTATTTTTCACCGGCGTCCGACGGTGGAGAACCTAGATAACTGGTACTCCCCTCCCACATGAAGAGGAAGAAGAGCAAGAGGTATTTATGGAAGATGGAGGAGCGATAGTGGTTTTTATGAAGATGGAGGAGCGGATGGTGTGTTTATGTAGAGGGAGGAGCACCAGTAGAACATACTAAGTAATAATCATGGGAAGATCCTCCCTCTGCAGACGCACCGCACCATTTAGGCCGCTAGAGAGTCACGGGCTCTGCATAAGAACATGCTCGACTTGTCGCGTCAAGCATTTATCAGCGTTGTTGGCATAAGTGGTCGTACCCCGATCGTGCTACTATATACGGCACAAGAAGGTGCACCGACCCCGATACCTATTTACTGAGGGCGTGCCAACATAACACCACACGTCTACTATTTACAGCCAGTCAAACCCATGGGACCATCCTTCTGAAGGTGTTGCCACCGAAAGACCCACGTTGCCGATGACACGCTATTAGGGGCGCTACTCGTTTCTATGTACCGCCAATTTTAATAGTGGTGCGGATATTAGACGGTGCGTCCCCAATAGGATGTATCATATAAGCATTTTTCTAGTAGTGTATATTTATAGATTATATGAGAATATGTATTAGCAGGGTTTATAAATATACGATACATATAGTACAATAGTTGAGGCAGATAAATGCATGTTTCCAGTGAACGTTAGCATGCGAGCTCCTGCAATACATTTTCCTAGGAGTAGAGTTAATTGTAGTAACTAAAACATCTTATCAAACAAGACTTAGGAGAAAATTATAAAAACCCACCATATTTGGGGCTAGGGTTTTAGAAAACCACCACCTTTTAGGTTTTTGACAAAAAAATCACTCTAGAGTAACAACATGACAAATACCCACCACTTTGTCGCAACAAGCGAAATAAACGTGATATTACCATGTAGAGCCCATTGTTAGGCTTACATGGCACCTGAAAAAACTAAAAAACAGTGTTTAATCAAATACATCCACCAATATGGCAGTGAGATTTATGCATGTTGAATAGATATTCTTGAGATATCGAGCTAATATATCAATATTACTTATGCAGTCTAAATTTAGAAAGCATGATAAAGCATATATCTTTGTTGTATGCTCACTGATGCATGAAGACTTGGCCAATCTAAATAGATAGAATTGTGATAAAAACTAGATATGAGTGAGTTTGTTGTTTTGGTGCCAAGCATATTGTCTGGCTTTTGTTTTTTAATTTTTAGTAAGTCATCGAAAGAAATGCGCAACAATTTTTTCAAGGGAGGACCTTGTCATTCTAAATTTATAGTACATTTTCCAAGATGAAGATCTATTGTTAATTGTTATTTGTTAGCTAGTAGAAAACGGTCACTAACTTTTGCAAGAATACTAGATGCTTCCCTTGCCCACAACATTTTGTTAACAACCTATGAGAACCAATGATCAACATATATTCCTCATCATTTCGGGCTAATAGATAAATTTGGCAATGAGTAGATGCACCAAATGTCCATATGTGTCTCACACTCACATGTTTTTTTCACATTTTATTTCACAAAAATCTAACCATAACTAATACAATGCTCTACCTCACAAGAAAAGATGCAAATACTTCTAGTAGACGCAAAATATGGAGTAAAAAGAATAAACCATCAAGCACTTAAGCAATGGATTGTTACAAAATCTGTTTCCCTAAGATCAAAGACATGACGCTACTTATTTAGATATGCGATGTTAACATTTAAGTATAGTATATACAGTATGCAATATCCTTTGCACATTTTTCTTAGGAACAAATTTTTTACCCAAAGTTTTGCCAATTGAGATTTTGTGCATTTGCCCATCTTATTTTTCTTTCTATTTTAGAATATTTGTCATCAATTAGTCGCTTACACTTTATTTTATTTTCCATTTAATTATTTTTCATAAATTATGAGAAACAATCCAACCAGTCATTCTTTCTACACATGGTCGCCCCATTTTGATGAGTAATTAGTTTCTCTTAAATCCGAATTTAGTTTCTTCATTAATATAGTATTTGTTGCCCCATAGAGCGTGGTGTTCGGCCCAGTTTTGGAAAGACAGATTTCTAAATTTGGAAAGGAGGCAAGATTTGGAATTTTCTTTTCAATGTTGATTGATTAAGCATGGTATTGTCAATCTTCAAAGGGCTCACATGTATGGTTTGCAATGAGGTCAAAGAGGAGGTTGGATGAGCCTATAAACCACCATTAACTCCTCTTTAAGACTTCACTGTTATGTTAAATTTCAAATTAATACATCAACTAAGATAACTGGGTGAAATCGGTCTTAGTACTCTTCTGAATAGACAAAATGGGAGAAAATTTCTGCAAAATAAAAGGAGATATTTTTTCTACGAAATATGAAGTATACAGAAAAGGGAAAACAAAGAGACCAGAGGCTAATACTCTAATCGATTTCGGAGAATGAACAAAAAGTAGCACGATAAGTTAACTTGCAAACAATTTTCCTAAAAAAGACTTTTAATCGACCTACTTGCTGTCACATCTATCAGGTAACATACTGACAGTGATTGCACTTGCCCATACACAAGGTACAGTTGTTGTCATAGAACTTGGACATTTTTGACTATTGATTGTACTTTCAGAAACAAGGACAGTTGTCGCTAGACCCGACATGCGGGGCCATAAAAAGACAAGATCATTTCTTTTTCTCACAGCTAATATGAGGTAAACGGTGGGGAATCGTCACAGCAAATTGTACCAAGCATACAAACAGAAAACAAATATATTCTAAGTAGTTTATAATCATAGAGATTCTAATCAAGTACTCCAATATACTACTCCCTTGATCCGTATTAGTTATCTTAAATTTATTTATGTATCTAGCACTAAAACTTGAGTAGATACATTCGTATAAATCTAAATCAACTAATATGGGTGGGAGAGAGTATAATAAAGAAGAGTAGGTTTTTTTTTCCTTGAGGGTAAATTAGAGTAAAGCACTAGAGAATTTGATCTCAAAATCAAAGTTAAATTACGCATTGGCAAGGAGCTATACACTTCATCTTATATTACTCCTCACATATCACAACTCACAAGTACTACGTACTATTCACCATGTAGTACATCGGTAGAATATAGTAAGAGGGGTCTCTATTACAGCAATATCTACAGAGCAGGATTTGTTTTACTGAGAGACCTACATGCTGGTCTTCTCGTAACCAATCTGCCTCATGCTGATCGAATTCTTCAACACGATCGGTAGGTAGATAACAGGAAAGGAGAATCGGCAGAGCGAAAAGAGAGAGAAAAAAGGTTGAGAAGCACAAATACATTGTTCACGGAACGAGTGGACGGATCATCATTTCTTCCAGCTCCGGCAGCGTAAGATGGAGTCGTCGCCGCCGACGATCCACGTCTCCTTGGCGATGTCCACGGACACCTGGAAGAAGTCAGGCGGGTATCTCATCACCACCAGATTCTCCTTCTCCACCTCTTCTTCCTCCTCCCCTGCCTTCTTGGCACTCTTCGCTTCCTCGCCCTCCCCTGCATCTCCTCCTCCTCCTCCTCCTCCTCCTCCTCCTCCACCTAGCCTCCTCGCCAGCCCCTTCGCCGGCGCGGACCGGCACCGCATCAGCATCAATGCGTTCGCCGGCGGCGCCGCGTCCTCCTCCTCATCCTGCGGTAGTTCTTGTTCCTGCTGCTTCTTTCTGGGAACCCTCTTCCCTTCCTCCAACACCATGAACCACTTGGCCAATGCGTCGTCGTGCTCTGTTCCCTTCCCCTCGCGCTCCACCTGCTCCTCCTCTTCCTCGTCGTCCTCCCCGGAGGTGTACTCCACGACGGCGCCGGGGAACCTGCCGAAGCAGCCTGACACGTTGAGCCGGAAGGCGCCCTGGAAGGCGTTCAGGAACGGCAGCGCGTCCTTCTTGATCCCGAGCGCCCGAATCCACGTGGTGGCTTTCTTAGGCGCCTTCCCCCCGGCGCCCTTGGGTTTGGCCGAGCGGGAGACCTTGATCTGCCCCGCGCACCCCACCTTGGGCGACGAGGGCTCGTTGTCCAAGCCGACGTCCACCGCGGCTAGGCGGCGGCTCCTGCTGGCCTCTACCGCCCGAAGGTGCGCGCCGGACGACGAAGGCCGGGCGCTCGTGCTGTGCCGGCGCTCGGAGGAGGCTGACGGCCGCGACGGGCTGCAGACCGTCTTGGGCGGCATCAGGGCCAGGTGCGTCCGCGGCGGGAAGCATTTGAGGAAGTCGGCGGCCGTCCCGCTGCTCCCCCTTCTCCTCCCCCTCATCTTGGCTAGCTGTGTGTGAAGCTGCTTCTTCTTCCTCCTCCTCTGCTCCTAGCTAGTGCGCTGCTTGAGTTCTCGCTGTGAAGGTTGAGGCTGTGATGAGTGATCGATCTGTCTGTTTAGGTGGCAGTTTTATGAGCCCGGAGCATTCCAGCTTTCGGTTGGCGCTGGGGCCTAAAAGAAGGCTTAGTTAAGCCGAAACAATAAACATAGCTTAAGCCAAAATGATACTCCTAGCTGCTAGCAGTGCACTGGTTCTGGTTGCAATGGTGTCGTGTTGTTTGGGAGCTAAGATAAGTAGTAGTGATCAGCTTCGGCGCTTGCTTGGTGTACTCTAAGCGTAGTGATTAGGGGGTTAGAATTGTTATTTGGTTGCCAATGGTAGTTGATCACGGGAATCTCCAAGCTAGTGGTCCTTGGAACTTTTTTATGGGTGTAATCTACTAGGGTGTTTGTAAAGCAACACTAGTCCACCACCTTCCAAGCTTGATTCAGTCGAAAAGAATATCTGCGTAATCTACTGTTGCATACGGAGAATTTTTATTTATTGTGTAGAGGAGCCCAATTTTGTACTAATACAGTACTAGTACTATTCAGTTTTAAAGAGCACGATCATTTTTTTTTTTTGGCAAAGTTAAGAGTTCGATCGGCTTGGTATTAAACTACGGCCGGAGTGAGCAGCGCAGGCTTTTTAAAAGTGTGCAAGAATGGCTTAACCAGCCGACTTACTGCACAAAACTACAAACGTATATAGCAAACGTGAGATGCTTTCTCACCCTTCATATTTTGAGTCTAAGGCTGTGCTGTAAAACTTATAGCTGATGTTTTCAGCGGGAGGCTGTGCTGTAAAACTTATAGCTGATGTTTCCAGCGGGTTTGTGCTACCGTTTAAGCTGTAGGGTTTTATTAATTTAAAGCCGGACACTTTGCTGCCTTCCGTCTAAAAAACGTGCACGTGCATTGCTAAGATGGCATATGCACACATTATAGTAGAAGTAGTAAACCTCGCGGTATTGATATGATCTTGCCTAGATTTGTTTAGGCAGAATGTATGTACTACATTTGCTGTGATTCCTCTTTGACAATAATTGTGGCAACGGTTGGATGAATAAAGCATATTTAGGGCCAAATTAAGCCATATGTGTGAGCACATAAACTTTTAACTATGTCAATTTCAAATAAACCAGTATTATGAAATCTAGTTCAAAATAGATAAAGAAAAACATCAATAAGGCGTAAATGAACCATGTACAGGAAATACCCAAACAACAGAGAATTATAACGGTGACCCTAGGTCTTAAAGTTTTCACCAAAGCTGCATTTGAACTCGTCGTCACCGCATTACCATTACTCTTGCTTACAAAATTTCCGTCAAAGTTACATCTGAACTTGTCGTCACCATGTTACCATTGCTCTCGCTAATAATGGAAATCTAGTTACTAGAGTATGTATAAAGAATAGTAAAGACTAAATCTCGCCGAATCGTCAAAATAGTAGACCATCTCGTATAACGAAGATTAACAATCTTGCCAAGCAATTCAGTGGGGCACCATCTGGTTGAGATAGGAAGCCTACCACCATACGACCTTACTCGCAAATGCTAGAAAGAAAGAGCTCTTGCAGAAGACGACTTGCCACCGGGGATTCCCAATGATCCATGAGAACACAGAGGACAAATCCATCACCCATGAAAACATATAGGAACAAAAACTCATAAGCTCCTTGGAAACGTCAGACAAAGAACTATCAAGACCGATTGAAGCAAGATAAATTTTATTCGAGAGAGCACGACACAACCCCCCCCCCACCCGAAAAAGTCTTACTTCATGTGTAACACCCTCAGAATCGGTCCTATGCAAGTTTTAGCGCTTCCCGCCAAACCCGCATAGAAACGATTCAAAGGTGCCCACCAGGCACTTGCGTGCGGGTGGAAAACGAAGTAATGTCATTACACAATAGTCCTCGATGGAACCCACAAAACATATATATACAACAGCGACTCAAAGAGTCAAGAATACAGATTTACAGTACAAAGATCCAGATCACCTTGAAAACAATACAGCGTCCGAGTACGGACAAGATGAAAATTGAGCTAAGAGCCCTGAAGAATAACCAATGGCGTCCATAACCCTGCCGAGGCCAAGCCGGAAGGGTAACCCTGCTAACGACGTCGATCTCAAAACCTGCTTAAACAAAAGGGGTGCCGACAAAGGGCAAAGGAAAAAAGAGAGAGCGGTCGATCGAGGCCAGACAGCGAGGCTAGAATTGGCGGTCCTCGCCTACATAGGTGTGGTGGATCAAGCGGGCAGCAGCATGCACTAAACAACCTATAGAGACTCGATACAACTGGCGGCTATCAGAGAGGGATAAGAAAGACCTATTCGGAACCAACCTGATGCTACCACCAAACATACCCATCCTGGTATTTCCCCCTCGAGACCAAACGAGGAAGTCAACCGAGGAACTCACACCGTTGGCAGTTTTATTTATTCGGTTATCGTTACAGCAATTACTAGTCAGGTATAGATAGTTATCCTGATATAATAAGCAGTGGGCACTTTTTAGTTAACCATTCCGTTGTAGTTGCAACACTTACTAGTCAGATACAATAAGCATGAGATATCCTCAAACCCAGCAGTTGTTGGTACTTTTATTTAGCCATTCCGTTGCAGTGGAGCTGATTACTAGTCATATCGGATACAAGTCAAATTATAGCAGTAAACTTTAGTTATAGTTGTCTATGATCGAGAACTGTGCTCCAAGTCGTCCATAACCGCGGACACGGCTTTTCGAAAAGATTTAACCTGAGGGTGCACCAATATCCACACGCACTTGACCCTTTTGCGGATCGGTTAACATACACCCATCGGTATGTCGGCGGGGCCTAAGTCATGACGCTTCCGGACCCAAAGCAAGTACATGGGGCCACCCACTAAGCTACCCGCAACGAAGTTGGCCGGCTTCGGAACGGACCCAGGGTTTGCGTCAGTGGCTGTAAACGACTGCGAACCCGAAAGTGTGACTGGGCTTGTCGATACCGCGAAAACACTCCGCTTACCTAAACATTACAGGTGCTCCTCGCACAATCTTAAATAAAGCAGTAAAGCATGGAATAAGTACAGGATAGTAATAAAGCCCCAAACTACTTGTGTCCCCCGGTACAATACTTTGAAATCAGGTACTAATCGATGGGGGTGCCCATACACCCCACCTGTGGTTAGCGCGCTCGATCTCGGAACAGGTGTCAAGAACTCGGGGTCCTACGGGACACAAGTGGACGGTTAACAACCAAATAACATCTATTGCCCACCTGTGTCTCTGCATTATTTACCTACATTCAATTTTAGTTATTAAACAATAATTAAAGCCATGATCATCTCCAACAACTGTGGTACTGGACGACACGCAACAGCACTTGAGCAAGCGACTACGACGCGCAAGTCCAACTATCTACCAAACAACAGGTAATAGGATGTGTCCAAGGCAATATAAGGCTGCAAGGGATATCATGGGTACAAAAACTAGAGTAACGCAACACAGATAGCAATAGATCAACAGGAGGGAATAAATACTATAAAAGTAAGATAGGTAGAAAGGGGGAGGTGCTCGCCTGAACACATTGCCGAGGGTTCATCCGAAGATCGGGTCGACACTCGCATCAACTTATCGGCCTAATCCGTGAAGAAGCAAAGCACTAGAAGAAACACCGGATGGACTATTTAATACTACGGCAAAAGATCGGGCATGATGCATGTATGGTGTATGACATGGCAAGGTGCGATGCAATTAGGCAATATTAAGCGGAATCGGGGGTCCCGACAATTAAATATATGGTTCTAGTTGTTTAGATACCCCACATTTTAAATGTGGTATTAACATGGCAAAACATAGCATCGGTTCGCTACACAGATTTAAATGGAGACAAACTAAGACTAGAATAGCCCGCATATGGACCCCATATTTAATTATGAGATGAATCGGTGTAATGCCCCCAACCCACATGATATGCATGCGAAAAGAACCATTAATATGCAACAAGTTTTATATATAGCATTTATAAAATAGGGGCTCGGGAAAAGGTTCACACATCTGGGTTCGGACGATCTTGGGGTTCGATGTGGTTCGGGGTCCCGTCTCCGGGTTTGACGGGATCGGTCTCGGCAGAAACATTCTCGGACAACGGAGTAGATCTTGTCGCATCCGGGAAGAAGGACTTGGTTCGGCGTCGAGGCGCATCGGATTCACCCTGGTCGCGTCGTGAAGACCTTGTCGGGTCCGCGGGTCGGGTCGGACTTGGCGTCCAGGGTGAAGTGCTTGTCGTTCCATGGCGATCTTGGTGGCTTCGGATCCGGAAAGGAGCACTCGACGTTCCGGGGAGAAGACCTTGGCGTCATATGTTGAGGTTGTCGGGTGTCGGTGCCGGACTCGGGTGTGGCGTCGATGGTCTTACGTGGCCCGATGGTTCCATGTAGGAGATTCCCGGGTACCGCGGCGGAGTTCTCGGGGTTTCGATGAAGATCTTGGCGGGGGTTTTGTCGGCTAGAAGATCTTGATAAAGCATATCACGATCAGGAAGATATGCAACGCGGATCTTCGGGTGGTCATGATACCCGAAGCATGCTCGGGAGACCACGTGATACACACGTTCACGCGTGAAAACCAAAAACGGGGTGGTTGCGAAAGACGAATGGCGTGGCAAGGCGCAGGGCCTCATGTCCCTTGGCTTCACAGAACGAGCTGACAACGACCTTGCAGGCGCGGCACGCGAAGAACGACGTCACGGCGGCGACTGGAAGCGGTTGGGGGAGGACGCAGAGGAGGCGAGGCGGGCGCGACGAGATGGCGGCTGAGGCGAGTGGGGAGGTCGGCCGAGCCAGCGGAAGGCGGCGACGCGAGAGGAACCGCGGCGCGGGTCCGGAGAGCGCCGCGGCGGCCGCTGCTGGGGTCGAGGTAGGACGCGAGCAGCGGGGACGCGGAGGAGGAGGGCCGGGATGGAGCTTCTGGGCGGCCTCGCGCGCGGCTCGACGACGGCGCTCGAGTGAAGCGAGCAGAGGCCGAGGTCGCGCGGAAGTCGGCCTAACGGCGTGGCGTAGCTTGGAGGAGGTGGCCGAGGAGCTCAGCGGCGGCGGTGTCGGGCGGCCGGAGGGCGGCGTGCTCGAGGAAGCCATGCAGGGGCCAGCTCGGGAGGGTCCGGTAGCAGGCGATCCTTGGCGGCGAGCGGCTGCACGGTCGACGAGGAAGCCGCGACGGCGGAGCTCGCAGGAACGGGGAGAGGTGACGGCGGGGTCGGCGCTGCGGGGTAGCAGAGGGCGTCGCAGCTGGCGTCGCGGGCGGTGGCGAGGTGCTGCGAGGAGGAGGAAAAGGTGGGGGGTAGGTGGCGAGGACGATGGCGACGCGGGGTGGAAGGCGATAGGATCGAGGCGGGGTAGGTGGGGAACGTGGGGCTGGGGCGCGCGTGGGAGGCGTGTCCAGGTGGGGACGGTCGGGCTGGCCCGCGCGGGGTTTGGTGGGCAGGCGCGAAAATCCCGAGGCGCTGGCTTGGTTGGACGCGGCAGGGGGTGGGGCCGGGAAAGCGGCGTGTGGTTGGCGGGGTGAGGAGTGCGAGGCGGCCAGGTGGTGGCTGGCTGGCTAGGGTGAGGCGGCGCTGGAGGGTGAGGTGGCGGCTGGTGGTTGGCTGGAGTGAGGTGGAGGGGTGAGGTGGAGGGAGGGGATTGGTCAGGGTGAGGTGGAGGGAGGCTGGGTAGGATAGGATTAGGTAGGAAAAGATTTTGGGGTAGCTAGGATTTTATCTGGAGGTGGCCAGCTGGGCTTTCGGGCCTGACGGGCTGCCTCCTAAAAAAAATTTAAAATTTTATTTATTTATTTAAAACGGGGCTTTTGCAAACCGTTAGTAGACAAAACAAAATATTCCGCAGACCCAGGTTTTGTGTTTGAATAATGACGGGGCGTTTAGAAAACAAAAACAGATTTTTCAAAAATAGTTTTTAAACAAACCATGCAAGATGATGACGATGCTCAAATGCAAGGTGGCATGATGACATGAGCATGGGGTCATGATGATGCAATGCACAAAATAACGCGATTTTCTAGTAGTGGTTCTTGCGGGATGCCACATCATGCCAACCAAGAGATAAGAATCCCCAGCCCATGGTGCTAGAATGGTGGTGATTGTATTGTTGAAATAGCAATTTTCGCATCAATTTAATCCAAGTATAAATCATGAAAAAACAATTTCCAAGACTAACTAGCATATGCATAGTAGACATGCACCACATAGAAAAGTGAAAACCTAGCACATCTACGCATACTGCAATAGTAGTGATCATCATAGGAAATAGCAGGAGGACAAAGAACACGTACGAGTTCGTCGATGGTATGACCAACTACGCAACAGAAGTGGAGCCACCACCAGCAGCAGCGTTGTCAGACATGGCGATGAAGTCGAGGAAGAGCTTGAGCAGTCGCGTCTACACGTTCCCCAAAAACCTTATCGCCTCTCTCCCGGTGCAGGATCAGAGAGACGGGGTTCCGGAGGCCTGCTCTCCCGGACAACCGTGCACGCAGCCGGCGGGATGGAGTAGCAGAGGGAAGCACAAAGAGATGGAACGGCGATGCGCAGGTAGGCAGATGCAATCTAATTGCTGGTAACTGCTACGGTTTGCGTCTGCCTGCTTATATAGCATGGATCGGATAGGACGTGGGGCAACAGTCCACGACCGAGTCAGTGCCAGCCCACGATATGGAAATGGCCGGTTAATTAACGCGTCCGTAATGACGCATTAATGACTCATAATTAATACACAATTAATTTTCTCAAAGAGCAAAATAAAGCTCGGCTCGGCGAGATTCCCGCAACCCGCAACCCGCGGCGCGCGCGCGTCGTGGCGTGGCGAGGCGAGGCGGGCGGCGTCGGAGGAGTGCGCGAGGGCTTCTCTTCTTCTCACACCTTAGTGAGTGGTGCAACACTCTACTATATAAGGTGGTCCAACTCCCCTTCCACTAGCAATGTGGAACTAAACTTTGGCACCACTAGCACACACATGAGCTGCCATGATAATGGGCTAAAGAGAATTTCAGAATTTGTATTTGTTATGGGCCAAAATCCCAACATCAAATATTCCTCAAATTCCAACAATCCCCCACAAAGTCTCATCGGCACATCACACCATTCTGTTCCAAATCACTGTTTTGATATACCAGCGTTTTACAGTGAAGACTGTTAAGTTGAACTTCCACATAGAGTATTAGACTACGCTCATCAACAACTGTCAATGGACTAAGCCTTGAATTGCCAGTTTTGTGTAAATGAGTTTCACCTAATGTCATACTGATACTAGGATGTCGAAGGCTACCCCTCGGGTGGATCATATAAGTCACACTCCTGGCCTTTTTCATGAGCTTCCTAGAGATTACCCTATCTCATAGACTGTGACCAGTAGTCGGGCTCACATAGGTGCGTTCTTTCAAGACTGCTCTATAGGATAGCATCTTGTCTTATACAAGCCTATGAACACATTAAGAATAAGTCAACCTGCCATACAGATCGTGAGAGTAATGCATCTTCAGCGGAGTGGGTTAATAAAAGTTACTCTCCTCCAGTTAGCCACTGGCTTGTTTCCTGTGTCCTAATTCACGGGATCTCCGATCACATAGGTTGGGTTACTACCATGGTAACTCATGTGGGTCTCAAACCCATCTCCTTTGATGCAATATCTATCATATTTCTTGATAGACCTTTTGTGAAAGGATCTGCTAGATTCTTAGCTGTTTGGATATAATCCAATGCTATTACTCCGGAGTTTCTCATTTTCCTAACAGATGTCAATCTTCTCTTTATATGTCTTGATGACTTCATATTATCCTTTGAACTACTCACTTTGACGATCATAGTTTGATTGTCGCAGTTCATAAGAATAGTCGGCACAGGTTTATCAACAACTGGCAAGTCAACCAAGAGTTCACGAAGCCAATCTGCTTCGACAGTAGCTGTATCTAGTGCTGTGAGTTCTGCTTCCATTGTTGACCTCGTTAAGATGGTCTGCTTGCAAGACTTCCATGAAACAGCGCCACCACCATGAGTGAATACATATCCACTTGTGGCTTTCAACTCATCAGCATTAGAAATCCAATTTGAGTCACTATACCCTTCAAGTACCGCATGGTCTTCGGTATAGTGAATATCATAACTCGATGTACCCTTTAGATAGCACATTATTCTCTCAAGAGCATGCCAATGATCATCTCCCGGATTGGAAACAAACCGACTAAGTTTGCTCACAGCAAACGCGATGTCAGGCCTTGTTGCGCTAGCTAAATACATTAACGAGCCAATTATCTGAGAGTATCTCAGCTGATCTCTAGTTGTTCTTTTGTTCTTTCGAAGCATCTTACTAGGATCATATGGTGTCGGTGAAGGAGTACAATATGAGTAGCCAAAGCGACTCAACACCTTCTCCACATAGTGAGATTGCAAAAGTGTAATTCCGCCATTCTCATCTTTCACCAGCTTAATGTTTAGAATAACATCAGCTTCTCCAAGGTCTTTCATGTCAAAAATTTGAGACAAGAAACTCTTGACCTGTTTGATGACAATCATATTTGTCCCAAAAATCAGTATGTCATCAACATACAAACAAAGTTTAACTCCTTCGCCCCCACCATGGTGATAGTATACACATTTGTCGGCTTCATTTACAAGAAAGCCAGCAGATGTTAAAGTTTGATCAAACTTCTCATGCCATTGCTTAGGTGCTTGTTTCAGTCCATACAAAGACTTCAATATCTTGCACACCTTGCCTTCTTGACCATCTACTACAAAACCATCTGGCTGATCCATATAAATTTTCTCATCCAACTCTCCATTAAGGAAAGCTGTCTTGACGTCCATTTGATGAACGATAAGACCATGTGAGGAAGCCAATGAGAGTAGAACTCGAATAATGGTCAATCTAGCCATAGGCGAATAAGTATCAAAGAAGTCTTCACCTTCTTTTTGGGTATAACCCTTGGCAACAAGCCGAGCCTTGTACTTTTGTAACACCCTCAGAATCGGCCCTATGCAAGTTTCAGCGCTTCCCGCCAAAACCCACATAGAAAAAATTCAAAGGTGCCCACCAGGCACTTGCGTGCGGGTGGAAAACGAAGTAATACCATTACACAATAGTCCTCGATGGAACCCACAAAACATATATATACAATGACTCAAAGAGTCAAGAATACAGACATTACAAAGATCCATCACCTTGAAAACAATACAGTCCGAAAGTACGAACAAGATGCAAATTGAGCTAAGAGCCACGAAGAATAACCAATGGCGCCCATAACCCTGCCTGCACCAAGCCAAGGGTAACCTGCTAACGACATCGATCTCGAAACCTGCTTAAACAAAAGGTGCCGACAAAGGGCAAAGGAAAAGAGAGAGCGGTCGATCGAGGCCGACACGGCGAGACTAGAATTCGGCGGTCCTCGCCTACATAGGTATGGTGGACTGAAGCGGCAGCGCGGCATGCACTAAACAACCGATAGAGACTCGATACAAATGGCGGCTATCGGAGAGGGGCAAGAAAGACCTATCCGGATCCAACCTGATACTACCACCAAACATACCCATCCTGGTGTTTCCCCCTCGAGACCAAACGAGGAAGTCAATCGAGGAACTCACACCATTGGCAGTTTTATTTATTCAGTTATCGTTGCAGCAATTACTAGTCAGGTATAGATAGTCATCCTGATAGAATAAGCAGTGGGCACTTTTAGTTAACCATTCCGTTGTAGTTGCAACACTTACTAGTCAGATACAATTAGCATGAGATATCCCCAAACCCAGCAGTTGTTGGTACTTTTATTTAGCCATTCTGTTGCAGTGAAGCTGATTACTAGTCATATCGGATACAAGTCAAATTATAGCAGTAAGCTTTAGTTATACTTGTCTATGATCGAGAACTGTGCTCCAAGTCGTCCATAACCGCGGACACAACTTTTCGAAAATATTTAACCCTGCAGGGGTGCACCAAAGTATCCACACGCACTTCGACCCTTTTTGCCAGATAAGTTAACATACACCCATCGGTATGTCGGCGGGGCCTAAGTCATGATGTTTCCCAGACCCAAAGCAAGTACATGGGGGCCACCCCACTAAGCTACGGCCAACGAAGTTGGCCTCAAATGGACCTGTGGTTTGTGTAGACGGTCAGAACGATCGAAACCCGAAGTGTGACTGGGCTTGTCGATACAAATGAAAACGTGTCACGGTCCTAAACAGTACAGGTGCTCCACGCACAATCTTAAATAAAGCAGTAAAACATGGCATAAGTACAGGATAGTAATAAAGCCCCAAACTACTTGTGGCCCCTGGTATAATGCTTTGAAATCAGGTACTAATCGATGGGGGTGCCCACACACCCCACATGTGGTTAGCGCGCTCGATCTCGGAACAGGTGTCAAGAACTCGGGGTCCTACGGGACACCAGTGAGCGGTTAAAATCCAAATATTGTCTATTACCCACCGGTGCCTCTGCATTTACCTACTTTCAATTTTAGTTATTAAACAATAATTAAAGCCATGATCATCTCCAACATTAAACATGCGGCAATACTCCAACAACTGTGGTACTTGACGACACACAACAGCACTTGAGCAAGCGACTATGACACGCAGGTCCAACTATCTACCAAACAACAGGTAATAGGATGTGCCCAAGGAAATATAAGGCCGCAAGGGATATCACGGGTACGGAAACTAGAGCATCGCAACACAGATAGCAATAGATCAACAGGAGGAAATAAAGACTATAAATGCAAAATAGGTAGAAGGGGAGGGATGCTCGCCTGGAAACATTGCCGAAGGTTCATCCGAAGATCGGGTTGACACTCACATCAACTCATCGGCCTAATCCGTGAAGAAGCAAAGCACTAGAAGAAACACCGGATGGACTATTTAATACTACGGTAGAAAATCGGGCATGATGCATGTATGATGTATGACATGGCAAAGGTGCGATGCATTAAGGCAATATTAAGCAGAACCGGGGTCCCGACATTTAATTAAACGGTTCAAGTTATTTATCTACCCCGCAAATTAAGTGTTGGGTTAACAGGGCGGAACATGGCATCGGTTCGCTACACCAATTTAAATGGAGTCCAGAATAAGACAACGATATCCCGCAGATGGACTCCATATTTAATTTAGGTGAATCGCCAAAATACCCCCAACATCCACAATATGTATGCGAGTATGGACAATTTAATATGCAACAAGTTTGTATTTCATTTATAAAAATAGGGGCGCAGAAAGGGGTCACACATTAGGGTCGAAGATCTTGGTTCCGGGGTTCGGGGTTCGGACTCAGGGGCGACGGGGAGAACGGTTCGACGGGATCGGTCTCGGACAACGGGAAGTCGAACTTGTCGCATCCGAAAAGGAGTACTTGGTTTGGCGTCGGGGGGGGGGAGGGGGCATCGGATTCGCCCTGGTCGGTGTCGATCTTGTCATCGATGGCGGACTTGAGTGGATCGGGTACCGGGGTCTTCGAGTCCGGGAAGAAGATCTTGACGCCTGTGACGAAGAACTCGGGTTCGGAAGAAGGGCTTGGCGTTCCGATGGATCGGTCCCCGGGGTCGAAGAACTTGGCGTCCGAGAGACGATCCTGTCGCATCCGCGGTCGTCGGGCCATGTCGTTGGTCTTGTCGTCTCACGGCGGAGATCTTGGCGTCCGGGTCTCGGCGTCTTCGGATACGAGAGGAAGAACTTGGCGTCCGAGTTCGGTCTCAGCGGTCTTCGGGTCCGTGAAGGAGTACATGAGGCCGGGGTCTCGATCATCGACTCCGGGAAGAAGGTCTTGATGGTCCGTGTCAAAGATCTTGTCGATATGGCGTCATCGCCCCCGGTTTCCATGATAGAGCACTTGGGTTCCCACTTCGATCGCTGGTGTCGGTCTCAGGTTGCTTCTCAACCATGAAGCCTTGTCGCATCAAACTTGCATCAATTATCTTTGGAAGGTCATGGTGTTCCACGGTACAATGCTCGCCTTGGTATCTGACAACTACATCTCCTCGGATTGGGGCCGGGACACCACTGCCACTCTTCGAGATGCGTGCGATACAAAGCTCGTCCTGAAGCGGCAGGGCGCGCGTGCGCTTACAGGCAGAGGGTTCAGGGCGGGGGAGACGAGCGGCACCGGCTCGAGGATGGAGAGGGGCGACGCCGGCGAACGGCAGAGGAGGCACACAGCGAGGCCGGGCCGGAGGACGTTCGCGAGTGGCGACGGCGGCACCCGCTCGGATGAGCTCCTGCCTACCGGAGGAGGAGGCCGGCGAGGTCGGGGGAGGTGGCCTCCTGGCGGCGGTGCGGACCGAAGCGGTGGCACGGGGAAGAGGCCGATGGGGGGGCGAGCTCGAGGAGCATGGAGCCCGGCGCCTAGAAGAGAGGATGGCGGTGGCGTGCACGCATGAGGTCGCGGTCGGGGTGGTGGTGGCCCGAGCGGCGGCGAGGCGGACGCTTGGTGAAGGACGCCGGCGGGGGTCGAGGCGGGCGAAGCCGTCGACGATGCGAGAAGGCGGCGCGGGGCCGGAAGGTGCTTGACGACGACGGAGGAAGGGCCGCACGCAGGGAGGGGTTCTCGGGCGCAGGCGAGGATGGAGGAGAGCGCTGGACGGCAGGGTCGAGGCGGGGGCCACGACCGGAGAGAGGGAGGCGGGTTTTCCTGCGGTGGCGGCGGTTGAGGGAGGTGGGGCTCGCGGTCCCTGGCGGCGGCGGTACAGGACCTGGGGAGGAGCGGGGTCGCGGTGGCGGTAGGTGGGGGTTGAGGGCACAGAGCGGGCCAGGTCAGCTGGCGGGCGGTGTGTGGGGCGCGTGGGGGCTAGGCGATGTGGCCGGGTGTGAGTGGTCCGGTGGGGTGTGGTGGGTAAGGGAAGGAGTAGGTGGTGGGGTGAGGTGGCAGGTGGCGGGATTTGGGTCGGTGATGTGGCGGCGTGTGGTTGGCCGGGGTGATGTGGAGGGGGCTGGGTAGAATAGGATTGGGTAGTTTTAGGATTAGATATTTTTGACTAGGGTTTTAGAGGTGGCCGGCCGGGTTTTCGGGTCTGGCGGGCTGCCTCCCAAAAATAAATAAAATAAAAGTTTTAATATTTAAAACGGGGCTTATGAAATCCGTTGATAGACAAAATAAAAAAAATAACCCGGAGACCCGAGTTTTAATTTGAATTAAAGACGGGGTATTTAGAAAACAAAATAGGTTTTTCCGAAAATGGTTTTATGCAAACAAATGCAAGATGACATGACGATGCATTAATGCAAGGTGGCATGATGACATGAGCATGCGGTCATGATGATGCGCAACACAAAAACACCGCGATTTTCTAGTAGTGGTTTTTGCGGGATGCCACAACTTTTCAATCGTACCATCAGGACTAAGCTTCTTTTTGAACATCCACTTACATCCTACAGGTTTTCACCCATAAGGACAATCAGTGATCTCCCAAGTTTCGTTTGCCATGATGGAATCCATCTCGCTACAAACAACCTCTTTCCAGCAGTCTGCATCAGGAGATGCATAAGCCTCTGAAATAAAGGTGGGAGTATCATGCACGAGATAGACAATGAAATCATCACCAAAGGACTTTGCAATCCTCTGTCTCTTGTTCCTTACAGGAAATTCATTGTCTACCTCCTCAGGAATTTCATCATGTGCTCGTTCATAATATTCCATGGGAATAGCAGGTTCAGGATTTTCAACAGATTCATGTCTAGATGTACTAGGCATATCTTTCATCGGAAAAATATCCTCAAAGAATATAGCATCCTTAGACTCCATAATTGTACCGACCTTCATGTCAGGTACCTCAGATTTCACCATTAGAAATTTGTATCCAACGCTATGATGAGCATAGCCAAGAAAGACACAGTCTACGGTCTTTGGTCCAAGTTTACGCTTTTTGGGAATTGGCAAATTCACCTTTACCAAACAGCCCCAAGTACGTAAGTACGAGAGTGTTAGTTTTCTCTTATCCCATAATTCATAGGGAGCAGTTTCATTGTATTTTGTGGGAACTTTATTCAGTACATGACATGATGTCAATATCGCCTCCCCCACCATGCCTTGGATAAACCCGACGTACCTAACATGGCATTAACCAAGTCTGTTAGAGTACGGTTTTTCCTTTCGGCAACCCCATTAGACTGGGGAGAATGGGGAGGCGTCCTCTCATGAATAATGCCATGTTCCGCACAAAATAAATCAAACTCATTAGAGAAATACTCTCCATCATGATCTGACCGGACTCTCTTAATCTTTCTCTCAAGTTGATTTTCAACTTCTGCCTTATAGTTTTTAAAGTGGTGTAGAGCCTCATCTTTAGTTTTCAAAAGATATACATAGAAAAATCTAGTAGAATCATCAATCAACGTCATGAAGTATTTCTTTTCACCTTTGGTCAACACACCATTCATCTCACATAGATCTGAATGTATAAGCTCTAGTGGTGCCAAGTTTCTTGCTTCCTGCACAGGCTTGTGAGGCTTGCGCGGTTGCTTAGCTTGAACACACTCTTGACATTTAGAGCCTTTGGCTAAAGTGAAACTCGGAATTAAATTCATCTTAGCTAGCCGCGTCATACAACCAAAATTAATGTGACAAAGTCGTGAATGCCATATATCGGTATCATTGCCAGGGGCACAAATATGGTTCACAACCTTATTGCAAAAATCTGATAGGGAAAGACGGAACAAACCTCCGCACGCATAACCTTTACCAATAAATTATCCATACTTAGAGATGACTACTTTATTGGACTCAAATACCAACTTAAAACCTTCTTTGCAAAGAAGGGAACCACTAACGAGATTCTTATTTATTGAGGGAACATGTTGCACGTTCTTCAGCTGCACGATCTTTCCTAAAGTAAAGTTCAGATCCACTGTGCCAACACCACGAATAGAAGCATGCGATCCGTTTCCCATCAAGACGGCGAGATCTCTTTGTAAGATCCCTACCTTTATAAAGGTAAGGATCCCTGTGATTGCAATGCTAGTCCCTGGATCAATGCTAGCATCCACAATTTAAGATGAAGTACACAGAAACAATGGTCATTATTACATATCATTCCAGAGACAAACATAGTATTTTACAAAATCCATGGCCACAGGCCTAATACAAGAGTTCAAATATATAATAAGATAAATAAGTCTTCATCTTCATGTGCCACAGGCAAGCATGTTGAGTGTAGACTCATAACCCCTAATCATCATCAGAATAACCTGCAACATCACAAGTTACAGCCATAGCGGGTCAATACATTGGAATAGTATTGGCAAGTGATACCTTAGTAGAATATTAGTAGTCTAGATACTATATGCATTTTGGCTAAGTGTAGCTTAGGCTTGCTTTGCTCAAAATAGGTTTTACCTATTAGTTAAACTCTAAGTTTTTCTTTGACAAAACTTTCCCAAGGAATCACCAATAGAAATTGGTGATCCTTCACCCTTGTTCAACCACAAGTTTTTACTTAGAAATTGGGATGAGGAGATTCTTGATAGCTTCCATGTCTTGATGCTCAAGTTGTCCAATACCAGGGACATGGCTAAGTACTTAGATTCTTCCATCTGCAGAGGTTGTGTACTTTCCCCACAAGACTTGATTTTCACCAAGACAGGACCTTTCAGAAGCCTTTCCTTAGACCAAATGGACGCGCTCCAACCTATCATCCCACTACCACCAACTGTCCAAATGGCTAAGTTATTGCAACCTATATGATCCAGGGAGAGCCCATAATGCCATGTGGCTGCACTAGAAGCTTCTTAACATATGGCATCTCAAATCCCTTTGTTCCTGGGTGGCTTTACACAAGTGAGATAAACAAGGTAAACCATAGAAATGGGCCTTGTGTAACCACTCAACACAAACCATTCTTTCCATTCCACCCAGGTGATTCATTCACTTAGTTGTTTTATTAAGCAAAAACACAAGTCCAAAGACTTAGAAATATTTTATCATAGCATGAATATATAACCACCCTTGGTTGCTACTATCTAGGCTAAGCATGGCATATATAAGTATCTTAACTTAGAAATTTCTAGCAATTCTACAACTACTAGGATTTCCTAAGCATAGCATATAGATCAAAATATTCATGCAAGTCTAGCAAAATATTTCTAGTGTATAGTTGAAAAGCATAGGAATAAAATCATGAAGCACCACTTGCCTTGGTAGCTTGGGGAGTAGCAACAATCCTCACAATCACAATCACTATTTGCACCAAAATCTACACATAAAATAATGGCACAAAATCACATACACAATATATACAAGCAAAAATACATGAATGTATGCAAAATGCCATGTGATGATTTTCTACACCAAATAAGACAAGTGGACAGTACTGAATCATAAAAAAGTACAAAACAAGCCAAATGAACTTTATTTGAATAACAAAACATTTTCCAAATAATTACTATACTCAAATTATGCCTACAAATGTTTCTGCAAAAACAATCATTTTAACAGAAGCAAAACATTCAACACATTGCATAAACAGAAAGGTTTTTCTCTCTTGATTCCAATGATATAAAATTTGTCAAATTTGGACGTGGGAATCAAAAGTTATGAATTAAACAAGTTTAAACATCTAATAGATCTAAATTCTGATTTTAAATCTAACTCATAGACACGCGGCGTGCTCTGATTGGACGATACCGATTCGCAGGAATCGACTAACGTGGACCGCCAGGTCTAGCTAAAACGCACGGCCAGATCTGATCCATACCCCTTCGTTAAGTGATCTATCCTACACGTTAGATCTAGATCCAACGGTGGCCGATCAAACTACCAAAGTCTGGCGACGCGCGGCGACGGTGAGCGGCGGCGCGCTCTGTCTACGGCGGCACGGTGGCTATAGAGGGGTTGGGGTCGTCGGAGAGGCTTACCAGACTCGCGGAGGTGTGCTGGAGCTCAACGTGGCAGTGGCTTGTCAAGGGGCGCGCGGACACGGTGAGGATTCCTCGTCGGAGTAGAGGCAGACGTCGGTCAAGCTTTGGCGTCGTCGGGGGCGAGGTTCTGGTGCGCGCTAAGACAAACCAGAGATGCTGTTAGATGCGCACAAGCCTGGCGAACAAGTGAGTATCGAAAAGGAAGGAAGGGGTGGTCGGGAACTACCAGTAGAGGTCACCGGAGTTGCGCCGAGCTTCGGTTGCTTCCAGTGGTGGACGGTGATGACGTTCTAGGATGATATAGAGGAAAAGGAAGGCATGAGAAGATGCGCAAGAACATGTAGAACACGCTCGCATGAAGCAGAGACAGGGGGGTGGACGATGCTCACCGAAATTGGTCGCTGGAGGTCGTCGGTACCGCAACGGTGTGGGCAAGATTATGGGCAGCCTAGTGGCGTGGTGTCTGTGCTGAGCGAGGGAAATGAGCGGAAAGGGGAGGGGATCTTATAGCCGGAGAAGGGGTGGAGATTACGCACGCATTCATCGCCAATTAAGCATATTAAATTCGCGGCAGTGAAGGGGGAAGAAACGGGTGGCCACAGCGTCTGCGCGCGGGGTTTGGGGAGGAAGATGCTGACGTGGAGAGGGTCCACCGATCAGTAACTGTGGGGTAAGCCTGCGCCGCGTGAGAGAGAGGGAAAAACCCCGGGTAGGCTTGCTGGGCTAGGTCTGTTACTGGGCTAGATTGGTGGCGCCAGGCCCAGTTGGTTTTCTTATTTCCTTTTCTTTTCTATAATGAATTTCAGGAATCATTTTCAATCAAATTCAAAAGCAATTGAATTCAAATATTTTCTAGATTTTTGTAAAGTGAAACTTGTATAATTTTGAGTATAGAATCATACTGTTTTGTTGGACTAGCATGGTCCTTGAAGATTTTTGAAAATAATAGTGCCTTAGCACATGGTTTGATATAGATTTGAAAATGGTTTTAAAACCATATTTGTTTGGAAATTTTTGTCCAAACTCTAGCATTCAACTAAAACAATCAAAGAACAAACAAAGCTTGGTTTAAGACATTTATATTCTCAATTGAGAGTGGCATTTGATTAATGGTTGTTCACATAAAATAATAGCACTAAGTGCTTCTGATTTCTTGAAATGAGTTGGAAAATGATCGCTAAATTATATGCATGCATGTATGATATGCAATCTTTGAAAACATGATTTTAGGGATGTTAAAAATCTAACCCCCTTAAGGTGAATCTCGCCCTCGAGATTCGGGTTGGCTAGCAAATAGGTGAGGGTGGTCTTTCCGAAGGTCATCTTCTCTTTCCCATGTGGCTTCTTCTTCGGAATGATGGTTCCATTGAACCTTGCAGAATTTGATAATCTTGGTCCGAGTAACTCTTTCTGCAGTCTCAAGAATCTTAATAGGTTTCTCTTCATAAGTGAGGTCACTCTCCAATTGGACCTCCTTGTGGCATCCCGCTAAACCACTACTAGAAAATCGCGTTGTTTTTGTGCATTGCATCGTTATGATCGCATGCTCATGTCATCATGCCACCTTGCATTTGAGAATCGTCATGTCATTGTGCATTTGTTTGTATAAAACTATTTTCGAAACGCCTAGTTTTGTTTTCTAAATATTTCCGTCTTTATTCAAATTAAAACCCGGGTCTCCAGATTATTTTGCTTTGTCTGCCAACGGTTTTCAAAAGCCCCGTTTTGAATAATAAAATATCTTAAATTATTTTTGGGAGGCAGCCAGCCAGGCCCGAAAGCCCGGCCGGCCACCTCCAGACCCTAGTCTAAAAATATCTAGTCCTAATTCTACCCAACCCTATTCTACCCAGCCTCCCTCCACCTCACCCTGACCAATCCCCTCCCTCCACCTCACCACTCCCTTCCCCTCCAGCCAACCACCAGCCGCCACCTCACCCGCCAGCGCCGCCTCACCCTAGCCAGCCACCCACCACCTGGCCACCTCGCACTCCTCACCCCGCCAACCACACGCCGCCTGCCCGACACGCACACAATGCACGCTTCCACCCCACGCGCCCTCCCAAACCGCTCCTGGCCCCACCCCTTGTCGCGTCCTCCTCCACCAACCCCGGGACGAGCCCCGCCCCCCTGGACTGACCCTCGCCGCCAAGACTCCCCTCTCCCTCGACGCGGCTCCTCTCCCTATCGGGACCTCCTCTGGTCATCTCCATGGTCGCCGGGACACCCTCCTTCCATCGAGGCATCTCGCCCGTCACTCGGTGCCCCTGTTCCTTCGCGCCGGCCATCCGCCGCCTCGCTACCCGAGCCGTGAGCCGCCACTGCGGGCGCTGCTCTACAGCCCGGTCTCGCCCAGGCGTCTCAGGCGCTGCCGCCGTCGGTCCCTCCTTGTTGTCTGCCGACCTCCGGCCTACCACGGGCGCCCACCAGCTCCGTCCTTCGCACCTCATGACCACGCCTCTTAAATGCCGCTGCCTGCCCTCCGCTCCTCCAGCGCTGCCTCTGACCCCCGTCGCCGTCGCGCTCGCCCCATCGACCTCCTCTGCCGCCTCCTCTGGTCACCTCTCATTGGAGACCGCCGCCGCCTCTCGCCTTCCCCAACGTCGCCGAGCACCTCCACCGAGTCTCTCCTTGTCAGCTCCGACCCGCCTCCGCCCACGTCGTCGTCCTGCGTCCTTTCTCCTCCATGCTCGGCCGACCTTTCTCTCTCGGGACGGACACACCCTCATGCCAGGACCTCCGTCCGTCGCCAACCACCGCCTCCGCGAACCTCCTCCGCCAACCATCGAGCCGCCGGCGCCAGGCCCCTCCTCGCGCCGCCTCTGCATCGCCTCCACCTGACGTTGTTCCGCTGTCGTGCTTGGCCACCACCACAAGGGACATGCCGCCCTCTTCTCCGCCTCAGCCGCGTTCGTGCCTGCTGCCTCTGCAGCACCGTGCCCAGCACCACCGGCCTACGCGTCCTCGCGACTCCCTGCGCCGAGCCTCCTCTGCCCGCTGCCAGGGGGTCCCTCCCTACCTCGTTGAGCAGACGCCAACTGCGTCGTACTTGTCATCGATCCCCGCCGACAGGCCTCTGTCGCACATTCTCTGCTGAATGTGTGTATGCCGGATGTTGGCATGTGTGTGGATGTGAGGTTATGTTGCTAACCGATGCCCTGTCCCTTGTGCAACCTCAAGTGTCTCAATTGTGGATTCTTAGTGATGCTCCAAAATCGAGTCGAAAAGCCTCGATACGCTACACAAGTCCAAGATCTTCGGCCCCGTTGGAACCGAGACCGAACCCGGTGGCTTTTGCTAGACTATCAACAAGATCTACAATGGGACGCCATGACTGAGACCCCGGACCCGAAGACCCCATGTGCGACAAGTACTCCTTCCCGGATGCGATGCTCGAGAACACGGACGGTAAGGACACCGACGCAGAATGCCAAGTTCTTCTTCCCGGACGCCAAGACCGACCCGATACGCGGGCTTGACAAGATCGACACCGACCAGGGAAAATCCAATGCGCCCCGACGCCAAGCCAAGTCCTTCTTCCCGGATGTGACAAGATCTACTTCCGTTATCCGAGACCGATCCTGTCGAGCCATTTCCGCCCCTGTCGAACCCCTCGGAGCCCAAGATCGCCGATACCCAATATGTGATTCCCTTTCCAAGACCCCTATTTTTATAATATATGACATATACTTGTTGAATTTAAATTGTTCATGTTGCATACATGTTTTGTGGGTTGGGGCATTATGCCGATTCACCTTATAATTAAATTTGAAGACCATATGCGGGCGAATCAAGTCTTATAATGGCCCCAATTAAATTTGTGCATCGAACCGGTGATATATTTTGCCTTGTTAAGACAACATTTTAATTGCAGGGTATCTAGACAACATGAACTTGATAATTGTCGGGACCCCGGTTCTGTTTAATATTGACTAATTGCACCGCATATTTGCCATGCCATGCATCATACATGCATCATGCCCGATCTTCTATCGTAGTATTAAATAGTGCATCCGGTGTTTCTTCTAGTGATTTGCTTCTTCACGGATTAGGCCGATGAGTGGATGCGAGTGTCGATCCGATCTTCGGATGAACCTTCGACAATGTTTTCAGGAGAGCATCTCCCCCTTTCTACCTATCTTACTTTTATAGTATTTATTCCCTCCTGTTGATCTATTGCTATCTGTGTTGCGATGCTCTAGTTTCCGTACCCGTGATATCCCTTGCAGCCTTATATTGCCTTGGACACATCCTATTACCTGTTGTTTGGTAGATAGTTGGACTTGCGCGTCGTAGTCGCTGGCTCAAGTGTTGTTGCGTGTCGTCAAGTACCACAGTTGTTGGAGTATTGCCGCATGTTTAATGTTGGAGATGATCATGGCTTTAAATACTATTTAATAACTAAAATTGAAGTAGGTAAATGCAGAGGCACCGGTGGGTAATAGACAATATTTGGATTTTAACCGTCCACTGGTGTCCCGTAGGACCCCGAGTTCTTGACACCTGTTCCGAGATCGAGCGCGGTAACCACAGGTGGGGTGTATGGGCACCCCCATCGATTTAGTACCTGATTCCAAGTACTGTACTGGGGGCCACAATTAGTTTGGGGCTTTATTACTATCCTGTACTTTTGCCATGCTTTACTGCTTTATTTAAGATTGTGCGAGGAGCACCTGTACTATTTAGGATTGCGGAGTGTTTTCGCTGTATCGACAAGCCCAGTCACATTTTCGGGTTCCCAGTCGTTTACAGCCACTTACGCAAACCACAGGTCCGTTCGAGCCGCCAACTTCTATGGTAGCTTAGTGGGGTGGCCCCCCGTGCTTGCTTTGGGTCTGGGAAACGTCGTCTCCGAAACCCCGTCGACATACCGTTGGGTGTATATTTTGTGATCTTGTACCTACCTGATCTGACAACAAGGGTGTAGGTGCGTGTGGAAACTTTGGTGCACCTCAGGTTAAATCTTTCAAAGCCGTGTCCGCGGTTATGGACGACTTGGAGCACAGTTCTCGATCATAGACAACTATAACTAAAGTTTACTGTTATAATTTGACTTGTATCCGATATGACTAGTAATCAGCTTCACTACAACGGAATGGCTAAATAAAAGTACCAACAACTGCTGGGTTTTGGGATATCTCATGCTAATTGTATCTGACTAGTAAGTGTGCAACTACAACGGAATGGTTAACTAAAAGTGCCCACTGCTTATTCTATCAGGATGACTATCTATACCTGACTAGTAATTGCTGCAACGATAACTGAATAAATAAAACTGCCAACTGTGTGAGTTCCTCGGTTGACTTCCTCGTTTGGTCTCGAGGGGGAAATACCAGGATGGGTATGTTTGGTGGTAGCATCAGGTTGGTTCCGAATAGGTCTTTCTTATCCCCCTCTGATAGCCGACAGTTATATCGAGTCTCTATAGGTTGTTTAGTGCATGCTGCGCTGCCGCTTCAGTCCACCATACCTATGTAGGCGAGGACCGCCGAATTCTAGCCTCGCCGTAATCGCCTCGATCGACCGCTCTCTTTTTCCTTTGTCCTTTGTCGGCACCCCTTTTGTTTAAGCAGGTTTTGAGATCGACGTCGTTAGCGTGGTTACCCTTCCGCTTGGCTGGCAGGTTATGGACGCCATTGGTTATTCTTCAGGGCTCTTAGCCCCATTTGCATCTTGTCCGTAGTCGGACGCTGTATCATTTTCAAGGTGATTTGGATCTTTGTACTGTATATCTGCATTCTTGACTCTTAGAGTCGTTGTTGTATATATATGTTTTGTGGGTTCCATCGAGGACTATTGTGTAATGGTATTACTTCGTTTTACACCCGCACGCAAGTGCCTGGTGGGCACCTTTGAATCGTTTCTATGCGGGTTTTGGCGGGAAGCGCTGAAACTTGCATAGGGCCGATTCTGAGGGTGTTACACTCCTCCAAAGGTATTGTATCCTTCAAAGAAGTCTCTTCCATTTCCGGATGGCATTTCTTTAGCTGACTCACATGAAACACATTGTGAACAGGAGACAAAGAATCTGGCAATTCAATCTCATAAGCTACTTCTCCTTTACGGCTCAGAATCTTGAATGGTCCAACATATCTTGGGGCTAATTTACCTTTGACACCAAATCTCTTTACTCCACGAAGTGGTGACACTCTAAGATAAGCTCTATCACCTACTTCATAGGTGACTTCTCTACGCTTAGGATCTGCGTAGCTCTTCTGAAGGGACTGTGCTATCTTCAATTTGTCCTTGACTAGTTGGACTTTCTCTTCAGCCTCTTTGATTAGTTCTGGTCCGAACAAACTTCTTTCTCCCACACCATTCCATAGCAATGGGGTGGTACACTTTCTCCCATAGAGAAACTCAAATGGTGCCATCTTAATACTGGCTTGATAGCTGTTATTGTAAGAGAATTCAGCGCAAGGCAGACTTTCATCCCAACTGGCTCCATAGTCTAGGGCACATGCCCTCAACATATCTTCAAGAATCTGGTTGGTCCTTTCTGTTTGTCCATCAGTTTGAGGATGAAAAGCAGTGCTAAATTCCAACCTCGTTCCCAATGACTCATGTAGTTGTCTCCAAAAATGAGAAGTGAATTGAGTTCCCCTATCTGACACAATACTCTTGGGTACTCCATGCAGACATACAATCCTACTCATATAGATCTTGGCTAAATTAGCACTTGTATAGGTTGTCTTCACGAGTATAAAATGGGCCACTTTAGTCAGGCGATCCACTACTACCCAAATAGAATCATATCCTAACTAGGTCCTTGGCAATCCGGTAATGAAATCCATGCCAATCTTGTCCCACTTCCAATCAGGAATAGGTAGTGGTTGTAACAATCCTGCTGGTTTCTGATGTTCCGCTTTCACTCTACTACATACATCACACAAAGCAATATGTTCGGCGATGTCCTTCTTGAGATTATTCCACCAAAATCTTTCCTTCATATCCATGTACATTTTGGTGTTACCCGGATGAATGGAATATGGTGAGTTGTGGGCTTCTTGTAAAATCAGTTTTCGAAGCTCCGGGTCTTGTGGAACACAGATACGTTTCCCATACCATAAAGTTCCCTGTTCATCTTCATGGAATCCTTTGGCTTTTCCCTTGCCAATATTTTCCTTAATCTCTTCAATTTCCTTATCTGTCTTTTGGGCTTCTTTGATCTTGTCCAACAAAGTGGGTTGAACATCCAAAGACATGAGATGTCCCTCAGGCACAATCTCCAATCTGAGATATCTGAATTGGGCACACGGATCATCTGGCAATTCTCCCTTAGTAAGGCCATTCACAAAAACCTTACGGCTTAGAGCATCCGCTACAACATTTGCTTTACCGGGGTAGTATTGCAGACTCAAGTCATAGTCCTTGATGAGTTCTAGCCATCTTCTTTGTCTCATATTAATTTCTTTCTGGGTGAAGATATACTTCAAACTCTTGTGATCTGTGAACACGTCACATCGCTTTCCCAAAAGATACTGTCTCCATGTTTTGAGTGCATGGACAACAGAGGCTAACTCTAAATCATGAGTAGGGTAATTTACCTCATGAGTTTTGAGTTGTCTTGAGGCATAAGCCACAACTTTCCCTTCTTGCATAAGTACTGCACCTAATCCATGATGAGATGCATCACAATACACTTGGAAAGATTGTCCGCACCCCGAGTTCTTTGGAGCTCAGCTCAATGATCAAGGAGGGGAAGATATGCAGTGGCTAATTGTTGCAAGTCTCTGAGGAAAGATTGAACCTCCCACTGCGGAGGGAATTCAGTTTACCTTGAGGGAAAACAACTGGCTCGATGGACTTGCCAGAGCAATGCAGGAAGCTCTTTCCCGTCTGTGGCGTAGCATCAATCGATCAAGGGTACTCGCTTTGAGTTTTGCCCAAGGCGTGATGCAAATGGACAACCACGGAAGCCCCATACCACCCGATGAAGACTCAATTGGACCACCTTAGCTTCATGATGTATGATCGTCAGAAGGAGTTGGACAACTGCCGTGACTATTGCAACCACAAGTCTGCCATCATCAAGACGAAGGATCAGACCATAGCCATGCTAGCAAAGGATCGCAAGTCTCGCCGCCGTCAGCTCGACAAGAAGGAGAGCATTATTGCCCGTCTTCGCCACCGCATCTCATCTCTGGAGGAGACCATCCACGAGAGAGACATGCAGTTGGAGGAAAGGGAGAATGCCGGAGAGGATCTTTGTGGAGACCCTTACTCCTATCTCAGCGATGACGATGATTTTCTGGAGGATTAGGCCATGGACTTCTTCACCGATGAGGATGATTTCGCCTTCATCGATGATGATGAAGACGATGAAGCCACAGACTCCAAGGAGTAGTAGCACTGAGCACTAGCGTAGTGAGTAGTAGTCGGTCCCACTATATCGTAGATTCCACGATGGTTCTTAAAACCATCTGTTTTTCTTTGTTGTGGTGTGTGTTGTACCGTGTGCTATGAATGAATGAATGAAAAAGCAAGTTGCTAGAAAAACCTGAGTCAAACTCTAAAAACTTTTCAAAGACACAAAACCTTAGAAATTTCCATCTTTTCTCATGATCTATATCAATCTTCAGATGCCACATGGAGGAAGTGGTTCAGCCCCGGACCCGATGTTGCAGATCCTGCAAATGTTGACTTCTGACCGCTGTCGAAAGAGCGGAACGTCAAGCCAACCTAGCCACTCTGCAACAGATAGCCCAGCTAGCCCACAACAACCAAGGCCACGAAATCAGGACAACCATGGATCTAAGCTCAAGAATTTCTAGAATACCAACCCACCCGTTTTCACCAAGTCAGAAGAACCCCTAGATGCCGATGATTGGCTGCAAACCATGGAAAACAACCTAGAAGTCGCTGGAGTAGAAGCCAACGAGAAAGTCCTGTTCGCCACCCATTATCTAGCCGGAGATGCCAGGGCATGGTGGAACAGTGTTCGCGCAATGAACGGAGGCCAGATGATGACCTGTGAGGAATTCAAGGTCAAGTTTAGCAGAACCCATGTGCCACCAGGTTTGATTAAGAGAATGAGAGAAGAGTTCAGAGAGCTGAAGCAAGGAAGGATGACTGTAGTGGAATACCGTGACAAATTTTTGTCATTAGCTAGGTATTCCCCGGACGAGATAGACACCGAAGCCAAGAAGAAGGAAAGATTCCTAAATGGTCTGCATGACGAGATGTAGATGGTGTTAGTCAATATCCCCTTTGCTGATATTGAATCCCTTGTCGACTCTGCTGTCTAGATGGAAGGAAAGATCAACCAAGCCAATGAGAACCGCAAGCGTCGCATGATGCATCAACCAGGAACCCATCAGACCCCAAAGTATCGCCCCAACCCATCTCCAGGATTTGCCCTAAGAACCAACATACCCCCTATGACCCGTCTGACCTACCCCTACCGTGGAAACCCTATACCCGGAGGAAATCACAACAACCCCGGCAACTCTAGCAATTTCACCCGTGCCCCACCCAAGTTCAACACCAACAATGCTACCGCCAACACCAACACTGCCCCGAGGACTGGAAGCAATGCTGTGCCTGTCGCAGCCAAGGACAAGTCACAAGTAACCTGTTATGACTGTGGAAATAAAGGCCACTATTCCAACGAGTGCCCCAACAAGAAGAATGCTACAGCCCCTAATGCCAATGCCCCAGCTTAGTAGCAGCGTCGTGTCCAGCCCGGAAGAAGATTTGCCTCAGGGAATTCACTCAACCTGCAATGGCCGTCTTTTTCTCATGCATGCTGAAGAAGCTCACGAAGCGCCAGACGTCGTGCTGGGTATGTTTTCTATTAATTCAGTACTTGCAAGAGTGTTGTTTGACTCTGGTGCCTCGCATTCATTTGTCACCGAAGAATTTGCCTGCACTAGTAAAATTCAACCAACCAAACTGAAGCATGTTATGATTGTGCAAATTCCCGGATCAACCACCAAGGCTAGGCAAATTTGCAAAGCCGTCCCTATCCGAATCCATGGCATAGATTTTTATGCAAATATAATAGTACTCGGAACTAAAGGTTTGGAAGTAGTACTAGTAATGGATTGGATGTCCAAACATAAGGGATTGATTGACTGTGCTAAGAAAGCCATCACCATGACCAGTACCACCGGAATATCAGTCGAGCATATATCTGAAACCTTACCTCGCCAATTCAAGTGTAACAAGAGTCTAGCCCAACCTACCATTTACCAAGTCTGGATAGTCTGTGAATAACCCGATGTATTTCCAGATGTTTTGCCCGGTATGCCCCCAGATCGGGATATCGAGTTTATCATCGAACTAATCCCCAGAACAGGACCCATATCCCAGAGACCCTATAGTATGAACCCGTCGGAACTAGCAGAACTGAAGAAGCAAATGGATTCCATGCTAGAAATTGGATTGATTCAACCAAGTGCGTCGCCATGGATATCACCTGTCTTATTTGTGGACAAGAAAGATGGAGGTAAACGTTTGTGTACGGATTATAGGAAGTTAAATGATGTCACCATCAAGAACAAGTACCCCTTGCCCAAGATAGAAGATTTGTTTGATCAGTTGACCGGTGCCCAGGTGTTTTCTAAGATTGATCTTAGAACTGGCTATCATCAACTCAAAATTCGTGCAGAGGATATTCTAAAGACTGCCTTTACCACCAGATATGGATTGTACGAGTATACCGTCATGTCTTTTGGATTAACCAATGCCCCCGCTTATTTCATGAACCTCATGAATAAGATTTTTATGGACTTCCTGGATAAGTTTGTCGTTGTTTTCATCGATGACATTCTGATTTATTCCAAATCAGAAGAAGAACATGAGCTACACCTAAGGACCATTCTTGGAACCCTTAGAGAGCATCATTTGTATGCCAAGTTTAGCAAATGTGAATTCTGGTCACATTGTATCAGCCGGAGGAATTGCCGTTGACCCTTCCAAGGTGAAAGATGTAGAAGATTGGCAAGCCCCAACCACTCAAACCCAAGTTCGTGCTTTTCTCGGATTGGCGGGATATTATAGCAAATTCGTAGAAGGATTCTTGAGTATCGCCCGACCCATGACCCAATTGCTGAAGAAGGACAAGAAGTTTGAATGGACCGACAAATGTGAAGCGAGTTTTCAAGAACTCAAGAGGAGATTGATTTCAGCCCCAATCTTGATCATGCCGGATATCACGAAACCCTTCGATGTGTATTGTGACGCATCCAAGATTGGTCTCGGATGTGTGCTAATGCAAGAAGGCAAAGTTATATCTTATCTATCTCGATAATTGAAGCAACATGAGCAAAACTATCCAACCCATGACCTCGAACTCGAAGTAGTAGTCCTAGCCCTAAAGACATGGAGACATTACCTAATGGGAAACCGTTGTGAGATTTATTCAGATCACAAGAGCCTAAAGTATATATTCACTCAGAAGGAGTTGAATATGAGGCAGAGAAGATGGATTGAGCTAATCAAGGATTACGACCTGGACATTCTGTAACATCCCAAATTTTATAATAGGATGTTATTAGTGCATGCCTCATCTTTGCATCATTGCATCCTACAAATGATCTTTTGCAACAAAAACCTAACAACAAAATCTACTAAAACCCTAATAAAGAAATCCATCTATGTGAGCAAGAAAGAAGTAATCTTGTTGAACCTTCCAAAAATCTTGTAAAAACATTAAAACATGGACCCATGTTGACCACCTCAATTTTATGAAAATTTAGAAACAAGTTTCATAAATTTTTGACCTAATTTGCAAAACTTATTGGAGTTTAAAGAAAACAGAAAAGGGAAAATGTTTAAAAAAAAGAGAAGGGGCCAACAGCTAACCCTAGCTGGGCCGCCAACCAGCCCACCACAAGCACAGAAACCTGCCTGCACTGGCCCACCTTTCCCCGCCACCGACATCCCTACCCACCGTCATCCCTCTCCTCTCACCCGACAGAACGGATGAGTCCCTGGCCACGCGACCCCCCCTGCCTCCGTGTCCGGCCAGGACTCCCCCAGGACGTGTTTATATGCCCAACCGCGCGACCCCTCCGTCCCCCAAAACCCTAAGCACCCTAGTCCTCTTCGGTTCCACGGGCTCGAACCACCGCCGCTCTCGGTAAGCCAGCAAGACGGCGACACGAGGGACCCCTTTCCCCGATTTCTTCCCCATCCTGGACCTCCCGATCGGCATCATCTTCTCACCGCTTTTCCCCCTGTGTTCTGCAGCGTGCCGCCGCAGATTGCTCGTCGGAGCTGCGGAGGAGAACCAGCCGCCGTCGCCGTTAGAGGAAGAGAGGGTCGAATTCGAGGCGACAGACGAGACCGCGAGGGAGAGACGATCACCAGCGTCAGCTTCCCCTTCCTCGAGGTGCACCCGAGCGCCGCCGCCGTCGCCACCGACACCGCCGCCGCCCACAGCCGCCGTCGACGCATCTGTAAGTCACCGAGCCACCCCCTCCGTTCGATCTGTAACCTGTGGCTCGGATTAGTCCTAGACCCGAATGGGTATCGACAAGTCAGCCAAGTGGCAAGCCGTGAAGCTGGCCGTCGCCGCCGCCCACTGACTGCCACCGCCCAACCCGAGGCTGCCACCTGGCGCGATCTGGGTTAGGGTTTAGGTTGGTTGTTTTGATTTGGCAGATTTGGTTTTAATCTTGCGAAATTCCTATAAAATCGAATATTTGGACAAATCTAGCTTGTAATATACCGTTGGATTCCTAATTTTATGTAGAATCCAAATATGTAATATTATTGCAGGTTTGCGGTAATGTTTTAGGTGTAGTTTTTAATCATTGGATTAGATAATTTTAATCTATATATAAATAATGGAAATTCCTTTTTGTTTGAATCTTGTTGCAATACTCTTGTTTCCACAATACCTACTGAAAAAAATCGTTAAACCTTGCTTAGGATCATTAGATCTATCTTGGGGCTAACTAGATGGTTGTGTTGGAATTATGCCCTAGAGGCAATAATAAAGATGTTATTATTATAATTCTTGTTCATGATAAAGTTTATATTCCATGCTAGAATTGTATTAAGCGGAAACATTAATACTTGTGTGGTTTGTGAACAACACCGTGTCCCTGGTACGCCTCTAAGGACTAGCTCATTGATCAATGACGGTTAAGGTTTCCTAACCATAGACATGAGTTGTCAATTGATAATGAGATCATATCATTGGAAGAATGATATGATGGACAGACCCAAACTAAGCGAAGCAATTAGATCGTTTCATCGTGTTCATCTTTGCGAAGCTTTTCCTATGTCAAATATTGTATTCCTTAGACCATGAGATAATGTAACTCCCTGGTACTGGAAGAAAGCTTTGAGGTCATCAAACGTCATCCTATGAGAGGGTGATCATAAAGGTGTCTCTCAGGTGATCGGAAAGTATCTGTTGGGTTGTATGTATCGAGATGGAATTTGTCCCTCCCAAGTCGGAGAGATATACTTGGGCCCACTCGGTAATCGATATCAACACCGCTTGCAAGCATGTGGTTAAGGAGTTAATCACAAAGTGATATCGGATTACGGAACGAGTAAAGTACTTGCTGTGAACGAGATTGAACTAGGTATGACGGTACCGACGATCGAATCTTGGGAAAGTAAAATATCGCGAGACGAAGGAAATATATATACGGGATTGATTGAATCCTGGCATCGTGGTTCATCCGATATGATCATCGATGAATGTGTGGAGTCAATATGGGTGCCTGCACTGTTGATTATTGATAGAAGATCATGTCTGCATATTCTCGAACCCGCAGGGTCACACACTTAACGTATATCGACGCTAGGATAGATTGGATAATTGGTTTATGAATTTTTGTTCGGAGTCTTGTATGGGATCCGGGACATCACGAGAGGTTCCGGAATGGTCCGGAGAATAAGATTCATATAAGGCAAGGCAGTTTTGGAGTTCGAATTGTTCCAGGTTAATCGGTATTGTACCGAAGCTTCTAGAACCTTCCGAAGGGTACCAACGTGGCCCCACCTTCCGGGAGGGGCATGGGCCTATGAGGGAGTGTCCTGGCCGCATTGGGCCAGGCACAAGGCCCCATAGGGCCCAGCCGATCCTAGAGAGTTTAAATCGTTTAAACTAGAGATAGGGTTTCTAGAAGAGGAGAGTCCATGCCCCACTCCTTATCCTTTGGGCTTGGGAGGGGCTAGCTGCGCCCTCTATATAAAGAGGGTGGGAGAGCACCAACCCCCACACCTCTCCTCCAAACCCTAGCCGCCTTGCTAGCTTTCCTCTCCCTCCCGATTGCTTGTAGGCGAAGCCCTCGCAGAAATTCTCCACCATATACACCAAGCCGTCGTGTTGTAGATCCAATCTATCTCTCCACCATACTTGCTGGTCCGAGGAAGGAGGAGACGCCGAGGTGCTGCATGTGCATCTCACGGAGGCACCGCCACTTGTGGTGCTAGATCGGATCGGATCGCGAGGAGGAGAAGCGTACGACTACATCATCCATGTTCCGATAACGCTCATTCAGGCGAATCTTCAAGGGTATGAAGATCTAATCCAATCTCTCGTTGATTGCATCTCCTAGATTAGATCTTGGCTTTCCTCTCGCATCCGTAGAAAATTTTGATTTACTATGCCGCGAAACCCTTCAAAGGGTATTAGAGCTAGATCTATGCGTAGATGTGTTTCACGAGAACGCAACATGGTTGTTGCGCGTTGATGTTTTCTGTTGCAAGACTCTTGTTTGTGTTCTTATTATGACGGGATAGTGAGATTGAAGCGGTCCAGGCCAACCTTACGCGACGCCGTCATGAGACCGGCTCGCACTTGACGTGTGGCTTGTTCCACACATGCGGTTGGTGGATGCCGGTTTCTCTCACTATAGTTGTCATGGGATTAACACCGAGTTTGTCAACCATAATATCACCGTTGTGGCTTTCCGTAGGTAAGAATCGTTCTTAGCATCTACTCCCATAAGCCACGTAAAACATGCAACAACAAAGTAGAGGCGTCTAACTTGTTTTTGCAGGAAGTGTTTTCTGTGATATGGTATGGCCCAAGATGTGATGTGTATATTGTATGCGATGATCATGTTTTGTAATGTTTCATGACTTGCATGTCGATGAGTACACAACCGACAGGAGCCATATGGTTGTCTTTATAATTGTGTATGACCTGCGAGTCAACTTCTTATACGCCATGTAATAGCTTTACTTTATCGCTAAGTAGTTAGCAATAGTTGTAGTTGCTATTCGTGGTGGAGGCAATCATGGTGGAGTGATGGAGATCATGCCGAACGCACAAGATGGAGATCATTGCGAGGATTGGCTATACCATGTCACATAAAGTTATATGCATGTGATGTTTATCCTTTATGTATCTTATTATGCTTAGATCGACGGTAGCATTATAAGATGATTCCTCACTTAAAGATCAAGATAAAATTGTGTTCTCCCCAAGTATGCACCGCTATAAAGTTTGTCGTGTCCAAGCATCACGTGATGATCGGGTGCTATAGACTCTACGCTCACATACAACGGGTGCAAGCCAGTTTTGCACACGCGGAAATACTTGGGTCTAGCTTGACGAGCCTAGCATGTACAGACATGGCCTCGGAACACAAGAACCGAAAGGTTAAGCATGAGTCATATGAATGATATGATCGACACTTTGTTGTCCACCATTGAAACCACATCTCTTCTCGTGATGATCGGATTAGGTGTGGTGAATTTGGATCGTGTTCACTAAACAACTTGAGGGATGTTGAATTTAGTGGGAGTTCATCTAGTAATTTGATTAAGTTGAACTATTTATCATGAACATAGTCTAAATTGTACTTGCCAATACTGTAGATCACATGGCCAAGTCCAACTTCAACTTCAACGTTTTTGCTGAGAAGGAAAAGCTTAGAAACAATGGGTCTAACTTCACCAATTGGTTCCGCAATCTAAGAATCATTCTGTCTGGCGGACAAAAGGACTATGTCCTTGGGAAAGCGTTAGGTGACCCCCCTGCTGCAACTGCGCCGGCTGATGAGAAAGCTGTCTATCAGTCGCGCAAAGATGATTATGGTGTGATTAAGAGTACCATGTTGTTTGCTATGGAACCGGAACTTCAAAATCGTTTTGAAGAGTATCCCGGGCCCTTTGAGATTCTCGAGGAGCTGAAAACCATGTTTCAGACTCAAGCCCGTTCTGAGAGATATGAGATCTCTGAGAAGTTCTTTAATTGCAAGATGGAGGAAGGGAGTTCCGTTAGTGAGCACGCCATAAAGATGACGGGCTACACTCAACGCCTTGAGCAACTGGAATGCACGATTCCAGAGGAGCTCAAGATTGACAGGGTTCTGCAATCACTCACTCCCAGCTACAAAAGTTTTGTAGTAACTCATAATCAGATTGGTTCCACTGATACGATCACCGAGCTCTTCGCAAAGCTGAAGGCCGCGGAAGTGGACATCAAAAAGGATAATCATGTGTTGATGGTCAACAAGCCCACCATTAAGAAAGGTAAGGGAGCAAAGAAGCCCTTCAAGAAGGGCGACGGCAAGCGCAATGCTCCTGCTGAGAAGAAGCTCAAGTCTGGTCCTAAGCCGGACACTGAGTGCTTCTATTGCAAGGACAAGGGTCATTGAAGCATATCGTCCAAGTACTTAGCGGACAAGAAGGCTGGCACCATCAAAGGTATATTTGATATACATGTTATTGATGTTTTCCTTACTAGCCCTCGTTGTAGTGCACAGGTATTTGATACCGGTTCGTTGCTAATATTTGTAACTCAAACAGAGCTACGGAATAGACGGCGCTTATGAGGGATGAGGTGACGGCGCTGGCAACGGATCAAGAGTTGATGTGATGGCCGTCGGCACGCTCTCCTTAGTTTTACCTTCGGGATTAGTTTTAAACCTTAATAAATGTTATTATGTGCCTGCGTTGAGCATGAACATTATTTCTGGATCGTGTTTATTGCAAGACGGTTATTCATTTAAATCGGAGAATAATGGTTGTTCTATTTATATGAGTAACATCTTTTATGGTCATGCACCTCTTATGAATGGTTTATTTCTTCTAAATCTCGAAAGGGATGATACACACATCCATAACATTGAGGCTAAGAGATGGAAAGTAGATAGTGATAATACTACTTATTTGTGGCACTATCGTCTAGGTCATATTGGTGTAAAGCGCATGAAGAAACTCCATTCTGAAGGACTTTTGGAGTCTCTTGATTTTGAATCATTTGACACATGCGAACCATGCCTCATGGGCAAGATGATCAAAACCCCGTTCTCCGGTATGATGGAGCGAGCAATGGACTTGTTGGAAATCATACATACCGATGTATGCGGACCGATGAGTGTTTCGACGCGCGGTGGATATCGCTATTTCCTCACTTTTACCGATGACTTAAGTAGATATGGGTATATCTATTTAATGAAACATAAATCTGAAACATTTGAAAAGTTCAAGGAATTTCAGAATGAAGTGGAGAACCATCATAACAAAAAGATTAAGTTTCTACGATCCGATCGTGGAGGTGAATATTTGAGTTATGATTTTCTCACGCATCTTAAAGCAAGTGGAATCGTTTCACAACTCACGCCACCCGGAACACCACAGCGCAATGGTGTGTCTGAACGCCGGAATCGAACCCTATTAGATATGGTCCGATCAATGATGTCTCTTCCTGATTTGCCGTTATCATTTTGGGGTTATGCATTAGAAACCGCTGCGTTCACTTTAAATAGGGCTCCATCTAAATCCGTTGAGACGACAACGTATGAACTGTGGTTTGGTGCTAAACCTAAGTTGTCGTTTCTTAAAGTTTGTGGATGCGAAGCTTACGTCAAGAAGTTGACGCCGGACAAGCTCGAACCCAAAGCGGAGAAATGCGTCTTCATAGGATACCCTAAGGAAACTATTGTGTATACCTTCTATCACGTAACCAAGGCAAAGTGTTTCGAAAGAACGGTTCCTTTCTTGAGAAGGAGTTTCTCTCGAAACAAGTGAGTGGGAGGAAAGTAGAGCTAGACGAGGTTATTGAACCTTCTCTTGAATTGGAGAGTAGCGCAAGACCGAAAGTGTTCCAAGGTCACCGCATCAACAATAGAGGAAGCTAATGACAAGGATCATGAAGCTTCGGACGATGTCATTCGAGCGTCGCAGTCGACAAGGTCGCGTGCCCTCCCGAGTGGTACGGCAACCTGTCTTGACTGTCTTGTTGGTAGAAGACAGTGAACCTACGAACTATGAGGAAGCGATGATGAGCCCAGACTAGAAATGGCTGGAAGCCATGAACCAATTGGGATCCATGAGCGAAAACCAAGTATGGACTTTGGTGGATCCTCCTAGCGACCGAAAGGCCGTTGAGTGCAAATGGATATTCAAGAAGAAACGGACACGGATGGTAATGTTACTGTCTATAAAGCACGGCTTGTCGCAAAGGTTTTCGACAAGTTCAAGGTGTTGACTACGATGATACTTTCTCTCCGTAGCGATGTTTAAGTCCATTCGGATTTTATTAGCAATTGCTGCGTTTCATGATTATGAAATATGGCGATGGATGTCAAGATCGCTTTCCTCAATGGGAACATTGATGAAGAGTTGTATATGATGCAACCCAAGGTTTTGTCGATCCTAAGGATGCTAGTAAAGTATGCAAACTTCAGCTCCATTTATGGATGAAGCAAGCATCTCGGAGTTGGAACCTTCGTTTTGATCAAATGATCAAGAGTTTTGGATTTGTTCCAAATTGCTCAAGCTTTTATCTACAAGAAAGTGAGTGGGAGCTCGGTGACGCTTTACATGTATGTGGATGACATATTGATTATCGGAAATGACATCAACATGCTTAACGATGTGAAGAGTTATTTGAACAAGTGTTTTTCAATGAAAGACCTAGGTGAAGCTGCTTATATATTGGGCATCAAGATCTATAGAGATAGACAAAGACGCTGATAGCTTTAAGCGAGTACATACCTAGACAAAGTTCAAAAGGTTCGTAATGGATAAGGCAAAGAAATGTTCAAAGGCCTATGTTGTCGTGTAAGATATTGAGCAAGGCTCGGTGTCCATTACGATGAAATGATAGGGAAGCTATGAGCAAAGTGCCTTATGCCTCGGCCATAGGTTCCATCATGTATGCCATCTTGTGTACTAGACCGGATGTGTCCAATGCTCTTAGTTTGACGAAAGATATCAAAGTGATCCAAGAGTGGAACATCGACAGCCGTGAAGAACATCCTAAAGTACCTAAATAGGACTAAAGAAATGTTCTTAGTCTATGGGGTGATGAACAGCTTTGTCGTAAAAGGTTACGTCGACGCTAGTTTTGACAATCGACAAGGATGATTCTAAATCTCGACGTGATACATTTATATTTTGAATGGAGGAGCGTGAGTCGGAGAAGCTGCAAGCAAAGCGTGATCGCGGGATCTACATGAGAAGCGAATACATGGCTGCCGCAGCGTCAAGTGAAGGAGTTTGGATCAGAACTTCATCATCGAGCTTGGCGTGGTTCCAAGTGCATTGGACCCACTGGAGATATTGTGTGACAACATCGCGCCATAGCACTCGCTAAGGAACCAAGATATCATCCAAAGACCAAGCATATCAACATAAGTTTCATATAATCCGAGATTATATAGCGGATGGAGATCTGAAGATTAGCAAAGTACATACGGATCCGAATGTCGCAGATCCATTGACTAAACCTCTTCCACGTAAAACATGATCAACACCTCAAAGGCCATGGGTGTGAGATTGTTTCGAGATAAACTAGATTATTGACTCTAGTGCAAGTGGGAGACTGTTGGAATTATGCCCTAGAGGCAATAATAAAGATGTTATTATTATAATTCTTGTTCATGATAAAGTTTATATTCCATGCTAGAATTGTATTAAGCGGAAACATTAATACTTGTGTGGTTTTGAACAACACCGTGTCCCTGTATGCGCCTCTAAGGACTAGCTCATTGATCAATGATGGTTAAGGTTTCCTAACCATAGACATGAGTTGTCAATTGATAATGAGATCATATCATTGGGAGAATGATATGATGGACAGACCCAAACTAAGCGAAGCAATTAGATCGTTTCATCGTGTTCATCTTCAAGCTTTTCCTATGTCAAATATTGTATTCCTTAGACCATGAGATAATGCAACTCCTGGTACTGGAAGAAAGCTTTGAGGTCATCAAACGTCATCCTATGAGAGGGTGATCATAAAGGTGTCTCTCGTGATCGGAAAGTATCATTGGGTTGTATGTATCGAGATGGAATTTGTCCCTCCCAAGTCGGAGAGATATACTTGGCCCACTCGGTAATCGATATCAACACCGCTTGCAAGAATGTGGTTAAGGAGTTAATCACAAAGTGATATCGGATTACGAACAGTAAAGTACTTGCGTGAATGAGATTGAACTAGGTATGACGCATCGACGATCGAATCTCGGCAAGTAAAATATCGCGAGACGGGGAATATATATATGTGATTGATTGAATCTCGCATCGTGGTTCATCCGATATGATCATCTATGAATGTGTGGAGTCAATATGGGTGCCTGCACCGCTGTTGATTATTGATAGAAGATCAGGTATGCATATTCTCGAACCCGCAGGGTCACACACTTAACGTATCTCGACGCTAGGATAGATTGGATAATTGGTTTATTAATTTTTGTTCGGAGTATCGGATGGGATCCGGGACATCACGAGAGGTTCCGGAATGGTCCAGAGAATAAGATTTATATAAGGCGGTGCAGTTTTGGAGTTCGAATTGTTCCGGTTAATCGGTATTGTACCGAAGCTTCTAGAACCTTCCGGAAGGGTACCAACGTGGCCCCACCTTCCGGGAGGGGCATGGGCCTATGAGGGAGTGTCCTGGCGCATTGGGCCAGGGCACAAGGCCCCATAGGGCCCAGCCGATCCTAGAGAGTTTAAATCGTTTAAACTAGAGATAGGGTTTCTAGAAGACGGAGAGTCCATGCCCCCACTCCTTATCCTTTGGGCTTGGGGAGGGCTAGGCTGCGCCTCTATATAAAGAGGGTGGGCGCACCAACCCCCCACACCTCTCCTCCAAACCCTAGCCGCCTTGCTAGCTTTCCTCTCTCCCTCCCGACTGTTTGTAGGCGAAGCCCTGCTGCAGAAATTCTCCACCATATACACCACGCCGTCGTGTTGTAGATCCAATATATCTCTCCACCATACTTGCTGGTCCGAGGAAGGAGGAGACGTCGAGGTGATGCACGTGTGCATCTCACGGAGGCACCGCCACTTGTGGTGCTAGATCGGATCGGATCGCGAGGAGGAGAAGCGAGTACGACTACATCATCCACGTTCCGACGAACGTTCCGCTGTGCGAATCTTCAAGGGTATGAAGATCTAATCCAATCTCTCTCGTTGATTGCATCTCCTAGATTAGATCTTAAAGGGTATGCCCAATCGCGCGACCCCTCCGTCCCCCAAAACCCTAAGCACCCTAGTCCTCTTCGGTTCCACGGGCTCGAACCACCGCCGCTCTCGGTAAGCCAGCAAGACGGCGACACGAGGGACCCCTTTTCCCCGATTTCTTCCCCATCCTGGACCTCCCGATCGGCATCATCTTCTCACCGCTTTTCCCCCTGTGTTCTGCAGCGTGCCGCCGCAGATTGCTCGTCGGAGCTGCGGAGGAGAACCATTGCCGCCGTTAGAGGAAGAGAGGGTCAATTGAGGCAGACGAGACCGCGAGGAGAGAGACGATCACCGCGCCGCCTTCCCTTCCTCGAGGTGCACCCGAGCGCCGCCGCCGTCGCCACCAACACCGCCGCCGCCCACAGCCGCCGTCGACACATCTGTAAGTCACCGAGCCACCCCCTCCGTTTGATCTGTAACCTGTGGCTCGGATTAGTCCTAGACCCGAAGGGGTATCAGCCAAGGCAGCAGTGGCAAGCCGCGTGGCGAAAGTGCGTCGCCGCCAAGCCGCCCACTGCCACCGCCCAACAGGCTGCCACCGGCGCGATCTGGGTTAGGGTTTAGGTTGGTTGTTTTGATTTGGCGATTTGGTTTTAATCTTGCGAAATTCCTATAAAATCGAATATTTGGCCAAATCTAGCTTGTAATATACTGTTGGATTCCTAATTTTATGTAGAATCCAAATATGTAATATTATTGCAGGTTTATGTAATGTTTTAGGTGTAGTTTTTAATCATTGGATTAGAGAATTTTAATCTATATAAAAATAATGGAAATTCCTTTTTGTTTGAATCTTGTTGCAATACTCTTGTTTCCACAATACCTACTGAACAAAATCGTTAAACCTTGCTTAGGATCATTAGATCTATCTTGGGGCTAACTAAATGGTTGATCTCCTTAAAATCCTAGGATTTGTTTAGTGACACTATAGTAGATCTAAACTCTTGGAAAATAATCATAGCGACACCCTTACACTATCACAACACAAACTTGCCACCCCGATCAATTTAACCAACCTTGCATAAATTACCATGTTTCATGCATGCATGTTTTCCTTTGTGTATACTTTGAGCAAGTTGTGATCAATTCTTGTTTGTGAATCGTTAGATTGCTCGGAGTGCGCTAAGGAGTGCTATTGTGTAGAGTGCTGCTCGGATCAAGGCAAGTTACGCCACTTGTTCAAAATTTTGTCCCAGTTTTGATTCTATGCATGTGATCTTCAAAATTCTATAGTATGCATGTGTAGGATGATCTAGTAGAATTCTTCCTTAGTATTATTTTGCAAGTGCGATAATTTTGTAGTATGCCTTGAGTAGCTCTATACTTAGGATTTCCCATCCTAATAGGTTACCCCTGTTTTTACTAAGTATTGCTTGCTATGCTATATATACAAAGTACCGTTGGGGGGTTCGAAAGACAAAGAATTTTTCTAAGTATAAAGGCTCTCTAGAGCAAACTTTTATTCTCAAATCCACTTCAAAATAAAACTAAGTTTTCTTCTGGGCGGAATGGTTGTCGGGACAACGAGTGAGATTTTGGTGGAGGACGGCCGCCCAGGAATCAAAGAAGTCTGCCATGTTTCAGAATTCAGAAGCTTCCAGTGCAACCACAATACATTATGGGCTCTGTCTTGGCCTAGTAGTGGGAAACCTCACCTGGGTACCAACATTTGGAGGTTCTTGGCACGGTTGGATCCAGAAGGTAGAGGGGCTACTAAGGGAAAGCCTCTCCATGGTCTCGTCTGTTAAAGGACTTGATCGTGGATTGTGGGTAAAGTGCACAAACTCTCGAGAGTATTGCAATCTGATCGATCAGCCGTGTTCACGGAAACAAAACAACATTGAGCATCTGAAGGATGGAGCCTCTGAAGGATCTTCCTCTCTCTTTTCTAAAACAAAGTTTTGAAACCCCATGGCGTGCGTAATATCGCCAATGGGTGGGAATTTGGGAACTTGGTGTGTAATATCCAAGTGACGCTTGGTGTGTAATATCCAAGTGTTTCGTTGTTTGGACACTTGGTGCGTAATATCCTTTTGTGCCACTCGACCTTGTTTTATCTAAGAAAATGTTTACAAAGTAGGACAATCCTCTCTTCTTCTCTCTACTTACGAAACAACAATTAGCTTTGAGCAAATGAACTCTACAGCCTATACCAGGCTTGCATGTAGGGTTAGTCTTTTCTCTCCTTGGTGTAATTTGCCAATACATTCAAAGTATTGACCCAACTTGTTGGATGCACGTCTTATGTGCAGAATACGAAGATTGAAAGGTGCGTAGGGATCGCGGGTCTACACTCGACAAGCCTGGGGCGTTGATGGACTCATGCTGCTTTTATGTTTCCGCTGTTATTTGAGCTAGCATAATGCTAAGCAATTTTTGTAATAATTACATACTCTGGAATTCTTCGTGTAATAAAGACTTTGTGTTTTACATGATATTTCATCGACTGTGAGTGCTAGCTATTGATCCAGGGACTAGCATGTTAATCACAGGGACTTAGGATCTTACCGATCCGAGGTCACTACAGATGGTATCAGAGCACATCGTTGCCTGTAGGACGTGACCCTAGGATTGGAACCACCTGTAATTTTAGTACCTTACTTGTTTCCTACTAAGTTATTTTTCCACACATCTAGTATCTGCCTTACCTCTACTTGTTTAAGTATCTAACCCTCATTCTTCTAACTCAAAGATGACAAGCTTCCTCTACACCGTCATGACATCGAGCCCCTTCGCTTTGGAGGATGCCTCATGGACCTACTCACGCTTGGATCTTCCTCTCCCAACAATACAAGGGAGCACAATGAAGAAACTTCACAAGGACGCTGTTGGGGAGTCAAGGTCATCCAGCCGGGAAAAAGAGCGAGGCAAGAACCGGAGGAAGACATAGCAATCCACATTGTTAGCGATTCCAAGGAGAAGGCCCTTAGCATTAGCTTGCAAGAACTCATTGGTCGCCTATGTGGACGCTCATCATGAAGCTCTCCAAGGACAACTGCCGGGCCTCTTTGGAAGACGAGATGAGGAAGGAATTCCCATGGAGTTAACCTTTGAGGAAAGAACTTCTACCAAGCGTCGAAGAACACAATATCAAGACTTGGAGTGCCACATCCATGACCTTGAGAAGGGTACCTTCCTCGAGATGTTGAAGAACGACGAGCTATGCGCCCTCATCAAGGAGAAGGAAGAAATGATCAAGCAGCAGGAGGAGGCAATGAAGCTCCAAGAGATAAAATTCCAGGACCAAGATAAGAAGTTCGCTAACCAAGAGAAGAGGGTGATAAATAAAAACAAGAGAATTAGAGAACTCAAACAGCAGATCGATGGAGATGAAGTGCAAACTGAAGGCCTTTGCAAGATTATCAATGATGTGCGTGCTTCCAAGAGGGACTTGGTAAAGCAACTTGAAGCCGCAATGAAGTCAAGTTTAGTGGAGGAACTACAAAACGAGAAGGAGGGACTTCAGGAGCAGCTGGAAGCCACTACCAAGAAGCTACAAGATGAGATAAAGGACCTCCAAGAGAAGCTTGAAGCCACCACAAAGGAGATGGAGTTGTACAAGACAACTCTAGAGCAAGAAGGCTACTCATTTGAGGACGAGGAAGAGGAAGGCGTGGAGGATGTGTAGTAGTTGGACCACCTTTAATTCTATAGTAGAACGTTATTCGCAAATGTAATAAGTACCAAGACAAGTCTGGTTAGTTAAACTTGGTTGTTCCTATGTTAAATCTGTCTTGTGTGTCTTGTGTGCCTTGTGTGCTGGATGTGTTTTTCATAAGGGTAGGAGTTTACTACTTAGTCTTTCTGTCTATTTCTTAACTATTATCCTAAACCCCACAGATGCCGCCAAGACGTGCGAACCCCGAAATCCCGCCAGAAATAGCAGAACTTTTGGCCACTCAGAACCAGCTGATCCAACTGCTCACTCAGAACATGCAAAACAACAACAACAACAACCCGCCACCACCACCACCTCCGCCACCTCCTCAACAGGATCGCTTGACTCGGTATTTGAGGCTGAATCCACCTACCTTCACTAGCAGCACTGAACCAATCATCGCTGATGACTGGCTGCGTACGATCAACAAGAAGCTAGATGTAACACCCTCAGAATCGGACCTATGCAATTTTGAACAAAATTCGCCAAACCCGCATAGAAACGATTCAAAGGTGCCCACCAGGCACTTTCGTGCGGGTGGAAAACGAAGTAATAACATTACACAACAGTCCTCGATGGAACCCACAGAACAGATATATATAACAGCGACTCAAAGAGTCAAGATTACAGATATAATATACAAATATCCAAATCACCTTGAAAACGATAGAGCGTCCAGCTACGGACAAGATGCAAATGGGGCTAAGAGCCCTGAAGAATAACCAATGGCGTCCATAACCCTGCCCAGGCCAAGCCGGAAGGGTAACCCTGCTAACGACGTCGATCTCAAACCTGCTTAAACAAAAGGGGTGCCGACAAAGGGCAAAGGAAAAAGAAGGAGCGTCGATCGAGGCCAAGACAGCGAGGCTAGAATTCGGCGGTCCTCGCCTACATAGGTATGGTGGACTGAGCGACAGCGGCAGCATGCACTAAACAACCTATAGAGACTCGATACAACTGGCGGTTATCAAAGGGGGATAAGAGTGACCTATCCGGATCCAACCTGAAGCTAACACCAAACAAACCCATCCTGGTGTTTCCCCCTCGAGACCAAACGAGGAAGTCAACCGAGGAACCCACACAGTTGGCAGTTTTACTTGTTCAGTTATCGTTGCAGCAATTACTAGTCAGGTTTAGTTAATCGTCCTGATAAAATAAGCAGTGGGCCCTTTTAATTAACCATTCCGTTATAGTTGTATCACTTACTAATCAGGTATGAATAGCATGATGTAATCCCGAAACCCAGCAGTTGTTGGTACTTTTATTTAGCCATTTCGTTGTAGTTGCAATACTTACTAGTCAGGTACAATGGTCGCAAGCGACAACTCAAACAAGCAATTGTGGGCAGTATTATTTAGCCATTCCGTTATAGTGAAGCTGATTACTAGTCATTATAAGTCAAATTTATAACGATAAACTTTAGTTATGCTTGTCTATGATCGAGATACTGTGCTCCAAGTCGTCCATATCCGCGGACACGGCTTTCAGAAAGTTTTACCCGGCCGGGGTGCACCAATAGCAACACACGCTCGATCAACCTCGGAAAAACCAAATCAAAACCCAACGAGGCTTTCACGACTGAACAATCATAGGATTCAGAAATATTTCAGGGGCCACCCTTAAGTAGAACTCGCAACGGCCGCCGGCTCAGACGGGCTTAAGGTTGTGGGGACGGTGAGAACGAGGAACCCGAAGTGTGGCTGGGCTTGTCGACACATGAATCGTGCCACGATCCTAAAGACAAAGGTGCTCCTCGCACAAAAGTAAATAGAAAGTAGCATGGCATAAGCACAGGATAGTAAATAAAACCTCAAACTAGTTTGGCCCCAAGAAATAAGACTGAATCAAGCTCGCTCGGGGTCCCATATACCTCCGGATGTGGATAGCGCGATAAATCAAGGAACAGTATCAAGTACTCGGGGTCTTACGGACACAAGTGGGCGTTAAACCAAATATTTTCTATCACCCACCGATGCCTCGCTTATTTCAATTTTAGTTGTTAAACAGAAATTAAAGTGACGATAAGTAAAACTAGAATCATCTCCAACATCAACATGCGGCAATACATCAAGAATCGTGGCATATGATGACACACATCAAGACTTGAGCAAGCAACTACGACGCCAAGTCCAACTATCTACCAAACAACAGGTAATAGGATGTGTCCAAGGCAATATAGGGCTGCACGGTATACCAGTACGGAAACTAAAGCATCGCAATACGTATAGCAATAGATCAACAGAGGAAGAAATACTATAAAAGTAAGATAGGTAGAAAGAGGAGATGCTCTTTGAAAACATTGTCGAAGGATCATCCAAGATCGGTAAGCTCACAACAACTCAACGGCCTTATCCGCGAAGAAGCAAAACACTAGAAGGAACACCGGATGCACTATTTAATACAACGGCAGAAGATCGGCATGATGCATGCATGATGAATGGCATGGCAAAGATGCGATACAATTAGGTCATATTAATCGGAACCGGGGTCCCGACATTTAATATATGGTTCAAGTTGTTTATACCCCCGCATATTAAATGTTGTGTTATCAAGACAAAAGGTAGTACCGGTTCGCTACACAAATTTAAATGAGGCCAATATAAGGCTAGATTTGCCCGCATATGGGCCCCATATTTAATTATGAGGTGAATCGGCATAAGGCCCCCAAACCACATGATATGCATGCGAGATGTCAATTAAGTATGCAACAATTCATATAGTTGACCATTTAATTAAATAGGGTTCTCGGAGAGGTGATCACACATTGAGGGTTCCTGACGAACTTGGGGTTCCGGGGTTCGGGGTTCGGGGTCGGTCTCGGGGTCCAGGGTTCGACGAACTTGGGGTTCCGGGGTTCGGCCTGCGGGGTTCGACGGAACGTTCTCGGCTCCGGGGTTAGGGTATCGGATCGGGGTAGTAGATCTGGTCGCTTGGCATCCGTGAAGTAGAACTCGTAGTCCGTATTTAGTCGGTGGAGATCTTGGTTCCGGGTTGGAGTACCTGTCGCACATGTGGCCTTCGGGTCCTATGACGATGATCTTGTCGTTCGAGAAGAACTTGTCGGGTCCGCACTTCGAATTCCGTGAGGCTACCTTGACGCTCCGTGTCGGAGTCCTTGAGGGTTCCTCCTTATTTACCGGTGGCGAACTTCCAAACGGCGTCAGGGTCCTCGGGGTGCGCCAGGCCCATTCTTCAACGTCGTGGTCGAGACGATCTTGGCGTTCAAGAAGAAGATCATGCGGGTTCCAGGCAGAAGATCTTGGCGTCCGTCCCGTCTTCAGTGTCGAACTTGCGTCAGCGATCTTGGGGGGGGTTCGACGGGGAACGGTTGGTCTCGCCGGGACGGGTCATCGAGCGATGTTCACGCTTTAGAACAACAACCACAGGGTCACATCTGGCCGCGTAGAGCAAAAGAACTGCACGCGAAAACACGGATACGGGTACCACCACAGCAACCGAGGCACGCATCGGCTTCCTGGGCTCTGCGTGCGCCATCGCGAGGACGGCAGGGTCGAGGCAGGACCGGCGGATTCCGGCGGGGAGCTCGCTGGCGCAGGCAGCGGAGACGGCGGTCGGAGCACGGGGCCGGGCGGCAGGGGCGCCGGCGACCGCTCGGGAGACGAGGAACGCTGCCGGAGGGCGACGCCGGGAGAGGCTCAAGGCGCGGAGCAGGAGGGGGAGGTTGGCGCGGGACGCTGCTGGCGGAGCTTCGGCGCTGGCGGCAAGGCGGGCGGCGCGGGCGGAGGTGGCTTTGCGCAGCGGGTGGAGCGAAAGCGGCGGCAGGTGGCGGCGCGGGCGGTTGCCGAGGTGCGCGGCGGCGCGGGAGCGTGGCGGAGAAGCTGCGCCGGGCGAGGCGGGGCGGGGCGAGGCGCTGGCTCGGGAGGCGGCGCAGCGTGCGCTCGCGGGGGCTGGCTGCGGAGCGAGGGAGGCCGGAGAGGATGTTGCAGAGACCGCGCGCGAGGCGGTGGCGAGCTCGCCGGCGCGGGAAGCAAGTGGCCAGGGGGGAGGCGAACGGGGCGGTCGCGGGAGAGAACGAGAGGGATGGGAGGTGGGGGACGGGCAGGGAACGCGGGCCAGATGGCTGGGGCCACGCGACCAGTGGGGTGCGGATCCGAGGGACTGGTGGGGCCTAGTGGTGTCGGTGGAAGTGTGCTCTGTGTAAAGGCGCCTGGTGTGTTGTGTGTGTGTGTTCACTGCGGGGTGGGACCGGGGTTGGTGGGGAGAGTGGGTGCTGGTTGGTGGGAGGTGAGAGAGGGAGAGAGTTTGGTGAGGTGTCAACGCGGGATAGGATAGAGGGGAGAGAGGGGTGAGGTGGCGAGAGCCGATTGGGGGGAGTGATGTGGCTGGGGTGTGTGGGTAGAACTTTAGGTGGGATTAGGATTTAGATGGGGCTGGCAGGGTGGACCGTTTTAGTTCCTGGGGGTGGTCGTTCGGGTCGGTCGGCCCGTTCGACTGCCCCCACTAAAATAAATATAAATTTTATTTATTTCAAACAAAGCTTTTGCAAACCGATATCGGGCAAAACAAAATATTCTGGCGACCCGGATTTTGATGTTTGAATCAAGAGGGGGCGTTTTAGAAAACAAAACGGGTGTTGCGAAAATAGTTTTGGCAAACAATGCATGATGATGACGATGCAATGCACAAATTCAACGCGATTTTCTAGTAGTGGTTTTGCGGGATGCCACAATTCGACACCACTAACAATGGATCTCGCCCGAGAGATCCCCCTCATGACGAAGAAGGAAGGTCGCGATCTCTATCTTCTTCTTTCTTTCTAGTCCTCACGCGACCACTACAAAACAAGAGGTCCGTGAACGCCGTCGTCGAAGAACACTCCGGAGCAAAAGGTCGGAGGTAGAGGTATCAGCAAATAAAGCCACCTCTAACTTCGGTGGACGGAGTAAAATCGCTGGATCCACTGATTCGAGGTACAAGAGCGAATGATAAGAGTAGTCGGATGGTGATCAGTCCATCGCGCACCCAAACCATTACTCTGCACACGAATAGGCGGATTATGCAACCAACTCTCGGAATCAAACTGAAGATCTCGACAAGCGAGGTTCGGAAACAAAGGAGTGATGCAGACTCGGCATCGGATCTGGCGTAGATGATGTCGTCGCGTCGGAAAACACCGGGAAGCTCAAACAAGGAACAAAGAATGATACCACAACAGACGGATTCATCAGGCAGCTTGAACACCGGACGGTAGAACACCATTGTCAAAGAGGAAGCGAAACCCTGAAGGTACGACGGAACCCAACCACGAGAATTCCTGGACTCGAAGAAAGGGACGAGAGCGGATTCAAAACACGTAGAGGTAAGAGGAGAACAGCAGAGGGGTAAGGAGTAAAATCAGACCTATTCAGAACTATCCAACCGATTTTGCAAAATAGTTTTGACACTCTACTTCGGCCGTTAGCTAGGTTATCCTACAGGCTGGACTTGTGGGGGTATCGCAACTGCTGAGCTCTCATACCACTCTGTAACACCCTCAGAATCGGACCTATGCAAGTTTGAACAAAATTCGCCAAACCCGCATAGAAACGATTCAAAGGTGCCCACCAGGCACTTTCATGCGGGTGGAAAACGAAGTAATAACATTACACAACAGTCCTCGATGGAACCCACGTAATGAGAGATATATATATGACTCAAAGAGTCAAGATTACGATATAATATACAAATATCCAAATCACCTTGAAAACGATAGAGCGTCCAGCTACGGACAAGATGCAAATGGGGCTAAGAGCCCGAAGAATAACCAATGGCCCATAACCTGCCCAGCCGGAAGGGTAACCCCGCTAACGACATCGATCTCAAACCCGCTTAAACAAAAGGGTGCCGACAAAGGGCAAAGGAAAAGAAGGAGCCAAGATCGAGGCCAAGACACGGCGAGGCTAGAATTCGCGGTCCTCGCCTACATAGGTATGGTGGATCGAGCGACAGCGCAAAGATGCACTAAACAACCTATAGAGACTCGATACAAGGCGGTTATCAAAGGGGATAAGAGTGACCTATCCGGATCCAACTCAAGATAACACCAAACAAACCCATCCCGTGTTTCCTCGAGACCAAACGAGGAAGTCAACCGAGGAACCCACACTGGCGCTTTACTTGTTCAGTTATCGTTGCAGCAATTACTAGTCAGGTTTAGTTAATCGTCCTGATAAAATAAGCAGTGGGCCCTTTTAATTAACCATTCCGTTATAGTTGTATCACTTACTAATCAGGTATGAATAGCATGATGTAATCCCGAAACCCAGCAGTTGTTGGTACTTTTATTTATCCATTTCGTTGTAGTTGCAATACTTACTAGTCAGGTACAATGGTCGCAAGCGACAACTCAAACAAGCAATCGTGGGCAGTATTATTTAGCCATTCCGTTATAGTGAAGCTGATTACTAGTCATTATAAGTCAAATTTATAACGATAAACTTTAGTTATGCTTGTCTATGATCGAGATACTGTGCTCCAAGTCGTCCATATCCGCGGACACGGCTTTCAGAAAGTTTTACCCGGCCGGGGTGCACCAATAGCAACACACGCTCGATCAACCTCGGAAAAACCAAATCAAAACCCAACGAGGCTTTCACGACTGAACAATCACAGGATTCAGAAATATTTCAGGGGGCCACCCCTTAAGTAGAACCCGCAACGAAGCCGGCCGGCTCCGAGACGGGCTTAAGGTTGTGGGGACGGCTGTGAACGACTGGGAACCCGAAAGTGTGGCTGGGCTTGTCGACACCGCGGAATCGTGCCACGATCCTAAACAGTACAGTGTGCTCCTCGCACAAAAGTAAATACAGAAAGTAGCATGGCATAAGTACAGGATCGTAAATAAAACCTCAAACTAGTTTGTGGCCCCAAGAAATAAGACTGAATCAAGCTCTGGCTCAGGGGGGTCCCATATACCTCCCGGATGTGGATAGCGCGATAAATCAAGGAACAGGTATCAAGTACTCGGGGTCTTACGGGACACAAGTGGGCGTTCGGAAACCAAATATTTTCTATCACCCACCGATGCCTCTGCTTATTTCAATTTTAGTTGTTAAACAGAAATTAAAGTGACGATAAGTAAAACTAGAATCATCTCCAACATCAACATGCGGCAATACATCAATCGTGGCATATGACGACACACATCAGCACTTGAGCAAGCAACTACGACGCGCAAGTCCAACTATCTACCAAACAACAGGTAATAGGATGTGTCCAAGGCAATATAGGGCTGCACGGTATACCACAGGTACGGAAACTAAAGCATCGCAACACAGATAGCAATAGATCAACAGGAGGGGAAGAAATACTATAAAAGTAAGATAGGTAGAAAGAGGGAGATGCTCGCCTGAAAACATTGTCGAAGGATCATCCGAAGATCGGGGCGAAGCTCACAACAACTCAACGGCCTTATCCGCGAAGAAGCAAAACACTAGAAGGAACACCGGATGCACTATTTAATACAACGGCAGAAGATCGGCATGATGCATGCATGATGAATGACATGGCAAAGATGCGATACAATTAGGTCATATTAATCGGAACCGGGGTCCCGACATTTAATATATGGTTCAAGTTGTTTATACCCCCGCATATTAAATGTTGTGTTATCAAGACAAAAGGTAGTACCGGTTCGCTACACAAATTTAACTGAGGCCAATATAAGGCTAGATTTGCCCGCATATGGGCCCCATATTTAATTATGAGGTGAATCGGCATAAGGCCCCCAAACCACATGATATGCATGCGAGATGTCAATTAAGTATGCAACAATTCATATAGTTGACCATTTAATTAAATAGGGTTCTCGGAGAGGGGTTCACACATTGAGGGGTCCCGACGAACTTGGGGTTCCGGGGTTCGGGGTTCGGGGTCGGTCTCGGGGTCCAGGGTTCGACGAACTTGGGGTTCCGGGGTTCGGCCTGCGGGGTTCGACGGAACGTTCTCGGCTCCGGGGTTAGGGTATCGGATCGGGGTAGTAGATCTGGTCGCTTGGCATCCGTGAAGTAGAACTCGTAGTCCGTATTTAGTCGGTGGAGATCTTGGTTCCGGGTTGGAGTACCTGTCGCACATGTGGCCTTCGGGTCCTATGACGATGATCTTGTCGTTCGAGAAGAACTTGTCGGGTCCGCACTTCGAATTCCGTGAGGCGACCTTGACGCTCCGTGTCGGAGTCCTTGAGGGTTCCTCCTTATTTACCGGTGGCGAACTTCCAAACGGCGTCAGGGTCCTCGGGGTGCGCCAGGCCCATTCTTCAACGTCGTGGTCGAGACGATCTTGGCGTTCAAGAAGAAGATCATGCGGGTTCCAGGCAGAAGATCTTGGCGTCCGTCTCGATGTCGAACTTGCGCCGATCTTGGGGGTTCGACGGGAACGTTGGTCTCACGGACGGGTCATCGATATGTTCACGCTTTAGAACAACAACCACGTGGTCACATCTCGCCGCCAGAGCAAAAGAATCGCACGCAAAACACGGATACGGGTACCACCACAAGAACCGAGGCACGACGGCTTCCCTGGCTTCGCGCGCCATCGCGAGGGACGGTGGTCGAGGCAGGACCGGCGGATTCCGGCGGGGAGCTCGCTGGCGCAGGCAGCGGAGACGGCGGTCGGAGCACGGGGCCGGGCGGAAGGGGCGCCGGCGACCGCGGCTCGGGGCGACGAGGAACCGCTGGCCGAGGCGGCCGACGCCGGCGAGGCTCGGAAGGCGGCGAGCAGGGAGGGAGGTTGGCGCGACGCTGCTCGGCGGAGCTTCGCTGGCGCGCGGGCCAAGGCCGGGGCGCTGGAGGCGGGCGGAGGTGGCTTCAGGCGGGCGCGAGTGGTGCGGCGGAGCGAGGCAGGTGCGGGCGGGCGCGTTGCCGAGGTGCGCGGGCGGCGGAGCGGGCCGGAGAAGCTGCGCCGGCGAGGCGGACGGGCGGCGCAGCGCTCGAGGCGGCGCAGCTTGCGCCATGGGCTGGCTATGGAGGGAGGCCGGAGAGGATGTTGCAGAGACCGCGCGCGAGGCGGTGGCGAGCTCGCCGGCGCGGGAAGCAAGTGGCCAGGGGGGAGGCGAACGGGGCGGTCGCGGGAGAGAACGAGAGGGATGGGAGGTGGGGGACGGGCAGGGAACGCGGGCCAGGATGGCCAGGGGGCCACGCGGGACCAGGTGGGGGTGTGCGGGATCCGAGGGACTGGTGGGGCCTAGTGGTGTCGGTGGAAGTGTGCTCTGTGTGCGTGCGCCGGTGTGTGTTGTGTGTGTGTGTTCACTGCGGGGTGGGACCGGGGTTGGTGGGGAGAGTGGGTGCTGGTTGGTGGGAGGTGAGAGAGGGAGAGAGTTTGGTGAGGTGTCAACGCGGGATAGGATAGAGGGGAGAGAGGGGTGAGGTGGCGAGAGCCGATTGGGGGGAGTGATGTGGCTGGGGTGTGTGGGTAGAACTTTAGGTGGGATTAGGATTTAGATGGGGCTGGCAGGGTGGACCGTTTTAGTTCCCGGGGTGGTCAGTCTGCTCGATCGCCCACTAAAATAAATATAAATTTTATTTATTTCAAACAAAGCTTTTGCAAACCGATATCGGGCAAAACAAAATATTCCGGCGACCCGGATTTTGATGTTTGAATCAAGAGGGGGCGTTTTAGAAAACAAAACGGGTGTTGCGAAAATAGTTTTGGCAAACAATGCATGATGATGACGATGCAATGCACAAATTCAACGCGATTTTCTAGTAGTGGTTTTGCGGGATGCCACAATAGACACCGTGCAAGCTGTCGGAGCCGAGGCGGCAGTGCGTTATGCACCAAATTTTGAAGGACCTCTGCGAATGGTGGGATAACTACCAAGTCACCCACCGGATATTGATGCTATCACTTGGGAACAGTTTGAGTTAGCTTTTGACTCATCATGTGGCCGGTGTCATGGTTTCTCTAAAGAGGCGCGAAGTTTCATGACCTACACCAAATGCACTGCTCACCGAGTATGGTGAGCTTTTCAATAAGCTAGCCCGTTATGCACCCGATGATGTTTCCACCGATGCCAAGAGACAGAGGAGTTCTTAAGAGGGCTCAATGATGAGATATCCATTCAGCTTGTGGCTCGTAAATTTGACAACTTTCGTGAACTCTTGGACAGAGCCATTGTGGTTGAATCAAAGAGGAAGAGCATAGAAAATCGCAAGAGGAAATCCAACCTCCCAAACACTCGCCCGCACTGTATGCAATTCCTCACCACCACCTTATAACAATAATGGCCACAACCATAACGGTCATAACCATGGTGGTGACAAACACAATGGGCACAAAAACCGCAATGGAAATGGCGGCAATGGAAAGGATCTCAGTGAGGTGACATGCTTTAAGTGCAACAAGACAGGGCACTATGCAACCTCTTGCCCCGAGAGGAAGAATGGCAATGGAAATGGGAATGGACACAACCATGGCAATGGGAACTGGAAGAAGCCAAATCCTTTTGTCAAAGCCACGGTGAATCATGTTTCTATGGAGGATGCTTGTGAGGCGCCAGATTCTGTGATTGGTAAGTTCAAACTCAATTCTATTCCTGCAGTTCTTCTTTTTGATACTGGTGCATCACATTCATTCATATCAAGGGTATTTGTGGATAGAGGCAAGATACCAATGGAGACTATAAACTTTCCTCTTAGGGTAAGTTCTCCCGGGGGAGAATTAGTGGCAAACTCCGGTTGCCGGGATTTAGAACTAAGGATTGGGACACACATTTTTCCCACCAGTCTAGTAGTTCTAGAATCACAAGGATTAGACATAATCCTGGGCATGAATTGGATGACCGAGTATGAAGGAGTCATAGATTGTGCCAAGAGAACTGTCATGCTCACAACGCCGGAAGGGAAGAGGATTCGTATCAAGTCGAACTTCGCACTCAAAGAAGTCATGGTGAACTCTCTTAAGGGGGTTAGCTTGGATGAGGTACCTATTGTAAAGGAATACCCGGATGTCTTCCCGGAGGAACTACCAGGAATGCCACCCGACCATGATATCGAGTTTCTCATTGACTTAATGCCAGGCACGGGGCCGATAGCTAAGAGACCATACAAGATGGATGTGGACGAGTTAAAGGAAATCAAGAAACAACTTAAGGAACAATTGGACAAGGGTTCATCCAACCCAGCGCGTCATCTTGGGGGGCACCCTTCCTATTTGTGGAAAAGAAGGATAAAACCAAGAGGTTGGTTGTGGACTACCGCTCGTTGAACGAAGTGACTATTAAGAATAAGTATCCTCTGCCCAACATCAACGACCTGTTTGACCAGCTAAAAGGAGCCAGTGTGTTCTCAAAGATCGATCTACGATCGGGCTATTTTCAGCTAAAGATTCGAGAACAGGATGTGCCCAAGACATCATTCACCACAAGATACAGATTGTATGAGTACACCGTGATGTCTTTTGGTCTAACCAATGCCCCAGCATACTTCATGACCATGATGAACAAGGTGTTCATGGAATATTTGGACAAGTTTATCGTGGTATTCATAGATGATATACTCATATACTCTAAGGATGAGAAAGAACATGAAAAACATCTGCGCCTTATTATGGAAAAACTAAGAGAACACAAGTTGTATGCCAAATTCAGCAAGTGCGAGTTCTGGTTAAAGGAAGTGGGATTCCTTGGCCATGTTGTGTCGGCTAAAGGAGTTGCCGTAGATCCGAGAAAGGTAGTTTCCGTGACGGAATGGGAGTCACCCAAGAATGTGGGAGATATTAGAAGTTTCTTGGGCCTCGCAGGATATTACCGGAGGTTCATCGAAAACTTTTCCAAGATAGCAAAACCCATGACGGAACTATTAAAGAAGGAAAAGAAATTCCTATGGACCGAGGCATGTGAAGCAAGCTTTCAAGAGTTGAAGAAACGCCTTGTAACAGCACCAGTTCTGTGTCTGCCAGATATCCAGAAGGATTTTCAAGTCTATTGTGACGCTTCACGACAAGGACTTGGAAGTGTATTGATGCAGGATGGGAAAGTGGTATCCTATGCCTCCCGACAACTTAAGAACCACGAACACAATTATCCCACGCATGATTTGGAACTTGCATCTGTGGTCCATGCGCTCAAGGTATGGAGACACTACCTCATGGGCAAACATTGTGATGTGTTCACAGATCATAAAAGTTTGAAGTACATTTTCACCCAAAAGGAGTTGAATATGAGACAACGAAGATGGCTTGAGCTAATTAAGGATTATTACTTGGATTTACAGTACCACCCCGGAAAGGCAAACGTGGTGGCTGATGCCTTAAGTCGTAAGGTATATGTAAATGGACTTACCGCAGGGGAACTTCCAGAGGATTTATGCAAGCAATTCAGGGATCTCAGGTTGGAGATAGTCCCGAAAGGACACGTAGCGACTATGGAAATAGTATCCACCTTCCAAGAAAGAATCCAAGAAGCGCAAAAGGGGGATAAAGAGTTGGAAGAAATAAGAGTCCGGATAAATAAAGGAAAGACTAAAGAATTTCGTCTGGACGAACAAGGAACCCTTTGGTATGGGAAGCGTTTGTGCGTTCCCAATGACCCCGATATCAGGAAGATGATTTTACAAGAAGCTCATGATTCGCCATACTCAATTCATCCTGGTAACACAAAGAAGTACATGGATGTGAAGGATAGATTCTGGTGGAATAATCTAAAGCGAGACATCGCAGTATATTTCGCAGATGTGTGCAACAGAGTTAAAGCCGAGCATCAGAAACCGGCAGGATTACTACAACCACTACCTATACCCGACTGGAAGTGGGACAAGGTAGGCATGGATTCCATCACGGGATTACCCCGGACTCGTTCCGGATTTGATTCTATCTGGGTAGTGGTGGACCATTTCACCAAGGTGGCTCACTTCATCCCCGTAAAGACCACATATACAAGTGCTAAGCTTGCTAATATATACATGTCTAGAATTGTAAGCCTGCATGGTGTTCCCCAGGGAATTGTGTCAGATAGAGGCACCCAGTTTACTTCAAAGTTTTGGCGACAACTACATGAGTCTCTGGGAACCCGACTAGAATTCAGTACTGCCTTCCACCCTCAAACAGACGGCCAAACAGAAAGGGTGAATCAAATTTTGGAAGATATGTTGAGAGCTTGCGCACTAGACTATGGGTCTAGTTGGAACGATAACCTGCCATATGCAGAGTTCTCATACAACAACAACTACCAGACAAGTATCAAGATGGCTCCATTTGAAGTTCTATACGGCAGAAAGTGTAGGACTCCATTGCTATGGAATGGAGTTGGAGAACGTAGTCTTTTTGGACCGGGCTTGATAAAGGATGCCGAAGAAAAGGTGCGACAGATTCAGGATAGGCTAAAGATAGCACAATCCCGACAGAAGAGCTACGCTGATTCCAAACGCAGAGATGTGGCCTACGAAGTAGGGGACCGTGCGTATCTCCGAGTTTCACCCCTACGTGGAGTTAAGAGGTTCGGAATCAAGGGCAAGTTAGCCCCACGATTCATAGGACCATACAAGGTTCTGGCCCGTAGAGGAGAAGTTGCTTATCAGTTGGAGTTACCGGAAGGACTGACTGTTCATGATGTGTTTCATGTGTCACAACTAAAGAAGTGTCACCCGGAGATGGCTGAAACACCGCTAAGAGACACCGTCCCCCTAGATGAGGTTCAATTGGAGAGTGACCTTACCTATGAGGAAAAACCCATCAAAATACTGGAAACAGCCGAAAGGGTTACCCGCACCAAGACTATAAGATTTTGCAAGGTACAATGGAACCACCACTCCGAGGAAGAAGCTACGTGGGAGCGTGAAGAAGATTTGAAGGCAGAACACCCACACCTATTTGCTAGCCAACCCGAATCTCGGGGACGAGATTCTTCTTAAGGGGGGTAGGTTTGTAACATCCTAGATTTTATAATAGGATGTTATTAGTGCATGCCTCATCTTTGCATCATTGCATCCTACAAATGATCTTTTGCAACAAAAACCTAACAACAAAATCTACTAAAACCCTAATAAAGAAATCCATCTATGTGAGCAAGAAAGAAGTAATCTTGTTGAACCTTCCAAAAATCTTATAAAAACATTAAAACATGGCCCCATGTTGACCACCTCAATTTTATGAAAATTTAGAAACAAGTTTCATAAATTTTTGACCTAATTTGCAAAAGTTATTGGGGTTTAAAGAAAACAGAAAAGGGAAAATGTTTAAAAAAAAAAGAGAAGGGGCCAACAGCTAACCCTAGCTGGGCCGGCTCGCCAGCCAGCCCACCCCGCCCCGGCCAGCAGAAACCGCTGCACCCGTCGTCCCACCTTTCCCCCTGCCACCGACAACCCTACCCCACCTGTCATCCCTCTCCTCTCACCCGACAGGAACGGGACAGAGTCCCCGTCGGCCATGCGACCCCTCCGCCTCCGTGTCCGGCCAGGACTCCCCAGGACGTGTTTATATGCCCAACCACGCGACCCCTCCGTCCCCCAAAACCCTAAGCACCCTAGTCCTCTTCGGTTCCACGGGCTCGAACCACCGCCGCTCTCGGTAAGCCAGCAAGACGGCGACACGAGGGACCCCTTTTCCCCGATTTCTTCCCCATCCTGGACCTCCCGATCGGCATCATATTTTCACCGCTTTTCCCCCTGTGTTCTGCAGCGTGCCGCCGCAGATTGCTCGTCGGAGCTGCGGAGGAGAACCAGCCGCCGTCGCCGTTAGAGGAAGAGAGGGTCGAATTTGAGGCGATAGACGAGACCGCGAGGGAGAGATCACCGCCGCCTTCCCTTCCTCGAGGTGCACCCGAGCCACGCCACCGTCGCCAGACACACCACGCCGCCGACGCATCTCAGAAGTCACGAGCCACCTCCGCTCGATCAGAACTGTGGCTCGGATTAGTCCTAGACCGAAGGGTATCAGCTAGTCAGCCTTGCGTGGCAAGCAGCGTGGCGGCGTGAATGGCCGTGTCGCCCACCTAGCCAGCTGGCCCAACCCGAGGCTGCCACCTGGCGCGATCTGGGTTAGGGTTTAGGTTGGTTGTTTTGATTTGGCAGATTTGGTTTTAATCTTGCGAAATTCCTATAAAATCGAATATTTGGCCAAATCTAGCTTGTAATATACCGTTGGATTCCTAATTTTATGTAGAATCCAAATATGTAATATTATTGCAGGTTTGCGGTAATGTTTTAGGTGTAGTTTTTAATCATTGGATTAGAGAATTTTAATCTATATAAAAATAATGGAAATTACTTTTTGTTTGAATCTTGTTGCAATACTCTTGTTTCCACAATACCTACTGAACAAAATCGTTAAACCTTGCTTAGGATCATTAGATCTATCTTGGGGCTAACTAGATGGTTGATCTCCTTAAAATCCTAGGATTTGTTTAGTGACACTATAGTAGATCTAAACTCTTGGAAAATAATCATAGCGACACCCTTACACTATCAGAACACAAACTTGCCACCCCGATCAATTTAACCAACCTTGCATAAATTACCATGTTGCATGCATGCATGTTTTCCTTTGTGTATACTTTGAGCAAGTTGTGATCAATTCTTGTTTGTGAATCGTTAGATTGCTCGGAGTGCGCTAAGGAGTGCTATTGTGTAGAGTGCTGCTCGGATCAAGGCAAGTTACACCACTTGTTCAAAATTTTGTCCCAATTTTGATTCTATGCATGTGATCTTCAAAATTCTATAGTATGCATGTGTAGGATGATCTAGTATCATTTTTCCTTAGTATTATTTTGCAAGTGCGATAATTTTGTAGTATGCCTTGAGTAGCTCTATACTTAGGATTTCCCATCCTAATAGGTTACCCCTGTTTTTACTAAGTATTGCTTGCTATGCTATATATACAAAGTACCGTTGGGGGGTTCGAAAGACAAAGAATTTTTCTAAGTATAAAGGCTCTCTAGAGCAAACTTTTCTTCTCAAATCCACTTCAAAACAAAACTAAGTTTTCTTCTGGGCGGAATGGTTGTCGGGACAACGAGTGAGATTTTGGTGGAGGACGGCCGCCCAGGAATCAAAGAAGTCTGCCATGTTTCAGAATTCAAGCTTCCAAAGGCAACCACAATACATTATGGGCTCTGTCTTGGCCTAGTAGTGGGAAACCTCACCGGTACCAACATTTGGAGGTTCTTGGCACGGTTGGATCCGAAGGTAGAGGGCTACTAAGGAAAGCCTCTCCATGGTCTCGTCATTAAAGGACTTGATCGTGGATTGTGGGTAAAGTGCACAAACTCGAGAGTATTGCAACTGATCGATCAGCCGTGTTCACGGAAATGTAACAACATTGTGCATCCAAGGATGGAGCCTCAAGTATCTTCCTCTCTCTTTTCTAAAACAAAGTTTTGAAACCCCATGGCGTGCGTAATATCGCCAATGGGTGGGAATTTGGGAACTTGGTGTGTAATATCCAAGTGACGCTTGGTGTGTAATATCCAAGTGTTTGGTTGTTTGGACACTTGGTGCGTAATATCCTTGTGTGCCACTCGACCTTGTTTTATCTAAGAAAATGTTTACAAAGTAGGACAATCCTCTCTTCTTCTCTCTACTTAAGAAACAAAAATTAGCTTTGAGCAAATGAACTCTACAGCCTATACCAGCCTTGCATGTAGGGTTAATCTTTTCTCTCCTTGGTGTAATTTGACAATACATTCAAAGTATTGACCCAACTTGTTGGCCGCACGTCTTATGTGCAGAATCCGAAGATTGAAAGGTGCGTAGGGATCGCGGGTGTACACTCGACAAGCCTGGGGCGTTGATGGACTCATGCTGCTTTTATGTTTCCGCTGTTATTTGAGCTAGCATAATGCTAAGCAATTTTTTTAATAATTCCATACTCTGGAATTCTTCGTGTAATAAAGACTTTGTGTTTTACATGATATTTCATCGACTTTGAGTGCTAGCTATTGATCCAGGGCCTAGCATGTTAATCACAGGGACTTAGGATCTTACCGATCCGAGGTCACTACACATCCACTATCACCCTGGTAAATCCAACATGGTAGCCGATGCCCTTAGCAGATTGCCGTGCCGCTTGAACTCCATGATTTTGAAGGAGCAACCAAGTTTGCACAAGGAGATGGAAGATTTTCGAAAGGAATTAGTAAGTGAAGGATTTTTGGCTAGCATAGAACTTCAGCCCACTTTGATCAGTCAGATTAAAGAGGCACGGAAGGGAAATGCCAGTATCGACGGAATCAAGCGTCGTATCGGTACAGGCAAAGTACCCGGATTCACCGAGGACGAAGAAGGAGTTCTGTGGTACAAAGGACGCCTTTGTGTACCAGCAGATTCGGAGTTGAAAGAAGTTATCTTGAAGGAGGCTCACGATACTCTTTATTCTATCCATCCCGGAGGAACTAAGATGTATCAAGATTTGAAAGAGCAATTTTGGTTGCATAAGATGAAGAGAGAAATCGGAATCTATATCGCCAAGTGTGATATATGTCAGCGAGTCAAGGAAGGACATCAAAGAAACGCTGGATTGTTGCAACCTTCGCAAATTTCGGAATGGAAATGGGATTCTGTAGGAATGGACTTTATCACTGGACTACCTACTTCTAGTAGGGGACATGACTCTATTTGGGTCATAGTGGACAGATTGTCCAAAGTCGCCCATTTCTTGCCCATCAAAACCACCTACCAGAGTTCGAAGCTAGCGGAGTTGTACATCGCTAGAATCGTCAGTTTGCACGGAGTCCCCAAGAACATAGTATCGGATCGAGGAACTCAATTTACCTCGAGATTCTAGAAGAAAGTACAAGAAGGATTAGGAACCCGCCTAGATTTCAGTACCGCGTATCACCCTCAGACCGATGGACAAACGGAGCGAGTAAATCAAATACTCGAAGATATGCTTAGAGCATGTGTGCTAGAATATGGATCCAAGTGGGAAGACTGTCTGCCGTTTGCAGAATTTTCCTACAACAATAGTTACCAAGCCAGTTTGCAAATGGCCCATTTGAATTCATGTACGGAAGAAAGTGTCGCACCCCTTTGAACTGGTCGGAAGTAGGAGAGAGTCAGATTTTCGGACCTGACATCCTACGAGAAGCAGAAGAGAAGGTTCACAATATGCGTGAGCACCTCAAGACCGCCCAATCCCGACAGAAGAGTTATGCCGACAAGAGACGTCGATACCTCGCCTTCAATATAGGAGATTTTGTTTATCTGAAAGTGTCGCCATTGAAGGGAATGCAGCGTTTCCAACTCAAAGGAAAGTTAGCCCCCAGATATATCGGACCTTTCAAAATTCTGAACCGTCGAGGAGAAGTATCGTATCAATTGGAACTACCTGTGTGTTCCATATCTCGTTACTTTGCAAATGTCTCGAAGTCCCCGAGAAGACCGAAGTGTTCAAGAATATCGATCACCGGACCATAGAGATCAACGGTGACCTGACCTATCCCGAAGTACCCATCCGCATTTTGGAAGAAGCTTTTCGAACTACCCGAACCCGAAGCATCAAGTTTCTCGAGATTCAGTGGAGCAACCACACAGAAGAGGAAGCTACCTGGGAGCGCGAAGATCACATCGGGACGGAGTTTCCCGATCTCTTCAAATCCTAGGTAATCTTTTCGTCCTATTTCAAATCTCGGGACGAGATTTTGTTTAAGGGGGGAAGGTTTGTAACACCCCAAAAATACTAAGCTTGGATCATCAAATTCTAATCATCAAAATTAGGGTTAACAAAAACTTTTCTAAATAAAATCATGAATGCATGCATATGTGTATGCATGGATTTTGAAATCATTTAAAACCACCTTGTTTGTTTGTTTCATTGCTTGTAAAATGTTTCTTAGGTGAAATAAACATCATCTAAAACATTTCCCACACTTTTACTAAAGACAAGTAAATCAAAACACATATATGAAATGAATGGTCATTTTGGCCAATTTAACTCCCATGCCTACTTTGGCTGTCTCAAACTTTCAGAACCTAACAGAAACTTTTCTGGATCTTTGCACCCCTTGAATGTAATCATAACAAAGTATCAAGGACCACTTTGTGATCATCCAAAAACTTTCGAATGCATAGTTTAAATGACAATTCAAAATTGAATCTTTATCATATGGGAAGATCCCACTTTTTCAAAAACCACTCAAACAAGCTCAACTTTCAAAACCCAAGCATCTGCAGCCTCACCAGCACCAATCTAACAAACCCACAAAAAATCTTTTCAAAATTCAAAACTTGATTTCATGCGGCCATTTCATCAAACAGGTTGCAGACACAAATCAAACAAACATCAAACACTATTGTGAGCAGTGATTCTGGCCTAACTTGTTCCCTAGTTAGCTCACACACAGCTCAGTAGATCATCTAGGAAATTTAACTAAGGACTAGCACCCCTGTGAGCTTGTCATTGCCATCAATGGTGAACAGCCGAGCACCCCCTTGTCACCCCATTGTGGACAGCAGGCTTGAGGAAGAACTAGCCGTGCCAACCTTGTCTGGGAGGCAGCCCACCGTCCACCGCCACTACCTGTCCCAGCTGCGAGCGTTGTCAAGCCCTGGACCACGCGCACAAGCCGCGCCCAGACTGCCAAAGACCATGCCGAGCATGCGCCAGAGCACAACCCTCGACCGAAGCCCACACCATCGCCGCTACCCCGCGTGCATACACAATCCCCACCCGAGAGACCGCCAGACATCCCGTTGCCGCGTCAAGACACAGCCACCGCCCGTCGAAGACGCCGCCTCTGCAGAGCACCGCCTGCCTGCATCAAACCACACCACCCCATGCCTCGAGACCATGTCGTTGAGCATCGCCAGGAGACACCGCACCGTCCCCTACCCTTGCCCATGCCATTAGCCGCCTGTAACATCGCCCCCGACGAGCTCACCGTGCGCCCCGACGGTCCCCTCGCTCGACTATAAATAGAGGCCACCCCCGCATGATTTCTTCACACCATCTCACTCCCCTCTCCTCACTGATCGTGCCACACCGTTCTCAGAGCAAGGCAAGCACCAACCCGCCGGAATTTCACCGGAACCCGCCGCCTCTGGAGAAGAAGGGAGCCAGCGATTGGAGCCGCCCCAGGAGAAGCCACCGGTACCAGGAGATTCGCCGTCGTCGACTTTGTTGTTCGCCTACCTCACCGACCCTCTCCAGTACCCCGGTGAGCCCCCAGCAACCCTCACTGGCCGCGCTAGGTTTCGTTCTCGCCGGAGTTGTCTCGCGTCGATGATGACTCCCAGCCGTTAGATTAGAACTAGATCGAACGATCCACGTCGCCCCATACCGCTTCGCCCAGCCCTGTGTCACTGACGAGTGGGGATACCCACTTAAGCAGCCAAGGAGCACTGCTTAGCAGGCGGCCCAAGATAACTTTTCCCAAGCAGCCAGCTTATTCAAATTAAACCTTTTTCTATTTCAATTCAAACACACTTCTCTACCCAACTTCAAAAATCAACCCAGATTGATTCAGTACACCAAATTGAATGAAACCAATTTTGTTTTAAAGGTCTGTGAATGATGAATCCAAGCCCGTTGGATTCAAGTCATTTGGATCTATAGATCACCCATGGTAAAAATAACAAGGCAGAAGCTTTTCTGCATTCAAACATTTTTCAAATTTAAACCATAATAGCTTTTGAGTTGATTCCAACTCTCAAAAATCACATTTAACCATACCTTTCAGAATATATTAAAATATATAGGTTTACTTGCAGAAATAATGTTCAAGTAATAAAAGAATGCTACATAAGCATTTCTAGCCACTTTAATTAATTAAAATAAAAGGGTAAAACCTTATTAAATTGTGACACCACTTTAAATCACATTCCCATGGACTAAAATATGTGGTGATGACATGTGTCAACATGATCCCATGTTGGGTTTGGAGAATATTAAATTCTAAGTAGTTTTTCAATGAGTAGAAATTACTTTTCTAAAAATAAAAGGAATTAAATCAAGCCTTAACCTTGTAATGTTAGAGATGATGCTAGATCATCCATAGGACCCTTGTGTGTGATGATTGCAAGTAGTTAAGTATTGTTTGGTGATTGTGTACCTCGTATTTATTCATAGACGCTAGTACCGACCAAGGATACGAGGAGGAAGGAGGATACTATGAAGAAGAAGCCGAGGAGAACTTCAACCACTGCTCTGCAGAAGGCAAGCTAGTAACTATGCAAGCCTAATACTACTAGTGAATGTGCAAGCTTATACTGATATTGATGCAATTTGATACTATACCTATGCAAGCTAACCCTTGCAAGATACCCTACTGATGCAACAAACCCATACTTGTTCTATGACTACTATATGCCTTAAGCATATGTGATCATACCCACTTGATAAACGAATCCTAGTTTTATGTGCAAGCTTCTTACTCTATTTCTTTATCAAAGTACTTAGAGTTTACTTAAGTGACTGGTAGGTATTGGAAAGATGCTGAAGGTTGCATAAAGAGCATAAAATTTGGCCTAAGTTAGAAACCTTGACATCAGCCTAAGACATGAGGTTGTACTTAGTTGAAACTCCACTAGTTACCACCCCTCATTAGTACTACCCCCACCTGTAGATGCTAGTGCTAAGCATACAACTTGATCAACTTTTAGATGGGATTACTTGGTGGAAAAATGGTTATGAAAACCTTGGAATGATGGATCATTCTATTGAAATGTTTTGGACATGTGTTTCCAAACACTTGAGAATTTTGGTGATAAAAATGTTGAGGCATGAGCCTTAGCCCTTTATAAAACTAATGGTTGTCTGGATGCGATACCATTCCAATTTTATCGTACAACAACAATACCCGAATATTGGGTAGGGCTTGACTGGAAACTTATATTCCTTAGTATTAGTTCCCTCACGGCCAAGGTCTGAGCTGAGGCTACCTTGTGAAGATTGTACACCTGTGCAATACCCAAGATGACAGTTGGTCATGGTTGGGAGGCCAAACTCACAGGAGAGGTGCTTATACTAGGGCGTGTAATTGAAAGGTTAGGATTGATTATCCGCATACTAAGTATGGTGAATTTAGGATTTGTTCCTGACGGATGTATCGAATGTTGTGGTGAAAGTGTATAATCTCTGCAGAGTGTCAAACTATTTGAATAGCCGCGTCCGCGGTTATGGACAGTTGGATTGGCCATACTGTTCCCCGTCAGACTTTTCAAAATGATCTGTGATATGAACTAAGACTTTTACTTGACCACAACAGAGTTGTGATATGAAATACAAGTTCCCAGTTAGGAGTTATAAAATTGTGACTAGCTTTAGAACTTAGTAGAGTTAAATCTGGCTTTTGCAAAACAACCCTGGAGCCTAGTGTCCTATTATCAAAAAAACCCCTTTACCTATTAGTATTAGTTTGCGAGTACATAAAGAGTACTCATGGCTTTGTCCCTGGCTATTCCCATGGACAGAATAGGAAGAGGAGTACCTGGAAGATGGACCCCAGGAAGGTTACGACAACTAGGATCATCTCCCATCGTCAGCATTGCCTGTGACCCCGAAGATGGAGCTTCGCCTACGCTACCGTTATTATTACGTATTCCGCTGCTTGATGTTGTATAAGAACTGGATCATGAGATCCCTATTTGTGTAAGAACTTATGTATCGTTTGTAATGGATGATGTACTATGGTATCCAATTCTGTTATGTCTCGCAAAAATGGTAATCCTAGGATTGCAATATATGGCATAACATGCATCTAGGATTGAAAAATCCGGGTGTTGACAAGTTGGTAGCAGAGCCATCCTGACCATAGGAGACCCTAGTTAGACTGGACGTTTGAACCAAAAACTTAGTTTCAAAACCAAAGAAAACCACTATATACAAAAAAACTTATTCTCATTCTTATCTCTTTGATTCTTTTATAAAAATTCATGTTCCTAAAAAACTCTTGCAAAATACATAAAATTATGACACACTTGATCACTCTGCTAATCTACTCATCCTCTATTTTTATAGATGGATGTGAAGTACAACAAGTTTTACCAACTTGGGAATGGAGGAGACCTTATCTTTGAGAGGGATCTGGATCAGCTTTCAGAACTTCTAGAGCGTCCGCACCCCGAGTTCTTTGGAGATCAGCTCAATGATCAAGGAGGGGAAGATCTGCAGTGGCTAATTGTTGCAAGTCTCCGAGGAAAGATTGAACCTCCCACTGCGGAGGGAATTCAGTTTACCTTGAGGGAAAACAACTGGCTCGATGGACTTGCCAGAGCAATGTAGGAAGCTCTTTCCCGTCTGTGTGGGCAGAGCATCAATCAGATCAAGGGTACTCGCTTTGAGTTTTGCCCAAGGCGTGATGCAAATGGACAACCACTGGAAGCCACATACCACCCCGAGCTGAAGACTCAATTGGACCACCTTAGCTTCATGATGTATGATCGTCAGCAGGAGTTGGACAACTGCCGTGACTATTGCAACCACAAGTCTGCCATCATCAAGACGAAGGATCAGACCATAGCCATGTTAGCAAAGGATCGCAAGTCTCGCCGCCGTCAGCTCGACAAGAAGGAGCGCATTATTGCCCGTCTTCGCCACCGCATCTCATCTCTAGAGGAGACCATCCACGAGAGAGACATGCAGTTGGAGGAAAGGGAGAATGCCGGAGAGGATCTTCGTGGAGACCCTTACTCCTATCTTAGCGATGATGATGATTTTCTGGAGGATCAGGCCATGGACTTCTTCACCGATGAGGATGATTTCGCCTTCATCGATGATGATGAAGACGATGAAGCCACAGACTCCGAGGAGTAGTAGCACTGATGACGAGGTTTAATCTCGTCAATGCCCATTGTTATGGACTTGGGTTTTGGAGAAGATGGGGATGCTGGAGATCGTGGCACGGTTAACAGACAAGCAACCAGGGGACACGAGATTTACCAGTTCGGTCCCGAGGGAAAAACCCTACTCCTGCTTGTCTGCTCTTTGATTACGGCGGAACCGAAGGTTACAGGGTGCACAGATTCGATCTGGTGTGGATGCGTGTGCGAAAGTATGAGTCGAGGTTGGTTAAGCCATCTAGGACGTGCCCTCCTGGCCTTTATATAGACTTAGGCAGGTCCCGGGCGTAGTCCTAGTCGGTTACAAGTTCTTAGGGTTTTACCCCTTTGAGTTTCCTATCTCCTCTAGTCTTGCTCTCCAAGGATCCGAAGACGTCATGGGCCTTGGCCACCCGAATATCTTCATGGGCCAGCGTATGTCCGCAGTGGGCCTTCCTTGAGCTGGACTAGGTATGTCCGGAGTGGAATTCCAGTGATTTTAATTGGCGTACCCAACGCGTCCGTCGGGATTTTTTATCGTACTGATGCAGTTCATACTAGCGAGCGCACAAAAGTGCGTTCGTGCCATCAAATGATATCTGTAGGTCTTATCTTTGCGTCGCAGACGCAACATCTGAACATTTATCACCTCGGAGGTGCTTTGGGTGGCCAAGGAGATTGTTGCTCACTTTGCGTTTTGTTGAGGCAGAGTTGCCAAAAAGGTTTTTGCGTGCTGATCTGAAAGATCGCAGTCGAAGATTTCATAGGGTGCGCGACCAGCGCTCCCTATGGGAGTAGCCCCCAAGTGTCTGTTCGAGTCGTAGACTCGAGCGGAGACTTTCAGTTCAAGCATTGTCTCAATCTCTAGGTCCGCAGGACTCGGAAATTTTCGGATGCTTAAATCCATCCTCCCTATGGGAGTAGCCTTCGAGTCCGTAGTGGAGTCGTAGACTCGACGTAGGACTCAAAGAAGTAATTTTGTCTTCATTTGTCCGCCGGGTGCGCGGCCAGCGCTCCTGATAGGAGTATCCCCCAAGTATTTAGTCGAATCGTAGATTCGAGTGAGTACTTTTAGCTGTGGAGCCGAAGTGGTGCTAGTATAGCTTTTGATGACGTCAGTGATTACGATCGATGACCTCAAGCGTCTGCTACACCAGAGATGACTTGATCGACGTGGGTCCCACTTGCTGACTTTGAATTGACCGGTCACGCGGGGCGTGGAGATGATTACGGCGCCTCCTCGATTTCCGCGCGTAGTGGACGGCGTGGTAACGACGGTTCGTTGTGGTGTTGACACGTGTATGGCCAGATTTACCATTGGCGTTAGGTCTTCTCGATGGACGGCCAGCGCGCGTTGTCTTCGCTGTTATAATCCTGGGTGAAATCGTGGTTTGTTTTTCACCGCACCAGTTCATCTGTTCACTGCCTCCTTGTTCTTGAGCGATTCCTGCTGCGCGCGGAGCTTTCCTTCCACATTTCCTTCCTTCTTTCTGCGTTGTCATCGCCACCACCGCTGCAGCGCCATGGGGAAAACAAAGAAGTCCTCATCTGCGGTTGGGACCAGCGCCGCCGGAGGCAAGAAGAGCACCGCCGCTGCTCGCATCACCGATGGTGGCTGGCGGCGATCAGAGACGCGGGAGAGCGATCTCCGCAAACTGCGCGAGCGGAGCCTGATCCCGCAGGATGCGACAGCCGTGAGACTCCCCGGCAATGAGGTAATCCCCCGTCCCCCATCTGGGTATCGGGTTATGTTTGTTGCCTTCATCTTGCGTGGGTTTTCGTATCCAGTCCATGACTTCCTTCGTGGACTGCTCTTTTTCTATGGGGTTCAACTCCATCATCTGTCTCCAACTCCCTTCTCCACATTGCGTGTTTTATCACGCTTTGCGAGTGTTGGCTTGGCATTGAGCCGCACTTTGGCCTCTTCCAGAAGCTTTATTCCGTGAAGAGGCAGTCTGGTTCGGATGGTGTGTATCCCATTGGGGGTTTCATCATCTCTCTCAGTCCCAATGTCCAATTATTTTCCTTTTCCATGTCCGAATCTGTCCAGTACTGGCGGAGGAAGTGGTTTTACATCCGTGACTCCGTACTGCCTGGGCAAGATTTTGGTCTCGCTCCTTTTGACCCCTCCCAATTGATTGAGAAGAAAAGATCCTGGAAAAACCAAATCTTAGACGGTGAGGTGGCGGAGATAGAGGCCCTGTACTGTCGGGTGGAGGATCTCCAACTGATTCCTAAGAAGGAGGTGAACGGTGTCGACGTCATCCGGACGTTTCTTGAGCGTCGGGTGCAGCCTCTCCAAGCGAGGGCGCATCCGATGTTTCTTTACTCTGGGGGCCGTGATCCGACGAGGGTTTCGAGTGAGAAAATCTCGGAGGCGGAACTTGATAAGGCTCTTCGCGTGCTGCTGAAGTTCAAGGCTGATGAAGAACTCCCCGGGAAGTCGCTGACTCCTCCCTTCTCTTCGACGTTGGCCGTGCCGAAGGTGTAGATTTGTGCACGTAGTGCTCCTCCTTTTTGTTGGGTGTGTATGTGTTTTCTTTGTTTGCTAACAAAGTTTCTTCTTATCTTGTAGAGCTTCAAAGTGCCGGGCATGACAGCGCCATTGCCCGAAAGGTATCCGAATGCCCCAGACAATGAAGTGGTGGACTCCGTGTCCGAGCTGCCGTCAGCGCGATCTCCAGCGGAGGATGCCGACGAGTCGAGTGAGGACCATTCGCGCAAGCGATCACGGAGTTCCAGTGAGTCTTCGGATGCCTCGACTCCTCCGACTCCCAGAAATCCTCTGGGCCTTGAGCGTCATGATGATGTTCATGGGGGTTCTTCCTCTCCTCTTCCTGCCATTCCTGTGCGAGCTGTTGCTCCGCACCCGCCAGCAAAGCGGAAGAAGGAAGAAAAGAAGGAGGAGAAGAAGGAAGAAAAGAAGGAAGAGAAGAGGGCCCGAAGGGCTTCTCCTATCTTCGACCTGAGCGCGTTGGGCTCGTAAGTTTTTCTTGTTTCCATTGTTGTCCTTTTTTCCTTGTTATTTTTGCGCCTGTGTTGATTGGTTCGTATGCAGGCAATCCTCCGACGGCTCTAGTGATGGAGCGCGCGAGATGATGGGGGAGTCGAACATTGCGTCGCCTCCTCCTCAGACTGTGGCGACTTCTGGCGACGTTGCGCCAGTTCCTCCTGTGCAGGAGAGGCTGGTGGTTGCGCCCCAGAATTTCGCAGGCGGACCTGCGGGTTCGCCTTCGGAGCACGTAAGTTTCTTCTGCTTGATCTTACGGGGGGAGCCCCCGAGTGTCTTCGTATGCTGATGTTGTTTTTGCTTCTTTGTGTTGGGCGTAGCCCCCAAGTCCTGTTCTTACTGCTATTGCCTTTTTCTGCAGCCTTTTGTCCAAGAGGCCAAGCGGCTGGTGGAGGAGCGCCTTTGGCTGAGGCTAAACATGGCAGCTTCAAGGTATTCCGCTTGTAGTACTTCTCTTGCTTATCCTTGTCCTGTTCTTTGACACTTGTTTGTTGTAAATGCAGAGGAGCATAACGACTCTCCGTGATGTCGACGCTCAAGAAGAGCCTTGGCCCGGAGCGAAGTCAAGCCGCCGGTGCGAAGAGCGCCTTGAGCTGAGCCGAAAGGCAGCCGAAGCGGCGGAGCTGCAGCAGGAGGCTGCAGATCGTGAGGAGCAGCTGGCCACCGTTGCGGCTGCTCGTGAAAGAGGGGTGGCAGATAAGCTCATGGCTGCTGCCAAGGCTATTTCGGGTGAGTACAAGCTTTTGGACTTGCTTCTTTTTCGACGGATCTTCTTCAATGCTGCCTTCCTTCATGTTTTCTTCGTTTTGTCTCAGATGCCGCAGGCATCGAGTTCGACCGTGGTGCTCTGGAGCACGGGAGTGCTCTAGATGATGCCACTGTAGCGGTCGAAGACCACTGCAGCACCGTCGTCAACTCCCTTGCCAAGGAGAAAGAGGTCCTTGGTCGCTTCTACCAGGAGCTCTTCCCAAAGGGCGCACCCCTTGAAGATGTGGATGCCCTGGCGGAGGCTCACCAAGCGCTGCAGCTGCATAAGAGCGTAAGGGCATCGGCGCGAACGTCGGGCTGGCGATGGCCATGGCGTCTGGGGCGGAGCTGGACCTGCCCCAGATTACTTCTCCGATGCCTACGGCTACGGATGGATCCGAGGTAGCTTTTGCCGCCTACTCCGCTCGTTGCAGACGATATGGGCCCAAGCTCATTGAGTTGCTGTCTGAGTACGCGCTGCGGCAGCAGGGCGAGGCCAAAGCTAGGCAGTCTGGTTCTGAGGCGACTCAGTGTCCTGCACCTGAGGCATAGTAGACGTAGGGTAGTTTGTAGTCTTCTTTTGTTGTAAATATCTTTTGTAGTACCATCCTTGTGCCACGTAGTGGCCTTATATATGTTAATGAATTCCTCCGAGTTGTGCTTTATCTTTGGCTGAATGTCGGTGTGCCTTCTTCTTTATGCTGCTGTAGGTTCCTTCGGGTGCTGAACCAGTTGACACTTCATCCGAAAGGCCCTTGCGAACATCATTGGATGATTCCTCGCAGCTCGCTTTTCTTCGAGATCGCGTGCGCATCTTGGAGAGGGATTTGCCAGGTTCTGTGATGCGTCCGATGTCTGGAAATCCAAAGCAGACCGTGGTGCAGCCAGAGAGGAGTATCTGATGGCGGAGCTGGGTCGGCTGTCCGAGCAGCTGCAATGTAAGTTGATCTTTCTCTCGGGCTGTAGCCCAGTTCTTCGGGTGAGCCTGCTGGCCTTACTCTTGTTTTGTGCGGTTGTCGCAGGTGCCAATATTGCTCCGAGGGAAGAAAAGGAGCGTATTGCTGTTCGAGTCAATTGTTTGACTCAACAGGACATGGAGGCCGGCGGCTTCTTCTGGATGGACCGTGATCGCGCCATAGTGCTGGCGACAGTGCAGGATCGCGTCTACCAGGTTTCACGGGTGCTTCGCCAGGTCCAGACATCACTTTCCTCGGTGCTGCACGTCATGTTTCTGTTGGATGCCGTGCCAACGACCCTTGCAGGTCTTCTGACGAAGTTTCCGAATGCCGGCAATGTCAAGGAGCTAGTGCGGCAGCAGCTCGTCGCAGGGGTGAAGGCTGCCTTGTCTCTTGTGAGGGTGCACCGCCCTGACGTAGATTTGGCTGCTGTGGCGAATGGGCCACCTCCTCGACCAGATGGTGGCGAGTGGAACATGCGTCCGCATTACGCGGCTGTAAGGCAGTATGCCGAACAAATTGTAGACTTGTTTGAGCAGCGTGCTCAGGTTATTCTTCAGAGTAGGTAGGACCTGAAAATAAACAGATAGATGTAAAATTTGTATATTGTGGCTGGGCGTTTATATGCCCTTTGTTGTAAAGGTTTGCTTGTTTGTGAGCACGCAGTGCTTTGATTAAGTACGTGCCCTTTTCGTTTGCCCCGACGTGAGTTCTACCAGTGTACACGTTTGGTCCTCAGTCGATGAAATCGTGAGGTGGGGGGAGCCCCCGAGTGCGTTTGTACCATGTAGTAAAGTTGCAGAAAATAGTCAACCGAAGGTTGGGAGCGAGACACTTAGCTTTATTTATATCGTAATGGAGGAGGTACATGGTTCGGCTGAGTAGCCTTGGCTGAAAGCCTTATTGTAAGTAAAAAGGGGGTAGGTTGCTACGGGTAGAATCGTCGCAGTTGCGAGACGTTCCACGGGTTGGAGTATGCGACTCCAGATTCCACGTGCTTGAGGCGATAGGTGCCACCTGGGATGACCTCGGTAATGGCGTAGGGTCCTTCCCATGGCGAATCGAGTTTGTTCGGTCGTTTTTTCTTGAGTCGCAAGACGAGGTCTCCTTCGACGAAGGACCTTGGGCGCAGCCGGTGGCTGTGATAGTTGTGGAGACTCTGCTGGTACACTGCTGATCTAGCTGCTGCTATGTCCCGTGCTTCGTCGAGTGTGTCGACGGCATCTTCGAGTGCAGCCGTGGATTCGGCTTCGCTGTAAGCGATGAATCGTGGAGCCTGGTGGCGTACTTCGGCTGGTAGCACGGCCTCAGCTCCGTGCACCATGAAGAACGGTGTGTAGCCGGTGGAGCTGTTTGGCGTAGTCCGTAAGCTCCACAGGACAGACGGTAGCTCTTTCGTCCAGTTTCCAGCTTTGTGCTCGAGTGAGCTCATGAGGCGCTTCTTGATGCCGGCGCCGATTAGGCCGTTAGCCTTTTCCACTTGCCCGTTTGTTTGCGGGTGTGCCACTGAGGCATACGTGATATTGATCCCGAGGCCTTCGCAGAAGTCCTGGAATTCTTCGGAGATGAAGTTCGATCCGTTGTCGGTGATGATGCTGTGCGATACGCCAAACCTGTAGACAATGGATTCGAAGAACTTGACGGCGGTTTTGCCCTTCTGGTTGGTTACTGGCATGGCCTCGATCCACTTGTTGAATTTGTCGACTGCGACCAGGAGGAATACGTGTCCCCTTTCGAGGACTTTGGCAGTTTGCCGATCATGTCGAGGCCCCATTGGGCAAAAGGCCAGGCTATGGGTATGGGTCGAAGTTCGGACCCAGGTGCGTGCGGTTTGTCGGCGAATCGTTGGAACCCGTTGCATCTTCGGACGATGTCCTTCGCGTCTCTCATGGACGTTGGCCAATAGAATCCTGCTCGTAGGGCCTTGGCGACAAGGGAGCGGCTGCCTGCGTGGTGGCCGCAGATGCCCTCGTGGATATCTTGGAGTATGGCCTTGCCGTCGTCGATGGTGACACATCGTTGTAGTACACCCGTAATGCTGCGTTTGTACAGCTCGTCGTAGATGATGGTGAAGGCTTTTGACCGACGAGATAAGCGTCGGGCATCTGTCGGGCTGTCTGGCAATTCTCCGTTTATCAGGAACTGGAGGTATGTCCTTGTCCAAGTTTCTTCGACTGCCATGACCTGCATCAGGTTGATCATGGCAACTTCGGTATCCAATTTTTCGGGTCCTTCATGACCTTCGGGTAGCATAGCCCCCGATTGTTCTGCTTCTTCGGGTGATCCCTTGGGGAACTTCCGCTTGATGGATGGCACGCAGATCTGTTCGAGGAACACACCTGGTGGTACCTTTGCACAGGTGGAGCCGATGTTGGCAAGTCTATCGGCCTCCTCGTTGCTCTCTCTTCCAACGTGCCGAAGTTCGCATCCGTCGAATTCTCCTTCGAGTGCGTTGTATAGCGCGCGGTACGCGATCATGTTTTCGGCGTGTGCGTCGCACTCATTCATCGTCTGCTGTACGACAAGGTTGGAGTCGCCGTAGATGACCAGGCGCGTGGTGCCGCATATTTTTGCCATCTTCATGCCATGGATGAGGGCTTCGTATTCGGCCTCGTTGTTGGAGGCTCTGAATTTCATCCGAAGGACGTACTTCATCTTGTCACCTTGCGGGGAGGTCAGTATGACTCCTGCCCCTGCTCCGGCTTCGCGTTTGGAGCCGTCAAAATGCATTGTCCAGGACTGCGACATGTCTGGGGTGTCAGGCAGCAGTAGCTCCATCCAGTGCACCAGGAAGTTCGGAAGGACTTGAGATTTGATTGCGTGCTGTTTCTCGTAGACGATGTCCAAAGGTGATAGTTCGATGCCCCACAGGGCCACGCGTCCTGAATAACCCATAGACGGCGCCAATTGACGAGGTTTAATCTCGTCAATGCCCATTGTTATGGACTTGGGTTTTGGAGAAGATGGGGATGCTGGAGATCGTGGCACGGTTAACAGACAAGCAACCAGGGGACACGATATTTACCCAGGTTCAGGCCCCCGGAGGGAAAACCCTACTCCTGCTTGTCTGCTCTTTAATTACGGCGGAACCGAAGGTTACAGGGTGCGCAGATTCGATCTGGCGTGGATGCGTGTGCGAAAGTATGAGTCGAGGTTGGTTAAGCCATCTAGGACGTGCCCTCCTGGCCTTTATATAGACTTAGGCAGGTCCCAGACGTAGTCCTAGTCGGTTACAAGTTCTTAGGGTTTTACCCCTTTGAGTTTCCTATCTCCTCTAGTCTTGCTCTCCAAGGATCCGAAGACGTCATGGGCCTTGGCCACCCGAAAATCTTCATGGGCCAGCGTATGTCCGCCATGGGCCTTCCTTGAACTGGACTAGGTATGTTGAAGTTACGTACCCGTAGGGTATAACCATGTCAACTGAGCACTAGCATAGTGAGTAGTAGTCGGTCCCACTGTATCATAGATTCCAGAATGGTTCTTAAAACCATCTGTTTTTCCTTGCTGTGGTGTGCGTTGTATCGAGTGAATGAATGAATGAAAAAAAAGAAAGTTGCTAGAAAAATCTGAGTCAAACATTTAAAACCTTTCAAAGACCAATAACCTTAGAAATTTCCCTCTTTTCTCATGATCTATATCAATCTTCAGATGCCACGTGGAGGAAGTGGTTCAGCCTCGGACCCGATGTTGCAGATCCTGCAAATGTTGACTTCTGACCGCGAAGCTGAAAGAGCGGAACATCAAGCCAACCTAGCCACTCTGAAACAGATAGCCCAGCTAGCCTACAACAACCAAAGCCACAGAAATCAGGACAACCATGGATCTAAGCTCAAGAATTTCCAGAATACCAACCCACCCGTTTTCACCAAGTCAGAAGAACCCCTAGATGCCGATGATTGGCTGCAAACCACGGAAAACAACCTAGATGTCGCCGGAGTGGAAGCCAACGAGAAAGTCCTGTTCGCCACCCATTATCTAGCCGGAGATGCCAGGGCATGGTGGAACAGTGTTCGTGCAATGACCGGAGGCCAGATGATGACCTGGGAGGAATTCAAGGTCAAGTTTAGCAGAACCCATGTGCCACCAGGTTTGATCAAGAGAATGAGAGACGAGTTCAGAGAGCTGAAGCAAGGAAGGATGACTGTAGTGGAATACCGTGACAAATTTTTGTCATTAGCTAGGTATGCCCCGGACGAGATAGACACCGAAGCCAAGAAGAAGGAAAGATTCCTGAATGGTCTACATGACGAGATGCACACGGTGTTAGTCAATATCCCCTTTGCTGATATTGAAGACCTTGTCGACTCTGCTATCCAGATGGAAGGAAAGATCAACCAAGCCAATGAGAACCGCAAGCGTCGCATGATGCATCAACCAGGAACCCATCAGACCCCAAAGTATCGCCCCAACCCATCTCCAGGATTTTCCCTAAGAACCAACAGACCCCCTATGACCCGTCCGACCTACCCCAACCGTGGAAACCCTAGACCCGGAGGAAATCACAACAACCCCGGCAACTCTAGCAATTTCACCCGTGCCCCACCCAAGTTCAACACCAACAATGCTACCGCCAACACCAACACTGCCCCGAGAACTGGAAGCAATGTTGTGCCTGTTGTAGCCAAGGACAAGTCACAAGTGACCTGTTATGACTGTGGAAATAAAGGCCACTATTCCAACGAGTGCCCCAACAAGAAGAATGCTACAGCCCCTAATGCCAATGCCCCAGCTCAGCAGCAGCGTCGTGTCCAGCCCGGAAGAAGATTTTCCCCAGGGAATTCACTCAACTTGCAATGGCCGTCTTTTTCTCATGCATGCTGAAGAAGCTCAGGAAGCGCCAGACGTCGTGCTGGGTATGTTTTCTGTTAATTCAGTACTTGCAAGAGTGTTGTTTGACTCTGATGCCTCGCATTCATTTGTCACCGAAGAATTTGCCTGCACTAGTAAAATTCAACCAACCAAACTGAAGCATGTTATGATTGTGCAAATTCCCGGATCAACCACCACGGCTAGGCAAATTTGCAAAGCTGTCCCTATCCGAATCCATGGCATAGATTTTTAGGAAAATCTAATAGTACTCGGAACTAAAGGTTTGGAAGTAGTACTAGGAATGGATTGGATGTCCAAACATAAGGGATTGATTGACTGTGCTAAGAAAGCCATTACCATGACCAGTACCACCGGAATATCAGTCGAGCATATATCTGAAACCTTACCTCGCCAATTCAAGTGTAACAAGAGTCTAGCCCGACCTACCATTTACCAAGTCTGGATAGTCTATGAATACCCCGATGTATTTCCAGATGTTTTGCCCGGTATGCCCCCATATCGGGATATCGAGTTTATCATTGAACTAATCTCCGGAATAGGACCCATAGCCCAGAGACCCTATAGTATGAACCCGTCGGAACTAGCAGAACTGAAGAAGCAACTGGATTCCATGCTAGAAATTGGATTGATTCAACCAAGTGCGTCACCATGGAGATCACCTGTCTTATTTGTGGACAAGAAAGATGGAGGTAACCGTTTGTGTACAGATTATAGGAAGTTAAATGATGTCACCATCAAGAACAAGTACCCCTTGCCCAAGATAGAAGATTTGTTTGATCAGTTGACCGGTGCCCAGGTGTTTTCTAAGATTGATCTTAGAACTGGCTATCATCAACTCAAAATTGCAAGAGGATATTCCAAAGACGCCTTTACCACGGATATGGATTGTACGAGTATACCGTCATGTCTTTTGGATTAACCAATGCCCCCGCTTATTTCATGAACCTCATGAATAAGATTTTTATGGACTTCCTGGATAAGTTTGTCGTTGTTTTCATCGATGACATTCTGATTTATTCCAAATTAGAAAAAGAACATGAGCTACACCTAAGGACCATTCTTGGAACCCTTAGAGAGCATCAGTTGTATGCCAAGTTTAGCAAATGTGAATTCTGGTTACAGGAAGTAGGATTCCTCGGTCACATTGTATCAGCCGGAGGAATTGCCGTTGACCCTACCAAGGTGAAAGATGTAGAAGATTGGCAAGCCCCAACCACTCAAACCAAAGTTCGTGCTTTTCTCGGATTGGCGGGATATTACAGCAAATTCGTAGAAGGATTCTCGAGTATCGCCCGACCCATGACCCAATTGCTGAAGAAGGACAAGAAGTTTGAATGGACCGACAAATGTGAAGCGAGTTTTCAAGAACTCAAGAGGAGATTGATTTTAGCCCCAATCTTGATCATGCCGGATATCACGAAACCCTTCGATGTGTATTGTGACGCATCCAAGATTGGTCTCGGATGTGTGATAATGCAAGAAGGCAAAGTTATATCTTATCTATCTCGACAATTGAAGCAACATGAGCAAAACTATCCAACCCATGACCTTGAACTCGCAGCAGTAGTCCTAACCCTGAAGACATGGAGACATTACCTAATGGGAAACCGTTGTGAGATTTATTCAGATCACAAGAGCCTAAAGTATATATTCACTCAGAAGGAGTTGAATATGAGGCAGAGAAGATGGATTGAGCTAATCAAGGATTACGACCTGCACATTCACTATCACCCTGGTAAAGCCAACGTGGTAGCCGATGCCCTTAGAAGATTGTTGTGTCGCTTGAACTCCATGATTTTGAAGGAGCAACCAAGTTTGCACAAGGAGATGGAAGATTTTCGAATGGAATTAGTAAGTGAAGGATTTTTGGCTAGCATAGAATTTCAGCCCACTTTGATCAGTCAGATTAAAGAGGCGCAGAAGGGAAATGCCAGTATCGACGGAATCAAGCGTCGTATCGGTACAGGCAAAGTACCCGGATTCACCGAGGACAAAGAAGGAGTTCTGTGGTACAAAGGACGCCTTTGTGTACCACAGATTCGTAGTTGAAAGAAGTTATCTTGAAGGAGGCTCACGATGCTCTTTATTCTATCCATCCCGGAGGAACTAAGATGTATCAAGATTTAAAAGAGCAATTTTGGTGGCATAAGATGAAGAAAGAAATCGGAAGCTATATCGCCAAGTGTGATATATGTCAGCGAGTCAAGGCAGGACATCAAAGACCCTTTGGATTGTTGCAACCTTTGCAAATTCCGGAATGGAAATGGGATTCTGTAGGAATGGACTTTATCACTGGACTACCTACTTCTAGTAGGGGAAATGACTCTATTTGGGTCATAGTGGACAGATTGTCCAAAGTCGCCCATTTCTTGCCCGTCAAAACCACCTATCAGAGTTCGAAGCTAGCGGAGTTGTACATCGCTAGAATCGTCAGTTTGCACGGAGTCCCCAAGAACATAGTATCGGATTGAGGAACTCAGTTTACCTCGAGATTCTGGAAGAAAGTCCAAGAAGGATTAGGAAACCGCCTAGATTTCAAGATCGTATCACCCTCAGACCGATGGACAAACGGAGCGAGTAAATCAAATACTCGAAGATATGCTTAGAGCATGTGTGCTAGAATATGGATCCAAGTGGGAAGACTGTCTGCCGTTTGCAGAATTTTCCTACAACAATAGTTACCAAGCCAGTTTGCAAATGGCCCCATTTGAATTCATGTACGGAAGAAAGTGTCGCACCCTTTGAACTGGTCGGAAGTAGGAGAGAGTCAGATTTTCGGACCTGACATCCTACGAGAAGCAGAAGAGAAGGTTCACAAGATGCATGAGCACCTCAAGACCGCCCAATCCCGACAGAAGAGTTATGCCGACAAGAGACGTCGATACCTCGCCTTCAATATAGGAGATTTTGTTTATCTGAAAGTGTCGCCATTGAAGGGAATGCAGCGTTTCCAACTCAAAGGAAAGTTAGCCCCCAGATATATCGGACCTTTCAAAATTCTGAACCATCGAGGAGAAGTATCGTATCAACTGGAACTACCTGAAGAGATGTCAGTTGTGCACAATGTGTTCCATATCTCGTTACTTCGCAAATGTCTCGAAGTCCCCGAGAAGACCGAAGTGTTCAAGAATATCGATCATCGGACCATAGAGATCAACGATGACCTGACCTATCCCGAAGTACCCATCCGCATTTTGGAAGAAGCTTTTCGAACTACCCGAACCCGAAGCATCAAGTTTCTCAAGATTCAGTGGAGCAACCACACAGAAGAGGAAGCTACATGGGAGCGCGAAGATCACATCAGGAAGGAGTTTCCCGATCTCTTCAAATCCTAGGTAATCTTTTCATCCTTTTTCAAATCTCGGGACGAGATTTTGTTTAAGTGGGTAAGGTTTGTAACACCCCAAAAATACTAAGCTTGGATCATCAAATTCTAATCATCAAAATTAGGGTTAACAAAAACTTTTCTAAATGAAATCATGAATGCATGCATATGTGTATGCATGGATTTTGAAATCATTTAAAACCATCTTGTTTGTTTGTTTCATTGCTTGTAAAATGTTTCTTAGGTGAAATAAACATCATCTAAAACATTTCCCACACTTTTCCTAAAGACAAGTAAATCAAAACACATATATGAAATGAATGGTCATTTTGGCCAATTTAACTCCCATGCCTACTTTGGCTGTATCAAACTTTCAGAACCTAAAAAAAACTTTTCTAGATCTTTGCACCCCTTGAATGTAATCATAACAAAGTATCAAGGACCACTTTGTGATCATCCAAAAACTTTCAAATGCATAGTTTAAATGACAATTCAAAATTGAATCTTTATCATATGGGAAGATCCCACTTTTTCAAAAACCACTCAAACAAGCTCAACTTTCAAAACCCAAGCATCTGCAGCCTCACCAGCACCAATCTAACAAACCCACCAAAAATATTTTCAAAATTCAAAACTTGATTTCATGCGGCCATTTCATCAAACAGGTTGCAGACACAAATCAAAAAAACATCAAACACTATTGTGAGCAGTGATTCTGGCCTAACTTGTTCCCTAGTTAGCTCACACACAGCTCAGTAGATCATCTAGGAAATTTAACTAAGGACTAGCACCCCTGTGAGCTTGCCATTGCCATCAATGGTGAACAGCCGAGCACCCCCTTGTCACCCCATTGTGGACAGCAGGCTAGAGGAAGAACTAGCCGTGCCAACCTTGTCTGGGAGGCAGCTGTGGCATCCCGCAAAACCACTACTAGAAAATCGCGTCGAATTTGTGCATTGCATCGTCATCATCATGCATTGTTGCCAAAACTATTTTCGCAAAGCCCGTTTTATTTTCTAAAACGCCCCGACTTTTATTCAACGCCAAAACGGGTCCCGGAATATTTTGTTTTGCGCTATCGGTTTGACGGCCGTTTAAATCAAATAAAGTATTTATTTATTTTAGTAGGGCAGGATCCAAACCCGACCAACGACCGCCGATTTCTACCAACGGTCCAACTGCCCATCCTAAATCCTAGAGCTACCTAAAATCTACCCTACCGGCACCTCACCCCTCCACTAGCGTGCCGCCACCTCTCTCTCCTCCAACCAACCCCACCCCTGCCACGTGGCCTCTCCTCTCTTCTCTTTTCTCTCCCTCTCAGCAACCCACGCACTCTCCACACACACACACTCCCAGATCCCACCTCCCTGCCGCTGGGTCCCCACTGGCGTCCGGACCCCAGCCAGACGCTCCCATCCCGCCAACCTCCCAGCTCATTCTTTCCTGCGTTCACACAACCGCCTCCCCACCGACCACAGGCCCACAGCCCCACCCCCGCGTGCCCTCCTCCTCCCTCTCTTCCTCCTCAGCGTCCAGCCTCCGCCTCCACCCGCCTCCGCCGTCGCCCCGGAGCCTCCCGCCACGTTTCCCCTTCTCCGCCACCCCTCACCAGCAGACCTCCTCTCCCCTCTCGCTACCCCCATCCGCGCCGCCCTCCGTTCGACCATGAGCCCCGCCGGGTCGCGGGCCCCTCCTCCTCGCAGACGTCCTCTCAGTTCCTCCTCGACCTCATGGCTCCTCCCTCCACGCAGCTCCACCTCCCATGCTGCCCGTTCCCTCGTCGCCCCGGCCCGGCTCCTCCCGAGGCCAGACGCTGCCCACCCGCCAGCAGCCTCCGCCTCGCCCGCCGTCAAGCCACCGTCCCAGCGCCCAGGCTGCTCCGCCCACCACCGCCTGCGGTTCCGTCCCGTCCCCGGCTGCCTCTGCCGGCCTCTCGCCGCGACCAGCAGCGCGCCCGCCCGCCTCGAGCACCCTCGCCGCCGCTCCGCGTCGGCCCGACCTGGCCGAGCAAGCCGCCTCGGCGGACCAGCCGCGCCTGCGCCTCCGCCCGCCACGCCCAACCGTCCTTCCTCGCGACCTTCCCGCCAGCGCTTCTTCCTCCGCCTTGCCGCCGATCTCTCGCCTCGTGCGCCTCAAGAGTTCTGCGTCGCCATGGAAGCTTCCGTCAGGCCCACTTCACGTCAACCGTCGCGGAACCTCTTCGACATGGGACGTCAGGCCCGTTATGGAACCGACAAGCTGCCCCTCGGACCCGATGACCACCAGAACGCCCGAGAACGACAAGTACCTCCGCGAACGCCAAACCGAAGGACGCCAAGATCGCCACATAACCACAAGTACCGCACGGACGCCAAGTACTTCACCGGCCAAGACCGCCTGCGTCGCGGGACCCAACAAGACTCTCGCAGCGGAGACCGACCATGGGACCCGACAAGACCTTCGCGATGGCGAAGGCACCGACCCGGAAGGTCCGATGAACCCGACACGAACCAAGCCCGGATCCGGGCGCCAGAACTACCCCGTGCGAGACGAGAACGAACCGCCGAGCGACCTCGCGAACCACGGACCCCCGAGACCGACCCCGAACCCCGGAACCCCAAGATCTGCCGAACCCTAATGTGTGAACCCCTTTCTCGAGCCCTATTTTACAGATGAAATAACAACTTGTTGCATATTGAATTGTCATACTCGCATGCATATCTCGAGGTTTGGGGCCTTATGCGATTCACCTAATAATTAAGTATGGGGCCCATATGCGGGCAAATCTAGTCTCATATCGGCCTCATTTAAACTTGTGTAGCGAACCGGTATCTTATCTTGCCTTGTTATAACAACATTTAATTTGCGGGGTATCTAAATCACTTGTACCATCTAATTAAATTGTCGGGACCCCGGTTCCGCTTAATCTTGACCTAATTGCATCGCTTTTTGCCATCCATCATGCATGCATCATGCCGATCTTCTGCCGTGTATTAAATGTTGCATCCGGTGTTTCTTCTAGTGTTTTGCTTCTTCGCGGATAAGACCGTTGAGTTGATGTGAGCTTCGCCCCGATCTCCGGAGGAACCTTTCGACAATGTTTTCAGGCGAGCATCTCCCCCTTTCTACCTATCTTACTTTTATAGTATTTATTCCCTCCTGTTGATCTATTGCTATCTGTGTTGCGATGCTTTAGTTTCCGTACCTGTGATATCCCTTGCAGCCTTATATTGCCTTGGCCACACCCTATTACCTGTTGTTTGGTAGATAGTTGGACCGCGTCGTGATGCTTGCTCAAGTCTTGATGTGTGTCGTCATATGCCACAGTTGCTGATGTATTGCCGCATGATGTTGTGGGAGATGATTCTAGCTTTACTTTTCGTCACTTTAATTTCTGTTTAACAACTAAAATTGAATAAGCAGAGGCATCGGTGGGTGATAGATAATATTTGGTTTCCGAATGCCCACTTGTGTCCCGTAAGACCCCGAGTACTTGATACCTGTTCCTTGATTTTTGCGCTATCCACATCCGGAGGTATATGGGACCCCCGAGCGAGCTTGATTCATCTTATTTCTTGGGGCCACAAACTAGTTTGAGGTTTTATTTACGATCCTGTACTTATGCCATGGTTTATCGCTTTATTTACGATTGTGCAGTCTTGGGCGGAGTGTTTACGGTGTCGACAAGCCCGTTTGGGGTTCCTACCGCTTCGCTCACCTTGAGGCCGTCTCGGAGCTTGCTTACTATCCGATTCTACTTAAGGGTGGCCCTGAAATATTTCTGAATCTGTGATTGTTCAACGTGAAAGCCTCGTTGGGTTTTGATTTGGTTTTCGAGGTTGATCGGCGTGTGTTGCTATTGGTGCACCCGGCGGGTAAAACTTTCTCAAAGCCGTGTCATGGATATGGACGACTTGGAGCACAGTATCTCGATCATAGACAAGCATAACTAAAGTTTACTGTTATAAATTTGACTTATAATGACTAGTAATCAGCTTCACTATAACGGAATGGCTAACAATACTGCCCACAATTGCTTGTTTTGGTTGTCGCTTGCGACAAATGTATCTGACTAGTAAGTATTGCAACTACAACGCATTGGCTGAATAAAAGTACCAACAACTGCTGGGTTTCGGGTTTATCTCATGTTATCTGCATCTGATTAGTAATTGTTGCAACTATAACGGAATGATTAATTAAAAGTGCCTTGTTTACTTTATCGGACGATTATTTAAACTCGCCTAGTAAAGTGCAACTATAATCGAATAAGTAAAAGCGCCAGCTGTGAGTTCCTCGGTTGACTTCCTCGTTTGGTCTCGAGGGGGAAACACCAGGATGGGTTTGATTGGTGTTAGCTTCAAGTTGGATCTGAATAGGTCATTCTCACCCCTCTCTGATAACCGCCGGTTGTATCGAGTCTCTATAGGTTGTCTAGTGCATGCCGCTTCAGTCCACCATACCTATGTAGGCGAGGACCGCCGAATTCTAGCCTCGCGTGTCTTGGCCTCGATCTTGGCTCCTTCTTTTCCTTTGCCCTTTGTTGGCACCTTTTGTTTAAGCAGGTTTTGAGATCGGCGTCGTTAGCGGGTTACCCTTCCGGCTTTGGCAGGGTTATGGACGCCATTGGTTATTCTTGAGGCTCTTAGCCCCATTTGCTTCTTGTCCGTAGTGGACGCTCTATCATTCGGTGATTTGAATCTTTGTATATTATATCTGTATTCTTGACTCTTTGAGTCGCCGTTATATATATCTGTTCTGTGGGTCCCATCGAGGACTGTTGTGTAATGTTATTACTTCGTTTTCCACCCGCACGAAAGTGCCTGGTGGGCACCTTTGAATCGTTTCTATGCGGGTTTGGTGAATTTTGCCTAAACTTGCATAGGTCCGATTCTGAGGGTGTTACAGAGTGGTATCAGAGCTCAGCAGTTGCGATACCCCACAAGTCCAGCCTGTAGGATAACCTAGCTAACGGCCGAAGTAGAGTGTCAAAACTATTTTGCAAAATCGGTTGGATAGTTCTGGCTAGGTCTGATTTTACTCCTTACCCCTCTGCTGTTCCCCTCTTACCCCTACGTGTTTTGAATCCGCTCTCGTCTCTTTCTTCGAGTCCAGGAATTCTCGTGGTTGGGTTTCCGTCGTACCTTCAGGGTTTCGCTTCCTTCTTTGATAACGGTGTTGCTACATCTGGTGTTCAAGCTGCCTGATGAATACGTCTGCTGTGGTACCATTCTTTGTTCCTTGCTTGTGCCTTCCGGTGTTTCCGACGCGACGCCATCATCCATGCCAGGTCCCATGCAGAGTTGCATCGCTCCTTTGTTTCCGAACCTCGCTTGCCGAGATCTTCAGTCTGATTCCGAGAACGGTTGCAAGCTTTTCCACTGATTGTGCGGAGTAATAGTTTGGGTGCGTGATGGATTGGCCCCCATGCCGACTACCCCTTCTATTCGCTTGTGTACATTGAAGTGGACGAGAATGCATCGGTCCCCTCTTTCCATCGAAGTTAGGGGTGGCTTTATTTGTTGATGCCTCTACCTTTGACCTTTTGTTCCGGAGTGTTCCCTCGACGATCACGGACAACGAACTCTTGTTAGTGGTGTCGCGAAGATCTACACAAAGCGCGAAGACGGAGAACGCCGACCTTCCTTCCGGTACCATGAGGCGGATCTCGAGGGCGAGATCCCTTGTTAGTGGTGTCGAATTGTGGCATCCCGCAAAACCACTACTAGAAAATCGCGTCGAATTTGTGCATTGCATCGTCATCATCATGCATTGTTGCCAAAACTATTTTCGCAAAGCCCGTTTTATTTTCTAAAACGCCCCGACTTTTATTCAAACGCCAAAACCGGGTCCCCGGAATATTTTGTTTTGGCCGCTATCGGTTTGCAGACGGCCCGTTTAAATCAAATAAAGTATTTATTTATTTTAGTAGGGGCAGTCGAACGGGCCAAACCCGACCGACCGCCCAGATTTCTACGGTCCAACCTGCCCATCCTAAATCCTAGAGCTACCTAAAAATCTACCCACCCTACGGGCACCTCACCCCTCCACTAGCGTCACGCCACCTCACCTCTCTCCTCCAACCAACCCCACCTGCCACGTGGCCTCTCCCTCTCTCTCTTTCTCTCCTCTCAAGAACCCACGCACTCCACACACACACACCGCACGGCCACTCCCCAGATCCCACCTCCCTGCCCAGGTCCCACCTGGCGCGTCCCGGACCCACGCACGCTCCCATCCCGCGCCAACCTCCCAGCTCATTCTTTCTGCGTTCACACAACCGCCTCCCCACCACAGGCCCCACCACAGCCCCCCCCACAGCGTGCCCCTCTCCTCCTCCTCTCTTCCTCCTGCCGCACGCGTCCAGACCTCCGCCTCCACTGCGTCGCCCGCCTCGCCGTCGCCCGCCTTGCAGGCCGCCCGCCCGTTTCCCCTTCTCCGCTGCCTCACCAGCAACCTCCTCTCCCTCTCAGCTACCCCCATCCGGCGCGCCCTCCGTTCGATCATGAGCCCGCCCCCTCCTCCGCATCGCCGTCCTTCTCCTCTCGCCCGCTCAGTTCCTCCTCGACCTCGCGGCTCCCTACACGCTGCTCCACCTCCCATGATGGCCCGTTCCCCTCATGCTCGTCGCCCCGGCGAGCTCCTCGGACCCGCATGAGCCACCCGCCCGACCTCCGCCTCCGCCCGCCGTCTGGCCCCGCGCCGCGTGCCGCCCCGCTGCTCCCGCCCTGCAGTTCCGTCCCTCCCCAGCGGCCGCTGGCTGCCTCTGCCGCCTCCGCCGGCCGTCGCCTCCGACCCTCGCCGCCCTTGATCCCGCGTCGGCCCCGACGAGCAAGCCGCCTCGGCCGGACCAGCGCCTGCGCCTCTGCCGCCACAACCCGCCGCCGTTAGCACCTTCCTCGGCGACCTTCCCGCCGCCGCGCTTCTTCCTCCACACGCGCCGCCGATCTGCAGCTCCTCGCCCGTCGCCTCCCGAAGAGTTCTGCGTCGCCATGGAAGCTTCCGTCGCGGGCCCACTTCACGTCAACCCGCGGAACCTCTTCGACATGGGACGTCAAGGCCGTTATGGGCCGACAAGCTCGGCCCTCGGACCCGATGACCACCAAACGCCCGAGAACGACAAGTACCTCCCGAACCATGCCACGAACCGAAGGGGCCAAGATCGCCACAAGTACCGCGACGCCAAGTACTTCACCGACCAAGACCGCCTCGTCGGCGCGGACCCAACAAGACTCTCGCAGCAAGACCGACCATGGGACCCGACAAGACCTTCGATGGCGAGAAGCACCGACCCGGAAGGTCCGATGAACCCCGACACCGAACCAAGCCCGGATCCGGAACGCCAAGAACTACCCCCGTACCGAGAACGAGAGAACGAACCCGTCGGAAGTGACCTCGCCGAACCCTGGACCCCCGTCGAACCCCGAGACGAACCCCGAACCCCAAGATCTGCGAACCCTAATGTGAACCCTTTCTCGAGCCCTATTTTACGGATGAAATAACAACTTGTTGCATATTGAATTGTCATACTCATGCATATCGAGGTTTGGGGCCTTATGCCGATTCACCTAATAATTAAGTATGGGGCCCATATGCGGGCAAATCTAGTCTCATATCGGCCTCATTTAAACTTGTGTAGCGAACCGGTATCTTATCTTGCCTTGTTATAACAACATTTAATTTGCGGGGTATCTAAATCACTTGTACCATCTAATTAAATTGTCGGGACCCCGGTTCCGCTTAATCTTGACCTAATTGCATCGCACCTTGCCGTGCCATCCATCATGCATGCATCATGCCGATCTTCTGCCGTGTATTAAATGTTGCATCCGGTGTTTCTTCTAGTGTTTTGCTTCTTCGCGGATAAGACCGTTGAGTTGATGTGAGCTTCGCCCCGATCTCCGGAGGAACCTTTCGACAATGTTTTCAAAGAGCATCCCCTTTCTACCTATCTTACTTTTATAGTATTTATTCCTCTGTTGATCTATTGCTATACGTGTTGCGATGCTTTAGTTTCGTACTGTGATATCCCTTGCAGCCTTATATTGCCTTGGCCACACCTATTACATTGTTTGGTAGATAGTTGACCGGGCGGGCGTGTGTGGCGTCTTGCTCAAGTCTTGATGTGTGTCGTCATATGCCACGATTCTTGATGTATTGCCGCATGATGTTGTGGGAGATGATTCTAGCTTTACTTTTCGTCACTTTAATTTCTTTAACAACTAAAATTGAATAAGCGAGGCATCGGTGGGTGATAGATAATATTTGGTTTCCGAGCCACTTGTGTCCCGTAAGACCCCGAGTACTTGATACTGTTCCTTGATTTTTGCGCTATCCACATCCGGGAGGTATATGGGACCCCCTGAGCGAGCTTGATTCATCTTATTTCTTGGGGCCACAAACTAGTTTGAGGTTTTATTTACGATCTGTACTTATGCCATGGTTCTTTGCTTTATTTACGATTGTGCGAATCTTTATTTTAGGCGGAGTGTTTCGCGGTGTCGACAAGCCCGTTTGGGTTCCCGATCGCTCCGACCTTGAGACCTTGAGGCCGTCTCGAGCTTACTCGTTGCGGATTCTACTTAAGGTGGCCCCTGAAATATTCTGAATCTGTGATTGTTCGGTCGTGAAAGCCTCGTTGGGTTTTGATTTGGTTTTCCGGGTTGATCGGCGTGTGTTGCTATTGGTGCACCCGGCGGGTAAAACTTTCTGAAAGCCGTGTCCGCGGATATGGACGACTTGGAGCACAGTATCTCGATCATAGACAAGCATAACTAAAGTTTACTGTTATAAATTTGACTTATAATGACTAGTAATCAGCTTCACTATAACGGAATGGCTAACAATACTGCCCACAATTGCTTGTTTTGGTTGTCGCTTGCGACAAATGTATCTGACTAGTAAGTATTGCAACTACAACGCATTGGCTGAATAAAAGTACCAACAACTGCTGGGTTTCGGGTTTATCTCATGTTATCTGCATCTGATTAGTAATTGTTGCAACTATAACGGAATGATTAATTAAAAGTGCCCACTGTTTACTTTATCGGGACGATTACCTAAATCTGACTAGTAAAGTGCCACAACTATAACTGAAGAAGTAAAACTGCCAACTGTGTGAGTGCCTCGGTTGACTTCCTCGTTTGGTCTCGAGGGGGAAACACCAGGATGGGTTTGTTTGGTGCTAGCTTCAGGTTGGATCCGGATAGGACATTCTCACCCCTCTCGATAACGCGGTTGTATCAGTCTCTATAGGTTGTCTAGTGCATCTGCATTGCCGCTTGATCCACCATACCTATGTAGGCGAGGGGCAATTCTAGCCTCGCTGTCTTGGCCTCGATCTTGGCCTCCTTCTTTTCCTTTGCCCTTTCGGCACCCTTTTGTTTAAGCGGTTTTGAGATCGGCGTCGTTAGCGTGGTTACCCTTCCGGCTTGGCGGTTATGGGCGCCATTGGTTATTCTTCGGCTCTTAGCCCCATTTGCTTCTTGTCCGTAGCTCTATCATTTCGGTGATTTGAATCTTTGTATATTATATCGTATTCTTGACTCTTTGAGTCGTTATATATATCTTCCGTGGGTCCCATCGAGGACTGTTGTGTAATATTACTTCGTTTTCCACCCGCGGAAGTGCTCGTGGGCACCTTTGAATCGTTTCTATGCGGGTTTGGTGAATTTTGCCTAAACTTGCATAGGTCCGATTCGAGGGTGTTCTGACAAGAGCCACCGTCCACCGCCACTACATCGGTACGGCGTTGCCAAGCCACAGACCACACGCACAAGCCGCGCCCCGCCAAAGACCATGCGAGCATGCGCCAGAGCACGACCCTCGGCGAAGCCCACAGACACGCCGCCCTACCGGCGTGCATCCCACCGACCCAGAGACCGCCAGACATCCCCGCTTGTTTACGCCGTGCAAGCCACCGCCGCCGTCGAAAGCGCCGCCCCGCTGAGCACTGCCGTTCTGAGACCAAACCACACCGCCCCATGCCTCGAGACCATGTCGTTGAGCATCGCCAGGAGACACCGCACCGTCCCCTACCCTTGCCCATGCCATTAGCCGCCTGTAACATCGCCCCCGACGAGCTCACCGTGCGCCCCGACGGTCCCCTCGCTCGACTATAAATAGAGGCCACCCCCGCACGATTTCTTCACACCATCTCACTCCCCTCTCCTCACTGATCATGCCACACCGTTCTCAGAGCAAGGAAAGCAACACCCCGTCGGAATTTCACCGGAGCCCGCCGCCTCTGGGGAAGAAGGGAGCCAGCGATTGGAGCCGCCCCAGGAGAAGCCAGCGGTACCAGGATATTTGCCGTCGTCGACTTTGTCGTTTGCCCGCCTCACCGACCCTCGCCAGTACCTCGGTGAGCCCCCAGCAACCCTCACTGGCCGCGCTAGGTTTCGTTCTCGCCGGGGTTGTCTCGCGTCGACGATGACTCCCAGCCGTTAGATTAGAACTAGATCAAACGATCCACGTCGCCCCATACCGCTTCGCCCAGCCCCGTGTCACTGATGAGTGGGGACACCCACTTAAGCAGCCCGCGGGAGCACTGTGCTTAGCAGGCCGGCCCAGTAACTTTTCCCGCGCAGCCCAGTTATTCAAATTAAACCTTTTTCTATTTCAATTCAAACACACTTCTGTATCCAACTTCAAAAATCAACCCACATCGATTCAGTACACCAAATTGAATGAAAACAATTTTGTTGGAAAGGTCTGTGAATGCTGAAGCCAAGCCCGTTGGATTCAAGTCATTTGGATCTATTGATCACCCATGGTAAAAATAACAAGGAAGAAGCTTTTCTGCATTCAAACATTTTTCAAATTTAAACCATAATAGCTTTTGAGTTGATTCCAACTCTCAAAAATCACATTTAACCATACCTTTCAGAATATATAAAAATATATAGGTTTACTTGCATAAATAATGTTCAAGTAATAAAAGAATGCTACATAAGCATTTCTAGCCACTTTAATTAATTAAAATAAAAGGGTAAAACCTTATTAAATTGTGACACTAGTTCAAATCACATTCCCATGGACTAAAATATGTGGTGATGACATGTGTCAACATGATCCCATGTTGGGTTTGGAGAATATTAAATTCTAAGTAGTTTTTCAATGAGTAGAAATTACTTTTCTAAAAATAAAAGGAATTAAATCAAGCCTTAACCTTGTAATGTTAGAGATGATGCTAGATCATCCATAGGACCCTTGTGTGTGATGATTGCAAGTAGTTAAGTATTGTTTGGTGATTGCGTACCTCGTATTTATTCATAGACGCTAGTACCGACCAAGGATACGAGGAGGAAGGAGGATACTACGAAGAAGAAGCCGAGGAGAACTTCAACCACTGCTCTGCACAAGGAAAGCTAGTAACTATGCAATCCTAATACTAGTAATGAATGTGCAAGCTTATACTGATATTGATGCAAGCTGATACTATACCTATGCAAGCTAACCCTTGCAAGATACCCTACTGATGCAACAAACCCATACTTGTTCTATGACTACTATATGCCTTAAGCATATGTGATCATACCCACTTGATAAACCAATCATAGTTTTATGTGCAAGCTTCTTACTCTATTTCTTTATCAAAGTACTTAGAGTTTACTTAAGTGACTGGTAGATATTGGAAAGATGCTGAAGGTTGCATAAAGAGCATAAATTTTTTCCTAAGTTAGAAACCTTGACATCAGCCTAAGACATGAGGTTGTACTTAGTTGAAACTCCACTAGTTACCATCCCTCATTAGTACTACCCCCGCCTGTAGATGCTAGTGCTAAGCATAAAACTTAATCAACTTTTAGATGGGATTACTTGGTGGAAAAATGGTTATGAAAACCTTGGAATGATGGATCATTCTATTGAAATGTTTTGGACATGTGTTTCCAAACACTTGAGAATTTTGGTGATAAAAATGTTGAGGCATGAGCCTTAGCCCTTTATAAAACTGATGGTTGTCTGGATGCGATACCATTCCAATTTTATCGTACAACCACAATACCCGAATATTGGGTAGGGCTTGACTGGAAACTTATATTCCTTAGTATTAGTTCCCTCACGGCCAAGGTCTGAGCTGAGGCTACCTTGTGAAGATTATCCACCTGTGCAGTACCCAAGATGACAGTTGGTCATGGTTGGGAGGACAAACTCACAGGAGAGGTGCTTATACTAGGGCGTGTAATTAAAAGGTTAGGATTGATTATCCACATACTGAGTATGGTGAATTCAGGATTTTTTCCTGACGGATGTATCGAATGTTGTGGTGAAAGTGTACAATCTCTGCAGAGTGTCAAACTATTCGAATAGCCGCGTCATGATTATGGACGATTAGAGTGGCCATCTTGTTACCGTCAGACTTTTCAAAATGACCTGTGATATGATCTAAGACTTTGACTTGACCACACCAGAGTTGTGATATGAAATACAAGTTCCCAGTTAGGAGTTATAAAATTGTGAATAGATTTAGAAATTAGTAGAGATAAATCTGGCTTTTGCAAAACAACCCTAGATCCTAGTGTCCTATTATCCAAAAACCCCCTTTACCTATTAGTATTAGTTTGCGAGTACATAAAGAGTACTCATGGCTTTGTCCATGGCTATTCCCATGGCCAGACTATGAAGAGGAGTACCTATAAGATGGACCCCAGGAAGATTACGACAACTAGGATCATCTCCCATCGTCAGCATTGCCTGTGACCATGAGATCCCTATTTGTGTAAGAACTTATGTATCGTTTGTAATGGATGATGTACTATGGTATCCAATTCTGTTATGTCTCACAAAAATGGTAATCCTGGGATTGCGATTTATGGCATAACAGGCATCTAGGATTGAAAAATCCGGGTGTTGACAGAAACTTTAGCAGGATCAACTGCTACTCCATCTCCTGACACAACGTGTCCAAGAAATCCAACTTCATTCAACCAAAACTCACACTTGCTGAATTTGGCATATAGCTTATGCTCTCTAAGCTTCTCGAGTATCAAACACAAATGTCCTTCATGCTCTTCTTTGCTCTTGGAGTAGATTAAAATGTCATCGATGAATACGACAACAAACTTGTCAAGGAACACCATGAATACCTTGTTCATCATGTTCATGAAATAAGCTGGTGCATTAGTCAAACCAAATGGCATCACGGTGTACTCATACAATCCATACCTAGTGGTGAAAGCTGTCTTAGGTATGTCTTGTTCCCTTATTTTGAGTTGGAAATATCCTGAACGGAGATCAATTTTTGAGAACACACAGGCTCCTTCTAGCTGATCAAACAAATCATTGATTCTGGGCAAAGGGTATTTGTTTTTGATAGTCACTTCATTGAGTGAACGTTAATCTATGCATAACCTTTGACTTCTATCCTTCTTTTCTACGAACAACACTGGTGCTCCCCAAGATGAAGAACTTGGTTGAATAAATCCTTTATGCAACTGTTCTCCAAGTTGTTTCTTGAGTTCTTTCAACTCATCAACTGACATCTTGTACGGTCTTTTTGCTATTGGTCCAGATCCTGGTAGAAAATCAATAAGAAACTCCACATCTCTATCTGGTGGCATTCCTGGCAATTCCTCCGGAAAGACATCCGGATATTCACTCACAATTGGCACACTGTCTATGCTAACCCCCTTAAGAGAATTAAGCTTACTCCCTTTCGATTCAAAATTAGACTTGAATCTTATCCGTTTCTTTTCCGGGGTTGTGAGTGCAACTGTTCGATTGGCACAATCTAGTACTCCTTCATACTTGGTCATCCAATCCATTCCCAAAATTACATCCAGTCCTTGGTAATCTAGGATTATCAGACTCACTGGAAACTTATGCTTTCCAAACTCTACTGCTAGATCCCGGCATCCAAGACTTACTATCATATCTCCACCTAGAGAACTTAATTTTATTGGACACCCAATGTTTTCAGTTGAAAACCCATTTCTATCAACAAATTCTTTTGATATGAATGAATGTGATGCACCAGTATAAAAAAGAACAAGTGCTGGAATAGAATTGAGTTTGAACTTACCAGCCACAACATCTGGCTCTTCATAGATTTCCTCCACATGGATGTGGTTCACTTGCCCCTTCTGGAAAGGGCTGGGCTTGTTGGGTCCTTCAACTTTCTTTTCTAGGAATTCATTTGCATAATGCCCCATCTTCTTGCACTTGAAGAATTCAACCTGACTAAGATCCTTCTTGACAGGCTGGCTTCCACTACCACTTCCACCTCCATTGTGGTGGCTCTTATATCCACTCTTGTGATTCTTGTACTTGTCATTGTCATGACTACGGTGGTGCTTGTTGTCATGATGACGGTTGTGGTTGTGGTGCTTGTTGTACTTTCCATGCTTGTGGGATCCAGAATTACCAGTGTCATCATAATGGGAACGCTTGTGAGATGATCCCGAGCTGTGCCTTTCTGAGTGCTTTCTCTTCCTGCTTTCAACCTGTTTTATTTTGCTCTCCAAAATAGTATCCTTGTCACAAAGAGACTGATAAGTGGGGACATAGGCCACAGATAGCTGCAGGTTCAGTTCATCGTTTAATCCTTCGAGGAACTTCTCCTTCCTCTTAGCATCAGTGTCAACTTCATCCGGTGCATAACGCACCAGATTGTTGAACTCCTCAATATATTCAGCCACGCTGCGGTGGCGCTGCTTCAAGTTATGAAATTCCTTTTTCTTCAAACTCATCACTCCGGATGAGATGTGAGCAGTACGGAAACCATCTTCAAAGATAGCCCATGTCACATCCTCAATGGGAGTGGTGATCTGGAAGTTATCCCACCAAGTGGCTGCTGGTCCTTGCAACAAGTGTGCTGCAAATCTGACCTTCTCTTCATCAGTATAGCCAACGGTTACCAAATCCTTGTTCACAAAGCGTAGCCAATCATTGGCCACCATAGGATCAGTAGTTCCTGAGAACTTTGCTGGCCTCAGCCTTAAGAACCTGGTAAGCATGTCAAAACCCGGTGGGTTATTCTGATTGTTGTTGTTCTGATTGTTATTGTTGTTGTTGTTGTTGTTGTTGTTGTTGTTGTTGTTGTTGTTGTTGTTGTTTTTGTTGTTGCTGTTGTTGTTATTCTTTGTTCTTGTCGTTCTTTATTCTTTATTCTTCTTTGTTGTTGTTGTTGTTGTTGTTCTGTATAAACATGGTCATCATCTGCATCAGCTGCGTCTGAGCTGTCATCATCTGCTGCATCTCAGGGGTGATATTGTTGTTGTTAGGGTTGGGATTGGCACGCCGGGGAGGCATCTGTGGTTTTCAATAGAGATAAGAATGAGATACCCATAGATGCTATCATGCACAATACATCACATACACAATCACCAAGCATGCCATCACATAAACAAACTTCAACAACATAAACAACAAGTTTTGAAAAGTAAACACACCAATAGCAAGCCATCCACATGTTGGATCGTCATTGTGACTCAATGATCAAAAGTATGATAAAGAAAGGTAAATGAGTAGCCATCACTACTCCTCTGCATCAACCTCCTCATCAACAAGTGTAAGACCTGCATTCTCCATAGCGGTCTTGTACTCCTCGACATTGGTGGTCAAGGTATCTATTTTGGCTTTGAGAGCCCTCTTATATGAACGAAGTCTCTCAATCACACCTTGCTGATGTTCGAGTTCGAAGTCCTTGGCCTCTAGTTCTGCAGTCATATCTCGAATCCTCTTGTTCCTATCTTGGACTCTCTTCTCTTGACTCTTGAACTTTCTATCCTGACTCTCAAACTTGGCCTCCATTTCCTTGACTATCTCATCTTGCTCTGTGAAGAGCTTGTCCTTCTCACGAAGCTGCACCTAGAGTTCGTCATTGCTAAGCATGATGTTGGTCCTATCAGTATCTAGGTGACTAAGAAGAACCTCTAAGTCCTAGAGGTATAGACGAATCGGCTCTGCCGTCTCTCTAGCAGTATCATCGAAGTCAATGGCCTCACCATCCTCATCACGTCTACCGAAGGCGTGGAAGTGAGTACCTCTAATCTCTCGAGAGTGTCTCCCTAGCAAACGTCCAAGCAAATCCTGCATGACCACCTCTAGGCCTCTCTCCTTGTCATCATGCATGAGCTTGAAGGTGATGGCCTCCGTGTCTGACTCAGTCTGGCGTCCTGGCTGAGTAACCTTGAAGCCCCAAAGGTCCTTCCTCTCAAACTTTGTGAGGGGAAGCATCATGATGGTAGGAAGTGGGAGATTGAGCAAACTAGTGAGCTCAATAATACGAGTGCCAAAACGAGTTCCCTTGAACTCTTCATCCGTGCCGAGGGTAACATTAGGCATCTCTTTTATAAGATAGAAAAAGTTAGAATCAAAATACATAGAGATAAATCACAAGACAAGGCATCACATGCATATCTTTGACAATCAAAACATTCAAGTCATGGCATACATAAAAATATTACAAGAATCCAAGGTTCAACTTATTTTAAACAACATTTGGGAAATAAAATGATATGTGTGGTGGTCCAACTAACGAAGTACGTTACAATCCCATCTCACTTGCCAAGTTGGCTAACAGGACATCTGTAGAGGCAATATGTTGATCCTGATCACATGACTCAATGGCTAAGTCTATGATGTCCTCTCTTAAACGTTGGTTGGTAGCCTCTAACTCTTGGGTATGCTTCTTTTCTTCCCTAAGGTCATTCTGGGTGTTGATCATTCTGCACTTGATTCTATCACCAAGCTCTTTGATGGCCTTCCAAGCTGCATCCCTTGCTGAATCAAAGAATGTGGTGTGCATCACTGAGTTGGTGACAATGCAGAATCCTGAGTCCTTGTGGTTGTCTTCCTTGTTTTTATACAAGTGAAGTTGCACCCACCAGTACTCAACTCCTTCATCCATCACAGGAAAACCTTTGTACATAGCTGCACCATGTATTCCCATGGCAACCATGAGGTCCTTGAGAGCCTTGGGGAATTCTGTATCACATTCCAAAGTCATAGTCATGAGTGGCCCCTTCCTCACGGCTTCGTTGATGGAGTTCATCTACAAATAGAGATGATAAAGAAGATTAGAAGAGTTTACGAGAAGAAAAGACAAGTGAGGAAGTTGTTGAAATTTTTTCCTTAGTGGTTTCCAATCCTAGGGTCATAATCCTACAGGCAACACAGTGCTCTGATACCATCTGTAAGATCCCTCCCTTTATAAAGGTAAGGATCCCTTTGATTGCAATGCTAGTCCCTGGATCAATGCTAGCATCCACAGTTTAAGATGAAGTACACATAAACAAAGGTCATTATTACATATCATTCCAGAGACAAACATAGTCTTTTACAAACTCCATGGCCACAGGCCTAATACAAGAGTTCAAATATATAATAAGATAAATAAGTCTTCATCTTCATGTGCCACTGGCAAGCATGTTGAGTGTAGACTCGTAACCCCTAATCATCATCAGAATAACCTGCAACATCACAAGTTACAGCCACAGTGGGTCAATACATTGGAATAGTATTGGCAAGTGATACCTTAGTAGAATATTAGTAGTCTAGATACTATACGCATTTTGGCTAAGTGTAGCTTAGGCTTGGTTTGCTCAAAATAGGTTTTACCTATTAGTTGAAAACTCTAAGTTTTTCTTTGACAAAACTTTCCCAAGGAATCACCAATAGAAATTGGTGATCCTTCACCCTTGTTAAACCACAAGTTTTTACTTAGAAATTGGGATGAGGAGATTCTTGATAGCTTCCATGTCTTGATGCTCAAGTTGTCCAATACCAGGGACATGGCTAAGTACTTAGATTCTTCCATCTGCAGAGGTTGTGCACTTTCCCCACAAGACTTGATTTTCACCAAGACAGGACCTTTCAGAAGCCTTTTCTTAGACCAAATGGACGCGCTCCAACCTATCATCCCACTACCACCAACTGTCCAAATGGCTAAGTTATTGCAACCTATATGATCCAGGCAGAGCCCATAATGCCATGTGGCTGCACTAGAAGCTTCTTAACATATGTCATCTCAAATCCCTTTGTTCCTGGGTGGCTTTCTACAAGTGAGATACACAAGGTAAACCATAGAAATGGGCCTTGTGTAACCACTCAACACAAACCATTCTTTCCATTCCACCCAGGTGATTCATTCACTTAGTTGTTTTATTAAGCAAAAACACAAGTCCAAAGACTTAGAAATATTTTATTATAGCATGAATATATAACCACCCTTGGTTGTTACTAGCTAGGCTAAGCATGGCATAGATAAGTATCTTAACTTAGAAATTTCTAGCAATTCTACAACTACTAGGATTTCCCAAGCATAGCATATAGATCAAAATATTCATGCAAGTCTAGCAAAATATTTCTAGTGCATAGTTGAAAAACATAGGAATAAAATCATGAAGCACCACTTGCCTTGGTAGCTTGGGGAGTAGCAACAATCGTCACAATCACAATCACTATTTGCACCAAAATCTACAAATAAAATAATGGCACAAAATCACATACACAATATATACAAGAAAAAATAAATGAATGTATGGAAAATGCCATGTGATGATTTTCTACACCAAATAATACAAGTGCACAGTACTGAATCATAAACAAGTACAAAACAAGCCAAATGAACTTTATTTGAATAACAAAACATTTTCCAAATAATTACTATACTCAAATTATGCCTACAAATGTTTCTGCAAAAACAATCATTTTAACAGAAGCAAAACATTAAACACATTGCATAAACATAAAGTTTTTTCTCTCCCGATTCCAATGATATAAAATTTGTCAAATTTGGACGTGGGAATCAAAAGTTATGAATTAAACAAGTTTAAACATCTAATAGATCTAAATTCTGATTTTAAATCTAACTCACAAACACACGGCGTGCTCTGATTGGACGATACCGATTCGCACGTATCGACTAACATGGACCGCCAGATCTAACTGAAACGCACGGCCAGATCTGATCCATACCCCTTCGTTAAGTGATCTATCCTACACGTTAGATCTAGATCCAACGGTGGCTGATCAAACTACCAAGTCTGGCGGCGCGCGGGGACGGTGAGCGGCGGCGCGCTCTGTCTATGGCGGCGTGGTGGCTACAGAGGGGGTTGGGGTCGTCGGAGAGGCTTACCAGACTCGCGGAGGTGTGCTGGAGCTCAACGTGGCAGTGGCTTGTCAAGGGGCGCGCGGACACGGTGAGGATTCCTCGTCGGAGTAGAGGCAGACATCGGGCAAGCTTTGGCGTCGTCGGGGGCGAGGTTCTGGTGCGCGCTGAGACAAACCAGAGATGCTGTTAGATGCGCACAAGCCTAGCGAACAGGTGAGTATCGAAAAGGAAGGAAGGGGTGGTCGGGAACTACCAGGAGAGGTCGCCGGAGTTGCGCCGAGCTTCGGTTGCTTCCAGTGGTGGACGGTGACGACGTTCTAGGATGATATAGAGGAAAAGGAAGGCATGAGAATACGCGCAAGAACATGTAGAACACGCTCGCAGGAAGAAGAGACAGGGGGTGGACGATGCTCACCGGAATTGGTCGCCGGAGGTCGTCGGTACCGCGGCGGCGTGGGCAAGATTATGGGCAGCCTGGTGGCGTGGTGTCTGTGTTGAGCGAGGGGAAATGAGCGGAAAGGGGAGGGGATCTTATAGCCGGAGCAGGGGCGGAGATTATGCACGCATTCATCACCAATTAAGCAGATTAAATTCGCGACAGTGAAGGGGGAAGAAACGGTCGGCGACAGCGTCGGCGCGCGGGGTTTGGGGAAGAAGATGCTAACGTGGAGAGGATCCACCGATCAGTGACTGCGGGGTAAGCCTGCGCCGCGTGAGAGAGAGAGGGAAAAACCCCGGGTGGGCTTGTTGGGCTAGGTCTGTTACTGGGCTAGATTGGTGGCGCCAGGCCCAGTTGGTTTTCTTATTTCCTTTTCTTTTTCTATAATGAATTTTAGGAATCATTTTCAATCAAATTCAAAAGCAATTGAATTCAAATCTTTTCTAGATTTTTGTAAAGTGAAACTCGTATAATTTTGAGTATAGAATCATACTGTTTTGTTGGACTAGCATGGTCCTTGAAGATTTTTGAAAATAACAGTGCCTTAGAACATGGTTTAATATAGATTTGAAAATGGTTTTAAAACCATATTTGTTTGGAATTTTTTTTCCAAACTCTAGCATTCAACTAAAACAAACAAAGAACAAAAAAATCTTGGTTTAAGACATTTATATTCTCAATTGAGAGTTGCATTTGATTAATGGTTGCTCACATAAAATAATAGCACTAAGTGCTTCTGATTTCTTGCAATGAGTTGGAAAATGATCCCTAAATTATATGCATGCATGTATTATATGCAATCTTTGAAAACATGATTTTAGGGATGTTACACTCTTGTGATCTGATAAGAAGAAAACAAAGAGATATCAGCACACACATGAATATTAGCACCGGTGTCGATCCACCAATCTGTAGATTGACAAATTGACAAAACAGTAGGTAAATTACCATACCCGGATGCACCCTTATCATTGTTGATCATAGTCACGTTGACAGACTTAGAGTTCTGTCCATTTGGATTCTTCCTTCCTTTGCGCTGCTTACAGTTTGGAGCCCAATGTCCAACCTCGCCGCACACAAAGCAGGGATCCTGTGACTTGTCCTTCTTATTCTTTTTGAAGTTGGTAGTACGAACAGCCTTGGTCTTCCCCTTGAACTTGTTGTGGAAGTTCTGCTGCACCACATTGGCGCTTGACTGGGGTGCCTCGGCTCCCTTTGGGTGTGCGTCTTTTGCCTTTGCCTTTTCCTCAAGGTCCAGAAACCCAATGAGATTCTCAACAGACATCTCTTGCCTCTGGTGTTTGAGGTTAGTGGCAAGACTCCTCCAGGATTGAGGAAGCTTTGCAATGATGCATCCCGCAAAAAATTTGCCGGGCAACGCACACTTCAGGAGCTCAAGTTCTTTTGCAATACGCTGAATCTCATGAGCCTGTTCAACGACAGAACGGTCTTCAACCATCCTATAGTCATGAAACTGCTCCATGGCATACAGTTCACTGCCAGCATCAGTAGCACCGAATTTTTCTTCGAGTGCATCCCACAGTTCTTTGGCATTACGCATATGTAAATATGCATCCACCAAATTGTCCCCAATGACGCTTATGACACAGCCCACAAAGAATATGGTGGTCTCCTTGAATGTCTTCTCCTGTTTAGGAGTGATCGTTCCTTCAGGATTACCAGCCGATACCCAGAAGGCGTCCATAGCCATCAGCCAGAGGGTACACTTGGTTTGCCAGCGCTTAAAGTGCGCACCTGTAAACGGGTTCGGTTTCAGACAAGCGGCAAAGCCTTGATGCGAAAATAGCCTAAAATAAGGTTTTTGGATTGTTGAAATAAATAGCAGTTTTCGCATTAATAATCCAAGTATAAATCATGACAAAACAATTTCCAAGACTAACTAGCATACGCATAGTAGACATGCACCATACAGGCAAGTGAAAACCTAGCACATCTACGCATACTGCAATAGTAGTGATCATCATAGGAAATAGCAGGAGGGCAAAGAACACGTACGAGTTCGTCGATGGTATGACCAACGACGCAACAGAAGTGGAGCCACCACCACCAGCAGCGTCGTCAGACATGGCGATGAAGTCGAGGAAGAGCTTGAGCAGTCGCGTCTAGATTCTGCCTAAAAACCTTATCGCCTCTCTCCCGGTGCAGGATTAGAGAGACGGGGTTCCGGAGGCCTGCTCTCCTGGACGACCGTGCACGCAGCCGGCGAGATGGAGTAGCAGAGGGCATCACAGAGAGATGGAACGGCGATGCACAGGTAGGAAGATGCAATCTAATTGCTGGTAACTGCTACGGTTTGCGTCTGCCTGCTTATATAGTGCGGGTCGGGTAGGACTTGGAGCAACAGTTCACGACTGAGTCAGTGCCAGCCCACGATATGGAAACGGTCGGTTAATTAATGTGTCCGTAATAACGCATTAATGACTCATAATTAATACACAATTAATTTTCCTAAAGAACAAAATAAAGCTCGGCTCGACGAGATTCCATAACCATGGCCTTGTCATCGCGTCGTGTGATTGAGGCGAGACGTGGCGGGCGGCGTCAGAGCAGGAGTGCGCGATGTCTTCTCTTCTTCTCACACCTTAGTGAGTGGTGCAACACTCTACTATATAAGGTGGTCCAACTCCCCTTCCACTAGCAATGTGGGACTAAACTTTGGCACCACTAGCACACACATGAGCTCCCATGATAATGGGCCAAAGAGAATTTCAGAATTTGTATTTGTTATGGGCCAAAAGCCCAACATCAAATATGCCTAAAATTCCAACATGTATATGGGTTTATATGTTGGAACTTGTGTGATTTAGGACTATGAATAAATTAAATTCACAAAAAATCTCTAAGGCCTACTCATGCATGAAAATAGGTGGAACTATGTTTAGTCTCACTTGTTAGTAGCTCCCAAGGTGTAACCACTCTGAAGTTGTAGCCACTCCCAACTATGAAAAGAGGTGAAATGTCATTGTAACTACTCCCAAGTTTGTAGCTCTCGTATCGCTAGCCAGCAAGTATGATATTCTTATCTTGGTGTTAGTACGCGTTTTGTTGATTTACTTCCTATGCAACCGAGTAGATGTTCTAGTCTTTTACATGTTGATATGTCACACATCTACTTTGCCTATTATAGATAATCTAGTAATATTGTTTTCATGATTTAATATAGATTAAATTGATGCAGAAACTACTAATAATCGCAATAGTATTTACAACTAATTTTTATTTGCGGTCCTTCAATGCTAATTCATATTATTGTTGCGGCTCGTGCCTAGGTGAAGCATGAGCGGGAGGGTCCCCCAAAGCCTTCATGACCCAGGCAACCCAAGCCTCGGATTAGGAAGGGCGGATCTCCTGAGCATTGTGGCGGTAGGCCACCATTGAAACACTCTCTTCTGTGGGTACATGAGGGAGGCCTCCTAAGGAGATGTCCAGGCCCTCGACCTCGGGTAGGTCCCGATATATCCCCCGTAAGGGGATAACCCCCATTGATGTTATCCAATGAATCTCTAAACAATTAAGTTATTCATTTGGAACATTAGGGGGTTGGGCAAAAGGGATGGAGGCATCAAATTAAGGGATGTATGAGACAAGAAGATGTGGACACTGTGGGTCCTCAAGAAAAATCAAGTAGAACTTCCTTCTCCCGGAGCTTGAGGGACTTAGCCATCACAAGTTCGCATGGAACTAGGTGCCGGCCACGAGTCACTCAGGGGGTATTCTCCTAGATGATATGGATCGGGGGAATTCTCTATGATTATGTCACTCAACCATACACGTTCTATCTTCTGTTGGGATTTTATTATCGTCTATGGACCCAAGGAGCATAGGAAGTCACCAGCTTTCCTTCTCGAACTTTCAAGAAAAGTGGAGTGTAGCACCATTCCGATTGTGATGGCTAGCGATTTCAACCCTATTCACTTGGCGAAATGACAAGATCTTGGCTAATTTTGACATCCCTAGGATGAGGATGTTCAACGACCACATTGCTGATCTTGCTCTTAGAGAGATTACACCAGTGTGATCTAGATACATATGGAATAATAAATTACTAGACCTGGTGTAAAGTGTTTTGGACCGGGCCTTTGTGTCAGTTGAGTGGGAGGTTGATTTCCCCCTCTGCTATTTGAGGGATCTCAACAGTATAGGTTCAGATCATGCTCCCTCCTCCTATCCTCTGGAGGGGGTGCTCCCCCGTGATGAAACTATTTCCTTTGAGAAATTATGGCTCACCCAGCAAGGGTTCATGGAATTAGTTCATGCCAAGTGGAGTGCAGCATCAGCATACCTGCCACACATTATAATGCGGTGTATGATTGTCACCACTGTGTCAAGTACGCCCGTTAATTCATGAGAGTTTAGGGGATAATCTTGTAGTGGCCCTTCGTCTTAAAAAATATCCTTGACGAGATTCAAATCCTGGATCGTATAGCCGACTTAACCGGTCTAACTGTGGAAGAATGGTCTTGGCTATACGCCCTTGAGACCTCTGTCGTCGAGCTCTACAAAGAAGCGGAGACCTTCTAGTAGAGGAGACCCCAAAATTGGCTCCTGAGAGGTGATGCAAATACAACATACTTCTGAGCCGTTGTGAATGGATGGCATAAGAAATGTTCTATTCCATTCTTATAGGATAACAAGCGGTTGCTAGATGAGCCCGTGGATATCTCTAACCACATATATGACTTCTATATGCGGTTCTTCTCGGTAGGACCCCGCACATGGGTCGTGTTAGTAGTAGACTTCTGGACACATAGGGCTAAATTTATCGCCGACAAGAATGCGGAGCTCAACCTCCCGTTCCTACTAGAGGAGGTATGGATGATATTAGGGAAATGTATTCCAACTCAGCTCCTCGGCCAGATGGCCTTCTGGTCTCCTTCTTCCAGACGTTTGATGCGTCCAATTTGCATCACCATTCTATATCATAATTTGCCTCTATTCATTGATATGTGTCTTATTATGAGGTGTTAATTATGTCTTTTCCTCTATTTTTGCATGTTGGATGATTCTTGGACGATGGACTGCCGGAATCAGGATTGTGATGGAAAAAGAGGTGTTTTGATGCAATTTCGTGAAGATCAGAAAAATACCATAAAAATCATAGAAAATAATATTTTCCCAGAAGACGAAGGAAGCCAGAAGGGGAGGCGGAGTTGGGCCACAGGGGGCCCACACCCTCCTAGGCGCGGGTCCTCCTGCCCCACGCCTAGGGTGGGTGTGGCCCACCTGTCCGGCCTACGACTCCGCCCTCTCGCCTATATCTTCTTCGCGAAACCCTAATACACGGGGGAGCGACCACAGAAAGATTCCTCCGCCTCTGCGGGGCGGAAAACACCGAGAGAGAAAGAGCTCTCCGGCAGACATATTTATGCCTGGGAGATTCCTTCCCGGAGAGGAGAGATCGTCGCCATCAACACCGTCATCAAGCTAGACTTCATCGGGATCATCATCATCCACACCATCATATCCACCAGCACCATCATCACCACTCCATCTTGTTGTAACAATTGTGTTGGATCTTTCACTAGTTCTTAGGGGAAACTTTCCCGGTGTTGATTACTATTGTAGTTGATGCTTGTGAGTGGAACCATTGGATTATTGTTTATGTTTAGATTGTTATCCATTACCATATCATCTTTGATCTTGATCCATATGATGTCTTGTGAGTAGTTCGTTTAGTTCTTGAGGACATGAGAGAAGTCATGTTGTTAGTAGTGGATTTGTGTTCATATATTATTCAATGGTTTAGTATTTAAGTTGTGGTGCTATTATTTTAGTGGTGTCAAGTGAACGTCGACTACATGACACTTCACCATTTATGGGCCTAGGGGAATGCATTGTGTATCTGGATACTAATTGTGGGGTTGCCTAAGTGACAGAAACCTGAACCCCCATTAGGACACCATTGCACAAGGGAGCATAGGATCTCAGAGTTTAAGGCTGTGGTTAGGTTTATATCTTAATTTCTTTCCTGTAGTTGCGGATGCTTGTAGGAGGTTTAATCACAAGTATGTATTAGTCCAAGTAAGGTCGACACATTATCACAGGTTCACCCACACAACACTTACAACACCAAAGAAAGGTACTCAACTATTTGAAGCGAAAGCACTTGACAGAATTCCCATGTGTCCTCGAGAACGTTTGGTCCTTATAAGTATTTCCACAGGCTTGTCCTTTGCTAAGAAAGGATTGGTCCACTTGCTGCAGTTGTTCGTTGTCTTTATTACTTGCACTTTGTTTTGTTGCTTTATCAGAAAAACCCTAAAAATCCGATTGCTAAGTATTTACAGAGATTTACTGCTGCATACCACTAGTCAACACCTTCTGCTCCTCATTGGGATCGACACTCCTATTTATCAAAAGTACTATGATACACCCCCTATACTTGTGGGTCATCAAGACTATTTTCTGGCGCCGTTGCCGGGGAGTGAAGCGCTATTGAAGAGTGGAACTGGTAAGGGAAACTTCTATTATGAGTATTGCTTTTTGTTTCTATTTGTTACTTTGTTTCCAATATGGATAACCCACTTGGTTTTCTGTTTGGGAAAACTACTACCACTCTTAGGGTAGTAGATGAATCACCACCTGTTGACATAGATCCTTTTAATATACCTAGAAGTATTGTTGATCGTGTTATGGATAATTATTATTTAGGCGATGGAACTGCCCATCCTGGTGATCATTTACTTTTTATCCATGAATTATGCGGGTTGTTTAAGTGTGCAGGTATCACAAATGAATAGGTGAAGAATAATTTACTCTCTATATCCTTGAAAGGGAGAGATGAAGAATGATATAAGCTGCTGAATAATGGGAAATCCATGGAATGGGAGGAAATAACATCTCTCTTTTATTCTAAATTTTATCCTCCCGGTGAGATTCACAAGGATAGAAATCTGATATATAACTTTTGGCCTCGTGATGGAGAGAGTACAACTCAAGCTTGGGGGAGATTGAAGTTACTAATGCTTAAATGTCCTATTCATGAACTCCCTAACGATATTATTATCAATAACTTTTATGCTAGGCTTTATCTTCATGATAAAGATTTACTAGATGCTTCTTGTGCTGGATCATTTACACGTATGAAGGAAGAAGGTAAATGGGATCTACTAGACCGTATTCAAGAGAACACTGAAGCTTGGGAGAATGATAAAGGAAGAAAGTCAGGTATAAATTATGATTTTGAATGCATAAAATCTTTTATGGGAACTGATGACTTCCTTGATATTAGTAATGAGTTTGATCTTGACTCCCAAAGTATTGCCAATTGTTTTAAGGCCTTTGCCTCTTACATAGAAATTCCTAAAAAGAAGTGGAATAAGTACCATGCACCTTATAAAGATGTTGTTAGTCATGTTCCTGTTAGAAGCACTAAAGTTTGTACTACTAATCATATTTTGCCTGAACCTTATGTTGAGAAAATACCTTTCCTAGCTAAGGTAAAGGAGTATTCTATGATGATAAGTGCAAATAACAAAGGTAAACAGAAAATTGTGGAACCTGATGAGCAAATTAGTATTGAGCCAGTGGTAGCTATTGTGAAAGACCTTGTCACTAGAAATATAGAGGATGAGCATATTGTCTTCTGTGAAGACGCTTCTAATATTGTCTCTCACCCTAGTAAAGCTATAAAATCTATTGTTCCCGTGATTCTGTTAAAATTGGTGATCATTGCTACTATGGTTTATGTGATATTGGTGTGAGTTCTAGTGCTATTCCTTATGAGCTTTATAGGGAAGTTATGCATGAAATTGGTCCTTGTGAGCTTGAGGACATTGATGCGGTTATTCACCTTGCTAATAAGGAAACCATTTGCCCTATTGGTATTGTAAGAGATGTGGAGGTTTTCTACGGTAAGATCAAGTATCCTGCTGATTTTCTAGTGCTTAATTCAGCAGCTAGTAAAACTTGTCCTATCATCTTTGGTAGACCTTTCTTGAACTCTTGTGGAGCTATTATAGATTGTAAAAAGGAGAAAGTTTTAACTAAGTTTGATGGAAATTCTTATGAGTTTAACTTTTCCAAATTTGCTAAAGCTCCTTGTGAAAATAGATTACCTAATAAAGATTTCAGGATGGAACAACTTGCTTCTATTGATCCGGTTTATGACCTTGGACCTCTTTTTGATGATTGTAAGTATGCTCACTCTGATGATAAAGTTGTTTATAGTGACAGTTATATTGTCAACTTTATTCAAGGTGCTATTGAAAGTTATTATGAGAGAGGGAAACATGGTTTTATGCATCCCAATAATGTTAAGTTTCCCCGTTTTATGTTGAAAGATTTAAAGTTGCATTTGTTTTGTCTTCCTATGCTAGCTGCTTTTTGTTTCAACAATTTGTTTACTCATGATACCCCCATGCATAGGAAGTGGGTTAGACTCAAGTGTGTTGGTTATTTGCTTCTTGATGCTCTCTTTCATTTCAAATATTTATCTCCTATGTGAGCATCTTTGAAACTATCAAGCCTAACTTAAAGGCATTAAAGAAAAGTACTTCTGGGAGATAACCCAATAGTTTTGTCGAGTCTTGGAAGTTATTACCTCAGTAATAACCTCTCCTTATTATTTTTGTTTTGGTTTTTGTGTCAAGTTCAACTACTTTTGAGAAGTAGGGGAGTTGTGGAAAGTGGCTCTCTTGGGATAGATTTTTGTGCTGCATTGTAAAAATTCATGAGGGAGCTCAGTACTTTGGATAGAGCTGTATTTTTCTGTGCTTGTTCTCCAAGTTGTTACCCAACTTCTATTAGTTTTGCATTTTTTTGTTTGAGCAACAGAAGGTTTTCAAAAAAATCAATCTTTACCTGTTGGTCTATTTTGACAGATTTCTGCTATCATTTGCATTTGCCTCTTATATTGATTCCCTTCCAGATCCTTTTGGAGTTTTGGAAAGGAGTTTCTACAGTAGCTTTTGTTTTGATGGATTTTAGTTGAAGTGTGTACCTAAAGGTTTATTGTTTTTTCTTACACTAATGTTGCCATTGAGGTTTGTGTAATGCCTTGCATGAAAGAAATTTCCAGGAGAAGGAGAAAAGGAATTTGCAGAGTTCGTCTTTGATTAGGTAAAAGTGGTGAAAATAGAAGGTTCGTGAAAACCCAATCTTTTTATATTTTTGATGTTTTTATTACATAATGAAGATTACGAAACGAAATAGAGGAGGAAACGGAGACCGGGGTGGCCACACCCACCAGGCGTGGGCTCCAGCTGGCCGCGCCTGGAGGGGGTGTGATCCCCCCGAGCTCCGTCTCCGCCTCGTTTTCATACCAGTACCTTCCTTATGCTTTGAAACTTTGTAATATATAACCCCCGGATCCCCTGAGGTTCGTATATCGTGTTCTCGTCGTGTTTTCGTTTCGATTTGTTTCTGTCAGGAAATATTCTCAAGTTTAGAGCATCATGGTCTCCGCCAATGACAAAGGCAAGAAGCCCGTGGAATAAGAAAGGATCGCTGCCAGGCGCGAAGACATGTATTAGAGCATCGAGGGGGAAGTTAGGATGGAAGAACAAACCGCCGTAGGGTCAAGGGCAAGGAAACCTACTGTTGTAGGAGCAATTAACACTGGATGTGCTTGTTCTCGTAACATGCAGGGGATTATAGCCTCCGTTCCAGACTTCAGATCCTGCCCTGAGGCAGTGGAATCCCTTCGAACCACTGATGAGTTTTGTGACAAGTATCGTGCTTTGAGGATGAAGGTGGATTTACTTTAAGAGGAGAATAACAGGCTTCGTAAGATGCTGGAGGGTTTTCTTACCCTAAACAAGGGAACACCACCACCACCGAAGGAGTAATTCTTCATCAGGTTTGGCATCCCCTTGGCTTGTTCCAAGCTTGGGGGAGTGCCGCGGTATCACATCATTATCTTTTATCTTTTACCTTTTTAGTGGATTCATATCTTTGGTAGAGAAGTTATCTTATAGGTTGGTTTGCATGTGGAAGTATCTCTCCTTTAGTTTCTATGTATCCCTTGGTATGAGTGCCTTTATGAAATATTAATGAGAAGATTCATCTTTTACTCTTTGAACTTCTTATTTTAGTTTGCAATCTCTATTATATGATTGATCTTGTTGATCAGTATTGGTATCACTTTGGGATCATCAAGTAGATCTAAATTGGTTTTGGCAAACCGAGCTATGGTCAGTAGCAACACTTTTTGAGGTTTGAAAGGAAAAAAGAAAAAGCTTACATGTATTTTGTATCATTTATTTTCTTTCTTGATTGGCTCATAAGCTTAGTATTCTTTATTTAAGATCTTTTGTTTCTTCAAGGAAGATTGCATGTTTGGCTTTATTACTTGTAGGTTTGCTTGTTCCTTTCAACTCTTTTGCTTGCTACCCAGCCTTGCTAGCCAAAAACCTGTTTTGAGAAGGCATTCTTCTCATGCATCCAATCCCTTTGAACCAAAACCTGTGCCATTTGTGTCCACCATATCTACCTATTAGCATTATTGTTATTCCAAGAAAATTCTCAAGCTCCATCTATCTTTCAAATTAAAAAGTATTTTGTTATGTGAAAACTAGTTAGTAAAGCTCTCACGAACTTGATGGCACACCTTATTTTCTTTCCCCTAATAGACTTGAACCATTGTGTCATCAAAGTTGTATATGCTTGTATCTATACGTTGGGATTAGCAGAACCGTGTTGTCACGTGGAACGCTTTCAACACTTATGGATACATATCCGGTTGATATCATGCTCTTTTGTTTGCGGATGTCGTCGGTGTGAAATAAAAGGGGAGCTTGTAAGTCCATGGAGTTATGTATGTGTGTTAGAGAAACGCTTGGGCCGCTAGCCTAAGCCATGCCTAATCATGGTGGAAACTTGCAGCATCACCATAGTGAGCAATATTTGAAGCATCCTCAATAAACATCTATGCAAATAGTAAATAAAAAGATCGTTGAGATGCTCATTGTCTTCTTGCCTTGTCATTTTGATTATGGGATAGCTCCTGTATCATGTGCAAGGGGTACACCGTTGGCGGTTCTTTATGATACACATGTACTTACAATGACAAAAACTTACCGGTAACTAAAGTTGAGTAGCATGAGGAGCGGCCCTCGTACTCAAGGGACATGAGATTGCCAACTTATATTTCGTCAAGCATATACTCCATCCTTGTTCACTTTAACCTTAAGCACCTCAAGATGCTTATGATAGGGGAAATGAGGGCTCAAAGCTAGTAAGTACCATAATCTATTGGAAGCTCTTTTTGACTTGAAATCCCTGTTTCCATCTATGAAGGGACCTTTATCCTATTTCTAAGCTGAGTCAGTAAAACCTACTTCCTCCCTATCTCCAGCAAGCATTTGAGTTGTTGTGTTGCAAGCATTCATATGATGATTTATTCAATCATGTTCTCTATCTTCCTTGTTTGCACAAGACTCTTATCTATTGAGTATTACTTTGAAAGCCTTCATTGTGAAAAACCTTTTATGTTTGAGCAAAGAGTACTCCTGTCGTAAAACTTCTTCAAAAGCTTTTTATGAAATTGTTTGCCAGTTGTTCTCTGACCAGGAACAAAGTTTGCCAATTCCAATTATGATTTATCTTTATGCATCTCTATTGTGACTCCCGTACTTGTTGCAAGCTAAGTTATATAATGGTGAGTTGCTTTCTTCTATGAGTTATGTAATGGTAAGTGTGATGCTTCTTGTCCGTATTATTTTATCGATACTTCACTCCATAAACCCGTGGACATGTTTACCGAGCTCAGTTTTTTCTTGGGGACAAGCGAAGGTCTAAGCTTGGGGGGAGTTGATACGTCCAATTTGCATCACCATTCTATATCATATTTTTCCTCTATTCATTGATATGTGTCTTATTATGAGGTGTTACTTATGTCTTTTCCTCTATTTTTGCATGTTGGATGATTCTTGGAGGATGGACTGCCGGATTCAGGATTCTGATGGAAAAAGAGGTGTTTTGATGCAATTTCGCGAAGATCAGAAAAATACCAGAAAAATCATGGAAAATAATATTTTCCCAGAAGTCGAAGGAAGCCAGAAGGGGATGCGGAGTTGGGCCATAGGGGGCCCACACCCCCCAGGCGTGGGTGCCCCTGCCCGCGCCTAGGATGGGTGTGGCCCACCTGGCTGGCCTCCGGATCCGCCCTCTCGCCTATATCTTCTCCTCGAAACCCTAATACACGGGGGAGCGACCACAGAAAGATTCCGCCGCCTCTGCGGGGCGGAAAACACCGAGAGAGAAAGATCTCTCCGGCAGATTGATTTCTGCCAGGGAAATTCCTTCCCGGAGAGGAGAGATCGTCGCCATCAACACCGTCATCAAGATAGACTTCATCGGGATCATCATCATCCACACCATCATATCCACCAGCACCATCATCACCACTCCATCCCGCTGTAACAATTGTGTTGGATCTTGCATTAGTTCTTAGGGGAAACTTTCCCGGTGTTGATTATATTGTAGTTGATGCTTGTGAGTGGAACCATTGGATTGTTGTTTATGTTCAGATTGTTATCCATTACCATATCATCTTTGATCTTGATCCATATGATGTATTGTGAGTAGTTCGTTTAGTTCTTGAGGACATGGGATAAGTCATGTTGTTAGTAGTGGATTTATGTTGAGATATTATTCAATGGTTTAGTATTTAAGTTGTGGTGCTATTCTTCTAGTGGTGTCATGTGAACGTCGATTACATGATACTTCACCATTTATGGGCCTAGGAGAATGCATTGTGTATTTGGCTACTAATCGCGGGGTTGCTAGAGTGACATAAACCTGAACCCCCGTTAGGACACCATTGCACAAGGGAGCGTAGGATCTCAGAGTTTAAGGATATGGTTAGGTTTATATCTTAATTGCTTTCTTGTAGTTGCGGATGCTTGCAGGGGGTTTAATCACAAGTATGTATTAGTCCAAGTAAGGTCGGTATATTAGCACAAGTTCACCCACACAACACTTATAACACCAAAGAAAGGTATTCAGCTATTTGAAGCGAAAGGACTTGACAGAATTCCCATGTGTCCTCGAGAACGTTTGGTCCTTATAAGTATTTCCACCAACTTGTCCTTTGCTAAGAAAGGATTGGGCCACTTGCTGCAGTTGTTCGTTGTCTTTATTACTTGCACTTTGTTTTGTTGCTTTATCAGAAAACCCCTAAAAATCCGTTTGTTAAGTATTTACAGAGATTTCCTGCTCCATACCACTAGTCAACACCTTCTGATCCTCGTTGGGATCGACACTCCTATTTATCGAAAGCACTACGATACACCCCCTATACTTGTGGGTCATCAACGTTTTGGCAGAAGATTCAGGTGGTAATCGTGCAAATGTTCTAAGAATTCTACACTAGAATGCTAGTCATGTCTCATCTAAATTTTGGCGTAATTACCCTGATACCAAAGTAGTTAGGCCATGGATATCCTCATATTTAGAACAATCACTTTGAACAATGTCATCCAACATATCTTTGTTAAAGTCTGTGGTACTCGGATTGCCCTAGTCATGGAGATATTGACACACCCGTACCAGTTTGACTTCCTCACAGATCGGCTTATCCATGATGTAGTGCTATCTCTACATTAAATTATCCATGAGGTGAAATCTAGACTTCTAAATGGGGTCTTCCTAAATTTGGAATTCTAGAAGGCCTATGACATTTTGATTGGCACTTCATGTGTTAGGTGTCACAACGAAGGGGATTTGATGACCATATGATCATGTGGATCATGCAGTCCATTATGAGTGGTAACAACTCTGTTAACATCAACATGGAGGTGGGCCTCTACTTTAGACTGTATGTTGACTAAAGATAGGGGATCCCTTATCCTCCCTCTTTCTCTTCAATTTTGTAGTAGATGCTCTTGTAGAGATATTAGAGAAAGCTAAGATCGCTGGCCACATTTTTGATGTGGTAGGGAATATTATCCCTAGAGGGGAGGTGACTCAACTCCAATATGTGGATGACACTATGATTATGGTGGAGGGTTTAGATCTTGATATCACAAATCTCAAGTTTCTCCTTCTATGCTTTCAAAAGATGTCCGAGCTCAGGATTAATTCTCATAAGTATGAGGTAATCATGTTGGGGTTCCCCCAGAAGATCAATAGAGGATAGCCGACAACCTCAACTGTAGGCTAACCTTATTCCCCATTACTTACATCAGGATGCTGATCTGCGACACCAGTATCCTTATCAAGGATCTGGAGCCCCTAGTAGAGTAAGTTAGATCGAAGGTGGAACCGTTGTGTGGTAGGTTAACCTAAAATGGTAGCAAGACCACCATCAACTATTCATGCCTTTCTAGCCTTCCCATGTATGTTATGGGGGCTACCTCCTTCAGGAGGGTGTGCATGACACCTTTGATATGAAGCTATCGCGCTTCTTCTGGAAGGGGCCTAGTGGTCGCCAAAAATATCACATGGTGAAATGGGCTGACATTTGCGCACCTAAGACCTTGTTTATATACCATGTTTTTAGAGAACCAGTTTCCCTAAACATAATTTCTGTTATAACAACCCAAAATCTTGTTTGGTTTGGCTGAGAAATATGAGAATCTATAAAACTCGGTTTCAAGAAAACTATGATTTTGCATTGTGGAAAAAATGACTAATTGTTGTATTTGTGGAATGCGTTTACTTTTAAATAGATCTCATCAAACTATTGTTTCTCCACCAATTTCTCAAGAAACCTTATTTCCTAACCAAACAAAGTCTCCTGTAAACTTATTGTTAACTAAAAAATTGGCAAAAATAGTTTTTCCTAAAACTCGGCCTAAAACATGTTTTATCAAAATTGATCGCTAATCTCCAATATCCAAACAATCACTAAGAAGATTAGGAGCCTAGGCATCCTAGCCTCTCACCAGTTTAAGAAGGTGTTGATACTCAAGTGGTTATGTTGTATCTTGTGGGACGACGGAGAGGCTTGTGGCCTCAGCTAATTAAGGCCATATATCTACGGGAACACCTCACTTGGATTGTGATCGCCGGGAGGACTCTCAGTTTTGGCAATCTATCCAGGTATTCTGGCAATATATCTAGGAGATCAAGCATGAGATCGACCTAGGGAACACCTTCTGCATAGGCAATGGAGATGATACCCATTTTGGCTGTATCCCCGACTCACGGAGCGACCCCTGTGGGAGGAATACCCTAGTCTCTTCGCCATTTTCTCCAAACCTTCACTGAAGGTTGCCTCTGCGGACCATGATGGGGAATTAAACATTACTTACCGTAAAATCTTCAGCCCGGAGGGATCTACATGATTGGGTGAACTTAGGAAGAGCCTCCCTTCCTTGCTCTCGTGAGCAACGAATAGTGTATCTTGGTGGCTATCCTCCTCGTGGACTTATCGGTGAGCTCCACGTACAAGTCCATATTTAGACCCTGCTATGCCTTGGACTAGGACCCTTTGGAAAACACCACTTCCCTAATGACAAAGATCTTTGCATGGCAACTGCTATACGAATGTCTCCCCTCGGGGGTGCAGGTGCTAAAGCGACATGTGCCGGGGGCAAGTTATGTCCACTATGTGGGATCCTCGGGATGGGAACCCACAAACTGTTCACGTGTCCAGTGGCTCTATTTTTGTAAAACTTTGTCCGAGAAGCCTTGGGTCCTGCTTGGCAGGTCAAGATCTTGGTGAGTTTTTAGAAACCTACACAAATTGTATCGGCAAGGGGGCGTCGACTCTTATAGTTGGTGTTTGCCGTGATGTTCTAAACCCTATGGACTGTGCGTAATAAGAAAATCTTTCTTCAATGTACCTCTGATTCGGGTTTCAACTTTTTGACGTTTTTGCAAGTTGCGGCACCTGCTTTCTAGATAGCAAGACAAGAAGAGACTGAACAGTATACTTCGAGACCTTCTGGTGGACGCGCACGGGATCTTTTCTAGCCGCTGAGCATCTTACGAGTCGTTTTCTTCTTTCTTTTGGGCATCGTGTCTTGTTGTCCTAGCAGAGTGTCTTCTTTTTTCACTTTACCTTGGAACCCTATATGGATGGTTATTTTACTTATAAAGCTAGATTGAGAAATGCTACTCTGTATTAAGACACCAGCATCTACTCCGTATCAAGACACCAGCATGGGGTGACGTTGATCCTCTCGGTATACGTTAAACTGTGGAAGCAAGTAGGTACAATTCGCAGCTCCCACTGATTGACTCCGGCAATGTCGTACTCGATAGACATCTACAGATTTTCGCCCACAGAAGCCATCTATCCATCTACGGGTATACTTCTCCATGCCGTGGTGGTCCAACGGGGGCGTGCGCCTCCATAACCTGACCCCTTCCTTTGCTCCGGTACCTCGTGATGGTCACGCTCTCCTCGTCCGGACGGCGCGGCGCCTAACGTAATAATTCGTACGCGATCAGGTCTAATTATTCTTCTTCAGAAATCAGAGCATGCAATTCCCATGAAGCTTCATCAGAGCACGAAAGAACACAAGTCCAATGTGGGTACGCCGTCGCACACCGGAGGAGCAGAGCACCTTCCATGAGCCGCCACTACTCGTGTTTATAATTCTCCCCGCAATCATGAGACGAGCCTCACCTAATGATGATATCTCGAACCATTAGCACTGACAAAGCACCAAGCTACGCTACTAATGATCGGCTTTTTTTTTAATCGTAGCAATGATAAGGAGGGGAGAAGGGTTGGTATGTGCGATTTTTTTTATTGTTGAAAGCAAGTTGGTGGTGTGTGCATGAGTGATCGGGGCCTGGCGACGTGTAAAAGGATTAAAGGGTAGCTCGAATCAATTTAAGAAAAAACCGGTACCATTATTACGGGAGGGGATGCATCACGCGCACTATTGAGACTTGAGTTGAGGGAATGGAATGGAATGGAAGGAGGTATGGTGAGCAGTTGAGTGGCTGGACCCTCCACCACGTGCCAAGATTTGGAGCCAGAGATTCGTTACGATTGCCCAACTTGCTTTGCTCCGCGCGCACAGCTAGATAGCTAGCTAGGCAGTCCAGCCGGGAAGCTATCCTATGTGAGCTGCTGCCGCCGCTTTTCTACAGTGCTCCGGTGGTGGAGCGTCCATTTCTCGGACTTCAGAAAGCTTCTCGGGGTTCGGTGGAGCTCCCTGCAATCGTATGATCGCTCGCGCCATCCATGTGTTCTCGAGTTCACCATGACGTCGTTGCGTGTTTCCTTCTGATTCTTCTTGTGATCAGTTGCATGCTTCTTGGATATTTGGTGAGGAAACACGGTAGATGGTGTAGAGAGTTGCGTCCTCCATAGTTATGGTGAAATTCTGGCCTACGTTTTATAACATCCCCAAATGAATGCACACATGACACGACGGTAAAACTCCAACGGCACTAGCAAACGGACAAGATCCTTCCGAATGCCGCCCCGTAACCCATTGACCGGTTTGTTTTGGTGCATTGGCAGCCTAAAAGTTTGGGCTATCTTTTGCGGTAGCGCGAACACGCCTCGGATAGGTTACGTGTCTTTTTTAATGAAGGATATATTATAAAGATACCAATTATACTCAGTCTTTATAACAACGTATTGCTCTAGCGGTCTTACGGATGTACACAGTAACAAAAAAAAATTATAAGAAAAAGTTTCACTACAGCAGTCCATTCCTTGTAGCAGCGACACTAACACCATTAAAACAACATCAGAAGTCCAACTTTTCCAAAAACGACACATTTACAAAGGAAACAGGGCTCAAGCACCGTCGTCATCTGATCAAAGATCATAGGTTTTCAGCCTGGAGAAAGTCCTCACTCACAAAACAATGCCTTCAACAGTACATTGTCCGGCACAACCAGTTAAGGTTAGACCTTGGATTTTCACCCTGCAAGATAAGACTGTAAACTCCTCCTGTACCACCGCCCCTCTAACCGACACTGCTGCAAGTCATATATCACCAAGCCAGTTCCTCAACACCACAAAGACTCAATCCACCATCACGAGACCCCTTGTTCCTTCTTTCATGACATTCTCCGCCTCTGACTTCACCATGGATCTTCGAAGACATGACATATGATGGTAATCGATAGAAAAGCTTCGCAACGCTCCCTCTGAAACCAAACGGTCAGAAAAAACATCGGTACGCACGACCGAATTTCTTCTGATCCAGTAATCTTCAGGCATTATGCGCCCATGGGAGTTCACCAGTGGAGCGTTCCGAAACACGCCACTCCAAGCCAGATCAATGAGGACAGGCAGCCAGTAGATATTCATCTTTGCGCTAGAAGAACCCTAGGACCACCACCATTATGCAAGCAACATCAGCAGGCCCATACGCCTCCAATCGGAAAAACCGAGGTGAAAGCCATCGCGGTGCCTCGACCCCCGCCATCACCGGATCAACAACACAGAGGACACACACTTTCTCCTACCTCGCCGTTCTGACTCACGCCAGGCGCCGCCTAGAAGGGCCATGACAACCTACGCCACGACCTCCCGATGGCCACCGAAAGGTAGCGGCCATGGCTCGATCATGGGGACGCACCTCCATAGCCAGATCTTCGCCGTGGGAGAGGCCCAAGGCCTCCATAGCGATATCTACATGGCCTAGGAAATGCTCCACCCCTGCCAAATCGGTTCCACCGGATATCACCACCTCCACCCCGATGCAGGGATACCACCCTGGTCACTGCGCGCAGATAACTACCGACACCGCCCTAGCAACTCATGCGATCACCCCTGATGCACCACCACCCCAACCGCCTTTGGCCGCTGGGACTGGGCCGACGGCAGCAGCGACAAGGGGATCCAGTGAGGGGGAGCCTCTGGCGGCGCCTAGTGTTTCGCCCCTGGTATCGCCCTAGGAGCAAGATGGGGGTGTCAAACAAGGAGCTAGCCCAGGGAATCAACTGTAGCAAATTTTCACTCATTTATAGAATTTTTTACGACTAAGAGAATGAAAGTACAAGCTAGCTAAACAAAATCGCCGATTAGCCTCCCGCATTGGCATAGCTAGCTTCGAATTCTCCGGCAGCTGATGCAGCTCAGATTACTGTAGAGCTTCGTTGGGAGACCCCAAGAGGAAGGTATGATGAGTACATCAGCAAGTTTTTCCCTCAGTAAGAAACCAAGGTTATGGAACCAGTAGGAGGAACAAAACGGATCAAAGGTGTTGCTAGCAACTGGAAACCTGCACAACACAAACTCAAGACTTTGCCCCAACGAACAGTGAGCTTGTCAATCTCACCAGTTTGCTGAAAACAAAGGATTAACTGTTTGGTGTGGAAGGTAATGGTGGTTTGGAGAAAGAAAATAGTAATAATGGAAGATGTATCAATGTTAAAGATTGGACCTGGGTCCATAGTTCACTAGAGGTGTTCTCCTTTAGATAAACATGACATGCTGGGTAAACAAATTACAACAAGGCAATTGACATGACAAAGCAAGGCATAACAATGCAATACTAGACATTCATGATCCTATGAGATTTGATTGGGCAATACAACAATATACATAGACTGCCATCCAACTGCATCTATGACTAGTAATCCACCTTTAGGTTATCATCTGAACCCCCTCCAGTATTAAGTTGCAAGCAACGGATAACTGCTTTAAGCAAAGTGTGTAAGGTAAACAATCCACTTGTTCCAAGAACAAGAGATCATTGTTTTCTCCCTAGTAGAAACAACACATATACAACCTTAGAGATTTATGTCACTTCCCCAGATTAAATAGAGGCATGAACCCACTATCGAGCATAAATACCCCCTCTTGGATTCACTAGCATCTACTTGGCCAAGATAGCTACTAGAAACGGAGAGCATGTAAGATCAGAAACAACACAGACATGATATAATCAATAAGATAGAATCATTAACTAATCTGACATAGTAATCTCAATATCCATCGGATCCCCGCAAACACAACATGCATGATTACAAATAGATGATCTTGATCATGAACGGAGCTCACAAGATCTAAACATGGTAGCACAAAGAAAGAGAAACAACCATCTAGCTATTACATGGACCTGTAGTCCAAGGTGGAAATATGTAACACCCTCAGAATCGAACCTATGCAAGTTTGAGCAAAATTCGCCAAACCCGCATAGAAACGATTCAAAGGTGCCCACCAGGCACTTTCATGCGGGTGGAAAACGAAGTAATAACATTACACAACAGTCCTCGATGGGACCCACAGAACAGATATATATAGCAGCGACTCCATGAGTCAAGAATACAGACATAATATACAAAGATCCAAATCACCTTAAAAAGACGGAGCGTCCGACTATGGACAAGATGCAAATGGGGCTAAGAGCCCTGAAGAATAACCAAGGGCGTCCATAACCCTGCCCAGGCCAAGCCGGAAGGGTAACCCTGCTAACGACGTCGATCCCAAAACCTGCTTAAACAAAAGGGGTGCCGACAAAGGGCAAAGGAAAAAGAGCTTGATCGAGGCCAAGACACGGCGAGGCTAGAATTCGGTCCTCGCCTACATAGGTATGGTGGATCAAGCGGCAAAGGCATGCACTAAACAACCTACAGAGACTCGATACAACTGGCGGTTATCAGAGAGGGGTAGGAAAGACCTATTCGGATCCAACCTGATACTATCATCAAACAAACCCATCCTGGCGTTTCCCCCTCGAGACTAAACGAGGAAGTCAACCGAGGAACTCACACAGTTGGCAGTTTTAATTATTCAGTTGTCGTTGCGGCAATTACTAGTCAGGTATAGATAATGGTCCTGATTAAAGAAGCAGTGGGCCCTTTTAGTTATTCATTCCGTTGTAGTTGCAGCAATTACTAATCAGATACAGATAGCATTATATAAACCCAAAACCCAGCAGTTGTTTGGTACTTTTATTCAGCCATTTCGTTGTAGTTGCAATATTTACTAGGAAGGTACAATGGTCGCTGGCGACGACCCAAACAAGCAATTGTGGGCAGTATTAATTAGCCATTCCATTATAGTGAAGCTGATTACTAGTCAGTATAAGTCAAATTTACAGCAATAAACTTTAGTTATGCTTGTCTATGATCGAGATCTTGGCTCCAAGTCGTCCATATCCATGACACGGCTTTGAGAAAGTTTTACTCGGGGGTGCACCAATAGCAACACGCCGATCAACCTCGGAAAAACCAAATCAAAACCCAACGAGGCTTTCACGACTAAGCAATCACAGGATTCAAATATATTTGAGGCCACCCTTGGAGTCTACCATAGAAGTAAGCAAGCTCGAGACGGACTCAAGGTTTGGGTATACGGTGTGAACATCGGGAACCCAAAACTGGGCTTGTCAACACCAGCGGAATCGTGTCCCGATCCTAAAGATCAGTGTGCTCCTCGCACAATCGTAAATACATAAGTAGCATGGCATAAGTACAGGATCGTAAATAAAACCTCAAACTAGTTTGTGGCCCCAAGAAATAAGACTGAATCAAGCTCGCCTCGGGGGTCCCATATACCTCCCGGATGTGGATAGCGCGATAAATCAAGGAACAGGTATCAAGTACTCGGGGTCTTACGGGGCACAAGTGGGCGTTCGGAAACCAAATATTTTCTATCACCCACCGATGCCTCTGCTTATTTCAATTTTAGTTGTTAAACATAAATTAAAGTGACGATAAGTAAAACTGGAATCATCTCCAACATCAACATGCGGCAATTCTCCAACAACTGTGGCATTTGACAACACGTAACAGCACTTGAGCAAGCGACTACGACGCGCAAGTCCAACTATCTACCAAACAACAGGTAATAGGATGTGTCCAAGGCAATATAGGGCTGCACGGTAGATCACGGGTACGGAAACTAAAGCATCGCACACAGATAGCAATAGATCAACAGGAGGGAAGTAAATACTATAAAAGTAAGATAGGTAGAAAGGGGGAGATGCTCGCCTGAAAACATTGTCGAAGGTTCAACCGAAGATCGGGGCGAAGCTCACATCAACTCAACGGTCTTATCCGCGAAGTAGCAAAGCACTAGAATAGCACCGGATGCAGTATTTAATACACGGCAGAAGATCGGCATGATGCATGCATGATGGATGACATGGCAAAGGTGCGAGGCAATTAGGTCAAATTAAGTGGAACCGGGGTCCCGACAATTAATTAGGTGGCGCAAGTTATTTAGATCCCCCGCAATTAAATGTTGTTAAAACAAGGCAAGATAAGATACCGGTGCGCTACACAAATTTAAATGAGGCCAATATAAGGCTAGATTTGCCCGCATATGGGTCCCATATTTAATTATTAGGTGAATCGGCATAAGGCCCCCAAACCACATGACAAGATGCATGCAAGTATGACAATTTAATATGCAACAGGTTTTTATGTTTAGCATTTATAAAAATAGGGGCTCGGATAAGGGTCACACATTAGGGGTTCGACGATCTTGGTCCGGGGTTCGGGGTTCGACAGGGTCCGGGGTCCGGTCTCGGGGTCCAGGGTCTAGGGTTCGATCTTGGCGTAACATTCTCGACCATCGGGGTAGGTATTGTCGCAACCGGGAAGCAGGGCTTGGTTCGGTGTCGGGGCGTGTCGAATTCTTCCAGGTCGGTGCCGCTCTTGTCGTCGTCGTGGTCTTCGGGTCCGTGCTGTCGATTCGGTCTTGGCATTCGGGCGAGGTACTTGGTGTATCCGCGTCGGCGATCTTGGCGTTCAGGGGGAAGTTCTCGGTGTTCCGTGAGGTAGACCTTGTCGCATCCGGGTTCTCGGCGAACTTGGCGTCCGGGAAGGAGTACTCGAGCGGTATCGCCTTCGGGTTCCGTGAAGGAGATGCTTTGGGGGCCTCGGTCGTCAGACTTGTGTACGGCGCCGGTGTTTCATCGGGCTCATTCGGGTCGGTGTTGATCTTGTTTGTCGCGGAGTGGCTTGACGTGGTGTTGTATAGGGGCCTCGGAACTCGACAATTACGCAAGGATCTTGTGTTGGTATGTCCTTCGAGTGGCACCAAAACTCTGCATTCCTTTGGACAGAGACATCACGGTAAACGAGTGAGCCGATTTTTAGATAGGTAGATGTACCATGGCAACACCACTGTGGAGCAGTGTGGCCTCTAAGCAGAAACAAAGGCTTGAGTGAACGCGGCTGAAAAACAGAGGAGGCCGACGGAAGGCAGCGCCGGAGCCGAACACACGCAGAGGAGGTTCCAGGCGAGGCCAGACTCGCGGCAAGCGGCAGCACTCGCGGCGGTCGGCGAGGAAGGCGAGCAGAGGATGCGGCGGCGAAGCGCAGGCCGGCGGCAGGGGGCTTGCAGGGCGGTGCCGGCGAGGAGGCTGAGCGCAGCGAGGGTGGGCGGAGGAGAACGGCGAGGGATGGGGTCGCACGGGCGCAGGAGGTGCTCGGGGAGGAGGCTCAGCGGCGCCGGCAGAAGAGGCATCCCTGGCGGCGGAGGGTGGCCAGGGGGAAGGGGAGGTGCGAGCGGGCCGGCGAGGAGGTGGCGATGGGTGCGGCGCCCGGCGAGGAGGCGGGGCCTTGTGCAGACAGTGGGAAAGCGGCCGCGGGCGGTGCGGGCAGCGGGAGGTGGCGGAGCTCGGGCTCGAAGTCGGCGTGGAGGCGGATGCTGGGTGGAGGTGGCGGAGGCGGAGCTGGAGGGCGGCGATGGGCGAAGCGCGCCGTGGCGGAGGTGGTGGCGGCGGGCGCGCGTCTTGGCGTGTGGCGAGGAGGGCGCAGGGAGGCCAGCGGGGAGGGGTGGCGGTGAGAGGAGCTCGAGGAAAGCGAGCCTTGGGGGCGGCCGGAGGGAGCTTGCGGCGAGCGGGAGGCGGAGACTCGCTGGGAGGACGGAGGCGCGGGCGGGGAGGGAGCGGCCGCGGGCGGTTGCGTCGGTGGAGCGGTGGGGTCTGGGGAGGAAGGAGAGGAAGGTTGGGAACGAGGGGGGCGTCGGTGGCTGGGTGGGGAGCTTGCGTGGGTCGCGTGTGTGGGCCAGGGTGGGACCCAGGGGGCGCGGGGTCGGGTGGTGTGTAGTGTGTGCGTGAGTGTTTGGTGGGGCTGATGAGCTGAGTGGGGGTGGGTTTAGGAGAGAGAGAGGGAAGAGGAGAGAGGGAGTGGCCATGTGGCAGAGGGTGATTGGTGGGGGGTTTGGGGTGTGCTGACGTGGCGAGAGTTGATTGGAGGGAGTGAGGTGGAGCTAGGGGTGGGTAGGTTTTCTGGGTAGCTGTAGGATTAAGGGCGGACCGATCTGTTTGTACGGGGGTGGTCGTTCGGGTCGATTTGGCCCGTTCGGCTGCCCCCACTAAATAATTAATTAAAATATTTATTTTTAAACAGCGCTTTTGCAATCCGACAGCGGACAAAACAAAATATTCCGGGGACCCGGTTTTCGGTGTTTGAATAAGATGGGGCGTTTAGAAAACAAAGACAGGTTTTTCTGAAAATAGTTTTATACAAGCACATGCAAGATGATGACGATGCACAATGCAATGTGGCATGATGACATGAGCATGCGGTCATGATGATGCAATGCACAACAACAACGCGATTTTCTAGTAGTGGTTTTGCGGGATGCCACAAAATACTCACGCTTCATACCGGAGGCTGGCATGGTGATGAAGAAGGCCTCCGGGATGATCTCTCCCCTCTGGCAAGTTGCCGGGAAGAGCTTCAGATCCCCCTGATCTAGGGACGATGGTGGCGGCGGCTACGGACTGTTTCGTGGAAGATTGATCAGGTCCTTAGGGTTTTGGTATCGGGGGATTCTTATAGGCGAAGAGGGAGGTCGAGGGGGCGCCCGAGGTGGCTGCACCCCTAGGCGCAGGCCAGGCCTGGCCGCGTGGCCAGGGTGTGTGGCCCCCTCGTGGCCCTTCTTCGTCTCATCTTCTGGCTTCGTTTTCCCCACAGTAAAATATTGACTTTGGCTTTTGTTCCGTCCAATTATGAGAATATTAATTTTCTACCTTTTCTAGAACCAAAAACAGAAGAAAACAGGCAACCGGCACTGTGGCATCTTGTTAATAGGTTAGTCCTAGAAAACATATAAAAATACCTCAAAGTATAGACAAAGCAAAGCAAAGTAGATACTAAACAAGCATGGGACATCAAAAATTATAGATACATTTATGACGTATCAAGCATCCCCAAGCTTAACTCCTGCTCGTCCTCGAGTACGTAAGTTATTAAAAGAATAATTTTTGAGGTGACATGCACCATCAAAATTAGGATCAAACCATTTACAAGCATTGAAAGCTGGGATCAAAGTACTCTAAACATGAGCATGAAAGAAGTTCTAACAATAAGACACAGTAGTGGCATTGAAAGACGTTTGTTTGTTTCACATATAGAAAACATGGTAGTGGCATTCAGCTTGTTCCTCATGGAGTAGCAGTAAATGCATAGGACACCTTCAAAGTTCATAAGAGTGACTAGATACAAATATTTTAAGAACAAGCAATTTCAACAATATGCATCAAACAATAAGTTTTGGGACAATACACATAGAACTAGGAATGACAACTATGCTCTCTTAATTGGTGCCTAAGGATAGAAGGTGGAGAATCAATATAATGGTGGAAGAAAGGTCCTTCATAAAGGAAAGATGGAATTTCAAGTCTTATAAAGAGCTTCCAAAAATTATGGTACTTGTTGGCTTTCATCTCTCATTGCCCCTATCATAAGCATCATGAAGTGATTAAGGTTAAAGTGAACAAACAGTGGAGTATATGCTTGACAAAGTATAAGTTGGCAATCTCATGTCCCTTGAGTACGAGATCCGCTCCTCATGCTACTCAACTTTAGTCACCGGTAAGTTCTTGTCATAGTAAGTACATGTGTATCATAGAGAACCGCCAACGGAGTACCCCTTGCACATGATACATGAGCTATCCCATAATCAAAATGATAAGGAAAGCAGATAATGAGCATCTCAGCAATCTTCTTATTTACCATGGGAAAATGGTGCTTTTTGTCTCTTTCCTCTTTTCAATGTGTCTCTCTTTTTTTATAAGAAGGAAGGTTCATAGATTTCTCACTATCGTGATGCTGCAAGTTTCCACCATGATTAGGCATGGCTTAGGCTAGCGGCCCAGGCATTTCTCTAACACACATACATAACTCCATGGACTTACAAGATCCCTTTTCATTTCACACCGACGACATCCATAAACAAAAGAGCATGATATCAACTGGGTACAATGTACAAGTGCAATGTTGAAAGCGTTCCCCATGACAGCATGGTTCTGCTAATTCCAACGTATAAGTGCAAGCATATACAACATAGATGACACAATGGTTCAAGTATATTTAGGGGCAAGAAAAATAAAGTGTGCCATCAAGTTTGTGAGAGCTTTAATCACTAAGTTTTCACATAACAAAGTGCCTTTTCAATTGGAAGGTAGATGAAACAAGAATATACTTGGAATATTGTAACACACCATGCATAGGAATTTATGGTGGACACTTTGGATTAACTTGGTTTCTTGGGAGTTGGATGCATGAGTAGAGCTGACTCATACAAGTGGAGGCTAGCAAAAGACTGCGAGCGACCAACTAAGAGAGTAATAATGGCCATAATCATGCAGAGCGACAAAACATTACTAGTCAAAGCATAAATTGGTACTACAACTCAAAAACTAAATGATCATAGAGTCTAAGGTCACTTGTTCATAGTCATAACATGGTGTGAGCATTTGCCAAGTCAACCCGAGCAAAGCATCAAAGGAGAATACCATAATACTATGCTTTTGTATGTTAAAACAATGCATGATTCTTTCAAGGCACATTAAGCAATACTAATTGTTTGGAGCAAGTCATGCTATATCAATAATCACTAAGCATAAGGTCAAAACAACATCTAGCATGACATGATAAAGTCTAAGTCATAGTCAAAGCAAGCTCCTCTTGTACTACTAAAGCAAGAACTTCCTACTCCTCTCCAACACCAATCAACTTATTTGAAACAACACAGCGAGAACGGGGGTCCAAACTACTTTATTCAAGAAAAATAAGCAAAAACAAACAAAAAAAATGAAAACTAAGACGCTCCAAGAACAACACAACAGTGCTTGAAACAATAAAAACGAAGTGTCTAGAAAGACCTGGGAATTTTATTGATGAAGAAGGGGATGCCTTGGGCATCCCCAAGATTTGATGCTTGTACCTCTTGAATATTTATTGCGGTGACACGGGGTGGCATCCCCAAACTTGACCTTTTGTCCATTCTTCATCTCATTACATCTTTCTTTCTCTACACCTGCAAATTTTCCTTCATACAAAACTTCACACAATCTTCATTAGCAACATTAGTGTATTCAAAAGATAATAGACCCTTGGGTTTTAGTTTTAAAACAAAAAAACTTTCACTAAAGACACAATATACTGTAGCAATTCCCTCAAAAAGCTCAATTTCCCAAAAATAACCCAAAAAGGAATCAATCAGAAGCAAATGCAAATAATGGCAAAAATCTGTCAAAATAGACTAGCAGATAGAAACCGATTTTTTCGAAGACCTTTTGTTGCTCAAATCAAAAAGTGTTGAACTAACTAATGTTAGCTAACAACTTGGGGGATTTATTCAGAAAATTACAGCTCAATACGACTTAGAGAGATTTTACACGAATGTTTACGGTGGAGCACAAAAATATGTTTCAGGACAGCAACTCCCCAAATCTTACTTCCCTCTCCTTAGAGGTTATTCTTGGAACAAAAATCAAATAAATAGGATAATGAGAGGTTATTACAGAAGTAATAATTTCCAAGAATCAAGAAAACTATTGTGTTATCTCCCAAGAAGTAATTTTCTTTAACGCCTTTAAGTTAGGCACACGAAGCAAGAATCAAGTATTTTCAAATGAAGAAGCATTAACATCAAACCTTGCTTTCACAGGAGGAGAAAAAAGCAACTTATCTCTCCTCATAGGGAAGTGTTCAATACCTTTCTTAAATGGAAATTGATATTAATGGGGCCTTCTTTCATATCAATGATGGCACCAACAGTTCTAAGAAAAGGTCTTCCCAAAGTAATAGGACAAGAAGAATTGTATTCAACATCCAAAACATAGCAATAAATAGGGACATAAGAATTTTTAACCATAATAAGAACAACATTAACACTCCCCATGAGTTTCTTTTTAGAATTATGATTAAGTGGGACATCCAAATAGCAATCTTCGAAAGGTGGCAAATCAAGCATTTCATAAATCTTTCTAGGCATAATAGAGACACTAGAACCAAGGTCACATGAAGCTTTGAGATCAAAGTCATTCACTTGCATATTAATATTGGGTTTCCAACTATCTTCTACTTTCCTAGGAATAAAGGCTTTGTGTTTCAAATATTCTTCCTTAATTTTAATAAGAGCATCTGTAATGTGCTTGGTGAAGGCCACATTCATATCACTAGCATTAGGACTTGTAGCAAGATTTTGTAGGAACATAATCACTTCAAAAATATTGCAACCATCAAGATCAAAATCAAACTTAGCATCACTGGTAGTAGATTCATTGGGTTTAGGCATTGTGGTAGGAGGAATAGGGACTTCTTGTGGTTTAGTGGTATCCATATTGGTAGTGGTGATAGTGCACACACTATTGTTTCTAGCAATTTCAGCTTCTCTCTCCCACTTAGCATGTAGTTGAGCTAACAGTCTAACATTTTCAGCAATAGTAACTTGTATGGCATGAGTAGCAGCAAAGGTACTTTCCAAGGTTTCAGGTTTAGCAGCCATTTTTTTAATCAAAGAGGACTGTGCTTCAGACAAAGAGGAAATATTTCTCAACATTCAAAAGCTTTTCCTCCACAATTTTGTTGAAAACAGTTTGTTTACTAATAAAGTCTTTAAGCATGACTTCAAGTTTAGAGGGAGCACTTCTAGTATTGTTGTAGGAATTTCCATAGGTATTGCCATTATTAGGAGGATAAGGCCTATAATTATTGTTACTACAAAAATTATTCCTATATGCATTGTTACTGAAATTGTTGTTTCGAATGAAGTTCACATCAACTTTCTCTTCTTTAGCAACCAAAGAGGCTAAGGTAACATTATTTGGATCAATATTTACATTAACAAGCATAGCCATGATAACATCAATCTTATCACTCAAAGAAGAGGTTTCTTCAACAAAATTTACCTTCTTACCATGTGGAGCTCTCAGTGTGCCATTCAAAATAGTTAACCATCATATTATCAAGGAGCTTTGTTGCAGCACCCAACGTAATGGTCATAAAGGTACCTCCAGTAGCTGAATCCAACAGGTTTTTTAAAGAGAAGTTTAAACCTGCATAAAAAGTCTGGATAATCATCCAAGTAGTAAGTCCATGAGTGGGACAATTCTTAACCAAAGATTTCACTGTTTCCCAAGCTTGAGCAACATGATCATTATCAAGTTGTTTAAATTTCATTATTTTACTTCTCATAGATATGATCTTAGCAAGAGGATAGTATTTTCCAATAAAAGCATCTTTGCACTTAATCCAAGAATAAATACTATTTCTAGGCAAGGATAGCAACCATTCTTTAGTTTTTCCTCTCAAGGAGAAAGGAAACAACTTGAGCTTAATAATATCTCCATCTACATCCTTATATTTTTGCATCTCACAAAGTTCAACAAAGTTATTATGGTGGGCAGCAGCATCATCAGAACTAGCACCAGAAAATTGTTCTTTCATCACAAGATTCAACAAAGCAGGCTTAATTTCATAAAAAGGTAGCATCAGGAGCAGGTGGAGAAATAGGTGTACTTAGGAAATCATTGTTGTTTGTGCTAGTGAAGTCACACAACTTGGTGTTCTCAGCAGAGTTCATTTTGGCAAAAGTGGAGCAAGCCAATAGCAGCAGCAACTAGAGCAGGAACTAATTTTTGTGTGTTTTGATAAAAGAAAGCAAACCAAACGAAACTAATTTTTTTTGGAGTTTTTGATAAAAAGAGGCAAACAAAACAAGGCAAAAGAAACTAAGGAAAACAAAAACAAAATAAAGAGAAAGGTTGTGAAGGACTCTCCTTGTGAAGCCGTCCTTAGCCTCCCCGGCAATGGTGCCAGAAAAAGGCTTGATGCGGCTCAGATCACTCTAGAGCTTCGTTGGGAGACCCCAAGAGGAAGGTATGATAAGTACAGCAACAAGTTTTTCCCTCAGTAAGAAACCAAGTTTATCGAAATAGTAGGAGGAAGGAAACGACTCAAAGGTGTTGCTAGCAGCTGGAAACCTGCACAACAAAAACTCAAGACTTTGCCCCAACGAACAGTGAGGTTGTCAATCTCACCGGTTTGCTAAAACAAAGTATTAACCGTATGGTGTGGAAGGTAATGGTGGTTTGCAGAAAGTAAACAGTAACAGTGGAATATGTATCAATGGTAAAGATTGGACCTGGGTCCATAGCTCACTAGAGGTGTTCTCCTTTAGATAAACAACATGGCATGCTGGGTAAACAAATTACAGGAGGGCAATTGATAGGACATATCAAGGTATAACAATGCAATACTAGACATTCATGATCCTATGAGATTTTATTGGGCAATACAACAATATAAATAGACATCCATCCAACTACATCTATGACTAGTAATCCACCTACAGATTATTATTCGAACCCCCTCCAGTATTAAGTTGCAAGCAACAAATAACTGCTTTAAGCAAAGTGTGTAAGGTAAACAATCCACTTATTCCATGAACAAGAGATCGTTGTTTTCTCCCTATTAGCAACATCACATCTACAACCTTAGAGATTTCTGTCACTTCCCTAGATTAAATACAGGCATGAACCCACTATCGAGCATAAATACTCCCTCTTAGAGTCACTAGCATCTACTTGGCCAAGATAGCTACTAGAAACAGAGAGCATGCAAGATCACAAACAACACAGACATGATATAATCAATAAGATAGAATCATAACTAATCTGACATAGTAATCTCAATATCCATCGATCCCCTCAAACACAACATGCATGATTACAAATAGATGATCTTGATCATGAACATAGCTCACAAGATCTAAACATGGTAGCACAAAGGAGGAGAAACAACCATATAGCTACTACATGGACCCATAGTCCAAGGTGGAACTACTCACGCTTCATATCGGAGGCTGGCATGGTGATGAAGAAGGCCTCCGGGATGATCTCTCCCCTCTGGCAAGTTGCCGGGAAGAGCTTCATATCCCCCTGATCTAGGGACGATGGTGGCGGCGGCTACAGACTCTTTCATGGAAGATTGATCGGGTCCTTAGGATTTTGGTATCGGGGGTTTCTTATAGGCGAATAGGCAGGCCGAGGGGGTGCTCGAGGCGGATGCACCCTCCCAGGCACGGGCCAGGCCTGGCCGCGCGGCCTGGGGGTGTGGCCCCCTTGCGGCCATTCTCTGTCTCGTCTTCTGGCTCCGTGTTCCCCACGGTAAAATATTGACTTTGGCTTTTGTCCCGTCCAATTCTGAGAATATTGATTTTCTGCCTTTTCTAGAACCAAAAATACAAAAAAACAGGAAATTGGCACTGTGACATCTTATTAATAGGCTAGTCCTAGAAAACATATAAAAATACCTCAAAGTGTAGACAAAGCAAAGCAAAGTAGATAATAAACAAGCATGGAACATAAAAAATTATAGATACGTTTACGACGTATCAGCAGCATCAGTGTAGCTAGATTGGCCCTTGCTGGACAACCCTAGCCGATGACGTGCCACGGGAGCTTTCTTGCCCTCCACTCCCGCGCCGTCGTCCCCATGGAATGCCACTCCAACGTGGCCTCCTTGGCCCGACGGTTCTTCTGAATGACCAGTTGGCGTCTATTGAGCCAGACGTGGCTTGTGCGAGCTCGCTTGGCTGCCTCCTGGGCCTCTTCCGCTTGGGCGGCGCAGGCAACTTCCTTAGCAAATGCCACATCTGCCCGTGCCATCGCATGTACCCGCAGTAGACCGGGTTCCATCTAAGCAACAACAAGGTCAACCTTGTGGTGGTGCCCCTCTTCCAGCTCCAGCACGGCAAGTGATACGTCGTAAACGTATCAATAATTTTTGATGCTCCATGCTTGTTTTATATCATTTTTCTTATATTTTTTCTACACTTTGAGTTATTTTTATACAATTTCTGGAACTAACCTATTGACAAGATGCCACAGTGCTAGTTGCCTGTTTTCTGCTGTTTTTGGTTTCAGAAAGCTAAAACATGAATATTCTCGGAATTGGACGGGACAAACGCCAAAGTTCATATTTTCCCCTGAAAGATATGGAAAATCGAAGACGAGACGAAGGAGGACACCAGGATGGCCACATCCTAGGTGGGTGCGGGCCCACCCTAGCCATTCCCATAGGGGGTGTGGGCCCCCTGACCCTCCACCGACCTTGCCTCCTTTGCCCATAGGGGAGATTCGGGGGGACAGAAAGTCTCTGTTTCGGCACCCTGGTAGTACGGGGAAGTGCCCCCGGAGCCATCTCCATCGATCTCCATCACCGTTACTGATTTCCATGATGAGGGTGGAGTAGTTCTTCCTCGAGTCTAAGGGCTCTACCGGTAGCTATGTGTTCATCTCTCTCTATGCATGATCATGTTGTGGTCATGAGCTTTGTAATCAAGTAGATCTTCTCTGTTACTCAAGTGCTTCAATAGATCTCTGCTCTCCCCATGTGCGTGAAAGTGACAGCGTGCACACCACGGTGGCACTTAGGCTAAAGTCTACATAAATAGTCATCGTGCTTTAATAGATCTATGCTTTTCCCCACGTGTGTGAAAGTGAAAGTGTGCACGCCTTGTGTGGCACTTAAGCTAGATTACATCAATATTTGTCATGAGTATATTTTGAGATGGGTGTCTCTATGAAATTGTGGTGTTTGTTGGAACCATCTAGCGCTCAAGGTGACAGTGTGGGGTTATCTAGATGGGGAAGGCGGACTTTGAGGAGTGTTGTTATAGGCCCTACCATGGATTAGAGTGTCCAACCGGAGAGTAGTTCAGGGTAGCATCATTAAGAGAAGATATTTATATGAGAGTGTTCACTAGTGAAAGTATGATTCCTAGGCCTTGTTTCTAAGCATTGAAACACTATTTACAACTAGATCTGTTACATGTTTGCTTGCTTCCATATTTATTTTAGTTTGCCTTTAGTCGCTCCCACGTCAACAACAAGTCAGAAGCTCTTTTCTGGCATCGTTACCACTTGTATTTCACTATCTCTTCGCCGAAATAGTGCACCTATACACCTGACAAGTGTATTGGGTGTGTTGGGGACACAAGAGACTTATTGTATCTTGATTGCAGGGTTGATTGAGAGGGATACCTTTGAACAGTTCCTCCGTGAGTTCGATAAACCTTGGGTAATCCACTTAAGGGAAACTTGCTGCTGTTCTACAAACCTCTGCACTTGGAGGCCCAACAACTGTCTACAAGAATAGAAGTGCGTAGACATCAGCAAGGAGGACACCCTACTGGCGGCGCGCCTCTTGTTGTTCCTAGGTGTGCCGCTCGTCTACTATAAAATAACGGCCGTGTTCTTCCCTCTCGGCCATCGCGCGGGACATCTCGACGACACTGTTCTCGATGGGCCCATACTTTCACTAGAAGAGGGCAGTCTTCTCCTTAGTCATCGGCACCGAGAGGGGGTCCTCGTCCATTTCTTCATCTCACTCCTCCATGTCCTCTTCTTGCTCAAGCACGGCATGGCTGATCTGCGCTCAGGTAGTGAGAAGACAGCGATGCATAGTGGCCGTGCTGCCACATAGCTCCAGGTGTGGCTCGGATTTTTATAGGCATGGAGGCCTTGGGCGGGAAAAGTAGGAAGGATCATGGTCAGGGAGAAAACGCGAGCGGGTGGAAATGTTTACACACGGGCGGAGGGAAGCACATCAGCCTCCATTAATGGGGCGTTAGCACATGACATGTCAGACGACAACCCCACAAATGCCGACTCGTTGGGTGCACTTCCACCTAATGGGTGGATGAAGGCCTCGGGTCTGTCCTCCCCAACTTTCATATAGACCGATGAATACACTATTGATGTCCAAAATGCAGGGGGCATTGGATTTTTCCTTGACTTCAGGTCAACTTTTCTACATGAACTCGAAAAAATTGCACCCGGCACATCTAGTACTCCCTTTGATCCATATTACTTGTTAGTGAAATGGATGTATCTAGACATGTTTTGGTGCTAGATATATCCGTTTTAGCGACAAGTAATATGGATTGGAGGGAGTAATAAATTTCACATTATAAACTGCATAAAATCACCATTTCAGAGGTTCGATTAGCTTGCCGTGTTTAGATGGTCTCATTTCTCCTATGTCCTGACTACATACTCATCTCTACATCGCAGTGGAACAACAAAATATGGATTCAAAGATACTAATGTTTTTCATCTACATAAATGGATTCAAAAAATAATTTACAAAGAAACACAAAAAATAAAAAATTATGATATTATTTGTTCGGAAATGCTTAAACAAAACCAAGTTGTTGGCTCTGATGGCTGGAAGTGTATAGTTCGTTTGTAGCTAGTTTTAAAATAAGAGTATCAAACCACGAGGAGCTACTAGTAATGGTCTTAATGCTCCATGATACTATTAAACAAAGAGCGCTAAGTGTTATCTTTAATTTCTAGCGAGAGCGGAAGTGTTTGAAAGAGTTTTAAAATGAAACAATATTGAGCTAGTGAATGACATGCTAAGATTCATGGTATAAAGTACTTGAATTGCAATAGGGCTAATGAATTCTCAGGGAGTGTTAAATCCATCACTAGCAAATTGATTAATTATGATTATGATAGATCTTGATCTTTTCATATGTATGGGAGAAGCTCCAAATTAGATGAGCACGGACTAGCCATATGATATTTCATCCCTTATAACCACAACTATGATCCTAGGCCAGCCGCTTGATCCCCAACAATTAGGAGTTAACCCCATGATTATGGACAAGCTTTGTGAGTCCTCTGATATCCTCGTTGAACACATGAGTGATGATCCAATGTGACATGGTGACGTGGGCAATCACATCAATGGCCATTGTTATGGACTTGAGTTTTCGGGAAGAGCGGCACGGTGGAGACTTCGTCGGCTAATAGACAAACACACGGGGACATGAGGTTTACCCAGGTTCAGGCCCCCGGAGGGAAAATCCTACTCCTGCTTTTCTTCTCTTGATTGATTGAAGAACCAAAGGTTACAATGTTGTCGAGATGTCGATGGATGCGCATATTGGATCCGGTGTATTCTACCGGTGTTGTGTTCTATTGTGTCTATTGTGGCTTGTTTCCTCGTTGGGCCCTCCTAACCTTTGTATATGGAGAGTCTAGGTATCAGGTACCAATACGAGTGGGTTATAAGTTGGATTCAAACTCTAGTTTTGAGTTTTCCTTGTCTTGCACGCTTGGAGTTTGTGTCCATATAGTCTTCATATCAGTCGAACTGTCTTGTCTTCATGGACCTTAACAGGTCGTCGAGTGGACCTTCCATTGGACCACACTAGGTAGGATGTAGTCGGGTGCCTGTTGGGCATACCTATGCCACATGTCACTTCACACCATCCCACCACCACATACCCAACATTAATTACCTCTCAAGCCCTGATACGTCCAAAACGTATCTACTTTCCCGAATACTCCTGCTAGTGTTTCTCCTCTAAACTTGTGTGATTTGGATACAACTAACACGGACTGACGCTGTTTGCAGCAGAATTACCTTGGTGTATAGTTTTTGTCCAGAAAATAAACTATCAGGAAAAATCCCGGAAAATATGCCAAAAATCCTATTTGAACAGAAGACTCACGGAGCCAGAACACGAGACGGAGTAGAGGCCTAAGGGGCCCACACCCCCTGTCGCGCCTGGAGGGGGTGTGGCTGCCTCAGGCACCCCTCGGCCTCCCTTATCGCCTATAAGTTGCCTTCTGACCTAAAAACTCAGGGAGGGTTCGATGTTTTTCCAGAGAGAGTTCCGCTGCGCCGCCGCCACCAGAAACCGCGATTCAGATCCAGAAACACCGTTCTGGCACCCTGCCGGGACGGGGAATTTGGGAAGGATCATCGCCATCGTCATCACCAACGCCTCTCCATCAACCATCAATGGTTCCCTCATCCATCAGTGAGTAATCCCCCACTGTAGGCTGTGGAGGTGGTAGGGATTGGATGAGTTCTAGCATGTAATCGAATAATATTGTTAGGGCATGGTGCCTAGTATCTCTTTTAGTGCTATTTGACTTTGTTGCAACTTGTTGTGCTTAATGCTTGTCACTAGGGCCCCAGTGCCATGATCTCATATCTGAATTTATTATTGAATAATTATGATAGTATTGTTTGTGATCTTATCTACAAGTTGTATACACATATCATTGTCCGGATCCAAAGTCCCCGAAGTGACAGAAATTGGGACAACTGGAGGGTATGGCTGTGATGTGAGGATCACATGTGTTCATGAAGTGTTAATGCTTTGCCCCGGTGCTCTATTAAAAGGATCACCTTAATTGCGAGTAGTTCCCTTGAGGCCCCGCTGCAACGAGCTGGCAGGACAAAAGATGTTGTGCAAGTTCTCATTGCGAGCACGCATGACTATTTTGAGCACATGCCTATGATTGTTTAATACTTGGATGCTTATTCTTATTTATCTGCAATTGCCCTAGATCTTGAAGTCACATGTATAGACTCGTCCATGCAACGCCCGTCCATCCATCCCTATGCCTACCATGATCATATCCTCTTTTCTTTATCACATTACTATTGCTCTTTTCTTTCCTTTGTTGCTTTCTTTGGTGCTACTACAAACTATTGCTACTGATAAACTTCTGTGAGCAAGAATTGTTTTCAGGTGCATCTGAATTAACAACTCAGTTATTAAGGCTTGCAAGTATTCTTTGGCTCCCCTTGTGTCGAATCAATAAATTCGGTAATACTACCCTCGAAGACTGTTGCGAACCCCTATACTTGTGGGTCATCAAGACTATTTTCTGGCACCGTTTCCGGGGAGCTTAGCTTTATTCGTAAGTTCACTTGGATCTACTATTGTTCACTGCTACTCCTTTCATCATGGGGAAGTCTCGTGATGGAAAGTTTCCTATTTTACCATCCACTACAAGAAGAAGTACAGTCCTAAACACCTCCGTTGCTCTTGATTTACCGTCTGTTATAAGCAAGCTTGTTACACCACCACCACATACTCATGCTACACACACTGCTACTACTGCTGAATCTGAAACTGCTTTTGATACTCATGATGTTATTTATACAATGCTTGATGCAAGTGGTTCATTAGGTCCTTTCCTAGATGCTTCTATGGCTAGTCTAGGAAACACTGAAATTCCTTGTGAAAACACTGTTACACCTATTAGCTCACCTTAGTCTAGAGAGAGATATGATATTAATGATGGTTACATTGAGTTTTCTGATGAATTTATTGAAGAGTGCCGAAACACACATGGTGCTAGTGCTATTAAGATTCTCCTTGTGAGACGTACCATTATTCCTAAACTATCCTCTGATCCTAAGTTTGCTACCTCTCCCATAGATATTAAAGATAACGATTATGATTTCTCTCTTGATTTATCCTATTTAGACATTGTTGAGAGAGAACCTTTTTGTGGGACTGAAAATGAGAGTGTTGTGGCTCATATGAATGAGCTTTCCACTATGAGTGCTTTATTCTCTGATGATTTTAAGATGCGCAAGTACTTTGTCACTAAGATCTTCCCTTTGTCACTAAAAGGAGAAGCTAAGGCTTGGTTTAATAGATTACCTCCTGGTTCCATTGATAGCCCTGATTGCTTGATTGCTTCTTTCTTACAAAAATATTTTCCTCCCAGTGCTAGATATGCTTCCTTGCAGAGACTTTTTGATTTTAAACAGGGAGAAGAAGAGAAATTGCCTGAGTCATGGACAAGGTTCTGTGCCTTGATTCATGCACATCCTGGATGTCCATTGCCTAAGAATGAGCTTCTTGATATTTATGAAAATGGACTAACTGATGATTCTAGGACATATCTAGATAGCTTTGCTGATTGTGTTTTCAGGAAAAGAACTCCTACAGATGCTGAAGAATTAATGGCTAAAATAAGCAAGAATTATGATGATTGGACTTCAATTGAGCTAAATAAACCTAAGCCTATTACTCCTAAACCAGTTGTGCCTGAACCAGTTCCAACACCAACACCAAAGAAGAGGGGAATTATTGCATTAAATGATGAAGTGACGAAGGAAGCTAAGAAATGTCTTAAAGAGAAAGGTATTAGAGCTGAAGATGTGAAGAATCTACCTCCTATAAAAGAATTATGTAAGCCAATTCCCCACTCATCTACTATCGAGTTACACTCTCTCTATTTTGATGAAGGTGATATTCCTTATGGTAAGCCTCCTGATCAATGCTTAGAGGAACTTGACACATTTATTGTTAAACAAGGTAATTTTAATAAACAAGTTCAGAATCATTTATTGGAAAACTCTAGAGCTATTAATGAGTTGAAAGATATTGTGGAAAGAACTTCTAATGATGTTAAAATGCTTTGTAAACACTTTCAAATGGTTCAAACTCAAGTTTATCAACTTGCTAAGGTACAAAAAGATACGCTAGTTAATCCTTCAGGAGATAAACATGCTTATGGAATTAGAACTAGGAGTGGTATAGCCACTCAAGATCCTTTATATCCTGAAGGACACCCTAAAATAATTGAGCAGGATTCTCAACAAGGTGAAAGTAGTGGTAGTCCTCATAAGAGAAAGAAAAACAAACACAAAATAGTTGAGGAACCACCTGAACCTGCTGTAGATCCTAATAGTATATCTATCTCTAATGCTGAAACTGAGAATGGTAATAATAAAAATGATGCTCCTGATAAGGAGGAAGTTGAGGAAGAACCTGAGAAGCACACTAAGAACACTAGGTACACTAATGAAGATTTTAATGCCAATAAACATGGTAGTGAAAGAGAACCTTGGGTGCAGAAACCTATGCCTTTTCCCAATAAGAAACACAAGTCAAAGGAGGAAGAACACTATAAAAAGTTTTGTGAGTGGCTGAAACCTTTATTTTTGCAAATTCCTTTGACTGATGCTATTAAGTTTCCTCCTTATTCAAACGATGTGAAGGATATTGTCTCTAATAAAAGGAACATTCCTAATGAGGAGATTTCTACTTTGATTGCTAATTATTCCTTCAACGGTAAGGTTCCAAAGAAACTTAGTGATCCAGGTATACCAACTATTCCTTGCTCTATTAAGAATAATTATGTTAGAACTGCTTTATGTGATTTGGTAGCTAGAGTTAGTGTTATGCCTTTTTCTCTCTACAAGAGACTCCAGCTAGAAAAGTTGATACCAACTGATACATCTTTGCAAATGTCTAATAAGTCAACTACTATTCCTGTTAGTATATGTGAGGATGTTCCTGTTCAAGTGGCTCATAATTGCTTGGTTTTAACTGATTTTGTTTTGCTTGAGATGCCTTGAGATGATAATATGTCTATTATTCTTGGGAGACCTTTTCTTAAAACTATAGGTGCTGTCATCAATTGTAATCAAGGAAAACTAACTTTTAATATTAATGACAAAGAGCATAATGTTTATTTCCCCAAGAAGGTTGCTAAGATCTATTGCTTGAATTCCATTGAAAATATTGAGAGCATCAAGGTTGGATAAATATATTGTCCCATTCTACAAGAAAGTTTTGAAACTGTTATGATTGGGACCATTGCTATCAAATTTGAGGTAACATAATCACTTTGTGGAATGCAAAGTTTTGTTTCATATAAGATTGTTTTGGTACCAAGACTTGATCAACCTTGTTAACAAAAGGATTTTAGTGAACAAAATAAGGTTTTCACTGTGGTTATACTTGTTTACTTTTACTTTTCTCCTTCCTAATCTTCGTCTTTTCTTTTGTTAGCTTTGGTTTTGTTGGTTGTTTGCTTGTTATAGTGTCTTAGAACTTCTGTAGTTTGGTTTTGGTTTCCTTTTGCTTCTTCTAAAAAACTGTTTCTGCGATAAAATTAATTTTCATACCCTAAAAATTGGCCAAAAATAAAGTTTCCCGAAAAATCCCAGAAACTTCGAAATAATTTTTTCCTTGAGGGGGCAGAGGGACACCTGGAGTGACCCAGGGGGCCACCCTAGGCCATCACACCCCTGGGCGGCGCGGCCATCCCCCAGGTGGCTCCTGGCAGGGGTGTGGCCCACCTGGGGCCCTCCAACATGCTTCCTCCGAGCCATCTTCTTTCTCTCTCCCGGAAAACATCGGAAAACTTTCTCAAGCTCGAGTTCCTGCTATTCTTGATCGCGAATTTCGATCTCATTGCTCAGCACATCTTTGCTGCTGATTTTTGGAGGGATTGTTCCTTGGTATGTGCCTCCTCTGCTTGTCCAATTAGATTTGTGATTGGTAGATTGTATCTTGAGTATTTTGCTGCTATAAGTGACAGGTTGTGTGAGCTTGCATGCTTATTCTATGCTGAGAGATTCCATTTTGATGCATGTGTAGCCCTATAGCAAGTTCCTATAGTAGTTTCTCATCATTTATCAACTTGGAAATCACTTGGTTTGATGTTTGTCTAAAAATTTCAGAAAAAAGAGGTCATGGACAACCACACCTTTGGTGAAATATTTGAGAGTGATGCACCTAGAAGGGCAAGGCCTTCAAGATCATCCTCCCGATCTAGGCCCTCATACAATGAGGATCTCATTACACCGCGATTTGGCGACGAGGGAGATGAGGGGGATGCACACCCTTCCACCATTCTTTGCCCAACCTTTTTGCGGGCTGCTGGGATTCTTGAGGATTTTCTAACCTTGGTTCAGAGGGTTGGACTAACAAGCTATATGAAGGATGAGAACGTGCAATATGCTACGCTCACTAAAACATTTGTGGAGAGCTTCTCTTTTTCTAACAGCTTGTTCAAGCCAGATGTGTCTTTGAAAATTTATCAGGCCTTACACTATGAAATTGAAGAATTTTTTTGAGGCCATGGGTCTTGGTACAGCTGGGATGGTGAAGAAGATTCCAGCTCAACCCACTGATTTGTTGGAGCTCTACCGTGGGATAACTAATGATGATGACCATAGAGCCCAAAGGGGAAAGATAAGAAATATTCAACTCCCAGCTATCAGGTACTTTGCTTATTATCTTGCCACTAGTGTTCTTGGTAGGGAGAACACTAGTAATATTTCCAACTATCATTTGGCCTTCATAGATGCTACACTCAACAATGAAACTAGGTATGATCTTGGTTCTCTCATTGCTCATCGCTTAGCTGCTAAGGAACCCATTTATGGGGGAATTATTGTTGTGTGTGTTGTTGCTGCCTTGGACCTTGCTGTTGATCCAAATGATACAGTTTTGGCTCCTCAGTGCTAGTTGTACCCTTGAGAGCTTGGTTTATAGAATGTTGTTTACTGACGGGGAAGAGAGAGAGATCCCTCTACCCCAAACCACTTTGTTCAGTATTTCCCAGGGACCTTTGTCACGATCCAAGGAGGAGATGGATGAGAAGCTGCGCATTCTTGGCTTCCATGGACATTATCAGGGGGACGCTCCCTCATACGACCCCTCTATACACTACACAGGGGAGTCCTCGAGCTCGTATCAGGACGAAGGGGCCTCCTCGACGTACTACAGAGGTGCACCTTCTTGGTCACCATGGAGTTGATCCCCACTTAGGCCAAAAGCCTATTCTCGGGGGGAGGTATACCAACATGACACTCATCTATATATCATGTTTCGTCGGTTCTTTGTATATCCATTGTTTCGCTTTATTTTTGGTTTTTGTTCCTACTTTCTCAAAACACAAAAATATCAAAAATATTTTCGTTCTTTCTCTTGGTTTGTTTCTTTGATTTTTAGATTTGGTTTGCCTTAAAGAAAAATCCAAAAAGATTTTGTTTTGCTTTGTTTGTTTGCTTTAAAAAATCGAAAACACCAAAAATATTTGTTCTTCTTCTTTGGTTTTGTGAGTTCTTTGCAGGGTTCAGCCGTCCTCAGTGGATTTGGTTTCATGTTATTATTCAAGTCACACAAGTGAAGGGAAATAATGAAGATTAAGACAACTTCAGGTGTGGTAAGAGGCTGGTAACAAACTCTATTTGTTTTAATTTTTGTACATATACTCATCATTGTGAGCATGCTTAGTCTGTTCATGTAAGGTGTATGTTACTGATGGATGCTTAGTAGTTCTTTCTTTCTTGTGATTAACTCTAGATTGCTAGTTTGTAGCATGTCATATGAATGTTTGCTTGCATTGTTCTATTCATATTTTGGTATGATATTGTGGTATCCTCCTCTGAAAGTTTCATATGACTTGGCACATGCTCACGCATGCATATGACTAAACAATAGTCAGTAAGCCTCGATGATTTATTTTGCCTCAGAGTTCTTGTATCACTTTCATGCCATAATTAGTCATGTTTTGTTGCAAGCATGATTATGAAAATTATTGCTCTCTCGTTTGTCGCTCCCTCTCTTTTTCTAGCCTTCACTTGCACCGAGTATGATCTCTACTTGTGCATCCAACTCCCCAAAACAAATATTGCCAACAATATCCACCATACTTACCTATTAGCATCATTTTCTATTTAGTGCATATTCGTTATGCCTTGTTTTCTTCCAAATAAAATGTTTGTCTGTTTTGAGAAAGTTAGTTAGTAAAGATCTCACGAACTTGATGGCACACTTTATTTCTCGCACTTAATAAACCTGAACTATTGTGACTGTCCATGAATGTTATATGCTTGCAAATTATAGGCTAGGAGTTAGCAGAACTGTGCTGTCACGGGGAACACTTTCGACACTTATGGATACATATCCAGTTGATACCATGCTCTTTTGTTTGCGGATGTCGTCGGTGTGAAATAAAAAGGGAGCTTGTGAGTTCATGGAGTTATATATGTGTTAGAGAAACGCCTGGGCCGCTAGCATAATACATTCCTAATCATGGTGGAAACTTGCATAATTACCATAATGAGCATCTGTAAAGCATCCTCAATAAAAACCTACGCAAATAGCAAATAAGAAGATTGCTGAGATGCTCATTGTCTGCTTGCCTTGTCATTTTGATTATGGGATAGCTCCTGTATCATGTGCAAGGGGTACCCCGTTGGCGGTTCTCTATGATATGCATGTATTTACAATGACAAGAACTTATAGGTAACTAAAGTTGAGTAGCATGAGGAGCAACCCTCGTTCTCAAGGGAAATGAGATTTCCAGTTTATAGTCTGTCAAGCATATAACTCATATTGGACCTCACTTTCACCTTAACCACATAAAGATGCCTATGATAGGGGCAATGAGAGCTGAAAGCTAATGAGTACCTTACTTTCAGCATTTGGAAGCCTTTCAAACCTTTCAAAACCTTTTCACTTTCTTGTTGAGTCACCACTTATCCTATGAGCACCTTCTTGAGAGCATAGTTGTCATTCTTGTGTTTGTTCCAAAACTTGGTTAATTATGTCATGACTTTGATGCTTGTATCTCTGATATATTTACTTCTAGTCTTCATGTGAACTTCAGAGGTGCCTTGGCATTTATATTGTGCTCTACAAACAAAGGAAATTGAGATACCACTCTATCATAACTTTTTATGAGCATTGCAATGTTTCTTATGTTTATGTTCCATGCTACTTATTATGATTGTGTTGGTTTATCTTCATAGCTTGCAATGACTATGGAGTAGACTTAGTTGCATACTTCTTATTATGAATGGTTTAAGTATCTACTCCTGTGCTGAGAATATATACATCATATGAAGCAAATGTGTTCGTGAAAGTTCTTTTATCGCACGCAGTTTTCAACTGAATTGCTTGAGGACAATCAATAATCTAAGCTTGGGGGAGTTGATACGTCCAAAACGTATCTACTTTCCCGAACACCTTTTCTATTGTTTCTCCTCTAAACTTGTGTGATTTGGATACAACTAACATGGACTGACACTGTTTTCAGCAGAATTACCTTAGTGTCTAGTTTTTGTGCAGAAAATCAACTATCAGGAAAAATCCCGGAAAATATGCCAAAAATCCTATTTCACCAGAAGATCCACTGAGCCAGAGTACAAGACGGAGTGGAGGCCTGAGGGGCCCACATCCCTGCTAGGCACGGCCAGTCCTGGCCGCACCTGGGGGGTGCGTCCACCTCAGTCACCCCCTCGGCCTCCCTCTTCGCCTATAAGAAGCCTCTTGACCTAAAAACCAAGGGGGTTCGTGGTTTTTCCAGAAAGAGTTTCGCTGCGCCGCCACCACCAGAAACCACGATTCATACCCAGAAACTACGTTCTGGCACCCTGCCAGGACTGGGAATTTGGGGAGGATCATCGCCATCGTCATCACCAACACTTCTCCATCAACCATCAATGTTTCCCTCATCCATGAGTGAGTAATCCCCTGCTGTAGGCTATAGGGATGGTAGGGATTCTATCATGTAATCGAATAAGATTGTTAGGGCATGGTGCCTAGTATCTCTATTAGTGATATTTGAATTTGTTGAAACTTGTTGTGCTTAATGCTTGTCACTAGGGCCCGAGTGCCATGATCTCAGATCTGAACTTATTATTGAATCATTATGATAGTATTGTTTGTGATCTTATCTACAAGTTGTATAAACATATCATTGTCCAGATCCAAAGGCCCCGAAGTGATAGAAATTGGGACAACCGGAGGGGATGGCTGTGATGTGAGGATCACATGTGTTCACGAAGTGTTAATGCTTTGATCCGGTGCTCTATTAAAAGAAGCACCTTAATTGCCAATAGTTCCCTTGAGGCCCCGCTACAACGGGCTGGCAGGACAAAAGATGTTGTGCAAGTTCTCATTGCGAGCATGCATGACTATATTTGGAGCACATTCCTATGATTGTTTAGTACTTGGATGCTTATTCTTATTTATCTGCAATTTCCCTAGATCTTGAAGTCACATGTTTAGACTCGTCCATGCAACGCCCGTCCATCCATCCCTATGCCTACCGTTCTCATATTCTACTGTTTGCTGTTACTGTTACTATTGCTCTTGTTTTACTGCTGCTATTGCTTTGCTGTTGCTAGTGATAAACTTCTGTGAGCAAGAACTATTTCCATGTGCATCTGAATTGACAACTCAGTTGTTAAGGCTTGCAAGTATTCTTTGGCTCCCCTTGTGTCGAATCAATAAATTGGGTAGAACTACCCTCGAAGACTGTTGCGATCCCCTATACTTGTGGGTCATCAAGACCCTAAAGCAATTATTATGTCGTGCATATTCACATAACATCAACAGAGTTAATTAATACATACAACAAAAATATAAGTTATAAATCAACTTTATTTTAATGCACAATGTTTGCTAGGATTTCTCCATCTTCTAAGAACTAAATAAACTACTCACAGATGGAGGCAATAAACATCATCATAGTAATATGAGGGGGTGTACTTGTGCAAGTCCACCATAGATTTGATGAATTAGGTACAACAAGATGAATATGATATGAGATGCAGAGATTGATGGTGATTATTGATTATGAAGATGATATCTAGGCCTTCAAGGATCTTCGTAGAGGTGAGGATCAACACCCTTCTGCTTGTTTCCCTGGCAGATCTCTTTTAGAGGTGAGTTTTTCGTGAACTATGGTGGCTTTAAATGTCGGATCTCAGATCTGTCTGCACGGGGTAAAAATATTTGATGATACAGCTCCAATGGCACATGATACGGGCATGCCGTACTAGTTCTCATTAAAGGGTCTGGATGCCCTCTGCGGCTTGGCTTTTCTTTGCACGTGCATAGGGCAATGTTGGAAGGTATTTATTACCTCAAATTAACGTATTTATGCCCAAATAAGAATAGTATAATTGATTTGTCTATCAACTCCTTTAATTCTAGGATCCTGATGAAACAAAAACAAAAAGGTACACATGAGCACGCTAAAAATACCAAAATCCTATCGCTACTAATGCAAAAACATAATGTAAACATGCTACAAAAATGCACTCATCAAGTTCCCCAAGTTTATACTCTTGCTCGTCCCAGAGTAAGATATCAGCTTAATGGATAATATCATCATGTTCATAAAGCTCGGGTCGATAATGTAAAAGAGGCATTGCAGCACAAGATTATAATACAAGATAAATAATTAGCTTTGAATTCTATGAAATCTCCACTTTTCAAATGACTCAGAAGGCTTCCAAACCTTAGTACTAACTATTTATAATCAATAATATACTGTAAAACATTAAGTTTAACCCAACGAGCTTGGCGAGGAGGCCTCAAACATATTTAGGACTTCGCACATCCACTAAGGATTCAAAAACTTCGGACGATCTATTTCGTTTCCACTCATGATTATGCCTTCTATGCCTATTTGTACTTTACATATTTATTTTCCTTACATTTGGGCCATGCATGTTTGAGTGATGTGCCAACGGACTATACATATTGTCCAACCTCATGGGAGAACACAAAATAGATCAAAACTTTGGATAATGACTCCCAAGATGAGTATGAAGTAATTCACGTTGGTGGTTTGAGCTTCCACCTTAACTTGTACTCATTCTAAAATTCAACAATGCTTAATGTTTCTCATTTTCTCTTCTTACTATTTTGTTTCTTTAGTAGATTGTTTTATAATCAAAACAATGGTCTACATCAATACGATCGATATCTTCAAATTTCCAGTAGTACTAATGGTGTGGAAGATTCCAATACTCACTTTTATAGTGTATAGGTATGCTAAAAAACATCCTAATTCAATCATATACTAGGATAATCCCAATTGAAACACTTCAATTGCAATAAAAGATCGATAGCTAAAGGATAAAATTGATCCCTCATCCAAGGGAGCTAATGTTGGAACTTATTATGCGAAACTTCTGAAATAAACTAACATGCATAAAAAAAGTAACACATGCTAAGACCGAAAGGTAGATTACAAGGTTTTACAAGATCTCACAAAGATTGGAACCAAGCTAGGCAGGATCAAATAACCCCTCATGGGTACCTAGTTTGTCTCGAGGGTGAAGGCAACATTCTCCTTTTTCTCGCTCTTTAGACTGCAAGCATGAGCAACACAAGCAAAACGAGTAGTCATATCTGATATAGTGTGTGACACCCCGGTTCTGAAAAGACCGTGGCCTCTATGTGACATGACAATCCCTGGATCGGTTCATTGGCCCACAATAGAGTAAGATAGATAATCATAGCAAAATAACCGTGTATCATGATCTACAAAGATCCAGAGTACCATTATTACAATGAAAGTTTAGCATAAATCTAGATCAAAGTATTCAGGTAGCAACAAAAGCAAGTAAATCCTCCAATCTTCAAATTGCCCACAAGTGAACAAGTGCCGAGTGGAGTACCGTGGCCTATAACGATCAATCAGAATCGGAATAACCTGCAGCTGTTGCCTGCCAAAACCCACCGGCGAGCAGCGACTGACAACACGGAGAGCCGGGAGGCTCCCAGGACTGCTGGTGGGCCCTGGTCCCTCGGGCGACGGCCCGCAAAAGCTCCGGCACACGTCCTGGCTTGGTTCGAGATGCCACTGACCTATACCTGGTCGAAGGTGAAGGATTGCTCGATTGATTTCGCATGATAGACAAGTATATCGTAAAATTCGAGCCGTAATCGGCTCCTGTTTTCAGAATCGGCTCCTAAAGCCGATTGCCCCATGGTTCTGCGTTAAATTTATGATAACATGGGGTTTTGCTTGATCACTACAAGTTAAATCGATCTCGATAATCTAATGTTTTCACCACGTAATCGAACGTCCTACGCGTGATTGAGCCTCGGTACGCATAAAAGATGAAGAATATTAACCCTAGAGGAGGCCTAATAACCAACGTAAAGCCAATTACCGGAACATCCTCTCTAGAACGAATAAGCCACGTCCTTATGCATTACTGGATCGTTCAACCCGTTTGCAAGGCCTGATTACGTAGATATTAAACTAAACCTTGGCGAACAAGGCACAACTATAACAGATCGAATCGACTAAATAAAGATCAAGCAAGGTGCTACCCTTGCACTTTGGGAAAAGGTGCAAGGGTAGCGAGATAGCTAGAGGTAGCATAACTTAGACGATAGTAAAGAAAAAGCACCGATGCAAGCCTCAAACAATCTATGATAATGGTATTACTCGCCATCAACAACGCTTCAGTACGAGTAAAACCAGGTAATGAATAAGTAGATACTGCCTAGATCGCAAGATGCGATCTAGGAAGCATGGCACTTACCCGAAAGAAACCCTAGAAACAAGGGGTGGCGATGCGCCGAGATTGTGTTTGTTGTGAACGTGGTTGTCCTCCTTTTTCGATAACCTTAGGTACATATTTATAGTCCGGAGACTCTCTACTTTTGGAATAACTCTACAATTCTATCTCTACCTAAACATAAACGGAACCTAAACAAACACGAATCCTATTATGATACAAGATACACGGGCAATTTAGCCCAAATCCACGTACTAGGCCGATCCAACAACACGTTGAATATACGTATCTTTCAAGCCCATCTTGATCACGGCCCATCTCCGTCGTTGGCCAAAATACGGTGATAACACATGCCCCCCTGGTTTTGGCAATGATAATTCCAAAACCACTCTGCGTGTTTTTTTCTTCTTCTCCTCCCCCTTTTTTTTATCGGGCTGCGTCGGCATCGCGTGGCGTACAGAACCGCCACGCTACCCTTCATCATGATGCCTGTCTTCTCAACTCTGCGCAGGCATGATTTGACGATTTTGGCAAGGTAACTGGGAACCGCTATGGCATTGAACCGCTCTCCACTATTCCCTTATTTAAATTCGCCTTGACAGTTCACAATCCCCATCTTCCTCCAGTTGCGGAAAACCCTCTTCCTTCGAAAAACCTCTTTCTTGCCATGGCCTCCTCTTTCCTCCGTGTGTCCTCCCACGCCCAACTCGATTAGCGACCGAGAGCCGACGCAGAGCACCTTACCACGGCAGATAAGATTTCGCCCACGATGGTGGGACGAACGGATTAGGATTTCGCCGTGGTCGAGGATGATGCCCCCGATCGACGGTGAAGAGAGCCTCGCCTCGCCGACGGGAACCGGAGGCGAAGAGCAGCGACGCCTGGTCGTGGGACGGCCGACTCTTCCGACGAGGAGGAATCGAGGAGGACACCTCCTCCGACGAGTATCCGCGACGGAGCGCTTCCGCCGGGTCCAGCGAAGACATCAAGATGACGACGAGGACGAAGAGGTCCCGCTGGTTTCTTCAAAGAAAGCAATGAGCGATGCCGGGCAGACCAAGACAAATAAGAGGACGGTGGCGATGACGGCGACGCATTTACCTCGGCTTAGATTAGGAATTAGTAGTAATAGCCGTAGCGATAGTAGGCCCTTTGTAATCGATCGTCCTGTAAGCAATGATCTTTTGAATGAATGAAAATCTGTTTCCCAAATATTGTTCCTTCTTGCTTCAATTTCGCCGACAACCGAAATAGGTCGATGCTTCAAAGTCGATGACATCAGACGGCTTTCAACATATCGACGCATACAGTCAAACAAGTCAAATCGCACAGAGCCGATGACTACCCATCGGCTTCTCCCAAAAAACCGTTGACAGGGTCAACCTTCGGTCGCATCCTTAGACACATTACAACGGCCACTTCTTGGTTTCAAATGATGACCTGCGACCTTCCTCAACACGGGCGACCCAAATCTTCAATTGCCCATCGAAAAACGTGCCCCGCACAAACGACTAGTGATAAGCAAAGATGAAGATGACTAAGCCGAGATCGCCAAGGTGGACCTGTTTGTAACATGTGTGAACCTCTAGAGTCGATGGCCGTGCATCGGCTATATATTTCTCCTTTTTTTTTATTCGGCCGATTTTCAGCATCGGCCCCCATATTTTTACTATCCATCATCTCACGTGCCTTTACTTAGCCGATTTCATGTATCGGCCCCTCGAGTCTTACTGTCCAACATCCCACATGCTTGGGAAATATTTCTTGAGATGTTGCCCGTTGACTGCCACTGGGAACTTTACGCCATCCAACTGCTCGAGCATGTATGCGTTTCCTCTTAAAACTTGGTCAACCCTGTACGGACCGTGCCAATTTGGAGACCATTTACCATATGTCGCATCCTTAGTCCCCAAGGGCAACACAGCTTCCCATACCAGATCACCAACGTGGAACTCCTTTGGCTTCACTTTCTTGTTGTATGCACGAGCTACTTTGGCCTTGTTCTCTTTGATTTTCTCGAGTGACCATAGCCCCGAGCTCGGTTAAATCCTCTACACATCACTCATCGTGTGTATTCTTCTTGATCCGCCGATCGTCTGGGAAAAGTGGCTTCTTGTCCATATACTAGATGGTATGGTGAGGTTTTTATTGCTCCATGGCATGACATACGATAAGCCCATAACGCCTCGACAAAACCTCGTGCCAATGCCTTGGGTGCTCATCGACTTTTCTCTTGATCGATCAGCTTGATGAGGCTCGTTGGACGCTTTTTGCCCATTTGCTTGAGCATAGTATGGAGATGATCTAATCAGCTTAATCCCCATGTCCTCGCAGAACTTTCTAAACTCCTGAGAAATAAAGACCAAACCTCCATCGGTCGTGATAGTTTGGGGAATCCCGAACCTATGGATGACATGTTCTTTTACAAAATTGATAACATCCTTCGAGTTTACTGACTTCATCGGGACAGCCTCCACCCATTTAGTGAAGTAGTCAGTAATAGCTAGAATCCACATGTGGCCTTTACTTGATGGAGGATTGATTTTGCCGATCATGTCCATGCCCCAACCTCGGAATGTCCAAGGCTTGATGATGGGGTTCATTGCTGACGCGGGTACCATCTGGATTTTTCCAAATTTCTGACATGCTTGACACCCTTTGTAGTAGTTGAAACAGTCCTCAAGCATGGTGGGCCAATAAAACCCTGATCGCCTGATCAACCATTTCATCTTATGAGCCGATTGCTGAGTTCCACAGGCGCCTTTCGTACCTCGTAGGAGCTGATTGGCCTCGGCCGACCCTGCATTTGAGCAATAGCCCTTCCAGAGTCCTCAGAAACATGTCATCCCCAATAAGCACGCATTTCATGGCTTTGTACCTTATCCGCTTAGGTGCCCCGAGCCAAATCTTTCAAGTAATTGAAGATATCAACTCTCGATCGTCTGCCTGTGAACTGCACCAACGTCGGCTCCTTCTACCACGCCCTTGTGTCCAAGCCATCTCGCAAGATCGTCGCCTCGGTATTCTCGCGATCGTGGGATCCAAGTGAAGTTTACGCCGGAATTGCGTCATCAGCTCACGGCAAAGGCATCCATAATGGGAAGAGGGACTCGCTCGCACTTGTAGTCCTCCGTGAGCTGAAATCACCAACTTGGAGTCTCCAAAATTTCCATCGCTCGCCCGGCCGAGGAGTAACTCCATCCCTTGCATATCGCCTGCATCGGCTACATTGTTGGTGCGAGAGGTAGATAACTGATGGAGAAGGAAAATGTTGCCCGGGCGACATTTAGTAAAATGCCGATGCCGCAGCCATCGTCACAAACCGATCCATCGAAAAACATAGCCCACGCCTTATGGACAAGGCGGCTATGTTTGTGTTGATCCTTTCAGCGATAAGATCGCCAGCGTCGTCCTTAATCGCTTTCGCAGTTGATACCGGATGTCAATTCGATAATGCAAACATCCATTTGCCCGATCGGCCTTTTAACATAGGAGCCGACAGATGTGCTTTATGACGTCGATTTGCATATGATGATGATCTCTCACGATAGCAAAATGTGGCGCAACTTTGTGCAAGTGAAAAAAGCAGAGGCACAACTTATCGATATCGTGGTACCTCGTCTCGGCCAAAGATCCTCCGCTTATGTAAAGATTTACCCGCTCCGATCCATCGTAAACTTGCACCACTACCGAGGCGATGGACGTGTCACCATCGACAAGTAAATGTAGAATGGCCTGTCAGCCGAGGTGGAATTAACACCGCGGCTTTGTCAAATATTCTTTGATCTCAAAGGCTCGTTGTTGTTCTCGCTTCAGCCGAATTCCTCGTCGGATTTGATTTTTACTAGTCCCATGAACGGCTCAATCCTTCCCAGATTGGAGATGAATCGTCTAACGGTTGATCTTGCCGATAAGGGACCGTAGTTCTTTCTTCGTGGTGGGTGGCTTCATTGTCCGTCTCGCCTCCTCGACTTTTCAGCCGATCTCAATTCCGTTCATGGACCAAAAACCCAAGAACCGACCGCCGTCACCCCGAAGCACACTTCTTTGATTCATCCGTAGGTCAACTTTCTTGTTCGGTCCAGATGCTTTGCGATCGTCCAAGTGTCTCGTGGCTGAAGCAGACTTGACCACCACGTCATCGATGTAGATTTCAACCAGTTTGCCGATCAGATCATGGAAAATATAATTCATGGCCCTTTGGTACGTGGCGCCGGCATTTTTCAGTCCAAATGTCATGACTACATATTCAAATAACCCCACGGACCACAGGACTCAATGCGGTCTTGTGTATGTCTTCGAGCCATGAAGATCTTGTACCGGCATTGCCGCCCATGAAGCTCAAAATCTTATGACCAACACGCATTGATTAATGTTTCGCCACGCATCGGATACTCATCCTTTGGGGTAGCTCCTGTTGAGATCTCAAAATCTATAGCAACACGCCATTGGCCACCCTTCTTCTCTGTGTACGATACTAGAAATCCACTCAAAGATACCCGCATGGTCCGATCAACTTGGTCCAAGATTTTCTCACCTCTTTCTTGACCTCTTCCGCATTTCGCCTTCATTTGTCGTGCTCATTCTGAAACGTCCGAAATCCTTTTTGAGCGGAGTCGATGCTCGATGATGCTCATGTCCAACCCAGCATCTCTGTAGTCCCAGCGGCGATCGATATTGTTTCAGCAGGCTATCATCGCCCCGCAGACTCGGCTCTAACTTTCTGGCGATAAATGTTGGTCATGGCTTATCCCGTGACCAATGTCGATCTCTTCTAGCTCATCGGCGGATGTAAACCCGCACTTAGCTTTTTCCACACCGTCAAATCGACGCTAAACACAGGGCACACGGTGGGTGAGGACAACAAATAATTTGGGCCGATCGCTTGAATCGCCCCTTTCGCTTGATCACCAAGGACGGTTTACACCTCAATATTTTACATGGCGAGCATCTCTGCTACGACTACATGAGCCGCTTGTCGATGATCGCTGCTTTTATTTTTGTGGCCGATCGCAGGATCGGCCGCATACCTGATGATCGTGGGCTTTTCTACTCTGTAAGGCCGTGGATAAGACCAGCCTCACCCCGCTTTTGTAGCTTCAATACGCTCAGCCGCCTAGATTGATTCCAGAGATCGGCTCTTGGTCTTCTGCTTCCCAGACGCTCATGCCAGCTATGGAGATCTCTATAGAATCGTCTGCGTGGATGACCTCCACTTCGTCTCCATCCCACAGGATCGTGCACTGATGCATTGTGGACGGATGCGCAATTAGCGTGAATCCAATCCTTCCTAGCAAGACAAAGGTAAGTGCTCTTGCTGTCCACGACGAAGAATGACGGGTACGTTTTCCTGCCCACCGTCAAGTCCATGTTCGACGCCTTTGCTCTAAGACCGACTGCTGAAGTCGCTCAACGTGACGTTGGTTTTGATCGATCTGCAGTGAGCGCCCCAAACGCCGTAGCATGGAGTACGGCATGATGTTGATCGCCGCTCCGGTGTCCACCAACATCTTGCTGACAGGTTGCCCATTGATGTAACCTCGCAGGTACAGGGCTTTCAGATGTTTGTAACCCTTCTCACGTGGCTTCTCAAAGATAACCGGCCGTGGGCCGCAGTCAAACTGTGCCACGGGTAGCTCATCGGTTCTTGGCGCGCAGAATTCTGACGGGAGTACGAACACCATGTTTGTGCCAGCCGATGTCTTTGCATCGGCTTTTACCGGTTTGGGGCGCCACTCTTTCCTGGTCGGGCGGTCTTCCGTTTCCACAGTCTGCTTCACTTTGACGGCCAGATCAGGCCGTGCTTTCTTCAAAGCGTGGAGATACTGCGCTTCAGCTTCCTCTAAGTTACGCAGCCGCTGCACTCTACGCTTCTGGGTGTGTCTGAGTCCGTCGGGGCACCACCTTGGACGGTGATACCTGTCTTCGTCCTTGCCATCCTTTGGCTCCTCGAGGTCTTCGCCGAGGACCCTGGACGGCCACAGGCTGAAGAGGCCCTAGACGCTTGAATACCGACACCGCCTCGTGTCTTCCTTTTGCTGACTGCATTCTGGGCAGTTGTCGATTGTAGGCAATCGGCTCATTCCTGCGCCCCAGCAATACCTGAAGAAAGGACAATCCCAATGCCTGTCTGCGCCTTCCTTCTTTTTAGACGGCCCCCCTAGCAAGGTGCTCATATCCTTCGTCGTCTCTTCCGCGCCAGCGACGTTGGTCATACTGGCGCTCATTCTTGTTAAGGAGATGCGTAGAATGTGGCTTCTGGTATCGCACTCTCCTCACTTGTTCCTCTGTTAAGTACCGCCTGTCATTGTGGTGGGCCGGTCGCATGGACTAGCCTCCTTTCTTCCCTTGCCCTGAGAGCGACCACCGTCCTCCTTGTACGTGTCATGGTGGTACCCCGACCCTACCATATTAACGCCGAACGAGAAATCCAGCTTGCGCCTCGCGGAGCGACTGAGTTCTACCATGTTGACGCCGGGAAATGGGTTTGTATCTACTTTCATGGCGAACTGCCCAAGGATCAGACGGCCTTGCTCGATCTCCATTTGGATTTGGCGGCGCAGCTCTTTGCACTCATTGGTGGTATGGGTGAACGAGTGATGCCACTTGCGATATGGCCTCCCGCTCATTTCTGAGTAGGGATTTTGTGGCCTTCGGTAACCTCACCGCTTCCTTCAAAGAAATCAAATATCCGATCAGCTTTGCTCACATCAAGTCGAACCCTTTCGCAGCCCTTGTTGTTTCACCCATTTGCGGCCACAGATCTGCCCCGAGCCCATTCAGCCACGGCCACCTCCTGGTCCCGTAGGATCTTCTTCTTCTGCATCGACCGTGCTTATCGGACGCTTGAATTTGTCTTGGTACAACTCAGGGTGGCGCTGCTCATACATCGCCGGGCCATGCGCCAATGAGTTGTACTCTACCGAACGCCGATCCTTGATGGGTGCCGAGAGACCCAACACGCCAGCTCGACTACTTCCTTCTCGCTTAAACGAGCCGAGTAACATCGGTTCTTGACAGTCTGGTTACCGGATGTACTGCTATAGTTTCTCCTTGCCGCTTTGTGCAGTCCGCAATGCCAGCCTCAAGAGCTCTCGAATGGTACGATGTGGAACCGCTTCCAGCTTGCTTCCGGTATGAATTGAATCGTGGTAGTGAGGTGTACCACCCAAAGGCTGGTCCTGTCGAGATTGCGCAAAGAATCTTACGCGCATCCGATCCGATGCCAAATCATGCCTAGTTGTGCTGTATCGCCATGTGCTCGATCGAGCTTGACCTTCTTCGACCGAACCTTGAGAACTCGTGGATCTTATACTTGGGTGGCAGCGAATCAGATCAAACTTTGGGGTACGGCTTTGAATAGCCGATTGTCCTTCTCTTCGCACGGTTTAACCGGTCCCTCAGATGGTACCGATTTGCTCCACTGCTTGAGCTGTAGGGGCTAGATTCTCATGACTTGCTCCAGGCATACTTGGCTAGCCACGCCTGTTTGTCGGCGTCCATCCCAAATGCATCGCTGCTCCGCACACGCCGCCTCAAGATCCTGCCCAAGAGCTCGCGCAGAAACCCGCGGTTGCAATCTGCTTGGTGCGTGTCGCTATTGCACCGCACGAGGCGCATATATATCCGCAGGGATCTCCTTAGGTGGCTCAAACAGGAATTGGCAATCGCTCGGTCGCCTCCCGCCTTTGTAGACGACGTAAGCCGCTGCTCCGGCGGTTCCGGAGCAAGTGCGAACGGAGCCGTGGCCTGTTGGAGCGGTCTTTCTCCCGGTGAGTCCCTAAAGTAGGCCCCGATGGTGAGTACCGATGTTTCATGATCTCTCGAACTACGCGCATCGCGACCCTCCGAAAGCGTTCACTGTGCTCTCGAATGGCGGTGCAAAGAATGAGCCACCATGTAGTTGACTTCGTCAGTGCGCTCCTCCGAAGGAATGCATGAGCCACCTCATTAAGAGCGCTCGGGAGAACCCTTTCCATCTGATGCCATGCGTACGGGTCCTCTCAAAAGAGCTAATGAGGTCTTCCTCGAAGAGGGCCTTGATCTCGTCGTACTTGGCCTTGTGCTCGTCAGGCACATCGTTGTAAGTGACTGGTCTGTTCTCCATCGCAGCGTCGGGTGTTGATGTAGACGTTGTTGAATGTCCCACCGGGCGTGCCAGAATGTGTTGCCTGCCAAAACCCACCAGCGAGCAGCGACTGACAACACGGAGAGCCGGGAGGCTCCAGATCGCTGGTGGGACCTGGTCCCTCAAGCGACGGCCCATAAAAGCTCCGACACGCCCCGCTTGGTTCGAGGGCATGCCACCGACCTATACCTAGTCGAAGGTGAAGGATTGCTCGATTGATTTCTGCATGATAGACAAGTATCGTAAAATTCGAGCCGTAATCGCTCCTGTTTTCAGAATCGGCTCCTAAAGCCGATTGCCCCATGGTTCTGCTAAATTTATGATAACATGGGGTTTTGCTTGATCACTACAAGTTAAATCGATCTACGATAATCTAATGTTTTCACCACGTAATCGAACGCCCACGCGTGATTGAGCCTGTACGCATAAAAGATGAAGAATATTAACCCTAGAGGAGGCCTAATAACCAACGTAAAGCCAATTGCGGAACATCCTCTCTAGAACGAATAAGCCACGCCCTTATGCATTACTGGATCGCTCAACCCGCTTGCAAGGCCTGATTACGTAGATATTAAACTAAACCTTGGCGAACAAGGCACAACTATAACAGATCGAATCGACTAAATAAAGATCAGCAGGTGCTACCCTTGCACTTTGGGAAAAGGTGCAAGGGTAGCGAGATAGCTAGAGGTAGCATAACTCGACGATAGTAAAGAAAAAGCACCGATGCTACCTCAAACAATCTATGATAATGGTATTACTCGCCATCAACAATGCTTCAAAGAGTAAAACCGGTAATGAATAGATATCGCCTAGATCGCAAGATGATCTAGGCAGATGGCACTTACCCGAAAGAAACCCTAGAAACAAGGGGCGGGCGCCGAGATTGTGTTTGTTGTGAATGTGGTTGTCCTCCTTTTTCGATAACCTTAGGTACATATATATAGTCCAGAGACTCTCTACTTTTGGAATAACTCTACAATTCTATCTCTACCTAAACATAAACGGAACCTAAACAAACACGAATCCTATTATGATACAAGATACACGGGCAATTTAGCCCAAATCCACGTACTAGGCCGATCCAACAACACGTTGAATATACGTATCTTTCAAGCCCATCTTGATCACGGCCCATCTCCGTCTTTGGCCAAAATACGGTGATAACAGCAGCATAAAACGCAACAGCCCCGAAGGGTCAATACATGGAATGTATGGCAAGTAGAGCTAGTAATGAAGACAATAGTACTAACATCTACATGCATATTTGACAAGTGGAGCTGTGTCTGGCTTGCATTTGCAAATAACTTTGTCCTACTTTCATAAACAGTTTTGAATTTTCATTTAAAAGATCCCAATTAAGTTATCCCAACAATGTTAAATCAATTATGAAATTAGAATGAGCGAGAAACATGTCATGGAATCAATATCTAGCAACTCAGATGTCCATAACCGGGGACACGGCTAATCGATTAGATTCTACACTCTGCAGAGGCTAGTACACTTTACCCATGTGACTTGGCCAGCCCAGCTCGTACCACCACTCTCATTTAGGGTGATGATAGGGAGAAGACCAAGAAGAGACTGTTCGGGAAGTAGCTCCTCAATCCCGACGCCAGACCGGTCCAACCTACCAAAATTCTACATCTCCGGATACGCTGGTTCGAGTTACCAACCTACTAAGTCCAACCAACCGCCCATTTCATTATTGGCACATGGTTGTACACGTAAGCTACACAATAAAGAAGCCAATCATTCTCTCTTGATACCTGGGTGCCTTTCCGCAATGAAACCACCAAAATTTATCAATACCATCACACCCAGGAGATTCATTGATTAAGTTGTTTTAGTTTTCACAAACCAATACTTTGAGAAAACAAGTATCAATGATGTAACCCAGCCCTCGTTCAACATAGCATTGCTAAGCACATCTACAACGGTGGTTCATCTACAAGAAAAGCCCTACCACATAATAGGACATAGCATAGCGATAGTATCATCCTACACATGCATCTACAAAATACACGACAATGCATTGAAAATAGTAGGACGATATCATGAACAAAGTAGCATCTACTTGCCTTGGTTGTAGCGGTCGGAGAAACAATCCACACACGAGCAAGGGTTGCACTCCACACAATCTACACGACACAATTGCATTCATAAACAAACAATTCACAAACATATGCAACAAAGATGATGCATGAATGCAAGAACGGAAAGTGAATTGGTGTTACAGCTGCATCACATAATACTAATACATATTACTACCGAATACATGCATGGAAAATAGATTTGGCGCAAGGGAAACTATTAACCAAAAGTAGTGACCACTACTAGAGCTAGAACTTAAATAATTCACTACCTGTAGTAAACAGGTTGTAAAATCTTGAAAAAATTATACCGCATAGGCATCGCTGATAAGAAACATTACCAATTGGAATTACTCAAAAAGGAGTAATAAAACATCCCGAGTAATTAAAACACTGCAGAAAGCCATTAGACAAATACTGCAGAAGTTTTTACTGTAAGCCTACCTTTTTATTTCACGATGAGATTCCCCTCATTCACACGAGTTCAGGGACATATCACACGCGATTTTTGGAGCTACGAAACTTTTACTACAAATTTATTACTCCGAAAAGGCCACTAACTAGTTTGATTAAACTGTACTAAACCTGACAGTAAAAGTCTGAACCAAAGCTACAGAGAGATTCTACACGACTCACTGAACTCGTACATATTTTATATGCAATTTTTGGCCAAGCGATTGAATTTCTACGCAATTTACAAGATTCTACCAAAATCTGCCAACTAATAGGATTAACGAAATTGACCCAGTCAACTGTGTCTGATGACTGGGCGCTGACTGGGCGTCTGACCAGTCAACGTCTGGGGCGTCTGACTAGTCAACGTCTGGAGTGCTGACCAGTCAACGAACGATCTAAGCCGCTGATCTGAGATCTGACGGTGGCTGCTGTCTTACCGGAAACGGACTGCGAAACGAACTCCGGCGAGCTCCGGACGGCGGCGACGGTCGGTTCCGGCGTCGTGGTTCTACCTGCACGTACACACACGGTCAACTACGGCTCCCGGAACAATAAACGCGTGCGCGAGGCGACGCGCATACGTGCGCGGTACGCCAGACATGCAATAACGCCAGACGCTGCATCGACGCGGCGATCTGCAGGGCGCAGATGGCGGCGGCGGATGGAGACGCGGAGCACGGGAACGGAAAGAGGAGATCGAGGAAAACCCGGCAACAGACGCGGCGATGGCCGGCGACGGTCGGAGGCGGCGGCGCGCGGCGCGGAAGGCGGCGACGGCGGACGTGCTCGCGCCTGGGAGCAATGGCGGCGCCAGGGAGATCGATCGCGCGGGCAGGGGTGTGGGGCAATGCGGGCACGAAAAACGAGGTAGGTGGCCCCACTTAAATAGTATCCTGCGCGAAAAAAAAACTAAAAAGAAACGGTCCAGATTTGACTCCGATTCGGAAATCGGTCCGGATTTTCGGACCGTTTTCCTGCGGTTTACTAAAACGTCCGAGTCTTTTGCGTACGAACTCCGATTGGAGCGATTCTCGCGCCTACGGGTTCGTATCGTCGAGGGGAACAACCTTCAGTCGAAGTTTGAGCGAAAACTCGAACCTACAGGGGTGGTTGTTGCAAGTATTACTAGAGCTCCCCGCGGGAAACTTGGGTCGAAACAAAATAGGGTTTTGCAATAGGCGTTTCGCCGAACCTTTCTACTCGACGGTTTTGCATGGAAAGATATGATGCAATGCTATGAATGATATGCAAGACCAAATCTAAAATTTGGGATGTGACAAGACTAACCCCCTTAAGATGAATCTCGCCCCTAGATTCGGCGGCTAGCAAATAGGTGTGGGTAGTCCTCTCGGATGTCATCTTCACGCTCCCAAGTGGCTTCCTCTTAGGTGTGGTGACTCCATTGCACCTTGCAAAACTTGATTGTCTTGGTACGGGTAGTCCTTTCTGCTGTCTCCAGAATCTTGACCGGTTTCTCCTCATAGGTCAAATCATTCTCAAGCTGAACCTCCTCTAGCGGTACAGTGTCTCTCAGTGGTGTATCCACCATCTCCGGATGGCACTTCTTCACCGGGACACGTGGAACACATTGTGAACAGCATGAGCCTCCGCAACTCCAACTGATAAGCAACCTCTCCTTTATGCTAAGACTCGACACGGTCCAATAAATCGAGGTGCCTTACCCTTAATACCAAATCTCTTGATTCCACGGCGATACTCGAGGTATGCTCTATCACCTATCTCGTAAACCACTTCCTTGCGCTTACGTCAAGATAGCTCTCCGCTTGATTGTGCTACCTTCAGCCTATCCCTAATCAAGGCGACCTTCTCCTCAGCGTCCTTGATCAAATCAGGTCCAAACAACTGACGTTCTCCTACTCCATCCCATAGCAATGGTGTTCGGCACCGTTTCCCATACAGTACGTCGAACGGTGACGTTTTGATGCTGGTTTGATAGCTGTTGTTGTAGGAAAACTCAGCATACGGCAAATTCTCATCCCAACTAGAACCATGAGCCAAGGCGCAAGCTCTTAGCATGTCCTCCAAAATCTGATTCACCCTCTCGGTCTGTCCATCAGTCTGTGGGTGAAACGCTGTGCTAAACTCCAATCTAGTACCAAGTGACTCGTGCAGCTGGCGCCAGAAGTGTGAGGTAAATTGGTGCCTCTATCAGATACGATACTCTTGGGAACTCCATGTAGGCACACAATATTGTCCATGTAAATGTTGGCCAACTTTGCACTCGTATAGGTCGTCTTCAACGGTATAAAGTGGGCTACCTTGGTCAAATGGTCGACCACTACCCAAATAGAGTCATATCTTGACCTGGTCCTAGGCAGTCCTGTGATAAAGTCCATTCCCACTCTATCCCATTTCCAATTCGGCACGGGCAAAGGCTGTAGCAGTCCTGCTGGTTTCTGGTGTTCCGCCTTCACTCGGCTACATACATCACATAGGGCGATATGCTCTGCGATGTCTCCCTTCATGTTGTTCCACCAGAATCTGTCCTTTAAGTCCATATACATCTTCGTATTGCCCGGATATATGGAATACGGCGAGTCATGAGCTTCCTGCATAATCAACTTCCTTAACTCCGGATCGTTGGGCACACACAAACGATCTCCATACCACAAGGTACCTTGCTCATCCTCGCGGAATTCCCTTGCTCGACCTTCCTTCATCTTTTCCTTAACTACATCTATCTCTTTGTCTCTCACTTGAGCCTTCCTGATTCTGTCCTGAAGCATTGGTTGGACTTCCATTGTTGCTAAGTATCCTTCAGATACTACCTCCAGTCTAAGGTCCTTGAATTGCTTGCACAAATCCTCAGGCAATTCACCAATTGTCAATCCATTGGCATAAACCTTCCGGCTCAGAGCATCAGCTACTACATTGGCCTTTCCTGGGTGGTACTGTAGATTCATATCATAGTCCTTGATAAGTTCCAACCATATCCTTTGTCTCATGTTCAGTTCCTTCTGTGTAAATATGTACTTCAGGCTCTTGTGGTCGGTGTACACATCACAGTGTTTTCCCATTAAGTAATGCCTCCATACCTTGAGCGCATGAACCACTGACGCTAACTCCAAGTCGTGTGTGGGGTAATTCCGCTCATGGTGCTTGAGTTGTCGCGAGGCATAAGACACTACTCTCCCATCTTGCATCAGCACACTCCCAAGTCCCTGTTGTGAAGCATCACAAGACACTTGGAAATCCTTCAAGATCCGTAAACATAACAGCGAGCATTAGTCGACGCTCAGCCTCGAAGTCGGCTTCACATACGCCCCGACCATTCAAACTTCATCTCCTTCTTCAGAAGTTCAGTCATCGGCTTAGCAATCTTAGAAAAGTTTTCTATGAACCTACGGTAATATCCAACAAGTCCCAAAAAGCTTCGAATCTCTCCTGCATTCTTGGGCGCTTCCCACTCGCCATCGCAGTCACCTTGTTTGGATCAACAGAATTCCTTCTCCGACACTACGTGTCCAAGAAACCCAATGGTTAAGCCGAATTCACACTTGCTGAATTTGGCATACATCTCGTGTTCTCTCAGCTTCTCCATAATCAGTCTCAGATGTTTCTCATGCTCAGCATCATCCTTGGAATATATCAGTATGTCATCAATAAACACCACCACGAACTTGTCCAAATACTCCATAAATACCTTGTTCATCATGGTCATGAAGTATGCCGGCATTTGTTAGTCCAAAAGACATAATCAGATACTCATATAAACCATACCTAGTGGTTAAGGCGGTTTTGGCACATCCTCCTCTCGGATCTTCAATTGAAATAGCCTGATCGCAGATCAATCTTGTCAACACCTTTGCTCCTTCCAGTTGATCAAACAAGTCATTTATGTTCGCAGAGGGTACTTGTTCTTAATGGTTACTTCATTCAAATGAGCGATAGTCTACCACTAATCTCTTGATGTTGTCTTTCTTCTCCACAAATAGAACAGGTGCTCCCATGACGACGCACTAGGCTGAATGAATCCCTTTTCCAGTTGTTCCTTTAACTGTTTCTTCAATTCCTTCAGCTCATCGACATCCATCTTATATGGTTTCTTTGCTATTGGTCCTGTTCCCAACATCAGGTCGATAAGAAACTCTACATCTCGCTGTGTGGCATCCTCGAAGCTCTTCCGAAACACGTGGGTAATCCCTAATCACCGCACAAGATCCATGCTAACCCCTTAAGAGAATTCAGCTTACACCTTCCCGGTCGTAAGGGCCGACTTGAATCTAATCCTCTTACCATCCGGGTTTTGAGTGAAACCGTCATTGTGCACAATCTATGTGTCCCCATGCATAGACATCCAATCCATACCCGTAATGACATCTAATCCCTGTGAATCCAACACTACTAGATGTGCGATGAAGTTGTGTGTTCTAATCCTCACACCAAGTTATGCATCCCGCACTAGCTATCATATCTCCTCCAGGTGAACTCACTCTAATAGACCTTTTCATAGACTCAGTAGGTAACTTATACTTATCCACAAATGCCCTTGATATGAATGAATGCGATGCACCAGTATCGAAAAGTATAATTGCAGGGTAAGTGTTGATTGGGAACTTACCAATCACAAGGTCAGGCTCATCTGGAATATCCTCCACATTCATGTGGTTCACTGTGGCCTTCTCACCGTTGGTTGGCTTCAGTCCTTTCCTCTCCGGACAGTTCTCAGCATAGTGTCCCTTCTTCTTGCACTTGAAGCACGTCAACTCACTCAGATCCTTCTTCACGAAGTTGCGATCACGGTTGCGGTCATGTCCACCGTTTCCTCCAGAGTGGTGAGAGTGTCCTCCCTTGTGGTTGTGGTGGTTGCTCCTGTGGTTTTCATGGCGATGTCCATCGCGGCGGTCATGGCTCCCATGGTCACTTCCTCCATGCTTGGAGTATCCATCATATGAAGTGCGAGACTTGTGGTGTGAACCAGAGTGATGAGTATTGCTCTTTCTCTCTTGGTTCTCCACTTGCTTGTGCTTCCTTCCAAGATCCTAGCCTTGTCCATGAGCTCCTGGAAAGTGGGGCAATAAACCACCAAGAGTCATCGAAAGCTCATCACGAGGCCATCCAGAATCTCTCCTCCTTTTGGCATCGGTGTCAACATCCTCGTGCATAACGGGACAAGTTGTTGAACTCCTCAATATACTCGCCACGGTGCGATTGGTTTGGCAAGTTGCGGAACTCCTTCCTTCAGGCTCACAACTCCTGAAGACACGTGGTTGGTCCTAAAACCTTCCTCAAACATAGCCCAAGTCACGGTATCCATGGTGGGTGATCTCAAACGTGTCCCACCAAGAAGCGGGTCGTCCTCCAAAGAGGTGAGCGCAAACCTCACCTTCTCGTAATCAGTGCATCCGATAGTCACTAGATCCTTGTTGACTGAACGCAACCAGTCGAGAGCAACCATTGGTTCCATGGCAGAGAGAACTTATCGGCCTTAGCCTCGTAAACTGGTGAGAGCATCTCCACAGGCTGATTGTTTCCATTGTTGTTGTTCTGATTCGCCATGAACTGGGTCATCACTTGGGTCAGCTGTGCCTGAGCTGACATGAGCTGCTCCATCTCAGTGGGTTGGCGGTGGGGAGGCATCTGCGGTTCAGCATAGGTAAGTTTAGAAAGAATCAACTACGATAATAGGATTCTACCCATGCATATGATCAACCATCAACAAACAATAGCAGACAATCACAAGCAAGCAACACATCAACAAACAAGCGATCCAGCAACATCCCAGGTGTTATCCTAGCAGCATATAACTACTTAAATAGTTTTGCAAGAGTTGGCAATGGTTAACTAAACAATAGATCAACTAATCGACAAAACAGCAATTCTGCCAGAACAGTCCAGCAGCTTTCACAAATTTTTCCGCCTGACTTAAACTCGTCAGAAAATTTAGCAAATTTTTGTGCATATGGCACAGAGAGTTTCGCATCTGACCAATTGTTTTCAGATTTTTCCGAGTTACCAGAAAAATATGAAAAATCGCGCAATACTGCTGTATCAGCAGAAAAACTGCAGCGAAAAACACACAGATAGTAACCAAATTGCCATAACTCTTTCATAAAATTCGCATAAATAAATCCTGGGATATTGGAGTACACAAATAAGCAACTAAACACTTTTAATCTAACACGAACTAAGCTTCACAACGATCAGGACTAATCCTAACGAATTCGCCTAACGTGGACTAACTGGTGGACTTCTATCTACTTCTTGAAGAGATTGAGGTAGGTCCTTGCGGTCATGCGTTGGCGCTTCGGCTCGCGGTACAACCATGGCGGCGGAGTGTACACCTCTCCTGAACCATCACTTGAGACTTCAAACTCCACCTATTCTGGATCCTCCTCTTCTTCTTCATCCTCAGCTGCTACAGCAACAGCTTCATCTCCTCCACCATCATCGTCTCCATCATCGTCATCCTCGTCTTCATCATCATCATCGTCTCCACTGTCATCATCATCCCTATTGTTGCCATCATCTCCATTATCATCATCAGAGGGTGGATTTAGCTGTGCTTGGAGAGCGGCAATCTGGGCTGTCATAGCTTCAATGGTTTGGTCCCTTTCCTGGACGGTCCCTTGCAATTGCTGTATGTTTTGGGCGTTCTCCTGCACAGTACCATGAAGATGTGCTATGGTCTCATCTCTGGCTATCAGGGCAGTCTCCAGAACTCCCACAGCTTAATGTAGAGTGTCTATCTCCTGTCCTTGGACCACCATTCCATTGCTAGTAAAGTCTGCTATCTCCTTCAACATCCTCACCTTCTCTGCTAGAGCTCCATTCTCCCTTTCCATGTCCTTTATGTGCCTCCGACGGGGCGGCATGTTGTTCCTGTCGCCCGGGGTAATCACAATCTTCCCATCTTCATCACGCCTTCCATAATCACGGTAGGGTGAATCTGCTGACAGTAGGTGTCGGACATAGTGGCACTGGCGAGACAGGGCTTCATGTACAGCCAAGTTGATTCCAAGTCCCCAGTTGCAGTATATCTTGGTGTAGACCAAGTGCGCGGGGTTTCGCAAGGCGGCATCTCTGAATATGAAGGTAGTGATCTCCCATGCATCCTCTCCATATCCATAGGTGTATAGCCTTCTTCCCTTGAACATAGGCAGTGGCAATCCCAATGACTGAGAGAGCTGAGCTAACTGCCTTACAAAGGGCCTTGGTGACTCCATGGTGACATAATCAGTCCTGACGTCTCCCATCTATCAAGTAAAAGAGGAAAGTGTGAGAATAGCATATGGTAAGAATTTACGAGGGTGAAAGGCATAAGAGGAAAGACAGTGTTAATATAGGTTTAATAATTCTATGGCTTCCTAATCCAATCCTAGGTCATGATCCTACAGTCGACACACGGGCTCTGATACCATCCTGTGACACCCCGGTTCTGAAAAGACCGTGGCCTCTATGTGACATGACAATCCCTGAATCGGTTCATTGACCCACAATAGAGTAAGATAGATAATCATAGCAAAATAACCGTGTATCATGATCTACAAAGATCCAGAGTACCATTATTACAATGAAAGCTTAGAATAAATCTAGATCAAAGTATTCAGGTAGCAACAAAAGAAAGTAAATCCTCCAATCTTCAAATTGCCCACAAGTGAACAAGTGTCGAGTGGAGTACCGTGGCCTATAACGATCAATCAGAATCGGAATAACCTGCAGCATAAAACGCAACAGCCCCGAAGGGTCAATACATGGAATGTATGGCAAGTAGAGCTAGTAATGAAGACAATAGTACTAACATCTACATGCATATTTGGCAAGTGGAGCTGTGTCTGGCTTGCATTTGCAAATAACTTTGTCCTACTTTCATAAACAGTTTTGAATTTTCTTTGAAAAGATCCCAATTAAGTTATCCCAACAATGTTAAAGCAATTATGAAATTAGAATGAGCGAGAAACATGTCATGGAATCAATATCTAGCAACTCAGATGTCCATAACCGGTGACACGGCTAATCGATTAGATTATACACTCTGCAGAGACTAGTACACTTTACCCATGTGACTTGGCCAGCCCAGCTCGTACCACCACTCTCATTTAGGGTGATGATAGGGAGAAGACCAAGAAGAGACTGTTCGGGAAGTAGCTCCTCAATCCCGACGCGCACCGGTCCAACCTACCAAAATTCTACATCTCTGGATACGCGGGTTCGAGTTACCACAACCTACTAAGTCCAACCAACCGCCCATTTCATTATTGGCACATGGTTGTACACGTAAGCTACACAATAAAGAAGCCAATCATTCTCTCTTGATACCTAGGTGCCTTTCCGCAATGAAACCACCAAAATTTATCAATACCATCACACCCAGGGGATTCATTGATTAAGTTGTTTTAGTTTTCACAAACCAATACTTTGAGAAAACAAGTATCAATGATGTAACCCAGCATAGCATGGCTAAGCACATCTACAACGGTGGTTCATCTACAAGGAAAGCCCTACCACATAATAGGACATAACATAGCGATAGTATCATCCTACACATGCATCTACAAAATACACGACAATGCATTAAAAATAGTAGGACGATATCATGAACAAAGTAGCATCTACTTGCCTTGGTTGTAGCGGTCGGAGGAACAATCCACACACGAGCAAGGGTTGCACTCCACACAATCTACACGACACAATTGCATTCATAAACAAACAATTCACAAACATATGCAACAAAGATGATGCATGAATGCAAGAACGGCAAGTGAATTGGTGCTACAGCTGCACCACATAATACTAATACATATTACTACCGAATACATGCATGGAAAATATATTTGGCGCAAGGGAAACTATTAACCAAAAGTAGTGACCACTACTAGAGCTAGAACTTAAATAATTCATTACCTGTAGTAAACAGGTTGTAAAATCTTGGAAAAATTCTACCGCATAGGCATCGCTGATAAGAAACAGAAACAATTGGAATTACTCAAAAAGGAGTTATAAAACATCCCGAGTAATTAAAACACTGCAGAAAGCCATTAGACAAATACTGCAGAAGTTTTTACTGTAAGCCTACCTTTTTATTTCACGATGAGATTTCCCTCGTTCACACGAGTTCAGGGACATATCACACGCGATTTTTGGAGCTACGAAACTTTTACTACGAATTTATTACTCCGAAAAGGCCACTAACTAGTTTGATTAAACTGTACTAAACCTGACAGTAAAAGTCTGAACCAAAGCTACAGAGAGATTCTACACGACTCACTGAAGTCGTACATATTTTATTTGCAATTTTTGGCCAAGCGATTGAATTTCTACGCAATTTACAAGAGTCTACCGAAATCTGCCAACTAATAGGATTAACGAAATTGACCCAGTCAACTGTGTCTGATGACTGGGCGCTGACTGGGCGTCTGACCAGTCAACGTCTGGGGCGTCTGACTAGTCAACGTCTGAGTGCTGACCAGTCAACGAACGATCTAAGCCGCTGATCTGAGATCGGCGGTGGCTGCTGTCTTACCGGAACGGATTGCGAACGAACTCGGCGAGCTCCGGACGGCGGCGGTCGGTTCGGCGTCGTGGTTCTACCTGCGCGTACACACGGTCAACTACGGCTCCCGGAACAATAAGCGCGGCGACGCAGACGTGCGTGCGTCTGGCGTGCTGCAATAACGCGTGCAGCGTGCGCAAGCGATCTGCGGCGCGCAGATGGCGGCGGATGAAGACGCGGAGCACGGAACGGAAAGAGGAGATCGAGAAAACCCGGCAACAGACGGCGATGGCGGCGGCAGTCGGGCGGCGTGGCGCGGAAGGCGGCGACGGCGGACGTGCTCGCGCCTGGGAGCAATGGCGGCGCCAGGGAGATCGATCGCGCGGGCAGGGGTGTGGGGCAATGCGGGCACGAAAAACGAGGTAGGTGGCCCCACTTAAATAGTATCCTGCGCGGAAAAAAAAACTAAAAAGAAACGGTCCAGATTTGACTCCGATTCGGAAATCGGTCCGGATTTTCGGACCGTTTTCCGGCGGTTTACTAAAACGTCCGAGTCTTTTGCATACGAACTCCGATTGGAGCGATTCTCGCGCCTACGGGTTCGTATCGTCGAGGGGAACAACCTTCAGTAGAAGTTTGAGCGAAAACTCGAACCTACAGGGGTGATTGTTGCAAGTATTACTAGAGCTCCCCGCAGGAAACTTGGGTCGAAACAAAATAGGGTTTTGCAATAGGCGTTTCGCCGAACCTTTCTACTCGACGGTTTTGCATGGAAAGATATGATGCAATGCTATAAATGATATGCAAGACCAAATCTAAAATTTGAGATGTGACATAGTGCCTTTTTGTTCTTTAACTAGTTTGTAGAGCTCATTTTTATCTTCTATCTCTCAATAATAATTCTAATAAGGGAATAAACTCTACCATCGATGTCATCTACCCTTTTCTCAAGGTCTTTGCTTGTTATCTAGTAGGCGCCAGCTCCCTCTTCAATAGTTTCAACACAGGCCTTTGAAATTTGTTCAAGTTCAACTATCCTTTCTTCAATCTCACCAAGATGCACCTTTTTGGATTTGAGACATGACAAGCCAGGTGAAGATTTTGGAGAGGCTCCTTGAAGGTTATATCTATAACGATTTGGTGGGTATTTATCCTTCTTTTTTATTGCTCCATGTGTTTGATCATCTCTAGTCCTTGTGGAAACGTCTCCTTCCAGCTGGGAAGTGGCACAATTTATAGGTTCAAGCCTTGATGATGATGCACCTTCCTTAGAATCCTCTTTCTAGATCATCTTCATAGGTGCTTCTCCTTTCTTGATCCAAACATACTTGAGATGGAAGGGTTGTGTGGCTCTAGAACAACCGGATCAGATTGGTTGGTTGTAGATTTGAGATTGGTGAAGATGGACAGAAACCCTAGATCTCACAAACTTAGGATCAAGGGAAAAAGACTAGGAGTTTTAATGAAAGAAAATAAAAATAGAACTGATTAAAAAGGGTTTTTCGTTGTGATAACGAGTGTCGGTACAGGCGGGCCCTAACAATGTGACACGCAGTACCGAAGTTTTTATTGACGTTAACTTTCCTTCTTTTTTAATAAAGAAACTAAGAAGAACCAACAAAAAGAATCCAGAGGCAATAACGACCATCGATATGGCTACACATAACCGTAAGGCGCACCCGTGCCAATAGGTCATAAAAACTAGGTCAAGGTACTGCAAGGATAATGATTATTGGTACGGTGACGTGTCATTGTACGGCGTGCCTATACCAAAAGGTCGAGAAACGAATGCAAACATAAATTGTAGGCAGAGACAACAACGAGCACTGGTATGGACGAGCTCGATGTACTGCCCTCCTTTACCAAGTTCACAAAAGGCACAATTTGCCAAGGAAAAGGAAAGAAACACGATAGGAACGGAAACAAAGATGAAAAGGAGGCTCTCAAGGGGCAAAAATTCAATAAGAAATCTTCAAATAGTTTCTTGTTCCACGTACCTCATTTGTATCATCTCTTCTGTGGTGATTAAATGAATTACCTTAACATCATTCACCTCGTCAACATGATAATTCTTTAAACGCTGTCCGTAGACGATCCATGTAGAGAAAGTTTGTCCTTTTAGCATCACCATGCCAGATAGGAACGATTCATCTACCTTGTAAGGACCTTCCCATTTTCATCTTAACTTTCCTAGAAACAACTTGAAATGAGAAATGTGAAGTAGTACCTTTTCTCCTATCTTAAACACTTGGTTTTGTATCTTATTATCATGAGATATTTTATTTTTTCTTTTAAAATATTAGAATTTTTATAGGCTTCATTTCTTAGTTCATCTAAATCATGTATGTCTAACCAACGTTTTTCTCTAGTAGTTTTAAAATCATAATTAATTTTTTTATTACCCAATAGGCTTTATGTTCCAGTTCTAAGGGTAAGTGGCACGCTTTTCTATAGATCATATTGTATGGCGTCATTTCCATAGAATTATTTTATGCGGTGCGGTAGGCCCAAAGTGAGTCATTCAACTTCATTGTCTAGTCCAATCTTGACGCCCACACCGTCTTCTGAAGTAGCACTTTTATCTCCATGTTTGAAAGTTCAACTTGTCATCTTGTTGGGGGTGATAAGGCGAAACAACATGATGCGTCACTCCATACTTATGGAAGATTTTTATGAAAATTCTTTTCATAAAATGAGTTCCACCGCTAGTTATTAAAAAATCTAGGAACTCCAAACCTAGAAAATATTATGTCTTTAATCATTTTTACAGATGTAGACGCATCTGCATGGGTAGTTGGTATTGCTTCAACCCATTTGGTGACATAATCAACATCAATAAGAATATCAAATGGTTCTATAATTAAATTATAATTCATAGCCATTTCTTTCTACTTGTCCATATTTCCCACACATTGGCAACAATCACAATTCTTAACATAAATGTGTGCATCTTTAAATAAGATTGTCCAATGGAACCCTAATTGTAGCACCTTAGCAGCAGTTCGATCACTAGCATGGTGTCCTTCATATGGGCTATTATAACAAGCTCATAGAATGGCGTTCATTTTGTGATCAGGTACACATTTTATAATCATTTCATCAACTCCATGCGATACATTTAAGGATCCTCACAAAAATAGTGCCTCAAATCATTAAAGAACTTCTTCCTTTGATGGTGTGATATATGAGCTGGCATATATTTTCTTGCAAGGAAATTATCGTAATATGCAAACCAAGGATCATTAGTATCGATGTTAGCAAGATATTATACTGGAAATGATCATTAATGGGTATAGGATCATCAATTATTCCTTCCATGCGAGAGATATGATCAGATACAGGGTTATCCTTACCTCTCCTATCTATATTTTGTAAATCACACTCTTGTAATAACAAAACCCACCTGATCAACCTCGACTTTGCATCTTTTTTGTGAGGAGGTGTCGTAAATCTTGGGGATCGTTATGCACTATTATTTTAGAATTTATTTTATAAGACCTAAATTTATTGCAGGCAAAGATAATTGCTAAGAACTATTTTTTAGTGGTAGCATAATTTTGTTGATCTTCATCTAGAATGCGACTAGCATATTGAATAACGTTTAGACCTACACCATCACATTGTTCAAGGACAACACCATGATACGTCCAAAACATATCTACTTTTGCAAACACTTTTGCTATTGTTTCTCCTCTAAACTTGTGTGATTTGGATACAACTAACACAGACTAACGCTAAAAATAGCAGGATTACCTTGGTGTCTAGTTTTTGTGCAGAAAATCAACTATCAGGAAAAATCCCGGAAAATATGCCAAAAATCCTATTTCACCAGAAGACTCACGGTGCTAGAACACGAGACGGAGTAGAGGCCTAAGGGGCCCCCACACCCCCTGCCGCGCGGGCCAGGACTGGCCGCGCCTGGAGGGGGTGTGGCCGCCTCAGGCACCCTTCGGCCTCCCTTTTCGCCTATAAGTTGCCTTCTGACCTAAAAACTCAGGGGGGTTCGACGTTTTTCCAGAGAGAGTTTCGCTGCGTCGCCACCACCAGAAACCGCAATTTGGAAACCGAAAATCCGTTCTGGCACCCTGTCGGGACATGGATTTTGGAGAGGATTATCGCCATCATCATCACCGACGCCTCTCCATCAAAAATCCATGTTTCCCTCATCCATGAGTGAGTAATGTTGGAATTATGCCCTAGAGGCAATAATAAAGATGTTATTATTATAATTCTTGTTCATGATAAAGTTTATGTTCCATGCTAGAATTGTATTAAGCGGAAACTTTAATACTTGTGTGGTTTGTAAACAACACCGTGTCCCTAGTACGCCTCTATGGACTAGCTCATTGATCAATGATGGTTAAGGTTTCCTAACCATAGACATGAGTTGTCAATTGATAATGAGATCATATCATTGGGAGAATGATGGACAGACCCAAACTAAGCGAAGCAATTAGATCGTTTCATCGTGTTCATCTTTGCGAAGCTTTTCCTATGTCAAATATTGTATTCCTTAGACCATGAGATAATGCAACTCCCTGGTAACGGAAGAAAGCTTTGAGGTCATCAAACGTCATCCTATGAGAGGGTGATCATAAAGGTGTCTCTCAGGTGATCGGAAAGTATCTGTTGGGTTGTATGTATCGAGATGGAATTTGTCCCTCCCAAGTCGGAGAGATATACTTGGGCCCTCGGTAATCGATATCAACACCGCTTGCAAGCATGTGGTTAAGGAGTTAATCACAAAGTGATATCGGATTACGGAACGAGTAAAGTACTTGCTGTGAACGAGATTGAACTAGGTATGATGATACCGACGATCGAATCTCGGGCAAGTAAAATATCGCGAGACGAAGGGAATATATATATGGGATTGATTGAATCCTGGCATCGTGGTTCATCCGTTATGATCATCGATGAATGTGTGGGAGTCAATATGGGTGCCCAGACCCCGCTGTTGATTATTGATAGAAGATCATGTCTGCATATTCTCGAACCCGCAGGTCACACATAACGATCTCGACGCTAGGATAGATTGGATAATTGGTTTATGAATTTTTGTTCGAGTCTCGGATGGGATCCGGGATATCACGAGAGGTTCGGAATGGTCGGAGAATAAGATTCATATAAGGCGGTGCAGTTTTGGAGTTGAATTGTTCGGGTTAATCGGTATTGTACCGAAGCTTCTAGAACCTTCCATAAGGGGACCAACGTGGCCCCACCTTCGGGAGGGGCATGGGCCTATGAGGGAGTGTCCTGGCGCATTGGGCCAGGGCACAAGGCCCCATAGGGGCCGATTCTAGAGAGATTTGACTCATTTAAATCTCGGGATAGAATTTCTAGATAAGGAGAGTTTAAATCGTTTAAACTAGAGATAGGATTTCTAGATAAGGGAGAGTTTAAATTGTTTAAACTAGAGATAGGCTTGGAGGAGGGCAGGGCTGGCCGCCCCTCTATATATAGAGGGTGGTGCGCCCTCCCTACTACACACCTTCCTCCAAGCCCTAGCCTTGCTACCTTCCTCTCTCCCTCCCATCGCTTGTAGGCGAAACCTGCAGCAGAAATTCTCCACCATATACACCACGCCGTCGTGTTGTAGATCCAATCTATCTCTCCACCATACTCGCTGGTCCGAGGAAGGAGGAGGCGTCAGTCTTTGCGTGTGCATCTCACGGAGGCACCGCCACTTGTGGTGCTAGATCGGATCGGATCGCGAGGAGGAGAAGCGAGTACGACTACATCACCCACGTTCCGACGAACGTTCCGCTATGCGAATCTTCAAGGGTATGAAGATCTAATCCAATCTCTCTCATTGTTTGCATCTCCTAGATTAGATCTTGGCTTTCCCTCTGTTCGCATCCGTAGAAAATTTTGATTTACTATGCCGCGAAACCCTTCAAAGGGTATCGAGCTAGATCTATGCGTAGATGTGTTTCACGAGTAGAACGCAACATGGTTGTTGGGCGTTGATGTTTTCTGTTGCAAGCCTCTTGTTTGTGTTCTTCTTATGGCCGGGATGGTGAGATTGAAGCGGTCCAGGCCAACCTTACGCGACGTCGTTCGCGAGACCGGCTCCGCACTTGACGTGTGGCTTGTTCCACACATGCGGTGGTGGATGTCGTTTCTCTCACTATAGTTGTCATGGGATTAACACGGAGTTTGGCAACCATAATATCACCGTTGTGGCTTTTCGTAGGTAAGAATCGTTCTTAGCATCTACTCCCATAAGCCACGTAAAACATGCAACAACAAAGTAGAGGCGTCTAACTTGTTTTTGCAGGAGTGTTCTGTGATATGGTATGGCCCAAGATGTGATGTGTATATTGTATGATGATCATGTTTTGTAATGTTTCACGACTTGCATGTCGATGAGTACACAACGGCAGGAGCCATATGGTTGTCTTTATAATTGTGTATGACCATGAGTCAACTTCTTATACGCCATGTAATAGCTTTACTTTATCGCTAAGTAGTTAGCAATAGTTGTAGTTGCTATTCGTGGTGGAGGAAATCATGGTGGAGTGATGGAGATCATGCGGAGCACAAGATGGAGATCATTGCGCGAGGATTGGCTATACCATGTCACATAAAGTTATATGCATGTGATGTTTATCCTTTATGTATCTTATTATGCTTAGATCGCGACGGTAGCATTATAAGATGATTCCTCACTTAAAGATCAAGATAAAAACTGTGTTCTCCCCAAGTATGCACCGTTGCGAAATTTCGTCGTTTCCAAGCATCACATGATGATCGGGTGCTATAGACTCTACGCTCACATACAACGGGTGCAAGCCAGTTTTGCACTGCGAAATACTTGGGTCTAACTTGACGAGCCTAGCATGTATGAGACATGGCCTCGGAACACAAGAACCGAAAGGTTAAGCATGAGTCATATGAATGATATGATCGACACTTTGTTGTCCACCATTGAAACCACATCTCTTCTCGTGATGATCGGATTAGGTGTGGTGAATTTGGATTGTGTTCACTAAACAACTTGAGGGATGTTGAATTTAGTGGGAGTTCATCTAGTAATTTGATTAAGTTGAACTATTTATCATGAACATAGTCTAAATTGTACTTGCAAATCACGTAGATCACATGGCCAAATCCAACTTCAACTTCAACATTTTTCTTTGAGAAGGAAAAGCTTAGAAACAATGGGTCTAACTTCACCAATTGGTTCCAATCTAAGAATCATTCTACGGCGGACAAAGGACTATGTCCTTGGTAAAGCGTTAGGTGACCCCTATGCCAAGCTACGGGTGATGAGAAAGATGTCTATCGATCGGCATAAATATGATTATGGTGTGATTAAGAGCACCATGTTGTTTGCTATGGAACCGGAGCTTCAAAATCGTTTTGAAACCTATCCCGGGCCCTTTGAGATTCTCGAGGAGCTGAAAACCATGTTTTAGACTCAAGCCCGTTCTGAGAGATATGAGATCTCTGAGAAGTTCTTTAACTGCAAGATGGAGGAAGGGAGTTCCGTTAGTGAGCACGCCATAAAGATGTCGGGCTACACTCAACGCCTTGAGCAACTGGAATGCACGATTCTAGTGGATCTCAAGATTGACAGGGTTCTGCAATCACTCCCTCCCAGCTACAAAAGTTTTGTAGTGACTCATAATCAGATTGGTTCCACTGATACGATCACCGAGCTCTTCGCAAAGTTGAAGGCTGCGGAAGTGGACATCAAGAAGGATAATCATGTGTTGATGGTCAACAATCCCTCCTTTAAGAAAGGTAAGGGAGCAAAGAAACCCTTCAAGAAGGGCGGCGGCAAGCGCAATACCCTGGCGATAAGAAGCTCAGTGGTCCCAAGCGGACCAGGTGCTTCTATTGCAAGGACAAGGGTCACTTTGGAAGCGAATCGTCCAAGTACTTAGCGGACAAGAAGGTGGCACCATCAAAGGTATATTTGATATACATGTTATTGATGTTTTCCTTACTAGCCCTCGTTGTAGTGCACAGGTATTTGATACCGGTTGATTGCTAATATTTGTAACTCTAAACAGGATCTACGGAATAGAGCGGCTTGCGAGGATGAGGTGACGATGCGCATTGGCAATGGATCAAGAGTTGATGTGATGGACGTCGCACGCTCTCCTTAGTTTTACCTTCGGATTAGTTTTAAAACATAATAAATGTTATTATGTGCTGCGTTGAGCATGAACATTATTTCGGATCATGTTTATTGCAAGACGGTTATTCATTTAAATCGGAGAATAATGGTTGTTCTATTTATATGAGTAACATCTTTTATGGTCATGCACCTCTTGTGAATGGTTTATTTCTTCTAAATCTCGAAAGGGATGAAACACACATCCATAACATTGAGGCTAAGAGATGCAAAGTAGATAGTGATAATACTACTTATTTGTGGCCTTTGTCGTCTAGGTCATATTGGTGTAAAGCGCATGAAGAAACTCCATTCGATGGACTTTTGGAGTCTCTTGATTTTGAATCATTTGACACATGCGAACCATGCCTCATGGGCAAGATGATCAAAACCCGTTCTCGGTATGATGGAGCGAGCAACGGACTTGTTGGAAATCATACATACCGATGTATGCGGACCGATGAGTGTTTCGACGCGGTGGATATCGCTATTTTCTCACTTTTACCGATGACTTAAGTAGATATGGGTATATCTATTTAATGAAACATAAATCTGAAACGTTTGAAAAGTTCAAAGAATTTCAGAATGAAGTGGAGAACCATCGTAATGTAAAGATTAAGTTTCTACGATCCGATCGTGGAGGTGAATATTTGAGTTATGATTTTCTCACGCATCTTAAAGCAAGTGGAATCGTTTCACAACTCACGCCATACCGGAACACCATAGCGCAATGGTGTGTCGAGCGCGGAATCGAACCCTATTAGATATGGTCCGATCAATGATGTCTCTTACTGATTTGCCGTTATCATTTTGGGGTTATGCATTAGAAACCGCTGCATTCACTTTAAATAGGGCTCCATCTAAATCCGTTGAGACGACACCGTATGAACTGTGGTTTGATGCTAAACCTAATTTGTCGTTTCTTAAAGTTTGGGGATGCGAAGCTTACGTCAAGAAGTTGATGCCGGACAAGCTCGAACCCAAAGCGGAGAAATGCGTCTTCATAGGATACCCTAAGGAAACTATTGGGTATACCTTCTATCACAGAACCGAAGGCAAATTGTTTGTCGCAAAGAACGGTTCCTTTCTTGAAAAGGAGTTTCTCTCGAAAGAAGTGAGTGGGAGGAAAGTAGAGCTTGACGAGGTTATTGAACCTTCTCTTGAATTGGAGAGTAGCGCAGCACCTGAAATTGTTACAGTGCCGCCTGCACCAACAATAGAGGAAGCTAATGACAAGGATCATGAAGCTTCGGACGATGCTGCTACTGAACGTCACAGGTCGACAAGGTCGCGTGCCCCTCCTGAGTGGTACGGCAACCCTGTCTTGACTGTCTTGTTGGTAGAAGACAGTGAACCTACGAACTATGAGGAAGCGATGATGAGCCCAGACTGAGAAATGGCTGGAAGCCATGAAATCCGAATTGGGATCCATGAGCGAAAACCAAGTATGGACTTTGGTGGATCCTCCTAGCGACCGAAAGGCCGTTGAGTGCAAATGGATCTTCAAGAAGAAAAGGGACGCGGATGGTAATGTTACCATCTATAAAGAACGACTTGCAAAAGGTTTTCGACAAGTTTAAGGTGTTGACTACGATGAGACTTTCTCTCCGTAGCGATGTTTAAGTCCATTCGGATTTTATCAAGAATTGTTGCGTTTCATGATTATGAAATATGGCAGATGGATGTCAAGACTGCGTTCCTCAATGGCAACATTGATGAAGAGTTGTATATGATGCAACCCGAAGGTTTTGTCGATCCTAAGGATGCCGATAAAGTATGCAAACTTCAGCGTTCCATTTATGGACTGAAGCAAGCATCTCGGAGTTGGAACCTTCGTTTTGATCAAGTGATCAAGAGCTTTGGATTTGTTCCAAATTGCTACGAAGCTTGTATCTACAAGAAAGTGAGTGGGAGCTTGGTGACGTTTCTGGTACTATATGTGGATGACATATTGATTATTGGAAATGACATCAACATGCTTAACGATGTGAAGAGTTATTTGAACAAGTGTTTTTCAATGAAAGACCTAGGTGAAGTCGCTTATATATTGGGCATCAAAATCTATAGAGATAGACAAAGGCTGATAGCTTTAAGCGGTACATACCTAGACAAAGTTCGAAAAGGTTCGAATGGATAAGGCAAAGAAAGGTTTAGTGCCTATGTTGTCGTGTAAGATATTGAGCAAGGCTTAGTGTCCATACGGTAAATGATAGGAAGCTATGAGCAAAGTGCCTTATGCCTCGGCCATAGGTTCCATCATGTATGCCATCTTGTGTACTAGACGGATGTGTCCAATGCTCTTAGTTTGACGAGATATCAAAGTGATCCGAGTGGAACCTTTGGACAGCCGTGAAGAACATCCTAAAGTACCTAAATAGAACTAAAGAAATGTTCTTAGTCTATGGGGTGATGAACAACGTCGTAAAGGTTACGTCGGCGCTAGTTTCGACACCGACAAGGATGATTCTAAATCTCGAACGGGATACGTGTATATTTTGAATGGAGGAGCTGTGAGTGGAAAGGCCAAGCAAAGCGTGATCGCGGGATCTACAATGAAGCGGAATACATGGCTGCTGCGAGCGTCAAGTGAAGGAGATTGGATCGAAACTTCATCATCGAGATTAGCGTGGTTCCAAGTGCATTGGACCCCTTCGGAGATATTGTGTGACAACACTGGCGCCATAGCACTCGCTAAGGAACCAAGATATCATCCAAAGACCAAGCATATCAACAAAGTTTCATATAATCCGAGATTATATAGCGTATGGAGATCTGAAGATTAGCAAAGTACATACGGATCTGAATGTCGAGATCCACCGACTAAACCTCTTCCACGTGTAAAACATGATCAACACCTCGATTGCCATGGGTGTGAGATTGTTGCCAGATGTAAACTAGATTATTGACTCTAGTGCAAGTGGGAGAGTTGGAATTATGCCCTAGAGGCAATAATAAAGATGTTATTATTATAATTCTTGTTCATGATAAAGTTTATGTTCCATGCTAGAATTGTATTAGCGGAAACTTTAATACTTGTGTGGTTTGTAAACAACACCGTGTCCCTAATGCGCCTCTATGGACTAGCTCATTGATCAATGATGGTTAAGGTTTCCTAACCATAGACATGAGTTGTCAATTGATAATGAGATCATATCATTGGGAGAATGATATGATGGATGCACCCAAACTAAGCGAAGCAAATAGATCGTTCATCGTGTTCATCTTTGCGAAGCTTTTCCTATGTCAAATATTGTATTCCTTAGACCATGAGATAATGCAACTCCACGGTACGGAAGAAAGCTTTGAGGTCATCAAACGTCATCCTATGAGAGGGTGATCATAAAGGTGTCTCTCAGGTGATCGGAAAGTATATGTTGGGTTGTATGTATCGAGATGGAATTTGTCCCTCCCAAGTACTTGCTGTGAACGAGATTGAACTAGGTATGATGATACCGACGATCGAATCTCGGGCAAGTAAAATATCGCGAGACGAAGGGAATATATATATGGGATTGATTGAATCCTGGCATCGGTCCGATATGATCATCGATGAATGTGTGGGAGTCAATATGGGTGCCCAGACCCCGTTGTTGATTATTGATAGAAGATCATGTCTGCATATTCTCGAACCCGCAGGGTCACACACTTAACGTATCTTGACGCTAGGATAGATTGGATAATTGGTTTATGAATTTTTGTTCGGAGTCTCGGATGGGATCCGGGATATCACGAGAGGTTCCGGAATGGTCCGGAGAATAAGATTCATATAAGGCAGTGCAGTTTTGGAGTTGAATTGTTCGGGTTAATCGATATTGTCGGAAGCTTCTAGAACCTTCGAAGGGACCAACGTGGCCCCACCTTCGGGAGGGGCATGGGCCTATGAGGGAGTGTCCTGGCGCATTGGGCCAGGAGCACAAGGCCCCATAGGGCCCAGCCGATTCTAGAGAGATTTGACTCGTTTAAATCTCTAATAGAATTTCTAGATAAGGAGAGTTTAAATCGTTTAAACTAGAGATAGGATTTCTAGATAAGGGAGAGTTTAAATTGTTTAAACTAGAGATAGGCTTGGAGGAGGGGCAAGGGCTGGCCTCCCCTCTATATATAGAGGGGTGCCTCCCCTACTACTACACACCTTCCTCCAAGCCCTAGCCTTGCTACCTTCCTCTCTCCCTCCCGATTGTGCTTGTAGGCGAAGCCTGCAGAAATTCTCCACCATATACACGCCGTCGTGTTGTAGATCCAATCTATCTCTCCACCATACTCGCTGGTCCGAGGAAGGAGGAGGCGTCAGTGCTGCGTGTGCATCTCACGGAGGCACCGCCACTTGTGGTGCTAGATCGGATCGGATCGCGAGGAGGAGAAGCGAGTACGACTACATCACCCATGTTCCGACGAACGTTCCGCTGTGCGAATCTTCAAGGGTATGAAGATCTAATCCAATCTCTCTCGTTGTTTGCATCTCCTAGATTAGATCTTGGTTTTCCCTCTGTTCGCTCCGTAGAAAATTTTGATTTACTATGCCGCGAAACCCTTCAAGTAATCCCCTGCTGTAGGCTATGGGGATGGTAGGGATTGGATGAGTTCTATCATGTAATCGAATAATATTGTTTGGGCATAGTGCCTAGTATCTCTATTAGTGCTATTTGAATTTGTTGCAACTTGTTGTGCTTAATGCTTGTCACTAGGGCCCGAGTGCCATGATCTCATATCTAAAATTATTATTGATTCACGATGATGGTATTGTTTGTGATCTTATCTACAAGTTGTGTACACATATCATTGTCCGGATCCAAAGGCCCCGAAGTGACAGAAATTGGGACAACCGGAGGGGATGGTTGTGATGTGAGGATCACATGTGTTCATGGAGTGTTAATGCTTTGTTCCGGTGCTCTATTAAAAGGAGTATCTTAATTGCCAATAGTTCCCTTGAGGCCCCGCTGCAACAGGCTGGTAGGACAAAATATGTTGTGCAAGTTCTCATTGCGACCACGTATGAATATACATGGAGCACATGCCTATGATTATTTAGTACTTGGATGGTTTTTTCTTATTTATCTGCAACTGCCCTAGATCTTGAAGTGACATGTTTAGACTTTTCCATGCAACGCTCGTCCATCAATCCCTATGCCTACCGCACTCATATCCTACTGTTTGCTACTACTGTTATTATTGCTCTTGTTCTACTGCCGCTGTTACTTTGCTATTGCTACTACAAAACTGTTGCTACTGATAAACTACTGTGAGCAATACTATTTTCAGGTGCAGCTGAATTGATAACTCAGTTATTAAGGCTTGTAAGTATTCTTTGGCCCCCCTTGTGTAGAATCAATAAATTGGGTAATACTACCCTCGAAGACTGTTGCGATCCCCTATACTTGTGGGTTATCAAGACTATTTTCTGGCGCTGTTGCCGGGGAGCATAGCTTTATTTGCAAGTTCACTTGGATCTATTACTGTTCACTGCTACTCCTTTCATCATGGGAAAGTCTCGTGATGGAAAGTTTCCTATTTTACCATCCACTACAAGAAGAGGCACATTCCTAAACACCTCTGCTGCTCTTGATTCACCGTCTATTATAAGTAAGCTTGTTACACCACCACCACATACACATGCTACACACACTGCTACAACTACTGAATCTGAAATTTCTTCTGATGCTCATGATGTTACTTCTACTAATGACTTGGCTTTTCTTCGCATGTGTTTGGGATAATGTTTGGAAGGTATTTACTGCCTCCAATTGTAATCTTTATGCCCAAAAATGAATACTCCAATTGATTTGTCTATCAACTCTTTTTATTCTAGGACCCTTTAGACATAACCACAAAAAGGTGCACGTTAGAGCGATAAAGTATCAAATGCAAAAGACATAATGTAAACATGCTGCAAAAAAATGCACTCATCGGACACCTTACACATCCCTTAATCATCTTTACATGTTTTTCCATAAAATGCAGCTGAATTTAGACCTCAATTTGTAGAGAAGATAGTCGGTGTGCATTTCATGGACAATATCTTTATGTGTGCTTCTTTCACAACTATGTTCATTCAAATAGCAAATAAAAGAGCTAAATTTTAAGGTGTAACTTAGTGACATGTAAGGAAAATTGTTTGAGAAGTGGTACAGTAACTTGCCTAAAACTAGGATTTAGGCAAGTATCGATGTGATGAAATAGCCACTATTTGTATCTATAATATGTATCACTACTCTTTTTGGTAACATATATTGTGATAAATTTCCCAATGAGCCACCTAAAATAGAATTTTTAGCAATTTCGGACATGGTTTTGCAATTTGAAACTTTGGAGTGGGGAGCCCACTTAACATTTCAAACTAGATCATAGGTGGTAGGGAAGAGGGAAAATCTAGTTTGGTTCACTTAAATCGGTCACATTTGATGGAAAAAAATGATACTAGATCCTCTTCCTCCAACTCATCTATTGACCCACAATTCCCCTTCTCCTCTCAAAAGAACTCAAACAAAACAAGAAATGAGAGCGGAAAGGAAGAGTGTCCACAATGATAGAGGCAGCAAAGACGATGTGGAGTTGATGCGGATCTGATAATTCGTATGAAGCCTCTCCTCCTCCAATAAGGTTAGCTAGCCCCTCCTCGGTTCTGTTCAACTCATCTCTCCAGTCATATCCTACTCATGATTTCAGAGTTTGTGAAGGGGAGTAGTTAAGGGTGGTTATTTAGGGGAAATCTTTCAAGAACACTTAATCCTTATGATCCCTCCACTATGTACCTTTTCCTTTTTGTTTGAAGGATGGGGATAGGTTTATAAATTTCGCATATTCAAGCATTCTTTCAAAAGGTCACTAGAAAGTGATTCTTTAATTACGATAATGGGCAAGAAATTCAAGAAGTACAACATACTAAGAAAGATGGTTGTAAAAAGGGGAATACAACAACTGCAATAATATATACTATTGCACGTCTTAGTCTTGCTCTTTCGACTACCTAAACAAAGTTTATATCATGACACAATTCAACGAGATGATCATATTATATGGCCAAACAAAAAGAGATTTCTATTTTTGTGCCATTGGATCGTTAGCTATACTCACTTTTTCACAACCTCTAAACTTTTGCTCTCTTTTGCCCATGCTCTTTTCTCAAACTCTAACAAAAAGCTCAAACGGGTTTTATTGTCGGGTCAATGGAATTGACCATTATGCTGACATATGCATGGGTTCGTGGGGTGTAGAGTGGCAGCTTCCCAAGACAGCCTTCTTCATTGCGGACGCCCTCGCGGAGCACCGTGGACACACCCAGGGTCTATTTTACTACAAGAACCACCTCACGCTCTTTCCATGCGCCACCACACTCCCCTAGAACACATATGGTCATGCCAGAACATGGATAGACTAGTTCTCTCTGCATTGTTCACATTCGTCTCTGACACCGTCATAGAAGAGTGGAGGTTGACGTTGATGTCCACCACAGTTTCTCCTCTTCTTCGTACTACCAAACGCGGTCCTTTCCTATCTGTATATCACTCCCGTTCTCGCTTCCTAGCGTGCTTTGTGGTAGTCGATCGCATCTCGGCACCTTCGTAGGACACTCGTCTATGCAACTGATCTGCAACTCTCAAGATCTTCTCATACCCATGCATCGTCCCACCTTTCATTTGTTGTAGCGGCGTAACCGTCCCTTTATAAAGAAGCCCAGTAGTCAGGGTGTAACGGTCAACTACTTCGGGTGAGAGAGAATGCAGGCCAGAGGTGTCACTAGGGGATCCAGCTCAATGAGGCCTTACTCACTAGCACATTACGGTCACGTTCAATGCCATTGACCTGATGGAAAAACACCATATGCGAATTTGTGAGGGTTTGAGACAAGAGACGGGGCAAAAGTAGGCAACCTTTTAGAGCCTGGGAAAAATTGAGTACAGCTGACGAAGGAGGGACACGCAAATAGAAATCCCAAACAAAAAAGGTTAAGTGGCATCTATTCAAGGAATCACGCATTAATGATGCGGTACACACTAAAATCGACAAAGAAAAAGAACATATTTACTCAATTTAAGAGCTTTATTATTTTTTGGTTTTCTTCAAACTAGACTTCTCTTTGCGTCCCCGAGGCGCGGCTGTGATGCGTTTGTAGATGAAATTTACTTGGAAAAAGCATACCCATTGAATCGTAAGTCCTGGATGCACCCATAATCTATTCACACACCATTACATCGTACACACATCTTAAGAAGCACGTCGGTTATAATGCAAGTTGTTGTGAATGCCATGTTAATAGCAAGCACACATTGGTTACAATGCGACTTGGCGTGAATATCATCGATAGCTTTGTGACGGGTAATGCAATTTGCATGTCGATATCGTCGATATCTTCTTCATGCCACCTAGCGCGAGAAATCCCGAGCCTGACACCTAGCACCTCGCTGGACACTGTCAGGCCTATAGTCATCAAGACTGGATACGCACGTCGTAGCATATGGGCATCAAGACCAGAGTCACCACATCTACACGCACATCGCGCATGGCTAAAATATCGATCATTTATCTACAACCATAATTCAATGTGTCCACACGCACGTCGCACAAGTGTTAGCGTACTTACTACAGAATTTTTCCGGTTATATGAACTTCATTGTTGTACAGTTTTAATGTTTTACACACTACATTTTAAAAGTGAGAAAATATCAAATGAGGCCTTTTGGCGATTAATATTCGTAGGAGAAAAGGAACATCAAAGGACACATATTTTATTTAACTAAACACTTTACAGATACTACAGCCTGAAAAGATCATAGATCTATGCAACACGCCAATCCCTGGGTATATTCATTGGCTTACATAGATCTTAAAGATGAATCAAAAAAATATACGTGCATCATAAATAACGAAATGATCCAGAATATTCAATTATTACAATAATGCTTAGCACGCAGGCTAGCTCAAATAGTTCATTAGCAAACGGAAGCATAATTATATAATATGCTCCATCTTCAATTGCCCACAAGTGAACAAATGTTGAGTGGAGTACCACAACCTAGTTGATCACTCGGAAACAGAATATCCTGCAACATAAAACGTAGCAGCCCCAAGGGGTCAATACTTTGAATGTATGGCAAGTAGCACTAAGTAGGGAGACAATACACCTAGCAACTACATGCTTATTTGGCTGGTGAAGCTTTGGATAGCTTGCATTTTTCAAACACTTTGTCTTACTTTATTAAATCAATTTGATTCACATCAACCCATTATGTTCACCCATCAAGTTTTAGTAATTAAGAAATAAGGATGAGTGAGAATATGTCGTAGCCTCGTTATCATGCAACTCATTTGTCCGTAACCGGGGACACGGCTAATGATGGCTAACGTGAAGCCTGTTGGGCACCCCAAGATCAAGGTGTGAGGCAACACATCGGCAAGTTTTCCCTCAGTAAGAAACCGAGGTTATCAAACCCGTAGGAGAAAGGAAACATCACACATGTGTTTCAAGCAACACGGAGACCTGCACAACACAAACTCAAGACTTTGCCCCAACGAATCAGTGAGGTTGTCAAGCTCACCGGTTTGCTGTCACAAAGGATTAAACGTATGGTGTGGAAGGTAATGGAAGTAACATTGGAAGATGTATCAATGGTAAAGATTGGACCGGGGTGCATAGTTCAATAGAGGTGCTCTCCTTAGATAAACAACATGGCATGAAGGGTAAACAAATTACAGCAGGACAATTGACAAGAACTGAGCAAGGCATAACAATGCAATACTAGACAAAAAGATCCTATGATATTCAATTGGGCAGTACAACAAGATACATAGACCGCCATCCAACTGCATCTATGACTAGAAGTCCACCTTCAGGTTATCATATGAACCCCCTCCAGTATTAAGTTGCAAGCAACAGACAACTGCTTTAAGCAAAGTGTGTAAGGTAAACAGTCCACATGTTCTATGAACGAGAGACTATTGTTTTCTTCCTAGTGGCAACAGCACATCTACAACCGAAGAGATTTCTGGCACTTCCCTTGGAAACTAGAGGCATGGACCCACTATCGAGCATAAATACCCCCTCTTGGAGTCACTAGCAACTACTTGGCAAAGATAGATACTAACAATGGAGAGCATGCAAGATCACAAACAACACAGACATGATAGAATTATAAATACAAAACCATTAATCAACCTGACATAGTAATCTCAATATCCATCGGATCCCCATAAACATAACATGCATGATTACAAATAGATTAGATCTTGATCATGAACGGAGCTCACAAGATCTATACATGAAAGCACAAGGAGGAGATACAACCATCTAGCTACTACATGGACCCATAGTCCAAGATGGAACTACTCACGCATCATCTGAGGCCGAAGGCCTCGGGATGATCTCCCTCGGCGGTGCGAAAAGAACTTGAGATCCCCGATCTAGGGACGGCCAGTGGCGGCTCTGAAGGTTTCGTGGAATATTGATCGGGTACTTAGGGTTTCTTCATCGGGGGCTTCTTATAGGCGAAGAGGCGAGGTCGGGAGGCGGCCAGGGGCCCCATACCCTACCCAGGCGCGGGGTAGGGCCCACCCGCACCTAGGGGGGTCTGGCCGCCCTGGTTCGCCTCTCCATCTCGTCTTCTGGATTCGTCTCCCTCACGGTAAAATATTGACTTTGGCTTTTGTCCCATCCAATTCCGAGAATATTGATTTTCTGCCTTTCTGAAACCAAAAATAGAAGAAAACGGTGTCGTGGTGGTGGCACGACAGATACCATGGGTAGGCTTAAGTTGGGGGCCGAATGGGTGCTTGTGGTCACCGGGGAGGGAGTGCACGGTCGAGCCATGCACGGAGAACAAGAAGAACTATCTAGACTTAGAAATTTGATTGATACCCCAAGATTGCAAGTTCTCCTTGAGCTGTATGAACTAGGGTTCAGCGCACTAGTTCACTACTTGGTCCAACCACCTTCTACTACAGCTATGCCCTTCCTTATATAGGCAGTGCTAGCTAGCTTATACCCCTTTGGGTTCTAGGGTTTACTGTTTGGATCTTGGTCCCTACAATGTGGGCCGGGTCATGGGCTTACCCTAAGCCCAATGGCCCAGTCCATAAAACTTAACAGCTAACGGTCTTCTGGTACGCTGCTTCCTGTTCTTTTTGGCGTCATGTTGTTACTTTGTACGTCAGCGTATGCTTTGGGCGTCACCCGGCTCCTTTTGTGTCACCCGGCGTCTCCCTTCTCTTTTGACCACGTTTTACCATGGTCCCTCCTGAACCTTACTCGGAAAGGTGCCACGCGTCCTACTTGACTCGGCCCTTCCTCGGCAGACTCGGCTCGTCGGATCCTACAAGAATTACAACTTTGTCTTATGCGGGCCGACATAGTTCGTATGTCGGCCTCTCATGCTTATCTTACTCGGACGTTCTTACCCGGCTTGGTTCTTTCTTTACTCGGAGCTAACCAAGCTGCGCTATGTTTCACCACTCGTGACCCTACCGGGGGTTATCCCCCCGACATTAGTCCCCAAAGCTGGTGAGGTCTAGCAGTTCAAGCTGTTAGGCGTCTCCAGGTTCCTTTTGTGTGATTGGAACTTAATTTTTGTCTTTGTCTGTTGCAATGTTGCACCTTGCCGGGTCTGTCTGACAGTTTCCGGGTCGACTCTTTGACTTCTTGGCTCATTTTTGCCTTGAGCCGTGTCACTTTGGCCAATTCCGAGTCATTTTCGGCGTGCTTCAGTCACTGACAGCTGGTAATCATGATTACTTGCCTCAAATTTTGTTCCAAGCTCTAGCGGCACAGTGACAGCTGCGCAGTTATTCCCCGTCACTGTGGCAGTCCCATCGGCCTGCGCCCCTTGTCCTTCCTTTCATGACGTGGCATGGGATTTTTCGTGTATCTCTAGCTACGTGGCGCCTGCTGATTGTATTACTCGGCCTGGTACACGGCCACACACTGGCCGCACAGCGCAGATGGATCCCACAACTGGGGTTTTTACTGCCCTTAAGTAGGGGTTGGGGGTTTCCACTTCCCCCATACCCGTTCAGTTTCCCTTGCCTCTTCTTCTTCCTTGCGCCTGCAAGATCGAACCGCCCCCTTTGCGGTTTCCTCTTCCTCCTGTCCTTGTCCTGCAATTGCTCCTCTCTTCTTTCCATTCCACCACGGGTCCGTGTTGCTCCAAACCTCTTCCAACTGTGGAGGAGACTGAATCTTCGCAACTCATGTACGCTCACGACAGCCGATGGTCTTTGAGGAGCGAGGTTGCCGCCAAGCCAGATGGTAGGAAGCCTCAGAGGTCTCCATCGAGGAGTTGGAATGGCTCCGCTCCACCAGGTGCATTCTGCTGCAAGTGGATTGCCGCCTCCCCGTCGGTGATATCTCCCCTAAACCCGATGCTAATGAGCGGGTGGTTTTCCTCTCTCACTTTGAGCGCGGTTTTGCTCTTCAAGTGAGCACCTTCTTTTCCTCATTTCTCTCCACCTTCCATCTGCAAACCCATCATCTCCCTGCCAATGCCATTGGCTCTCTTTCTTGCTTCATTTCTGCCTGCGAAGCTTACCTCGGGATTTGGCCTATAGTTCTTCTGTGGGCCAAATATTTTAGCTTTAAGGTTCAAGTTGTTCCCCAGCCGGGTGCTCCTCAATCCGAGAAGAGGCCGACCCGGTGCGGTGCTGCTAGTATCACGCCCAGGAGAGACTCCATCTTCCCTCGGGTTACTGGCATTGATTCCTGCAAGAAATGGCATAGGATTTTCTTCTATGTAAAAAACAGCGGGTCCACCGATAACATCTGGCTCTCCCCTTTCTCGGATGAGGTCCCCAGCAAGAAGCTCTGGCAGCTTGACCCGCATGAACAAGACGCTACGGTGAACAAGGCTAATGCGATCCTAGAAAGGTTGTTGTCGCCGGATGAAAACTTTCATATTGCCGACACTGACCTTATGTGCACCTTCATCTCACATCGGGTAAGCCCCATCCAAGCAAGGAGCCACAAGATGTGCTTCATGAGTGGCTCCCACGACCCCACTCGGCACTCCACTTTGGAGCTCACCCATGACTCCATCGCTCGCCGAGTAAGCTCAATCTTCAAACTGAACTTGTCGGATGATTGGGCTTGGAGTTGCCCTCCGTTTAGCCAGGTCTGGCCTATCCCCTGGGTAAGTTTTCTGAGTCGTTTTTCTTCCCGAGTAGGCTTTAGCTCTTTTGCCATTCCCTGCCTAGTTTTTCTTTTTTGTTACTCATTCTGTTTGTCTTTCGCAGAATCTTCTTCACCAGGTTGATGACAGTACTGTCCCTCACTACGGTTATAACGGGGATCGCTCCAACTCTGATGAAGTCGAGTATGACCTGGAGTGCTTCATGCCTATCCCGCATGATGTGTTTGCTTCAGCTTCGGGTAAGAGTCAATCTCGCAATCGCTTACAAGATTGGTCTGACGATGATGAGGATGATGATTTTACGGTTTTGGAGGTACATGCATTGCGACCTTAGTTTCCCAACTTATCCGAGTAAGCCCATTATTTACTTATGCAGCTGGCCAGGTACATAACACTCCTCCTCTCGCCGTGGGCGGAGTCGGCAAGATCCCCGTTGCCAAGACGAAGTGACCCGGAGCCTCCTCCAGCACTCATCCGGCCAAGAAGAACAAGCCCACTCTGGCAGCTCCTGCTGCCTCTCCTGATGCCATCCTGGCTGAGCCTCGCCAAGCCGCTGGGCGCCGAGTCACACGCTGAGTCACTCATGACCTGGTTGTCACCGGGTAAGTTTTTGTACTCTTCTTTTTTTGTTCTTTTCTTTTTTGTCACTGACGTTCTCTTATATATGTCTTGATGTTTTCAGCGTCGCACCCTTGTGGGCGAACCAGGCTTCTTCTAGCATTGCCTCGCCGCTGAGGCATGCCTCTCCTCTAGCTGACTCGGCGGCGCCGAGTCCCATCCGAGTCGAGGCTGGTGCCCCTGGCGCTGGCCAGGAACAATCTTTTGATCTTGGTGCCAGTGTTTCTGGCACCGAGAAACCTTCTGCCGCTAGTTCCTCTGGCATCAGCCCTTAGGCTGATGTGAATGAACAACTTCCTGATCTTGGAGCTAGCAAAACTGCTGAGCCCAGTCAGCCGGCTCCACGTTCTTCTTTAAATCCCCCTGCTCACTCTTCAATTTTGTCAAAGGGCCAGACCCATCCCAAGGCTTCTGGCTCTGCTCGCCTTTTACCCGGCAAATCTACCTCCTCCAAGCAGACGACACTGGTCTACGCTCCGGGTTCTGCTCCTCAGATCCGGCCTCCGACGTTGGCGAAAATGCTCGCTTCAACAGGAAAGGGGGGCGAGTCCGCGGCTGCTGGGTCAGGTGATGGCTCTAAGGCTGTTACCCTCCATGCTAGTGCCACAGTGACCCATGCCAATGTGGGAACCACCCTGAAAACGGGTCAAGTTCTCACTCGGACGCTCAGCGGGAAAAGCCTTGGTTCGGCTGAGCCTTATGCTGTGGCATGGAATGCAGCTGGCGAGCAGGAGGTCACCACCCGTTCCGGCAAGAAGCTGAAGCTGGGCCCTAAGGCCGTCTCTGACATGACCCAGCAGGCCATTAGACTAATGGCCCGCGCCAACGAAGTGAACGAGGTAAAGTAACTTCTTACTCTTTTGTATTGTTGAGTATTTCTTTTATACATATCACCTAGTCCCCGAGGTTACTGTCGAGTAAGGAACTTACTCGTCTGTAAGCTCTCCATAATCACTTAGTCTCTTCATCTTCACATCAAGCTTGCATGATAGAGCTTCAATCCCTAGCCCTCGAGGTTACTGCTGAGTGAGGAACTCACTCGGCTATAAGATCTTAAGCTTTTTATTTCCTTATGACAAATTCATATGTTAAAGCTTCGATCCCTAGCCCTCGAGGTTACTGTCGAGTAAGAAACTTACTCGGGTATAAGCCCTTAAGCTTTTTGATCCGGCAAGCTGCTTGACTTAACCTTTCCTTACTGTCTGTTTCCTTTGATCAACTCACACATAACAAGCGCACCAAGGTTGTAACACCCTTACCTGATAAGGCTGAGTTCATGTGTATAGTTCCAATCCCTAGATAGGTTCACTGGCACAAACAGTACAAAATGATACCAAATATAACTGTGCATCATGAATACAACGAATATGATCCAGAATTTACATTATTTATCCAAGTACACAGCGGAAAACGAATATAAGGTAGATCTCCATCCTTCAAATGTGCCACAGGTGAACAATTGTTGAGTGGAGTCTCGCGACCTATGAACGATCACTTAGATACAATATAACCTGCAACATGAAACGTTGCAGCCACGAATGGTCAATACAATGAATGTATGGCAAGTAGGCTAAAGTGGTTAACAACAGATCTATCAACTATATGCTTATTTGGCCAAGTGGAGTTTAGGCCAATTTGCATAAAGCAACAGTTTTATCCTAACATTTGTAACAAAGTAGTTTTCCAATACGATAAATAGGACACTCTGGTTCACTCCCAGATGCTCCTACCCAATTATGTTCACCCAACAAATTTTAAGTAATTAAGAAATAAGGATGAGTGAGAAATATCATAGCATCACTATCAGGTCGCTCAAATTGTCCATAACCGGGGACACGCCTAAGCACTTAGTTTATACACCCTGCAGGGGTTAGTACACTTTACCCATGTGACTTGGCCAGCCCAGCTCGTACCACCACTCTCATATTGGGTGATGATAGGGAGAAGTCCAAGAAGGAACCGTTCGGGAAGTAGCTCCCCAATCCCGACGCGCACCGGTCCAACCTACATTATCTGCATCTCTGGATACGTGGGTTCGAGTTACCACAACCTACTGAGTTCAACCAACCGCCCATTTCATTATTGGCACATGGTTGCACACGAAAGCTTCCAAACAAAGAAACCAATCCTTTCTCAGTGTCCTGGGCGGCATTCCCCACCAAAATCCACACTCGATGACCCAATCAATGCCATTCCGCCCAGGTGGTTCATTAAAACATGTTGGTTTGTCATTTAGCAAAACATAATCCTTTCAAAACATATAACTTTCCATGATGTGATTCCCTTCCTCGTCTAAATAGCATAGCTAAGCAATCTACCAATACGATGGCTCATAAACAAGGAATACTAGGGAATAGTATGGGTCATAGCATAGAATATACACATCAATTCCTACATATGCAATTCTACAAAAATATCTACAATGCATAGGAAAACAGTAGTACATTTATGACCAAGATAGCACCACTTTCCTTTGTTGTAGATGTAGTCGATTAGATAATCCTCACAATTCTCATAGATATAATGGTTTCTCTCGTCATAACCACAATACTTGCAATCATAGTAGTTGCAATCACACACGTTGCACTCCTCGCAATCTATCGATCAAACAATTGCATACAACATAAACAATAGCACATAGAGATCAAACAAATGCAACAAATGCATGCATGACAATTTAATAAGTCACAATGGTTGTTACTTTAGTTCTCTACACAATACTGGAGTATATGATGCATGCAAGAGGCCAATTAATGCAATGGAGTACTTGTTATTAATAATTACTTGCCAATATAGGGTTTTTAATTGTTTTGTTGTAACGACTGTTCTAACTGTAGAATTAAATTTGTTTCTTAGGTTTACTAGATAGAGGACGTTAATACGAACTAGTAGGCGTTGGATTCACCCTAATCGGAGTTATAAATCTTTTTGTATGATTTAAATAGTGTTTAATGGTTTTAAATGATTCATATAGTTTCTGTTGTCTAAAAATCAAACTAAAATTATATCTGTAATCTCCACGGAATTGCGAATCCAGGGACATATTATTTGTAATTTTCATAATAGTATTTATTTTCTTATGAATTTATTACTCTAAATAAGTCATTAAACCATTTAAATCTTCACGGCAAAACCTTACAGTCAAAGGCAGAACTAATTGCATATTGATGATCTACATGGAACCAGCTTTCCATAGGTATATCATTTATATTTTTGTGACAAGCAAATAATTTTTAATGAATTTAATGATTTATAAAGCCATTAAAAATAATTAAATTTCTACGGGTTAAATAATCAGCAAAGGCTATATCCAACCAGATATTACTAATGTACATTACAGTAGCTTCGATTTGATATATTGTTCATATTTTTCGGAGTTACGAATAATTTCTTATGAATTTATTAACCTAAAAGACCATTAAAACTAATTAAATTACTGCAGTAACCACGTACAGTAAAAGTTGGATCTATTCTGATAAGATGATTCTACGTAAAATTATCTTCAATTTGATATATTATACGCAATTTTTGGACATGGTATGAATTTCTAATGAATTTTACAAGTTAGATCTATAATATGCAATTTTAAATTCGAACGGAATATTCCAGGGAATATTCCGCTGACTGGACATGTTGACTTTGCATGCTGACTGGGACTAGATGTTGACCTTATGTTAACGTGGCGTTGATGAGGAAGATGACCGGGATGACGACATGGCACGCACCGGTTTGATTGGATCTCGACCGTCTGGATAGGATCCGGTGGCTAGAAGAAGAGATTGACCCGATTTTGGCTCAGAATAAACAAGAAATAGATCTGTGTTAGAGTGACAAATCCGTAGGTCAAATCGAAAAACTCAGAACATGAAAGTTGTGGGGAATCATTATTCCCACCTTCTCAACCAAGGAATTTGGATTTAAAGAAACGAGCGCGAGTAGATCTTGGATTTACATCATAAGATCTGAAACATTGCGAAATTCTCCGGCTGTGGTGTATGAAATGAGGTGAGGTTTGTCGAGATTGAAAGATTTCGACGATCCCTACAACTTTCGTTTTTTGACCGAAGGCAAACGACGAAGTCTAGATGGGTTAAAAAGCGAAATAAGATTCGGGCATATGTAGATTCGGGATTTCGAGAGGAAAAACTCGTACAGCTGTGGATCCACGAGTTTATATGGAGGTTTAGGATGATTTAGAGATAGGCCTTGGAGTAGGGAACAAGTAGAAACAAACGGAAGTTGATTCGGAATTGTAGATAAAAAGTTATAGCAGTTTGAGTAGAGATAGGTTTTAGAAAACAGGTTTCGCACGCTTTTCAAAGCACTCCCATCTCGATCCTGTACGTGGCTGCCTGCCTCGGTCGGGTCGGTCCGGCTGGGCCGGCCCGTTTCGTTTTTTTTTTACTTTTGTTTCCCTCATATCTTTTGCATACGAACTCCAAATGACATGATTCTTGTTTCTAAATTTTTCTAAAATCGAATAGATCATTGTAGGATCAAAATTTTAATATTTTTACTAGTTTGGAAGCATTGGGTTTACAAATTCTTGTACACTTCATTTTATTTATATCTTTATGTGTTTGCATTTATTCCATAACTTTTTCATACTAGCTCCAAATAAGCTCAATTTTGTTTCTAAAATTTTGTAATATTAATTGGATCTTTTTAGGCTATAATTTAGCAATAATCGTTGTCTTAGCAATAGTGGGTTTTATAAAGTCAATTTAATTTCCTTTAGGAACATTTGGGCAAATCAACTATAGGATTTTAGATACCAGGATTTGGATTCAGTTTGTGAGAACTTTGCATGGATGTAATGAAATGCTTATGAATGCTTTATGATTTTCATTTTAAAATCTTGCACACCAATTCTACAATCCATAATCAATCCATGCCCTTTTGCCTATATGGCTAATTAGGTAATAACAAAAGAATATAGGATTTTGAATTCAAGGTTGAGAGGATTTTCTATTCAAAAGTTTCTTCTCTTTGAGAATTTTGAACATAGTCAAACAATCAATCAAACTTATTTATTTATTTCACATTCCAAAATTAGGAAAATTTTGGGATGTGACAGACTACCACCCTTAAAAGAAATCTCATCCCGAGATTTGGGAAGGCTAGAAAGAAAGAAAGGTTCGGGGATCCATTAGGATGCTACCGCCCTTAATAGAAATCTGACTAGGTCACTTCTCGAGGATTCACTTGGCTTCAAATTGATTCTCCTTTAGACATTTATTGGCACAATGTCTCTAGCACATTCTAAACATCATGATTGATAGTTTTCGAGAAATCACTTCTTAAACTAGCAAAACTCTCATGGTGGGAAAATAGGGAACGTTTACTTCACGGAACCCATTAATCATGGTTGGGATTCATTCTTACCGTATATTCCTACGCTAAGCACTGGGTGCTTTTATAAAGGGGGAAATATACCATTCTAAGGTCTAGGCTCAACTTCGACTCTCTTCTAAGGTTGAAAAGGGCACTCAAGATTCACAAAGTCAACAGTACAAGAGCGAATAATAAGAGTAGTAGGAATGGTGATCAACCCATCCTGCACCCAAATCATTACCATGTATGAGGATAGGTAAATCACGTTTTTCTATCACTCGGGCATTCTCACTTGCCTTGAAGAATGTTTCCATGGGCACGAGCTAATGCTCTATGTATACTCCCATGTATCCAATCAACAAAGCTACTACTAAAACTAAGCTATGATACTTCAACTTTCAGGTTGGGTAATCTACTACATAACATCATGTGCAACACTTCATACTCCCACATTTTTTTTCCATTAGATAAAGCATTCTCCTTCCTAAAGGCATTGTGTTGTCAAACCTTCCACTTAACATATCAATAAATCTCCAACGGTTCAAGATAGGGAAGAATAGATTCTATAGGAAAGAAACGACTAAGGAAATAATCCTACCCATAACTATCTGAAGCAATCAATGTCACAAACAAGGAAACAATCGTAGGCGATCAACACACAATCAAACACTTGTATAATAACATTAGAGGGGTCTAAACTTAGTAGTATATAACCACAAAATAGTTTGAAAGCATTGGGAACAATACTAGAATAAAATAGAGAAACATGTAAGCAATAAACAAAATCTGTCAAAACGGTACAGCAGGTTTAACGAATTCTTCTGGACACCTTAAACTAGTCAGGAATTTTAGCCAATTTTTGTGCATTTACTAGAGGTAATTATGCTCCAGATCCTATTTTTTTGAATTTTTCTGAGTTACCAGTAAAATACGAAAAATCGCGCGGTACAAAAGGTCATGCAGAAAACTGCAGCAGTAAAATCACGAATTTCAATCAATTCACAGCATTAAACTAATTTAAAAACCTCATCACAATTTCAGAAACATTAGAGTTCAAAACTAACTGATCCTAAACAAAGAATCACACAAAATATCTCAATACAACCAAGCAAAAAAACCTATATTGTCATACCACATAAGTTGGTAAGAACAATATGCTAACACGATAGCGATGATCTCCTAAAGAGATAAAATATGGTGGTCCAGACCTAACCAAACTTGGTGAGATGTTCATTTATTTCATGTTATTTATTATTTACTTGTAGGCCAACTCTCATATAGGTATCTTAATAATGGACAACTACAAATTTTGAACAAAAAGAGGTTATAGAAAAGATAGACAAGGAATATAAGAACTCTAATAAGTAAAAGATATGATAGTTCTCCTAAAAGAGGTATTCTATTGATAATCCATTTCTAAGGTCACGATCCTAAAGTCAACCTGGCTCTGATACCATCTTGTAACACCCTCGCCTGATAAGGCTGAGTTCATGTGTATAGTGCCAATCCCTGGATCGGTTCACTAGCACACACAGTACAAAATGATACCAAATATAATTGTGCATCATAAATACAACGAATATGATCCAGAATTTACATTATTTATCCAAGTACACAGCGGAAAACGAATATAAGGTAGATCTCCATCCTTCAAATGTGCCACAGGCGAACAATTGTTGAGTGGAGTCTCGTGACCTATGAACGATCACTTAGATACGATATAACCTACAACATGAAACGTTGCAGCCACGAATGGTTAATACATTGAATGTATGGCAAGTAGGCTAAAGTGGTTAACAACAGATCTATCAACTACATGCTTATTTAGCCAAGTGGAGTTTAGGCTAATTTGCATAAAGCAACAGTTTTATCCTAACATTTGTAACAAAGTAGTTTTCCAATACGATAAATAGGACACTCTGGTTCACTCCCAGATGCTCCTACCCAATTATGTTCACCCAACAAATTTTAAGTAATTAAGAAATAAGGATGAGTGAGAAATATCATAGCATCAGTATCAGGTCGCTCAAATTGTCCATAACCGGGGACACGGCTAAGCACTTAGTTTATACACCCTACAGGGGTTAGTACACTTTACCCATGTGACTTGGCCAGCCATTCATTACCACCACTCTCATATTGGGTGATGATAGGGAGAAGTCCAAGAAGGAACCGTTAAAGTAGCTCCCCAATCCCGACGCGCACCGGTCCAACCTACATTATCTGCATCTCTGGATACGTGGGTTCGAGTTACCACAACCTACTGAGTTCAACCAACCGCCCATTTCATTATTGGCACATGGTTGCACACGAAAGCTTCCAAACAAAGAAACCAATCCTTTCTCAGTGTCCTGGGCGCCATTCCCCACCAAAATCCACACTCGATGACCTAATCAATGCCATTCCGTCCAGGTGGTTCATTAAAACATGTTGGTTTGTCATTTAGCAAAACATAATCCTTCCAAAACATATAACTTTCCATGATGTGATTCCCTTCCTCGTCTAAATAGCATAGCTAAGCAATCTACCAATACGATGGCTCATAAACAAGGAATACTAGGGAATAGTATGGGTCATAGCATAGCATATACACATCAATTCCTACATATGCAATTCTACAAAAACATCTACAATGCATAGGAAAACAGTAGGACATTTATGACCAAGATAGCACCACTTACCTTTGTTGTAGATGTAGTCGATTAGATAATCCTCACAATTCTCATAGATATAATGGTTGCTCTCGTCATAACCACAATACTTGCAATCATAGTAGTTGCAATCACACACGTTGCACTCCTCGCAATCTATCGATCAAACAATTGCATACAACTGAAGGGTTTCGCGGCATAGTAAATCAAAATTTTCTACGGATGGGAACAAAGGGAAAGCCAAGATCTAATCTAGGAGATGCAATCAACGAGAGAGATTGGATTAGATCTTCATACCCTTGAAGATTCGCACAGCGGAACGTTCGTCGGAACGTGGGTGATGTAGTCGTACTCGCTTCTCCTCCTCGCGATCCGATCCGATCTAGCACCACAAGTGGCGGTGCCTCCGTGAGATGCACACGTGCAGCACCTCAACGTCTCCTCCTTCCTCGGACCAACAAGTATGGTGGAGAGATAGATTGGATCTACAACACGGCGTGGTGTATATGGTGGAGAATTTCGCAGGCTTTGCCTACAAACAGTCGGGAGGGAGAGAGGAAAGCTAGCAAGGCGGCTAGGGTTTGGAGGAGAGGTGTAGGGGGTTGGTGCGCCCCCATCCCTCTTTATATAGAGGGGGGGGCGCAGCCCTAGCCCCTCCCCCAAGCCCAAAGGATAAGGAGTGGGGGTCATGGACTCTCCCCTCTTCTAGAAACCCTATCTCTAGTTTAAACGATTTAAACTCTCTAGGATCGGCTAGGCCCTATGGGGCCTTGTGCCCCTGGCCCAAAGCGGCCAGGACACTCCCTCATAGGCCCATGCCCCCTCCCGGAAGGTGGGGCCACGTTGGTCCCCTTCCGGAAGGTTCTAGAAGCTTCCGATACAATACCGATTAACCCGGAACAATTCCGAACTCCAAAACTGCCTTTGCCTTATATGAATCTTATTCTCCGGACCATTCCGAACCTCTCGTGATGTCCGGATCCCATCCAAGACTCGAACAAAAATTCATAAACCAATTATCCAATCTATCCTAGCGTCGAGACACGTTAAGTGTGACCCTGCGGGTTCGAGAATATGCGCACATGATCTTCTATCAATAATCAACAGTGGTATGGGCACCCATATTGACTCCCACACATTCATCGATGATCATATCGGATGAACCACGATGCCGAGATTCAATCAATCCCATATATATATTCCCTTCGTCTCGCGATATTTTACTTGCCGAGATTCGATCGTCGGCATCGACATACCTAGTTCAATCTCGTTCACAAAAGTACTTTACTGCTTCGTAATCGATATCACTTTGTGATTAACTCCTTAACCACATGCTTGAAAGCGGTGTTGATATCGATTACCGAGTGGGCCCAAGTATATCTCTCCGACTTGGGAGGGACAAATTCCATCTCGATACATACAACCCAATGATACTTTCCGATCACATGAGAGACACCTTTATGATCACCCTCTCATAGGATGACGTTTGATGACCTCAAAGCTTTCTTCCGATACCAGGGAGTTGTATTATCTCATGGTCTAAGGAATACAATATTTGACATAGGAAAAGCTTCGCAACGATGAACACGATGAAACGATCTAATTGCTTCGCTTAGTTTGGGTCTGTCCATCATATCACTCTCCAATGATATGATCTCATTATCAATTGACAACTCATGTCTATGGTTGGGAAACCTTAACCATCATTGATCAATGAGCTAGTCCATAGAGGCGTACTAGGGACACGGTGTTGTTCATAAACCACACAAGTATTAAAGTTTCCGCTTAATACAATTCTAGCATGGAATATAAACTTTATCATGAACAAGAATTATAATAATAACATCTTTATTATTGCCTCTAGGGCATAATTCCAACAACAACATAAACAATAGCACATAGAGATCAAACAAATGCAACAAATGCATGCATGACAATTTAATAAGTCACAATGGTTGTTACTTTAGTTCTCTACACAATACTGGAGTATATGATGCATGCAAGAGGCCAATTAATGCAATGGAGTACTTGTTATTAATAATTACTTGCCAATATAGGGTTTTTAATTGTTCTGTTGTAACGACTGTTCTAACTGTAGAATTAAATTTGTTTCTTAGGTTTAATAGATAGAGGACGTTAATACGAACCAGTAGGCGTTGGATTCACCCTAATCGGAGTTATAAATATTTTTGTATGATTTAAATAGTGTTTAATGGTTTTAAATGATTCATATAGTTTCTGTTGTCTAAAAATCAAACTAAAATTGTATCTGTAATCTCCACGGAATTGTGAATCCAGGGACATATTATTTGTAATTTTCAGAATAGTATTTATATTCTTATGAATTTATTACTCTAAATAAGTCATTAAACCATTTAAATCTTCACGGCAAAACCTTACAGTCAAAGGCAGAACTAATTGCATATTGATGATCTACATGGAACCAGCTTTCCATCGGTATATCATTTATATTTTTGTGACAAGCAATTAATTTTTAATGAATTTAATGATTTATAAAGCCATTAAAACTAATTAAATTTCTACGGGTTAAATAATCTGCAAAGGATAGATCCAACCAGATATTATTAATGTACATTACAGTAGCTTCGATTTGATATATTGTTCATATTTTTCGGAGTTATAGATAATTTCTTATGAATTTATTAACCTAAAAGACCATTAAAACTAATTAAATTACTGCAGTAGCCACGTACAGTAAAAGTTGGATCTATTCTGATAAGATGATTCTACGTAAAATTATCTTCAATTTGATATATTATACGCAATTTTTGGACATGGTATGAATTTCTAATGAATTTTACAAGTTAGATCTATAATATGCAATTTTAAATTCGAACGGAATATTATAGGGAATATTCCGCTGACTGGACATGTTGACTTTGCATGCTGACTGGGACTAGATGTTGACCTTACGTTAACGTGGCGTTGATGAGGAAGATGACCGGGATGCCGACATGGCACGCATCGGTTTGATTGGATCTCGACCGTCTGGATAGGATCCGGTGGCTAGAAGAAGAGATTGACCCGATTTTGGCTCAGAATAGACAAGAAATAGATCTGTGTTAGAGAGACAAATCCGTAGGTCAAATCGAAAAACTCAGAACATGAAAGTTGTGGGGAATCATTATTCCCACCTTCTCACCAAAGGAATTTGGATTTGAAGAAACAAGCGCGAGTAGATCTTGGATTTACATCATAAGATCTGAAATATTGCGAAATTCTCCGGCTGTGGTGGATGAAAAGAGGTGAGGTTTGTCGGGATTGAAAGATTTCGACGATCCCTACAACTTTCTTTTTTTGACCGAAGGCAAACGACGAAGTCTAGATGGGTTAAAAAGCGACATAAGATTTGGGCATATGTAGATTCGGGATTTTGAGAGGAAAAACTCGTACAGCTGTGGCTCCACGAGTTTATATGGAGGTTTAGGATGATTTAGAGATAGGCCTTGGAGTAGGGAACAAGTAGAAACAAACGGAAGTTGATTCGGAGTTGTAGATAAAAAGTTATAGCAATTTGAGTAGAGATAGGTTTTAGAAAACAGGTTTCGCACGCTTTTCAAAGCACTCCCATCTCGATCCTGTACGTGGCTGCCTCGGTCGGATCGGTCCATGGCCGCCCATTTCGTTTTTTTTTACTTTTGTTTCCCTCATATCTTTTGCATACGAACTCCAAATGACATGATTCTTGTTTCTAAATTTTTCTAAAATCGAATAGATCATTGTAGGATCAAAATTTTAATCTTTTTACTAGTTTGGAAGCATTGGGTTTACAAATTCTTGTATACTTCATTTTATTTATATCTTTATGTGTTTGCATTTATTTCATAACTTTTTCATACTAGCTCCAAATGAGCTCAATTTTGTTTCTAAAATTTTGTAATATTAATTGGATCCTTTTAGGCTATAATTTAGCAATAATCATTGTCTTAGCAATAGTGGGTTTTATAAAGTCAATTTAATTTCCTTTAGGAACATTTGGGCAAATCAACTATAGGATTTTAGATACCAGGATTTGGATTCAGTTTGTGAGAACTTTGCATGGATGTAATGAAATGCTTATGAATGCTTCATGATTTTCATTTTAAAATCTTGCACACCAATTATACAATCCATAATCAATCCATGCCCTTTTGCCTATATGGCTACTTAGGTCATAACAAAAGAATATAGGATTTTGAATTCAAGGTTGAGAGGATTTTCTATTCAAAAGTTTCTTCTCTTTGAGAATTTTGAACATAGTCAAACAATCAATCAAACTTATTTATTTATTTCACATTCCAAAATTAGGAGAATTTTGGGATGTGACAAAGGTGCACCAAGCTCTCGTTCTGGCGCATCGCAAGATCGAACTTGCATATGAGAAGCTGCAGACTGACACCCAAGGCCAAGGTAATATCTTTGCTCTTCCTTTTTTCTATTCGGTGTAATTTTCCTTGGTTCATTTTCTCAATTTTATCTCGCTCTTCTTCCACAGCCTCTGCTCAGTCTCCCATCGATGCTCTTCACTCGCAAATCAGCGAGGTCAAGAGTAAATTTCTTGCCTCCCTAAGCCAATAGCTAAAAGTTTTCTGTTGGTACCGACAAATATTTGTTCTGAATAAGCAGAGAAGCACCAAGCCGAACTCCAGAAGGAGCGCGATGAGGTGACTCGGCTAAAGAAATTGATGGCCGAGACGGAGCAGAAGCACTTGGCCGAGATGAAAGGGCTGAAGGAAGAGCTTGCCGAGAAGAATGAGCAGCAGGCCACCAGCGCTGAGAAGACCAAGAGGCTGCTCGACGTGGCCGAGTCATTGGTTGAGTCGGCAAATCTGAACCTTGACGCCCTCCAAACCAAAACCAAAACTTGGCATAGCAAGCTCGTCGCTATCAACTTCTTTCTCGGTAGTGAGTCCTTACTCTTTTTGCAATGTATAAGTCATTCTGGACTTCTGCCATCTTATCTTGTTATTTTTCTAACTTTCTCTTTTCGCTTGCAGAGAATTTTCCTGAGGCCAATATGTTTGCCATCCGAGCCATGAAGAAGGTGAGGGCCGAGTCTGGTGCTCCGGCTGACGGCGAGGTGTCCATGGAGGAGCTACTCTAAGCGGTGCCGGAATGGGTCAAGACTCTCAAGTCTTGTAGAGTGGACCTTCTTAAGTCGTCTATTCATGCGTTTCGCATGCTCTGGCCGGATGAAGACGCACCCGAACTCATCGAGCCACTTGCCGAAAGATTGCTCCTTATTGAGGACCGGCTGGATCAATGGCGCGAGTCGGCCGGCCGATCTGCAGCGGACAAGGCTCTCTCCTTCGTGCTTTCATGGTACGAGGACATCAACCTTGATGTTCTTGCTCGCATAAGGGGGATGGCAAATGGCTGAATGATTTGGAGCTGATCAAGAAGAGCCAGGAGCGAGCTTACGCCATGATCGAGTACACCATGGTGCACGCTTGGTGCGACGGGCCTAGATTCCTCGACCTTGGCGACCCGCTCGTCGAAGTTTCTGATGAAGAGGGTGGCGACAACGAAGCAACCGAGTCAGATGGTCCGGATGACCCGGCCACAAATGCCCCTCACTCGGACGATGCTCCAAGCAATGCTCCTGGCTTCGAGAGTGCTCCTCCGAGTTCTTCTGCTTCTTAGGATAACAAATACTCGAACTTTGACCAGATCCCCGGTATGCCGGGTACATATGTAACATACGTTGCACTTTAAGTTTGATTATGCGCCTTTTAATAGGATTTATATATTTACGTTATGTTCTAAGTGTGAGTCATTCAAGGGCAAGTCCCCAAGTTTCATTTTAGCGTGTCACCTTTCCTTGACTTTGGCCCCTGTCTACCTTTTTCGGTGTTCGACATTAGAGTCTCAAAGTACTAAGGATATAGTTAGTGGGTATGAAACTTGGATCACTTGGCCAAGATTACTCAACACGTAGTATAACGTGACCTGTAGAGAGTTAGGCAAAAAACTAAAGCCGACTCGCATTTCTCCTTTGTACTTATCCGGCCTTCGTGTTTACCCGTCATACATCCTTTTATCTTGCTTGCCATGAAGCCGTGTTTTCGGACAACATCATAGTCAAAGAGTTGATCTCTTCCGAGTAAACACTACTTGTTCCGAGATAAATTTCGGGTATCACGCCAGCCGACATAAAATAACTGAGATGGAAAACTTAAGGGGTAGTCCCCGAGTCAGTTTTTCGAATCATACCATTTTATTATCAGCACATAGCCGGCACACACGTCCGACATATGAGAGTTCGAGTGATACATGCATTGCTTATCCTAAGTATAGAAAGGACGAAGCAGCGCCACATTTCATGGCCTTTTGGTCTCATCTCCTGACATGTCCGCCTTGTTCTTTTGCGCTTCACGAGGATCTATGAGATAATAGGAATCATTGTGCAATGCTTTGCTTACAATGAATGGACCTTCCCATGGGGGTGATAATTTATGCATTCCCGTTGTGCGCTGCACCAGCCTTAGCACCATATCCCCTTTTCAAAAAACACGAGGTTGCACTTTCCGTCTATGGTAGCGTCAGAGATTTTGTTGATATATAGAGGATCTGGATAATGCCAGTTCCCTTGCTTCTTCGAGTAAGTCTACACCATCTTCTCGAGCCTCATTTACCTCGGCTTCCGAGTATTGCCTTATTCTCGACGAGTCATATTCTATGTCGGCAGGCAAAACTGCATCTGCCCCATACACGAGGAAAAATGGCGTATAACCAGTTGACCGATTCGGAGTTGTTCTTAGAATCCGTAGTACCGAGGGTAGTTCCTCTATCCAACAACCAGGTGACATCTAGAGTGGTTCCATTAAGCGGGGTTTTATCCCTGACAGAACTAAGCCATTAGCCCGTTCAACTTGTCCATTTGATTCTGGATGGGCGAGTGATGCTACATCGAGTCTTATTCGGTGTTTCCCACATAAGCGAGCAAAAGCTCCTTCGGCAAAGTTCGTGCCATTATCAGTGATCACACTATGTGGGTAACCATATCTGAGAATTATATCCCTTAAGAATGTGACAGCTGTTTTACCGTCCAGCTTTTTGATTGGTTTCACTTCTATCCACTTGGTGAACTTATCAATCATGAGCAAAATATGAGTCATGCCTCCTCTTGCTGGTTTGAATGGTCCTACCATATCTAGGCACCACACTGCAGACCAAGTGATTGTTATAGTCTTTAATTTAGACGCTGGTAAATGCGACTTGGATGCATAATTTTGACATCCACTGTATCTTCCGACTAACTCTTGCGCTTGTGCCAATGCTCTTGGACAATAGAATCCATGTCGGAATGCCTTGGCCACCAACGCTATTGATGATGCATGGTGCCCGCATTCTCCTTGATGAATATCCAATAAGATCTCCTGTCCTTTATCTGGGCTGATACAACGCTGCAGTACACTCGTCACACTTTGCTTGTATAGTTACTTGTTGATTATGGTGTACGCTTTTGCTCTTCGTGCTGTTTGCCTTGCCAACGTTTCATCACTCGGCAAGGTCCCATCTTTTAAATAGACGAATATTGGCTGCGCCCATGTTGGTATTAGTGGTTCCGGGTCTACTTCAACATCAATGTCCATTGGCTCCACCGACATATGCTCTGCCGACATGACCTGAGGAGTCCCCGAGTGTGATTCGGCGACCCCTGAATTGAGCGGATCAGTCCCCGAGTGACTCGAACCTAGACCTGAGTCAATATCCATTGGTACCACGTCTGACTCCTGAATCGCCGGGCTAACCCTGATCGAGTCGGATTCTGGTGATGGCTTGATCGATGGCTTCCTGAGGTGCTCCAGCGCTACCCCTGGTGGTATTGCTTGCCGAGATGATCCTAGTTTGGACAGTACATCTACTGCCTCATTTTCTGCTCTAGGAACATGATGTAATTCACAGCCGTCAAAATATCCCGAAATTTGTTGCACATGGAAACGATATAATGCCATGTTTGCGTCCAGCGCATCCCAATGCCCAGACACTTGCTGAATCACCAAATACGAATCACCAAAACACATGATCCTTTTGATACCAATTTCCTTGGCTACTTTGATGCCATGGACAAGTGCTTCATACTCGGCAATGTTGTTGGAAGCAACAAAGTGAATCTGTAATACGTACCTCAGTTGATCCCTCTTTCGAGATGTGAGCACTATCCCGGCGCCCAGAACCATTTTTGTCTTGGACCCGTCAAAATGCATTTTATAGTAGTTCGGATCTGGCAGTGGTGGTTCGTACTGCATTTCCATCCAGTCTACAAAGAAATCTGCAACAGCCTGAGACTTTATTGCATCTCGCCTATCATATTGTGGAGTATATGGTGCCAGTTCTATGGCCCATTTTGCGACTCGGACATTGGCATCTTTGCTGCCCAATATATCCGAGATAGGTGCCTCGCATATTACCCGGATTGGGTGTTCTTGAAAATAATGTTTCAACTTCTTTTCTTCCCTATATACCCCATATGTCATCTTTTGATAATGTGGGTAATTCTGTTTCGAGACAGAGAGCACTTCGCTCAAGTAATACACCGGTATTTGGACTGATTTCCCCCTTCTTCATGTTCAACCACTATTACTGCACTTACAACTCTGTTGGTTGTGGCGACATAGAGAAACATTGGCTCTTTGGATAGTGGTGATGCTAATATTGGTGTTGTTGCCAACATTTTCTTTAATTCATGGAAAGAGCTATCAGCTTGATGTGTCCATGTGAATTTGTCTGATTTCTTCATCAATTGATATATTGGTAGGGCTTTTTCTCCTAGCCGACTGACAAACCTGCTCAACGAGGCCAGGCATCCAGTAAACTTCTGGACATCGTTGAGGGTTTTTGGCAATTCCATTCTTTTGATGGCCCTGATCTTTGTCGGGTTGTCTTCAATTCCTCGGCTGGATACAAGGAATCCGAGTAACTTGCCATCCGGGACACCAAATGTACATTTTTCTGGGATAAGCTTCATCCGGAATCTTCTTAAGTTTGCGAATGTTTGACGCAAGTCCTCAATTAGAGTATGACTTTGTTTGGTTTTTATTACCACGTCATCGATGTATACTTGAACATTTTTGTCCAATTGATCTTGCAAGCATTTTTGCATGCATCTTTGATATGTTTCACCTGCATTTCTCAATCCGAATGGCATGGTACAATAGCAATAAGCCCCGTACGGGGTGATAAAAGCTGTCTTTATTTGATCATTCGGATTCAGTGGTATCTGATGGGATCCTGAATACGCATCCACAAACGACAACAACTTACACCCCGCAGTAGAATCTATGACTTGATCGATCCGTGGTAGGGGAAATGGATCTTTTGGACACGCCTTATTGAGGTTCGTGTAATCAATACACATGCGCCATACCACTACCACGTTCGGGTCATCTTTTTTCTTCTCGACCAAGACTGGATTTGACAACCAGTCTGGGTGCAGTAATTCCATGAGGAATCCAGCAGCTAGAAGTCTGGCAATCTCGGCATCTATCACTTTCCTCCTATCTTTGGCGAAGAGGCGGAGGGGTTGCTTCACCGGCTTGGCGTCTGGTATTACATGAAGAGAGTGCTCAACCAGCTCCCTCGGAACTCCTTGCAGATCTTGAGTGGACCATGCAAAGATATCCCGATTCTCACGGAGGAAGCTGGTGAGCTCGCTTTCCTTTTTTTCTGTGAGGCCAGCCCCAATGGTAACTGTGCGCACTAGGAAAGTCTCATCCACATGTACCCTCTAGGTTTCTTTGGTAGCTTGAAATGACACATTGCCTTGTGGGTTGGTGAGTACCGGCCTGGACATTTGTGTTGCTTTGGCCAATGCTGCCACTTCCAACATTTGACTTTTTTCTTGTGCTATGACGAGCGACTCGGCCAATGAAGATCCGGCTGAGGCACAAGGATTAGATCTTTTGTAGTCCCCTTCAACTGTAATCACCACACATGGGCCTGGCAGCTTCATCTTTAAGTAAGCGATGTGGGTAGTAGCCATGAATCTTGCCATAGTCGGCCTACCGAGTAAGGCATGATATGAGCTGACCAAATCCACTACCTCAAACTCTACAGCCTCAGTGCAATAGTTCTCTCTATTGCCGAATAAGACGTCGACCCAGATCTTGCCAATTAGCTCACAGGACAATCCCGACACAATACCGTGGAAAGTGGTCTTAGTCGGCACCAGCATGTTCATGGTGATGCCTAACTTGAGCATTGTGTCCTTATACATGATGTTGATGCTACTGCCACCATCAATCAGCACTTTTGAAAACTTGACGTTGATATCTGGGCCCATGAATGTTGGATCCAAAACTAGAGCGTATCTTCCTAGGGTTGGCATGATCTTGGGGTGATCTTTTATACTCCAAGTTATTTCTTGCTCAGACCAATGCATGTACTTGGGGATTGCCGGCATCATGGCATTCACCTCCATCATTCGTCGCTGCTGGCTCTTTTTGTCATTTGGCTCTGTGACAAAGACAACATAGCTCTGGTGATGTTCTCTATACTCATGTCTAGTTCCGTGACCGACATGAGCGTCTTCACCTCTTGGATTGTGCACCTGGTGCACAACTTCTCTTCTTTCTTGATTCTGATACCTCGGCTACCTGTTTTCATATCTGTTGTCTGCTCCCACTGTTTGAGAATTTCCTCCTGTAAGTGGTGGAGGGGGAGGTGGCGGAAGCTGCTTATTCGGCGAATCCACTCTATCTCCTTTCTGAATCCAAGTGCATTGCCTTGTTGTGTGATTGGCCGGTTTACTCGGACTAGGCGTGTGAAACTTACACGGCTGGTTCAGCATCATCTCATAGGTATATTTTTGCCAGTCCTGATACTGCTTACTCTGATCATATGGCCTTTTGCCGTCATTCTTTGGCACCCATTGTTGTTGTCCACTTGTCCTTTGACATTGACTGCTTCCAGCATATGGATGATCCTGACTCACGGCCGCAACCTGAGTCGAACCATACCTGTAATCTGGCCTTTCGTCTCTTCTCTTGCTTCTGTATTCGGACCTTTCCTAGCGCCTTTGCTACCCGTAAGTGTCATAGATCTGAGTCTCAGTCATCCCGTCTGCCGACATGAGCAGCGGTTGAGTCGGATCTCCTAACGCATATGAATTAGTGATTCTTATCGTCTCTGCCAGGCTTGCTGGCATATCTCTTTGTAACCTTTGCCACATCACACTTCCATGTCTATATCCTTGTGCAAACCATGCGATTGCCTGTGACTCGATTACCCCTTCACAAGAGTTACGCATCGTACACCACCTTGTGAGGAATTCCCTGTCTATTTCATTCGGTATTTGCTTGCACATCACCAGTTGTTGTGGGCGATTCGGCCTCTTGTAAGTGCTCGTGAAATTGCTCACAAAAGCGTTGTGAAAATCGATCCAGCTGTTAATGCTTCCTGGTGGAAAATTATTCAACCATACCCGAGCTGGTCCTTCCAGCATCTGCGGCACATAACATACTGCCCATCTCAAATTTCCCTATGCGATCTTCACAGCAGTTCCATAATCTATGAGCCATTCATCTGGCTCGGTGCTTCCATCATACGTTTTTGTCCCTCTGGCCAGCTGAAAATTTGGCATCAGTGGCTCCTTCATGATCCTTGGGCCAAAGGACGGTGGACCCTGCGGACCTTGCGATTCAATTATCTCTGCCATCTTTATTCGGTCAAGCTTCAGCCTTTCATCATCCGACTGAAGGTTCCTGCCTCCGAGTATCGCTCCCATTGCTTGATATGCGTGATCCGGCAGCTCATATCCATCATTCACCATAGCCGAGTAACCATCATTATACTTATTTGCGTTCGGGTCAGCAAGATGCTGAGCTGCCTTTCCCGTGCTTTGATGTCTTCTTTCAGGCTGAGCTGGTGCGTTATTCGGCGCTGGATTTCCTCCTCCTGCCGAGTGAGTTCCACGCCTATCTTGAGGCGCAAAATTCCGCCCTCTGTTATCATTTTTTTGCCCTGCTTGCCTTTCTCGGCCTGCATTCTCCGGGTTTTCATTTCCTTGGGCAATATTCCTTCTCACCCCCTGCGCATGTGCCGGGTTTCCTTGTATCACTGCCGGATCATTGGCGACCATCTGCTTGTTTCTTCCAGAATCCACACTTTTTTCTTTTCTCGGCCTAGGCGCCGCTCCGAGTGAGGATGCCGTGTGCCCAGTCGATCTCGCCAGGACAGGAGTCGCCGAGTGAACCAGCTGTGACCTTCCTGCTATACCATGATTTGCTCTGTAATACGCCTCATTCAGCATGCTAGCTGCTTTCACTAGTTCATTGACTCGTTCTTGTTGCCTTTTCTTTGCTTCTCCCTCCAAATTGGGTAATTCTGCCATTGCTGCTTCTGCTGCTCGAGGATTAGCTACTGATGTGTTATATGTTAGCCGCATGGCCGTTTTGTTGTTGTTCTCTGGCGTTATTTTTGACGTCGCATCTGCCAGCTCCTCATTGAGGTTCCTTCCTCTCAATCTCGTTGCATCAAGTCGGGTCTTTGCGCCCTTGACTCGATTTGCCGAGTTAAGCTCTCGCATGGTGATATCCACGTCTTGCTGTAACTGTGCTAATTCCTTTGCTTTGTCCAAAACCTTTAACCTGGCTTCCTCCAACTCGGCTTGCACATGTGTCGGGTCAGTTTCCTGTGCCACTGGCTCTGCCAACTTGTCTATCGCTTCCTGCAGTTCCTTAGTCCTTTTACTCCTAGCTATGTTTTCTGGTTTTTCTAGTGGTGCCTTTGCTGTTCTTGTAGCCCTTGGCGTCTCCTCATGATTTCCTCCCTCAGCATTCTCATTCACTACTGGAACTATTGGGGGAGCTGTGGGGTTTGGGGCTGTCATCATTACCTCCATGGAGACGAGTTGGTGAAGCTTACCAGCGACAGGAATCGCTGGCGGATCTGACGCCAAGACGACGCGCTCGGGATATGCACGCTCCACGCGCACCGCGACGTAGACCTGGTGCTCGCCGAACTTGATGAAGCGACCGCCCCTAGGGAACGGCTGGGTCCCGAAGCAGCCCGCGTTGTCGCCGACGAAGTTGAGCGCTCCAAACCTCTGGATGAGGTCGGAGTAGACGCGCTCGCCGGTCTTGGAGATGATGTTGCCCGTCCGGATGAAGAAAACATCAAGCACCTTCTTCTGCCCCACGGTGGGCGCCAACTGTCGTGGTGGTGGCACGGTAGATGCCATGGGTAAGCTTAAGTTGGGGGCCGAATGGGTGCTTGTGGTCACCGGGGAGGGAGTGAACGGTCGAGCCATGCACGAAGAACAAGAAGAACTCTCCAGACTTAGCAATTTGATTGATACCCCAAGATTACAAGTGCTCCTTGAGCTGTATGAACTAGGGTTCATCGCACTAGTTCACTACTTGGTCCAACCTCCTTCTACTATAGCTATGCCCTTCCTTATGTAGGCAGTGCTAGCTAGCTTATACCCCTTTGGGTTCTAGGGTTTACTGTTTGGATCTTGGTCCCTACAATGTGGTCCGGGTCATGGGCTTACCCTAAGACCAGTCCATAAAGCTTGACAGCTAACGGTCTTCTGGTACGCTGCTTCCTGTTTTTTTGGCGTCATGCTGTTACTTTGTACTTCAGCGTATGCTTTGGGCGTCACCCGGCTCCTTTTGTGTCACCCGGCGTCGCCCTTCTCTTTTGACCATGCTTTACGATGTTCCCTCCTGAACCTTACTCGGAAAGGTGCCACGCGTCCTACTTGACTCGGCCCTTCCTCGGCAGACTCGGCTCGTCGGTTCCTGCAAGAATTATAACTTTGTCTTATGCGGGCCGACATAGTTTGTATGTCGGTCGCTCATGCTTATCTTACCCGGCCGTTCTTATCCGGCCTGGTTCTTTCTTTACTCGGAGCTAACCAAGCTGCGCTATGTTTCACTACTTGTGACCCTACCGGGGGTTATCCCCCCGACAAACAGGCAATTGGCACTATGGCAACTTGTTAATAGGTTAGTTCCAGAAAATATATAAAAACACCTCAAAGTGTATACAAAGCAAAAGTAGATACTAAACAAGCATGGAGCATCAAAAATTATAGATACGTTTTCGACGTATCAGCTAAGAACTTAGTTTTTACACCCTGCAGGGGTTTGTACACTTTACCCATGTGACTTGGTCAATCCAGCTCATACCACCACGCTCATATTGTGTGATGATAGGGAGAAGCCCAAGAAAAGACCGTTCGGGAAACAGATCCTCAAACCCCACTGTGCACCGGTCCCAACCTACCATTCACTACATCTTTGGCTACACTGGAATCAGATCATCACGACCTACTAAGTACAACCAGCCATCCATTTTTACTGGCACATGATTGCACACGCAAGCTACTATAACAAAGAAAACTAATCCTTCTCAGTATCCTGGGAGGCATTTCCGACCATTATTCACACTCTGTTGACAAACCAACTGTTGGGCCACGCTGAGATAAAACAAAACTTTTTCCTCTAACGTGGTGATCCCAAGATCTAGCTGAGGTAGAAGGCCACGAGGTTTACCACTAGACGCGCGGTTGCGGATTACTGATGAAGCGTCGGATTGATGCGAGGCGATCCTCACGATCCGATCGTCCTGGTGCTGATCGTACAGCACCTCTGCTGGTATCCACACGTACAAGGAGGAGCACCGGCGGCGAACTGCTAGGTTCGTTACGGCGGCTGGACTGCTGTGGAGCTAGGGTTTCCAACACATGGAATAACCTAACCGAACAACGATTAACCTCTCTGGGTTACTGTGCTCCACTATATATAGGGAGTGAACGTGGGCTCTGCTCGCGCGACCCATTCACTAAAGCCCATATAAAACTAGTCACCGTGAGTCCAACTCACTAACTCAGTCCTAATCCGGTTTAGGTCCAACCCAACCAGATTACAGATTCGGATCCAATCCGAACTTGCTCCCGCTCTTAAGTGTGTGACCCCGCAGGCTCATGGCTACTTGGACACGATTTGAGTCCGACTCACAATCGATCAATCGGCATCGGCTCCTAGCAGAACATGCCGATTCCCAAGTACCAAAGAGTCATGACGACTTGCCTTTCCAATGCGACTTACGTCTGAGTCCCTTTTGCCTCACGATATACCTTGTCAGACTATAGGCGAATATATGTCATCCCTTAAATAGTCCGACTCTTCTCGATCCGAGATAAGTGATTCACCCGACTAACTTTAGCGATCGCCTCGGTTAACACTTAACCGAGTCGCATGGCCATGCTTTCGAATCATATCTCACGAGAGGGCCCAGAATATCTCTCCGAGTGGAGGGCAAAATCCCATCTTGGTTATTCACATCACGCAGCTTGATTCTCGATCCGAACCGCCTTTATAAGCCGCCACGGATCAGCGTTTGACAAAACCTAAGTCGGTGATCCTCAACTCGGACTATGCAACAACCTCAGTCTAAGGATTACATTGATTGAGATATACAAATGACAACTTAGTTCGTTGTACCTCAATATGGGTCAATCCGACTCGCTAAACTCTTTAGCCTAGTCTGTGTAAGTTGGAATAGCATCTCCATGCCCATGACAAGTGGAACCGAGTCATCAAGCCAACTTTCACATTGGTCTAAGTTGTGTGTCCAGCACAACCTCAATGACCAAGGATATTTAGTACAAACAACATGAATGCATAGTTCCACAACTGAATCACATATTCAATGATACACATCAGATGTTTATACAAGGGCTACTTAATAACTTTATGAATACAATGGGAAATATCATCATACATGATTGCCTCTAGGGCATATTCCCAACAGTCTCCCACTTGCACTAGATTCAATCTTCCGACATCACATGTCTAAGCATCTAATGCCCATGGCTCTCAGGTGCGCCTCATGCTTCGGCTGGGGTAACGGCTTTGTCAACGGATCCGCAATATTTGCATCCGTGTGTACCTTGCATAACTTGATATCACCCTGATCCACGAACTGGCGAATCAGGTGGTACCGCATGAGTATGTGCTTGTTCTTCTGGTGTTGTCTAGGTTCCTTGGCTTCTGCAATAGCACCATTGTTGTCACAATACCGTCCAACGGATTGGACGAGCCTGAACCACACCAAGATCCATGAGGAAATTCCTCATCCAAACAGCTTCCTTTGCTGCCCGAGGCGAATATACTCACCTCTGTTGTGACGCATACGCCTCTTGCTTGGAACTTTTCCAGCTCACAGCACCTCCGTTTATAATAAACACGTATCCGGATTGCGAATGAGAATCATCAGAGTCGGTGAGATAACTCGCATCTGTGTAACCCTTTACACTAAGTTCATCTTCACCACCATAAACCAAGAACATATCCTTAGTCCTTCTCAAGTACTTTAGGATATTTTTAGCCGCTGTCCAGTGGATCTCTCCAGGATCAGCCTGGTATCTGCTCACAACACTTAGAGCATAGGAAACATCCGGCCTAGTACAAATCATGGCGTACATGATGGATCCAACTACAGAAGCATATGGAATCGCACTCATCCGACTTCGCTCATCAGTTGTCGAAGGACACTGAGTCTTGCTAAGTTTTACACCATGGGACATCGGTAAGAACCCCTTCTTAGACGATTCCATGTTGAACTTCTTCAACACTTTGTCCAAATAAGTACTCTGACTCAATCCAATGAGCCTCCTTGATCTATCTCTATAGATCCGGATTCCGAGGATGTATGTTGCCTCACCCAAGTATTTCATTGAGAAACTCCTTTCCAATGATTCCTTGGTTTCTTGCAACATCTGGACATCATTTCCAATCAGTAATATGTCATCCACATATAAGATTAGAAAATTTACTTTGTTCCCACTAAACTTCTTGTATAAACAAGAATCATGATCACTCTTGATGAAGCCAAACGATTTGACTACCTCGTCAAAGCGAATATTCCAACTCCGAGATGCTTGCTTCAACCCATAAATGGATTTCTGAAGTTTGCATACCTTGTCAGCATTAGCCGGATCGACAAAACCCTTGGGCTGTATCATATACACGTCCTCGGTTAAATTTCCGTTAAGGAAAGCCGTTTTGACATCCATCTGCCATATCTCATAGTCGAAATAGGCCGCTATAGCTAACATGATCCGAACTGATTTAAGCATCGCTACGGGCGAGAAAGTCTCGTCGTAATCAACTCCTTGAACTTGTCGGAACCCCTTCGCGATAAGGCGTGCTTTATAGATTGAAACATTTCCATCCATATCAGTTTTCTTCTTAAAGACCCATTTGCACTCGACGGGTCTTGCACCGTCTCGCGATCAACCAAGTTCCAAACTTGATTTTCATCCATGGACTTTATCTCGGATCTCATGGCTCCAAGCCATGACTCGAATCGATCCCACCATCGCTTCCAATAATTTGCCGCTCATCACCGCTAACAAGAACACATCACAAACACTTCGTAATCTTGCCGATCTTCGTAGTACAGTCTTTGCGGCTCATACGCCACGATCGGCTCAACCTCCAAGGTTTTTGCCGATTCGCTATTAGCCAATTCGCTATTAGCCGATTCCTCTCGAATTTCTTCGAGTTGCACTGCTCCCACTTACTCCCGACGAGAAACTCTTTCTCAAGGAAGACACCGCCCGAGCGACAAACACTTTGCCCTCTTCTCGGTTGTAGAAGTAGTAACCCAAGGTTTCCCTCGGATACCCCACAAAATACATTTATCCGACTTGGCGTAAGCTTGTCCGATCAAGTCGCTTGACAAAAGCTTCACAACCCCAAATCTTAAGAAAAGACAAACTCGGCTTTTTGCTGTCCACATCTCATGCGGTGTCTTCTACCGATTTTGATGGTACTTTGTTTAGTGTGAACGCCATTGTTTCTAGACAATAACCCCAAAATGATAAAGGCAGATCTGTCTGACTCATCATTGATCGTACCATGTCCAACAAGGTCCGATTCCGCCTTTCCAAACACCATTCCTTTGTATGCGTTCTGGCGGAGTAAGTTGAGGAACTATTCCACAACTTTTCGATGGTCATCAAACTCATGGCTCATGTACTCGCCTCCTCGGTCCGAAGAAACTTTATTTTCTTGCCGAGTTGATTATGTGCTTCATTCGGAATTCTTTGAACTTTTCAAAGGCTTCCGACTTATGTTTCATCAAGTAGATATATCCATACCTACTCAAATCATCGTGAAGGTAATGAAGTACTCATAACCACCCTGGTTGTCGTGCTCATTGGTCCACATACATCACTATGTACTAGTCCCAACAAGTCGGACGCCTTTCGCAACTCTTTGCAAAAGGTGTCTTGGTCATTTTGCCGAGTAGGCAAGATTCGCATGTCTCGAGCGACTCCAAGTCGAGCGAAGTTAGTAGTCCATCATCATGGAGTTTCTTCATGCGTTTCCAACTTATATGACCAAGCCGACAGTGCCAAAAGTAAGTCATATTCAGATCATTTGGTTTCAACCTTTTAACATTTATGTTATAAACCGACTCACCATCAAGATTCAAAATAAATAACCCGTCCTGGACGGGTGCAAAGCCGTGAAACATATCATTCAAATACAAAGAACAACCATTATTCTTGATATTCGACTCATAGCCTTGCCTCATAAAACATGAAGCGAAATAATGTTTCGATCGAGCATTGGAACATAATAACAATTATTTAGTTCCATAATGAATCCGGAAGGTAAATGAAGTTGCATCGTCGACTTCCAACGCAACTCTTGCTTTGTTGCCGACTCGAATATCAACTCGCCTCTTGCTACGCTCCTAGTTCTTACCCCTCGCAACGAGTTGTAGATGTGAATAACTGATCCGGTATCATATACCCAAGAACTATTAGGTGCATCAGCAAGATATATGTCTATAACATTGCAAACAAGTGTACCTGAGTCGGAAGTCATACCTCCACTCTCGGCTTTGTTGGACAAGTACTTGCTGCAGTTCCTCTTCCAGTGGCCATCCGCCTTGCAATAGAAGCAAGTGGATCCGGCTGAAGGAGATGGCTTAGTCCCTGAGGAAGTGCTTGGGACCGGGTCCTGAGCCTGCTTTCCTCCTGACTTAGCCTTCGTCTTAGTCCAAGAACTCTTCTTGAACTTAGCCTTATTCTGCACCATCAACACTTGACTGGCGCCCTTCTTGAGATCCGCCTCTGCCTGCTTGAGCATCCCATGTAATTCAGTGAGCTTATTATCCATGCCATGCATGTGGTAGTTCGAAAGGAACTGCCTATATGCACTAGGAAGAGAGTTCAGAATTATATCCGTAGCGAACTCTTCGCTTATGGGGTAGCCAAGCCTCCGAGACTGCACGTAACCAACCATTTTGATCACATGCGACTCGGTGGATCACCATCCTTAAGCTTGCAACTCAGAAAGCCCGAGAGACTTGATACCTCTCGGTCTTCGAGCACAGAACATACTTTTGAGGCTTTCGATCATATCGTAGGCCTCAACATGCTCGAACTGCTTTTGCAAGTCCGGTTCCATGTGAGCAAGCATAAGACCTAATATCCGTGGACTCATCCTTAGCCCGACGGTAGGCATTGGTGGCTGACAAATGCATTCTCATTCGCTCATCCGAAGTGGGTTGTCTAGGACATGGTCCTTCTTTTCTTGTTTGAGAACAATTCTCAGATTTCGATACCAGTTGGTAAAATTAGTGTCGTTCAGTTTATCTTTCTCAAGAATGGTTCTCAACGCAAAACCGGATATCTGAGAGTGACTGCTACTTGGTGCCATGAACTACAACAGAAAATATGCAAAACACTTAGGACATGTATTCATAAAAGAGCAAGCATATTAAACATTTTAATATTTTATGCTCCCACTAGAACCAACACCCCTCCGATGGTTACTTAGTGATTCAGGATCCTAAATAAGCAAGTCGGCTAGTGAGCTTTAGCATCACCGCTAGCCGCCAAGTGATCTAGGTAGACAACTCCTTGTCAATCGCATCTCATGCGACTCCTGTTGGACGGGTGGCATCACATGCCCCGGCTCCCATCCGACCTTTCCCGAGTCCCACAACCGTTGTGATAGACCGTCTAGCTTACCAAGTGTTTACTGCAGAAGAGTCCGACTGAACCCACCTAGTCGAAAGAATTGGCAGCACCTCAATTTTATGAGCCCACTACCAAAAATGTCCGACTTGTGATGGTGCAAACATCAAGGGAAAACCGACTAGACCTTCTTTGAGGGATTAAATTTTTTTACCGACTATCTAATAGAGGTAAAACTGAGACATAACAATAACACAAAATAAAGCAATTATAATGTGAAATGGTATGGCTCTCTTCATGGCGATCTCCATCTCCACAAATCCTGTAATCCGACTCGTGCCAACTCTTGTCACTTGCCGTCTTACTCCATGTCGCCGACATGTACAACGCCTTGCATGCCTTCCGGGTTCTCAAATAGCTACACTAGCTTAGTAAAGTAAATTACATAGAGAATCCGACACGCAGGTCGTTATACAATAAAATGACAGCACCTAGGCTCCAGCCGGCTGACAAAAACCGTGATTCGCATATCACGTATGGATTACACACATACATCACATGCACATGAACCATACCATTCACAACTTCCTGCAAAAACAAGTTATGCATAGATACAATATCTACCGGCGTTGTGAAACTCGAGCGACATCTAAGGCGCCACGACGAAGTCGGCGGTCCCGCTTAGCCGGATAGCGGGGGGATCGAAGGGCGCCCGTACCGTCTGGCGCCCGACGATTTTTCCGAAAACGTAGATCTCATCTACGATCCGAACATGGATTCCGACCATCGTTCCGATTCGATCAAACTCTTTGATCTTCGATCACCGCTTCTGGATTTACGTGTCACAGTCTACCCCGATGGCAGAAGCCGACCGGTAGGGGTATGTCGTTCCACGACCTCAGCAGTATGATCATGGAAATCAGATCTACCACTTCCCGAGTACAGTTGATCCAATAAACTTCATACAAAACCGATCTATCTCATAGATCGACCACCAAAACAGGACATAGATCTCATCTATAGCTTACCGCATATCACATATGCGAGATCTCGAGCCTAAAACCAGAAGCTATCGCTCTGATACCACTGTTGGGCCACGCTGAGATAAAACAAAACTTTTTCCTCTAACGTGGTGATCCCAAGATCTAGCTGAGGTAGAAGGCCACGAGGTTTACCACTAGACGCGCAGTTGCGGATTACTGATGAAGCGCGTCAGTTGATGCAGTGCAGTCCTCACGATCCGATCGTCCTGGTGCTGATCGTACAGCACCTCTGCTGGTATCCACACGTACAAGGAGGAGCACCGGCGGCGAACTGCTAGGTTCGTTACGGCGGATGGACTGCTGTGGAGCTAGGGTTTCCAACACATGGAATAACCTAACCGAACAACGATTAACCTCTACGGGTTCGTGCTCCACTATATATAGGAGTGAGCGTGGGCTCGCTTCGCGACCCATTCACTAAAGCCCATATAAAACTAGTCACCGTGAGTCCAACTCACTAACTCGGTCCTAATCCGGTTTAGGTCCAACCCAACCAGATTACGATTCGGATCCAATCCGAACTTGCTCCCGCCTAAGTGTGTGACCCGCAGCTCATGGCTACTTGGACACGATTTGAGTCCGACTCACAATCGATCAATCGCATCGGCTCCTAGCGAACATGCCGATTCCCAAGTACCAAAGAGTCATGACGACTTGCCTTCCAATGCGACTTACGTCGAGTCCCTTTTGCCTCACGATATACCTTGTCGACTATAGGCGAATATATGTCATCCCTTAAATAGTCCGACTCTCTTCTCGATCCGAGATAAGTGATTCACCCGACTAACACTTAGCCGATCGCCTCGGTTAACACTTAACCGAGTTGGGCATGGCCATGATTTCCGAATCATATCTCACGAGAGGGCCCAGAGAATATCTCTCCAGTGGAGGGCAAAATCCCATCTTGGTTATTCACATCACGCGGCTTGATTCTCAATCGACCAACCTCGCCTTTATAACTGCCCGATTCGGATCAGCTTGACAAAACCTAAGTCGGTGATCCTCAACTCGGACTATGCAACAACCTCGGTCTAAGGATTACATTGATTGAGATATACAAATGACAACTTAGTTCGTTGTACCTCAATATGGGTCAATCCGACTCGCTAAACTCTTTAGCCTAGTCTGTGTAAGTTGGAATAGCATCTCCATGCCCATGACAAGTGGAACCGAGTCATCAAGCAAACTTTCACATTGGTCTAAGTTGTGTGTCCAGCACAACCTCAATGACCAAGGATATTTAGTACAAACAACATGAATGCATAGTTCCACAACTGAATCACATATTCAATGATACACATCAGATGTTTATACAAGGGCTACTTAATAACTTTATGAATACAATGGGAAATATCATCATACATGATTGCCTCTAGGGCATATTCCCAACACCAACCACTCCGGCCAAATAGTTCATTGAAATTATGTTGTTTTAGTTGAACAAAACATATACTTCACCATATCGTCATCCCTTCCCCGTCTATATAGCATGTCTAAGCGCATCTACCATACGAGGCTCAACTACAAGGGATTTCCTTACCACAGTACATAGAATATATCATAGCATAGTAATACCTACATATGTAGCTACAAAAATACACTACGCATGCACAAGAGAAAATAGTAGGACAAATCATAAAAAAAAAATCAACTACTTGCCTTGATTGTTGTTGGAGTCATTCAAGTACTCGAAACAGTCACACGGGAAACACTGCGGACAATCTACATGGATCGGTGCAATGAGGTAAACAACAACACATTGGGATCAAATAAATGCAACAAATACATGCTTGACAAGTTTGTAAAAGTTTTAGTGGCATATTTATGTTCTCTGATCATTATACCTACTGAGGACATGCATGGAAAGACTTTTAATGCATAAAAACCATTTATTGCATTGTTAGATCCATTTAATAGGCTTTTATTTATAATAACTTAGCTACTGTTATAAATAGTATAGTTAATTTTTGGTAAAAATACTATTAGATAGATATTTCAATTTAGAGCCAGTAACAAAAGGATTCATGTCAAAAAGACTTACATACGATTTTATAGAATTAAAATACTACAATATTCATTTTAATATACTTAAAATTATCTGTACTATAACTTGCAATTTTATTCCAGATCGTGTTCTTATCATTTTTTTATTCCAACGAGATATCATTTGCATTTTTACGAAACATTAGTTTATTTCCTGTGAATTATTTGTTCCAAAAAGGGTATTAAGCCATTTAAATAGCTCCGACAAATACTTACATTAAATGCCTGATACAATTACAGTTTAATGTTCTACACAAAATTATATTTCCAATGATATATTATTTGCTATTGTTGGAGCTATAATTATTTTTATATGAATTTTACAAGTTTAATCATTTTTCTGCAATTTTTCAGTTTCTATGAAAACATAGGCCTGGAATATTCCACCTGAGGTGGCAGCGTGTGGTTCGCTAGCACCCCTTCGGCTAAGAGTTCTATTCTCGACCGTAGAGATGGGATCAGACGGCTCCGATGAGCCGGACGTGGTGCTCACCGGTGAGCGGCATGGACGACGACGACGGTTGTGCAGACGGCGACGGTTGGGGTGGTTCCGATGGTCCCTGGCGGCGTAGAGGTGGTCGAAGAGAAGCGGGGGACGACGAAAATCTCTATGGTGGCCTCCTCGCGGGGTTTCGCTTCCTCGGTGACGATGGCGGGCGGCTGGAGCCGTGCGGCTTCGCTGGTGCTCCGGCGAAGCTCCGACGGGCGATTTCACAGCCTCTGGCGCTCCTGCAGAAAGGGGAGAAAGGTGAGGAGGTACGGTGCAGAAGGAGGAAGAGGACAAAGGGGAGAAGAGGGGCGCGGGATGGCAGATGCGCCGAGTCAGAGCTCGACCTCGATCTCCCAATGGCGGAGGCGAAGGCGAGCTTTCTGTTTGGAGCTAGGGTTTCAAAAAGTGAAAAAAAGAGCAGGGGCGAGAGGGGGTGATTATATGGACGAGAAGTAATGCGGGAGGGCAAAAACTCCAACGAAATCGACCCGATTTTCCGGAGGGGACGGATCGGGATTGAGCGCAACGTGTTCGGCTCGGTCTCCGGTCGCGAGGAAGAAGGCAACCAGGTGGGTCCCCTGCGTCAGCAAGAGAGAGGCGGGCTGGGGCTGGCCGGGCTGTTCCTGGGCCGCGGGGTGATGCTGGTTCTGCTGTCGCTGCGCGTGCAACTGTAGGTGGAGGAGGGCTGGCTGGACTGGTGCTGGTAGTTTAGGTATTTTTTTTATTTTTTTCCTTTTTCATTTTTGTTTTATTTAATATCTTTTTGAATATAGCTCCAAATGAGCTCATTTTTGTTGCTAAGTTTTTCAGAGGATCATTTTAAGATCCATTTTTAATCTTTTCCACTAGTTATAAAATAGTGGATTTAAAAATGCTTATATCCTTTGTAGATTTATTTTAGTAATTGAAAATAGGGGTTTGAAACTAGTGTTTTGCAATCCAAAACTCTCATGAATGCAAGCTGCCATGTCAATGCAATGCAAATACAATTTTTTCTAGTCCCAATTTCTTAAATATTGGGATGTGACAGAATAGCTTACATCACACGCTTTTGTTACAATCAGAGTTGCGAGGGCAAGCAGTATTCCTTTCAGAGCTAACTAAAAAGGTGCTGCAAGTCGAGGACCTGCTCTCTACAATACAATGCAAAGGACATCTTTAGACGATGGCCATCAGCGGAGATCATCAACATTGGAGTGTAGGTGTCACATCCCAATTTCTATAATTGGTACTGTATATCATTCATAGCATTGCATCATACCGATCTTTGCAAAAATTTAGTTTTAAAGTATTTTCACACAAACACCACACAAGTACATGATCATCGTATATAGATGAATAGCATGTTTTTTTACTTTACATCTACTTGGGTGATCTTATATAATCATCCTCGATGCTTAGGATTCTAGGTACTAAAATTATGAAACCATGGAAACTTGTTTCGCTCAATTCGGAAATCTAGATTTTAAGTTATGCAGAAAATTCATATTACTCCGAATAGTTTTAAAAAATTCAGATAAGTTCAGTTAACAGTTAACACAAATAAAATGAATAAAAGAAAGTAGAAATAAAAGAAAACACGGCCAGCCGGTCAGCCGGGTGAGCCAACCCAACCGGGACCATGGTCAACAGCCCACCTGGGGTGCAGCAGCAGCCCGCACAGCAATTGCAACAACGCGTAATGCACAGCCAGCCAGCTCGAGCAAGCCCAACAGCGGCCCAATAGCCAGCCCGCGCGTGTACCTTTTTCTAGTTTTTTTCGTTATTTCTCCCGCCAGGAACCACCTGTCATCTCCCTCACAGCGATGTCCCTGGCTCGGACTCAAACCATCGCCCCAAACATCCCCAAATCCGCACGAGTCCGAGCCGCCTCTGCCCCTGGCCGCCCTTCCCCATATAATCCTCTCTCCCCACATCGAAAACCCTCTCACCAAACCCTAATTGATGCTGGGAGGCTACCTGAATTCTTCGCCGAAGTTCCTCCGCCGTCGCCAACCGAGATCGGTACGAGCATGTCCTCGCCGCGACACAGAGACCCTGCACCCTCTTTTTCCTTACTATCGATCTTGCCGCATCGCGCCGCCCCTCCTTGACTATTTTCCCTGCCTATAGGACATCGAGCCGCCACCCCCGACGCCGCCGGAGACCGCGGCTAGCCACGCCACTCCAGCCACCACTGCCACCACCCGAGGAAGCGACGGTACACGGAGCCTCCACCAGGACGAATGCTGCCCGCCGTTACATCCCGTTGACCCCCTCGCCACCGATGAAGCCCACTGGAGTCGCCGCTACCGTCACTTCCTGAAACCCTCCGCCGCCACCACCTCACCGCCGATCAGGTGAGGAAGCTCCCGTTTCCCACCGTGGGATCATCGATGGACGTCCAGGATTAGAACCCCGCATGAACCAGTACCGGCATACTGCTGCTCGCCGCGTGGCGCCCACATTAGCGCGTCAGCGTTGACTGCGTAGTAAATCGGAAAAATATTTAGAAATTGTAGAAAAATATACATAACTTTAAAAATTCATAGGAAAATAACCACAAAACAGAAAAATACAAATAATATGTTGTTGGAATCACAAAAATGTGCAAAATCTGTTTCTAGAATAAAATTGTAAGTTTATAGTACATATAATTTTTAGTATATGAAAATGCATACTATAGTATTTTAATTCTATAAAATCATCTGTAAGTCATTTTGATGATGGCTCAAAATCAAAGTTTCTACCTAGTAGTATTTTTTGTCAAGATTCAATCTTGTTGTTTACAGAAGAGGCTTAATAAATTGATTAAAAGCCTATTATCTAGATCAATAACTTGCATTAAATGGTTTTGATGCATTAAAATCTTTTCATGCATGTCATAAGTAGGTACAATGATCAGAGTACATAAATATATTACCGAAACTTTTATTAAAGTGTCATGCATGCATTTGTTGCATTTGTATTGTTTTCCTTGTATTGTTGTTTATCTTGTTGTATCGTTTCGTGTAAATTGTGAGGAGTGTAACCCCATTGTCAAGACTGTGTGTTTGACTCCTATAATCAAGGCAAATGGTGCTACATAAATGTCCTACTTATTTTCCCTATGCATTATAGCTCTATTTTTATAGTTGTATGTGTAGGACTATTATTGATGTGCTATATCTCACTATTGTCATAGTATTCCTTGCGAGGTGAGCCACTGTATGTTAGAAGTACTTACTTAGACAAGGGTGGGATACACCATGATAAAATATGTCTTTGAAAGTATGTGGCTTGTTGGAAAACTCTAAAACAACTTAATTAATGAACTCTCTGGGTGGAATGGGTATTGCTTCGTTTATGTTGAGTGGTTACCGGTCCAATATCTATGGATTACCTGTGCATTGCACTTGTGGATGGCCACCTAGGTTTCAGAGAATAGATTAGTGTCTTTGTTTGGTACCTTACGTGTGCAACCATGTGCCAGTGAGTTCTGGGCGGTTGGATGAATTTAGTAGGTCGTGGTGAACCGAGCTCTTCGTATCCAGAGATGTAGTGATTTGGTAGGTTGGTATGGTGCATGGATGAGATTGAGGAACTACTTACCGAATTGTCTCTTCTTGGGCTTCTCCCTATCGTGTGTCAAAATGTGTGTCATGGTAAGAGATGGTCGACTAGGTCACATGGGCAAAGTGTACAACACATGCAGGGTGTAAAACTAAGTGCTTAGTCGTGTCCTCGGTTACAGACGATTGAGTTGCTGAATTTTAGAGGCTATGACATGTTCTCGGTCATTATAACTTTGTAATTGCTAAAACTTGTGGTTTAACTAAATTACTTGTGTGATGATGATCAAATGATTTAAAAGTGATAGGATGAACTTATTTTGGTGCTGCAAATAAGCCTAAAACCCCACAAGCCAGATATGCATGTATTGATTATACTTGATATATTCTATTATATTCCACTTTCCAATACATTCAAAGTATTGAACACTCGTTGGATGCATCCTTTTATGTTGCATGTTATTCCGATTGTTCTCAGTGATCTTATAGGTTGTGACCCTCCACTCAACATTTTTTTGCATGTGGCGCATTATGAAGACTAGAGCTATTTATTTATGTTATTCTATTAGTACTTGGTTATTTTAGCAAGCGTTATGCTTAGAAACTTTGTAATAAATTCAAATATTCTATATCATATTGATGTAATAATGATGCACTACTAGTTCTTTGATGTCTATCAATGCTATGTATGCCAATGAACCGATCTAGGGATTGGCGTTATGCATAGAGGTACTACCTTAATGTATCGTACCATTTAAGATGGTATCAGAGCAGTGTGTTGACTGTAGGATCATGACGTAGGATTGGGTAAGGAAGCCGTATATTTATTTAAGTATATTTTAATTCTGTCTTTATCCTTATGCCCTTCATTCTAGTAAATTCTTATCATTTCTATTCTCACACTTTCCTGTTTATAAATTTTATGTAGGAGATATCACCAAGGTTGAATATGCTGGGATCCATTCACCAAGGCTCTTTGTGAAGTAGTAGGGAGAGCTCTCATAGTCGCTAAACCTGTTGATGCCGATGTTTAAGGGAATAAGGTTGAACGTTGTGTGCCTGGAGATTACATATTGTCGGAAAATGTGTCCCGTGAAGGAAAAAGGGTCCAATGAGCCCTGGGCTCGTGAGAGGGCTGAACATGCATTACAAGGGAACTTGGCGACGGTGGCGACGGCGGAGCAAGAGCACGACAGAGAGTAGACACAGGTTTTTTTACCCAGCTCCGGGACCCTCATGAGGAGGTAAATCCCCTACTCCTGCTTTGTTGGATTGCTTGCATGCTTCGCGAGGTACAATGGTGGATGAATGTCTAGGATTTTAGATCTCTAGGATCGACCCGTTCTAAGGTATGAGAGAGGCACCTTATATATAGGCATCAGGCCTCTACCCCCAAATCTTGGGCGGGAAGGGTCAACACATTGCCGCCCTTGGAGGTCTCGGTCTACAAGACAACTTTGCATGGACTTGGTCTTACGCGTCGCGAGCCTCTCCATCCTTAGCGGGGCTTTGTCGTCCGTTGTTTGTCTCCATCCAGCGCCACTATCTCTCCCCCTTGCACCAGAATGGAAAATGAAAGGACCACCAGTGCTGAGGTTTTCTATCCTCCCTTGCGCCAAAGGGGGCAGCTTTTACTTTATCGAGGCGGACTGAGCGGTGTGAAGGGTCTCAGCACCCCTCGTCGAGACACGTTGTGCACACTCCCTCCATGTGATATTACCGAAGTGACCACGTATACGCTCGAGGCATTCAAAGCCTCGCATTGCAACGAGGTACCGTGTGGGGCCCTTCTTTACAACACATACTCCCGAGGTTGCACTGTCGCAAGGCTGGGACCTCGTGAGGGATTAGCCTGCCAAGCTACATTTGGAGGCGTCGAGCCCTCACGAGGGCGCCTCTACTCGGGGGATGGACCCGTCGACCGTCGGGACGCAACACCCCGTGTTGAAAAGACCCCGACAATAGCCCCCAGGTGCTTGTCGCGCATGTGTCCTTTGGTAGGCACGAAGGGGCAAGGGGCCTAGAGCGGTCGATGGGTCCCCGTGCCATCCTGGTCAACACGGGTCTGCCACGCGCTTATCCAGGCCGTGGATTCGAAACGTCCACGCATCCTCCATTGTTGATCATAGGCGTGTTATCTCTGCCCCGGGAGTTGTTCCCATGATGTGATAACGCGTGGGGTCCGGCGATTAATGTCACGTTACCGATGCAGTCATGCGTCTCTTTCACTTGTCTCGCCATATCAGGGCACGGGTGTGTTTCCCATTCACTCCTCGATTCCCCCTCTTGTGAAGTAGAGTCGGGGCCTTGTTCTCCCGATGACACACCAGCGCTTCTCTACCGATGAGAACGGGAAGTCTATGATAGTTGAGGTCGAGGAGAACCACCATCTAAGTGCGGACGCAAGTGGGAGGCGTGTTCGTTATGGCGTCTCTTCAGCCATGACCTCCCCCTTGCACCGTCATTGAGGTTGAGAGGGAAAAACTGGAAAAGCATGGTCGGGTTCACCCTGGCCGCGACTACCAGGATGGCCGTGCTAGGTCAAGAGAGAGCCCGAGATGCACGCTGTTTTCTCCCACGGCTTCTCCTCCACCCGTTTCTAAGGCCGAGGATGGGCCAGGCCAGAGAAGGTTCCATACTTTTTTCTCGTCCTCAAGAGATATGATTGGTCCACGAGGGTAAAGCTTCCCACACGCTTCTCCCTTGCTACCTAGGGCCACATCCAGGGGACCGCGCGACTGAGGATCTCCGATGGTGGTGATGGATAGAGCTTGAGGGTCGAGTTCTCGGCACCGAGCGTGATATACCTTACCTCTGGATGGAAGGACTTCATCCGCAACCACGAGATCAGACGCGGCTACATGCTGAGGGTCCGGTACGACATTGAGAGGGATTCCCTCGTGGCGGTGTATGACCTGCTAGCGTGCCATGTCGACTACCCCCGCCACCTCTAGAGCATCTACACGGGAGGCATCCTGGGGGTGCCGCAATGCCGAGGGGACCACTAGAAATATGGAGGGGTAGGCGTGACCTTGGGTGCTTGTTAGCCCTTTATTAAGTAGGCTATGACTGTTATGGGCCTCTTTAAGATGCTTCCCTCGCTACTTGTTTTCCTTTCAGCATGCTTTGTTGTGATGCTTGGGTGCTGAATACAGTCGTGGCGTGGTGATGGCTCGCTGGATCCGGCGGTGGACGCTAACGTGGTTACCTCGGGTGACTTGTCTCGTGATGCTCTTGTGCATTTGATTTTTCAGGCCGCACTCTGAGGGGTTCCAGGAACGCGTGGGCCTCGTGCGTCTCGATCCGCAGGCTTTCTAGCGAAGGGGCCTGCAGAGGCTGCACACGCCTTTTTTTGCTCCCTAGGGAGACAGCATGTGGGTGCCGCGCGAGGACTCTTTTGAGGTCGTTTTGAACTTTGACGGTCGTACAGTGGGTCCCATGTGGCGATACCGTGGAGCTTCGTGCACTTCTAATCAGGGAGCCCCATGTATTCGTGGAGGATCTTAGGTAGCGGGCATGGTGATCCTCACGGGGGAGCTTCAATCGGGCCTAAGCATGGGCTGCCCTCATACGTGTCCTCACGAAGGACCGTGGTGCGAGACCCCATGTCGAGAGCGTGCGTCGGGCCGACCTGCTTCGCTTGCCCCCGAGTAAGGGGGAGGTTCATGCGTTCTCAGGTTTCAACTGATCAAGGGGTGTTACCCTCATGAGCCCTGCGTGAATTCTTGCCCACTGGCAGGAAACGACCCGGCAAGCCACCTCTCTCAGGGGAGAGGAGCATCTAACACCCTCAGATCGACCCTATGCAAGTTTTAGCGATCCCCTCCAAACCCGCATAGAAACGATTCAAAGGTGCCCGCCAGGCACTTGCGTGCGGGTGGAAAACGAAGTAATATCATTACACAATAGTCCACGATGGAACCCACAGAACATAGATATACAAAAACGACTCCATGAGTCAAGAATACAGATATACAATACAAAGATCCAAATCACCTTAAAAACGATACATCATTCGACTACGGACAAGATGCAAATTGAGCTAAGAACCCTGAAGAATAACCAATAGCGTCCATAACCCTGCCCAGGCCAAGCTGGAAGGGTAACCCTGCTAACGACATCGATCTCAAAACCTGTCAAACACAAAGGGGTGCCGGCAAAGGGCAAAGGAAAAATAGGAGCGGTCAGTACTAAGGCCAGTATACGGCGAGTCTTAGAATTCAGAGGTCCTCGTCTACATAGGTATGATGTACTGAAGCGGCAGCACACCATGCACTAAACAACCTATACAGACTCAATACAACTGGCGGCTATCGGAGAGAGATAAGAATGACCTATTCGGTTCCAACCTGATACTACCACCAAACAAACCCATCCTGGTATTCCCCCCTCGAGACCAAACGAGGAAGTCAAGCAGAGGAAACACACACGGTTGGTAGTTTTATCCATTCATTTCATGATGGTTATCCAACTTGCTAGTCATATCAGATACAAGTCAAATTATAATAGAAATCTTTAGTTATAGTTGTCTATGATCGAGAACTATGCTCCAAGTCGTCCATAACAGTGGACACGGTTTCTCGAAAAGATTTAACCCTGTAGGGGTGCACCAAAGTTTGCACACGCACCTACACCCTTGTTGTCAGATCAAGTAGGTACAATATCACAAAACATACACCCAACGGTATGTCGACGGGGTTTCGGACACGACATTTCCTAGACCCAAAGTAAGCACATGGGGTCCACCTCACTAAGATACCCGCAACGAAGTTGGTCGGCTCCAGAACAGACCCAGAGGTTTGCGTCAATGGCTTTAAACGACTGGGAACCCAAAAGTGTGACTGGTCTTGTCGATACTGCGAAAACACTCCACATTTGTTCCTAAACAGTATAGGAGATCCACGCGCAATCATAAATAAAGCAGTAAATCATGGCATAAGTACAGGATAGTAATAAAGTCCCAAACTACTTTGTGGCCCCCGGTATAGTACTTTGAAATCACGTACTAAATCAATGGGGGTGCCCACACACCCCACATGTGGTTAGCGCGCTCGATCTTGGAACAGGTGTCAAGAACTCGGGGTCCTACGGGACACAAGTGGGCGGTTAAAACCAAATATTGTCTATTACCCACCGATGCCTCTGCATTATTTACCTACTTTCAATTTTAGTTATTAAATGGTAATTAAATCCATGATCATCTCCACCATTAAGCATGTGCCAACCACCCAACAACGATGGAACATCGACGACATGAATCAGCGCCTGAGGAAGCAGCTACGACTCGCAAGACCAACTGTCTACCAAACAACAAGTAATAGGAGGTGTCCATGGCAATATAAAGGCTGCAGAGAAGTATAGATGAGTACATAATCTATAGCATCGCAACACAGATAGCAGTAGATCAACAGGTGGAAATAAAGACTAAAAATATAAAATAGGTAGAAAGAGGGAGAATACTCGCATGAAAACATTGCCGAAGGTTCATCAGAAGATCGGATCGACACTCGCATTAACTCATCAGCCTAATCCGTCAAGAAGCAAAGCACTAGAGAAAACACCAGATGCACTATTTAATACTACGGCAAAATATCGGGAATGATGCATGTATGATGTATGACATGGCAAGGTGCGATGCAATTAGGCCATATTAAGCGGAACCGGGGTCCCGATATTTAATTAGATGGTTCAAGTTGTTTACATACCCCGCAATTTAAATGTTGTCTTAACAAGTCGAAACATGGCATCGGTTCGCTACACAAATTTAAATGGAGCCAATATTAGACTAGATTCGCCCGCATATGGACTTCATATTTAATTATTAGGTGAATTGGCATGACGCCCCAAACCACATGATGTATGTGCTAGCATGACAATTTAAATGCACAAGTATATATGACATATTATAAAAATAGGGCGGGCTCGGATAGGGGTCACACATGCAGATCGATGTTCTTGGGGGCTCGGAGGGGTTCATGAGATCAATCTTCGGATTCCATAAAGGATGGCTTGAGTTGCATCGTCTTTGGGTTCCGAGAAGGAGAACATGTTGTTCCTTGTCGAAGATCTTGGATCCCGGCTTCGATTGACCTTGGTGTTTCAAAACCAGTAGACAGAAATCTTGTCGAACAATAGGTGGGCCACAACTATCACAGCTGAACAAGCACATGCAAAATTAACCATTGGTCCAAGGCTCATCACCAAAACAAGGAAGAGTCTGCAGGGAGACATGTTGTTGCTACCTACGCACAAGCGCGAGGTGGAGAGCGGCCAGGACGACGAGGTAGAAAGCGGCAGTGGCCGAGGCCAACTGTGGACGGAGGGTACTGCTGTGGTGATGAGAACGGGGGTGCCAGGCTCGGGGAAGAACAGGGGCAGCAGGGGGAGGCTCCTACAGCGAGGAGGAGGACACGGGGTACTAGCGACGGCCGGGCTCACGCAGAAGAGGGCGGCGCAGGCGAAGGTGGCTGCGAGGAGGCGTGACGGCAGCTGACTTGGTTGCTACAGGGGCGGGGAAGCGACATGCATGGGTCGGGGTGGGGAGGAAGGCGCGGCCATGGGGCACGCTGGCAGTGGTGCTCAGGCCGGGACTGCGGGTAGGGGTCGACGTCCTGCGAGGAGGAGGGTGCAGCCTCGGCAACGCTGAGCTTGAGGTCAAAAGCGGTGCGGGTACATAGGTGAGACGGAGAGAGGGGTTGCGGTGGCGGCGCACGTGACGAAGGTCACTAGCGAAGCCGGCATCGGGGGCGAGCAGAGGGCCCTGGCAGCAGTGCCATGCGGCCTAGGGAGGAGTCGGCGGTGCGCTATGCAGAGCAGGAAGGAGGAGAGGCGGCCCGAGATGGGTCGCTGGCGGCGGTGGAATCGATCGCGGAGGATGGGGTCGCAAGGTGGGTGGGCGCCACGAGGCACGCCACTGAGGAGTGGGGTCAAAGGGCTGTGCGCGGTGGGAGGCGGTACGAGCGGGGTGGGCGACGTGGATTGGGTCGTGGGGCACGCGCTCGCGCTTAGGTTGCGTGCGTGGTGGGATGTGATGAGTGTGTGTGGGTTTGACAGGATGGTGCGTGTGCGCTGTAGCGGGGTGGGTGGCGGCGGCCTGTGTAGGCTAGGTTTTTACTAGGGACTAGGGTAGGATTAGAATTAGGGTTAGGGTTTTGGACTACGTTTGTTCGGGCCGGGTGATAGGTAGTCTGGCCCGGTTGGGCCTTTGGCCTAACCGGCTAGACTGCCTCCCCGGAACAAAATAGTTTTATTATTTTTATTTAGTTTTAATTATAAAACCTTTTGTAAATAGTTTTTAGGCGAAATAAAAGATCTAGACAGATCTAGGGTTTGGTTTGAATGGAAGACGGAATATCTAGAAAACAAAATAGGATTTTTGGAAAATAGTTTTAGGCAAATAGATGCATGATTATGTCATGATGATGCACAGAATAAAAACTACAACAATTTCTAGTAGTGGTTTTACCCGGGGTGCTACAGAGCACTAGTTAGGCGTTTGCCGCATCGACTCCGAATGGAGAGACAGATGTAAGTGTGGCCAGAATTTAGGCATGTAGTGTGGATTTTCCCCATGGTCCGCACCGTAAGCTTCCCGAGGAGGATTCCATGGGGTGAATGTTTCTCCTGCCAGTCCCTCAAGGATAAGACCGTAGTTTTAGTGAGGAATCATGCCGCTAGAGGGGATTTGCCTCGCGAGCCATCCTGTAAGTCTCTTGAGGAGAAAACAGTGGAGAAAACACGCGTGCCCCAAACATGTGCTATGTAAAGGTTTTAAGTACCAGGAACCGTGAGTGCGGTGACTTACTATCAGAGCTGGTCCGTAAGTTCAGAGCTCAACACTTTAGGTCCTAGGATTTTGGCTGCTGGAGGAGGTTTGCCTCAGGAGCCTCCCCGTAAGCCTTTCGAGGACAGGGCCGTAGGGAAAAATGCGTGCCAGTGAGCTCGCAAACATGTGTCATGTAAGGGTCTCAAGCACCAGGAATAGTGGGTGAGGTTACTTGTTGCCAGGAGCTAGTCTGTAAGTTCAGTGCTCGACACTTTAGGTCCTACAATTTTTTGGCCGCTAGAGGGAATTTGCCTCACAAGCCGCCCCGTAAGCCTCTCGAGGAGAAAGCCATAGGGAAAATGCTTATCTTTTTGGTCCCTCAAGGAGAAGACTGTAGGTCTAGAATACAATTTATGGCCACTAGTGGGGGTTTTTCCCTCACAAGACGCCCATAGGACTTTCGAGGACAACACTGTAGGGAAAACGTGTATAGCCGTGACTCCATACGTGCGCAGCGCGAGGGTCTCAAACACCAAGAACCGTAGGTGAGGTGACTTATTGATGGAGCTAGTCCATAAGTTCAGAGCTTGACACTTTAGGCCTAGGCGTTGACAGGGAGTGACCCGGTGATGGACACCATGCCTAGCCCCCCACTCATGTGGCATATGTACGGGAGCTCCTACCATGCAAGTCTTTGAAAAGACGTTTTCCACGGGAAAGCAAATAGCAGAATGTGCATGGAGCCAAAAAACCGCCAGAGAGGTTCAAGCTTATTACAATGCCACTATGATATGCACGGGGTCTTACAAGAGATAAGGCTACAAAGGATGAGAGTTTGAGAGTCACCTTCAAAAGGCTGAGAAGCCAGGCGTGCCGCTTGGAGAGGTTTGTCCACCTTCCTGACACTTGGTCCTACCGCTAGGCTGGTAGCCTTTAGATTTTGTCGGGGAAGCGATCGGCATCATATGCCCGCTGGGTACAGTCCACCAGGAAGTCAGGATCCCCTGGTTCGACGTTGCCCTAACGAGCCTCTCTGGTGCTCATGAGCATGAGCAGCGGTGGCCCCGAGGCCCTCCTGAGGGTGTGGGTGCCATACACAGGTTGTCCCTCCTTGCATGGATACAAGGTTGCAACTGCGCCCTTAGCCATGGCATTTTCCTGGGCCACCATTTGCTTCCTCCTCGTGGTACCCCTGACATATTCGACGACATCCACGTCCTCACGGTAGGTAGCGGCCGTGCTCTTGTAGGCGTGCTCAATGGAGCAGAGGGCCTTTATCTCATCGCATCGGATAGTGACGACCTCGCCATTACCCCTGGCATCTTGACAATGTTGTAAGCATGGTGGGTAGCCGCCATGAACTTGGCCAACGCGAGGTAGGCGAGGATGAAATTGTAGGGGATACCAATATGTGCCACTTCAAAGTCGATGAGCTCGGTTCGGTAGTTTTCGCGAGAACATAACATGATGGAGAGGCACACCTGACCAATGGGTATGGTAGTCCCGTTGGTCACACCAGAGAATGGCATGGTTGGCATGAGCCAATCGTATGACACCTGCAGCTTAGCGAACGTCTCCGTGGAGATCACATTCAGGATGGCGCCTCCATCGATGAGAGTCTTTGCGACTGTGATATTGTTGATGGTGGGGGTGCAGATCATGGGTAGGGTGCCCACATCCCAGGTGGAAGCGGGGTGGTTGCTAGCGTCGAAGGTGATGGCGCACTGTGACCACCTAAGGTTTAGGGACGGAATCCCAGGCCAGGTGGCGGCGACCTCGCGAGTGAGCATCTTGAAGTGCTTGTTGGACGCCGGGGCCTGGGACTGCCATGGATGCAGGTTATGTCCCCTTCCACTCCTATTAGGCCCCAGTGTTATCCTCGACATAGCCCTTCCCCGGAGCACGGTGATGCAGCTTGCATGGTGTTGGCCTGATGACCCACCTGATGGGCGCCTTGACCGCCATGGTTGTTGTTCTAGCAACCCCCTTCTTTGTTTCCACCGCACCCGTTGCTCTACTCACCTCCCGACCTTCCCTTCCTCTGGATGCTGTGCAGGTCATGAAGCCTCTTGAGCTCAAAGAAGTAATTGGTGGGATGCCCATGCTTCTTGTGGAAGAGGCAGTACGAGCGGTCTACTGTTTGCCCTCGTCGTTGCCTTCACGAGGGATTTTACAATCTGGATCAACAGCGAGGATAGCGACAGTCTTGCGCTTGGGATCCTTGTCCTTGCTCCTGGAGGAGCTCGAGGCTTGGGTGTGCTCTCTGACTTGGTGAGGCTGAACATTCTACCCGCCTCCACCTTGGCACACTTTTTCCGCCATGACGAAATGTTCGGCCTCCGTTGTGAGGTTTTCACCTCGAATGCTAATCTTCTCTCTCATCCAAACAGCCTTCACACCCTCGAAGAAGGAAGGAATGACGTTGGAGTCTGATATCTTTGGGATCTTGTTGCGGACTTGGCCGAACCTCTGCAGGAACTTGAATAGGGTCTCTCCAGGATGTTAGCGTACATGGCGAAGGTCTTAGTAGGTGAGAGGGCGCTCGTAGGTCCCCTTGAAGTTGGAGATGAAGAGGGAATAGGGGGGCGACCATGAGCCGATGGATTTCTCGGGAAGGTTCATCAGCCAGGTACGGGTCGTGTCCTTCAGGCACAGGGGAACTAGTTTTCCATGACGCGGTCGTTGCCACCCATAGCCTCGATTACCGTGGTGTAGAGCTTCAGGAATTCACATGGATTGGCGGTTCCATCATAGCGCGATGGTATCTCGGGGATCAACTTGTGTAGCAACTTAAGGGTTCGCAGCATAGAAAACAAAAAAATTCCTACAATGGGAACAACTATGCACCAAGATCTATCAACTAGATACAAGCAATAGGTGGATATACACCCATAGAATACATACCCTCGAAGAAAGAATAGTGTTAACAAGGTTGTACTTGTGGATGATGTAGTCAAACGCTTGCCGATCTCAAGATCGATAAGAAGTCCATCCGGTCTAGCAGGTCCAGCACCCAGTCCAGCACCGCAAAGCAGTGGTGCATCCGTGATCGCACACACGTCCGGGTACCCCGACAACCTCCGCGCCCTCGCTCCAGCGAAGCAGCGGAAGCAACAAATCCTTCCATAAAAATCCACCGGTAACATGTATCTCGCTGATCCGAGACCATTGGGAAATTCTAAAGGGGGAGAGAGATCCTTCACGAGGAGGTGTGAGAGTGGAGGAGGAGATGGAGGACTTTTATAGGGAGTCGGGGGCACCCAAGGGGCATGGCACCCAGCCATGGTGGCTACACCCACCTCTTCCACATTCATGTGGGTGGAGCTCCCACTCAAAATGAAAAGCCTCCACTCACATAAACATGCCTCCACTCAAAAATCCACTCATATGCATTAAATTTCCACCAAATTTAATGCAAGCTCTCATTTAAATAAAACTCTTTTATTTATTTATTCAGAATTTTGTTAATTACTCTAATTAACAAAAATTCACATAAAACCCCTTACAACATTTCAATTTCACATGCAGAACCAGTTTTAGCAATTTCAACCGAAACAGTTCCGGTGTCTAGTGAAATAATTCCCACGCTTTCCTTTTTCTTTATCTGGCATATTATTTGCTCCAAATGGTGTCGCTATCCTTAAGTGTGTCACCCTATGGTTCGCGAATAATGTAGACATGATCGATACCCTCTCCGATCAATAATCAACAGCATGACCTGGAGATCCGTACTGACTCCCACACATTCAACGATGACTTCTGTGATCGTGTGAACCTTATACGCATGTAACTCAATACCTTTGTCGTGCGATATATTACATGTCCGAGATTCGATCATCGGTATCTCCGTACCTAGTTTGATCTCGTTACCGACATGTACTCCTTTTCTCGTTCCCATGATATAACATTCTATTGATCAAATCACTTGCTTGCAAGCTAACTAATGTGATATCACTGAGAGGGCCCAGAGTATACCTATCCGTCATCGGGATGGACAAATTCCACTCTTGATCCATGAGCCTCAACATAACACCTTCGTAGCACTGAACCCATCTTTATAGTCACCCTGTCACAGTGTGACGTTTGATGTTATCAAGATACTCTTTCGGTGTTAGTGATTGACATGATATCATGGTATAAGGACTAAGATTACTTCATATGATGTTATAGCAATATAAACACAATGAACTTGATCGTAATTCTATACTTCGGATGAATGTTCATCACATCATTCCAATAATGTTGTGACCTCGTTATTAACAACATTCAATGTCCATGATCATGAAACCTTTGATCATTTTGTTAATCAATGAGATAGTTTATAATAGAGGCATAACTAGGAATTTTCTATTTGTTTATTAAACACACATGTATTAATGTTTCCATATTATTACAATTATAGCATGCAAAATAAACATTTATCATAAATAAGGAATACGATAATAAAAACTTTTATTATTGCCTCTCGGGCATATTCCCTTCAGTCTCCCACTTGCACTAGAGACAATAATCTAGTTTGAAAACTTTGCATATTGAACACCTATGGCTTTCTAGCGTTCCATATACGCGATTGCAAGTGGTTAAAATAATCTACGGATCTAACGCTTCAGGTCCGTGTGTATTTGCATGTCTCTGCGTCTTCACGCATCACTCATTCTCCAATGAGATGGCATTGTATAAATTTGGTCTTTTGGTGAGACCTTTAGTTACTTAGGGTTAAATCATGTCGGTACTATTATTGTACAATATACCTTTAATGTTAGCCCGTTGTGAACCACACCTTAGTTTGATAACAAACTACTTGACACAAATGCCCTCCTTTGCTTCTACTATAGCAGTCATATACTTAGCCTTTGGTTGTAGTATCCGTCACAATGTCTTAACTTTGGAATTCATCCAAATTCATCATAGAATCTCCTTTCCATTACATTGTTCCACCCATAGTTTAAATTGAGATAAACTTAATTTGTATCTTGTGACAAAAACTACTATCATTTTTCAATGAACTGTTTCTCTCTTATACAAATGTAATATATTCTTAATTATTCCAAAATATTATAAGAATATCCTTACTATCGTTCAATGATCATTTTATGATTCATTCTGGTATATGCTCATAACACTTAGAGCATAGGACATATCTGGATGTGTACATATCATGGTATGATTGATCAAAACATTCTTGTGATTTCACTCATCAAGTGTCAAAGCACTTGAATCTTGTTTCACTAATAAAGTGTCGATACACTTGAATCTTAATTCAATTCATTTCCATGCAACAAGAACCTTTTCTCGTCGTTTCTATATTGAACTCCTTCAATATATCATATATGTATGTTTGGCACGACCATATTAGCGTCACTGTCTGTCTATGTAGACATTCATGCTAAATATTCGGATTTTGTCTAAGTTTTCATCAAAATGAAATTCTTAACCTTTGTCAATAAAAGATACATCATTTCCAATCAACAAGATGTCCTCCATATAATGTATTAGAAATATGTCTCAGCGATCCCACTTAATTTCTTGCAAATGCAAGCATCTTCATCGTCTCATGATGAAAACTCCTTTAACATTTTCATCATGGTGAAGATTCCAACTCCGCGATGCTTAATTCAACCATTTGAAGTTTGCATGCCCTTTTTAGCATCCTTTGAATTTAACAAAACCCGTTGGATCGTGTCATGCACACTTCCTAGGTAACCATTTTTTTAGAAGAACTTTGTTTTGTTTATTCATCTACCATATACCAAATTATATGTAGTGGTTGCTACTTTAATCCGTCTAGACTAAATATCGCTATAAATGATCAAATCTTGTAATAGTCAATTCCTTGAACATTGTCATAAAAACTTTATCGACATGTTGACTATTTCATAGATTGGAAACATCCATGTCTGTTTCTTTATAGATCCAAATACGACCGATAGGTTTTTACACCATTCCGGAGGGTCTTCCAAGTTCAAAAAACTTGATTTATCGTGTATGGAACTATCATGGATTTTATGGCTTCAAGCCATTTTACGGAGTCATGGCCCATCATCGCTTCTTTGCATGTAGTCGGTTCATCATTGTGAAACAATAATGATTTATTCTCAAACCTCAACATTTGATTGTTTATCCGACCTACTTGGTTCAATAGGAACTTAGACCTCCGTGACCACAACCTTTGAGGCACGTGAGCCATGAGCATTCTGGCTGCCTCCGGAACATTTTCCGGCTCTGCGCAACTCAGCACATATAGCTAAGGTTCGTTAACCTTATCAAATTTCTATTGTCCTCCCACTTAACTTTTGCGAAAAATCCTTTTTCAAGAAACTTCACGTTTCAAGCGACAAACCCTTTTGTCCTCGGTGTTATGGAGGAATAACCAATTGTTATTCGAAATATCCTACAAAGACATGCTCATCCGACTTTGGTTGTAAACATCTTACTTATGCTTAGCATACCAAAATTTAAGAAAGGACAACTTGGGGTTTACCCCAAACCATAACTTACATGGTGTCATTTCAACGGATCAAGATGGAGCTCTTTTCAGTGTAAAAGCGGTAGTCTCTAAAGCTTTAATCTTTTAACACATAATGACAGTTTTATAAATAACACCTTTGATCCAACCATGTCAAACAAGGTTTCATTACAAATCTCAAACACTCCATATTCCTATGGTGTTTCGGGAGATGCAAGTCCAGGTGTTTTGCTAAACTTGCAACTCAAATAAATCCCTTTATGATAAAATCATAAATTATTTATTTTCTTGTTACAATGATTTTCCACTTCATCTTGAAAGTCTTTGAATGTTTTCAAATATTTCATACTTCTTTCTCATTAAGTGAACATTCACTCAAATTTCCTGAGAAATCATATGAAGTTGAAATCCATCACTTACGACTATACATAATGGACTACATACATCGATATGTATAAATTCCAATAATTTAGTCATTCGTTCTTCTTTGGCCTTTTAACGAAGTTTCAATTATCCCGAGAAAAGTCTCAAAAGCGTCATTTGATCAAATCAAATACTCTGAAAATCCATGAAAATGGAGTTTCTTCATGTTTTCTTTCCAATATAATTTAAACAGTGATGTCACTTCATAAGTGATCTTCCAATCATTTGGCTTGCGACATTTTAGCATTAGTTTTATGGATGTGATTTCTCCAACTAGATTTGTAAATCATCCATCTTATATGGAATACGGTAATTATTTGAACAATCTTTGTTCTCAGAATACCTGATTTAAATAACTATTATTAAAACAAATCTTGAAGGCAAGCTTTGATGTCAATGAGAAATACAAACAACGGTTTGTTTGTTTTCGATGAACATCATCACATATTCTCTTGATAGTTACTTAGGCCATTGTGGTTCATGAATTGCGTCGTTCTATATGAAATTTCATACCAACCAATTCGGTATTCAATACCCAAGAACCACATTGTTTAACAAGAAAATAATACAACCATAACATGTATATCATCTATATACCTAAAATGGATATTTCCAATCTTTTCTTTTCTTCCAAATATATTTTATAGATTCTCTTTCAACATTTCCTTTTCCTTTTAAAAGAATCTATCAACATCAAAAGTGGCGCCATATACATGACACATAGTCCAAAGCATGTATATTGAAATACTAATGCATTTGGACTTGCACTTTGAATTAGATCACCATCATCAAATGATTGGCGTTCTTTCAAAATCCATTATTTAGTAATATTTTAGTGTAGTAAACACTTTACATACATCTTCTATTCATCCTTATCATGATGACTTTCGTGATTAAGCTAATTTAGATTACAAAGGTGAATCGTGAGTATAACGTTACTTTCCAAAACCCTTTTGGATGATTAGGATGTCTAGCATCTCCAACCTTCGCAAATTCTCATCCAATATGAGAACATACATTGTACTCTATCATATTGCAACCAAAACGTTGTTTCGGATATCATTATATCTGCCACACATTATGGTTTCTGAAACAATTATTTCAGCTCCTAGATAATCTCGATATTTAAATCAAGAATCATGGAGGCAAACATGATACTTAAGATACTAACACTCGAATTTTTACTCTCGATTTAATACTAATTATCAAATTTCACGAAGTAAACAGAGTTTGCTGAAAGTTTGCAATAGGACTCTAAACATTAGATTGACACTCAACACAATATGATACCAGTTCATAAAGTAAATATTCAGAATTCTATAATTCTATTATCTCAATTACAACTAAGCATAAGGCGGTGAACGAATGCCAATGACTATAAAAAATTATGCAAATTCACTTTTATTTAATTTATGATAAATTGAGTTCTACTAATCAAAATTAGAAATGAACTCCCACTCAAAAACAACATCCCTCGTGTCTTTTTGGTGATTACATGAACCAAATCCACTACACCAAGTCCGATCATCACGTGAGTTGGTGTAGCTTCAAAGGCGACCATCCATATGGTCATCATATCAAAACATATGACTCATGCTTTACCTTTCGGTCCGTGGTCCGAGGCCATGTCTACACATGCTAGCCTCACCAAGTAAGAACCTTAGTATTCGCGTGTGTAAAACTGTCTTATACCCGAGATATGCTCGTGGATTCAAGTACACCCGATCATCACGTGATGTATTGAAGCGACAAAACATTGTCGGTGCATACTTAAGTAAGAACACATTTTTTATCTTGATTTCTAAAGAAGGGATCATCTTATTATGCTAATAAAACGCAAAACAAGCAATATAAGATGTAACAAACATCACATGTGAAAAATGAAATGATATGGTCATTGCACTTGATCGTTATCATGTGCATCGTGGTATGATCTCCATCATTACTTTATGTGTAAGTCCAAGGTCTATGGAACTTATACGTTATGTGTGTTGTAAGAGTATCGAATTATACTTTTACTTACAACATCACCATATCATGACACTAGCCCAACAACAATCTAAACTAGATGCTTCTAATTTATACATTGCAAGTTTTACGTGGCTTAGGGCTTTCAAAGATAGAACCATTCTTAACTACGAACATGAACCACAACGAGGATAACCAAATTATTGTCAACTTTTTGCAAATTAGATATTGACTATAGTAGGAGAGACAGACACCCTCTAGCCACTAATGCAAAGCTAGTTGCATGTCAAGCTTGGAACAGGTCTCATGTGCGAGGACATGTAAAGTTTGTCCGGTCCGCTTCATACCACTATGCCACCAATATCCAAAGTACAACTAAGAAGCAGTAACATAATTATCATCACCCACATATACATATGTGTACTACCTGTGCAAAGCATCTACACATAGATCCGACTCTGATATAGCTGAAGGGTTCACATCATAGAAAACAAAAAAATTCCTACGATGGGAACAACTATGCACCAAGATCTATCTACTAGATAAAAGTAACGGGTGGATATACATCCATAGAATACATACCCTCGAAGACCAAATAGCACTAACGAGGTTGTACTCATGGATGATGTAGTCGAACGCTTGCCGATCTCAAGATCGAGAAGAAGTCCATCCGGTCCAGCAGGTCTAGCACCATCCCGTCCAGCACCGCAAAGCAGTGGTGCATCCGTGATTGAACACATGTCCGGATACCCCGACAACCTCCACGCCCTCGCTCCAGCGAAGCGGTGGAAGCAACAAATCCTTCCAGAAAAAGCCACAGGGAACATGTATCTCGTTGATCCGAGACCATGGGGAAATTCTAAAGGGGGAGAGAGATCCTTCACGACGAGGTGTGAGAGTGGAGGAGAGGGAGGACTTTTATAGGGACAGGGGGGCACCCAAGGGGCATGGATCCCAGCCATGGTGGCTGACCCCACCTCTTCCACATTCATGTGGGTGGAGCTCCCACTCAAAATGAAAAGCCTCCACTCAGATAAACATGCCTCCACTAAAAAATCCACTCACATGCATTAAATTTCCACCAAATTTAATGCAAGCTCTCATTTAAATAAAACTCTTTTATTTATTTATTCAGAATTTTGTTAATTACTCTAATTAACAAACATTCACATAAAACCCCTTACAACATTTCAATTTCACATGCAGAACCAGTTTCAGCAATTTCAACCGAAACAGTTCCGGTGTCTAGTGAAATAATTCATGCGCTTTCCTTTTTCTTTCTCTGGCATATTATTTGCTCCAAATGGTGTTGGTATCCCTTAAATGTGTCACCCTATGGTTCGCGAATAATGTAGACATGATTGATACCCTCTCTGATCAATAATCAGCAGCGGGACCTGGAGATCCGTACTAACTCCCACACATTCAATGATTACTTCTATGATCGTGTGAACCTTATACGCATGTAACTAAATCCCTTTGTCTAGCGATATATTACATGTCCGAGATTCGATCATCGATATCTCCATACCTATTTTGATCTCGTTACCGGCGTGTAATCTTTTCTTGTTCCCGTGATATAAAATTCTGGTGATCAAATCACTTGCTTGCAAGCTAACTAATGTAATATCATCGAGAGGGTCCAGAGTATATCTATCCGTCATCGGGATGGACAAATTCCAACCTTGATCCATGAGACTCAACATAACACCTTCGTAGCACTGAACCCATCTTTATAGTCACCTTGTTATGGTGTGACGTTTGATGTTATCAAGATAATCTTCCGGTGTTAGTGATTCACATGATCTCATGGTCTAAGGACTAAGATTACTTCATATGATGTTATAGCAATATAAACACAATGACCTTGATCTTAATGCTATACTTCAGATGAATGTTCATCACATCATTCCAATAATGTGTTGACCTCGTTATTAATAACATCCAATGTCCATGATCAGGAAACCTTTGATCATCTTGTTAATCAATGAGCTAGTTTATAAGAGAGGCATAACTAGGAACTTTCTATTTGTTTATTAAACACACATGTATTAACGTTTCTGTATTAATAAAATTATAGCATGCAAAATAAATATTTATCATAAATAAGGAATACGATAATAACCACTTTTATTATTGCCTCTTGGGCATATTCTCTTTCCGCAACACCACGCGGCGGAGCTCCCTGGTGAAGGCGAGGCAGCCATTGGCCTGTACTTCTTTGCCATTGGTGAGGGCAGCACGGTTCTGCTGGCCTGATGCGGCGATCTCCTCGACGAGGCAGTCCTCGTGCTCGCGCGGGGGCAAGGTGACCGCAGGGGTGAATCGATCTGGTATCTGTTGGTCGGTGGTGGAGTGGCATCGCCCAGCTTGGGGGTGTTATCGGGGTGTTGGGATGGACATGACACTACTAGGAAAACGGCTATAGGTAATCAGCACATCCGTGGCTCACATGGTTGAAGTGCCCCACGGCTAAAATAGGCGTGGCTCACCTGTGGGCAGTGCCCTACTAATAACTAGAACATCCGTGGCGCACATGACCATAGTGCGCCACAGATATGTGTGGGCCAGGGCCCTGTTGGCCACACGCCAAACTTCTGTAGAGCACTACAGCCATGTGCGCCACGGTTGTTAGGGTCATCTGTGGCGCACGTGTGCATGGTGCGCCACGAGCCGCATGCCCACCTCTGCTCAAACGGCCACAAACCTGTGGCGCACTCCGCCTAGTGCGCCCACAGGACTAAAGCATCTGTGGCGCACTCGCCTAGTGCGCCACGAAGTTTGTACTCCCCAGCGCCTTTGGGGCCGTGTGCGCCACGAATGTGTCGATTTTTTAGGACAGCACTTTATGTGCACATGTGTGACCACATCCACCACCCCACACTTCACTTTCCCTTCTTCTTCCTCCTTAGATCTAGTCGGGATCTTCTCCTTCCCACCTCAATTTCTCACACATTCACCATTTTTAGCATGTAAAACTTCCTTTGGATGTTACATAAGTAATAGAGGAGGTCTCCGGTCTCTCATCTATCTCTCCTGGCCGACGCACCTCTCCTTTCCATCTTTCTGATCGGTCTCTCATCTCGTAAGTTGTCCATGTAAGGATGTGTTCATGTGTATATGGATGATGCATGTGCTCATATGTATGTAGATGATCGATGCTCATGATGTGTGTATGTGTGGAGGATCGATGGTCATATGTGTGTGTATATGGAGAGTATCGATGATGCTCATGCATGTGTGTATGGAGAGGATAATGATATGTTCATGTGTGTATGGATCGGTCTCTCTCTCTTGTGTTTGTATGTGAACAAGTTGCCATTTGTTTTGCCAAAATGTTGATTCATTTCCATTTTGGCAAGACTTTGGCATTTCGCAAAGGTCCTAATTTTAGGATAGGTCATGCCGAAATTTTCTATCGACCATTGCATGCATGCATTCATTATGTGGTTCTAATAGACTTCAAAATTGTACCGTGTACATCGTGCAGGCAAAAATGGTCCGCATAATGAGCGAAGGCATTGTGGCTAGATTTTTGAAATGTGCGACGGCCGACATGATATGAAATAACAAGACAGATATAAGATGTCCGTGCAGAAGATGCAAACTCAACTGGGTGATCGACCCAGATTCCGGGAATCTGCAGGCGCACCTGCTCCGCCATGGTTTCATGGATGGATACACTCGTTGGATAAGCGATGACGTAGATGATGGAGACGGTGATCATCATCACGGCGAGAACGGGCGAGATGATGGAGAGGCTCTGGAGATGGTGAAGGTACGAAGGCATCGGGATGATGATGATCTAGATGCGGAGGAGCAGACGACGATGGAACAACGTCAGTCTGGGTGCGGGACCCTTATGTGCAAGAGCTGCTTCTCAAGCAGACGAGTAACGCCAGGGCTGCCGCTAGAGAGAAAGCCAAGCTTGTGCAACTTGAGAAAGACGGTTACTCCATTGTATGAAGGATGCAGGCCCGATGATACCGGTTGAATGTAACGCTCAAGGCTATGGAGATGAAGGCAAAGCACAAATTGAGCGACGCAAGCTTCGACGATATGATGGCATTCTCGCATCGTCTCCCTGAGGGAGGGGAACACATGTCCAACTAGTATCGAGGATGCCAAGAAAATCGTCCTCTCGATATACCGCACGTTAGATATCACGTATGCATCAACGATTGCATCATTTATCGGGCGAGGATGCGGAGAAAACCACATGTCCGTGTGCGGCGTGAGTCGATACAAGAAAGGGAAGAAAGCACCTCGAAAAGTGGTATGGTACTTTCCTATCACCCTCGTCTGGCGCTATTTCGGACCCTAAGGCGAAGCTCATGCGATGGCATGCGGAAAGGAAGAAGCCGGAGATGATGTGACCCAAAGGATGAGCTGCTGACGCACCCTTCACATGCTAGCCAGTGGAAAGCATTGGACCTCGAATTCCTAGAATTCGGTGGAGATTCGAGGAACATCAGGCTTGGTGCAAGCACCGATGGACTCAATCCGTTCGGTAGCTGTGAAGCACGCACTTGGCCTGTGTTTGTATGGATGTACAACCTCCCTCCATGGTTGTGCATGAAGAAGAAGTACATACAAATGAGTATGCTAATTCAAGGGCGAAACAACTGGTACCGACATCAATCATATCTCGGGCTGTTGAAAGAGGAGCTAGCCACGTTATGGGAATCTGGAGCCAATACTTACGACGCCGTCGCACAAGATTATTTCACTATGAGAGCGTTGGTCACTACGGTGCAAGACTATCCAGGTTGAGGGTATATCTCGGGGCAGGTTATCCAAGGATTCCACGCATGCGTTAGGTGCATGGATAACACAAGCTATCTCCAACTAGAGAAAGATCCAGGGTCATCGAAAACCGTGTTCATGGCGCACCGGAGGTGGCTCGGCAAGAATGATCCATGGAGAAAACGTGGAGACCTGTTCGATGGCAAATCAGAGACCCGAGGAATCCCAGAGCGTAGGAGCAGCGAAGAAGTGGAAGAGTTGCTGAAAAACTGGAAAGATTGTCCTAAGCCTGGAAAGAAGCGAAAGAGGCAGCAACAAGACAAGCCGCTGATGAAGGTATGGAAAACAAGGTATGTTTTCTGGGAGTTGCCATACTGGAAGTTTCTCCGCCCGCCTCATAGCCTCGACATAATGCATATCACGAAAAACGTGTGCGAGAGTCTGGTCGCCACCATAATCAACATGCCAGATAGGACGAAAGATGGTCCGAAAGCAAGGCACGACCTGATATTCTTGGGTATCCGGAAGGAGCTTCACGGAGGACGCACTACTCCTGATGATCAGGAAGATGACGATGATCATGAGTCGGAGACGACACAAGGTCGTCGGAAGGGTAAAAAGTTCAAGAAGAACGAATATTACTGCCCTCCTTCTTGCTTCACTCTAAGCCAGGATGAGATCAAACAGTTTTTCAAGTGCCTTCTAGGAGTCAAATTTCCTTACGGCTACGCGGGCAAGATAAGCAGATACCTAGGCGAAGCGAGAGGTTCATGGCATGAAGTCTCACGACTGCCGTGCTAATGACGCAGTACTTCGGTCGCACTAAGAGGGATAATGGACGAGCACGTCCGTGAAACGTTATTTGGCTTATGCAAGTTTTTCACGTCATCTCTAGGAAGTCGATTGGCTTGAATCAGCTCGGAAGGCTACAGGAGGAGATCGTGGTGATACTATGTGAGCTTGAGGTCTACTTCCACCCGCATTCTTCGACATTATGGTGCATCTGCTGGTCCATGTCGTGGAGGACATCGTACAACTCGGGCCGATGTTTCTCCGCAAAGATGATGGCGTTCGAAAGGATGAACGGACACATCAAAGGATACGTTATAACAGGTCCATCCAGATGGAAGCATAGCCAAGGGCTTTACGGCAAGAGTGCATCTCTTTCGCACGAATTATCTAGACATCGAGAACCACGCCGGTCTTCCGTCAGCAGACACCTTGGCAAGCTCGACGGATCTGGTCACCGAGAGGGTCGCCGATCTTGCATGCGCACTTCGATTTTCAGCCGAGACTTTGATCGAGCAAACCTCGTCGCGCCACAGATTTAGAACTGGTCGATCCTTGGGCATGTAGCACAAAAGGATAATCGAGAAGAATACAATGTGGGGCATACAGAGGACGCAGGAGAAATAATCAAAGAGCACAACTCAGATTTCACGCGTTGGTTTAGGCGGGCGCTCCTTGATAATCCCCGCATTCTTCCGACACGGAAAGATCATATTCACCTTGTCGCAGGGACCGATGCAAAACCTGGTGACCTATCGTGCGTATGATATCAACGGCTACACATTTTACGGAGGAAAAGGACAACAAGTGTGATTATCGAACTCAGCGTAACGTGAATTCTACATCGATGACAACGTGAAGGAAAGATTCTATGGAAGAATCGAGGAGATCGGGAGCTCGACTCTGTGTAGAAAAGGTGCCGTGTTCCGTGTCGATGGGCAAAGAACGTCGAAAGAGAAGACCGTATTTCACAACCATGGTTATACCCGGCAGCCAAATCCAAGGTCACGGTGCAAACGTGGCGCGAAAAATGAACCGTGGTACTGGCTACCAAAGTGGACCAATGTTTTTCATTACCGACCCGACAAAGCCTAGCCGTGTTGTCGTGAGGAGGAAAAAGGAACATCATCGGAATGGATGGAGTCGCCAATGAGCAAGACTTCACCAAGACGCGATCCAAAGATTGAAGATGACGACGACTACGATGCGAGAACATACATCACAAGAAGAAAAGGACAACCCTACCCAAAAAAGGTAGCCGCTCAAATAAGAAACATTAAAGTGCCGGGCTAAATTATTCAACCGCGACAAAGAAGGGAAAAAGATTGTAAAACGCTAGCTCAAAAAATATTGTAAAACGCGTGGTCGAAAAAAGATTGTAATATTTATGGACAAATTATTATGACATATTTGAAGCATATTTAATTTGTACCACTTTTATGACATATATTATCACTTTTGGGCATTTTTGGAATATATAAAAGTATTTTAAAAACAAAACAAAACTTTTGTAGCATATATCAGCACTCTTGGGCATTTTTGGAATATTTAAAATATTTTAAAAATAAATAAAAAGGTGGGCACCGATTCAACCAGGTGCTCACAGGTTTAGATTAGAGCAGTTGGTGGAACCAGTGGGATAGGGCAATGTTAGTTGTCTATAGGGGTGGCCGCGCCTTCTTATGTGACTAGTAGCACCGAGTTAGGCGTGCGCACCACGGTTACCAAGTGCGCACTTGGCTGTGGCGCTACGCCTAACTCGGTGCTATTAGTCATCCGTGCCACGCCCCGCGCGCCTCTTCTCCCCATCTCAGATCAGACACCGCCGATCTCAACCGTGCCCCGCCGCCGCGCTCTCGATCTGCCGCCGCTCTAGGAGGAGGACGTGGAGGAGGTGGAGCCCGAGCCCTGCCAGCTGCACGTGGAGGAGGAGGAGGAGCCACCAGTGCCACCGTGGAGGAGGAGCCCGAGTCATGCGCCGTCAAGGAGGAGGAGTCGTGGAGGAACCGCCGTCGCCAGCCCGCCCGCCCGCCGTCGTCCAGCTCCGCGCTCCCTCCTGGTGAGTCTCCTGCCGACCTCCCCTCTCTCTCTCTCCCTATCTTCCTCTCTCCCTCTCTCCCTCTCTCGCCGGCGTTGGATTGATGGGCCGTGACCAAGTCCGTGAACTGGCCCTGCAGGGCCTCGTACTTTGTAGCCACCTCCCTGAGCATCTCGCCCAGCCGCCGGTTCTCCTCGCTCACCCGCTGCAGCTCCGATTCAAGAACCGCAACCTATATAAACAGAGAACAGAAATGTTCAGTCCTAGCTCATAAACATGTACAGAGCAGGCAGAACAAGAAGAACCATGCTGTTGTTGGTTCTTGATGCGTGCTGTTCAGTACTTTCTGTTCATAAACATGTACAGAGAAGGCTGGCTGCCGATCCATGGATCCATTCTTGGCTGAACACTAAACACCTAGCTTGGTCCCGGCAGATCAGTACTAGTTGTTGTTCTGCAAGTCAATCTGAAGAGTTGGGAAGAAGAGGGGGAGGAACACTATTTTCGAGTGAGAGGACCGAATGACATTCTGTGTAGCAAGCTTCAGGTTAGGTTCAGAGTAGCAAGATTCAGGTTAGGTTTAGGTTAGGTCCAGAGTAGATGAAAATGCAATAGTAGAACAAAGATATGCAGTAGTAAAACTTGTGTTTTTTAATGCATGTCTCCTATGTTTACATTGCAGTAGTAGAACAAAGATATGCAGTAGTTTACATTGCACTCACTAACTATGAACCTGTAACTCAAGGTTTCATGAAACCAAGTTCCTTTTTCTTGTTGTATAAGAAAGTGCATTTCCTTTTGTGCATATGGACAACTGTTACACAAGTCCTTATTTGGTCCTTATGGAAAACCGAAATCGTTAAATTACCAAGGCACAAGAACCATTTGTTCCTTTGATGCATGATCGGTTAAATTACCAAGGCACAAGAACCATTTGTTCCTTTGATGCATGATCGCTAAATTACCAATGCACAAATCCACTTTCGTAGTTCTAGGCCATTCAATGGTGTAGTGGATTCGATTGATATTATGGAAGTGAAATATCCGATCCTTGATGTATCGGCATATATCATGGGTTTAGGCATGTCTATGGCCTGCTTTTCTTTATTGAATTGAAGAGTGGAACTTGATGACAAAGGGTAGGTTCTTGTGCTTTGTTATACATCCGGGATGTTCGTATATTTTGATTAATATTGGGCTTATATTTTTAGCTATGGTCTTGGGCTTATTGTAGCAGTTGTGGGCATCCATTGTGGTTAGAACAATGACATTGCTTCATTGGAATCATACAATAAGTGGCATGCTTATGTAAGATCATTCTCATTTTACCTTTACTTATTCACAAGATTTATTTTAATTGGGTTGTCATTGTTGCTTAAAGAGATAGCTTCATCATATGGCTATGCTTAAATTGATAACAAAAGTTTATATGGTTGTAATCTTTGGGACCGGATGGATGTGGTTGTGAAATGGTTTGGAAGGAAAAATAGAGTAGTGTTGGTTTTGCTACTATCTCTTTGGGACAATAGCACCTTGAAATTGTGCTTGTGCTTGTATATGAAGCACTATATTATGTGTGTATGCGTGTTCTTGTATGAAACGAGTCCCGATTTTTGCGGAATGTTGATTAACTTCCGTTTTGGCGTAAATCGGGCACTCCTAGTTTAAGAAAATTAGCAAAGGTCATGCGGATTTTTCCGTGCATTTAACCAATTATTTGTTTTTATTAGTGCAAAGATGTGTGATAACGAGGCTGGATGTTCTAAGCGCATCACTGAAGGAGAACTCGGACCTCCGAATAAACAATTGACATTCGAGGCGGCCCGGCGTCTAGAAGGCGATGAAGAATACCATCCTTCGGAGAGCGAGGATGATGAGATGGAAGACGCGAGGAAGAAGCCAAGGAAAGGCGGACGATGAAACCACCGATGGCGGCGAGGGCACGGAGTGGTAGCAACCCTCCTAAGAAGAAGCCGAAGGACGGCGCCGAACACGGTCGGCGCAGTCGGGAGGAAATTACCAGTGAGCCCATCAGGTTCCTTTGGAGCCCGCCCTTGTCGTCAAAGTGCGGTGGGCAAGTGGCGGCGATCACCGGACAACCATCTCGATCAACACCGAGAATCTCCGGCATAAAGATAATGGCCACTTGCGCACTCCTCTTGAGAAGCTGCACGCGGATACAAGTTTCCGCTAAGTATCGAACACAAATTATCATGGGAACGGTAAACAAATCCGCCCTCACAAAGATGAGCACCGCCAACTGGAGAACCGGATAAAGAAGAAGATCTATAAAGAAGGCAAAAGTCTCGAGGAGATCCGGAAGATTGACCCGCAGATCACGAAGATCAGTCCGGAGTTCAAGGAGAGGTGTGAATCCGAAGAGCCGCCAATAGTAATCGGGGAAAGGCGCGAGCGATGAATATAGGTCATCACCATCTCGGATCTGGTGGATCTGAACGCGGAGGCCAAATGGAATAAGGAGGACGAAGAGTATAGATCCAAGGGATAGAAAACCCTTTGCTAAATTCGAACCCGGCAGGTTCGAAACTTCATCGAGGCCCGTTACCATGTGGACCCAAAACCAAACAACTCACCGCGGATCCTGCGGTGAAGGAATTCGAGAAATTGTGGTAAGTATAATCTAATTACGGTGATCAACACGATTGCAATCTAATCGATGATCTAAATGATTCACCATACTTCTTCTGCAGGAGGAGGAAATTGTTGCTAGTCATGGATCCTGTGGTTCCTCATCCCGTGGGTCGGGCGGCCACCGGTGGGATAACCCTTTTAACAGGCGATGAACCGCCAAGAAAATAGAGCGATTCTGAAGCCGTCGTCGGTGGCCGTCTGGCCGCCTCGAGGGTAAGAATTGGGTGGATCATTTTGGTCCACCGCCGAGACGCATGTGGCGCCGTCGGGAAGGAGCGAGGAGGAAAAGCAGAGAGGTTCAAGAACTTAAGGCACAAGTGGCGCGGATCCGCAGATCGTCCAAGACAACTGGCAATCACCCTTACGTCCTTCCCGCCTACCTTGGTGGAGTCAATAGCGGAGTGCGGGTGGTCGAGTAGGGCCGCGTGCCGATTCAAGCATGGTCGTGACCACTCGAACAACACCGGCGACGAATCAGCGAACTACGTGTTCGTGACTCCGCCCCGCTAGCACCGCGCCCGCAAGTGTTGGTGACTCCTTCGCCATCACCGCGCGCCGGAGTACATGTTGGTGCCCCCCCCGCCATCGCGGCGGCCGGGCTCAAGCACCCGTCGGTAGGGAGAATACACCGCGCGCACCGCTCCATCAAGCAGCCCTTCCGTCTCTTGCACGCCCGTCGCCGTTTGCGGTGCGTCGACATTAGCCGATCTCGACGCCATCACGGTAAACAAATTGCTTTAATTACCGCCTTTCATGCCATCTATATATTACTCTTGTGGCATCTCGCTCTGACGACGCCGTACATGTTTTCCGCAGACGGATGTTCCTTGCACTCGCTTATGCTACGTGAACAACGAGCTGAGGGATGTTGCCAAGGGTACCATCGTTCAACCCTTGCAGCACACGTTCCACTCAAAGCCGATGCGGATAGCGTGCGTGGTTAAAATTAGTCGGTGCTAAGGGGCGACGACCGAACCTCCCATTCAACCCCGAGGCGGATGAAGAAGAGTCGTCCTCGGTTGCTTCGCTTGTTCATGCTATGGCCAAAGAGCATGATCCGTTTGGGGACGGCGGGCCATCACGCCCACAGACAATACCGCTTTGTCGTGCCGACAAGCGGTGCAAAAGCGGCAAGGCCCTCGCCGTCACCTCCACGCGGTGGGTCGGATGATCATGTTGATGATATGCACATGGCGCAGATCCGCCGAGGACTTCAAGACGGAATGATCACTTCTTGAGACTCGGTTTGGCAACGAAGAAGACCTAGCTGGTGGCCCCACGAGAAAGCCACTATCACCAAGCGTCTGCTTGGTTCTCGGAGACGCCTCGGCTTGCGCCTTCTACGAGCCGGTGATACAACCAACCGCCCTTTATTCTAAGCCCGACACACTACATAGGGCGGGTGCTCAGATATGTGCCTGCCCGCTCTCCAAAAGGAAAAAAGGCAGGAAAAGAAAATCTAGCAGCTCGAGCCAGCCGGTGGCGTCAACAATGCGAATCCGATCAGGTTTGGGACGGGCCACCAAGACCGAGGGTATTATGTGGAGGATTCATGTGGCGGGTGAGCCCATGCTACCTAAGAATTTGCAGCTTCGCCGATTCGAACTGCAGAGTGTGCATGACGGCGTCTTGACGATAGAGAGACGCCTTCTATCGGAGAAAGATCCCTCGCACCGTATTCGTGGTTAAGGTGCCACCAGCTTGGGCTTCGTCGACACGCCTTGTGGATCTGTTCTTCCCGCGGTTCGAGGACATCTTCAATATGTTCCACCTATACCGCTGCACTATACCATGGTCCGTCTCTTTCTCTCGGCCGCCGCAGATCATTAGAGAGAACACACCGGGCATCGCTATAGTGGACCCCTACTACATGCGTTACGGCTGCTTGGGTTCCCCCGCCGAACGACGTATCGTGGCCTCGTACCTAAAAAGAATCCTCGTGGCGAACAAGACAAAGGAATACATTCTCGTGCCTTACTTTCCCGAGTAAGTCGTTATTCAGTCGCCACCGTCGATTGGCTTTATTAGATCATCATCATTCTTTTTTCAACACATTCCATTTGAATTTTTTGCGCAGAGATGAACACTGCACGCTCATCTCCTTATCGCCGAAGCATTCCCTGTTGGGAATATGCCCTAGAGGCAATCATGTATGATGATATTTCCCATTGTATTCATAAAGTTATTAAGTAGTCCTTGTATAAACATCTGATGTGTATCATTGAATATGTGATTCAGTTGTGGAACTATGCATTCATGTTGTTTGTACTAAATATCCTTGGTCATTGAGGTTGTGCTGGACACACAACTTAGACCAATGTGAAAGTTGGCTTGATGACTCGGTTCCACTTGTCATGGGCATGGAGATGCTATTCCAACTTACACAGACTAGGCTAAAGAGTTTAGCGAGTCGGATTGACCCATATTGAGGAACAACGAACTAAGTTGTCATTTGTATATCTCAATCAATGTAATCCTTAGACCTGAGGTTGTTGCATAGTCCGAGTTGAGGATCACCGACTTAGGTTCTGTCAAACGCTGATCCATAATCGGGCGCTTATAAAGGCGAGTTCGGTCGACTGAGAATCAAGCTGCGTGATGTGAATAACCAAGATGGGATTTTGCCCCTCCACTCGGAGAGATATTCTCTGGGCCCTCTCGTGAGATATGATTCGGAAAGCATGGCCATGCACGACTCGGTTAAGTGTTAACCAAGGCGATCGGCTAAGAGTTAGTCGGGTGAATCACTTATCTCGGATCGAGAAGAGAGTCGGACTATTTAAGGGATGACATATATTCGCCTATAGTCTGACAAGGTATATCGTGAGGCAAAAGGGACTCAGACGTAAGTCGCATTGAAAAGGCAAGTCGTCATGACTCTTTGGTACTTGGGAATCGGTACGTTCTGCTAGGAGCCGATGCCGATTGATCGATTGTGAGTTGGACTCTAATCGTGTCCAAGTAACCATGAGCCTGCGGGGTCACACACTTAAGAGCGGGAGCAGGTTCGGATTGGATCCGAATCATATAATCTGGTCAGGTTGGACCTAAACCAGATTAGGACTGAGTTAGTGAGTTGGACTCACGGTGACTAGTTTTATATGGGCTTTAGTGAATGGGTCGCGCGAGCAGAGCCCACGTTCACTTCCTATATATAGTGGAGCAGAACCCGTAAAGGTTAATCGTTGTTCGGTTAGGTTATTCCATGTGTTGAAACCCTAGCTCCACAGTCCAGCCGCCAGTAACGAACCTAGCGATTCGCCGGCGCTCCTCCTTGTGCGTGTGGATACCAGCAGAGGTCTTTGTCGATCAGCACCGGGATGATCGGATCGTGAGGATCGCCGCATCAACCGACGCGCTTCATCGCAGTAATCCGCAACGCTGCGTCTAGTGGTAAACCTCGTGGCCTTCTACCTCAGCTAGGTCTTGGGATCACCACGTTAGAGGAAAAGTTTTGCTTTATCTGCGTGGCCCAACAAAGGGTATCGAGCGATAGCTTCTGGTTTTAGGTTCGAGATCTCGCATATGTGATATGCGGTAGGCGTAGATGAGATCTATGTGCTGTTTGGTGGTCGGTCTATGAGATAGATCGGTTTGTACGGTTGATTGGATCAACTGTACTCGGGGAATGGTAGATCTGATTTCCGTGATCATACTGCTGAGGTCGTGGAACGACATACCCCTACCGGTCGGCTTCCGCCATCGGGGTAGACTGTGACACGTAAATCCAGAAGCGATGATCGAAGATCAAAAAGTTTGATCGAATCGGAACGATGATCGGAATCCATGTTCGGATCGTAGATGAGATCTACGAATAGCGGGACCGCCGGCTTCGCCCTGTCGTAGCGCCTTAGATGTCGTTGCGAGTTTCACAACGCCGGTAGATATTGTATCTATGCATAACTTGTTTTTGCAGGAAGTTGTGAATGGTATGGTTCATGTGCATGTGATGTATGTGTGTAATCCATACGTGATCTGCGAATCACGGTTTTGTCACCAATGGAGCCTAGGTCTTGTCATTATTTTATTGTATAACGACCTCGTGTCGGATTCTCTATGTAATTTACTTTACTAAGCTAGTGTAGCTGTTTGAGAACCCGGAAGGCATGCAGGCGTTGTACATGTCGCGACATGGAGTAAGACGGCAAGTGACAAGAGTTGGCACGAGTCGGATTACAAGCTTTGTGGAGATGGAGATCGCCATGAAGAGAGCCATACCATTTCACATTATAATTGCTTTATTTTGTGTTATTGTTATGTCTCGGTTTACCTCTATTAGATAGTCGGTAAAATTTAATCCCTCAAAGAAGGTCTAGTCGGTTTTCCCGCCATGTTTGCACCATCACAAGTCGGACATTTTTGGTAGTGGGCTCATAAAATTGAGGTGCTGCCAATTCTTTCCGACTAGGTGGGTTCGTCGGACTCTTCTGCGAAACACTCGGTAAGATAGACGGGTCTATCACAACGGTTGTGGGACTCGGGAAAAGTCGGATGGGAGCCGGGGCATGTGATGCCACCCGTCCAACAGGAGTCGCATGAGATGCGATTGACAAGGAGTTGTCTACCTAGATCACTTGGCGGCTAGCGGTGATGCTAAAGCTCACTAGCCGACTTGCTTATTTAGGATCCTGAATCACTAAGTAACCATCGGAGGGGTGTTGGTTCTAGTGGGAGCATAAAATATTAAAATGTTTAATATGCTTGCTCTTTTATGAATACATGTCTTAAGTGTTTTGCATATTTTCTGTTGTAGATCATGGCACCAAGTAGCAGTCACTCTCAGATATCCGGTTTTGCATTGAGAACCATTCTTGAGAAAGATAAACTGAACGACACTAATTTTACCAACTGGTATCGAAATCTGAGAATTGTTCTCAAACAAGAAAAGAAGGACCATGTCCTAGACAACCCACTTCGGATGAGCCGAATGAGAATGCGATCGTCAGCCACCAATGCCTACCGTCGGGCTAAAGATGAGTCCACGGATATTAGGCATCTTATGCTTGCTCACATGGAACCGGACTTGCAAAAGCAGTTCGAGCATGTTGAGGCCTACGATATGATCGAAAGCCTCAAAAGTATGTTCGAGCTCAAAGCGAAGACCGAGGTATCAAGTCTCTCGTGCTTTCTGAGTTGCAAGCTTAAGGATGGTGATCCACCGAGTCCGCATGTGATCAAAATGGTTGGTTACGTGCAGTCTCGGAGAGGCTTGGCTACCCCATAAGCGAAGAGTTCGCTACGGATATAATTCTGAACTCTCTTCCTAGTGCATATGGGCAGTTCATTTGAACTACCACATGCATGGTATGGATAAGAAGCTCACCGAATTGCATGGGATGCTCAAGCAGGAGGCGGATCTCAAGAAGGGCACCACCAAGTGTTGATGGTGCGAGAATAAGGCTAAGTTCAAGAAGAGTTCTTGGACTAAGAAGAAGGCTAAGTCAGAGGAAAGCAGGCTCGGGACCTGTCCCAAGCGCTTCCTCGGGACTAAGCCATCTCCTTCACCGGATCCACTTGCTTCTCTTGCAAGGCGGATGGCCATTGGAAGAGGAACTGACAAGTACTTGGCCGACAAAGCCAAGAGTGGAGGTATGACTTCACTCAGTACACTTGTTTGCAATGTTATAGACATATATCTTGCGATGCACCTAACAGTTCTTGGGTATATGATACGGATCAGTTATTCACATCTGCAACTCGTTGCAGGGACTGGTAAGAACTAGGAGCGTAGCAAGAGGCGAGGTTGATATTCGAGTCGGCAACAAAGCAAGAGTTGCTGCGTTGGAAGTCGGCATGATGCAACTTCATTTACCTTCCGGATTCATTATGGAACTAAATAATTGTTATTATGTTCCGGCTCGGTCGAAACATTATTTCTGCTTCATGTTTGATGAGGCAAGGCTATGAGTCGAATATCAAGAATAATGGTTGTTCTTTGTATTTGAATGATATGTTTCACGGCTTTGCACCCGTCCAGGACGGGTTATTTATTTTGAATCTTGATGGTGAGTCGGTTTATAACATAAATGTTAAAAGGTTGAAACCAAATGATCTGAATATGACTTACTTTTGGCACTATCGGCTTGGTCATATAAGTTGGAAACGCATGAAGAAGCTCCATGATGATGGACTCCTAACTTCGTTCGACTTGGAGTCGTTCGAGACATGCGAATCTTGCCTACTCGGCAAAATGACCAAGACACCTTTTGCAAAGAGTTGCGAAAGGGCGTCCGACTTGTTGGGACTAGTACATAGTGATGTATGTGGACCAATGAGCACGACGACGGTGGGTGGTTATGAGTACTTCATTACCTTCACCGATGATTTGAGTAGGTATGGATATGTCTACTTAATGAAACATAAGTCGGAAGCCTTTGAAAAGTTCAAAGAATTCGAATGAAGCACGTAATCAACTCGGCAAGAAAATAAAGTTTCTTGATTCGGACCGAGGAGGCGAGTACATGAGCCATGAGTTTGATGACCATCTGAAAAGTTGTGGAATAGTTCCTCAACTTACTCCGGCTGAGAACGCCTTAAAGTAATGGTGTTTGGAAAGGCGGAATCGGACCTTGTTGGACATGGTACGATCAATGATGAGTCAGACAGATCTGCCTTTATCATTTTGGGGTTATTGTCTAGAAACAACGTTCACACTAAACAAAGTACCATCAAAATCGGTAGAAGACACCGCATGAGATGTGGACAGCAAAAAGCCGAGTTTGTCTTTTCTTAAGATTTGGGGTTGTGAAGCTTTTGTCAAGCGACTTGATCGGACAAGCTTACGCCAAGTCGGATAAATGTATTTTCGTAGGGTATCCGAGGGAAACCTTGGGTTACTACTTCTACAACCGAGAAGAGGGCAAAGTGTTTGTCGCTCGGGCGGTGTCTTCCTTGAGAAAGAGTTTCTCGGGGAGTAAGTGGGAGCAGTGCAACTCAAGAAATTCGAGAGGAATCGGCTAATAGCGAATCGGCTAATAGCGAATCGGCAAAAACCTTGGAGGTTGAGCCGATCGTGGCAATGAGCCGATAGCACACGTACTACGAAGATCGGCAAGATTACGAAGTGTTCGTGATGTGTTACTATTAGATGGTGATGAGCCGCAAATTATTCGGGCGATGGTGGGATCGATTCGAGTCATGGCTTGGAGCCATGAGATCCGAGATAAAGTCCATGGATGAAAATCAAGTTTGGAACTTGGTTGATCTCCCAGACGGTGCAAGACCCGTCGAGTGCAAATGGGTCTTTAAGAAGAAAACTGATATGGATGGAAATGTTTCAATCTATAAAGCACGCCTTGTCGCAAAGGGGTTCCGACAAGTTCAAGGAGTTGATTACGATGAGACTTTCTCGCCCGTAGCAATGCTTAAATCAGTTCGGATCATGTTAGCTATAGCGGCCTATTTCGACTATGAGATATGGCAGATGGATGTCAAAACGGCTTTCCTTAACGGAAATTTAACCGAGGACGTGTATATGATACAGCCCGAGGGTTTTGTCGATCCGGCTAATGCTGACAAGGTATGCAAACTTCAGAAATCCATTTATGGGTTGAAGCAAGCATCTCGGAGTTGGAATATTCGCTTTGATGAGGTAGTCAAATCGTTTGGCTTCATCAAGAGTGATCATGATTCTTGTTTATACAAGAAGTTTAGTGGGAACAAAGTAAATTTTCTAATATTATATGTGGATGACATATTAATGATTGGAAATGATGTCCAGATGTTGCAAGAAACCAAGGAATCATTGGAAAGGAGTTTCTCAATGAAAGACTTGGGTGAGGCAACATACATCCTCGGAATCCGGATCTATAGAGATAGATCAAGGAGGCTCATTGGATTGAGTCAGAGTACTTATTTGGACAAAGTGTTGAAAAAGTTCAACATGGAATCGTCTAAGAAGGGGTTCTTACCGATGTCCCATGGTGTAAAACTTAGCAAGACTCAGTGTCCTTCGACAACTAATGAGCGAAGTAGGATGAATGCGATTCCATATGCTTCATAGCTTGGATCCATCATGTACGCCATGATTTGTACTAGGCGGATGTTTCCTATGCTCTAAGTGTTGTGAGCGGATACCAGCTGATCTGGAGAGACCCCATCGACAATGGCTAAAAATATCCTGAAGTACTTGAGAAGGACTAAGGATATGTTCTTGGTTTATGGTGGTGAATATGAACTCAGTGTAAAGGGTTACACGGATGCGAGTTATCTTACCGACTCTGATGATTCTCGTTCGCAATACGGATACGTGTTTATTATAAACAGAGGTGCTGTGAGCTGGAAGAGTTCCAAACAAGAGACTGTATCTGCATCTACAACAGAGGCTGAGTATATTGCCGTCTCGGAGGCAGCAAAGGAAGCTGTTTGGATGAGGAATTTCCTCATGGATCTTGGTGTGGTTCAGGGCTCGTCAATCCGTTGGACGTGTATTGTGACAACAATGGTGCTATTGCACAAGCCAATGAACCTAGACAACACCGTAAGAACAAGCACATACTCATGCGGTACCACGATTCGCGATTCGTGGATCAGGTGATATCAAGTTATGTAAGGTACACACGGATGCAAATATTGCGGATCCGTTGACAAAGCCGTTACCCCACCAAGCATGAGGCGCACTGAAGCCATGGGCATTAGATGCCTAGACATGTGATGTCGGAAGATTGACTCTAGTTCAAGTGGGAGGCTGGGAATATGCCCTAGAGGCAATCATGTATGATGATATTTCCCATTGTATTCATAAAGTTATTAAGTAGTCCTTGTATAAACATCGATGTGTATCATTGAATATGTGATTCAGTTGTGGAACTATGCATTCATGTTGTTTGTACTAAATATCCTTGGTCATTGAGGTTGTCTGGACACACAACTTAGACCAATGTGAAAGTTGGCTTGATGACTCGGTTCCACTTGTCATGGGCATGGAGATGCTATTCCAACTTACACGCACTAGGCTAAAGAGTTTAGCGAGTCGGATTGACCCATATTGAGGTACAACGAACTAAGTTGTCATTTGTATATCTCAATCAATGTAATCCTTAGACCTGAGGTTGTTGCATAGTCCGAGTTGAGGATCACCGACTTAGGTTCATCAAACCTGATCCGTGAATCGCGCTTATAAAGGCGAGTTCGGTCGATCGAGAATCAAGTGCGTGATGTGAATAACCAAGATGGGATTTTGCCCCTCCACTCGGAGAGATATTCTCTGGGCCCTCTCGTGAGATATGATTCGGAAAGCATGGCCATGCACGACTCGGTTAAGTGTTAACCAAGGCGATCGGCTAAGAGTTAGTCGGGTGAATCACTTATCTCGGATCGAGAAGAGAGTCGGACTATTTAAGGGATGACATATATTCGCCTATAGTCTGACAAGGTATATCGTGAGGCAAAAGGGACTCAGACGTAAGTCGCATTGAAAAGGCAAGTCGTCATGACTCTTTGGTACTTGGGAATCCGTACGTTCTGCTAGGAGCCGATGCCGATTGATCGATTGTGAGTTGGACTCTAATCGTGTCCAAGTAACCATGAGCTCCTGAGGTCACACACTTAAGAGCGGGAGCAGGTTCGATTGGATCCGAATCATATAATCTGTCGGGTTGGACCTAAACCGATTAGGACTGAGTTAGTGAGTTGGACTCACGGTGACTAGTTTTATATGGGCTTTAGTGAATGGGTCGCGCGAGCGAGCCCACGCTCACTTCCTATATATAGTGGAGCACAGAACCCGTAAAGGTTAATCGTTGTTCGGTTAGGTTATTCCATGTGTTGGAAACCCTAGCTCCACAGTCCGGCCGTAACGAACCTAGCGATTCGCGGCGCTCCTCCTAATGCGTGTGGATACCGGCAGAGAGGTCTTGCGATCAGCACCGGGACGATCGGATCGTGAGGACTGCGCTCGCATCAACGACGCGCTTCGCCGATGTCGCAACCGCGCGTCTAGTGGTAAACCTCGTGGCCTTCTACCTCAGCTAGGTCTTGGGATCACCACGTTAGAGGAAAAGTTTTTGTTTTATCTCTGCGTGGCCCAACATTCCCACGCCACGTATTTCGACTCGGGGAGTCTAGAAAAGAAGAAAAACTACGACAAGATCAAGGAAGTTCTGGATGATGCTCTCACTCGCTTTGCCTCGACGGAAGGCACCAGCTTCGTGCGTAAGAAGGTCAAGTTCGGCAGGCACGTCTTCAACCACGTAATGAGTTCCCTCGTGAAGCAGCCGGAAAACAAGAAGAAGGAAGCCTACTACGCACTCCATCACATGAGGGCGTTCCTTGACCAGCAGAATTCTACGCCGGATCATCTCAAACAAGGTGGGCGAAGCAAAGGCCAAGATCAATGATTCGGATATTAGACAAGAGATGTATCGCATCCAGCAGCGGTTTAGCAATCATCTTCGTGATGTCATGACTGGGGATCTTCTACGGAGGAAATATCCGAATAACCGTGACATAGAAGATCGCCTAGAGATGCAGGGTGACTATAGGAAGTTCATGACGAGGCGTCCTCCCGTTCCCTAAGCCGAGCCAAGGCTTGATGTTGGCCTAGTTGTAGTTGCAAACTATAGATGACCTTTGTTGTGTGTGTGACAAGTGTACTTATCTTATTAGGTTTATGAATCACCGCTTACTTATTTTGCTTATTATTATTATATATCAATCAATGCTTGGTTTTTTGCTTACTCTTTGGTTTTTTGCTTACTCTTTGGTTCTCGGACGACAAGTGTGAGTTATTTTTGTCTTTTCGAGAATATGCCGATGATTGAAATGTCGTGGCACAATATATATGTGAATGTGCTATGACGGGATTGTCATTGTGATATGCACAAGTCCGGAATTGTGCATCCTACTTGTGACAGTCGTCATAAGCAATTCTTGTGTCCAACGACCTAGCTAGTTATATATGAGGCATGCTTTTCGAGTTATTTTGTCTTTTCGAGAATATGCCGATGATTGAAATGTCGTGGCACAATATATATGTGAATGTGCTATGACGGATTGTCGACCTTGTGATATGCACAAGTCCGGAATTGTGCATCCTACTTGGTCCGTCATAAGCAATTCGTGTCCAACGACCTAGCTAGTTATATATGAGGCATGCTTTTCGAGTTATTTTGTCTTTTTCGAGAATATGCCGATGATTGAAATGTCGTGGCACAATATATATGTGATGTGCTATGACGGGATTGTGAGCCTTGTGATATGCACAAGTCCGTGAATTGTGCATCCTACTTGGCTCACAGTCGCCATAAGCAATTCCTGTCCAACGACCTAGCTAGTTATATATGAGGCATGCTTTTGAGTTATTTTTGTCTTTTCGAGAATATGCCAATCATTGAAATGTCGTGGCACAATATATATGTGAATGTGCTATGACGGGATTGTGAGCCTTGTGATATGCACAAGTCCAGAATTGTGCATCCTACTTGGCTCACAATCCCGCCATAAGCAATTCCCGTGTCCAACGACCTAGCTAGTTATATATGAGGCATGCTTTTCGAGTTATTTTGTCTTTTCGAGAATATGCCGATGATTGAAATGTCGTGGCACAATATATATGTGAATGTGCTATGACGGATTGTCGACCTTGTGATATGCACAAGTCCAGAATTGTGCATCCTACTTGGCTCACAGTCCGTCATAAGCAATTCCTGTGTCCAACGACCTAGCTAGTTATATATGAGGCATGCTTTTCGAGTTATTTTGTCTTTTCGAGAATATGCCGATGATTGAAATGTGGCACAATATATATGTGAATGTGCTATGACGGGATTGTGAGCCTTGTGATATGCACAAGTCCGTGAATTGTGCATCCTACTTGGCTCACGGTCTCGTCATAAGCAATCTGTGTCCAACGACCTAGCTAGTTATATATGAGGCATGCTTTTCGAGTTATTTTTGTCTTTTTCGAGAATATGCCGATCATTGAAATGTCGTGGCACAATATATATGTGAATGTGCTATGACGGGATTGTGAGCCTTGTGATATGCACAAGTCCAGAATTGTGCATCCTACTTGGCTCACATCCGTCATAAGCAATCTGTGTCCAACGACCTAGCTAGTTATATATGAGGCATGCTTTTTGAGTTATTTTGTCTTTTTAGAATATGCCGATGATTGAAATGTCGTGGCACAATATATATGTGAATGTGCTATGACGGGATTGTGAGCCTTGTGATATGCACAAGTCCGAATTATGCATCCTACTTGGCTCACAGTCCGTCATAAGCAATTCGTGTCCAACGACCTAGCTAGTTATATATGAGGCATGCTTTTCGAGTTATTTTGTCTTTTAGAATATGCCGATGATTGAAATGTCGGCACAATATATATGTGAATGTGCTATGACGGATTGTTAGCTGTGATATGCACAAGTCCGAATTGTGCATCCTACTTGGCTAGCAGTCCCGCATAAGAAATTCATGTGTCCAACGACCTAGCTAGTTATATATGAGGCATGCTTTTTGAGTTATTTTGTCTTTTCGAGAATATGCCGATGATTGAAATGTCGTGGCACAATATATATGTGAATGTGCTATTAGCCTTGTGATATGCACAAGTCCGTGAATTGTGCATCCTACTTGGCTAACAGTCCTAAGCAATTCCTGGTCCAACGACCTAGCTAGTTATATATGAGGCATGCTTTTTGAGTTTGCTCTTTTGATTTAAGAGTACTTTCTATAAGTGTATCTTCATATGCGACTTTAATTATACATGTTTTTCAATCACCGGTTAGTTATTATTGTCAACTTGTAGATGTGGTACGTCGTGTACAAGGGACGGGTTCCTGAGTCTCGATGATTGGGAAGACTCACGAGACAGTGCACCGCGTTTCAGCGGCAATAGCTACAAAGGGTACAACACTATGGCGGAGGCGGAAGATAGATACACTCGCTATCTAGCGGGAGTTAGGACAAGGAACCGGATGAAGTCCTACACCTTCGTCGCGGCGGTGATCATGCTTATCTTCTTTGGTTATTTATCCCGCGTTTGTGTCTAGCTAGCTAGTTTAGATGTCTAGGCGAGCTTCCGAGCTCTAACTTGTTCGATCGACACATGTATTCGCATGTCACCAACTACTACTTTGTAACATGATCAAAACAATGTAACTTGGACTATGTATTCATGTATGAGACTTATCTATATGTATTTGTTTCAATCTTGTTTTTCATATCGTGTATTTATATATATAATTGTATATCTTGTATCTGTGTGTGTATATCTGCTGTAATATTGTATATAATCTGTATTGCATATAATCTGGCTTGGAAATTAAAAAAAAAAAATACATCTGTGGCGCACATGTTCTACCTTCTGTGGCGCACTACACCTAAAGCGCACCATGGATGTTTAGTGGCGCACTGGGTAGTGCGCCACAGAAGATCCAAGGGGTAGCGCACCATGCCAAACTTCTGTGGCGCAGGTGGTGCGCTCGCCTATCTCTACACAACCGTGGCGCGCCTAGGCGCCACGGCTGAGAGATAGCCGTAGCGCAAGGCCCGTGGTGCACTACAGGTGCGCCACGGATGGGCCTTTCAGGTGCGCCACAAACGACCATTTTCCTAGTAGTGTGAGCCTCCATCCCCCAGCGCCTTGTCCTCCTTCTGAGCCCCTGCCCCGCCATGGAGAGGGTGGCGATGTCCAGGAGCTCGGCTAGACGGTCGCACCACTTCCCATGGCCGGGCTCAACCGACGGGTGGTCCATCATTTCGTGTGCTCTTGGAAGCCTCCGGCGTGAGGCACTTAGTTTGGCTGTGTGAAGACGTGGTGTGGGAGAGCGATGTGGCTTGATTAATCTTCTTTGGTTTTATAAGTGTTGTGTGGGTGAACCTGTTCTAATGTACTAACCTTACTTGGACTAATACATACTTGTGATTAAACCCCTTTCAAGCATCCACAACTACAAGAAAGTAATTAAGATAAAAACCTAACCATAGCCTTAAACTCTGAGATCCTACACTCCCTTGTGCAATGGTTTCCTAATGGGGGTTCAGGTTTCTGTCACTCTGGCAACCCCACACTTAGTAGCCAAATACACAATGCATTCCCCTAGGCCCATAAATGGTGAAGTGTCATGTAATCGACGTTCACATGACCCCACTACAAGAATAGCACCACAACTTAAATATTAAACCATTGAATAATACCTCAACACAAATCCACTACTAACAACATGACTTCTCCCATGTCCTCAAGAACTAAACGAACTACTCACGAGACATCATATGGATCAAGATCAGAGATGATATGATGATGGATAACAATCTGAACATAAACAATAATTCAATGGTTCCACTCACAAGCATCAACTACAATAGTAATCAACACCGGGAAAGTTTCCCCTAAGAACTATGCAAGATTCAACTCAATTGTTACAGCGGGATGGAGTGATGATGATGGTGCTAGTGGAAATGATGGTGTGGATGATTGTCACATCCCAAAATTTTCCAAATTTTGAAATGTGAAAAATAAACAAACAAAATAAAATTTTGTTGAAATTTAGGGTGAGAAGAAACTTTTGATTCCAATTGGAAACATCAAAACCTATTTTGATCAAATAAAATCCTAAAGGGATTTAAAAAGATAAATAAACAATAAAGTTAAAATAGTTGGAAGCACTATTTTTAGATCTTTTAATAAAAAGATTTGATTTTCAAAAGCAAAGGTAGAATTATAAATAAGGATTATTTTATAGAGCCAAATTAAATATTGGCCAAGCTTTTGAAATAAAATATTTCTATTTGATAAAAAGAGTAAAGGTTTATTTAAATAAAATAATGAGGATTTATTAATATCCAATTTTATTAAAGTAAAGGTTTTTCCATTTTAAATAAACACTAAAAACTTGTTAAATTATTTTAAATAAGATTTCCAAGTGTTTTTGTTTTTCAAATGAAACCTACTGAAAAGGTTTTGGTTTGGTTTAGATTTCAAATAGAGTTTTTAAAAATAAATTAAACCCTATTTGAAATTAATGACTAAGGTCTATTTATTTAATTATTAATGCATCCTAAAAAGAATAAAAATTAATTTACTTTGGACTTTGGATTATGTTGTTAAACAGAATTAATCTATACCTAAAGTTTGGTGGTGGTTTGATTTGAATTGGAGTTTGAATTATTTGTTTGAAAATCAAACAGAAATTCATATTGGAAAAAGAAAAAGCTTTTAGAATAAAAAAAAGTGAAACAAATAGACCCAACCCAACTGGCCCAACAAGGCCCAGTCCATCCCACCTACTCACCCCACGCGTGAAACGTTTTTCACTGAGTGATCAACCCGCGAATTCACGGAGCAGTGGACCCTGTGCCCCCTCTCTCTCACTGTCAGCACGGTCCCATGCCAGCACGTCGTCGTTCTCACCCGCCGTGACCGTTTTCCCCCTCGCACCTTGGCATTGCTGCTTTGAATCCGCGGCGTGAATTCACATCAATGCGCGAGTAATACTCGTCCGTGATCACGCACAATAAATCGCCTCGCCCTCCTCCTCATTTTCCCCCAGACGACGTCCACTCTCTGCCACCGGGCTGCCCCAATTGCCCGCTGTAAACCTCCTATTCCGACAAGCTTTTCCGACAAAATCCTGCATTGTCCGACCTCCCCTTGCCCTCTGGACTCCACGAGCGTGCTCACCACGCCCTCACGAACCTTCCTGTGCCTCCCACTCGCCCGCGCGTGCCCCAGGAGCTCGCCTCGGTCTGCCTCTGAGCATCGCCGCGCTCTGCCGAATCTCCGGTGAGTCTTAGCCCTCAACCTCATGCGCGCCTCGAGTTGCGACTTACGCCATTTTGTTCACCTGTTTCCTGTGCATCTCCAGGTGCCCTCCAATAATCTGCGCGTGGCCTACAAGCTCGCCTCCGACTTCAACAGAGAGCATCCGTCGCCAGGAGCTACTCCGGCGAGCAATCCCTGACATCACCGTGAGCCCCTTGCCTCCTCGCGACCATGTTGAGCATCGCCATGATCTCCTGATCACGGTGAGATACTTCCCTCCTTCCCTTGCTTCATGTATCGCCAGAACCGCCGTTAGCCGAGCGTCGCCACCGCGCGCTGCCGTCAAGCACCGCCAGTTCCTGGTCATAGCGTCGTAGCCGTTAGATCATCATCCAGCGGATACGATAGAACGTAGTCGAAGGGGTATGAAATCATCAGTGCCGCATGATTTGTTTTGATCCAACGCCTCACAGAGCGCAATCCGCATGAACCGGTACTAGCGAATAGGAGCAAGCCACGTGGCCCTGTCCATTTTAATAAAAATATAATTGATCTATTAGTTGTTCAATTTTGTAAAATTCATAACTTCAATTCTACACGTCCAAATTTTGCAAATTTTATATCAATGGAATCAGCAAGACAAATCCTACCCAATCATGCATTTTGTTTAATGTTTTGCTTCTGGAAAATTGGTTGAATTTGCAGAAACTTGTGTAGGCTTATTTTGAATATGAAAATTGTTCTAATGAAATCTTTGTAAAATGGTTTGTTTTGAACCTACTGACCCTAGGAACCAACTTATGGGTTTAAAAATGTTTTATGTGAAGTTAAGGAATAAATATTTGAATTAGCACATTTCTAGTCAAATAAAAATATTGTTTTTAGTTTAGAAAAGAATTTTGAGTAAAACCTTTGGAATATTGTTTTTGAAACATGCATGATAAGGACTACTATATTTTATGCTATGCTAAATCCTAATAGGATACCCTTATATCTCCCTTAGTGAAAAAATGGTAGATGTAGTAAGCTTAGCCCTGCTATATATTTGGGATGGGATACATGATATGATTATATGAAGAGTTGAAAATATTTATGTTTTATATAATAAAACAAGTACTCAATGAACCACCTGGGTGGACAAGGATACTCAAGTTTGGACAAGGTGGCAACAAAAGGAACCATGTTTATATGGCTATCTCTTTTTGTATGTGCACTAGAAGAAAACCACCCAGGGACTTAGAGATTGAACATGTTTCTCGTGATTGGCTTCCGTGGTACCACATGCTAAATGGGCTCGCTTAGTCAACTACATAGTGGAAGACCCATGCATTGGCATCTTCAGTTAACTAGAATTGTGTAAGGGAAATTTATCCCTACATTGGTGCCTGGTTGACAAGCTAGCATTGTGTATTGGGAGGACTCCTATGGAAAGACTTTGCCACATTCTCAATCTACAAGACTCCATCTTGGTGAGTACTTATCCAATGCCACCTTGGTGGCATCAAGATGAGATTGTGTCATGTGGGTAAAGTGTACAACTTCTGCAGAAGATCAAAATTCTAAGTACTTAGTCGTGTCCCCGGTTATGGACAATACTGAGCAACTAAGGCCTGAAGCTATGGAAGATCTCGACATTCCAATTTCTCAAAGTAAAACTTGATGGTGACAAAAAGGGATTTGAAGCACTTGGAGTTTTCCAAGGAGTTTAGAAAGATTTGACAAAAAGATCAAAGCTATTTTGAAAAGATAGGATAAAACTATATTGCTTTCTGCAAAAGAGCCTAAACCCTACTTAGCCAAATATGCATGTAATGATAGGATCCACTTATTTCTACATAGTAGTGAAACTTGCCAATACAATTCAAATGTATTGACCCTTGTGGATGCAACTTATTATGTTGCAGGTTTGTTTGATGTTAGTGAAGTTTATTGATTATGATTACAAGTCTACAACCAACTTGACTGCCTGTGGCACTTTGAAGATGAAGGACCCCATGCTATTGTTATATTCTGCTGCATTGTAATGAAATAGCCAAATGAGCTATGTAAGATGTAATAAATTATTTTATTCCTGGTTATAAAGTGGTATTATGACCTTTGTTTCTTGATATTACATCTTAACTGTGGATGCTAGCTATTGATCCAGGGACTAGCATTGTAAATACAGGGATCTCTAACTTATTAAATTTTGGGAACCTTACAGATGGTATCAGAGCACTGTGTTGCCTGTAGAATTGTAACCCTAGGATTGGACAAAACCCCTTAGAAAAATAGGAGTGGTATTTGTTCCAAAACTTATTTACAAACAATCTTGTAAACTCTTTCCTCAACCTTTTGGTTTTGATTCTACATCTCTTCCTTTTCAACTTGATGGACAAAGCCTTCACCATGACCAATGACTTCCACTCTTGTTCCACGAAAGATTTCAACTTAGACATCACTAAGGACTACAAGTGAAAAACCAAGAGACATTAGATTGCCTACCAACTATCTAAGACATTGATATCAAGGTAAAGTATGGATCATATTGACCTATGAGTTATGATTATACTAAGTTATTTATTTCAAGAAAACTTGTTGTTTCCTTCAACTCATGAGTTAAGCACATAAGTTGTTAAGTGAATGGTTGCTTGTTGATTGCTTGATTGTTTGATTGAACTTGGTTGTTTTGAGTTGTGTGTTAGGACTTCTTAAAACCTATCCATCATTACTCATCCCTATCAAACCACCAGATGCCTCCCTGTCGTGCCAACCCCAGCCAAAACAACATCACTCCTGAGATGCAGCAGATGATGACAGCTCAGACACAACTGATGCAGGAGATGACCACGTTCATACAGAATCAGAACAACAACAACAACAACAACAATCAGAATAATCCTCCAGCACTTGATATGCTCACCAAGTTTCTGAAACTTAGGCCTGCAAGGTTCTCTGGAACAACTGATCCAATGGAAGCCAATGACTGGTTACGTTCGGTGAATAAAGACTTAGTTACTGTTGGCTGCACCGATGAAGAAAAAGTAAGGTTTGCAGAATTTCTGCTTGAAGGACCAGCAGCAACATGGTGGGACAACTTTCAGATCACCACTCCCCTTGAAGATGTGACTTGGTCTATTTTTGAGGATGGTTTCCGTACAACTCACATATCAACTGGAGTGATGTACTTGAAGAAAAAGGAGTTTCACAATCTGAAACAGCGTCACCTTAGTGTGGCTGAGTATATTGAAGAATTCAACAATCTGGCACGCTATGCACCAGATGAAGTTGATACAGATGTTAAGAGAAAGGAGAAATTTCTTGAAGGACTTAATGATGAGTTAAACCTGCAGCTAGCTGTTGCCTATGTCCCAACTTATCAATCACTCTGTGACAAAGCCACCATTTTGGAAAACAAGATGAATCAAGTTGAGAATAGAAAGAGGAAGCATTAACTCAAGCATCACTCAGGATCATCACAAAAGAAGCATTCATTCAAAAAGAGCAAGGAAGATTCTGAACCACATCAGTATCACCACAACAACAATGGAAGTGATAATAATGGAAATGATACTGACAATGGAGATGACCTTGGTCAGAACCAACATGACACTTACAGGAAGAAAGATATTAGCCAGTTGCAGTGCTATAATTGCAAGGAACTTGGACACTATGCATCAGACTGACCTGAGAAGAAAAAGAAAAAGGATGCTAGAAGAGCCAATGGAAATGACACCAATGTGACCCAGAAAGGACATGTGAACCACATTGGCATGAATGGAAACTTTGAAGAGATAGAAGAAGTGGATGTCAGGAATTACTAAACTCAGAAGAGTCAAATAAGGAATCCTTGTCTGGATATCAAGTGTTGAACCCATAGTCAAGTGAACTATCAATGTAATCCTATGAGATTTATTTTAAGGGTGGTAGTACCCTAGTTTCCTTGAAGCCAACTTGTAACCTTAGCCTTCCCAAATCTCGGGACGAGATTTATTTTAAGGGTGGTAGCCTGTCACATCCCAAAATTTTCCAAATTTTGAAATGTGAAAAATAAACAAACAAAATAAAATTTTGTTGAAATTTAGGGTGAGAAGAAACTTTGGATTCCAATTGGAAACATCAAAACCTATTTTGATCAAATAAAATCCTAAAGGGACTTAAAAAAGATAAATAAACAATAAAGTTAAAATAGTTGGAATCACTATTTTTAGATCTTTTAATAAAGAGATTTGATTTTCAAAAGCAAAGGTAGAATTATAAATAAGGATTATTTTATAGAGCCAAATTAAATCTTGGCCAAGATTTTGAAATAAAATATTTCTATTTGATAAAAAGAGTAAAGGTTTATTTAAATAAAATAATGAGGATTTATTAATATCCAATTTTATTAAAGTAAAGATTTTTCCATTTTAAATAAACACTAAAAACTTGTTAAATTATTTTAAATAAGATTTCCAAGTGTTTTTGTTTTTCAAATGAAACCTACTGAAAAGTTTTTGGTTTGGTTTATATTTCAAATAGAGTTTTTAAAAATAAATTAAACCCTATTTGAATTAATGACTAAGGTCTATTTATTTAATTATTAATGGATCCTAAAAAGAATAAAAATTAATTTACTTTGGACTTTGGATTATGTTGTTAAACAGAATTAATCTATACCTAAAGTTTAGTGGTGGTTTGATTTGAATTGGAGTTTGAATTATTTGTTCGAAAATCAAAACAAAAATTCATATTGGAAAAAGAAAAAGCTTTCAGAATAAAAAAAGTGAAACAAATAGACCCAACCCAACTGGCCCAACAAGGCCTAGTCCAGACCACCTACTCACCCCACGCGTGAAAAGTTTTTCACTGAGTGATCAACCCGCGAAGTCACTGAGCAGTGGACCCTGTGCCCCCTCTCTCTCTCTCACTGTCAGCACGGCCCCACGCCAGCACGTCGTCGTTCTCACCCGCCGCGACCGATTTCCCCCTCGCACCTCGTCGTTTTTGCTTTGAATCCGCGGCGTGAATTCGCATCAATGCACGAGTAATACTCGTCCGTGATCACGCACAATAAATTGCCTCGCCCTCCTCCTCATTTTCCCCCAGACGACGTCCACTCTCTGCCACCGGGCTGCCCCAATTGCCCGCTGTAAACCTCCTATTCCGGCGAGCTTTTCCGGCGAAATCCTGCGTCGTCCGACCTCCCCTTGCCCTCTGGACTCCAAGAGCATGCTTGCCACCCCCTCACGAACCTGCATGTGCCTCCTACTCGCCCGCGCGTGCCCCAGGAGCTCGCCTCGGTCTGCCTCTGAGCATCGTCGCCCTCTACCGAATCTCCGGTGAGTCTTAGCCCTCAACCTCATGCGCGCCTCGAGTTGCGACTTACGCCATTTGGTTCGCCTATTTCCTGTGCATCTCCAGGTGCCCTCCAATAATCCACGCGTGGCCTACAAGCTCGCCTTCAACTTCAACAGAGAGCATATGTCGTCAGGAGCTACTCCGGCGAGCAATCCCTGGCATCACCGTGCGCCCCTTGCCTCCTCGCGACCACGTTGAGCATCGCCACGATCCCCTGATCACGGTGAGCTACTTCCCTCCTTCCCTTGCTTCCTGTATCGCCGGAACCGCCGTTAGCCGAGCGTCGCCGCCGTGCGCTGCCGTCGAGCGCCGCCAGTTCCTGGTCATAGCGCCGTAGCCGTTAGATCATCATCCGGCGGATAAGATAGAACATAATCGAAGGGGTATGAAATCATCAGTGCCGCACGATTTGTATTGATCCAACGCCTCACAGAGTGCAATCCGCACGAACCGGTACTGGCGAATAGGAGCAAGCCACATGGCCCTGTCCGTTTTAATAAAAACATAATTGATCTATTAGTTGTTCAATTTTGTAAAATTTATAACTTTAATTCTAAACGTCCAGATTTTGCAAATTTTATATCAATGGAATCAGCAAGACAAATCCTACCCAATCATGCATTTTTTTAATGTTTTGCTTCTGGAAAATTGGTTGAATTTGCATAAACTTGTGTAGGCTTATTTTGAATATGAAAATTGTTCTAGATATATTTTTAAGATGAAATCTTTGTAAAATGGTTTGTTTTGAACCTACTGACCCTAGGAACCAACTTATGGATTTAAAAATGTATTATGTGAAGTTAAGGAATAAATATTTGAATTAGCACATTTCTAGTCAAATAAAAATATTGTTTTTAGTTTAGAAAAGAATTTTGAGTAAAACCTTTGGGAAATGATTTGATTCAAACCTTCTAACCCTAAACAGAAAGTTTTGAGAATTAAAATATATTTGGTGAACCCTTTAAAGAATATTTCTTTGCTAAAAGCATTTTCCACCACATAAAATATTGATTTGATTTAAAAATGGTTTTGAGATAAAACCTCTTGCAAATGGTTTTACTACTTTAGTAAAAGACCATTTTGAACTTTATAATGTTTAGAGCCTAGTAGAAACCACTTTTTAAATAAAACTATCTTTTGCATGCTTGCATGCATGACCTTGTTTTTGTTATTTTATGTGTGAGAAATGGTTTGAATGCTAGTTGAATTTGTGTTTACTTGATTGAATTGTAGTGAAGTTAGAAGAGTGTGATATTTGCAAGATCAAGAAGTGAACCAACATTCTCTACTAAAAAGTCAAGTGACACTATCATCCAAGTCCTACTATTTTCATTACACTTAGTGGATTTTTGAAACATGCATGATAAGGACTACTATATTTTATGCTATGCTAAATCCTAATAGGATACCCTTATATCTCCCTTAGTGAAAACATGGTAGATGTAGTAAGCTTAGCCCTGCTATATATTTGGGATGGGATACATGATATGATTATATGAAGAGTTGAAAAGATTTATGTTTTATATAATAAAACAAGTACTCAATGAACCACCTAGGTGGACAAGGATACTCAAGTTTGGAGAAGGTGGAAACAAAAGGAACCATGTTTATATGGCTATCTCTTTTTGTATGTGCACTAGAAGAAAACCACCCAGGGAATTAGAGATTGAACATGTTTCTCGTACAGTGGCTTCCGTGTACAGCCACATGCTAAATGGGCTCTGGCTTAGTCAACTACATAGTGGAAGACCCATGCATTGGCATCTTCAGGTTAACTAGAATTGTGTAAGGGAAATTTATCCCTACATTGGTGCCTGGTTGACAAGCTAGCATTGTGTATTGGGAGGACTCCTATGGAAAGACTTTGCCACATTCTCAATCTGCCAGTACTCCATCTTGGTGAGTACTTATCCAGCGGCCACTGGTGGCATCAAGATGAGATTGTGTCATGTGGGTAAAGTGTACAACTTCTGCAGAAGATCAAAATTCTAAGTACTTAGTCGTGTCCCCGGTTATGGACAATACTGAGCAACTAAGGCCTGAAGCTATGGAAGATCTCGACATTCCAATTTCTCAAAGTAAAACTTGATGGTGACAACAAGGGATTTGAAGCACTTGGAGTTTTCCAAGGAGTTTAGAAAGATTTGACAAAAAGATCAAAGCTATTTTGAAAAGATAGGATAAAACTATATTGCTTTCTGCAAAAGAGACTAAACCCTACTTAGACAAATATGCATGTAATGATAGGATCCACTTATTTCTACATAGTAGTGAAACTTGCCAATAAAATTCAAATGTATTGACCCTTGTGGCTGCAACTTATTATGTTGCAGGTTTGTTTGATGTTAGTGAAGTTGATTGATTATGATTACAAGTCTACAACCAAGATGACTGCCTGTGGCACTTTGAAGATGAAGGACCCCATGCTATTGTTATATTCTGCTGCATTGTAATGAAATAGCCTAATGAGCTATGTAAGATGTAATAAATTATTTTATTGCTGGTTATAAAGTTGTATTATGACCTTTGTTTCTTGATATTACATCTTAACTGTGGATGCTAGCTATTGATCCAGGGACTAGCATTGTAAACACAGGGATCTCTACCTTATTAAAGGTTGGGAACCTTACAATGATGATGATGATCCCGATGAGTCTAAATTGATGATGGTGTTGATGGCAACGATCTCCCCTCTCCGGGAAGGAATTTCCCCGGTAGAAATCTGTCTGCCGGAGAGATCTTTCTCTCTCTGTGTTTTCCGCCCCGCAGAGGAGGCATAATCTTTCTGTGGTCGCTCCCCCCGACTTTAGGGTTTCGAGGAGAAGATGTAGGCGAGAGAGCAGAGCCAGAGGTGGGCCAGGGTGGCCACACTCCCTATAGGCGAGACCCAGGGTGGCTTGCGCCTAGGGGGTGTGGGCCCCCTGTGGCCCAACTCCGCCTCCCCTTCTAGCATCCTTCGTCTTCTGGGAAAATATAATTTTCTATAGTTTTTCTGGTATTTTTCTGGTCTTCACAAAATTGCATCAAAACACCGCTTTTTCTATCAGAATCCTGACTCCGGCAGTTCATCCTCCAAGATTCATCCAACATGCAAAACAAATGAAAAGACATAAGTAACACATCTTTATATGAAATATATCAATGAATAGAGGCAAATTATGATATAGAATGGTGATGCAAATTGGACGTATCAACTCCCCCAAGCATAGACCTCGCTTGTCCCCAAGCGAAAACTAAGCTCAATAAACATGTTCACAGGTTTATGTAGTGAAGTGTCAATAAAATAATATGGACAATAAGCATCACACTTACCAATACACAACTCATAGTAAAAAGCAACTCAGCATTATATAAATTAGCTTGCAACAAGTAAGGGAGTCACAATAAAGATGCATAAAGATAAATCATAATTGGGATTGCAAAACTTTGTTCTTGGTCAGAGAATAGTTGGAAAACAGTTTTCAAGAAAAGCTATTGTAAAGAAGTTTAAAACGGGAGTACTCTTTGCTCAAACATAAAAGGTTTTTCACAATGATGGCTTTCAAAGTAATACTCATTTAGATAAGAGTCTTGTGCAAACAAGGAAGAAAAAGAACATAATTGAATAAATCATCATATGAATGCTTGAAACACAACAACTCAAATGCTTGCTGGAGATAGAAAGGAGTAGGTTTACTGACTCAATTTAGAAGTAGAAGAAAGGCCATTCATAGAGGGAAGCAGGGATTTCAAGATCATAAAGAGCTTTCAAAAGATTATGGTACTTACTAGCTTTGAGCTCTCATTGCCCCTATCGTAAGCATATTGAGGTGATTAAGGTTAAAGTGAACAAAGATGGAGTATATTCTTGACATAATATAAGTTGGCAATCTCATGTCCCTTGAGTACGAGGGCCGCTACTCATGCTACTCAACTTTAGTTACCGGTAAGTTCTTTTCATAGTAAGTACATGTGTATCATAGAGAACCGCCAACGGGGTACCCCTTGCACATGATACAGGAGCTATCCCATATCAAAATGACAAGGCAAGCAGACAGTGAGCATCTCAACAATCTCTTATTTACCATGGGAAAATGGTTCTTCTTTTTTCTCTTTCCTCTTTTAAATATGTCTCTCTTTTTATATAAGAAGAAAGCTTCATAGATTTCTCACTATGGTAATGCTGCAAGTTTCCACCATGATTAGGCATGGCTTAGGCTAGCGGACCCGACGTTTCTCTAACACACATACATAACTCCATGGACTTACAAGCTCCCCTTTTATTTCACACCGACGACATCCGCAAACAAAATAGCATGATATCAACTATGTACAATGTACATGTGCAATGTTGAAAGCATTCCCTGTGACAGCACGGTTCTGCTAATCCCAACATATAGGTGCAAGCATAGACAACTTCGATGACACAATGGTTCAAGTTTATTAGGGGCAAGAAAATAAGGTGTGCCATCAAGTTCGTCAGAGATTTACTAACTAGTTTTCACATAACAAAATAATTTTTAATTCGAAAGATAGATGAAGCTTGAGAATTTACTAGGAATAGCAATAATGCTAATAGGCAGGTATGGTGGACAAAAATGGCATAGGTTTTGGTTTTGGATGCATGAGAAGTGATCCCTCTCAGCACAGGTTTTTGGCTAGCAAGGCTTGGTAGCAAGCAAAAGAGTTGAAGGAAACAAGCAAACATACAAGTAATAAAGTCAAAACATGCAATCTTCCTTGAAGACACAAAAGATCTTAAATAAAGAATACTAAGCTTATGAGCCAATCAAAAAAGAAAATAAATGATACCAAATACCTGTAAGATTTTCTCTTTTCCTTCCAAACCTCAAAAAGTGTTGCTATTGACCAGAGCTTGGTTTGCCAAAACCAATTTAGATCTACTTGATGCTCCCAAAGTGATACCAATATTGATCAACAAGATCAATCATATAATAGAGATTGCAAACTAAAATAAGAAGTGCAAAAATTAAAAGATGAAACTTCTCATTAATATTCCATAAAGGCACTCACACCAAGGGATACACAGATGACCAACTAAAGGAGAGATACTTCCACAATGCAAACAAACCTATCTCTACCCAAGATATGAATCTACTAAAAAGGTAAAAAGATAAAATATAATGATGTGATACCGTGGCACTCCCCCAAGCTTGGAACAAGCCAAGGGGATGCCAAACCTGATGACAAATTACTCCTTCGGTGGTGGTGGTCCCTTGTCATCGTCAAAATTCCAAGGTAAAGGCTCCCCATCCAAAAAGGATGTCTTGGTCTCAAATATCCTAAAACTAGCAGCAGAGCTTATGTGTTTAAACCTAGCCTCATACTCACAGTTTTGTTTTTGTATGTCATAGAGTTGTCCTTTCAATTGAATGGTGGTTTGAATGAGTGAAAGGATTTAATCTCAAAGCTCAGCAACCTCCTCCTTGTGCTTGGCGATGAGTTCTGAACTCATCTTATGGATGACGTCCACTTCGCGTTCCGCCATCTTCTTGTACCCAAAAACTTCCTGCTCCAGCGCTTCCATCCTATCTTCCAGACCGCCTTCTCCTTTAGGGCCTTGTACTTCTTTTATCTGTACCATCCCATCCTTGAGTAACAACTCCTTGGGGTGAATCTTCAACTCATACATGTACGGGTTGATGACATCCGCGGAGGAAACCTCCATGGGTGATCCAGAGGAAGACATTGTGGATCCAAAACTGAGAATCTGCATGACAGAAACAGATCAAAACAAAAACACGACGAGAACACGATATACGAACCTCGGGGGATCCGGGGGGTTATATATTACGACGTTATGTGACATAAGGAAGTTACTGTGCGAAAACGAGGCGGGGACGGACTCTACGGGGCTCACACCACTGGTGGCGTGGCCAGCTGGGGCCCACGCCACTGGTGGGTGTGGCCCACTAGGGCTCCGTTTCCTCCTCTGTTCCGTCTCGTAACCTTCCATATGTGATAAACGCATAAAAATATAAAGAAAAAGGTTTTTCGTGAACCTTCTATTTTCACCACTTTTACCTATTCAAAGACAGACTCTGCAGATTCTGGTGTTTAATTTCTGATAATTTCTTTTAGAGTCACCATTTGAATAATATCAACATCTTCATTATTAGAATCTCCAGAAATATAATGTTTGAGCCTTTGACCCTTCACCACCTGTGTAGTGTTGTCCTTCAAGGAAGATATTTTAATAGCCCCCAAACGATATACCTCCTCAATAATAAAAGGTCCTTCCCATTTTGAGAGTAGTTTCCCTGCAAAAAATCTAAGACGAGACCTATACAAAAGAACTTTCTCACCAACATGGAACTCCCTTTTGAGAATTATCCTATCATGCCACCTTTTTACCTTTTCCTTAAAGAGTCTAGCATTTTCATGTGCTTCACTTCTCCACTCATCTAAGGTACTTAAGTCAAGTAGTCTTTTCTCACCAGCAAGTTTAAAATCTCTATTCAACTATTTCGCTGCCCAATAATCTTTGTGTTCTAATTCTAGAGGCAAGTGGCAAGCATTCCCATAAACCATTTTGTAAGGAGACATTCCCATATGATTTTTTATAAGCAGTTCTAAAGCCCATAAAGCGTCATTCAACTTTTTAGCCCAATTTTTCCTAGATCTATTACCAGTCTTTTGCAAGATAGATTTCATTTCTCTATTTGAAAGTTCTACTTGCCCTCTGGTTTGGGGTTGCTAAGCTGAAGCAATTCTATGGTTAACATCATATTTAGCAAGAGTCTTCCTAAAACCACCATGAATAAAATGAGAACCTCCATCAGTCATGAGATATGTAGGCACACCAAACCTAGAAAAAAATTAACATATTTAAGCATTTTTAAAAAGGTCTTACCATCAGCACTGCTTGTAGGTATGGCTTCTACCCACTTTGTAACATAATCAATAGCAACAAGAATATGAGTATACCCTTTTGAAGGAGGAAAAGGACCCATAAAGTCAAATCTCCAACAATCAAAAGGTTCAATAACAAGAGAATAATTCATAGGCATTTCATTACGTCTTGAAATGTTACCAACACTTTGACATTCATCAAATGATAAAATAAACTTCCTTGCATCCTTGAAAAGAGTAGGCCAATAAAATCCAGATTGTAAAACTTTTTGTGCAGTTCTATCCCCAGCATGATGTCCTCCATAAGCACTGCCATGACATTTTCTCAACATCTCTTGATTTTCATACTCTAGAACACATCTTCGCATAATACCATCTACTACTTCTTTATATAAATGTGGGTCATCCCAAAAGTAATGCCTTAGATCAGAAAAGAATTTCCTTCTTTGCTGGGCTCTAAAGGTTGGAGCCAAATACTTGGAAACAATAAAGTTAGCATAATCAACATACCAAGGACTCTATTGCGAGCTTACCCTTATTGCAGCCAACTATTCATTTGGAAAACTATCATTAACAGGCATCAGGTCAAAAGAAATATTTTCCGAACGAGATAAATTATCAGCAACAGGATTTTCAGCACCTTTTCTGTCTACAATATGCAGATCAAACTCCACATCAATTTAATAAGCCTAGGATTAGCGTCTTTCTTTGTCATAAGGTACTTAATAGCAGCATGATCAGTATGAATGGTAACCTTTGAATCAACAATACAAGGTCTAAACTTATCGCAAGAAAAGATTACACCTAAGAACTCCTTTTCAGTAGTAGCATAATTCTTTTGGGCAGCATCTAGAGTCTTGCTAGCATGATGAATAACATTCAACTTTTTATCTACTCGTTGCCCAAGAACAGCACCCACAACAAAATCACTAGCATCACACATAATTTCAAAGGGTAAATTCGAATCAGGTGGTTAAGCAATGGGAGCAGTAGTCAAATCTTTCTTCAAAGTTTCAAAAGCTTCGAGACAATCATCATCAAAAACAAAAGGTACATCTTTTTGAAGAATATTAGTAAGGGGCTTTGAAATTTTGAAGAAATCTTTAATAAAACTCCTATAGAAAACAGCGTGGCCAAGGATACTACGAATACCTTTTATATCCCTAGGGAAAGGCATCTTCTCAATTTCTTCAATTTTGGCTCTGTCTACTTCAATACCTCTTTCAGATATTTTGTGTCCAAGAACAATCCCTTCATTATCCAGGAAGTGGCATTTCTCCCAATTAAGAACAAGATTAGTTTCTTCGCATCTCTGCAAAACTTTATCAAGGTTGTGCAAACAATCATCAAAAGAAGATCCATAGATAGAGAAATTGTCCACGGAAACTTCCACAATTTTCTACACAAAAACCATGAAAGATAGCAGACATACATCTCTAAAAGGTAGCAGGAGCATTACATAAACCAAAAGGCTTATGCCTATAAGCATAAGTTCCATAAGGACAAGTGAAGGTGGTTTTATCTTGGTGTTGTGGTCTCACAGTGATTTGAGAGAACCCAGAATAACCATCAAGAAAACAAAAGTGAGTCTTTTTAGACAATCTTTCTAGCATTTGATCAATAAAAGGCAGAGGATAATGATCTTTCTTAGTAACTTTATTAACCTTTATAAAATCAGTGCACATCCTATAACCAACTACTACTCTTGGAGGTATAAGCTCATTATTTTCATTAGGCACAATAGTGATTCCCCCTTTCTTTGGGACATAATGAACGGGGTAACCCATTGACTATCAGCAATAGGGTAAATAATACTAGAATCAAGGAGTTTTAATACCTCATTTCTTACCACATCCTTCATCTTAGGATTTAAACGGTGTTGATGTTCAACAACTGGTTTTGCATCAGGTTCTATATTAATAGCATGCTGACATATAGTAGGATAAATCCCTTTTATATCATCAAGAGTATACCCCATAGCTCCTCGGTGTTTCTTCAATATTTCCAATAATCTTTCCTCTTCCTTCCCTAAAAGTTTATAACTAATACTAACATGATATATTTCTTATCATCTAGATAAGCATATTTAAGATCATCAGGTAGAGGTTTTAATTCGAAAACAGGATACCCTTTAGGTGGTAGTGTGGTACCCAAATCTTCCACATGTAGTTATGCTTAAGTAACTCAGGTTGACGAAGGAAAACCTCGTCAATCTCATTTCTTTCCTTCATGAAGACCTCCCTTTCATGATCTTCCATAAACTACTGCAGAAAGTTGTTCAAGAGAAATAGCAGAAAGTTGTTCAACCCTGAAATCCTCATTAGGCAATTCGATTTCATAAGGAGTTTTAGCAAATTTGGAAAAATTAAACTCATACGATTCTCCATCGAACTTAGTCAAAACTTTATCCTTCTTACAATCTATAATAGCCCCACAAGTATTCAAGAAAGGTCTACCAAAGATAATAGGACATGTTTTACTAGCTTCTGAACCAAGTACTAGAAAATCAGCATGATATTTAATCTTACCACAAAGAACCTCCATATCTCTTACCATGCCAATTGGACAGACTGTCTCTCTATTAGCAAGGTGAATAACCACATCAATGTCCTCAAGTTCACAAGGACCAATTTCATGAATTTCCCTATAAAGCTCATAAGGAATATCACTAGAACTAGCACCAATATCACATAAACCATAATAGCAATGATCACCAATTCTCACAGAAAGCACATGGACACTAGTTTTTCTATCTTCTAGGATGAGAGACAATATTAGAAGCGTCTTCACAGAAGACAATGTGCTCATCCTCTATATTTTTAGTGACATGATCTTTCACAATGGATACTATAGGTTCGATGTTTATTTGCTCATCAGGTTCCACAGTTTTCTTTGCACTTTTGCGAACCACACTAGCTATGATAGAATGTTCCTTTACCTTAGCAGGAAAAGGGATTTTCTCAACGTAAGGTTCAGGCAAAATAGGATCAACAGTACAAACTTCAATGCTAGGAGGAACATGGGTAACAATATCTTTATAAGGAGCATGGTACTTGTCCCACTCCTTTTGGGGATTTCAATATAAGAGGCAAAGGCCTTAAAACAATTTACAAGAACTTGAGAATCAAGACCATACTCAGTACTAATATCACGGAAGTCATCAGTTCCCATAAAATATTTAATGCATTCATAATCATAGTTTATACCTGACTTTCTTCCTTTGTCATTCTACCAAGATTCAGTGTTCTCTTGAATACGGTCTAGAAGATCCCATTTATCTTCTTCCTCATATGTTTGAATGATCCATAACAAGAAGCATCTAGTAAATCTTTATCATGAAGAGAAAGCCTTGCATAAAAGTTATTGATAATAATATTGTTAGGGAGTTCATGAATAGGACATTTAAGCATTAGTAACTTCAATCTCCCCCAAGCTTGGTCTGTACTCTCTCCATCACGAGGCCAACAGTTATATATTTGATTCCTAGCCTTATGAATTTCACTGGAAGGATAGAATTTAGAATAAAAGAGAGGTACTATTTCCTCCCATTCCATAGATTGTCCATTCTTCAGCATATTATACCATTCTTTAGATCTTCCTTTCAATGATATAGAGAGTAACTTCTTCTTCACCTATTCAGTTGTGATACCTGCACACTTAAACAACCCGCATAATTCATGGATAAAAATCAAATGATCACCAGGATGGATAGTTCCATCCCCAAAATAATAATTATCCATAACATGATCAACAATACTTGTAGGTATCTTAAAAGGATCTATCTCAATAGGTGGTGGTTCATCTACTACCCTAATAGTGGTAGTAGTTTTCCCAAACAGGAAACCAAGTGGGTTGTCCATATTGGAAACAAAGTAACAAACATAAAAAAAGCAATACTCACAGTAGAATTTCCTTTACCAGTTCCACTCTTCAATAGCGCTTCACTCCCCGGCAACGGTGCAAGAAAATAATCTTGATGACCCACAAATATAGGGGGTGTATCGTAGTACTTTAGATAAATAGGAGTGTCGATCCCAATGAGGAGTAGAAGGTGTTGACTATAAATACTTAGCAAACAGATTTTTAGCGGTTTTCTGATAAAGCAAGGAAATAAAGTGCAAGTAAATAAAGACAACAAATAATTGAAGCAAGTGGCCCAATCCTTTCTTAGCAAAGGACAAGCCGGTGGGAATACTATGTAGGACCAAACGTTCTCGAGGACACATGGGAATACTGTCAAGTGCTTTCATTTCATATAGCTGATTAATCTTCTTTGGTTTTATAAGTGTTCTGTGGGTGAACCTTCGCTAATGTAACGACCTTACTTGGACTAATGCATACTTGTGATTAAACCCCTTGCAAGCATCTGCAACTATAAGAAAGTAATTAAGATAAAAAACCTAACCATAGCCTTAAACTCTGAGATCCTACACTCTCTTGTGCAATGGTTTCCTAACAGGGTTTTTTTCTGTCACTCCGGCAACCCCACAATTACTAGCCAAATACACAATGCATTCCCCTAGGCCCATAAATGGTGAAGTTTCATGCAGTCGACATTCACATGACACCACTAGAAGAATAGGACCATAACTTAAATATTAAACCATTGAATAATACCTTAACACAAATCCACTACTAACAACATGACTTCTCCCATGTCCTCAATAACTAAACAAACTACTCACGAGACATCATATGGATCAAGATCAGAGATGATATGATGATGGATAACAATCTGAACATAAACAATAATTCAATGGTTCCACTCACAAGCATCAACTACAATAGTAATCAACATTGGGAAAATTTCCCCTAAGAACTATGCAAGATTCAACTCAATTGTTACAGTGGGATGGAGTGGTGATGATGGTGTTGGTTGATGACCCACAAGTATATGGGGTGTATCGTAGTACTTTTGATAAATAGGATTGTCGATCCCAATGAGGAGCAGAAGGTGCTGAACAGTGGTATGGAGCAGGAACTCTCTGCAAATACTTAGCAAACGGATTTCTAGGGGTTTACTGATAAAGCAACAAAACAAAGTGCAAGTAATAAAGAACAAACGTAGCAATTGGCCCAGTCCTTCCTTAGCAAAGGACAATCCGGTGGAAATACTTATGAGGACCAAACGTTCTCGAGGACATATGGGAATTCTGTCAAGTGCTTTCGCTTCAGATAGCTGAGTACTCTTCTTTGGTGTTGTAAGTGTTGTGTGGGTGAACCTGTGCTAATATACCGACCTTACTTGGACTAATACATACTTGTGATTAAACCCCCTTCAAACATCCGCAACTACATGAAAGTAATTAATATATAAATCTAACCACAGCCTTAAACTCTGACATCCTCCGCTCCCTTGTGCAAAGGTGTCCTAACGGGGGTTCAGGTTTTTGGCACTCCGGTAACCCCACAATTAGTAGCCAAATACACAATGCATTCCCCTAGGCCCATAAATGGTGAAGTATCATGTAGTCGACGTTCACATGACACCACTAGAAGAATAACACCACAACTTAAATACTAAACCATTGAATAATAACTCAACGCAAATCCACTAATAACAACATGACTTCTCCCATGTCCTCAAGAACTAAATGAAATACTCACGAGACATTATGTGGATCAAGATCAAAGATGATACGGTAATGGATAACAATTTGAAAATAAACAATAATCCAATGGTTCCTATCACAAGCATCAACTACAATAGTAATTAACTCCGGGAAAGTTTACCCTGTGAACTAATGCAAGATCCGACACAATTGTTACAACGGGAAGGAGTGGTGATGATGGTGCTGGTGGTGATGATGGTGTGGATGATGATGATGATCCCGATGAAGCCTAGCTTGATGACAGTGTTGATGGCGACTATCTCCCCTCTCCGGGAAGGAATTTCCCCGGCAGAAATCTGTCTGCCGGAGAGATCTTCCTCTCTCGATGTTTTCCGCCCCGCAGAGGCGGTGGAAATAAATCGATGGTCGCTCGCCCAGTATTAGGGTTCCATAGGAAAGATATAGGCGAGAGGGCGGAGTCGGGATCCGGGCAGGTTGGCCACACCTGCCCTAGGCGCAACTCAGGGTGGGCCCGTGCCTAGAGGGGTTGTGGGCCCCTGCGGCCCTTCTTCGACCCTCCTTATGGCTTCCTCTGTCTTCTGGGAAAATATATTTTTCCTATATTTTTCTGTTATTTTTCTGATCTTCGCAAAATTGCATCAAAACGCCTTCTTTCCCATCAGAATCCAGACTCTGGCAGTCCATCCTCCAAGAATCATCCAACATGCAAAAACAGTGGAAAATACATAAGTAATACCTCATAATAAGACATACATCAATGAATAGAGGCAAATTACGATATAGAATGGTGATGCAAATTGGACATATCAACTCCCCCCAAGCTTAGACCTTAGCTTGTCCCCAAGCGAAAACTGAGCTCAGTAAACATGTCAACAAGTTTATGGAGTGAAGTGTCGATAAAATAATACAGACAAGAAGCATCACACTTACCATTACACGACTCATAGAAGAAATCAACTCACCATTATATAACTTAGCTTGTAACAATTATAGGAGTCACAATAGAGAGGCATAAAGATAAATCATAATTGGAATTTGCAAACTCTTGTTCTTGGTCAGAGAATAGCTGGCAAACATTTTCACAAAAATCTATTTGTAGAATTTTGATAACAAGAGCATTCTTTGCTCAAAAAGGTTTTTCAATGAAGGCTTTCAAAGTAATACTCAATAGATAAGAGTCTTGTGCAAACAAGGAATATAGAGAACATGATTGAATAAATCACCATATGAATGCTTGAAACACAACAACTCAAATGCTTGCTAGAGATAGAGAGTGTAAGACCCCACCTTTATAAGCTAAAGGATCCATGTGATTGCAATGCTAGTCCCTGGATCAAATGCTAGCATCCACAGTTTAAGATGAAGTACACAGATACAAAGGTCTTTATTACATTGTCATTCCAGAGATATCATAGTCTTTTACAACTCCATAGCCAAAGGCTAGTACAGGAGTCCATAACTTAAGTAAATAAAGTAAAGTCTTCATCTTCATGTTCCACAGGCAAGCATGTTGATTGTAGACTCATAACCCTAATCCTCATCAGAGTAACCTGCAACACCATAAGTTACAGCCACAGTGGGTCAATACATTTGGAATTGTATTGACAAGTGAGTATAATAGTAGTATCTAAAAATCTATATGAATTTGTCTAAGTGTAGCTTAGGCTTGCTTTGCTCAAAATTGGTTTTCCCTATCAGTTGAAAACACTAAGTTTTCTTTGTCAAAAATTTCCCAATGAACCACCAATAGACATTGGTGAACCTTAACCCTTGTTCAACCACAAGTTTTTAACTTATAAATTGGGATGAGGATATCCTTGATAGCTTCAATGTCTTGATGCTCAAATAGTCCGTTGTCGGGGACACGACTAAGTACTTATGTTTTTCCTTCTCGAGAGGTGGTGCACTTCCCCCACAAGACTCGACATGCATCGAGCCGAGATCTTTCAGAAGCCTTCCCTTAGACCAAATGGACGCGTTCCATCATATCACCCTACCACCATCTGTCCATCTGGCTAAGTTATTGCAACCTATATGATCAAGGCAGAGCCCATATGCCATGTGGTTGCACTAGAAGCTTCTAAACACTAAATATCTCAAATCCCTTTGTTCCTGGGTGGCTTTCCACAAGTGTGATACACAAGGTAGACCATAGATATTGGCCTTGTGTAACCTCTCAACATAACACAATCATACCATTCCACCCAGGTGATTCATTCACTTAGTTGTTTTATTAAGCAAAAACATAAGTCAAAGACTTAGCAAAATTTTCATAGCATGTATATAATCCACCCTTGTTTGCTACTAGCTAGGCTAAGTATGATAACATATCAAGTATCTTAACTTAGAGAAAATCCTATCAAGACTACAACTTCTAGGATTTCCCATGGCATAGCATATAGATACTTAGCAAAATTTCATGCAAGCCCTATACAAAATATCACTAGTGCATAGTCAAAAATAATAAGACAAATACATGAAGCACCACTTGCCTTGGTAGTTGGGGGAGTAGCAACAATCCTCACAATCACAATCACCACTAGCACCAAAATCTACACATAAAATAATAGCACCAAATTCACATTCCAATATTCAAGAAAAAATATTATGAATGCATGCAAATGCAATGTAATGAGTTTTCTAAACTAAGCAACACAAGTCAAACAGTACTGAACACAAACCAATTATTTATAGTCTAAATAAACTTATATTTGCTTTAAAACCATTTTCTAAATAATTTATATAGTCAAAATAAGCCTATATTTGATTCTGCAAATAAAACCAATTTTACAGAATCAAAATACAAATTCAAGCCCAAAATAGTGTAGGATTTATTTTTCTAAATCTAATGGTATCTCATTTGCATTTTTTGGATAAACATAACAAAAGATATGAATTTTACAAGTTTGAATCTGTAATAGATATAAAACAGATTTTAAATCAAAACCCTAGACACGTGGTTGTGTCTGATTGGCCCGTACCGGTTCGATTGGATCGATCATCCAGAGCCGTAGGATTTAAGTGACAACGCATGGGCCAGATCTAAAAGTACCCATTCGTTAAGTGATCTAATAAGATCCACTGTATCTGGATCTAATGGAACCTGTGCACGCGGCCAAAGTCTGGCGGCGCTAGGGATGGCGGCGCTCTGGTGGCGACGCTCCGACGATTGCAGAGGGGGCTGGGGGTTGTAGTGATTCTTACCAGACTCGCTAGATCACGAGGAAGATCAACATGTCACTGGCGTGGGCAGGGGCATGATGTTGTGGCCGGGAGAGCTCGTCGGAAACCTTGCTGGCGTCAGGCACGGCTTGACGGAGACGACAGCGATGTTCTAAGCCCCCCTAGGACAAACAAACAGTATCAGCGCATGCACAAGGATGAGGCGGACGTCATCGTTTGATCTAGAGGTCGGGGGTGGTAGCATCTTACCACAATTCCTCGCCGGAGTCGAGGGCGGCGTCAGGTGCTCGCGGTAGTTGATGAATCCGACGACCTAGGTCACGAGCATACGAACCAAGTGTATGAGAAGAAGCGCACAAGTAAGGGAACCACTATAGCATGAACGAGAAGGGGAGGGGTGGACGTAGCTCACCGTAATATCTCGCTGGAGCCGCTCGGGCAGCGGCGTTACAAGTAGAAATACTGGTAGCCTGGTGGCGGAAAGGGGGTGGCGAGTGAGGGGAAAAGCTCGCGGTGTTGAGAGGCTTAAGTAGGCAGAGGCATGATACATTGGAAACATATCTATAATTTTTGATGCTCCATGCTTGTTTAGTATATACTTTTCATTGCTTGTCTACAATTTGAGGTGCTTTTTACATGTTTTCTGGTACTAACCTATTAACAAGTTGCCACAGTGCCAGATGCCTGTTTTCTGCTGTTTTTGGTTTCAGAAAAGTTAGTAAAGAAATATTCTCAGAATTGGATGGGACAAAAGCCAAAGTCAATTACTTTCCGTGGGGAACAAGAAGTCTAGAGGGGAGCTGGAGAGGCGGGCTAGGGCGCCCAGACCCCCCTAGGCAAGGGTGGGCCCTGCCCCGCGCCTGGGAGGGGTGTGGGGCCCCTGGCCGCCGCCTCGGCCTCCCCCTTTGCCAATAAGAAGCCCCCGATGCAGAAACCCTAGGCACCCGATCAAATCTCCACAAAACCGTCTATAGCCGCCACCACCATTGTCCCTAGATCAGGGGGATCTGAAGTTCTTCCCGGCACCCTGCCAAAGGGGAGATCATCCCGGAGGACTTCTCTCCGGTATGATGCGTGAGTAGTTCCACCTTGGACTATGGGTCCATGTAGTAGCTAGATGGTAGTATCTCCTCCTTTGTGCTTTCATGTATATATCTTGTGAGCTTCGTTCATGATCAAGATCTAATATATTTGTACCATGCATGTTGTGTTTGCGAGCATACGATGGATATTGAGATTATTATGTTGGTTTGATTAATTGTTTTGTCTTTATGAGTATATCATCTCTGTGTTGTTTGTGATCTTGCATGCTCTCCGTTGTTAGTAGCTATCTTGGCCAAGTGGTTGCTAGTGACTCCAAGAGAGGGTATTTATGCTCGATAGTGGGTTCATGCCTCTAGTTTCCAAGGGAAGTGACAATAATATCTTCGGTTGTAGATATGTTGTTGCTACTAGGGAGAAAACAACGGTCTCTTGTTCATGGAACATGTGGACTATTTACCTTAGACACTTTGCTTAAAGCGGTTGTCTCTTGCTTGCAACTAAATACTGGAGGGGGTTCAGATGATAACCTAAAGGTGGACTTCTAGTCATAGATGCAGTTGGATGGCGGTCTATTTATCTTGTTGTATTGCCCAATCGAATCTCATAGGATATTTCTGACTAGTAATTGCATTGTTATGCCTTGCTCAATTCCTGTCAATTGCCCTCCTGTAATTTGTTTACCCTTCATGCCATGTTGTTTATATAAGGAGAGCACCTCTAGTGAACTATGGACCCCGGTCCAATCTTTACCATCAATACATATTCCACTGTTACTTGTTTACTTGCTGCAAACTATTACCTTCCACATGATACGTTTAATCCTTTGTTACAGCAAACTAGTGAGCTTGACAACCTCACTGATTCGTTGGGGCAAAGTCTTCAGTTTGTGTTGTGCAGGTCTCCGCGTTGCTTGCAACACCTGTGTGACGTTTCCTTCCTCCTTCTGGTTCGATAACTTCGGTCTCTACTGAGGGAAGACTTGCTGCTGTGCTCATCACACCTTGATCTTGTGGTTTCCAACGAGGTTCTCCACGTCAGCACCATCAAGGCACGATGAGAATCGCTCACTGTATAAAAGGAACTTAAGCTGCGCCATCAACGACAGCGAACGGCAGCGGCGATGAGGTCCAATGCGGAATTTGGGGAAGAAGGGGTGAGCTGGCGCGGGGCCACAGGGCAGTGACTGCAGGGTAGGGGCTGCGCGCGTGAGAGAGGGAAGAGGGGGAAACGGCCGGGTGGGCTCCTGGGCTGCTTCTGGCACTGGGCCGAATTGGTAGTGCTAGCCTTTTTCTTTTTTCCTTTCTCTTTTTCTTTTTCTATTTGATTTTCAAGAAACAATTTCAAACCAAATTCAAATAAGTTTGAATTCAAACCACCTCTAGATTTTTGTAGTGTGATCCAAGTATTCAAACATGTGTCAAACATACGTGTTTACTCAATTACACTTAGGTCATTTGAAAATAAAAATAAAACCAAGCCTCGTATGATATATAAACCATAGGCATATAATTGAATCTATTTGATTTTTGATTTGAAAATTTTTGTGCAAGCCAAGAATGCCATGAATGCATGAACGAAATGCAAGATTTTTTTAATTCATGAATTTTGGGATGTTACAAATCTAACCCCCTTAAGGTAAATCTCGCCCTCGAGATTTGGATTGACTAGCAAATAGGTGTGGGTGGTCTTTTCGAAGATCATCTTCTCTTTCCCAATTTGCTTCTTCTTCGGAATGATGGTTGCATTGAACCTTGCAGAATTTGATAGTCTTAGTCCTTGTAACTCTTTCTGCAGTCTCAAGAATCTTGATAGGTTTCTCTTCATAGGTGAGATCACTCTCTAACTGAACCTCTTCCAAAGGTATAGGATCCTTCAAAGAAGTTTGTTCCATCTCCGGATGGCATTTCTTTAATTTACTCACATGAAACACATTGTGAACTGCTGATAGTGATTCAGGCAGTTCAATCTCATAAGCCGATTCTCCTTTGCGGCTCAAGATCTTGAATGGTCCAACATACCTTGGTGCCAATTTTCCTTTGACTCCAAATCTCTTCACACCACGAAGTGGTGAGACTCTAAGATAAGATCTATCACCTACCTCATAGGTGACTTCTCTACGCTTTGGATCTGTGTAGCTCTTCTATTGGGACTATGCTATCTTCAATCTGTCCTTCACCAACTTGACTTTCTCTTCAGCTTCCTTGATTAATTCTGGCCCGAACAAATTTCTTTCTCCAACACCACTCCATAGCAATGGTGTAGTACACTTCCTTCCATAGAGAAATTCAAACAGTTCCATCTCAATACTGGCTTGATAGCTGTTATTGTAAGAGAATTCTGCATAAGGCAGACTTTCATCCCAAATAGCACCATAGTCTAGGGCACATGCCCTCAACATATCCTCCAAAATCTGATTGGTCCTTTCCGTCTATCCATCAGTATGGGGGTGGAAAGCGGTGCTGAACTCTAACCTTGTTCCCAATGACTCATGCAGTTGTCACCAAAAATGTGAGGTGAATTGAGTTCCTTTATCCGACACAATACTCTTGGGTACTCCATGCAGACATACAATCATGTTCATATAGATGTTAGCTAACTTAGCACTTGTATAGGTTGTCTTCACGGGTATGAAATGAGCCACTTTAGTTAGGCGATCTACTACAACCCAAATGGAATCATATCCCGATCTAGTCCTTGGCGGTCCGGTGATGAAATCCATACCAATATTGTCCCACTTCCAATCAGGAATAGGTAGTGTTTGTAATAACCCTGCCGGTTTCTGATGTTCCGCCTTCACTCGACTACACACATCACATAATGCAATATGCTCCGCAATATCCTTCTTGAGGTTGTTCAACCAAAATATTTCCTTTACATCCATGTCCATTTTGGTGTTACCCGGATGAATGGAATATGGTGAGTTGTGTGCTTCTTGCAGAATCAGTTTCTGAAGCTCCGGATCTTGCATAATACAGATACTTTTCCCATACCATAAAGTACCCTATTCGTCTTCATGGAATCCTTTAGCTTTCCCTTTGCTAATTTTTCTTTAATCTTTTCGATTTCCTTGTCCAAATTTTGGGTTTCTTTGATCCTGTCCAACAATGTAGGTTGAACATCCAATGAAATGAGATGTCCTTCAGACACTATCTCCAATTTGAGATCTTTGAATTGGGCACACAGATCATCTGGCAATTCTCCCTTAGTAAGGTCATTCACATAAACCTTACGGCTTAAAGCATCTGCTACAACATTTGCTTTACAAGGTGCAAACTCAAGTCATAGTCATTGATGAGCTCTAGCCATCTTCTTTGTCTCATATTGATTTGTTTCTGAGTGAAGATATACTTCAAATTCGTGTGATCCGTGAACACTTCACAACGTTTTCCCAAAAGATAATGTCTCCATGTTTTGAGTGCATGGACAACAGAGGCCGACTCTAAGTCATGAGTAGGATAATTCACTTCATGAGTTTTGAGTTGTCTCGAGGCATAAGCCAAAACTTTCCCTTCTTGTATCAAAACTCCACCTAATCCTTGGTGAGATGCATCACAATAAGCTTGGAAATCTTTCTCCAAATCTGGTAGACACAAGACTGGTGCTGACACTAGTCTCTTCTTCAATTCTTGGAAACTGTCCTCACATCCTTCAGTCCAATCAAATTTCTTTTCTTTCCTGAGTAACTCCATCATTAGCTTAGCTACTTTTGAGATATTCTCAATGAATATTCTATAGTATCCTGCCAAAGCCTAGGAAACTGCAAACTTCTTTCACTGACTTGGGAGATTCCCACTCAGTTACAGCTGGCACCTTTGCAGGATCGACAACTATACCATCTCCTGACACAATATGTCTGAGAAATCCAACTTCATTCAACCAGAACTCACACTTACTGAACTTGGCATACAGCTTGTGCTCCCTGAGCTTCTCAAGTATCAAACACAAATGCTCTTCATGTTCTTCTTTGCTCTTGGAATAGATTAAAATGTCGTCGATGAACACGACAACAAACTTTTCAAGAAACTCCATGAACACCTTGTTCATCATATTCATGAAATAGGCTGGTGCATTTGTCAAACCAAATGGCATCACGGTGTACTCATACAAACCATACCCGGTGGTGAAAGCAGTCTTAGGTATGTCTTGCTCTCTAATCTTTAGCTGAAAATAGCCTGATCAGAGATCAATATTTGAGAACACACAGGCTCCTTCTAGCTGATCAAAGAGATCATTGATTTTTGGCAAAGGATATTTGTTCTTGATAGTCACTTCATTGAGTGAACTGTAATCTATGCATAACCTTTGGCTTTTATCCTTCTTCTCAACAAACAAAACTGGTGCACCCTAGGATGAAGAACTTGGTTGAATAAATCCTTTCTGCAACTATTCTCCAAGTTGTTTCTTGAGTTCTTTCAACTCATCAACTGACATCTTGTAGGGTCTCTTTGCTATTGGTCCTGATCCTGGCAACAAGTCAATAATAAACTCTACATCTCTATCTGGTGGCATTCCAGGCAATTCTTCCGGAAATAAATCTGGATACTCTCTCAGAATTAGCACACTGTCTATGCTAACCCCCTTAAGAGAATTTAGCTTACTCCCTTTAGATTCAAAATTAGACTTGAATCTAATCCTTTTCTTATCCGGGGTCGTGAATGTGACGGTATGATTGGCACAATCTAGTACTCCTTCATACTTTGTCATCCAATCCATTCCTAGAATAACATCCAATCCTTGGGAATCTAGGATTATGAAACTAACTGGAAACCTATACTTTCCAAATTCTATCACTAGATCATGACATCCAAAGTTCACTATCATCTCTCCAACGGGAGATCTTACTTTTATAGGACACCTAATAGTTTCAGTTGGAAGTCCAATTTTATCAACGAATGCTCTTAATATGAATGAATGCGATGCACCAGTATCAAAAAGAATAAGTGCTGGAAAAGAATTGAGCTTGAACTTACCAGCCACAACATCAGACTCTTCATATATTTCTTCCACATTGATGTGGTTCACTTGTCCCTTCTAGAAAGGGTTGGGCTTGTTGGCTCCTTCAACTTTATTTTCTGGGCATTCATTTTCATAGTGCCCCATCTTCTTACACTTGAAACACTCAACCTGACTGAGCTCTTTCTTTGCAGGCTGACTCCCATTACCACTTCCACTATGGTGGCTCTTGTGTCCACTCTTGTGGTTCTTATACTTGTCATTATCATGACTGCGGTGGTGCTTATTGTCATGACGAAGGTTGTGGTTGTGGTTGCTGTTGTACTTCCCATGCTTGTGGAATCCAGAACTTCCACTATCATCATTATGGGAACGCTTGTGAGACGATCCCGAGCTGTGCTTATCAAAGTTATGTTTCCTCTTCCTGCCCTCAACCTGTTTCATCTTGTTTTCCAAGATGGTGGCCTTGTCACAAAGTTACTGATATGTTGGGACATAGGCAACAGATAGATGCAGGTTCAATTCATCATTCAATCCTTCGAGGAACTTCTCCTTCCTCTTGGCATCAGCATCAACCTCATCAGTTGCACAGCGCCAGATTGTTGAACTCCTCAATGTACTCAGCCACACTACGGTGATGTTGTTTCAGATTGTGGAACTCTTTCTTCTTCAAGATCATCACTCCTGATGAGATGTGGGCCGTATGGAAACCATCCTCAAAGATAGCCCATGTCACATCCTCAAGGGGAGTGGTGATCTAAAAGTTGTCCCACCAGGTTGTTGCTGGTCCTTCAAGTAGATGTGCTACGACCTGACTTTTTCCTTGTCGGTGCAGCCAACAGTGACTAAGTCCTTGTGCACGGAACGTAACCAGTCATTGCCTACCATTGGATCAGTTGTTCCTGAGAACTTGGCTGGCCTCAACCTAAAAAATATGGTAAGCATGACAAATGCTGGTGGATTGTTATTGTTGTTGTTGTTGTTGTTGTTGTTGTTGTTCTGATTCTGATTCTGATTTTGCATGAACTGAGTCATCATATGCATCACTTGAGCTGTCATCAACTGCTGCATCTCGGGGGTGACGTTATTGTTTTTGTTTGTGTTGGGGTTGGCACGACGGGGAGGCATATGTGGTTTCAATAAGGATAAGGAATGAGATATAACCCATAGATGATTAACATGCACAATACATCACATAACAACAATCACAATAACCAAGCTCAAAATAAAACATAGAGTTTGAACAAAGTAAACAACAAGTTTTGGAAATAGTAAACACACCATAGCAAGCCATCCACATGTTAGATGGTCATTGCAACTCGATAATCAAAGTATGATGGATAAAAGATCGTCGAGTAGTCTACACTAATACTCCATGTCAACCTCCACGTCAACAAGTGTAAGTCCGGCTGTCTCCATGGTTGTCTTGTACTCCTCGACACTAGTGGTCAAGGCCTCGACCTTCGCACAGAGAGCTCTCTTCTGCGAATGCAGCCTCTCAATCACTCCCTACTGGGTCTCGAGCTCAAACTCCTTGGCCTCTATCTCGGCCTTCATGTCCTTGATCTTCTTGTTTCTGTCTTGGACTCTTTTCTCCTGATTCTTGAACTTATTTTCCTGGCTCTCGAATCTGGCCTCCATCTCCTTGACGATTTTGTCTTGCTCCGTGAAGAGCTTGTCCTTCTCCCTCAACTGAACTTGGAGTTCGTCATTGCTAAGCATGACATTGGTCCTATCTATGTCGAGGTGTCTAATAAGACCCTCTAGGTCCTGAATGTATAGACGAACTGGCTCAATCCTCTCTCTAGTAGCGTCATCATACACTACAGCCTCACCCTCCTCGTCACGTCTCCCGAACGGGTGAAAGTAGAGGCCTCTAAGCTTGGTGGAGTGTCGCCCAACAAGGCGTACAAGTAACTCCTGCATGACTACATCTAATCCCTTCTCATTGTCATCATGCATCAACTTGAAGGTGATCTCCTCCATGGGTGGCTCTGTCTGGCGTCCTGGCTGTGTGACTCTAAAGCCCCAAAGATCCTTCCTCTCGAACTTGGTAAGCTGGAGTGCCTTGATACTAGGAAGTGGGAGGTTGAGCACACTAGTGAGCACTAGTGAGAACAAGGCGAGCGAAAAGCAGTTTCCTTGAACTCCTCGGCAGTGCTGATAACAAGGTTAGGCATCTATTGTACAAGATAGAGAAAGATTAGAATCAATATAAGTAGATAAAATTCACAAGATAACAAAAACACCAAGAACATTTTCAACAATAAAACATACAAGTCATGGCATACCAAAAATCCAATACAAACACTAAGGTCCAAACATAACTTAGACAATTTTTTGCGAGAAAAACGACAAGTGTGGTGGTCCAACTAGCAGAGTACGTTACGATTCTCACTCATATGATAAGTCTATGATATCCTCCCTTAGACATTTTATAGCGGTCTCTAAGTATTGGGTATACTTCTTCTCCTCTTCAAGGTCATTTTTAGTGTTGAGCATTCTACACTTGAGTCTTTCACCAAGCTCTTTGATAGCATTCCAAGCTGCATTTCTTGCAGAGTCAAAGAATGTTGTATACATTTCTGAGTTGATGCCCATGTAGAATCCCGACTCTGTGTGGTCGTCTCCCTTGTTTTTGTCCAAGTGAAGTTGCACCCACCAATATTCTTCTCCTTCATCCATTACTGGAAATCCCTTGTACATGGCCTCACCATGTATCCCCAAGCTAACCATAAGGGTTTTGAGTGCTTTGGGAAACTCCGTCTCACATTCTAAAGTCATGGTCATGAGTGGTCCCTTCTTGACGGCTTCGTTGATGGTCACCATCTACAAATAGATATGAGAAAGAAGATTAGGAAAGGTTTACGAGAAGAAAAAGACAAGTGTGGAATTTGCAAAGAGTTGCATTTTTCCTTAGTGGTTTTCTTAGTCTAATCCATCCTAGGGTCATAATCCTACAGGCAACATAGTGCTCTGATACCATCTGTAAGACCCCACCTTTATAAGGTAAAGTATACCTATGATTGCAATGCTAGTCCCTGGAACAAATTCTAGCATCCACAGTTTAAGATGAAGTACACAGATACAAAGGTCTTTATTACATCGCCATTCCAGAGATATCATAGTCTTTTACAACTCCATAGCCAAAGTCTAGTACAAGAGTCCATAACTTAAGTAAATAAAGTAAAGTTTTCATCTTCATGTGCCACAGGCAAGCATGTTAAGTGTAGACTCATAACCCTAATCCTCATGAAATCAACTTTTGCAACACCATAAGATTTCACATTACAGTGGGTCCAATACATTTTACATTTGGAATTGTATTGGAAAGTGAGTATAATAGTAGTATCTAAAAATCTATGAATTGATTAAATTATAGCTTTAGCTGTCAAAAATTTCAAATGAACAACTAAGTTGAAAGTGTTACCTTTTCTAATTGAACTTCCAAAAACCACACCAATGTCAATTTGTTTATTGTAACCTTACCTTAACCATTGTCTTTTAACAAATTTTGTCTTTGAAGGTGATGAGAGGATATAATGTCTTCATTTTCAGATGGACTTTTTACATGTTCTTTGCCGGTGACACACTTACTAGAACTTACTTCCCATTCCTTTCCTAAGGTGCACATCATCATAAGACTTACCAGATCTACTCGAGCTCCTAAGTTAAGAAATTCCATCCCCAATCCATCTCATTGACCCCATATGCCCAATGTAGCCATAGGCCCATTATAGGCAATGTCCTGTGTTTATCTATAACATCAATAAGCCCATATCCATTGTAGTATCTTCTTTCCATAAATAAAAAAATTACACTGTCCATACCATTCAATCACACCATTCACACAAGGTATACATAAGGTGAATAACATATTTGGGCATTGCAAAATTCCCACCCTTGTCATTTCATACAAAAAGATTCATTCACTTAGTAAATTTATTAAGCTTAAAGAAAAAAATATAAAGAAAATAAATAACAAAATAACATATCAAGTAGCACTAATATAAGGGCATCATATGATATACAACATAGATAAAATCATAAATTTCATCATGTATAAATATAATAAAACAATAAAGCATAGACTTACTACATATAGTATCATGGGAGTAAATATAAATCAAAATCAATAGAAGCAAAAAATAATCATAATAATAATATAAAATAACAAAGTAAACATAATAAAATACACACTAATAAAAAATGTTGCCATAAAAAAATAACAATGCAAATACAAACAAAACCAAATAAAAACAATCCAAATCAAAAAAAAAAACAAATATATTTCTAAATAAATGCAATAACAAATATTATTTAAACATTAAAAAAATAATTAAAGCAATAAAAAAATAAATATTTCTAAAAAAAGCATTTTCTAATCAATTTTAATAATTTATTTAATAAATTTTTTCTATATAAAAATTAAAACTATTTTCTAAATAATAAAATATAAAAATAAATAATATATTCAAATTAATAAACAAATTAAATCTTTTTATTTAAAGCAAATTTTTTGAAAAGACCACATTTTCAATATTTTTTTTTGGATATTCATAACTTCAATATTTTTTTTGGTCGTTTGAACAAAACAAATATGATAAACATAAAGGGTGAATTTTTAATAGCATGGGGGAAGCAATAATAAGGCATGGATCATAATAATTGGCCCCGGGCCATTGGCTTGGTCCCGCATCTTGCGGGCATTATCTGATCGTGAAGCGATCATCGGCATTTCGCGCGTGATCTTGTCGTCGATGCCCGATATTCCAGTGATGCTACGCTATAGGCGTGGATGAGCCGGCATCCGCGATCGGCGCGCGTGATGCTTGTGCGGCGTGGCGGGCGAATGGTGGCTGGCCGGGCGCATGCGGTCAGCGCGGGCGGCGAGCGCGGGGGGCTGCGGTGATGCTTTGGCGGCATCGGCCTGGGCTCATGCGGAAGCGCGGGGGCGGAGAGCGGGCGGCAGCACGCGGCTGGGGCGGATCGCGCCGGGCGGCAGGGGCGATCTGGCGCGGCAGCGGGCCTTCATCTCGGACGCCGGCACCGGCTAAGTTCAAAGTGCAGGAACAAAGGTGGGACCCAGGCGTTGACTAGATGCGTGAAGTTGATGTCGCTAATGAACCAAGATGTCCAGAAGTGGCCAAGTCTAGCGGCGAGGGCGCCCGACCGTCAAGTGTGATGTGACGTGATGAAGGTCGGGAGCGGATGACTATTGAAATGACCAGTGAAGATGTGGAAGAAAGCGCGGGCGGCCACTATAGCATGACCGAGACGTAAGTGGTGGGGCGAAGGCGTTGTGAAGAGATGAATACGCGGTGGGAAGTGGAAGTAGGACTCGCGCACGATGAAAATCGAAGATTTGTGGTGAACAAAGGCGCGCGAAAGCAAAAGCGGAGTCTTTGGAGAGTCTTAATTAGGAAGAATCCATTGAGGATTATGCGCGTGAATCAATGGCATGGCGGGCGCCATCGAATGAGAGGCCGATGAGATTCGGAAGAAAGGCCTGGTTGGGGCGCCGCAGCATGGAGACAGGGTGGGGAGAAATGTGTGGTGAGGCAGGCTTATGGGCTTCGAGAAATTGGAGAAAAATTTTTTGGGCTGGCCTTTTCTTTTTTCCTTTCTCTTTTTATTTTTCTATTTTATTTTCAGGAAAAAATTTCAAACCAAATTCAAATAAGTTTGAATTAAAACCACCTCTGGATTTTTGTAGTGTGATCCAAGTATTCAAACATGTGTCAAACATACTTGTTTACTCAATTACACTTAGGTCCTTTGAAAATAAAAATAAAAAACCAAGCCTCATATGATATATAAACCATAGGCATATAATTCGTTTTATTTGATTTTTGATTTGAAACTTTTTGTGCGAGCCAAGAATGCCATGAGTGCATGAATGAAATGCAAGCTTTTGTAATTCATGAATTTTGGGATGTTAGAGAGAGGAAGTAGGTTTACTGACTCAACTTGAAAATAGGAGAAAGGTCCCTTCATATAGGGTAGCAGGGAGATTCCAAAAGATTGTGGTACTTACTAGCTTTGAGCCCTCATTGCCCCTATCATAGGCATCTTGAGATGACTAAGGTTAAAGTGCACAAAGATGGAGTATATGCTTGACGAAATATAAGTTGGTAATCTCATGTCCCTTGAATATGAGGGCCACTTCTCATGCTACTCAACTTTGGTCACCGGTAAGTTCTTGTCATTGTAAGTACATGCGTATCATAGAAAACCGCCAACGGGGTACCCCTTGCACATGGTACAAGAGTTATCCCATAACCAAAATGACAAGGCAAGCATACAATGAGCATCTGAGTGATCTTTTTATTTACTATATGCATAGCTTTTTATTGAGGATGCTTCATAGATAGCTCACTATGGTGATGCTGCAAGTTTCCACCATGATTAGGTATGGCTTAGGCTAGCGGCCTAGGCGTTTCTCTAACACAAAATACAGACTCCATAGACTTACAAGTTCCCTCTTTATTTCACACCGTTGACATCCATAGACAAAAGATCACGATATCAACTGAGTACAAAGTACAGGTGCAATGTTGAAAACGTTCCCCGTGACAACACGGTTCTGCTAATTCCAACGTATAAATGCAAGCATATACAAATTCGATGACACAATGGTTGGGCAAAGAAATAAAGTGTGCCATCAAGTTCGTGAGAGCTTTACTAACTAGTTTTCACATAACAAATTACTTTTTAATTCGAAAGGTATATGAAGCTTGAGAATTTGCTTGGAATAGAAAAAGCTACTAGGTAGATATGGTGGACACAAGTGGCATAGGTTTTGGTTCAAAGGGATTGGAAACATGAGAAGTACGCCTTCTCAAAACAGGTTTTTGGCTAGCAAGGCTGGGTAGCAAGCAAGAGAGTTGAAAGATACAAGCAAACATACAAGTAACAAAGACAAACATGCAATCTTCCTTGAAGACACAAAAGATCTTAAATAAATAATACTAAGCTTATGATCCAACAAGAAAGAAAACAAATGATACAAAATACATGTAAGCTTTTTCTCTTTTTCTTTCAAACCTCAAAAGGTATTGCTACTGACCAGAACTTGGGTTGCCAAAACCAATTTAGATCCACTTGATGATCCCAAAGTGATGCCAATACTGATCAACAAGATCCATCATATAATAGAGATCGCAAACTAAAATAAGAACTGCAAAAAGTAAAATATGAGACTTCTCATTAATATTCCAATAAAGGCACTCACACCAAGGGATACATAGATAATCAACTAAAGGAGAGATACTTCCACATGAAAACCAAACTATAAGATAACTTCTCTACCAAAGATATGAATCCACTAAAAAGGTAAAAGATAAAAGTTGATGGTAGTGATACCGCGACACTCCCCCAAGCTTGGAACAAGCCAAGGGGATGCCAAACCTGATGCGAATTACTCCTTCGGTGGTGGTGGTGTTCCTTTTCATCATAAAACTTCCAAGTCAAAGGTTCCCATCCAAAAAGGATGTCCTTGTCTCTGCAATCCCGAAAGTAGCTGCAGAGCTTATGCGATCAATGCTAGCCTCACACTCACAGTTTTGATTTTGTATGTCGTAGAGCTGTGCTTGTAATTGGTTGGTGGTCTGACGGAGCGAGAATATTTCTTCTCGGAGCTCAGCCACCTCCTCCTCGTGTTTGTCGATGAGTTCTGAACTTATCTTGTGAATAACATCCACTTCGCGTTCCGCCATCTTCTTGTACCTGAAAACCTCCTGCTCCAATGCTTCCATCCTTTCTTCCAGACTTCCTTCTCCCTTGGGGCCTTGAACTTCTTTCATCTGTACCTTCCCATCTTTGAGAATCAACTCCTTGGGATGGATCTTCAACTCATACATGTATGGGTTGAGGACATCGGCAGATGAATCCTCCATGGGTGATCCAGAGGAAGACATTGTAGCTCCAAAACTGAGAATTTGCCTGACAGAAACAGATTGAAACAAAAACTCGACGAGAACTCGATGCAAGAACCTCGGGGAATCCAGGGGGTTATATATTATGAAGTTTCAAAGCAAAAGGAAGGTTTTGACACGGAAACAAGGCGGAGTCGAAACTCAGGGAAGGCACACCCCCACCAGGCGCGGGGCAAGGTGGGCCCGTGCCTAGGGTGGGTTTGGCCACCCCGACCTCTGGTTCCTCCTCTGTTCCGTCTCGTAACTTCCCTTATGTATTAAAAACATTAGAAATATAAAAAGATTGGGGTTTCACGAACCTTCTGTTTTCACCACTTTTACCTATTCAAGGACGAACTCTGCAGTTTCTGGTGTTTGGCTTTTGATAAATTCTTCTGGAGTCACCATTTGAATAACATCCACATCATCATTATAAGAATCTCCAGAAATATAATGTTTTAGTCTTTGACCATTAACCACCTGTGTTGTGTCATCCTTTAGAGAAGAAATTTTGATGGCACCTGAACGGTAGACTTCCTTGATGACAAAAGGTCCTTACCATTTTGAGAGTAGTTTCCCTGCAAAAAATCTGAGACGAGACCTATACAAAAGAACTTTCTCACCAACATGGAACTCCCTTTTGAGAATTCTCCTATTATGCCATATTTTTCCTTTTTCCTTAAAAAGCCTAGTATTTTCATAAGCTTCACCTCTCCACTCATCTAGATTACTTAAGTCGAGCAGTCTTTTCTCACCTGCAAGTCTAAAATCTCTATTCAACTCTTTCACTGCCCAATAAGCTTTGTGTTCTAATTCTAAAGGTAAGTGACAAGCTTTCCCATAGACCATTTTGTAAGGAGACATCCCCATAGGATTTTTATACGCAGTTCTATAAGCCCACAAAGCGTCATTCAACTTTTAGCCCAATTTTTTCTAGATCTATTGACAGCCTTTTGCAAGATAGATTTAATTTCCCTATTGGAAAGTTCTACTTGCCCACTAGTTTAGGTGTGATAAGTTGAAGCAATTCTATGGTTTACATAATACTTAGCAAGATTTTTTCTAAATCACCCATGAATAAAATGAGAGCCTCCATCAGTCGTGAGATATCTAGGCACACCGAACCTAGGAAAAATGACATCCTTAAGAATTTTCAAAGAGGTCTTACCATCAGCACTATTTGTAGGTATGGCTTCTACCCACTTTGTAACATAGTCGACAACAACAAGAATATGAGTGCACCCTTTTGAAGGGGGAAAATGTCCCATAAAGCCAAATCCCCAACAATCAAAAGGTTCAATAACAAGAGAATAATTCATAGGCATTTCATTGCGTCTAAAAATGTTACCTACTCGTTGACATTCATCACATGATAAGACAAACTTCCTTGCATCTTTGAAAAGGGTAGGCCAATAAAATACAGATTGTAAAACCTTCTGTGTAGTCCTATCCCCTGCATGATGTCCTCCATAAGCACTGCCATGACATTTTCTCAATATCTCTTGTTGTTCAAATTCTGGAACACATCTTCGCATAATGCCATCTACTCCTTCTTTATATAAGTGTGGGTCATCCAAAAAGTAATGCCTTAGATCATAAAAGAATTTCCTTCTCTGCTGAGCTGTGAAGGTTGGAGGCAAATACTTGGAAACAATAAAGTTAGCATAATCAGCATACCAAGGACTCTCATGTGGACTTACCCATATTGCAGCCAACTACTCATTTGGAAAACTATCATTAACAGGCAATGGGTCAAAAAAAATGTTTTCCAAATGAGATAAATTGTCGGCAATAGTATTTTCAGCTCCTTTCCTATATACAATATTCATATCAAACTTGTAAAAGAAAAACCCACCTGATAAGTCTAGGCTTAGCGTCCTTCTTTGTCATAAGGTACTTGATAGCAGCATGATTAGTATGAATAGTAACCTTTGAATCAACAATATAAGGTCTAAACTTATCACATGCAAAGATTACAGCTAAGAACCCCTTTTCAGTAGTAGCATAATTCTTTTGAGAAGCATCTAGAGTCTTGCTAGCATAATGAATAACATTCAACTTCTTATCAACATGTTGCCCAACGACACCACCCACAGCAAAATCACTAGCATCACACATAATTTCAAAAGGTAAACTCCAATCAAGTGGTTGAACAATAGGAGCAGTTGTCAAAGCTTTCTTCAAAGTTTCAAAAGCTTCCTTATAATCATCATCAAAAACAAAAGGTACATCTTTTTGAAGAAGATTAGTAAGGGGCTTTGAACTTTTGGAGAAATCTTTAATAAACCTCCTATAGAAACCAGCATGACCAAGGATACTATGAATACCTTTAATATCTCTAGGGCAAGGCATCTTCTCAATTGCTTCAATTTTGGCTCTGTCCACTTCAATGCCTCTTTCAGAGATCTTGTGTCCAAGAACAATCCCTTCATTAACCATGAAATGGCATTTCTCCCAATTAAGAACAAGGTTGTTTTCTTCACATCTCTGCAAAACTTTATCAAGGTTGTGAAAATAGTTATCAAAGTAAGTTACATAGATGTAAAATTTTCCATGAAAACCTCCACAATTTCTTCACAAAAACCATGAAAGATAGCAGACATACATCTCTGAAAGGTAGCAGGAGAATTACATAAACCAAAAGGCATGCACATGTAAGCATAAGTACCATAAGGACAAGTGAAAGTAGTTTTCTGTTGTTCTTGTTCTTTCACAGCAATTTGAGAAAACCCAGAATAACCATCAAGAAAACAAAAGTGAGTCTTTTTGGACAACCTCTCAAGCATTTGATCAATAAAGGGCAAAGGATAATTATCTTTCTTACTAACTTTATTAATCTTTCTAAAATCAATGCACATTCTATACCCTACCACTAATCTTTGGGGTATAAGCTCATTATCCTCATTAGACACAACAGTTATTCCCCTTTCTTGGGAACACAATGAACAGGGCTAACCAATTGAATGTCAGCAATAGGATAAATAATACTAGCATCAAGGAGTTTTTAATACCTCATTTATTACCACATCCTTCATCTTAGGATTCAGACGGCGTTGGTGCTCAACAACTGGTTTGGCATCAGGTTCTATATTAATAGCATGCTGACATATAGTAGGAGAAATTCCTTTTAAATCATTAAGAGTATAACCTATAGCTCCTCGGTGTTTCTTCAGTATCTCCAATAACCTTTCTTCTTCTTTTCCTGAAAGTTTAAAACTAATAATAAGAGGATATACTTTCTTATTATCAAGATAAGCATATTTAAGATCATCAGGTAAAGGTTTTAATTCCAAAACAGGGTCCTCTTTAGGTGGTAGTGTGGTTACCAAGTCTTCCACAAGTAGATTATGCTTAAGTTGCTCCCGCTGACGAAGGAAAACCTCGTCAATCTCATTTCTTTCCTTCATGAAGACATCACTTTCATGATATTCCATAAACTACTGCAAGGCATTGTTAGGAGCAAGAGAAATAGCATAAAGTTGTTCAACCCTGAAATCATCATTAGGTAGTTCATTTTCATAAGGAGTTTTGGAAAATTTGGAAAAATTAAACTCATAAGACTCTCCATCAAACTTAGTCAAAAAAAATTGCTTCCTACAATCTATAATATCCCCACAAGTATTCAGGAAGGGTCTACCAAAGATAATAGGATAGGTTTTACTAGCTTCTTTACCAAGTACTAGAAAATCAGCAGGATATTTAATCTTACCACAAAGGACCTCCACATCTCTTACAATTACAATGGGGCAAACTTGGTCTCTACTGGCAAGGTGAATAACCACATCAATGTCCTCAAGCTCACAAGGACCAATTTCATGCATAATTTTCCTGTAAATCTCATAAGGAATAACACTAGAACTAGCACCAATATCACATAAACCATAATAGCTATGATTACCAATTCTAACCGAAAGCACAGGGACACTAGTTTTTCTAGATTTTTTAGGATGAGAAACAATATTAGTAGCGTCTTCACAGAAGACAATATGCTCATCCTCTATATTTCTAGTGACAAGATCTTTCACAATAGCTACCACATGCTCAATATCAATGAGCTCATCAGGCTCCACAGTTTTCTTTGCACTTTTACTAACCACATTAGCTATAATGGAATGTTCCCTTACCTTAGCAGGAAAAGGGATTTTCTCCACATAAGGTTTAGGCAAAATAGGATCAATAGTACAAACCTCTATGCTAGCAGGAACATGGGTGACAATGTATTTATAAGGAGCATGGTACTTGTACCACTCTTTCTTGGGAATTTCAATATAAGAGGCAAAGACATTAAAACATTTTGCAAGAACTTGAGGATCAAGACCAAATTCATTACTAATATCATGGAAGTCATCGGTTCCCATAAAAGATTTAATGCTTTCATAATCACAGTTTATACCTGACTTTCTTCATTTGTCATTCTCCCAAGCTTCAGTGTTCTCTTGAATACGGTCTAGTAGATCCCATTTAGCTTCTTCCTTCATACGTGTGAATGATCCATCACAAGAAGCATCTAGTAAATCTTTATCATGAAGAGAAAGACTAGCATAAAAGTTATTGATAATAATATTGTTAGGGAGTTCATGAATAGGACATTTAAGCATTAGTAACTTCAATCTCCCCCAAGCTTGGGCTGTACTCTCTCCACGAGGCCAAAAGTTATATATCAGATTTCTATCCTTATGAATCTCACTGGGAGGATAAAATTTAAAATAAAAGAGAGATGCCATCTCCTCCCATTCCATGGATTGTCCATTCTTCAGTAGTTTATACCATTCTTCAGCTCTCCCTTTAAAGGATATAGAGAGTAACTTCTTCTTCACCTGTTCAGTTGTGATACCTACACACTTAAAAACTCGCATAATTCATGGATAAAAAGCAAATGATCACCAGGATGAACAGTTCCATCCCCAAAATAATAATTATCCATAACATGATCAATAATACTTGTAGGTATCTTAAAAGGGTCTATCTCAACAGCTGGTGGTTCATCTACTACCCTAGCAGTGGTAGTAGTTTTCCCAAATAGAAAACCAAGTGGGTTATCCATATTTTAAACAAAGCAACAAACGGAAACAAAAGCAATACTCACAGTAGAAGTTTCCTTTACCAGTTCCACTCTTCAATAGCGCTTCACTCCCCGGCAACGACGCCAGAAAATAGTCTTGATGACCCACAAGTATAGGGGGTGTATCATAGTACTTTCGATAAATAGGAGTGTCGATCCCAACGAGGAGCAGAAGGTGCTGAACAGTGGTATGGAGCAGGAACTCTTTGCAAATACTTAGCAAATAGATTTTTAGGGGTTTTCTGATAAAGCAACAAAACAAAGTGCAAGTAATAAAGAACAAATGCAACATGTGGCCCAATCCTTTGTTAGCAAAGGACAAGCTAGTGGAAATACTTATGAGGACCAAACTTTCTCGAGGACACATGGGAATTCTGTCAAGTGCTTTCGGTTCAGATAGCTGAGTACTCTTCTTTGGTGTTGTAAGTGTTGTGTGGGTGAACCTTTGCTAATGTACCGACCTTACTTGGATTAATACATACTTGGGATTAAACCCCCTGCAAACATCCGTAACTATAGGAAAGTAATTAAGATCTAAATCTGACCACAGCCTTAAACTCTGAGATCCTACGCTCCCTTGTGCAAAGGTGTCCTAACAGGGGTTTAGGTTTCTGTCACTCCGTCAACCCCACAATTAGTAGCCAAATACACAATGCATTCCCCTAGGCCCATAAATGGTGAATTATCATATAGTCGATGTTCACATGACCCCACTAGAAGAATAGCACCACAACTTAAATACTAAACCATTGAATAATAATTCAACACAAATCCACTAATAACAACATGACTTCTTGATACGTTGGAAACGTATCTATAATTTTTTATGCTCCTTGCTTGTTTAGTATCTACTTTGCTTTACTTGTCCACACTTTGAGGTGCTTTTTACATGTTCTCTGGTACTAACCTATTAGCAAGTTGAAACAGTGTCAGATGCCTGTTTTCTGCTTTTTTGGTTTCAGAAAAGTTAGTAAATAAATATTCTCGGAATTGGACGGGACAAACGACAAAGTCAATTAATTTCCGTGGGGAACAAGAAGTCCAGAGAGGAGCCAGAGGGGCCAGACCCACCCCAGACGCGGGTGGGCCCAGCCCCACGCCTGGCTAGGATTTGGCGACCCTGGCCGCCTCCTTGGCCTCCCCTTCACCTATGAGAAGCCCCCCGATGCAGAAACCCTGAGTACCCCGACCAAATATCCACGAAACTGTCTGTAGTCGCCTCCACCATTGTCCCTAGATCGGGGGGATCTGAAGTTCTTCCTGGCACCCTGCCGGATGGGAGATAATCACGGAGACCTTCTCTCCGGTATGATGCGTGAGTAGTTCCATCTTGGACTATGGGTCCATGTAGTAGCTAGATGGTTGTATCTCCTCCTTTGTTGTAAGGTTCCCAACCTTTAATAAGGTAGAGACCCCTGTGTTTACAATGCTAGTCCCTGGATCAATAGCTAGCATCCACATTTAAGATGTAATATCAAGAAACAAAGGTCATAGTATAACTTTATAACCAGGAATAACATAATTTATTACATCTTTCATAGCTCATTTGGCTATCTCATTACAATGCAGCAGAATATAACAATAGCATGGGGTCCTTCATCTTCAAAGTGCCACAAGCAGTCATGTTGGTTGTAGACTTGTAATCCTAATCAATAAAATTCACTAACATCAAACAAACTGCAACATAATAGGTTACAGCCACAAGGGTCAATACATTTGAATTGTATTGGCAAGTGATACTATGGTAGTATAGTGGAGTATATCATTTATATGCATTTGGCTAAGTGGAGTTTAGGATTTCTTTGCTCAAAATAGATTTTCCTTATCATTTGAAAAACACTAAGTTTTTGTTTGACAAAATCACCCAAGGCATCTCCCAATAGAAATTGGTGATCCTTCAACCCTAGTTCAACCACAAGATTTTAACTTAGAAATTGGGATGAGGAGATTCTTAATAGCTTCCATGTCTTGATGCTCAAATTGTCCTTCACTAGGGACATGGCTAAGTACTTCGATTTTACACTCTGCAGAGGTGGTGCACTTTCCCCACAAGACTTGGTTTCACCAAGACAAGATCTTTCAGAAGCCTTCCCTTATACCAGAATGGACGCGCTCCAACCTATCATTACCCTACCACAAAATGTCCATTTGGCTAAGTTATTGCAACCTATATGATCCAGGCAGAGCCCATAATGCCAAGTGGCTGCACTTGAAGCTTCTCAACATTTGACATCTCAAATCTCTTTGTTCCGGGGTGGCATTCCACAAGTGAGATACCAAGTTTTCCCCAGTATACTGGACTTGGTGATGCCCAAGTTTTCCCCAGCATACTGTACTTGCATAATCACTCAACACAAACCATTCCTAACATTCCACCCAGGTGATTCATTCACTTAGTTGTTTTATTAGACAAAACACAAGTCCTTGACTTAGAAATATTCCATAGTATGAAATATAATCCATCCTTGTTTTCTACTAGCTAAGCTAAGCATGATAGTAATAGGAATCTTAACTTAGGAAATTTCTACTAAGGTTTCATCTACTAGGATTTCCCAAGGCATAGTTTACACTTTGCAAAATTCCATGCAAGTCCTACTTTGGTAATATCACTAAAGCATAGTGAAAATAATGGGACAAAAGTATGGAGCATCACTTGCCTTTTTGGTAGAGAATATAAGTTCACTCCTTGATCTTGAAATATTCACACGCTTCAAATCACTACAATTCAATCAAGCAAGCAATATTTCAAATCTACCATTCAAGCAATATCACATAAAATAATAGAAACAAAGAAATGCATGCAAGCATGCTAAAGATGGTTTATTTGTAAAAGTGGTTTCTAATGGGTTAAAAACATTGGAAAACACCTATTGGTCATCTTATATAAGTGGCAAAATCATTTGTAAAAGATTTTACTTATAAATTATTTTTAAGCCAAATCATTATTTTATGTGATTGAAAATGCTTTTAGCAAAGTAATAATCTTTATAGAGTTCACCAAATACATTTTCAAATCATAAAACTTGGTGTTTAGGGTTAGAGAGTTTAAATCAAAACGTTTCCCAAAGGTTTTCTCCAAAAAGCATTTTTAACAAATAAACAATATTTTTATTTGACTAGAAATGGTTTAAATCAAAGGTTTATTCTTTTGCTTCACCAAATATATTTTTGAAACCACATATTGATTTCTATGGTCAGTAGGTTCAAAACAAACCATTCGCCAAAGGTTTTATCTCAAAAATCATTATAGAACAAATTTTACATTCTAAATATGCCGACATAAGTTTCTGCAAAAACAAACAATTTAACAGAAGAATTTTACTAAACAAAGTGCATGGTCATAAAGTACTTGTCTTGCTGATTCCATTGATATAAAATTTGAAAAATTTGGGCGTGTCGTTTGAAAGTTACAAAATTTTCAAATAGATCATTTCTGGTTTTATTCAAACAGACAGGGCCACGTGGACTAATCTGATTGGTTGAAAACGATTCATGTGGATTGAACTCTATGGAGCGTTGGATCTTAAGGAAATCGTGTGGCACAGATCACATGATAACCCTTCGAATGTTCAATCGTGGCGCTTGGATCTACATCCTACGGCTCACAACAGCTTGGCCATAGATGGGCGGCGCTGGGCGACAGCGAGCGGTGGCGCGGTCAGACGATGGCGGAGCTGGCGAAAAAGGAAGCAAGGGAGGTAGAGGGGTAGATCACCGAGATCGCCATGGCACGGGGATGCTCAACCTGCTCGCGTTGGTCGAAGGGGAGCACGGGTTTAGTCGGAATTCCTCGCCAGAATTCTCCCTGGCGATGGTTGCTCTCTGTCGGAGACGGTGGCGAGGCTTCGGTGCATGCCAGAGGGATAGAAGGGTATGGTTAGATGCGCAAAGACGTGGCGAGGATGCGTGCGTGAAAGAGAAAGAGAGGGGCGGTCATTACCAACCAGGGAAGTGTCGCCGGAGTGGAAGCAGACGGCGGCGCGCTCGGTGGTCCTCGTTGCCGAGGTTCTGGGGCGCGCGGGGGCGAGCTGATGCCACTGGGAGGTGCGCCAGGGTCTGTGGAGCATGTGTGTGTGGTCGAGGGGGCAAGGGGCGAAGGAGGCTGGCCGGAATTGCTGCCGGAGAGTGTCGGAGGCAGTGGGGTTCTGGTAAGAAATTTGTGCAGCTCGGTGGCAGGGAGGGTGTGGCGACGGAGGGGAAAGAGAGAGGGCGTCGAGGCGCTTAAGAGGGCACGGTCGCGGGGTGGTTTTACTGCGGCGTTAACACGAATTAACTCGAGCCTTAATCGACTGCAACGGCCGGCGAGGTGAGGGGCGGGGTCAGCGGGGCGAGGAAGATGATGACGCGGCCGAGTGGGGTCCGTTTGGTAGCGAGTGAGAGAGAGAGGAGGAGTGGGGCCTGGTCGTCAGCGACTCTACGGGTAAGTTCGCGAGTGAAAACTTTTCACTGCGGGAGGGGGAGATGGGCTAGACTAGGCTTAGTGGGCTGGGCTGGCTAGATTCTTTTTTTTGTACTGATCATTTTTCTTTTTCCATTCATAATATTCTGTTTTGATTTTGATTAATCAATTTAAACATCAATTTGATTTCAAACTTCTCTCAAACTTTGTGTGGATTCAAATGCTGATTAATAAAACATTCTGAATTCAATTTTGGAATAAATCTTTTATTCTTTTTAGGGTCTTTTAATTATTTAAAAAATGGCCCTTGTATTTATTAAATGAGATCAAATATATTTTTTTATCCTTATTTAAATTTCATTTTTCCACAAAACCTTTTCAGTAAGTTTTATTCAATTATAAGGGTGCCAAATAATTCACTTTGGATTATTAGAAATAATTTTAATATGATTTATTAATCATTTTAAATTGGGTACTTATCTTTATTCCAAAATAGAAATAGAATTTGGTTAATGCCACTTTATTTTATTTGGAAAATTCTTTATCCATTATTTTATTTGGATTTCGATTATATACATTCCATTTGCTTCATGCATTATGCCAAGATTTAATTTGGTCTTTAAATATTTCTTATTTAATATTTCTGTCTTTATCTTAAAAATCCATATCTTTTTATTTATAGATCCAAACTTGGTGATTCCAATTTGTAAAATCTTATTTAATATTTATTTATCCTTTTAAATATATTTAGGATTTTTGGCTCACCATTTGGTATGGATTTATGGATAGATGCTTTATTAGCTTTGGAAATTCAATTTCCTTATCTTATTAAATTCATAAGATTTTATCTATGGCTCCAAATTAAGTGAAACCAATTTTATATGGTTTTATATTATTTCCATTTGTCATTCTTGATCATTTTAAAATGTTTGCTTGACAACTTTTTATATGGATCAAATCCATGGTCTTAGAGATAACTTGAAAATGATTTTCTTCTATTAGGGTTTTGGGTTTTGGTTTAACTTTTCCAAGTGTTTCAATTTCCAGATGCATTTATGAAGAATGCATTCCTCTTGATTTGAATTTAGTTGGATTCAATCATTAACCAAAGTTTGTTCCAGATGGGATTTTAAGTTTCTATTTAGAAACCAAAGTTTCTTTTCACCCTAAATTTCAATAATTATTTATTTTGTTTTTTTTTCACATTAGAAGATTTGGAAAATCTTAGGATGTGACATTTGTGCTTTCATGTATAGATCTTGTGAGCTTCGTTCATGATCAAGATCTAATCTATTTGTAATCATGCATGTTGTGTTTGCGGGGATCCGATGGATATTGAGATTATTATGTTGGTTTGATTAATGGTTTTGTCTTTATGATTCTATCATGTCTGTGTTGTTTGTGATCTTGCATGCTCTCCGTTGTTAGTAGCTAGGGTTTGGCGACCTTGGATGCCTCCTCGGCCTCCCCCTTCGCCTATAAGAAGCCCCCGATGCAGAAACCCTGAGTACCCTGATCAAATATCCATGAAACCGTCTGTAGTCGCCGCCACCATCGTCCCTAGATCGGGGGGATCTAAAGTTATTCCCGGCACCCTGCCGGAGGGGAGATCATCCTGGAGTCCTTCTCTTCGATATGATGTGTGAGTAGTTCCACCTTGGACTATGGGTCCATGTAGTAGCTAGATGGTTGTATCTCCTCCTTTTTGCTTCATGTATAGATCTTGTGAGCTCCGTTCATGATCAAGATCTAATCTATTTGTACTCATGCATGTTGTGTTTGCGGGGATCCGATGGATATTGAGATTATTATGTTGGTTTGATTAATGGTTTTGTCTTTATGATTCTATCATGTTTGTGTTGTTTGTGATCTTGCATGCTCTCCGTTGTTAGTAGCTATCTTGGCCAAGTAGTTGCTAGTGACTCCAAGAGGGGGTATTTATGCTCGATAGTGGGTTCATGCCTCTAGTTTCCAAGGGAAGTGACAGAAATCTCTTCGATTGTAGATGTGCTATTTCCACTAGGGAGAAAACAACGGTCTCTTGTTCATGGAACATGTGGACTGTTTACCTTACACACTTTGCTTAAAGCAGTTGTCTGTTTCTTGCAACTTAATACTGGAGGGGGTTCGGATGATAACCTGAAGGTGGACTTCTAGTCATAGATGAAGTTGGATGGCGGTCTATGTATATTGTTGTATTGCCCAATCGAATCTCATAGGATCTTTCTGACTAGTAATTGCATTGTTATGCCTTGCTCAGTTCCTGTCAATTGCCCTGTTGTAATTTGTTTACCCTTCATGCCATGTTGTTTATCTAAGGAGAGCACCTCTAGTGAACTATGGACCCCAGTTCAATCTTTACCATTGATACATATTCCACTTTTACCTGTTTACTTTCTGCAAACCATTACCTTCCACACCATATGTTTAATCCTTTGTTATAGCAAACCGGTGAGCTTGACAACCTCACTGATTCGTGGGGGCAAAGTCTTTAGTTTGTGTTGTGCAGGTCTCCGTGTTGCTTGCAACACCTGTGTGACATTTCCTTCCTCCTTCTGGTTCGATAACCTCGGTTTCTACTGAGGGAAGACTTGCTTCTGTGCTCATCACACCTTGCTCTTGGGGTTTCCAACGAAGTGCTCCACGTCAGCACCATCAACAAGTTTTCTGGCGCCGTTGCCGGGGAGGCCATGGACGTCTTCACTAGGGGAGTCCTTCACTTCCTTTCTCTTTACTTTGTTTTAGGTTTTCTTTGTTTCTTTTGTTTGGTTTTGTTTGCCTCTTTCCAAAAAACCCAAAAAAAGTCTAGTTTGGTTTGTTTGCCTCTTTCAAAAACACAAAAAATTAGTTCCTTATCTAGTTGCCGCCTTGCTCTAGCTCACCATGTTGCTCCCGAAGTTCGCCCTGAAAGATCTTGCAATAGGTAGTGGCTCCATAATTGGGAAAGATAATATTGAAGAATTTTTTAATTATGTTAGCAAGCATGAGAATATTGAGGATAAATCTATAGCAGAGCTTGCTCCTAATTATGAGATTGCTTCACCTTCTTTAGTTTATATGTTGGAGGCTAGGTTTGTTAGCCTTAACCCCTTCATACAATTCTTGTTCCTAAAATTAAAAGAATGTTGAAAAGAGGGAATTCATCCTTGAAACTCTATCAAAAGAATTCCATGATGTTGCTAGGGAGGCCAGAAAGGTCTTTGAGCGTTTCAATATGGTAGGCTCAAGTGTATATGTTGTGGGTATTTCTGATAAAACTAAGCCTAGAGAAGAATTCAATATACCCATACCCTTTAAGCTTGTTGGAATGCATGAAGCCTTTGAAAAGAATTTTGATTGGATTGCTCCTGAAAATCTTTTTGATGAAAGCAGTAGACCAAAGAGAGATGAAAAGGGATCCTCCAAAACCCATTTCGATGAGATACCTTTTCTAGTTGAAGATTTTGCAAGTATGGATATTAATTCTTCATTTGAAAATACTTGATTCTTCTTGCTTCTTATGCCTAACTTAAAGGCATTAAATAAAAGTACTTGTTGGGAGATAACCCAAGAGTTTCCTTGAGTCTTGGAAGTTATTACTTCAGTAATGACCTCTCCTTATCCTTTTTGTTTGCTTTTTGTGCCAAGAATGATCTTAATGAGAGGGAAGTAAGATTTGGGGAGTTGCTGTCGCAAAACAGATATTTGTCCTCCACTAGAAATATTCATGAGGAGGATCTGTAATTCAGATTAATCTCAAAATTTACGAACAAATCCCCCGGTATGTTAGATAACTTTAACTAGTTAAACACTTTTTGATTTGAGCAACAGAAGATGTTCGAAAAAATCGGTTTCTTCCTGCTGGTCTGTTTTGACAGATTTCTGCCTTTATTTGCATTTGTTTCTTATTGATTCCTTTTTGAGTTCTCTTTAGGTGAATTGAGCTTTTTGAAGGATTTACTACAGTATCTTGTGTTTTTAGTGAAAAGCCTTGCTGTTCCAAAGCTTTGCCAGAGGTCTAATATCTTTTAAATACACTAATGTTGCTAATGAAGATTGTGTGAAGTATTGTATGAAGGAAAAATTTCAGATGTAGACAAAGAATGATGCAATGAGATGAAGAATGGACAAAAGCTCAAGCTTGGGGATGCCACCGTGGTGTCACCCCAAGAAATATCCAAGAGGTACAAGCATCAAAGCTTGGGAATGCCCAAGGCATCCCCTTCTTCATCAATAAAAAGCTCAGGTCTGTTTAGACACTTCGTTTTTATTGTTTCATGCACAGTTGTGTTGTTCTTGGAGCGTCTTAGTTTTCGTTTGCTTTTTGCTTAGGTTGTTTAGTTTTCTTGAATAAAGTAGTTGTTTTGCAATTAAGTTGCTTGGTGTTGGAAAGGAGTAGTAAGTTCTTGCTTGAAGTGCAAGAGGAGCTTGCATTGACTGTGACTTAGACTTTAGCATGACATGCTAGGTGTTGTTTTGATCTTATGCTTAGTGATTATTGCTATACCACGTCTTGTTCCAAACAATTGGGATTGCTTAGTGTGTCTTGAAGAAATTATGCATTGTTTTAGCATGCAAAATCATAGTATTGTGGTATTATCCTTTGATGCTTTGCTTGGGTAGATTTGGCACATGCTCACACCATGTTATGACTCTCACAAGTCACCATTAGCCTCTATGATCATTTAGTCCTTGACTTGTAGTACCACTCTTTTCTTTGATTAGTATGCTTTGTTGCACTGCATGATTATGGCCATTATTGCTCTCTTAGTTGGTTGATCCCAGTCTATTGCTAGCCTCCACTTGTATGAGTACGCTCTACTCATGCTTCCAACTCCCAAGAAACCAAGTTATTCCAAAGTGTCCACTATAAACTCCTATGAATGGCGTGTTACACCATTCCAAGTATATTCTTGTTTTCAACTATCTTCCAACACTATTTTGTTATGTGAAAACTTAGTGATTAAAGCCCTAACGAACTTGATGGCACACTTTATTCTTTGCACCTAATAAACTTGAACCATTGTGACAACTTTGTTGTATATGCTTGCACTTATAAGTTGGAATTAGCAGAACCGTAATGTCACGGGGAACGTTTTAAACATTGCACTTGTACCTTGTTGTACTCAGTTGATATCATGTTCTTTTGTCTATGGATGTCACCGGTGTGAAATAAAGAGGGAACTTGTAAGTCCATGGAGTTTGTATCGTGTGTTAGAGAAACGCCTGGCCGCTAGCCTAAGCCATGCCTAATCATGGTGGAAACTTGCAGCATCACCATAATGAGCTATCTATGAAGCATCCTCAATAAAAAGCTATGCATATGGTAAATAAGAAGATTGCTGAGATGCTCATTGTCTGATTGCCTTGTCATTTTGGTTATGGGAAAGGTCCTGTACCATGTGCAAGGGGTACCCCGTTGGCGGTTCTCAATGATATGTAAATACTTACAGTGACAAAAACTTACCTGGACCCAAAGTTGAGTATGCATGAGGTGTGGCCCCCGTATTGAAGGGACTTGAGATTGCCAACTTATACTTCGTCAAGCATATACTCCAACTTTGCCACTTTAACCTTAACCACTTCAAGATGCTTATGATAGGGGCAATGTGGGATGAAAGCTAACAAGTACCATAATTTTTGGAAGCTCTTTTTGAAACTTGTAATCCCTGCTTCCTTTACAAAAAGGCCTTTCTTCCACCACTTTTGAGTATCCACCTTCTACCTTTAGGCACCATTAATAGAGAATAGTTGTCATTCTGTGTGCAGTGTTCCAAACCTTATTAATTGATGCATATTGTGTTATTACTTGTTCTTGTGCTATTTTTTTCTAGTCACCCTTGTGAACTTTGCAAGTGTCCCATGCATCTATTTGCTACTCTACTAGGGACAAGATGATTGCCACTATGCCATGTTTTCTGCATGTGAAACAAAAAAAATGTTTTTCAATGCATGTTATTCCACTACAAGGAATCTGCTGATACATGACCCTCTATTTCCGTCACTGAATCGTCATTGTCTACAATATATGAAGATCTTATGATGAAAAAAATATCGTCAAAAACTAAGCGTCACTAATTGCGTACAACGACATTTTTTGTGAAATCGTCATAACCGTCTATGACGATATTGGATCGTCATAATGGTTATGACGATCCAATATCGTCATGGGGTATCTAGCCAGGCCAGGTCAGATCCTACGTGGCCAATCCGATGTGGCAATATTATGACAAAACGAGAACGTCGTAGTGCAAATTCAGCCCAATCCAATGCGGTGACTTATTTCGGCCGAGCCTAATAACTATGGCGTTTTTTCTTAGTCCAGGAATTTGACAGTACGTCTCATTTTGGGCCTTGGCCTATTTATGATCTATTTCTTTAGGCCTTGGCGTATTCAAAGTATAATTGTTTTAGGCCTGCCATCAGCCTTTTTACCTTTTACAATCAGATACTTTGCTCCACAATTAGTCATTGGTCTGGCCTTTTTAAATCCCAACACAATTCAGATTATATTCATTCGGGTTGTACATGCAAGTAACGTTTGAAGCCCATGAATTTCTAGATAAATAATTAATCAATTTTCATTGCAAAATGATACAGACCACATTTCAAAATGAACTAACCAAATTTTCAAATAAACAGACCATCAGATCAAATGACCAAACAATCACTCCTCGTACATTACATCAAAACAAAAAATTAATGCATACAACCAACAAGCCCATTGCCCAGCACCTCCAGGTCGCCAATGATCCATTGTAGTGCCCAGCACCTCACTGGCTTCCTCCACTCCACCTGGGGTGTCACTGCTCTCCCAGCAACTCACTCAGGTGTGTTCTGCTACAGCTTGACCTACACCAACCACAAACAAACACCCCATATTAGACTACCAACAGAAAGCGTAGATCATCCAATGTCATTTAGCTTCAAATAAAGAACAACATGATCAAACAGTCAAAACACAAACTATACTAGGTCGGATACAACTAATATACTAATAGACCATTTGAGCTCATGGTAAGGATCAACAAATGTTCTCTTCACCGTCGGATACAACAAGTATTTCTGAGGACTAGAACAACAGTAGACTCAATAGTAATGCATTGCATCATGACCCATCGTCAACCAATTAAAAAAGAGAACATGATATACTAAAGACTTATCTAATCAGTCGGAGAAGAGGAGCAGCAGCAGGTTGGCTTCAACGTCACGGAGGTAGCGCATCTGGATGAACATGTCGTCCTTCTGATGCACCTCCGACCATCGTCGGACACGGGCTTTCATGTGGCATGCTTCAATAACCTGTATAATGACATGAGCAACTTTTTTACTAATTTTTTTGTCACAACAACCAATATATTTGAGCATGATAAGGAGCTAGAAAGTTGCACAAATAAGCAATTATAAAATCTAATAAGTTACGATGTTATTATTCAAGTTCTCCATCAACTAGACAACATCACAACCTATACTACTATGCTACTTTTTCCAATCACAGGGAGATAATGTGTGCATTTCAAGATAACCAAATGCCAGCAGACACAAATGGCACAAGTAATATACAACATAATTCCAGAACTGAACCAAATTCCTGCCTACACAAAAATTATTGAGGCACCTGGACCTAGTGCTAATACAATCATATCATGGCATTGTTTACTTGGAGATTGCAACACAATGGCATGCACAATACATTGAGGCATCTAGTGTTAATACAAACTAAGCTGCAGAATAGGTTTATTAAGTAATCTGTAATTGCATATCAGCATGCATATATGTCCAGTTATCAAGTTTTAAAAGAATATGAATGATTACTTGATATATCTTCGCCCGTTGAACATGATATTGTCGTACACTAAGTTCTTGACACAACAAGGCAACCAAATCAAACAAGGGATACAAAACCAATAACCTTGCTAGGAGACAACATTCTACTCTATCAATTAGGACTACATATATGAATCGATAAAACATGATGGCCACCACAGCTACCAGTATTATGATAAAGTATAATGAAGGGAACCACACAACAGGCAACTAGGACAACTACAGTGAGGGAGTGGGAGACTATGATGATAAGTTGATAACCATGAACGAAAAACACCTAGTCACCTACCATGTATTACCAGGGAGCTTAATGGGAAATCAAATCGCACACTTACATAATTCGGGGAGGCTATCAGGATTCATGCAACAGATGAACAAGGTAGAGTATATAGGGAGGAAATAACACTGGCATCGGAGGTATGTAACTACTCACCATGAGCAGCTCGGGCTCGAGAAGGAAGTCCCGAAACCCGGCGTTATGGATCCGATGTATCCCTTCTTGGCCACCTCAACCTCCAACTCCTCCACGGTTATTGATTCATCACAGCTCACAATCGCATCTAGGGGCAGCTGTAGAGAGACAGAGGGAGATCGATAGAGAGGCCTCAAGAGAGAGAGGTAGTGTGGGATAGCACGAATCATGGTTGAGGGAAGCACGAGAGTTACATTGATGTGCCTGAACTTCGCCGGATCTCGTCGTCCTTCTTCCCATCGTCGAGCACCTCGCCGGATCTGCCCGAACTTCGCCATCACTGACCCGGCCGGGGTCCTCCCCACTAGTCGCCGCCAGATCTCCGCACTAGTGGCCACGAGGTCGATGTGGGCAGGTAGGATCGACGAAGCGCCGTGCACGGATGCACGCGCATGCTGGCAAGCCAACCCACCGCGACACCGTAGCTTGTTGAGGGCCGCCGCCGATCTAGTCTGGTTGGGAGAGAATGTGGTGCGGGGTCGGATTAGGGTGGAGTCGGCGCATCTGGGTAGCAGGGTAGGGCTTGGCCTTGGCTATGGCAGGGGAGGACGAGACCGTGGCCTTGGTTGTGGAAGGGAAGGACGAGACCATGGCGGTAAGGGCGGGGAGTGGCGGTAAGGGCGAGGTGAGGAGGAGGAGGAGATCGCGATCTGGAAGACGAGCAAACTGGCGGCAGGGTGCTTGGAGGGAGGGAGGTAGGTTGGGGCAGGGTTAGGGTTAGGGCTAGAAGCCTGGAACCACACGAGGTGCGGTGGGTTTATGGTCATTGGATCGGTGTCGTGGACGTCCCAGATCAGTTTTCTGGGGCTGATCCGTGGGTAGGCCAGTCCTCCCTCCTGATTGGCTGGATTTGGGTGTTTATTTTCCGAGTGCAAAAACAGTTTGTTCTATTAAATATCCACCAAATGAATTTTGCAAAATGCTACCATTCTATTTTGTAAAAATACTATACCACCTAACATTCACAATGTACCAACCAGGGTATCTCAAACCTTTCCGTTCACCTCCTGGCTAGGGTTTGGCGACCCTGGCCGCCTCCTCGGCCTCCCCCTACGCCTATAAGAAGCCCCCGAAGCAGAAACCCTGAGTACCCTGATCAAATATCCATGAAACCGTCTATAGCCGCCGCCACCATCGTCCCTAGATCGGGGGGATCTAAAGTTCTTCCCAGCACCCTGCCGGAGGGGAGATCATCCTGGAGGCCTTCTCTCCGATATGATGTGTGAGTAGTTCCACCTTGGACTATGGGTCCATGTAGTAGCTAGATGGTTGTTTCTCCTCCTTTTTGCTTTCATGTATAGATCTTGTGAGCTCCGTTCATGATCAAGATCTAATCTATTTGTACTCATGCATGTTGTGTTTGCAGGGATCCGATAGATATTAAGATTATTATGTTGGTTTGATTAATGGTTTTGTCTTTATGATTCTATCATATTTGTGTTGTTTGTGATCTTGCATGCTCTCCGTTGTTAGTAGCTATCTTGGCCAAGTAGTTGCTAGTGACTCCAAGAGGGGGTATTTATGCTCGATAGTGGGTTCATGCCTCTAGTTTCCAAGGGAAGTGACAGAAATCTCTTCGGTTGTAGATGTGCTATTTCCACTAGGTAGAAAACAATGGTCTCTTGTTCATGGAACATGTGGACTGTTTACCTTACACACTTTGCTTAAAGCAGTTGTCTGTTTCTTGCAAATTAATAATGGAGGGGGTTCGGATGATAACCTGAAGGTGGACTTCTAGTCATAGATGAAGTTGGATGGTGGTATATGTATATTGTTGTATTGCCCAATCGAATCTCATAGGATCTTTCTGACTAGTAATTGCATTGTTATGCCTTGCTCAGTTCCTGTCAATTGCCCTGCTGTAATTTGTTTACCCTTCATGCAATGTTGTTTATCTAAGGAGAGCACCTCTAGTGAACTATGGACCCTGGTCCAATCTTTACCATTGATACATCTTCCACTGTTACCTGTTTACTTGCTGCAAACCATTACCTTCCACACCATACGTTTAATCCTTTGTTACAGCAAACCGGTGAGCTTGACAACCTCACTGATTCGTTGGGGCAAAGTCTTGAGTTTGTGTTGTGAAGGTCTCCGGGTTGCTTGCAACACCTGTATGACATTTCCTTCCTCCTTTTGGTTCGATAACCTCGGTCTCTACTAAGGGAAGACTTGATTCTTTGCTCATCACACCTTGCTCTTGGGGTTTCCAACGAAGTGCTCCATGTCAGCACCAGCACTTCTCCCATGTCCTCAAGAACTAAACGAACTACTCACGAGACATCATATGGATCAAGATAAAAGATGATATGGTAATGGATAACAATCTGAACATAAACAATAATCCAATGGTTGCACTCACAAGCATCAACTACAATAGTAATTAACACCGGGAAAGTTTCCCCTATTAATTAATGCAAGATCCAACACAATTGTTACAGTGGGACGGAGTGGTGATGATGGTGCTGGTGGTGATGATGGTGTGGATGATGATGATGATCCCGATGAATCCTAGATTGATGATGTTGTTGATGGCAATGATCTCCCCTCTCCGGGAAGGAATTTCCCCGGCAGAAATTTGTCTGCCAGAGAGATCTTTCTCTCTCGGTGTTTTCCGCCCCGCAGAGGCGGCAGAAATCTATCTGTGGTCGCTCCCCCAGTATTAGGGTTCCATAGGGAAGATATAGGCAAGAGGACGGAGTCGGGAGCCAGGCAGGTGGGCCACACCTGCCCTAGGTGCGGCCCTGGGTGGGCCCGTGCCTAGGGGCTGTGGGCCCCCTGCGGCCCTTCTTCGTCCCTCCTTCTGGCTTCCGCTGTCTTCTGGGAAAATATAATTTTCCTATATTTTTCTGGTATTTTTCTGATCTTCGTGAAATTTCATCAAACGCCTTCTTTTCCATCAGAATCCAGACTCTGACAGTCCATCCTCCAAGAATCATCCAACATGCAAAACCAGTGGAAAAGACATAAGTAATACCTCATAATAACACATATATCAATGAATATAGGCAAATTACGATATAGAATGGTGATGCAAATTGGACGTATCACTGGTGGATATGATGGTGTGGATGATGATGATGATCCCAATGAAGTCTAGCTTGATGATGGTGTTGATGGCGACGATAACCCCTCTTCAGGAAGGAATTTCCCCGGTAGAAATCTGTCTGCCGAAGAGCTCTTTCTCTCTCGGTGTTTTCCGCCCCGCAGAGGCGACAGAATCTTTTTGTGGTCACTACCCTCGACTTTAGGGTTTCGAGGAGAAGATGCAGGTGAGAGGGTGGAGCCAGAGGTGGGCTAGGGTGGCCACACCCCCTGTATGCGCGGCCTAGTGTGGCCCACACCTAGGGGGTGTGGGCCCCCTGTGTCCCAACTCTGCCTCCCCTTCTGGCATCCTTCGTCTTTTGGGAAAGTATTATTTTCTTTAGTTTTTCTGGTATTTTTCTGATCTTTGCGAAATTGCATCAAAACACCGCTTTTTTCATCAGAATCCTGACTCGGGCAGTTCATCCTCCAAGAATCATCCAACATGCAAAAACAGATGAAAAGACATAAGTAACACTGTAGGGGTTCGTAGCATGGAAAACAAAAAATTTCTATCGCATACAAACAAACAAGCCAAGATCTATCTACTAGATTGTAGCAACGAGTCGATGGTATAACTTACCCTCGAAGATTCCAAAGCGTTTAACGAGAGCGGATTCTCGTGGGTGATGTAGTCGTACTCTTTCCGATCTCAAGATCGTGTAGACGATCCTTCCAGTATACGTTCCGCAGCGCTCCCGATCGGTCACATCGTTGACTCGGCGAAGACCTTCCTCTCCTTGTTCCAAAGCAGTGGAGGTTGTAGCACTCTCCTCGCGATTCCGGCAACGGGCGTGGTACAGGAAGTAGAGGGAAATCAGCAGGCTTCGCCTTAAGCCGGTGCGAGTATGGTGGAGCTTATGAGAGAGGCTATTAGTGGTCTAGTAATTAGACACACCAATTAGAAGGCTCTAAACCAATTAGAAGGCTCTAAACCGCTGGCTAAAGCAATTAGAAGCTCTAAACCAAAACGGCTCTAAACCTGGAAATCTAGAGGTGAAACTTGTGTGTCTAGGAGGGGAGCCCTGCCCCTCCTTTTATAGGTGGGGAGGCGCGGCCAGGGGAGGGGAGTCCCTCCCCAAGTCGGCCTTGGGTGGCGCGCCGGCTTGGGGAGGAGACTCCTCCCTCAAGTCGGATTCCAACACCTCTTTCTTGTTTCCCACAGTTTCTTGTTTTGGCAGTTTGACTTTCAAACTGGACATTTGACTTTTCTGTTTTAGGATTCAAATTAATCCTTTATTTGGGACAGCAAGAACACTTAGTACATGATGCAATCATTCCATTAAGTAATGACACATTCATGTACCCCCCCCCCCCCCCCCGGAGTGCCGGACAATCCGGAACCTTCCAGAACATTCCCGATGAAAACACCGGAATCATTCCCGAACTCCGAAACGGGACTTTCCTTATATGAATCTTATTCTCCGGACCATTCCGGATCACCTCGTGATATCCCGGATCCCATCCGAGACTCCGAACAACATTCGGTCTCTTTCTCATAATACCATAACTACTCAAACAACGTCGAATCCTTAAGTGTGTCTCCCTACGGTTCGTGAATTATGCGGACATGATCGAGACACTTCTCCGAACAATAACCAATAGAGGAATCTGGAAATTCATATGGCTCCCACATATTTCTACGATTACTTTGCGATCAAATGAACCACTTACATACGATACCAATTTCCCTTTGTCTCACGATATGTTACTTATCCGAGGTTATGATCGCTCGGTATCTCTGCATACCTAGTTCAACCTCGTTCTTGATAAGTACTCTTTTCTCGTTCGTGATATGTGATCCCTTGTGACCAAGTCACATGCTTGCAAGCTAATTGGATGACATTCCACCGAGAGGGCCCAGTATATCTATCCGTCATGTGGATGGACAAATCCCACTCTTGATCCATGTGTTTCAACCAATACTTTCCGAACACTTAATGCCACCTTTATAGCCACCCGATTCACGGTGTGGTGTTTGATGTCATCAAAGCATCCATCCGGTAAAGGTGATATGCATGATCTCATGGTGAAGGAATTAGGTTACTATGTATCGTAAAGCATATAACAATTGAACTATTGAAATGACTTTGATCTTTATGCTACGCTTATCTATAGGAGTATGTCCACCATATCATTCTCCTAACGATATGATCTTGTTGTTGATAACATCTCAATGTTCATGATATGGAAACCACAATCATTATATCAACCAACAAGCTAGTGAAGTATAGAGGCTATACTAGGGACTTCAAAATAAGTTTACAAATCACACAAGTATTAATGGTTTCCTTGTTAATACTATTATAGCATGAATGTAAACATTTATCATAAACACAAAGATATAATAATAACTTACATTTATTATTGCCTCTAGGGCATATCTCCAACAGTCTCCCACTTGCACTAGAGTCATCTAATCTAGATTACATGGTAATATACCGAACACCCATGGCAGTTTGGTGTTGGTCATGTTTTGCCCTCGGAGAGGTTTAGTCAACGGATCCGCCACATTCAGATCTGTGTGTACTTTGCAAATCTTTATATCCCCATCCGGATATGTTCTCGAATAGCGTGAAAACGCAGCTTGATATGCTTGACTTCTTGTGTGACCTTGGTTCTTGCGCATTGGCTATGGCGCCCATGTTATCACAAGATGATAGACATTGGGTCCAGCACTTGGAACCACACCCAGCTCGTAATGAACTCTTTCATCCATATCGCTTCTTGTGAAGCCTCCAAGCAACCATGTATTTGATTAAGTTGAAGATCTCGCCACAACGCTTTGCTTTGCACTCCTCCATTAAGCTGCACCATTCAAAATAAATACGTATCCGGATTGTGATTTAGAATCATCCGGATCGTGTTCCAACTAGCATCGGTGTAACCATTAACAACGAGTTGTTCATCACCTCCATAAGAAAGAACCATATCCTTAGTTCTTCTCAAGTACTTAAGGATGTTTTTGACATTGTCCAATGATCCACTCTGGATCACTTTGATATCTGCTTGTTAAACTAACGGCATATGCAATGTCGGGTCTAGTACATAGCATGGCATACATTAGAGATCCTATGGCTGAGGCATAGGGAGTCTTACTCATCCTTTCTCTATCTTACGCGATGTCGGACTTTGAGTTTTACTCAAGGTCGTATTGACAACATGGGCAAGAACCCTTTCTTGCTTTCTTCCATTCCAAATCTCTTTAGAACTTTGTCCAAATATGTACTGTGACAATGATATTTGGCGTTCGATCTATCTCTATAAATCTTTATGCCTAATATGTAAGCTTCGCCAAGATCCTTCATTGAAATACTATTATTCAAATATTCCTTGACACTATTAAGAAGGTCTACATCATTCCCAATCAACAATATGTCATCCACATAAAGTATTAAGAATGCTACAGAGCTCCCACTCACTTTCTTGTAAATACAAGCTTCTCCATAAGTTTGTATAAAACCAAAACTTTTGATTACCTTATCAAAACGTTGATTCCAACTTCGGGATGCCTGCTTCAATCCATAGATGGACCGTTGAAGTTTGCATACCTTGTTAGCATCTTTAGGATCGACAAAACCTTTGGGTTGCATCATATACAACTCTTCATCAATATCTCCATTGAGGAATGTTGTTTTGACATCCATCTGCCATATCTCATAATCATAATATGCAGCGATTGCTAACATAATCCTCACAGACTTTAGCTTCGCTAACGGTGAGAAAGTCTCATCGTAGTCAACTCCTTGAATTTGTCGAAACCCTTTTGCGAGAAGTCAAGCTTTATAGACGGTAACATTACCATCAGCATCTGTTTTCTTCTTGAAAATCCATTTGTTCTCGACAGCCTTCCGGCCATCCGGTAAGTCCACCAAAGTCCATACTTGGTTTTCGTACATGGATCCAATCTCGGATTTCATGGCTTCTTGCCATTTATTGGAATCTGGGCTCATCATCGCTTCCTCATATGTCTCGGGGTCATCGGTGTTGTCCACCACCATGACATTCATAACGGAATCATACCAATCTAGAGTGGTACGAGTTCTCGTTGACCTCCGAGGCTCTGTAGCAACTTCAACCGAAGTTTCATGATCATCATCATTAGCTTCCTCTCTTATTGGTGCAGGCACATGAACTTCTTCCGGTGCTGCGCTACTCGCAATTTCGAGAGAAGGTTCGACAACCTCGTCGAGTTCTACTTTCCTTCCAGTCACTTCTTTCGAGAGAAATTCCTTCTCTAGAAAGGATCCATTCTTAGCAACGAATGTTTTGCCTTCGGATCTATGATAGAAGGTATACCCAATAGTTTCCTTCGGGTATCCTATGAAGACGCATTTTTCCGCTTTGGGTTCAAGCTTGTCCGGCTGTAACTTCTTTACATAGGCTTCGCATCCCCAAACTTTAAGGAACGACAATTTAGGTTTCTTCCCAAACCATAATTCATACGGTGTCGTTTCAACGGATTTAGACGGTGCCCTATTTAAAGTGAATGCGGCTGTTTCTAATGCATAACCCCAAAATGATAGCGGTAAATCTGTAAGTGACATCATAGAACGAACCATATCTAAGAGAGTTCGATTACGACGTTCGGACACACCATTACGCTGTGGTGTTCCCGGCGGTGTCAATTGTGAAAGTATTCCGCATTTCTTTAAATGCTCGCCAAACTCGTAACTTAGATATTCACCTCCACGATCAGAACATAGAAATTTAATCTTCTTGTTACGTTGATTCTCTACCTCACTTTGAAACTCCTTAAACTTCTCGAAAGTTTCGGACTTATGTTTCATGAAATAGATATACCCATATCTACTCAAGTCATCCGTGAAGGTAAGAATATAACGATAACCACCGCGCGATGCTACACTCATTGGACCACACACATCGGTATGTATGATTTCCAATAAGTCCGTAGCTCGCTCCATCATACCGTAAAATGGAGTCTTAGTCATTTTCCCATCGGACATGCTTCGCATCTTTCAAGTGATTCAAAATCAAGTGATTCAAGAAGTCCATCGGAATGGAGTTTCTTCATACGTTTCACTCCGATATGACCAAGACGACAAAGGCCACATATAGGTCGAATTATCGCTGATTTCAAACGTTTAGCCTCAATGTTGTTGATATGTGTATTTCCACTATCGAGATTCAATAAGAATAGACCATCTATCAAAGGTGCATGTGCATAAAACATATTACTCATATAAATAGAACAACCATTATTCTCGATTTAAACAAGTAACCATCTCTTAATAAACAAGATCCCGATATAATGTTCATGCTCAACGCAGGCACTAAATAACAATTATTTAAGTATAAAACTAATCCCGATGGTAGATGAAGAGGTAGCGTGCCGATCGCGATCACATCAACCTTTGATCCGCTTCCACGCCGCATCGTCACCTCGTTCTTCGCTAGCTTCCGTTTATTCGCATCACCTGTTTGAGTTACAAATATGAGCAACCGAACCAAGATCAAATACCCGGGCACTACTACGAGTACTAGTGAGATACACATCAATAACATGTATATCGATATACCTTTCTTCTTGATGTTGCCGTTCTTCAAATCCGCCAAGTACTTTGGGCAATTCCGCTTCGAGGACCTTCTCCCTTGCAGAAAAGCACTCAAGATCGTGCTTAGGTCCAGCCCGTCTTCTTCGTCAGTGGTAGCTTTCTTACCACCCTTCTTGAAGTGTCCCTTTGGCTTAGACTTGCCTTTCTTGAATTTGGTGGTCTTATTGACCAACAACACTTGGTGCTCTTTCTTGATCTCCACTTCTGCAGATTTCAACATGGCAAAGAGTTCTGGCAACGTCTTGTTCATGTTCTGCATGTTGTAGTTCATCACAAAGTTCTTGTAACTTGGTGGTAGTGATTGGAGGACACGGTAAATCCCCAAAGCATTAGGAATCACTATACCCAAGCTTTGAAGTTTGTTTGCGTGCCCAGACATCTTAAGCACATGCTCACTGACGGAGCTGCCCTCTTCCATCTTGCAGTTAAAGAACTTTTCAGAAGCCTCATAGCTTTCAATTGCCGCATGAGTCTCAAAAATCAATTTGAGATCCTCGACAATATCATATGGGTCTGACTCTTCAAACCTTTTCTGAAGCTCCGATTCTAAACCATACAAGATAGCACACTGAACTATGGAGTACTGATTCTTCCGAGCGAGGTAAACATTCTTTACTTCATCGAGCGGTACGCAGGTGGGTCACACCAGCGGTGCATCCAAAGACATAGGTCAAATTACCACCGTGAGGACAATCCTCAAATTGCGGAACCAATCCATGGTTGCTTCCATTGTTTTTCAACTTTTCTTTCTCTAGGAACGCATTAAAATTGATGGTAGGGGCTGCCATTGATCTACAACATATTTGCAATAGTTTAGACTAAGTTTATGACAAATTGAGTTCAAATTAATTAATGAAATTAAACTAGGTGAACTCCCACTCAAAACAATATCCTCACATTGTTTTAGTGATCACACGAACCAAATCCACCATATCAACACCGATCATCACGAGAGTTGACATAGTTTCAATGGCGAACAATCGACATGTTCATCACATCTACTATATGATTCATGCTTTACCTTTCGGTGATCCGTGTTCCGAGACCATGTCTGTACATGCTAGGCTCGTCAAGATCAAACCTTAGTTTCTGCATGAGCAAATCTGGCTTGCTCACGTTGTATACACTTGCAGAATCTAGCACACCCGATCATCACGTGGTGCTTCGAAACAACAAGCTTTAGCAACGGTGCTAACTAAGGGTTAACACTTTATGATTTGAAATTGATGTGCATGAGGGATCATCTTATAATGCTACCGCTGCCTACTAAGCAATACAAGATGCATAAAGGATTAACATCACATGCAATTCAATATATATGTGATATGATATGGCCTTTCTTCTTTGTGCCTCCGATCTCCATCTTCAAGCACGAACATGATCTCCATCATCACCGCATTGCATCAAGGTCAATGGCGCTTCTCCATGGTTGTCGCCCACGGTTTCAACTATTACAACTACTTTGAATAGACACGGATCTTAACATAAATTAAAGACAACCATATGGCTCACCGATTGCCGACTTACAATAAGGAACATAGCATACATCAAATATAATCACAATCATGGCCATATCACATCACTGCACACCCCTGCAAAACAAAGTTAGACGCCTCTACTTTCTTTGCATATTTTACGTGGTTTGGGTCTTTCAATAAGTGTCGTTCTAACTTACGAACAAGAACCACAACATTGATACTAGCATTGTTGATCACCCGTTGTAAATTGGATCTTAACTATGCTAGGAGAAACAGAGACCCGCAAAGCCACTTATGCAATACAAGTTGCATGTCAAGCGTGGAGCAAGTCTCATGAATGATGTCATGTAAGGTTAGCCCGGGCCGCTTCATCCCAACATACCGCAAGATGCAAAGTACACAAAAAGCAATCTACAATAAAAGCATCAACGCCCACAATGACCATTGTGTTCTACTCGTGCAACAGATCTACATATAGACACGGCTCGATACCCTTTGTAGGGGTTCGTAGCATGGAAAACAAAAATTTTCTATCGCATACAAACAAACAAGCCAAGATCTATCTACTAGATTGTAGCAACGAGTCGATGGTATAACTTACCCTCGAAGATTCCAAAGCGTTTAACGAGAGCGGATTCTCGTGGGTGATGTAGTCGTACTCTTTCCGATCTCAAGATCGTGTAGACGATCCTTCCAGCGCCACGTTCCTAAGCGCTCCCTTGATCGGTCACACGTTCGGTTTTCGCGAAGACCTTCCTCTCCCTTGTTCCAGTGACGGCGGAGGTTGTAGCACTCTCCTCGCGATTCGGCAAGACAACGGCGTGGTACCGAAGTAGAGGGAAATCATGAGCTTCGCCTTAAGCGGTGCGAGTATGGTGGAGCTTATGAGAGAGGCTATTAGTGGTCTAGTAATTAGACACACCAATTAGAAGGCTCTAAACCAATTAGAAGGCTCTAAACCGCTGGCTAAAGCAATTAGAAGCTCTAAACCAAAAGCGGCTCTAAACAGAAATCTAGAGGTGAAACTTGTGTGTCTAGGGAGGCCTGCCCCTCCTTTTATAGGTGGGGCGCGGCCAGGGGAGTCCCTCCCCAAGTCGGCCTTGGGTGGCGCGCCGGCTTGGGGAGGACTCCTCCCTCAAGTCGGATTCCAACACCTCTTTCTTGTTTCCCACAGTTTCTTGTTTTGGCAGTTTGACTTTCAAACTGGACATTTGACTTTTTTGTTTTAGGATTCAAATTAATCCTTTATTTGGGACAGCAAGAACACTTAGTACATGATGCAATCATTCCATTAAGTAATGACACATTCATGTACCCCTCCCCTCCCGGAGTCTTGGGACAATCCGAACCTTCGAACATTCCCGATGAAAACACGGAATCATTCCCGAACTCGAAACGAGACTTTCCTTATATGAATCTTATTCTCCGGACCATTCCGGATCACCTCGTGATATCCGGATCCCATCGAGACTCGAACAACATTCGGTCTCTTTCTCATAATACCATAACTACTCAAACAACGTCGAATCCTTAAGTGTGTCTCCCTACGGTTCGTGAATTATGCGGACATGATCGAGACACTTCTCCGAACAATAACCAATAGAGGAATCTGGAAATTCATATGGCTCCCACATATTTCTACGATTACTTTGCGATCGAATGAACCACTTACATACGATACCAATTTCCCTTTGTCTCACGATATGTTACTTATCCGAGGTTATGATCGTCGATATCTCTGCATACCTAGTTCAACCTCGTTACTGATAAGTACTCTTTTCTCGTTCCCGTGATATGTGATCCCTTGTGACCAAGTCACATGCTTGCAAGCTAATTGGATGACATTCCACCGAGAGGGCCCAGAGTATATCTATCCGTCATGTGGATGGACAAATCCCACTCTTGATCCATGTGTTTCAACCAATACTTTCAGCACACTTAATGCCACCTTTATAGCCACCCAGTTACGGTGTGGTGTTTGATGTCATCAAAGCATCCATCCGGTAAAGGTGATATGCATGATCTCATGGTCGAAGGAATTAGGTTACTATGTATCAGAAAGCATATAACAATTGAACTATTGAAATGACTTTGATCTTTATGCTACGCTTATCTATAGGAGTATGTCCACCATATCATTCTCCTAACGATATGATCTTGTTGTTGATAACATCTCAATGTTCATGATATGGAAACCACAATCATTATATCAACCAACAAGCTAGTGAAGTATAGAGGCTATACTAGGGACTTCAAAATAAGTTTACAAATCACACAAGTATTAATGGTTTCCTTGTTAATACTATTATAGCATGAATGTAAACATTTATCATAAACACAAAGATATAATAATAACTTACATTTATTATTGCCTCTAGGGCATATCTCCAACAAACACCTCTTAATATGAAATATAGCAATGAATAGAGGCAAATTATGATATAGAATGGTGATGCAAATTGGATGTATCATGGCTCCACACGAGGAGGACTAGGGCTCCTTTGATAGGCAGAAGGAGGATCCCCTCTCGTCCTCCATCCATGGGGTCTGCTCCATGGTGGTGCGTCGTGGGATGGTCTCCGACTGAGCCTTTCTCTCCGCGCGGCGGAGGGCGTGCTCAGCCCGAGTCTCATTGTGGGCCAACATGCCAACGAGGTTGATGAAGACCTTGAAAACGCGTCTAAACCCCCTACCTGGCATGCCAAAGAGGTCGATGAAGACCTCGAAGAATGTGTCCCGTTCATGAGGGGGTTGAACACGCGTTCCAAGGGAAATCGACGACAGCAAAGCAATAGCACAACAAAGAGTGGACACAGGTTTTTTCCCCAGGTTTGGGACCGTCATGAGGAGGTAAAGACCCTACTCCTGCTTTGTTGTATTTCCCGCGTGCTTCTCAAGGGTACAATGGTGGATGAATGTCTAGGGTTTTAGATCTCTAGGATCGCCCTGTTCTAAAGTAGGAGAGAGTCTCCTTATATAGAGGCGTCGGGCCTCTTACCCCCAAATCTTGGGAGGGACGGGTCACACACTGCCGCCCTTGGAGGTCCCGGTCTACAAGACTACTTTGCGTGGATGTGGTCTTGCGTGTCGGGAGCCTTTCCATCCTTCTGTAAAGCGGGGCTTTGTCGATCGTCATTTGTCTCCATCTGACACCACCATCTCTCCCCCCTTGCACTAGAATGGCAAAGGAAAGGACCTAAAGTGCTAAGGTTGTCTGTCCTCCCTTGTGCCAAATAGGCCACACCAGCTTTTTCTTTACCGAGGCGAACTGAGTGGTTCATAGTTGTGAGATTCGACACATTTTTTATGGTTTCTATCGATGGTTTTCGTTTGAATTTAATGGTTTTTTGGCTTTACCTAACGCTAATACTTAGGTAGCAAAGAAAACTTGGTTTTTAATGTGTGTTTCAGGTTCTGAACATCAACATAAGGATTTAACACCACAAACATAATATTCAGACGAAAACAAGCAAGTATCTTTTTGGAAGCAATCGAGGGGAGTTTACTGAACCTTTAACGAGCAACTATACGGCTGGAATATTTTTCCAGCCGTATAGTTTCCGCCATATAGCTGCCATCTCCTTCGTCTTATTAAAAGATAGAACTTCCGTGAAGGACGGGAGGAGAAAAACAGAACACACGAGCCGCCATCCCATCCAGAAGAGAGAAAGAAGAGATCCGAAGAAGAACGGGAAGGAGTTCTTCATCTCTCTCCACGATATTTGATCTCCTAGCCACCACACCTAAATAGCCATTACATGTACTTGAGAGAGAGAGAGAGATCTCCACCTTGCAAGACTAGGGTTTGAGATTGTTCTTCCTATCTTGAATCGTGTTGGATTTATTTCTATTTCTTATTGTGGGTCTCCACGGTAATATCAAGAAGAACTCCCTTTATTTAATTATATCGATGATGTTTTTTTCTCTCATGTCTGAGTAAGTTCCCTTGGGCGTGGGAGATGTAGGGGATTGGTGAGATGTGATGTTCCTATATAATTTCTATTAAGTTTGTGGTTGATTTTTATTACTATATTATGTGTGCTTGACTATCTGTGGGATGCTTAATGCATGTTCTCCAATTAAGGGCCCAGGCAACATGATGCTTTGTTCTACATAGATAGAATCTTGTTTGCAACCAGACTGGTGACCCCTGAGTAACACATGGATATCAATGGGAAACTAGTTTGACTCGAGGATCACGAGGAGCCACCGAGCTTATTGCATTAGTCCAATCCATGGAGCTCAATTACTAAGCAACCTAAAGGATCTTAATCATCTAGTGATTGACCATGGTTGTGGTAAACAGGCTAGTAGGATTATTGAAGTTGGGATGAAATCTACCAAGAGGAGTTTCTGCTAATTATGGGTTGCTAGCATACACACATTCTTATAAGATTATAATTGTTACACTTATCACTCATCTACCTGGCACATTCACTATCACCATCAACTGAAACTCCCCGCGCCTACTTCATCATCTGTAGAAAACAACAAACAAATCGTTCTTTACTATTATGCTTTTTATTTCTAAAGTTTACATTTTAGTTTTATTTAAATACAATCCTTTAATCCAAATTGTATTGTCATTTTCAACACTTGCATTCAATTCACTCGAAGTCCTATGACAACTTCGGGTGTGACAGATACTTCGCTAACAAACACTTACCTTTGGGCTCCCTGTGGGATCTACATCTTAACTTCGAAACAAGCTACAAATGATCTATGCACTTGCAGTCATCAAGCTATTTTCTGGCGCCGTTGCCGGGGAGCTAAGCTATAAGTGTTTTTTGTCTTAACATTTCAGGTTTTACTATTACAAGATGGTCTCCCTAGGAGACAAAGGGTCTACACGCTCTGGTAGGGCTTATCTAACAGATTATCTTGACCGTGTACCTACTCAAAGGCGCGAGGAGATTATTGAAAAACTTTTGAGGTCGAATAAAGTTGAAGTTGTAAACCTAAGTGACTTCATGGAAATCATGTCCATTCATAGGACAACTCCCAAGAAACCTAAGAAGACTCTCAGAGAATATAGTGCTCCAAATTATGCATTTCTTAAACAACCAATAGAATTTCCTAATCCTAGAGTTAGGGAATATCGATTTGACAGTGAAATTATTAAAATATTGCAGGAAAAAGCTTTTGGTGGAAGGGAATATGAATACCCAGGAAGACATCTTAGAGAGTTCGACGATGTGATAACATCACTTGGACCAAAAGGTTTGCCAACAGAATTATCTCATCTAAAACTATTTCGTTGGACTCTCAAAGGTAAAGCTCTAGGCTGGTTGTATTCTCTCCCTCGCCATTATATTAAATGTTGGGAAAACTGCATTGTTAAATTCACAAAAAGGTTTAATCCTTTTACAAAGGTAACATAACTTAGAAATATTATAGGCAACTTTAGTCAGAACGTGGGAGAAAATTACCCACAAGCCTGGGAAAGATTTTTTGGAATGATCAATAGTATTCCAAATCATGGCTATTCTGAGTCAACTGTTTGCCACTTATTTTACCACAGTCTTAATACCCAATGCAGAGAATTGTTAGATTCATCAGTAGGAGGATCCATAAATACTTTAACTATTAAAGCATGTTTGGAATTAATGGCTACTAGGGCTAATAATGATTCTTTATATAATCCTGATTTTGGCACTAATACGGAAAAGGGAATACTTCGTATAAATCCTGATCTTATGCCTAAAGTACGCAAAACCATGAAAGAAAAAGGTATACCTTCTGAACTTGTCAAGGAAAACAAAGTAGATTTGTTACAAGTTTTCACTAAATAGGATGAAACTAGAAAAGTTTTTCAAGAATTTAAACATCGGTAGGCAAAGTCTTATAATAACTTGCATAAGCAATTTCAAAGACATAAAAATATTTTGGCCGAACATACAGAAAATTATGAAGAAATTGGCCAAGAAATAAAATTATTTAACAAGTACCTCGGTATGTTTCAAACCCAATGGGAACATATAGCATCTGGTTATCAAATTTTTCTTCGTGATGATATAAATATTCCTGTTTCTACTAATGTTGTGACAAGAAGAGGTGCAGTTGTTAAAGGACCGTTAGGACCACCGGAATATGAAGCTGAAAAAGATGAGAAGGAAAAAATCCTTTCTCAAAGCAAGCCAACAAGATGATACATTGGTGGATCCTCAAGATGAGACTGCTCAATACACACAAGATCAAACCTTGGAGGAGAGGAATAATGCACAGTATGACAGTTATAACTCTGATGCAGAGACTGTTGATCCAAGAGAAGAAGAAGAGACAAGCAAAGAACATGAAGTTGTTGCAATAGAAAACAAGAAAAATAAGCAACAACAAAAGAAAGCAACTAAAGAGCTAGATCCTCCACAATAGGTAAAAGATAAATGTAAGAAACTTCCATATCCAGACCGTAAAAAGAAAGCACCAGTAATCTATAACTCTTTTACAAAAGCATTAAGTGATCTTCATCTAGAAGTTCCATTTGCGTATGCGATAAAAGTACCTTCCTATTCTATATTTCTCTATGATATTCTTAATATAAAGAAAGAGATAACTGAAACCGTCACCATGGTAACTTACCCTGCCAATGGAACGCTATTGTCTAAGTTAGGAGATCCCGAGATACCAACTATTTCATGTTCAATAGGAAAAACTGATATTCATAATGCCTTATGTGATTTAGGTGCAGGAGTTAGTGTAATGCCATACTCCCTCTATAAAAGGTGAGGATTTGGGGAATATTCCCCCACTTATATCACTTTACAAATGGCTGACAAATCCACTAAACAACATGTTGGTATGGTTGAGGATGTTCTACTTAGAATAGATGAGCATGTCATTCCCACTGACTTTATTATTCTTGAAATGTCTGAGGATGAAAAATTATCCATAATACTTGGAAGACCTTTTCTTAGCACTATAGGAGTGTCAGTTGACTATGCTGAAGGGAAAATAATCTTCAATGATTATGATGCTGAAATAATCCTGTATTTTCCAAAGAAATTAGAAGCAGGAGAAAGGTATGTTCCACCGACAAAACGAGTTCATGTGGTAAGTTCCTTTAATAAAGGGCAACCATAGGTAAGAATTCAAGAACAGAGAAGGGGTTGAAATATTCAACCATTCTTAATAAAATGCTTAATCGGAGTCAACCCATAATATCAATAAAATAAAATAAAGTTGGATAATAAGATGTTCATCACATTCCTACCAACTTTTTCACAGACATTTTTACAGAAGCACGCCCGTAAAATTGCAGCTGTCAAAATGTAGTATAAATACTGACTGAATAAGCATGGATTTAGAGTAGAAACTAATGTTTGAGTTTTATTTGTAGAAACTGCCTTAATAATATTGTTAAGATAAATAAATTCATCTCTAAAAATTTGGGTGAAAAAGCATGTTCCAGGAGTTGTAACGACTAACTATATGACGGGAATATTTATTCCAGCAGTAGTTGCGGCTGTATAGTTGTGAAAAAAATTCTGAAAACTTGGGGTTCGGATACAGAAGGTTTGACGACCAACTATACGGCAGGACCATTTGGTCTGGCCTTATAGTTTTGGCCATATAGTTGTGATCTAGCATTGGAAAACCCTAACCCTCGCTGCCGCCACAACTATACGGCGAGAGCTACTTAACTCGGCCGTATGGCTCCCAACGTATAGTATGGCCTTACCACTTAAACGGGTCAGGTAAGGCCAAGGTTCTTCCTTCTCTCATTATTTCTCTCAAACTCTCTCTCGAAAACTCTCAGAACCTCTCAAGAACTCTCAATTCTTCACGGATTTCGTTCGTTTGAGTGGGGAAATCAACAGATCGGTATGTTTCTCTCCCTATCCATGCTTTATTTTTAGAATTCCATGGTTGAAATCCTCTCATTTAATTAGTGGATGAAATCAAGCTTGATTGATTTTCTCTTTTAATTTCTCACGTTAGGATTGAATTCCTCCACGTAGAATCGTTCATATATCATGTAAAAACTATATGCCTAAGGTTTTATGTTGAAATTTCTCAGTGCATCAAGATGAATAAGCTCGGTGTATTTTTTCGCAAGAGCAAGCGCCAACGTGGTGAAGTCTGAGAGCTCCGGGCTGAGCTCGACAACAAGTACACCATGGTTTTGGCGAGGAAGGTGCTGCCCACACGATGGACCGATGACGGATTTCTCAACTATGCAGGGTTGAGGGAGGACTTCGACTACCTGTGTGCAAATGCATGTCTCTCCAACCTCGCCAATTCCAGCCACTACACCTACGAAGGGCTCACCCATGGGTTCCTCGCCTCCTTCTACGACGACTATAAGGAGAAAGTTAATGCATGTATCATAAACTTCACCGTTAACCAATGGCCATATTAAAAATTACCTATCAACAATTTTGTGATGCTTATGGATTCCCTCGAGAAGGGGAATCAACTATTACAAACTTGTATAGCGCCTCGAGTGCAAATACATGGGAGGTTGTTTTTGTTAAAGGTGGTAGGGACTTCTATCAGAAGAAGATGTCCACCATTCAGAACCCAACCATCCGTTACTTTGCTATTTTTCTTGCTAACATTTTGTTAGGAAGAGGAGATACCGGCTCGATGGCCAATGCAGACATGTCCATGATCACCAAGGCACTCTTCCCTAATGCACCATTGAGTCCCATTCATGGAGCTCTATTTCTCCAGCACCTCCGCCACCAGAGCCACAAAAAGAAAGATGATATTCGCATTGGTGGAATGGTAACCCACCTAATCCAAGCCCCTGAAATTGCAATTCCTATTGTGCAAATTGTTGATGGCTCCATACTTATGGATTCCAAGTATATAACTACTTGTGGCTTCCTCGGTGTTTATCGAGCTAACAGGAGGCTCCGAGCCTATCAATTTGGTTATCTTGATGTTGTGCAGGATGATCAAGTGTCATTGCCTTGCCTGCAAGCCTTCGAGATTTAGGGAAGGGACCACTAGATCCTCACCAAGGATCAAGTGATTGAGATCATGGCGGAGCTCTACCTTGACTCTGAGGAAGAGGAAGAAGGAGGGCAGCAAGATGAGAAGGAGCAGCAGCAGGAGCAAGAGTACAACCCTGCTTGGGAGGGAAAGCGGCAGGAGGAGGAGGAGCAAACTTGGGACAAATGGCCCCATCAGAAGCAACAACAGGGGTTCAACAACGTCCCCTATCAACATTTTCTGTAGCTCAACCAGCTTGTTGGGGAGATTGACTAGACTCTGCATGGAGTAAGTGAAGATGTGAGTTCCTTAACTCAAAACTTTAGTAACTTCATGACCTACTTCCCCGACTACTACCAGTAGCATTAGCAGTTACTGCCGAACGACGACAACAACTAAGCATGGCAAAAGCATAAGGTTGGGGGATGTTTGAAAACCTCTAAACTTGCATTCATATTTTTATTTCTTCTTTTGATTTATTATCTTTTCCAAGAATTGCATGTTTACTTTCAGTTTTCATTCTTAAACCAAAAGACACAAAAAATATCCCTAACCTTTATTTGCAAATTTGTTTCTTTGTCTTTCTCAAAATTGCTCAATTTTAGGTGACTTGGCAATATGGAACTATAGAGAGGATTTGACTCAAGTACAATAATGAAGCAAGAAAGAGGAGGTATCACATTCCTTTGATCACCTCTCCTGCAACTTTAAATTGATCCTACAATTATTTACTTGCTTATACTTGTGTCACTCCCCACCTAGCTTGTTATCTTATAAATTATATTCCCTTGCTAGTGTCCTCTTTTAGCTTTGAAACAATGAGCAATGAACTTGGTTAAAATATTTCCGACATTTTTACAACAAGAAAAAGCATCCAAGAGATGACTTGAGTCCATTTTTAGCCCAAAGGATTTGATTTTAGAAACTACTCAATCCCATTGAGCTTAATGTAAATAGACTTGAACGGCGGGCATATTTTTCCAGACGTCTGGTTCCTGTTGTATAGGTTCCATCTCCTTCGTCTTATTCAAAGGGACAACTTTCGTGAAGGACAGGAGGACAAAAACAGAACACACCAGCCGCCATTCCATCCAGAAGATAGAAAGAAGAGAACCGGAGAAGAAGGGGAAGATGTTCTTCATCTCGCTCCACGATCTTCGATCTCCCGGCCACCACACCTACATAGCCTTTACTTATACTTGAGAGAAAGAGATCTCCACCTTGCAAGACTGAAGGGAATATGCCCTGAGAGGCAATAATAAAGTGTTTATTATGTGTATTCCAAGTATATGATAGATGTTTATTTTGCATGCTATAATTGTATTAATACGGAAACGTTAATACATGTGTGTTTAATAAACAAACAGAAAGTTCCTAGTTATGCCTCTCTCATAAACTAGCTCGTTGATTAACAAGATGATCAAGGTTTCCTGATCATGGACATTGGATGTTGTTAATAACGGGATCACAACATTAGTGTAATGATGTGATGAACATTCATCCGAAGTATAGCATTACGATCAAAGTCATTGAGTTTATATTGCTATAACAACTTACGAAGTGATCCTAATCCTTAGACCATGAGATCATGTCAATCACTAACACCGGAAGAGTTTCTTGATAACATCAAACGTCACCGTAACAGGGTGATTATAAAGATGGATTCAGAACTAATAAAGTGTTATGTTGAGGCTCATGGATCGAGAGTGGAATTTGTTCATCCCGATGACGGATAGATATACTCTGGGCCCTCTCGGTGATATCACATTGATTAGCTTGCAAGCAAGTGATTTGATCACTAGAATGTTATATCACAGGAACGAGAAAAGAGTGCATGTCGGTAACGAGATCAAACTAGGTATGGAGATACCGATGATCGAATCTCGGACATGTAATATATCGTGAAACAAAGGGATTAAGATACTAGCGTAAAAGGTTCCGACGATCACAAGAAAGTCATCGTTGAATGTGTGGGAGTCAGTATGGGTCTCCAGATCCGCTTCTGATTATTGATCTGAGAGGGGTCTAGATCATGTCGCATTATTCACGAACCGTAGGGTGACACACTTAAGAGACACCGACATCCAATTGGAGCAAATGTTTCATGCGAAAAGAATGAACAAGCGCGGAATTTATTTCACTAGATACCAAAGCAGTTTTGGTGAAATTGCATAAAGTGGTTATGCATGTGAAATAGAATTCTAGCAAGGGTTATTTGTGAATGTTTGTCATTAAAGTAATTGACAAAATTCTGAATAAAATAAAAGAGTTTTATTTAATGAGAGTTTGCATTAAATTTGGTGGAAATTTAATGGGATTTTTGAGTGGACTTTTGAGTGGAGGAATTTAGAGGTTTTGTGAGTGGAGTGTCCACCCACATGAAGAGGGAGGGAAAGGGGCAGCCCCATGCGCAGCCACCCCTTGGGGTTCCCCCACTCCTCCTATAAAGGAGCCCCTCCTCACTTGTCTCACACACCTCCTCGTGAAGGATCTCTCTCCCCTCTAGAATTTATCCCCCATGGTCTCGGACTAGCGAGATACATGTTCCCGGTGGCTATTCGGCAAGAAAGAGTTGTGCTTCCGCTGCATCGCTGGAGCGAGGAGGCGGAGGTTGCTCGGTGCCTCGAACGTGTGTGCGAGCACGGATGCGCTGCTGATTTGCGGCGCTAGGACTTCCTCTCGATCTTGAGATCGGCAAGAGATCATCTACATCAACCACGAGTTGAACTCATTAAGCTTTGTCGGTCTTCAAGGGTATGTTCTCTACGGATATACATCCGCCCGTTGTTTGTATCTAGTATATATAGATCTTGGTATATAGTTCACATCGTAGGAAAATTTTTGTTTTCTATGCGAACCCTACAAGGGTATCGAGCCGGATCTATGCGTAGATACTTTACGGGTAGTACACATATGAGTATGTGGCGATGATGATCATGTTGTTGCTCCTTTGTTGTGATTTTGGATATTGGTGGCATAGTGGGATGAAGCGGCCCGGACAAACTTTACATGTCCTCGCACATGAGACCTGTTCCACGCTTGACATGCAACTAGTTTGCATAAGTGGCTAGCGGGTGTCTGTCTCTCCTACTATAGTCAATATCTATTTTGCAAGCGAGTTGTCAACAATTTGATTATCCTCGTTGTGGTTCATGTTCGTAGGTAAGAACGGTTCTATCTCGAAAGCCCTAAGCCACGTAAAACTTGCAACGGATAAATTAGAGGCGTCTAGTTTAGATTGTTGCTGGGCTAGTGTTATGATATGGTAGTGTTGTAAGTAAAAATATGAGATGATACTCTTACAACACACATAGCGTGTAAAATCCATAGACCTTGGATTTACACATATAGGTATGATAGTGATCATACCACGATGCACATGATAGAGATCATCTGCGGGAACCATATAATTTCACTAATAAACATATGATGTTTGGTTGCCTCTTATATTGCTTGTTTATCACTTTGTTAAGCATAATAAGATGATCCCTCATTTAAATATCAAGATAAGAATGTGTTCTTCCTTTAGTATGCACCGATTATGTTTTCGTCGCTCCAAGACATCACGTGTTGATCGGGTGTTCTTGGATCCACGACCATATTTCGGGTGTAAAACAGTTACACACGCAAATACTAAGGTTCTAACTTGGCGAGCCTAGCATGTACAGACATGGCCTCGGAACACAGACCGAAAGGTTAAGCATGAGTCATATAGTTGATATGATGCCCATTTGATGCTCGCCTTTGAAGCTATACCGACTCACGTGATGATCGGACTTGGTGTAGTGGATTTGGTTCATGTAATCACCAAAAGGACACGAGGGATGTCGCTTTTGAGTGGGAGTTCATTCGTAATATAGATTAGTTGAACTCGATCTATCATACACTTAGTCTAAACTTTACAAATTCTGTTGTAGATGGCACCACCTGTTTTTAATTTCAATGCGTTCATGGAGAAAGAGAAACTAGCAACGAACGGTAGCAACTTTACTGAATGGGCCATGAATTTGAGGATTCTCCTCTCTGCTGCACAAAAGCAATATGTGCTAGAAGCGCCGTTAGGCCCCCCACCTTTTGATGATGCCCCTGACGAGGAGAAGAATGTCTATCAGACTCGTCAGGAGGACCACAACTTAGTTCATTGCGGCATATTGTATGGGCTAGAGCCGGAACTTCGAAAGCGTTTCGAAAACGGCAATGCATTTGATACAATGGGTGAGTTGAAAATGATTTTCGACACACATGCTGCTGTAGAGAGCTACAATGCTTCAGAAAAGTTCTTTAGCTGCATGATGGAAGAGCACAGCTCCGTTAGTGAGCATGTACTCAAGATGTCGGGTTACGCCGATAAGCTTGTGTCCTTGGGAATAACGATTCCCATTGACTTAGGCATCCATCGTGTTCTGCAGTCTCTGCCACCTAGCTATAAGAGCTTCGTGATGAACTATAATATGCAAGGCATGAAGAAGTCTCTCCCGAGCTTCACAATGCTTAAACCGCTAAGTGGAGATCAAAAAGGAACATCAAGTGTTGATGATCAATAGGAACACTGGTTTCAAGAAAGACAAGAAGGGAAAACGGAAGGGAAGTAAGGGCGGAAAGCCTGTTTCCGCGCCTAAAAAGAAACCCGAGTTGGACCTAAGTCTGATTCCGAGTGCTACTATTGTAAGGGGATCCATCTTTGCGCAATCGCCCCAAGTATCTGGCGACAAGAAGGCGGCAAGGCAAACAAAGGTATATATGATATACATGTTATTGATGTGTACTTGACTAGTGCTCAGAGCACACAGGTATTTGATCTTGGTTGCTAATATTTGTAACTCGAATCGTGGGCTGCGGAACAAGCGACCGCTAGCAAGGGTGAGGTCAAGATGCGTGTCGGCAATGGATCAAACGTTGATGTAATCGCCGTCGGAACGCTGCCTCTCCACTTACCGTCGGGATTAGTCATAAACTTAAATAAATGTTATCTGGTGCCTGCACTGAGCATGAACATTGTATCTGGATCATGTTTATGCAAAGTGGTTATTCATTTAAATCTGAGAACAATGGTTGTTCCATTTATATGAATGAAATCTTTTATGGTCATGCACCGATGATGAATGGTTTATTTCTGTTAGATCTCAATGATAATGTTACACATATTCATAATGTTGATGCTAAAAGGATTAAACTTAATGATGATATATCCGCATATATGTGGCTTTCGTCTAGGTCATATTGGCATTAAACGCATGAAGAAGCTCCATTCGGATGGACTTTTGGAATCACTTGATTATGAATCATTTGATACATGTGAGCCATGCCTTATGGGCAAGATGACTAGAACGTCGTTTTCGGTTCAATGGAGCAGGCGATTTATTGGAAATCATACATTCGATGTATGTGGACCAATGAGTGTGTCGACGAGGTGGATATCGTTATTTTTTACTTTCACGGATGATTTGAGTAGATACGGTTATATCTACTTGATGAAACACAAGTCTGAAACCTTTGAAAAGTTCAAGGAATTTCGAATGAAGTGGAAAATCATCGTAATAGAAAGATCAAATTTCTACGGTCGACCGTGGAGGTGAGTATCTAAGTTCTGAGTTTAGCACTCACATGAAAGAGTGTGGAATTGTTTCACAACTCACACCGGAACACCACAGCGAAATGGTGTGTCGGAACGTCGTAATCGTACTTTATTAGATATGGTTCGATCTATGATGTCTCTCGGACTTGCCGTTGTCATTTTGGGGTTATGCACTAGAAACTGCTGCATTCACTTTAAATCGGGCACCATCTAAATCCGTTGAAAAGACACCGTATGAATTGTGGTTTGAAACAAACCTAAGCATCATTTCTTAAAGTTTGGGGTTGCGATGTTTATGTGAAGAAACTTCAACGGATAAACTCGAACCCAAAGCGGAAAAATGCGTCTTCATAGGATACCCTAAAGAAACTATTGTATTCCTTCTATCACAGATCCGAGGGCAAGGTTTTTGTTGCCAGAATGGATCCTTTCTAGAGAAAGAGTTTCTCACGAAAGGTGTGAGTAGTCGGAAGGTAGAACTCAAGAGGTTATGGAACCTTCTCTTCAAAGTATGGCGAGTAGCGTAGCCGGAAGTTGTTCGGAGTTGGATCCACTGTTGAAGAGGGAACTAATGATAATGATCATGAAACTCCGAAAGAGAGTACTACCGAACCTCGCAGTCAAGCAGACGCGTCGACTCGAGCTGTCGGAAATCCTGTCATAAATTTCATGGTTGATGAAAATAATGACCTGCGATGTATGAAGAAGCGATGATGAGCCCGTTCCAACAAATGGTTAGAAGCCATGAAATCCGAGATGGAATCCATGTATGAAAATCAAGTTTGGAACTTGGTGGAATTACCTCACGAAAGGCCGTGGAGAACAAATGGATTTTCAAAAGGAAAAGCGATGCTGATGGTAATGTGACCATCTATAAAGCTCGACTTGTCGCAAAGGGGTTTCGACAAATTCAAGGAGTTGACTACGATGAGACTTTCTCTCCCATAGCGATGCTAAAGTCAGTTAGGATTATGTTAGCAATTGCTGCATATTTCGATTATGAAATATGGCAGATGGATGTCAAAACCGCGTTTCTCAATGGTAATATTGAAGAAGAGTTGTATATGATACAACCAAAGGGTTTTGTCGATCCTAAGGATGCTAACAAGGTGTGCAAGCTTCAGCGATCCATCTATGGATTGAAGCAAGCATCGCGAAGTTGGAATCTCCGCTTTGATGAGGTGATCAAAGAGTTTGGATTTGTCCAAACTTATGGAGAAGCTTGTATTTACAAGAAAGTGAGTGGGAGCAATGTGGCATTTCTGATATTATATGTGGATGACATATTATTGATCGGAAATGATATAGAACTTTTAAACAATGTTAAAAGTTATCTAACAACAAATTTTCAATGAAGGACCTAGGTGAGCGTCATACATATTAGGCATAAAGATCTATAGAGATAGATATAGGCGCCTAATAGGGCTATCATAAAGTACATACCTTGATAAGATTTTAAAGAAGTTTAAAATGGACGGAATTAAGAAGGGGTTCTTACCTATGTTGCAAGGCAAGACATTGAGTAAGACTCAAAGTCCGGCGGAAGAAAGAGAGATAATGGACAAAGTCCCTATGCTTCAGCTATAGGCTCTATAATGTACGCCATGCTATGTACAAGACCGGATGTGGCACGCTATTAGTTTGACTAGTAGGTACCAATCGGATCCGAGGTTGAACCTTTGGATAGCGGTCAAGAATATCCTTAAGTACTTACGAAGAACTAAGGATATGTTTCTTGTATCTGAGGTGAAGAAGAGCTCGTCGCTAAGTGTTATGTCGACGCTAGCTTTGACACCGATCCGGATGACTCTAAGTCTCAATCCGGATACGTATTTCTCATGAATGGCGGCGCGGTTAGTTGGAGGAGCTCCAAACAACCTGAGGTAGCGGGATCAACAACGGAGGTCGAATATGTTGCTGCTTCAGAAGCGGCTCCGGAAGCAGTTTGGATGAAGGAGTTCATATCCGAACTAGGAGTGGTGGCAACCGCGTTGGACCCAATGGTGATCTATTGTGACAACAATGGTGCCATTGCCAATGCCAAAGAGCCAAGGTCTCACAAGCATTCCAAGCATATTAAGCGCGGTTTCACTCCATCCATGAGCATGTCAAGGATGGAGATATAAAGATTTAGAAGTACATACGGATCTCAATGTAGCAGATCCGTTGACTAAAACTCTCCTAGAGAAAAACATGATCAACACGAACTCAATGGGTGTTAGATTTATCACTATGTAACTAGATTATTGTCTCTAGTGCAAGTGGGAGACGAAGGAATATGCCGAGAGGAAATAATAAAGTGTTTATTATGTGTATTCCAAGTATATGATAGATGTTTATTTTGCATGCTATAATTGTATTAATACGGAAACGTTAATACATGTGTGTTTAATAAACAAGCAGAAAGTTCCTAGTTATGCCTCTCTCATAAACTAGCTCGTTGATTAACAAGATGATCAAGGTTTCACGATCATGGACATTGGATGTTGTTAATAACGGGATCACAACATTAGTGTAATGATGTGATGAACATTCATCCAAGTATAGCATTACGATCAAAGTCATTGAGTTTATATTGCTATAACAACTTACGAGTGATCCTAATCCTTAGACCATGAGATCATGTCAATCACTAACACGGAAGAGTTTCTTGATAACATCAAACGTCACACCGTAACAGGTGATTATAAAGATGGATTCGAACTAATAAAGTGTTATGTTGAGGCTCATGGATCGAGAGTGGAATTTGTTCATCCGATGTGAGATAGATATACTCTGGGCCCTCTCGGTGATATCACATTGATTAGCTTGCAAGCAAGTGATTTGATCACTAGAATGTTATATCAGGAACGAGAAAAGAGTGCATGTCGATCGAGATCAAACTAGGTATGGAGATACCGATGATCGAATCTTGGACATGTAATATATCGTGAAACAAAGGGATTAAGATACTAGCGTAAAAGGTTCCGCGATCACAAGAAAGTCATCGTTGAATGTGTGGGAGTCGGTATGGGTCTCGGATCCGCTTCGATTATTGATCGAGAGGGTCTCGATCATGTCCGCATTATTCACGAACCGTAGGGTGACACACTTAAGAGACACCGACATCCAATTGGAGCAAATGTTTCATGCCGAAAAGAATGAACAAGCGCAGGAATTTATTTCACTAGATACCAAAAGCAGGTTTTGGTGAAATTGCATAAAGTGGTTATGCATGTGAAATAGAATTCTAGCAAGGGTTATTGTGAATGTTTGTCATTAAAGTAATTGACAAAATTATGAATAAAATAAAAGAGTTTTATTTAATGAGAGTTTGCATTAAATTTGGTGGAAATTTAATGGGATTTTTAGTGGACTTTTGAGTGGAGGAATTTAGAGGAGTTTTGTGAGTGGAGTGTCCACCACATGAAGAGGGAGGGCAGGGGCAGCCCCATGCCTGCCACCCCTTGGGGTTCCCCCTCCTCCTATAAAGGCCCCTCCTCCTCACTTGTCTCACACACCTCCTCGTGAAGGATCTCTCTCCCCCTCTAGAATTTATCCCCCATGGTCTCGGACTAGCGAGATACATGTTCCCGGTGGCTATTCGGCAAGAAAGAGTTGTGCTTCCGCTGCATCGCTGGAGCGAGGAGGCGGAGGTTGCTCGGTGCCTCGAACGTGTGTGCGAGCACGGATGCGCTGCTGATTTGCGGCGCTAGGACTTCCTCTCGATCTTGAGATCGGCAAGAGATTGTCTACATCAACCACGAGTTGAACTCACTAAGCTTTGTCGGTCTTCAAGGGTATGTTCTCTACGGATATACATCCGCCCGTTGTTTGTATCTAGTATATATAGATCTTGGTATATAGTTCACATCGTAGGAAAATTTTTGTTTTCTATGCTGCGAACCCTACAAAGACTAGGGTTTGAGATTGTTCTTCCCATCTTGAATCGTGTTGGATTTATTTTTATTTCTTATTGTGGATCTCCATGGTAATATCAAGAAGAACTCCCTTTATTTTATTATATCGATGATGCTATCTTCTCTCATGTGTGAGTAAGTTCCCTTGGGAGTGGGAGATGTAGGGGATTGGTGATATGTGATGTGCCTATATAATTTCCATTAAGTTTGTGGTTGATTTTAATTACGATATTATGTGTGCTTTACTATCTGTGGGATGCTTAATGTCTGTTGTCCAATTAAGGGCCCAGACAACATGATGCTTTGTTCTACATAGATAGAATCTTGTTTGCAACCATACTGGTGACCCCCGAGTGACACAGGGATATCAATGGGAAACTAGTTTGACTCGAGGATCACGAGGAGCCACCGAGCTTATTGCATTAGCCCGATCCAAGGAGCTTAATTGCTAAGCAACCTGGAGGATCTTAATCATCTAGTGACTGACCATGGTTGTGGTAAATAGGCTAGTAGGATTATTGCAGTTGGGATGAAATCTACCAAGAGGAGTTTTGGCTAATTATGGGTTGCTCGCCTACACACATACTTATAAGATTTTAATTCTTACACTTATCACTCATACTTATAAGATTATAATTGTTATACTTATCACTTATCCACCCGGAACATTCACTATCACCATCAACTGAAACTCCCCGCGCCTACTTCGTCATCTGCAGAAAACAACAAAAAAATCGTTCTTTACTTTTATGCTTTTTATTTCTGAAGTTTATATTTTAGTTTTATTTAAATACAATCTTTTAATACAAATTCTATTCTCATTTTCAACACTTGCAGTCAATTCACTCGAAGACCTGTGACAACTTCGGGTGTGACAGAGACTTCACCAATAAATACTTACCTTTGGGCTCCCTATGGGACCGACATCTTAACTTTGAAACTAGCTACAAACGATCTGTGCACTTGTAGTCATCACCTACAAATTATATTCCCTTGCTAGTATCCTCTTTTAGCTTTGAAACAATGAGCAATGATCTTGTTTAAAATATTTCCAAAAATTTTACAAAAAGAAAAAGCATCCAAGAGATGACTTGAGTCCATGTTTATCCCAAAGGATTTGATTTTATGAACTACTTAACCCCATTGACATTAATGTAAATAGACTGGATAACACACTTGAATGAAATTGTCTGATAAAATGGATGCTTAGAAGTAGTAGAGATTATGCCACTGCCTTTTCTAATAATTATAGTAGGATATTGCTTTACGCGTCACTACAACACTGTCGTACTCCATTGGGAACTATTAACTCCGATGGCCAACGAAGGATCTAAATATGGGAAACCACTTGATTTCTGCTACTCAGTTATGTAAACGTCTATAGCTGCAATGCTATAACGTGTAAAAAAATTAGTCTCCGCGTGGTTTTATGTTCGAAGTGAAGTTCTAGTACTCCTCTGACCCACTATTGCTCAACAACTATATATTGGCATGGTCACGAGTGCACAGTACAGTCCCAATTAACATGTTAAAAACTGTGGCATGATTTTTCTATGAAAGAGTTGAAGTTTTTTAAAAACAAAGAAAGGAAAAAGGTGCTTTGAGAGTCTTGAAATTTTGACATGGGAGTAGATGAGTTTTACTTAAATTAAATGATTATTGGTGCAAACTTGAGTACTCTTAATTGATCAAAGAAATAAGAGCAAAATGTTTTCATCTCTCGGTAAGTAAGAAGTCATACGTCGGAAATGTATCTATAATTTTTTATGCTCCATGTTTGTTTTGTATCTACTTTGATTTGCTTTGTCTATACTTTGAGGTGTTTTTATATCTTTTCTGGAACTAACCTATTAACAAGTTGCCATAGTGCCATTTGCTTGTTTTCTTCTGTTTTTGGTTACAAAAAGGCAGAAAATCAATATTCTCGGAATTGGACGGAACAAAAGCCAAAGTCATTATTTTTCCCGGAGCAACACGGAACCACGAAGCAGAGATGGAGGGTTCACAGGGTGGCCGCACCCCCCCTAGGTGCGGGCAAGCCCTGGAGGTGCCTGGAGGGGGTGTGGGCCTCCCTGGACCCCCACCTACCTTGATTCCTATGCCTATAAGAAGCCTCCGACCCAAAAACCCTAGGGCATCTAGAAGAAATCCATGAAAAACTCTGTAGCGCCGCTGCCACCGAAGGGGAGATTTGGGGGACAGAAAGTCTCTGTTCCGGCACCCTGCCGGGACGGGGAAGTGCCCCCGAAGCCATCTCCATCGATCTCCATTGCCATCTTCATCACCGTTGCTGATTCCCATGATGAGGAGGGAGTATTTCTTCCTCGAGGCTAAGGGCTCTATCAGTAGCTATGTGTTCATCGCTCTCTATGCATGATCTTCTGGTCATGAGCTTTGTAATCAAGTAGATCTACCTTACTACTCAAGTGCTTCATTAGATCTCTACTCTCCCCATGTGTGTGAAAGTGACAGCGTGCACACCATGGTGGCACTTAGGCTTGATTCTACATAAATACTCTTTGTGCTTTAATAGATCTATGCTTTTCCCCACGTGTGTGAAAGTGACAGCGTGCATGCCGTGTGTGGCACTTTCTCTAGATTGAATATTTGTTATGAGTTATATTTGGAGTTGGATGTCTCTATGAAATTGTGGTCTTTGTTGGAACCATCTAGCGCTCAAGGTGACAGTGTGGGGTTATCTAGATTGGGGATAGCACACTTTGAGGTGTGCTGTTATATCCCTACCTTGGATTAGATTGTCCAACCGGAGAGTAGTTAAGAGTAGTATCATGAATAGAGGATATTTATATGAGAGAGTGTTCACTAGTGAAAGTATGATCCCTAGGCCTTGTTTATAAACATTGAAACACTGTTTTCTACTAGATCTGTTGCATGTTTGCTTGCTTCCTTCTTTTTGCCTTTAGTCTTTGCCTCACCTTCAAGATATTTTCTAGCACCGTTATCACTTGTATTTCACTATCTATTTGCCGAACTAGTGCACCTGTATGGGGTGTGTTGGGGACACAAGAGACTTCTTGTATCTTGATTGCAGGGTTGCTTGAGAGGGAATACCTTTGACCACTTCCTCCCTGAGTTCGATAAACCTTGGGTAATCCACTTAAGGGAAACTTGCTACTGTTCTACAAACCTCTGCACTTGGAGGCCCAACAACTGTCTACAAGAATAGAAGTGCGTAGACATCAAGAAGCCAAAAATATTTGTTTCACTTTCCTAGCTAAATTTTCGACACTCACTCATGCATATGGTTTATTTGTTAGCAAGATATACGTGGTTAGGAAGTGAACTTGGTGCAATCTTGTGAATACTTGGATGATCGTGTTTAAGATTGCAGGAATTGTGAAGAAAAGAATTTGACACCTTTTTTCAACCAATTTGTGGTTGATTTTAATTACTATATTATGTGTGCTTGACTATCTGTGGGATGCTTAATGTTTTTTGTCCAATTAAGGTCCTAGACAATATGATGCTTTGTTCTACATAGATAGAATCTTGTTTGCTAGCAGACCGGTGACCCCCGAGTGACACAGGGATATCAATGGGAAACTAATTTGACTCGAGGATCACGAGGAGCCACCGAGCTTATTCCATTAGCCCGATCCAAGGAGCTTAATTGCTAAGCAACCTGGAGGATCTTAATCATCTAGTGACTAACCATGGTTGTGGTAAATAGGCTAGTAGGATTATTGAAGTTAGGATGAAATCTACCAAGAGGAGTTTCGGCTAATTATGGGTTGCTCGCCTACACACATACTTATAAGATTTTAATTCTTACACTTATCACTCATCCACCCAGCACATTCACTATCACCATGAACTGAAACTCCTCGTGCCTACTTTGTCATGTGCAGAAAACAACAAACAAATCGTTCTTTACTTTTATGCTTTTTATTTCTGAGGTTTTACATTTTAGTTCTATTTAATTACTTTAGTTTAATCCAAAATCTATTCTTATTTCAACGCTTGCAGTCAATTCATTCGAAGACCTGTGACAAATTTGGATGTGACAAATACTTCACTAATAAACACTTACCTTTGGGCTCCCTGTGGGATCGACATCTTAACTTCGAAAATAGCTACAAACGATCTGTGCACTTGTAGCCATCAGTGGTGCGCAGGGTCTCAGCTCCCCTTATCGGGACACGCTGTACACACTCCCTCCATGCTAAAATTACCAAAGTGAACCTAGATACGCTCGAGGCATCCAAAGCCCCACAGCGCAACGCGATACCACATGGGGGCCTTCCTTACAACGCGCCCTCCTAAGGTTGCGACATCCTGAGGCCAGGAAATCACGAGGGATTAGCCTGCCAATATGCATCTAGAGGCATCGAGCCCTGACGAGGGCACCTCTACTCGGGGGATGGACCTGTTGACCGCCTGGACTTGGAAACTCAGTTGCCAAGACCTCAAAACATATGGGACATCACAACCATTATTCTTGGAGATCCCACCATGCCAAATCTTGAGAACCTGAAATACACCAAGCGGTATGTTACCTAGGAGCATGTAGTGAACTTAGCAATGCATGAGGCATTGTCACGCCTATGCCACCATCACCAACCCCGCCTGCCACCGAATTCCCCCGTTTGTGAGTTTGGGAAGCGTGATGGGAACAAGAATGTCGTGGTTACCTCTGGCAATAGGAACAATAGAAGAACTTGGAGGACCTGGAGATTCAAACTTGGGAGCTGGGGCACAAGGTGATGCAGCTGAAGGAAGAAGTTGACTTTATCAAAGTCACTATAGTATTGCAGGAGTAGGAGATTGACACTCTTCACACCGACATGAACACCTTGAAACAAGCACTTATTGGCAGGTACTAAACCATAGTAGAGCTCAATGGGACCATAGAGGAAAGGAATCAAACCATCATGGGAATAAACCAAGTTGTGGTGGAGAGAGAGATTAAAAAATTGTGGACATGGCTGCCCAGATTACTGCTCTTCAAGCATAGCTGAATCCTCCACCCAATGATGACAACAATGATGGTGATGATGATGAAGGGAACAATGACGATGACGATGATGATGATGGAGACAATGACGACGATGATGGTCGAGATGAGGCAGTTGCCATTGCTGAAGAAAATGTGGAGGAAGACCCCGAGGAGGTGTACTTCGAGGGCTCGAGCGAGGGGTATTCAGGAGAGGTGTACACACCGCCACCATGGATCGCCCGCGGACTGAAGCGCAAGCGCATGAGTTCGAGGACCTATTGCAATTTATTCATCAAGTAGTTAGAAGTTGCCACCAAATATTCTTTGTCGGGAATTCGTTAGTATTATGTTATCGATCAATGTAAACCTTTGGTACTGTTAGTTTAATGTGTTTAGGATGCACTACTCTATACTCTAAAGTTCTAGGAATTTTTCGTGTGACTTCATAAATATTATGTGGCAAAGTTTTGGTTGAAATTCGTGATATTATTGCTAAAGTTTCTTGCCTGATCTGCCATGCTGCGCAATTTTACATATTTTATTTGTAACTAGTAAAATCTGAAAACTTAGGACCTGGAGAGTAATTACCTGTACTATTCACAGAAAAATCAGATAAATTTTATGATGAGTTTAAGTCTAGCAAAAAAATCATGAACATGATAGTACTGTTCTAGCAGATTTCTGGTTTTTGCTTTTGTGTTGTCCTGCTATGCTTAATGTTGTTACCCATGTTTCTCAACTATTTTGTATCTATATATTGTTAAGGCAAACCTTTGGAACAATGCTTGTATGTGTGTTTTGCTTATGTGATGATTTATTGTGGTTGTTTGTGGGTGATTTGTTGTTGTATGAGCCTAATGCATGGGTAGGAGGCTATTTCTTTAGATGTTTCTATCTAAAAAAACCTATACTGAACTGCAGATGCCGCTAAGACGTGCCCCTGAGACGCCACCTGGCATGCAATAGTTGATGGAGGCACATGCCCAGTTGATGCAAATTTTGACCAAGTAGATGAACAACAATAACAATAACAATGAGAACAATGTAATAATGGCAACAATAAACCGCCCCCGCATGTGGATTCTCTTTCTCAATTTCTGAGATTGAGGCCAGTCAAGTTATCTACTACACCTGAGCAAATGATTGCACTGGGCTGGCTACACTTGGTGAATAGGGACCTGGTGACTTTTGGATGCACCGATGCTGAGAAGGTGAGGTTTGCTACTCACCTGCTTGAAGGACCAGCCGCCTCCTGGTGGGATACTTTCCAGATCACACACCCCATTGCTACTTTCACTTGGGAGATGTTTGAAGAAGGTGTTAAGACTCACCATGTCTCTACTGGAGTTATGAGCCTGAAGTGAAGGGAGTTCCACGGCCTGCGCCAGAACCACCGCAATGTGTCTGAGTACATAGAGGAATTCTCTAATCAGTCTTGCTATGCGCCAGAGGATGTGGACACTGATGCCAAGAGGAGAGAGATGTTCCTCGATGGTCTGGATGATGAATTATCAGTCCATATTTCTATTGTTCATGCCCCTGATTAATCCATAATTTGATGGATAAGGCTAGAATTCTGGAGGGAAAACAGGGCCAAGATGAAAAGCGCAAGAGGAATTACAATGGAAACCACAACTCAGGGTCTCACCATCGGACCCGTACCTTCCATAATGGGAATAGGAACTCTGGACATCACCGTGGAATTAATGGAAACAATTAGAATGGATCAATGAGCACAATCACCATGGAGGCAACGGGAATCAGCACTGTAGAGGAAATGTCCATGGGGCACAAGAACAACAACAACAACTCTGGGAGGAACAATGGACACAACCACACTAGAAGGAGGGATATTAGTCTAGTGGAGTGTTTCAAGTGCAAGAAGACAGGGCACTATGCTGATAATTTCCCGGAGAGGAAGGTTGATGCAGGAAGTAAGACAAATGCAAACCAGAAGGCAACAATCAACCATGTGAATGTTGAGGAGTTTCATGAAGAACCAGAACTGGTGGTTGGTAAGTTTCCAATCAATACCCATATCGCACATGTTCTTTTCGATACTGGTGCATCGCATTCATTCATATCAAAGGCATTTGTGGATAAGAATAAGTTACCCAGTAAGTCTCTTAAAGGGTGATACATCGTAAACGTATCAATAATTTTTAATGTTCCATGCTTGTTTAGTATCCACTTTGCTATGCTTTGTCTACACTTTGACGTATTTTTATACATTTTCTTGGACTAACCTATTAACAAGATGACACAGTGCCAGTTGCCTGTTTTCTGCTGTTTTTGGTTTCAGAAAAGCTAGTAAGGAAATATTTTCGGAATTATACGGGACAAAAGCCAAAGTCAATATTTCATCGAGGAGAACACAGAGACCGAAGGGCGACCGGAGGGGAGCCACAGGGTGGTCACACACACCCCCCACATGCAGGCCCACCCTAGGCCATGCCTGGGCAGGGTGTGGGCCCCCTGGTCGCGCTCCTGTCTTGCCTCTTCGCCTATATAATCCCCCCGATGCCAAAACCCTAAGTACCCGATCAGATCACCACAAAATAGTCCATAGCCGCCGCAACCATCGTCCCTAGATCGAGCGGATCTGAAGATCTTCCCGGCATCCTGCCGGAGGGGAGAGATCATCCTGGAGGCCTTCTTCACAACTATGCTAGCCTCCGGTATGATGCGTGAGTAGTTCCCCTTTGTACTATGGGTCCATACAGCAGCTAGATGGTTGTTTCTCCTCCTTTGTGCTATCATGTTTAGATCTTGTGAGCTCTGTTCATGATCAAGATCATGTATTTGTAATCATGCATGTTGTGTTTGCGGGGATCCTATGGATATTGAGATTACTATGTCAAATTTATTAATGATTCTATCTTGTCTTCTTGATTATTGATTCTATCATGTTTGTGTTGTTTGAGATCTTGCATGCTCTCCGTTTCTAGTAGCTATCTTGGGCAAGTAGATTCTAGTGACTCCAAGAGGGAGTATTTATGCTCGATAGTTGGTTCATGCCTCTATTGAATCTGGGGAAGTGACAGAAATCTCTTAGGTTGTAGATGTTTTGTTTCTACTAGGGAGAAAACAACAATATTTTGTTCGTGGAACAATTGCATTGTTTACTTTAAACACATTGCTTAAAGCAGTTATCCGTTGCTTGCAACTTAATACTAGAGGGGGTTCGGATGATAACCTGGAGGTGGATTACTAGTCATAGATGCATTTGGATGCCGTTCTATGTATATTGTTGTAATGCCCAATCAAATCTCATAGGATCATGTAACACCCCGGTTGTGAAAAGACCGTGGCCTCTATGTGACATACCAATCCCTGGATCGGTTCATTGGCCCACAATAGAGTAAGATAGATAACATAGCAAAATAACCGTGTATCATGATCTACAAAGATCCAGAGTACCATTATTACAATAAAAGCTTAGCATAAAGCTAGCTCAAATTACATAAACATGTAAATCCTCCATTCTTCAAATTGCCCACAAGTGAACAAGTGCCGAGTGGAGTACCGTGGCCTATAACGATCAATCAGAATCGGAATAACCTGCAACATGAAATGTAGCAGCCCCGAAGGGTCAATACATGGAATGTATGGCAAGTAGAGCTAGTAATGGAGACAATAGTACTAACATCTACATGCATATTTGGCAAGTGGAGCTGTGTCTGGCTTGCATTTGCAAATACATTTGTCCTACTTTCATAAACAGTTTTCAATTTTCTTTGAAAAGATCCCAATTAAGTTAACCCAACAAGATTAAAACAATTACGAAATTAGAATGAGCGAGAAACATGTCATGGGATCAATATCTAGCAACTCAGATGTCCATAACCGGGGACACGGCTAATCGATTAGATTATACACTCTGCAGAGGTTAGTACACTTTACCCATGTGACTTGGCCAGCCCAGCTCGTGCCACCACTCTCATTTAGGGTGATGATAGGGAGAAGACCAAGAAGAGACTGTTCGGGAAGTAGCTCCTCAATCCTGACGCGCACCGGTCCAACCTACCAAAATTCTACATCTCTGGATACGCGGGTTCAAGTTACAACAACCTACTAAGTCCAACCAACCGCCCATTTCATTATTGACACATGGTTGTACACGTAAGCTACACAATAAAGAAGCCAATCATTCTCTCTTGATACCTGGGTGCATTTCCGCAATGAAACCACCAAAAATTATCAATACCATCACACCCATGGGGTTCATTGATTAAGTTGTTTTAGTTTTCACAAACCAATACTTTGAGAAAACAAGTATCATTGATGTAACCCAGCCCTCGTTCAACAAGCATGGCTAAGCACATCTACCAACGGTGGTTCATCTACGAAGAGGGTCCTACCACATAATAGGACATAGCATAGCGATAGTATCATCCTACACATGCATCTACAAAATACACGACAATGCATTGAAAATAGTAGGACGATATCATGAACAAAGTAGCATCTACTTGCCTTGGTTGTAGCGGTCTGGAGCATAATCCTCACACGAGCAAGCGTTGCACTCAACACAATCTACACCATACAATTGCAATCATAAACAAACAATGCATAAGCATATGCAACAAATATGATGCATGAAATGCAAGAACGACAAGTGAATTGGGTGCTACAGCTGCACCACAACATCCTATAACATAACACTACCGATTGCATGCATGGAAAATAGTTTTAGCGCTAGGGAAACTATTAGACAAAAGTAAAGCTCACCACTAGAGCTAGAACTTAAATAATTCACTACCGGTAGTATACTTTTTGTAAAATCTTGGGAAAATTCTACAGTAGGGGCATCGCTGATTAGAAACAGTACTAATTGGAATTACTCAAAAAGGAGTTATAAAACTTCCCGAGTAATTAAAACACTGCAGAAATCCATTAGACAAATACTGCAGAAGTTTTTACTGTAAGCCTATCTTTCTAATTCACGATGAGATTCTCCTCGTTCATACGAGTTCAGGGACATATCACACGCAATTTTTGGAGCTACGGATCTTTTTCTACGAATTTATTACTCCGAAAAGGCCACTAACTAATTTGATTAAACTGTACTAAACCTTGCAGTAAAAGTCTGAACCAAAGGTACAGCGAGATTCTACACAACTCACTGAACCCGTACATATTTTATTTGCAATTTTTGGCCAAGCGGTTTAATTTCTACGCAATTTACAAGATTCTACCAAAATCAGCCAACTAAAAGGATTAACGAAATTGACCCAGTCAACTGTGTCTGTTGACTGGTCAAGCCCGCCGATCTGGCGCTAACTGGGCGTCGACTAGTCAACGCCTGAGTGACCGTCAACTAACAATCTAGGCCGCTGATCGAGATCCGACGGTGGCTGCTGTCTTACCGGAAACGGATGGCGAAACGAACTCGGCGAGCTCGGACGGCGGCGATCTCTTCCGGCGACGAGGTTTTTCCTGCGGTACAAACATGGTCAACTAACGGTCCGGAAAATAACATCGCGCAATAACGGCGCGCCAGACGCAGCACGTATGCGGGCATGCACATGCGATAATGCGCGGCGGCGACGCGCAGCGGCGCTGCGCGGCTTCTGGCGGGCGCCGCGGCGGGCGGGCGGCCGAGGCGAGGCGCGCGAAGCGAGGCGGCGGGCATGGCGTGGCGCAGCGGCGGCGATGCGGGCGGGTGGCGGCGTGCGCGGTGGAAGGCGGCGACGTGGCGGCGGTGGAAGGCGGCGGCGGCGGTGATGGCGGCGGTAGATGGCGGCGGAGTGGCGGAAGGTGGCGAGACGGCGGGAATAGAGAGGAGGAAGCGAACCGGCGGTGGCGGCGATGGCGGCGGCGGCGGCGGGCGAGGTGGCCGGAGGCGCGATGGCGGCGACAGCGCGGCTCCTCGAGTCGCGCGACAGAGGAGAGGCGGCTGGGTGGCGGCGTGGGAAGGAGTTACACAAAAACGAGGTCCCGATGGGGCCTCTTTAAACAGTCCCGAGCGCGAGTTCTAAACTGAAACGGTCCGCAGTTGGACTCCGATTCGGAAATCGGTCCAGATTTTCGGACCGTTTTCCGGCGGTTTACTAAAACGTCCGAGTCTTTTGCATACGAACTCCGATTTGAGCGATTCTCGCGCCTACGGGTTCGTATCATCGAGGGGAACAACCTTCAGTCAAGGTTTGCGCGAAAACTCGAACCTACAGGGGTGGTTGTCTCAAGTACGTCTAAAGCCTCCCGCAGGAAACTCGTAGCGAAACAAAATAGGGTTTTGAAGATAGCGTTTCGCCGAACCTTTCTACTCGACGGTTTTGCATGGAAAGATATGATGCAATGCTATGAATGATATGCAAGACCAAAACAAAAATTTGGGATGTGACAAGACTAACCCCCTTAAGATGAATCTCGTCCTCGAGATTCGGCGCGGCTAGCAAATAGGTGTGGGTAGTCCTCTCGGATGTCATCCTCACGCTCCCAAGTGGCTTCTTCCTCGGTGTGGTGGCTCCACTGTACTTTGCAAAACTTGATTGTCTTGGTACGGGTAGTCCTTTCTGCTGTCTCCAGAATCTTGACCGGTTTCTCCTCGTAGGTCAAGTCGTTCTCAAGCTGAACCTCCTCTAGTGGCACAGTGTCTCTCAATGGTGTGTCCACCATCTCCGGATGGCACTTCTTCAGCTGGGATACGTGGAACACATTGTGAACAGCAAACAGAGCCTCTGGCAACTCCAACTGATAAGCAACTTCTCCTTTGCGTGCTAAGACCCGATACGGTCCAATAAATCGAGGTGCCAGCTTACCCTTAATTCCAAATCTCTTGATTCCACGAAGCGGCGATACTCTAAGGTATGCTCTATCACCTATCTCGTACACCACTTCCTTGCGCTTGGCGTCAGCATAGCTCTTCTGCCTTGATTGTGCTACCTTCAGCCTGTCCCTAATCAAGGCGACCTTCTCCTCAGCGTCCTTGATCAAATCAGGTCCAAACAACTGACGTTCTCCTACTCCATCCCATAGCAATGGTGTACGGCACCGTTTCCCATACAGCACATCGAACGGTGACGTCTTGATGCTGGTTTGATAGCTATTGTTGTAGGAAAACTCTGCATACGACAAATTCTCATCCCAACTAGAGCCATGAGCCAAGGCGCAAGCTCTCAGCATGTCCTCTAAAATCTGATTCACCCTCTCGGTCTGTCCATCGGTCTGTGGGTGAAACGCTGTGCTAAACTCCAATCTAGTACCAAGTGACTCGTGCAGCTGGCGCCAGAAGTGTGAGGTAAATTGGGTGCCTCTATCAGATACGATACTCTTGGGAACTCCGTGTAGGCACACAATCCTATCCATGTAAATCTTGGCTAACTTTGCACTCGTATAGGTCGTCTTTACTGGTATAAAGAGGGCTACCTTGGTCAAATGGTCGACCAATACTCAAATGGAGTCATATCCTGACCTGGTCCTGGGCAGTCCTGTGATAAAATCCATTCCCACTCTATCCCACTTCCAATCCGGCACAGGCAATGGCTGTAGCAGTCCTGCTGGCTTCTGGTGTTCTGCCTTCACTCGGCTACATACATCACATAGGGCAATATGCTCCGCGATGTCTCCCTTCATGTTGTTCCACCAGAATCTGTCCTTTAGGTCCATATACATCTTCGTATTGCTCGGATGTATGGAATATGGCGAGTCATGAGCTTCCTGCAGAATCAACTTCCTTATCTCGGGATCGTTGGGGACGCACAATCGATCTCCGTACCACAGGGTTCGTTGCTCATCCTCGCCGAATTCCCTTGCTCGACCCTCCTTCATCTTTTCCTTAACTTCATCTATCTCTTTGTCTCCTATTTGAGCTTTCCTGATTCTATCCTATAGCGTTGGTTGGACTTCCATTGTTGCTAGGTATCCTTTAGACACTACCTCCAGTCTAAGGTCCTTGAATTTCTTGCACAAGTCCTCAGGCAATTCACCAATCGTCAATCCATTGGCATAAACCTTCCGGCTCAGAGCATCTGCTACTACATTGGCCTTTCCTGGGTGGTATTGTAGATTCATATCGTAATCCTTGATAAGCTCCAACCATCTCCTTTGTCTCATATTCAATTCCTTCTGTGTAAATATGTACTTCAGGCTCTTGTGGTCGGTGTACACATCACAGTGTTTTCCCATTAAGTAATGCCTCCATACCTTGAGCGCATGAACCACCGACGCTAACTCCAAGTCGTGTGTGGGGTAATTCCGCTCATGGTGCTTGAGTTGTCGCGAGGCATATGACACCACTCTCCCATCTTGCATCAGCACACTACCAAGTCCCTGTCGAGAAGCATCACAGTACACTTGGAAATCCTTCTGAAGATCTGGTAAACACAGAACAGGCGCGGTCACTAGTCGACGCTTCAGTTCCTGAAAGCTGGCTTCACATACATCTGACCACTCAAACTTCCTCTCCTTCTTCAGAAGTTCAGTCATAGGCTTAGCAATCTTGGAAAAGTTTTCAATGAACCTTCTGTAATATCCAGCAAGTCCTAGAAAGCTTCGAATCTCTCCTGCATTCTTGGGCGCTTCCCACTCAGTTACTGCAGTCACTTTGTTTGGATCAACAGCAATTCCTTCTCCTGACACTACGTGTCCAAGAAACCCAACGGTGTTAAGCCAGAATTCACACTTGCTGAATTTGGCATACAGCTTGTGTTCCCTCAGCTTCTCCATAATCATCCTCAGATGTTTCTCATGCTCCGCATCATCCTTGGAATATATCAGTATGTCATCAATAAACACCACCACGAACTTGTCCAAGTACTCCATAAATACCTTGTTCATCATGGTCATGAAGTATGCCGGGGCATTCGTTAGTCCAAAAGACATAATTGTATACTCATATAAACCATACCTAGTGGTGAAGGCGGTTTTTGGTACATCCTCCTCTCGGATCTTCAATTGGAAGTAGCCTGATCGCAGATCAATCTTGCTGAACACCTTTGCTCCTTCCAGTTGGTCAAACAAATCATTTATGTTCGGCAGAGGGTACTTGTTCTTGATGGTTACTTCATTCAGCGAGCGATAGTCTAGCACTAATCTCTTGGTGTTGTCTTTCTTCTCCACAAACAGAACATGTGCTCCCCATGACGACGCACTAGGCTGAATGAACCCTTTTTCCAGCTGCTCCCTCAATTGCTTCTTCAGTTCCTTCAGCTCATCCACATCCATCTTATATGGTTTCTTTGCTATTGGTCCTGTTCCCGGCATCAGGTCGATAAGAAACTCTACTTCCCTGTCAGGTGGCATCCCTGGCAGTTCTTCCGGAAACACGTCAGGGTAATCCCTAATCACTGGCACAGTATCCATGCTAACCCCCTTAAGATAATTCAACTTACACCTTCCTGGTCGTACAACTGACTTGAATCTAATCCTCTTACCATCCGGGGTTTTGAGTGAAACAGCTCGCTGTGCACAATCTATGTGTCCCCCATGCATAGACATCCAATCCATACCCAGAATGACATCTAATCCCTGTGAATCCAACACTACCAAATGTGCAATGAAGTTGTGTGTTTCAATCCTCACAGTTAAATCGCGGCATCCCGCGCTAGCTATCATATCTCCTCCAGGTGAACTCACTCTAATAGACCTTTTCATAGACTCAGTAGGTAACTTATACTTATCCACAAATGCCCTTGATATGAATGAATGCGATGCACCAGTATCGAAAAGTGTAAGTGCAGGGTAAGTGTTGATTAGGAACTTACCAATCACAAGGTCAGGCTCATCTGGAATCTCCTCCACATTCATGTGGTTCACTGTGGCCTTCTCATTGTTGGTTGGCTTCAGTCCTTTCCTCTCCGGACAATTGTCAGCATAATATCCCTTCTGCTTGCACTTGAAGCACGTCACCTCACTCAGATCCTTCTTCACGAAGTTGCAATCACACGAGCAAGCGTTGCACTCAACACAATCTACACGATACAATTGCAATCATAAACAAACAATGCACAAGCATATGCAACAAATATGATGCATGAAATGCAAGAACGACAAGTGAATTGGGTGCTACAGCTGCACCACAACATCCTATAACATAACACTACTGATTGCATGCATGGAAAATAGTTTTAGCGCTAGGGAAACTATTAGACAAAAGTAAAGCTCACCACTAGAGCTATAACTTAAATAATTCACTACCAGTAGTATACTGTTTGTAAAATCTTGGGAAAATTCTATAGTAGGGGCATCGCTGATTAGAAACAGTACCAATTGGAATTACTCAAAAAGGAGTTATAAAACTTCCCGAGTAATTAAAACACTGCAGAAAGCCATTAGACAAATACTGCAGAAGTTTTTACTGTAAGCCTATCTTTCTAATTCACGATGCGATTCCCCTCGTTCATACGAGTTCAGGGACATATCACACGCGATTTTTGGAGCTACGGATCTTATTCTACGAATTTATTACTCCGAAAAGGCCACTAACTAATTTGATTAAACTGTACTAAACCTTGCAGTAAAAGTCTGAACCAAAGGTACAGAGAGATTCTACATGACTCACTGAACCCGTACATATTTTATTTGCAATTTTTGGCCAAGCGGTTTAATTTCTACGCAATTTACAAAATTCTACCGAAATCTGCCAACTAAAAGGATTAACGAAATTGACCGATCAATCGTATTCATTGACTGGTCAAGCGTCTGCTGACTGGGCGCTGACTGGGCGTCTGACTAGTCAACGCCTGAGTCTGACCGGTCAACTAACGATCTAGGCCGCTGATCTGAGATCTGACGGTGGCTGCTGTCTTACCGGAAACGGACGGCGAAACGAACTCCGGCGAGCTCCGGACGGCGGCGACGATCTCTTCCGGCGACGAGGTTTTTCCTGCGCGTACACACATGGTCAACTAACGGTCCGGAAAAATAACATCGCGCAATAACGCGCGACGCAGACGAGGCGGGCATGCACGCATGCGATAATGCGCGCGGGCAGCGGCGAAAGAACTAGGCATAGGCAGCAGCGGCGCGCGGCGGCGGGCGCGGCGCGGCGCGCGGGCGCGGGGCGGTGGCGCGATGGCGGCTGCCACGGCAGCGGGAGGCATGGCGCGGGCGCAGCGGCGCGGCGCGGGCGGTGGCGGCGTGCCCGCGGTGGAAGGCGGCGACGGCGTGGCGGCGGTGGAAGGCGCGGCGGCGGCGGTGATGGCGGCGGTAGATGGCGGCGGCAGAGTGACGGCGGCGGCGCGCAGACGGCGGAATAGAGAGAGAGGAAGCGAACCCGCGGTGGTGGCGGCGATGGCGGCGGCGGCCGGCGGCGAGGTGGCCGGAGGCGGCGCAGATGGCGGCGACAGCGTTTCTCGGAGTCGCGCGCAGAGGAGAGGCGGCGGCTGGGTGGCGGCGTGGGGCAGGAGTTACACGAAAAACGAGGTCCCGGTGGGGCCTCTTTAAACAGTCCTGCGCGCGAGTTCTAAACTGAAACGGTCCGCAGTTGGACTCCGATTCGGAAATCGGTCCAGATTTTCGGACCGTTTTCCGGCGGTTTACTAAAACGTCCGAGTCTTTTGCATACGAACTCCGATTTGAGCGATTCTCGCGCCTACGGGTTCGTATCGTCGAGGGAAACAACCTTCAGTCAAGGTTTGCGTGAAAACTCGAACCTATAGGGGTGGTTGTCGCAAGTCCTTCTAAAGCCTCCCGCAGGAAACTCGTAGCGAAACAAAATAGGGTTTTGAAGATAGCGTTTCGCCGAACCTTTCTACTCGACGGTTTTGCATGGAAAGATATGATGCAGTGCTATGAATGATATGCAAGACCAAAACAAAAATTTGGGATGTGACAGATCATGAATGACTAGTATTGCATTGTTATGCCTTGCTCATAACTATCAATTGCCCCAATGTAATTTGTTTACCCAGCATGTTTTGTTATTTATCTTAAGGATAACACCTCTAGTGAAATGTGGACCCCGGTCCAATCTTTACCGTTGTTACGTCATCCATTGTTACTTTTTACTTTCTGCAAGATACCATTACCTTCCACACCATACCATAAGTTTAATCCTTTGTTTTCAGCAAACCAATGAGATTGACAACCTCACTGTTTGCTGGGGCAAAGTCTTGAGTTTGTGTTGTGCAGGTTCCAAGTTGTTAGCAATACCTTGGAGTCATTTCCTTCCTCCTACTGGTTCTATAACCTTGGTTTCATAACTGAGGGAAGACTTACTACTGTGCTCATCATACCTTCCTCTTGGGGTTTCCCAACGAAGCTCTATAGTGATCTGAGCTGCATCAAGATGTTTTCTGGCGCCGTTGACGTGGAGTTAAGGATGGCTTCACAGGTGGGAGTCCTTCACAACCTTTCTCTTTACTTTGTTTTTGTTTTGCTTTGTTTTGCTTGCTTCTTTTTATCAAAAATTATAAAAAAAATTAGTTTCGTTTGGTTTGCTTTTTCTTATCAAAAATCACAAAAAAATTAGTTCCTACTTTAGTTGCTACCATGTCTAGTGTTGTTCCAATCACTGTGTCACCCATGGAAAGGATCTTTACTTTCAAACAAGGAAGTGATGAGAGTTTCAAAGAATCTTGGTCTAGAATTTCTGATTTACATGGAAAAATGGAGCCTAAAATGACTCTAGGCTTGGTTTTTAGTAGTTTCTACCATGGTCTTGCTCTTTGTTATCGATATGCTTTGGATGCTATAGCAGGAAAAGATTTTTTCCAATGTAATGAGGATGAAGCTTTGGATGCCATAAAGAAGTTGATTACAATTTATAATTTTCCTAGCAAGTCTGATTCTTCCTTTATAAACATATATGCTAGGTTAAACACTCTTGAGACCATTACAGCTAGTTTGAAAGATTGCTATAACATGCTTATAGAGCACCATGATTATGTTCCAATAAATTCTGAGCCTTCAAAATGGTTTCCTACAATAAAAGTTGCTATAAACAATGAAACTTTTGATGCTCGTTGTGATATCATGTCTAAATTATTTCTTATGCCTAAAGATATCTTTGATTCTTTGAATCTTTGGGGCCTTTCTAAAGGAGGAGAAGAAATATATCTTACGAATAATGCAACTATATTACCCATTGAAATATCTGAAGGAGTGTTTACAAAGATCTTAGGGAAAGTGGTGTCTACTAATTATCTTGTTATTGAATGTGTAGGAGAAGGATAAATTACACTTGGAAGATCCCTACTGAAACACCTTGGAGCAATAATAGATGTGGGAAAAGGCATTATGCATTTTGCTTCTCCAATAAGCAATCATACTTTCCATAAAGACAAGAGGAAAGGTAAGAAAGGTAGGAGCAATAAATTTGATGTCAATGCTTCTTCATTTGAAAATACTTGATTCTTGCTTCTTATGCCTAACTTAAAGGCGTTAAAGAAAAGTACTTCTTGGGAGATAACCCAATAGTTTTCTTGAGTCTTGGAAGTTATTACTTCTGTAATAACCTCTCCTTATCCTTTTTATTTGATTTTTGTGCCAAGAATAACCTCTAATGAGAGGGAAGTACGATTTGGGAAAGTGCTGTCCTGAAACAGATTTTTGTGCTTCACTGTGAAAATTCGTTAAAAATATATATTAGTTGGATTGACCTATAATTTTCTGAATAAATCCCCCTGGTTGTTATATAACTTTCATTAGTTCAACACTTTTTTATTTTAGCAACAGAAGGTCTTCGAAAAAATCGGTTTCTACATGCTGGTCTGTTTTGACAGATTTCTGACATTAATGGCATTTGCCTCTTTTATCGATTTCTTTTTGGGTTCTCTTTGGTAAATTGAGATTTTTTAGGGAATTGCTATACTAGCTTGTGGTTTTAATGAAAGTTTTTCTGTTTTGAAACTAAACCCAAAGTTTTATTATCTTTTGAATGCACTAATGTTGCTAATGAAGATTGAGTGAAGTTTTGTATGAAGGAAAAATTTTAGGTGTAAGGGAAGAGTGATGTAATGAGATGAAGAATGGACAAAATATCAAGCTTGGGGATGCCACCCCATACCCTTAGAAATATTCAAGAGGTACAAGCGTCAAAACTTGGGGATGCCGAAGGCATCCCCTTCTTCATTAATAAAAATCTCAGGTCTTTCTAGACACTTCGTTTTTATTGTTTCATGCACTGTTGTGCTGTTCTTTGAGCATCTTAGTTTTAGTTTTTTGTTTTTGTTTTTTATTGAATAAAGTAGCTGGACCCCCGCTTTTGCTGTGTAGTTTCAAATAAGTTGATTGGTGTTGGAAAGGAGTAGAAACTTTCTTGCTTATAGTAGTACAAAAAGGAGCTAGCTTTGACTGTGGCTTATACTTTATCATGTTATGCTAGATATTGTTTTGATCTTATGCTTAGTTATTATTGTTGTAGCATGACTTGTTCCAAACAATTGAGATTGCTTAATGTGCCTTGAAAGAATCGTGCATTGTTTTAGCATACAAAAGCATAGTATTGTGGTATTATCCTTTGATGCTTTGTTTGGGTTGACTTGACACATGCTCACACCATGTTATGACTATGAACCAGTCACATTAGCCTCTATGATCATTTAGTTTTTGACTTGTGGTACCACTTTATGCTTTGATTGATAATGTTTTGTCGCTCTGCATGATTATGGCCATTATTGCTCTCTTAGCTGGTCGCTCCCAGTCTTTTGCTAGCCTCCACTTGTATTGAGTAAGCTCAACTCATGCATCCAACTCCCAAGAAACCAAGTTATTGCAAAGTGTCCACTATAAATTCCTATGCATGGTGTGTTACAACATTCCAAGTATATTCTTGTTTTATCTATCTTCCATATTAAACTTGTTATGTAAAAATTAGTGATTAAAGCTCTCACAAACTTGATGGCACACTTTATTTTTCTTGCCCCTAATAAACTTGAACCATTGTGTCATCTATGTTGTATATGCTTGCACTTATAAGTTGGGAATTAGCAAAACCGTGCTGTCAGGGGGAACGCTTTCAACACCTACATATCTACCCAGTTGATATCATGCTCTTTTGTTTATGGATGTCGGCGGTGTGAAATAAAAGGGGAGCTTGTAAGTACATGGATTTATGTATCTGTGTTAGACAAATGTCTGGGCCGCTAGCCTAAGCCATGCATAATCATGGTGGAAACTTGCAAAATCACCATAGTGAGCAATCTATGAAGCATTCTTCTTATAAAAAGAGAGATAGAAAAAGAGAAAAAGAGAAAAAAGAGGAAAGAATAGAAAAAAGCACCATATTCCCATGGTAAATAAGAAGATTGCTGAGATGCTCATTGTCTGCTTGCCTTGTCATTTTGATATGGGATAGATCCTATATCATGGGGCAAGGGGTACCTCGTTGGCGGTTCTCTATGATACACATATACTTACTATGACAAGAACTTACCAGTAACTAAAGTTGAGTAGCATGAGGAACGACCCTCTCGTACTCAAGGGACATGAGATTGCCAACTTATACTTTGTCAAGCATATACTCCATATTTGTTCACTTTAACCTTAATCACTTCAAGATGCTTATGATAGGGGCAATAAGAGCAGAAAGCTAACAAGTACCATAATTTTTGGAAGCTCTTTATGAAAATTGAAATCCCTTCTTCCCTTTGAAGGGCCTTTCTTCCACTTTTATATTGAGTCTCCACCTTCTATCCTTAGGCACGAATTAAGAGAGCATAGTTGCCATTCTTAGTTCTATGTGCATTGTCCCAAAACTTATTGATTGATTCATAATGTTGATATTGCTTGTTCTTGAACTATTTGTATCTAGTCACCCTTATGAAATTTGAAGGTGTCATACGCATTTATGTTTTGCTACTCCCTAAGGGACAAGATGAATGACACTATGCTATGTTTTCTTTATGTGAAACAAACAAACATCTTTCAATGCATTGTTATTGATGAATCTTTGTTTGTATCCTTTGATGTTGCAGCATAGTTGCTATCTCTTATTGTTAGAACTTCATATTTCATTCTCATGTTTAGAGTACTTTGATCCCATATTTCAATGCTTGCAAATGGTTTGATCATGATTGTGATGGTGAATGTCACCTAAAAATTATTCTTTTTATCACTTACCTACTCAAGGACGAGCAGGGTTTAAGCTTGGGGATGCTTGATACGTCGTAGACGTATCTATAATTTTTGATGTTCCATGCTTGTTTAGTATGCACTTTGCTATGCTTTATCTACACTTTGAGGTATTTTTATACATTTTCTGGAACTAACATATTAACAAGATGCCACAGTGCCAGTTGCCTGCTTTATGATGTTTATGGTTTCAGAAACGTTAGTAAGGAAATATTCTCGGAATTGGACGGGACAAAAGACAAAGTCAACATTTCACCGAGGAGAACACAGAGACCGAACGGTGATGTAAGATCCCACCTTTATAAAGGTAAAGATCCCTGTGATTGCAATGCTAGTCCCTGGATCAATGCTAGCATCCACAGTTTAAGATGAAGTACACAGAAACAAAGGTCATTATTACATGTCATTCCAGAGACAACATAGTCTTTTACAACTCTATGGACATAGGCCTAATACAAGAGTTCAAACATAACAATATAAATAAGTCTTCATCTTCATGTGCCACAGGCAAGCATGTTGAGTGTAGACTCATAACCCCTAATCATCATCAGAGTAACCTGCAACATCACAAGTTACAGCCACAATGGGTCAATACATTGGAATAGTATTGCCAAGTGATACCTTAGTAGAATATTAACTTCTAGTTACTACATGAATATGGATAAGTTTAATTTAGGCTTGCTTTGCTCAAAATAGGTTTTACCTATCAGTTGAAAACACTAAGTTTTTCTTTGACAAAACTTTCCCAAGGAACCACCAATAGAAATTAGTGATCCTTCACCCTTGTTCAACCACAAGTTTTAACTTAGAAAATTGGGATGAGGAGATTGTTGATATCTTCCATGTCTTTATGCTCAATTTGTCCAATACCAGGGACATGGCTAAGTACTTAGATTCTTCCATCTGCAGAGGTTGTGCACTTTCCCCACAAGACTTGATTTTCACCAAGACAGGACCTTTCAGAAGCCTTCCCTTAGACCAAATGGACGCATTCCAACCTATCATCCCACTACCACCAACTGTCCAAATGGATAAGTTATTGCAACCTATGTGATCCAGGCAGATCCCATAATGCCATGTGGCTGCACTAGAAGCTTCTTAATATTTGGCATCTCAAATCCCTTTGTTCCTGGGTGGATTTCCACAAGTGACATACACAAGGTAAACCATAGAAATGTTCCTTGTGTAACCACTCAACACAAACCAATCTTTCCATTCCATCCAGGTGTTTCATTCACTTAGTTGTTTTTATTAAGCAAAACATAAGTCAAATACTTAGAAATATTTCTTATAGCATGAATATATATTCTACCCTTGGTTGCTACTGGCTAGGCTAAGCATGGCAATAGCATGTATCTTACATAGAGGAAATTCTAACATTTCTACAACTACTAGGATTTCCCAAGCATAGCATATAGATACTTAGCAAAATAATCATGCAAATCCTATACAAAATATTTCTAATGCATAGGTGAAAATATAGGGATAAAAACATGAAGCACCACTTGCCTTGGTAGTTTGGGGAGTAGCAACAATCTTCACAACCACAATCACTATTAGCACCAAAATCTACACATAAAATAATGGCACCAAATTCACATATCAAAAATATACAAGCAAAAATATATGAATGCATGCAAATGCCATGTGATGATTTTCTACACCAAACAAGACAAGTATACAGTACTGAATCATAAACAAGACCAAGACACACTAAATAAACTTTATTTGATCTTTAAATCATTTTTCAAATCATTTCTACACTCAAAATAAGCCTACAATTGTTTCTGCAAAAATAACCAATTTTACAGAAGCAAAACATTAAACACATTGCATAAACAGATAGCATTCTTTCTCCTGATTCCAATGATATAAAATTTGAAAAATTTGAACGTGTGGATCAAAAGTTATGAATTTTGCAAGTTTTAATCACTAATAGATCTAATTCAAATTTTTAAAACAAAGAACAAGCCACGCGGCAGCGTCTGATTGGACGATACCGCTTCACACCGGATCACACTCGCGGGCCGTTAGATCTAACTTAGTACGCACGTCCCAGATCGGCGCGTACCCCTTCGCGGTTGATCTAATCGCATCCGCTGGATCTAGATCCAGCGGACCATGTTGCTTTGACCAACGACGGGCGGCGCTAGGGACGGCGGCGCGGTGGCGGCGCTCTGTCAGTGGTGTTCCGGCGGCTACGGAGGGGGTTGGGGTTAGCGAAGGTGCTTACCGGACTCGCAAGGTCGCGCTGATGGTCAACTACTTGCTGGCGTGGGCGGGGGCGTACTGTGCTGGTCGGAGGAGCTCGACGGAAAACTTGCAGACGTCAAGTGCACGGTGTCGGAGACGACGGTGGTGCTCTCGATCGCCCTAGCACAAACCAATCACATCAGGAGGTGTGCACGGTTGTGGCGAACACAACAGGGTCAGAGAGGAAACAAGGGGCGCTCGAAGTTTACCAGTATTCCTCGTCGGAGTTGGGCGGCGGCACTGTGGTTTGCAGAGGTGGACGGAGCTGACGCCCTGGTGCATTACAGAGCAAACGGATGTCATGAGACGATGCGCAAGGATATGCTGATCACGCCCGTTTGAATCAGAGACAGGGGGCGGTCGACGCTTACCGGGATCGCACGCCGGAGTTCGTCGAGCAGCGACGGTTCGAGCTTGAATGTGCGCAGCCTGGTGGCGGAGTGAGCGGGAAAAGTGAGGGGAAATGATCGCGGCGGGGTGGGATTTAAGTAGCAGGTGAAGTCTGGGCGAATTACTGGCGAAATCAAAGGAATTGATTCGGTTTGATTGCGCGAGGTAACAGCGGCGACGACGTGTTCATCGCGCGGTTTCTAGGGAGGACGATGACGACGTGGCAATGTCACATCCCAAATTTTAGGTTTGGTTCTGCATATCATTCATATCATTGCATCATGCCTTTCCATGCAAAACCGTCGATTGAAAAGAATCGACGAAATGCTAATTTCGAAACCCTATTCTATTTTGCTACGAGGCTCCTACGGGAGACTTGAGTAGGACTAGTGTAGTCCACCCTTGTAGCCTAATGGTTTCGTCCAACCCTTGACCCTAGATTGTTCCCCTTGACTTTACAAAACCGTAGGAGCAAGAATCGCTCGATTCGGAGCTCGTACGGAAAAATTGTCGCCGTTTTAGTGAATCGTCAGAAAACAGTCCGAATTTTGGACCGATTTCCCAGTCCAAAACCAACTCCGCGCCGACTCAGTCTAGATTTCCGCGAGAGGGCCCACTTAAGGGGACCCACCCGGACGACCCCGCCCCTGCCACGATAACCGCCCGCCGCCTCGATCTCGGGAACCACGCCCGTCATCGCCCGACGCTTCACACCTTTGGCCGCCTCCCGCTGCCAGCCGCCGACCCTCCGCCCCATTACCGCCTGCCGCCTCGGCGCTCGCCTCCACATGCCACCGCGCCCGCCTCCACCCGCCTCGCGAGCCTCGGCCCGAGCCGCTCGCCGCTGGCCAGAGACGCCTCGCCGCCGCCTTCACCCAGCGCACCGACCCGCGGTTGCTGCTCGCCGCCGAGCATGCGCTGCGTGCGCTTAAGCCGCTTGCCGCCGCTGCTGCCACACTGCGCGCTGCTGCGCTGCCATTGCCGCCAGACGCTGCGCCGCGCTAGTTGCTGCGCACGCCGCCAGACATTACGCTGCAAGACGCTTGCCACGCACGCACGCACGCCCACGCGCCGTTTTGCGCGCCGCATAGACTATCTTGGACCGTATGCTGACCGTCTCCCTCTCACGCAGGAAAAACACCACCGTCCGGAATCGATCGTCGCACCGTCCGGAACTCGCCGCCGTCCGTTTCGCCGTTCGTTCCCGGTAAGCCTGCAGCCACCGTCAGATCTCAGATCAGCGGTTCAGATCAGTCATTGACCGGTCAGACTCGGGCGTTGACTAGTCAGCGCCCAGTCAGAGGACGTGTTGACCAGTCAACAGACACAGTTGACTGGTTAATTTCGTTAATCGTTTTAGTTGACACATTTCGGTAGAAACTTGTAAATTGCGTAGAAATTAAACCGCTTGGCCAAAAATTGCAAATAAAATATGTGTAGATTCAGTGAGTCGTGTAGAATCTTGCTGTACCTTTGGTTCAGGCTTTTGCAGCAAGGTTTAGTACAGTTTAATCAAACTAGTTAGTGGCCTTTTCAGAGTAATAAATTCGTATAAAAAGATTCGTAGCTCCAAAAATCGCGTATGATATGTCCCTGGATTAGTGGAACGAGGGTAATCTCATCGTGAATTAAAAAGATAGGCTTACAGTAAAAACATCTGCAGAACCTGTCTAGTGGCTTTCTGCAGTGTTTTAATTACTCGGGGAGTTTTATAATTCCTTTTTGAGTAATTCCAGTTGGTACTGTTTCTAATCAGCGATGCCTACGCGGTAGAATTTTTCCCAAGATTTTACAAACATTATACTACCAGTAGCGAATTATTTAAGTTCTAGCTCTAGTTTTGAGCATTACTTTTACTTAATAGTTTTCCTTGCGCTAAAAATATTTTCCATGCATGCTACCAGTAGTATTATTGACTAGGATTATGTGGTGCAGCTGTAGCACCAATTCACTTGCCTTGCATACCTTCATGCATCATATTTGTTGCATATGCTTGTGGATTGTTTGTTTATGATTGCAATTGTATCGTGTAGATTGTGACGAGTGCAACGCTTGCTCGTGTGTGGATTGTTCTTCCGATCGCTACAACCAAGGCAAGTAGATGCTACTTTGTTCATGATATCGTCCTACTATTTTTAATGCATTGTCGTGTATTTTGTAGTTGCATGTGTAGGATGATACTATCGCTATGCTATGTCCTATTATGTGGTAGGACCTTCCTTGTAGATGAACCACCGTTGGTAGATGTGATTAGTCATGCTATGTTGAACGAGGGCTGGGTTACATCATTGAGACTTATTTCTAAAAGTATTGGTTTGTGAAAACTAAAACAACGTAATCAATGAATCTCCTGGGTGTGATGGTATTGATAATTTTTGGTGGTTTCATTGCGGAAAGGCACCCAGGTATCAAGAGAGAATGATTGGCTTCTTTATTGTGTAGATTACGTGTACAACCATGTGCCAATAATGGAATGGGCGGTTGGTTGGACTTAGTAGGTTGTGGTAACTCGAACCCGCGTATCCAGAGATGTAGAATTTTGGTAGGTTGGACCGGTGCGCGTCGGGATTGAGGAGCTACTTCCCGAACATTCTCTTCTTGGACTTCTCCCTATCATCACCCAAAATGAGAGTGATGGTACGAGTTGGGCTAGCCAAGTCACATGGGTAAAGTGTACTAAACTCTGTAGGGTGTATAATCTAATCGATTAGCCGTGTCCCCGGTTATGGACAACTGAGTTGCTTGATATTGGTTCCATGACATTTTTCTCGCTCATTCTAATTTCATAATTGTTTTAATATTGTTGGGTTAACTTAATTAGGATCTTTTCAAAGAAAATCAAAAACTGTTTATGAAAGTAGGACAAATATATTTGCAAATGCAAGCCAGACACAGCTCCAATTGCCAAATATGCATGTAGATGTTAGTACTATTGTCTCCTTTACTAGCTCTACTTGCCATACATTCCATGTATTGACCCTTCGGGGCTGTTACGTTTCATGTTGCAGGTTATTCCGATTCTGAGTAATCGATATAGGCCACGGTACTCCACTCGGCACTTGTTCACTTGTGGGAAATTTGAAGAATGGAGGATTTACTTTGTTTATGTTGCTACCTGAATAATTTGAGCTAGCCTTGGGCTAAGCTTTTATTGTAATAATGGTACTCTGGATCTTCGTTATATATGATACACGGATATTATGCTATGTTATTCATCTTACTCTATTGTGGGCCAATGAACCTATCCAGGGATTGGCATGTCACATAGAGGTCACGGTCTTTTTAGAACCGGGGTTTTACAGGCGATGGGGCCACTAGTCAGTGACTGGTTGGGTTGGTTCGCCGCGGGTGAGAGAAGGGCAGAGGGGAAATGCCCCGGGTGGGCTAAGTGGGCTGGGTTCGTTGCTGGGCCAAAAGAGTAGCGCTGGCCCTTTTTCTTTTCTTTAACCTTTTTATTTTTCTGTTTGAATTTCCAGGAATCAAATTCAAATGATTTCAAAAGTGTTTGATTTCAAACTTTTTCTGGATTTTTGTAAAGTGAAACCTGCATATATTTAGGTATAGAAGTATGCTGTTTCACCAAACTTGCTTTGGTTCTTTGGAGTTTTAAAATAAAACAGTGCCTTTTACCCTAGTTTTAAAAAGGATATAAAAATGGTTTTAAAGTCATATTTTGTTTTGAAATTTTTGTCCAAGCTTTGGAAAACAACCAAACCAACTCATGAACAAACAATCTTGGTTTAAAACAAATAATATCTCATTAGAGAGTAGCATTGCATCAATGCTTTGCTTACATAATAAGCATCCAAATGCTTTTGTTTTTGTAATGACTTTTGAAAATGATCCCTAAATGATTATGAATGCATGGATGATATGCAAACTTTCAAAACATGATTTTTGGGATGTTACAGGTGACCGGAGGGGAGCCACAGGGTGGCCGCACCCCCCAAGCGTGGGTCCACCCTAGGACTTGCATGGGCAGGGTGTGGCCCCCCTGGCCACCCTTCTGCCTTACTTCTTCGTCTATATAATCCCCTCGACGCCAAAAACCTAAGTACCCGATCAGATCTCCACGAAACAGTTTGTAGCCATCGTCACCATCGTCCCTAGATTGGGGGGATCTGAAGCTCTTCCCGGCACCCTGCCGGAGGGGAGAGATTATCCCAGAGGCCTTCTTCACCACCATGCCAGCCTCCGGTATGATGCGTGAGTAGTTTCACCTTGGACTATGGGTCCATACAGTAGCTAGATGGTTGTTTCTCCTCCTTTGTGCTATCATGTTTAGATCTTGTGAGCTCCGTTCATGATCAAGATCATCTATTTGTAATCATGCATGTTGTGTTTGCGAGGATCCGATGGATATTGATATTACTATGTCAGACTGATTAATGATTCTATCTTGTCTTCTTGATTATTGATTTTATCATCTCCGTGTTGTTTGAGATCTTGCATGCTCTCCATTTCTAGTAGCTATCTTGGCCAAGTAGATGCTAGTGACTCCAAGAGGGAGTATTTATGCTCGATAGTGGGTTCATGCCTCTATTGAATCTGGGGAAGTGACAGAAATATCTAAGGTTGTATATGTGCTATTTCTACTAGGGAGAAACAAACAATCTTTTGTTCATGGAATAATTGTATTGTTTACTTTACACACATTGCTTAAAACAGTTATCTGTTGCTTGCAACTTAATACTGGAGGGGGTTCGGATGATAATCTGAAGGTGGATTACTAGTCATAGATTCATTTGGATGGCGGTATATTTATATTGTTGTAATGCCCAATCAAACCTCATAGGATCATGAATGTCTAGTATTGCATTGTTATGCCTTGCTCAGTCCTGTCAATTGCCTCGCTGTAATTTGTTTACCCAGCATGTTTTGTTATTTATCTTAAGGAGAACACCTCTAGTGAACTATGGGCCCCGGTCCAATCTTTACCATTGTTACATCATACACCGTAACTATTTACTTTCTGCAAGTTACCATTACCTTCCACACCATACGTTTAATCCTTTGTTTTCAGCAAACTAGTGAGATTGACAACCTCACTATTTGTTGGGGAAAAGTCTTGAGTTCCTGTTGTGCAGGATCCAAGTTGTTAGCAACACCTTGGAGTCATTTCCTTCCTCCTACTGGTTCGATAACCTTGGTTTCATAACTGAGGGAAGACTTACTGCTACGTGACGCGGCTCAGATCACTTTAGATCTTCATTGGGAAACCCCAAGAGGAAGGTATGATGAGTACAACAATAAGTTTTCTCTCAGTAAGAAACCAAGGTTATCGAACCAGTAGGAGGAAGGAAATGACTCAAAGGTGTTGCTAGCAACTTGGAAACCTGCACAACACAAACTCAAGATTTTGCCCTAGCAAACAGTGAGGTTGTTAATCTCACTAGTTTTCGAAAAACAAAGATTAAATGTATGGTGTGCACGGTAATGGTAGCTTGCAGAAAGTAAACTGTAACAGTGGAAGAGTATCAATGGTAAAGATTGGACCAGGGTCCACAGCTCACTAGAGGTGTTCTCCTTAAGATAAGCAACATAACATGCTGGGTAAACAAATTACAACGGGGCAATTGACAGGACTGAGCAAGGCATAACAATGCAATACTAGAAATTCATGATTCTGTTAGATTAGATTGGGCATTACAACAATATACATAGACAGCCATCCAACTGCATCTATGACTAGTAATCCACCTTCAGGTTATCATCTAAACCCCCTCCAGTATTAAGTTGCAAGCAACAGATAACTGCTTTAAGAAAAGTGTGTAAAGTAAACAATACAATTGTTCCATGAACAAAAGATCGTTGTTTTCTCCCTAATAGCAACAACACATCTACAACCTTAGAGATTTCACTTCCTGCATTCAATAGAGGCATGAACCCACTATCGAGCATAAATACTCCCTCTTGGAGTCACTAGCATCTACTTGGCCAAGATAGCTACTAGAAACTGAGAGCATGCAAGATATCAAACAACACAGACATGATAGAATCAATAAGATAAAACCATTAATCAATCTGACATAGTAATCTCAATATCCATTGGATCCTCGCAAACACAACATGCATGATTACAAATAGATGATCTTGATCATGAATGGAGCTCACAAGATCTAGACATGGAAGCACAAAGGAGGAGAAACAACCATCTAGCTACTGTATGGACCCATAGTCCAAGGTGGAACTACTCACGAATCATACCGGAGGCTGGCATGGTGATGAAGAAACCCTCCGAGATGATCTCTCCCCTCCGGCAGGGTGCCGAGAAGAGCTTCAGATCCCCCGATCTAGGGACGATGGTGGTGGCGGCTACGGACTGTTTCATGGAGATTTGATTGGGTACTTAGGGTTTTGGTATCGGGGGCTTCTTATAGGCAAAGGGGGAGACCGAGGGGGTGCCCAAGGCGTCCACACCCCCCAGGCGCGGGCCAGGCCTGGCCGCGTGGCCAGGGGTGTGGGCCCCTCGTGGCCCTCCTCCGTCTCGTCTTCTGGCTCTGTGTTCTCCTCGGTGAAATATTGACTTTGGCTTTTGTCCCGTCCAATTCTGGGAATATTAATTTTTTGGCTTTTTTGGAACCAAAAACAACAGAAAACAGGCAACTAGCCCTGTGGCATCTTATTAATAGGTTAGTCCCAGAAAACGTATAAAAATACCTCAAAGTGTAGACAAAGCAAAGTAAAGTGGATACTAAACAAGCATGGAACATCAAAATTTATTAATATGTTTACGACGTATCAAGCATCCCCAAGCTTAACTCATGCTCGCCCTCGAGTAGGTAAGTGATAAAAAGAATAATTTGTGAGGTGACATGTACCATCACAATCAAGATCAAACCATTTGCAAGAATTGAAAGCTGGGATCAAAGTACTCTAAACATGAGCATGAAAGATGAAGTTCTAACAATAAGACAAAGTAACTATGCTGCAACATGAAAGGATACAAACAAAGATTCATGAATAACAATGCATTGAAAGACGTTTGTTTGTTTCACATATGTAAAATATAGCACAGTGGCATTCAGCTTGTCCCTCATGGAGAAACAATAAATGCATAGGACACCTTCAAAGGTCATAAGGGTGACTAGATACAAATAGTTCAAGAGCAAGCAATATCAACAATATGAATCAATCAATAAGTTTTGGGATAATGCACATAGAAATAAGAATGGCAACTATGATCTCTTAATTGGTGCCTATGGATAGAAGGTGGAGGCTCAATATAAAAGTGGAAGAAAGGCCCTTCAAAGGGAAGCAGGCATTTCAAGTCTCATAAAGATCTTCCAAAAATTATGGTACTTGTTAGATTTCATCTATCATTGCCCCTATCATAAGCATCTTGAAGTGATTAAGGTTAAAGTGAACAAAATATGGAGTATATGCTTGACAAAGTATAAGTTGGCAATCTCATGTACCTTGAGTACGAGGGTCGCTCCTCATGCTACTCAACTTTAGTCACCGGTAAATTCTTGTCATAGTAAGTACATGTGTATCATAGAGAACCGCCAACGGGGTACCCCTTGCCCCATGACACAGGAGCTATCCCATATCAAAATTACAAGGCAAGAATAAAATGAGCATATAAACAATCTTCTTATTTACCATGGGAAAATGGTGATTTTTTCTCTCTTTTCTCATCTCTTTTATTTCTTTTTTCTCAATCACTTTTTTCTATCTCTCTTTTTTATAAGAATAATGCTTCATAGATTGCTCACTCTGGTGATGCTGCAGGTTTCCACCATGATTAGGCATCTTAGGCTAGCGGCCCAGGCGTTTCTCTAACACACATACATAACTCCATGGACTTACAAGCTCCCCTTTTATTTCACACCGATGACATCTGCAAACAAAAGATCATGATATCAACTAGGTACAATGTACAGGTGGAATGTTGAAAGCGTTCCCCATGACAACATGCTTCTGCTAATTCCCAACGTATAAGTGCAAGAATATAAAACATAGATGACACAATGGTTCAAGTTTATTAGGGTCAAGAAAAATAAAGTGTGCCATCAAGTCTGTGAGAGCTTTAATCACTAACTTTCACATAACAAGTTTAATTTGGAAGATAAATAAAACAAGAATATACTTGGAATGGTGTAACACACCATGCATAGGAGTTTATAGTGGACACTTTGGAATAACTTGGTTTCTTGGGAGTTGGATGCATGATTAGAGCTTACTCAATACAAGTGGAGGCTAGAAAAAAGACTAGGAGCGACCAACTAAGGGAGCAATAATGGCCATAATCATGCAAAGCGACAAAACATTACTAATCAAAGCATAAAGTGGTACCATAAGTCAAAAACTAAATGATCAAAGAGGCTCAGGTGACTGGTTCATAGTCATAACATGGTGTGAGCATGCGCCAAGTCAACCCAAACAAAGCATCAAAGGAGAATACCACAATACTATGATTTTGTATGCTAAAACAATGCATGATTCTTTCAAGGCACATTAAGCAATCTCAATAGTTTGGAACAAGTCTTGCTACAGCAATAATCACTAAGCATAAGGGCAAAACAACATCTAGCATGGCATGATAAAGTTTAAGTCACAGTCAAAGCAAGCTCCTTCTTGTAGTACTAAAGCAAGAACTTCCTACTCCTTTCCAACACCAATCGACTTATTTGAAACAACACAACAAAAACGGGGGTCCAACTATTTTATTCAAGCAAACGAAAACCAAAAACGAAAACTAATACGCTACAAGAACAACACAAATATGCATGAAACAATAAAAACAAAGTGTCTAGAAAGACTTGAGATTTTTATTGATGAAGAAGGGGATGCCTTGGGCATCCCCAAGCTTTGACGCTTGAACCTCTTAGATATTTCTTGGGGTGACACGGGGTAGCATCCCCAAGCTTAATCTTTTGTCCATTCTTCATCTCATTACATCATTCTTCCCTTACACCTGAAAATTTTCCTTCATACAAAACTTCACACAATCTTCATTAGCAACATTAGTGCATTCAATTCAAAAGATAATAGAACTTTGGGTTTATTTTCAAAACAGAAAAACTTTCATTAAAGACACAATCTACTATATCAATTCCCTCAAAAAGTTCAACTTCCCAAAGAGAGCCGAAAAAGGAATCAATAAAGAGGCAAATGCAAATAATGGTAGAAATCTGTCAAAACAGACCAGAAGGTGAAAACCAATTTTTTCGAAGACCTTCTCTTGCTCAAATCAAAAGGTGTTAAACTAACTAAAGTTAGCTAACAACTTGGGGGATTTATTCTGAAAAGTAAAGCTAAATCCAACTTACAGATATTTTTTAAGAATTTTTACAATGGAGCACAAAAATCTGTTTCGGGACAGCAACTCCCCAAATCTTACTTCCCTCTCATTAGAGGTTATTCTTGGCACAAAAAGGATAAGGAGAGGTTATTACAGACGTAATAACTTCCAATACTCAAGAAAACTATTGGGTTATCTCCCAAGAAATACTTTTCTTTAACGCCTTTAAGTTAGGCTTGATAGTTTGAGAAGATGCTCACGTGAGAAATATGAATTGAAGTAAAAGAGAGCATCAAGAAGAAAATTCGAACACATTTAATTCTAACCCACTTCCTATGCATAGGAATTTTGTAAGAAAATAAATGAAAGAAGCACATAGTAACAAGAATGGGTAGATAAAACAAGAGTAACTTCAAAACTTTCAGCACATAGAGAGGTGTTTCAGTACGATGAAAATTTCTACAACCATATTTTCCTCTCTCATAATAATTTTCAGTAGCCTTATGAATAAACTCAACAATATAAATATCACATAAAGAATGCTTTTCATGATCTACAAACACATATTTTTTATCAAGATGAGAAATAGTGGGATTAAAACCTTCAAACCCACTTTTAACAATTTTATAACAAGGTGACTGATCATTCAATATAGGACCATCATCTAGAGCTTTATCATAAACATTTTCTAAGCAAAACTCTTTAGTACCATGCATTTTGAATTTAGGCACAAATATGGGATTATCATAGATAATAGGAGCACAATTATTTTCAACAAGACTCATAGTAGATATTTCAAAAGAATCCACAGGAACTTAACATTCATCCTCCTTTGGTAAGCATGGGGGACAATCAAATAATGTAAGGGATAAAGAGTTACTCTCATTAGAAGGTAGGCATGGGTAGCTAATCCATTCTTCCTCCTTTTGTTCCTCACTCTCCTCCTCTTTTTCATCTAGTGAGCTTCCCATTTCAGCAATTTCTTCTTCCATAAGCTCCTGCAAGGTATTAGTCTCTTCCGTTTGTGGAAAGCATCTATTAAAATGTTCAAGAATATAGCAATTTTCTTCCTTGTAATTATCAATGAAAAATTTAAGAATATCATAAAACTCATATTCATAAGGTGAATCATCAGTATTTTCAAGCAAACTAGGAAGTTCAAATGCACCCTTCCAAGCAATAAATTCTTCAATTTGTTCCACATCATAAAAGTCATAATTTCACTTAACATAAGAAGATATGGTTATCATTATACTCACATTGAAAAGGGAGGTGTTTATACCTCCTACAGCAACAAGCTTTATCAAAGCAATAAGTAACATTATAAGTACAACACATGTTTCTAGCAATGGTATTCAATTTATAAATTTTTGTGACAAACAGTGTTCCTCATAATAATATTTTTGTTCTTCTGTGAACCCACCTTGCCAATAATATCTAGTTTCAAAGTAACCAGATATTGATAGAAAGCATGACAAAGCAAGGCAATAACATACCAATAACTATAGTGGGAACTAATTTTTTTGTGTTTTTGATAAGAAAAAAAGCAAGCCAAAGAAAAGTAATTTTTTTGTATTTTTGATAGAAAGAAACAAGCAAAACAAAGAAAAAGAAACTAAGCAAAACAAAAACAAAGTAAAGAGAATGGTTGTGAAGGGCTCCCAATGTGAAGCCGTCCTTACACTCCCTGGCAATGGCGCCAGAAAACGTCTTGATGCGGCTCAGATCACTATAGAGCTTCGTTGGGAAAACCCAAGTGGAAGGTATGATGAGTACAGCAATAAGTTTTCCCTCAGTAAGAAACCGAGGTTATCGAACCAGTAGGAGGAAGCAAATGACTCAAAGGTGTGCTAGCCACTTGGAAACCTGCACAACACAAACTCAAGACTTTGCCCCAACGAACAGTGAGGTTGTCAATATCACCGGTTTGCTGAAAACAAAGGATTAAACATATGGTGTGGAAGGTAATGGTAGCTTGCAGAAAGTAAATAGTAACAGTGGAAGATGTATCAATGGTAAATATTATACCAGGGTCCATAGTTCACTAGAGGTGTTCTCCTTAAGATAAACAACATAACATGCTGGGTAAACAAATTACAGCGGGGCAATTGACAGGACTGATCAAGGCACAGCAATGCAATACTAGACATCCATGATCAAGGCACAGCGGGGCATTACAACAATATACATAGACCACCATCCAACTGCATCTATAACTAGTAATCCACCTTCAGGTTATCATCCGAACCCCCTCCAGTATTAAGTTGCAAGCAACGGATAACTGCTTTAAGCAAAGTGTGTAAAGTAAACAATACAATTGTTCCATGAACAAAAGATCGTTGTTTTCTCCCTAGTAGTAATAGCACATCTACAACCTTAGATATTTCTGTCACTTCCCCAGATTCAATAGAGGCATGAACCCAATATCGAGCATAAATACTCCCTCTTGGAATCACTAGCATCTACTTGGCCAAGATAGCTACTAGAAACGGAGAGCATGTAAGATCTCAAACAACACAGACATGATAGAATCAATAAGATAATACATTAATCAATCAGACATAGTAATCTCAATATCCATCGTATCCCCGCAAACACAACATGCATGATTACAAATAGATGATCTTGATCATGAACGGAGCTCACAAGATCTAGACATGGAAGCACAAAGGAGGAGAAACAACCATCTATCTACTGTATGGACCCATAGTCCAAGGTGGAACTACTCACGCATCATACCTGAGGCTGGCAAGGTGATGAAGAAGGCCTTCTGGATGATCTCTCCCCTCCGGCAGGGTGCCAGGAAGAGCTTCAGATCCCTCCTCCCGATCTAGGGACGATGGTGTCTGTGGCTACGGACTGTTTCGTGGAGATATGATCGGGTACTTAGGTTTTTGGTATCGGGGGCTTCTTATAGGCGAAGGAGGAGACCGAGGGGGTGCCCGAGGCGGCCAGACCCCCCAGGCATGGGCCAGGCATGGCCGCACGGCCAGGGGGTGTGGGCCCCTCGTGGCCCTCCTTCGTCTCGTCTTCTGGCTCCATGTTCTCCTCGGTGAAATATTGATTTTGCCTTTTGTCCCCTCCAATTCCGAGAATATTCATTTTCTGGATTTTCTGGAACCAAAAACATCAGAAAATAGGCAACTGGTACTGTGGCATCTTGTTAATAGGTTAGTCCCAGAAAACGTACAAAAATACCTCAAAGTATAGACAAACCAAAGCAAAGTGGATACTAAACAAGCATGGAACATCAAAAATTATAGATACGTTTATGACGTATCACTGTGCTCATCATACCTTCCTCTTGGGATTTCCTAACAAAGCTCTACAGTGATCTGAGCCGCATCAGAGGGTCTATTAGAGTAAGTTCCCCTAGAGGAGAGATGATAGCTAGTGCAGGATGTCGAGGGTTGACACTAGATATTGGTGCTTATGCATTTCCTGTGCACCTGGTCATACTATAATCACAGGGTTTAGATGTCATATTGGGCATGGACTGGATGTCGAAACATCAAGGGCAGATAAACTATGCTAAGCACCCATTACACTCACCACACCAGAGGGTACAAGGATCTAATATAGGTTGTTTGCCAACGTCGGAGTGGGCAAGTTGAATTATCTTAAGGGGTTAGCCTGGAGGATGTGGTCGTAGTCAAAGAATACCCCATGTGTTTCCGGAAGAGCTGCCAGGGATGCCACCTCATAGAGATGTGGATTTTCTCATTGATTTGATGCCGGGAACTGGATAGACAATAGACCGTACAATATGGATGTGGATGAACTGAAGGAGTTGAAGAAGCAACTTAGAGAGCAGTTGGACAAGGGATTTATTCAGCCTAGTTCGTCATCTTGGGGTGCACCTGTTCTGTTTGTGGAGAACAAGGATATTAGTAAGAGATTGGAGGTTAACTATCGCTCGCTTAATGAAGTAACCATCAAGAATAAATACCCACTGCCCAATATAAATGATTTGTTTGATCAGTTGGAGGGAGAAAAGGTGTTTTCCAAGATTAATCCGAGGTCGGGTTATTTCCAATTGAAGATCTATGAGGAAGACATACCAAAGACCGCCTTCACCACTAGATATGGTTTATACGAGTATACAGTTATGTCTTTTGGACTAATGAATGCTCCAACATATTTTATGACCATGATGAACAAGGTATTCATGGATTATTTGGATAAATTCGTGGTAGTATTCATTGATGACATACTGATATATTCAAAGAATGATTTTGTGTGAGAAGCATATGCGACTAATTATGGAAAATTTAAGGGAGCATAAGTTATATGCCAAGTTTAGCGAATGTGAATTTGTGTTGAACACCGTTAGATTTCTTGGACACGTGGTGTCAGGTGAATGAGTTGCAATTGATCCAAGCAAGGTATCATCGGTTACGGAATGGGAATCACCCAAGAATGTGGGAGATATTCAGAGTTTCTTAGGACTTGCGGGATATTATAGAAGGTTCATAGAGAATTTCTCTAAGATTGTGAAGCCAATGACTGAGCTATTGAAGAAGGAGAAGAAGTTTAAATGGACCGAGGAGTGTGAATCTAGTTTCTAGGAACTGAAGCAACTCCTAGTGACCACGCCTATCTTGTGTTTGCCTAACATTCAGAAGGATTTCCACGTGTAATGCAATGCATCTCGTTAAGGACTTGGTAGTGTATTAATGCAGGATGTAAGAGTGGTATCCTATGCGTCACGCCAACTTAAACACCATGACAGGAATTATCCCATGCATGACTTGGAGTTAGAGTCAGTTGTGCATGCACTCAAGGTGTGGAGACATTATCTTATACGGAAGCATTGTGATGTGTTCACGGATCACAAGAGCTTGAAGTATATATTCACATAGAAGGAGCTGAACATGAGGCAAAGGATATGGTTGGAACTCATAAAGTGTTATGATATGAGTCTGCAATATCACCCAGGAAAGGACAATGTTGTAGCGGATGCGCTAAGTCACAAGGTTTATGCTAATGGTCTGACTGTGGAGAAATTACCTAAGGATTTGTGTGAACTGTTGGGGGTAGTATCCGAGGGATATTTGGAAAAAATGGAAGTCAATCCAACGCTTTGGATATGATTACGGAAGCTCAGAAGAGGGATAGCGACTTGGAAGAAATAAGAGGAAACATACCCAAGGGTAAGGTAGAAGGTTTTCGCGAGGATGACCAAGGAACATTGTGGTTCAAGGATCGTTTATGTGTGCCCAACGATCCGAAGATTAGGAAGTTGATTTTCTAGTAAGCTCATGACTTGCCATACTCTATACATCTAGGTAACACAAAGATGCATATATTTGAAGGAAAGCTTTTGGTGGATTAATATGAAGAGAGAGATTGCAGACTATATTGTTTTATGTGACGTCTGTAGTAGAGTGAAGGCTGAGCATTAGAAGCCAGCAGGATTGCTACAACCATTGCTGATACCTGATTGGAAGTGATATAACGTAGGAATGGACTTTATCATAGGATTGCCTAGGACGAGTTCAGGTTATGACTCTATCTGGGTAGTGGTTGATCACTTGACCAAGGTAGCTCGCTTTATACCTGTGAAGACCACTTACACCAGTGATAAGTTAGCCAATATTTACATGAACATAATTGTGTACCTACATGGAGTTCCCAGGAGTATTTTGTCAGATAGAGGCACCCAATTTACCTCTCACTTTTGGCGGAAGATGCAGGAGTTGTTGGGAACTAAGTTGGAGTTTAGTAAAACTTTCCACCCCTAGAAAAATGGTCAGACAGAGAGGGTGAATCATATTCTGGAGGATATGCTGAGAGCTTGTGTTCTAGCTCATGGCTCTAGTTGGGATGAGAATTTACCATATGCTGAGTTTTCCAACAACAACAGCTATCAGTATAGCATCAAGACATCACCGTTCGATGTGCTATATGGTAAGAGGTTGTAAGATCCCTCCCTTTATAAAGGTAAGGATCCCCGCGATTGCAATGCTAGTCCCTGGATCAATGCTAGCATCCACAGTTTAAGATGAAGTACACAGAAACAAAGGTCATTATTACATATCATTCCAGAGACAAACATAGTCTTTTACAAACTCCATGGCCACAGGCCTAATACAAGAATTCAAATATATAATAAGATAAATAAGTCTTCATCTTCATGTGCCACAGGAAAGCATGTTGAGTGTAGACTCATAACCCCTAATCCTCATCATAATAACCTGCAGCATCACAAGTTACAGCCACAGTGGGTCAATACATTGGAATGGTATTGGCAAGTGATACCTTAGTAGAATATTGGTAGACTAGATACTATATGCATTTTGGCTAAGTGTATCTTAGGCTTGCTTTGCTCAAAATAGGTTTTACCTATTAGTTGAAAACTCTAAGTTTTTATTTGACAAAACTTTTCCCAAGGAAACACCAATAGAAATTGGTGTACCTTCACCCTTGTTCAACCACAAGTTTTTACTTAGAAATTGGGATGAGGAGATTCTTGATAGCTTCCATGTCTTGATGCTCAAATTGTCCAATACCAGGGACATGGCTAAGTACTTAGATTCTTCCATCTGCAGAGGTTGTGCACTTTCCCCACAAGACTTGATTTTCACCAAGACATGACCTTTCAGAAGACTTCCCTTAGACCAAATGGACGCGCTCCAACCTATCATCCCACTACCACCAACTGTCCAAATGGCTAAGTTATTGCAACCTATGTGATACAGGCAGAGCCCATATTGCCATGTGGCTGCAGTAGAAGCTTCTTAACATATGGCATCTCAAATCCCATTGTTCCTGGGTGGCTTTCCACAAGTGAGATACACAAGGTAAGCCATATAAATGGGCCTTGTGTAACCACTCAACATAACCCATTCCTTCCATTCCACCCAGGTGTTTCATTCACTTAGTTGTTTTATTAAGCAAAAACATAGTCCAAAGACTTAGAAATATTTACTCATAGCATGAATATATAACCACCCTTGGTTGCTACTAGCTAGGCTAAGCATGGCATAGATAAGAATCTTAATTTAGAAATTTCTAGAAATTCTACAACTACTAGGATTTCCCAAGCATAGCATATAGATCAAAAATATTCTTGCAAGTCTAGCAAAATATTTCTAGTGCATAGCTGAAAAAACATAGGAATAAAATCATGAAGCACCACTTGCCTTGGTAGTTTGGAGAGTAGCAACAATCCTCACAATCACAATCACTATTTGCATCAAAATCTACACATACAATAATGGCACAAGATCACATACACAATTTATACAAGAAAGAATACATGAATGTATGCAATATGCCATGTGATGATTTTCTACACCAAACAAGACAAGTGCACAGTAATGAATCATAAACAAGTACAAAACAAGCTAAATAAACTTTATTTGAATAACAAAACATTTTCCAAATAATTACTATACTCAAATTATGCCTACAAATGTTTCTGCAAAAACAATCATTTTAATAGAGGCAAAACTTTAAACACATTGCATAAACAGAAAGGTTTTTCTCTCTTGATTCCATTGATATAAAATTTGTCAAATTTGGACGTGGGAATCAAAAGTTATGAATTATACAAATTTAAACATCTAATAGATCTAATTCAGATTTTTAAAACGAAGAACATGCCACGCGGCAGCATCTGATTGGGCGATACCGCTTCGCATGGATCGGCTAACGTGGACCGCCAGATCTAACTAAAACGCACGGCTCAGATCTGCCTGTACCGCTTCATATAAAATCTAACTGTGGCCTTTGGATTTGGATCCAATGGATCAGATCTATCTGACCAGAAACCAGCGGCGCAAATGGTGCCCGCGGCGGCGACGGTACTGGCAGCGACACGCCGACAAGGGCAGAGGGGCAGGGGGTCGGTCTAGTGCTTACCGAGATCGCGAGAACGTGGAGATGCTCAACTTGCAGACGGACAGGGTCCGGGCGCTCGGACACGGCAACAGGAGCTCGTCGGAGTTCGTCTGAGCGTAGGGTTCTCACTGTCGGAGTCGAAGAGGACATCCTGGGGCACAAGGATTCAAACGGAGAACGTTAACGGATGCGCGATGAACTGGCGAACATGATTGCGTGAACCAGAGGTAGAGTGGGAACATAGGGCTCACCGGAATGGCTCGTAGGAGTTGAGTCAAGCTTCGGCCGTTTCCAGATGTCGACGAGGGCGACGACCTAGGGCGATTCAGGATGAAATGAAAGCATGAGAATATGCGCGAGATGATTGTGAAGCCACTCGCGTAGGCCAGAAGGCAAGGGGCGCTCGATACTCACCATGATGGCTCGCCGGAGTCTCTCGGTACAACGGCGTCTGTGCGCGGAATTTGGGGAAGAAAGAGCTGACGTGGAGAGGGTCCACTGATCAGTGACTGCGGGGTGGGTCTGTGCCACGTGAGAGGAGGGAAAATCCCCGGGTGGGCTTGCTGGGCTGCGTCTGTTGCTAGGCTAGATTGGTGGCGCCAGGCCAAATTGGTTTTCTTAATTCCTTTTCTTTTTCTATAATGAATTTCAGGAATCAAATTCAAAAGCAACTGAATTCAAATCTTTTCTGGATTTTTGTAAAGTGAAACTTGTATAATTTTGAGTATAGAATCATACTGTCTTGTTGGACTAGCATGGTCCTTTGAAGATTTTTAAAAATAACAGTGCCTTAGAACATGGTTGGATATAGATTTGAAAATGGTTTTAAACCATATATGTTTTGTAAATTTTGCCCAAACTCTAGTATTCACCCTAAACAACAAGGAAACAAACAAAGCTTGGTTTAAAACATTTACACCCTCAATTGAGAGTGGCATTTGATTAATAGTTGCACACATAAAATAATAGCACTAAGTGCCTCTGTTTTCTTGAAATTAGTTGGAAAAATGGTCCCTAAATTATATGCATGCATGAATGATATGAAATCTTTGCAAACATGATTTTAGGGATGTTAAAAATCTAAACCCCTTAAGGTGAATCTCGCCCTCAAGATTCGGGTTGGCTAGCAAATAGGTGAGGGTGGTCTTTCCGAAGATCATCTTCTCTTTCCCATGTTGCTTCTTCTTGGGAATGATGGTTCCATTGAACTTTGCATAATTTGATAATCTTAGTCCGAGTAACTCTTTCTGCAGTCTCAAGAATCTTGATAGGTTTCTCCTCATAAGTGAGGTCACTTTCCAATTGAACCTCTTCCAAAGGTATAGTATCCTTCAAAGAAGTCTCCTCCATTTCTGGATGGCATTTCTTAAGCTGACTCACATGAAACACATTGTGGACAGTATACAATGATTCTGGCAATTCAATCTCATAAGCTACTTCTCCTTTATGACTCAGAATCTTGAATGGTCCAACATATCTTGGGGCCAACTTTCCTTTGACTCCAAACCTCTTCACTCCACGAAGTGGTGACACTCTAAGATAAGCTCTATCACCCACTTCATAGGTTACTTCTCTACGCTTAGGATCTGCGTATCTCTTCTGTCGGGACTGTGCTATCTTCAACTTGTCCTTAACTAGCTTGACTTTATCTTCAGCCTCGTTGATTAGTTCTGGTCCGAACAAACTTATTTCTCCCACACCATTCCATAACAATGGGGTGGTACACTTTCTCCCATAGAGAAACTCAAATGGTGCCATCTCAATACTGGCTTGGTAGCTGTTATTGTAAGAGAATTCTGCGTAAGGCAGACTTTCATCCCAACTGGCTCCATAGTCTAGGGCACATGCCCTCAACATATCTTCACGAATCTGGTTGGTCCTTTCTGTTTGTCCATCAGTTTGAGGATGAAAAGCAGTGCTGAATTCCAACCTCGTTCCCAATGACTCATGTAGTTGCCTCCAAAAATGAGAAGTGAATTGAGTTCCCCTATCAGACACAATACTCTTGGGTACTCCATGTAGACATACAATTCTACTCATATAGATGTTGGCTAACTTAGCACTTGTATAGGTTGTCTTCACGGGTATGAAATGAGCCACTTTAGTTAGGAGATCCACTACTACCCAAATAGAGTCATATCCTGACCTGGTCCTTGGCAATCCGGTGATGAAATACATGCCAATCTTGTCCCACTTCAAGTCAGGAATAGGTAGTGGTTGTAGCAATCCTGCTGGTTTCTGATGTTCCGCTTTCACTCTACTACATACATCACACAAAGCAATATGTTCGGCAATGTCCTTCTTGAGATTATTCCACCAAAATGTTTCTTTCATATCCATGTACATTTTGGTGTTACCCGGATGAATGGAATATAGTGAGTTGTGGGCTTCTTGTAAAATCAGTTTCCGAAGCTCTGGATCTTGTGGAACACAGATGCGTTTTCCATACCATAAAGTACCCTGTTCATCTTCATGGAATCCTTTGGCTTTTCCCTTTCCAATCTTTTCCTTAATCTCTTCAATTTCCTTATCTTTCTTTTGGGCTTCTTTGATTTTTTCCAACAAATTGGGTTGAACATCCAATGACATGAGATGTCCTTCAGGCACAATCTCCAATCTGAGATCTCTGGATTGAGCACATAGATCATCTGGCAATTCTCCCTTAGTAAGTCCATTCACAAAAACCTTATGGCTTAGAGCATCCGCTACAACATTTGCTTTACCGGGGTGGTATTGCAAACTCAAGTCATAGTCCTTGATGAGTTCTAGCCATCTTCTTTGTCTCATGTTAATTTCTTTCTGGGTGAAGATATACTTCAAACTTTTGTGATCTGTGAACACTTCACATCGCTTTCCCAAAAGATAGTGTCTCCATGTTTTGAGTGCATGGACAACAGAGGCTAACTCTAAATCATGAGTTGGGTAGTTTACCTCATGAGTTTTGAGTTGTCTCGAGGCATAAGCCACAACTTTCCCTTCTTGCATAAGTACCGCACCTAATCCATGATGAGATACATCACAATATACTTGGAAATCCTGCTCCAACTCTAGCAGACATAAGACTGGTGCTGTCACTAGTCTCTTCTTCAACTCTTGGAAACTGAGTTCACATCCTTCAGACCAAGCAAACTTGTTGTCTTTCTTTAGTAACTTTGTCATTGGCTTAGCTACCTTGGAGAAATTCTCAATAAACCTTCTATAGTATCATGCCAAGCCAAGGAAACTGCGAACTTATTTCACTGATTTAGGAGATTCCCATTCAGTTACAGCTAAAACTTTAGCAGGATCAACTTCTACACCATCTCCTGACACAACGTGTCCAAGAAATCCAACTTCATTCAACCAAAACTCACACTTGCTGAATTTGGCATATAGCTTATGCTCTCTAAGCTTCTCAAGTATCAAAACTAGATGTCCTTCATGCTCTTCTTTGCTCTTGGAGTAGATTAGAATGTCATCGATGAATACGACAACAAACTTGTCAAGGAACTCCATGAACACCTTGTTCATCATATTCATGAAGTATGCTGGTGCATTGGTCAAACCAAATGGCATCACGGTGTACTCATACAATCCATACCTAGTGGTGAAAGCTGTCTTAGGTATGTCTTGTTCTCTTATCTTGAGCTGGAAATAACCCGACCGGAGATCAATCTTTGAGAACACCCAAGCTCCTTCTAACTGATCAAACAAGTCATTGATTCTAGGCAAAGGGTACTTGTTCTTGATAGTCACTTCATTGAGTGAACGGTAATCTATACATAACCTTTGACTTCTATCTTTATTTTCCACGAACAACACTAGTGCTCCCCAAGATGAAGAACTTGGTTGAATAAATCCTTTCTGCAACTGTTCTCTAAGTTGTTTCTTGAGTTCTTTCAATTCATCAACTGACATCTTGTACGGTCTTTTTGCTATTGGTCCAGATCCTAGTAGCAAATCAATGAGAAACTCCACATCTCTATCTGGTGGCATTCCTGGCAATTCTTTCGGAAACACATCCGGATATTCACTCACAATTGGCACACTGTCCATGCTAACCCCCTTAAGAGAATTTAGCTTACTCCCTTTCGATTCAAAGTTAGACTTGAATCTTATCCGTTTCTTTTCCGGGGTTGTGAGTGCAACAGTACGATTGGCACAATATAATACTCCTTCATACTTTGTCATCCAATCCATTCCCAAAATTACATCCAGTCCTTGGGAATCTAGGATTATCAGACTTACTGGAAACTTATGCTTTCCAAACTCTATCACTAGATCCCGGCATCCAAGACTTACTATCATGTCTCCACCAGGAGAACTTACTTTTATTGGACACCCAATGTTTTCAGTTGGAAACCCATTTCTATCAACAAATGCCTTTGATATGAATGAATGCGATGCACCAGTATCAAAAAGAACAAGTGCTGGAATAGAATTGAGTTTGAACTTACCAGCCACAACATCAGGTTCCTCATAGATTTCCTCCACATTGATGTGGTTCACTTGTCCCTTTTGGAAGGGGTTGGGCTTGTTGGGTCCTTCAACTTTCTTTTCTGGGTATTCATTTGCATAATGCCCCATCTTCTTGCATTTGAAACATTCAACCTGACTAAGATCCTTCTTGACAGGCTGGCTTCCACTACCACGTCCACTTCCATTGTGGTGGCCCTTATATCCACTCTTGTGATTCTTGTACTTGTCACTATCATGACTACGGTGGTGCTTGTTTTCATTATGACGGTTTTGGTTGTGGTGCTTGTTGTACTTTCCATGCTTGTGGGATACAGAATTCCCACTGTCATCATAATGGGAACGCTTGTGAGACGATCCAAAGTTGTGCTTGTCAGAGTGCTTCCTCTTCCTGCTTTCAACCTGTTTCATCTTGTTCTCCAAAATAGCAGCCTTGTCACAGAGACAGATAAGTGGGAACATAGGCCACAGATAGGTGTAGGTTCAGTTCATCGTTCAATCCTTAGAGGAACTTCTCCTTCCTCTTAGCATCATTGTCAACTTCATCCGGTGCATAACGCGCCAGATTGTTGAACTCCTCAATATACTCTGCCACGCTGCGGTGGCGCTGCTTCAAGTGATGAAACTCTTTCTTCTTCAAACTCATCACTCCGGATGAGATGTGAGCAGTACGGAAACCATCTTCAAAGATATCCAAGGTCACATACGCAATGGGAGTGGTGATCTGGAAGTTATCCCACCAAGTGGTTGCTGGTCCTTCCAACAAGTGTGCTGCAAATCTGACCTTCTCTTCATCAGTACATCCAACAGTTACCAAGTCCTTGTTCACAGAGAGTAGCCAATCAATGGCCACCATAGGATCAGTAGTTCCTGAGAGCTTTGCTGGCCTCAGTCTTAAGAACCTGGTAAGCATGTCAAAACCCGGTGGGTTGTTCTGATTGTTGTTGTTGTTGTTGTTGTTGTTGTTCTGATTCTGGATGAACGAGGTCATCATTTGCATCAACTGAGTCTGAGCTGTCATCATCTGCTGCATCTCTGGGGTGATGTTGTTGTTGTTGGGGTTGGGATTGGCACGTCGGGGAGGCATCTGTGGTTTTTTCAATAGAGATAAGAATGAGATACCCATAGATGCTGACATGCACAATACATCACATAAACAATCACCAAACATGCATCATAGTAGTAAAATTTCAACAACAAAGACAACAAGTTTTTGAAAAGTAAACACACCAATAGCAAGCCATCCACATGTTGGATGGTCATTGCGATTCAATAATCAAAAGCATGGTAAATAAATGGTAAATGAGTAGTCATGACTACTCATCTGCATCAACCTCCTCATCACCAAGTGTAAGACCTGCATTCTCCATAGCGGTCTTGTATTCCTCGACATTGGTGGTCAAGGTCTCTACTTTGGCTTTGAGAGCCCTCTTCTGTGAACGAAGCCTCTCAATCACACCTTGCTAATGCTCGAGCTCGAAGTCCTTGGCCTCTAGCTCTGCAGTCATGTCTCGAATCCTATTGTTCCTATCTTGGACTCTCTTCTCTTGACTCTTGAACTTTGTATCCTGGCTCTCAAACTTGGCCTCCATTTCTTTGACTATCTCATCTTGCTCCGCGAAGAGGTTGTCCTTCTCACGCAGCTGCACCTGGAGTTCGTCATTGCTGAGCATGACGTTGGTCCTATCAGTATCTAGGTGCCTAAGAAGAACCTCTAAGTCCTGGAGGTATAGACGAATCGGCTCTGCCGTCTCTCTCGAAGCATCCTCGAAGTCAATGGCCTCACCATCCTCATCGCGTCTACCGAAGGCGTGGAAGTGAGTACCTCTAATCTCTCGAGAGTATCTCCCTAGTAAACGTCCAAGCAAATCCTGCATGACTACCTCTAGGCCTCTCTCCTTGTCATCATGCATGACCTTGAAGATGATTGCCTCCGTGGTAGGCTCAGTTTGGCGTCCTGGATGATTAACCTTGAAGCCCCAAAGGTCTTTCCTCTCAAACTTGGTGAGGGGAAGCATCATGATGGTAGGAAGTGGGAGATTGAGCAGACTAGTGAGCTCAATAATACGAGTGCCAAAACGAGTTCCCTTGAACTCTTCAGCAGTGCTGATGGTAACATTAGGCATCTATTTAATAAGATAGAAAAGGTTATAATCAACAAACATAGAGATGAATCACAAGACAAGGCATCACATGCATATCTTTGACAATCAAAACACACAAGTCATGGCATACATGAATCCATTACAAACAACCAAGGTTCGACTTATTTTAAACAACATTTGGGAAATAAAATGATAAGTGTGGTGGTCCAACTAACGAAGTACGTTACAATCCCATCTCACTTGCCGAGTTGGCTAACAGGGCATCTCTAGAGGCAATCTGCCGATCCTCATCACATGACTCAATGGCTAAGTCTATGATGTCCTCTCTTAAACGTTGGTTGGTAGCCACTAACTCTTGTGTATGCTTCTTTTCTTCCCTAAGGTCATTCTGGGTGTTGATCATTCTGCACTTGATTCTATCACCAAGCTCTTTGATGGCCTTCCAAGCTGCATCCCTTGCTGAATCAAAGAATGTGGTGTGCATCACTGAGTTGGTGACCATGCAGAATCCTGATTCCTTGTGGTTGTCTTCCTTGTTTTTATACAAGTGAAGTTGCACCCACCAGTACTCAACTCCTTCATCCATCACAGGAAAACCTTTGTACACAGCTGCACCATGTATTCCCATGGCAACCATGAGGTCCTTGAGAGCCTTGGGGAATTCTGTCTCACATTCCAAAGTCATAGTCATGAGTGGTCCCTTCTTCACGGCTTCATTGATGGAGTTCATCTACAAATAGAGATGATAAAGAAGATTAGAAAAGTTTACGAGAAGAAAAGACAAGTGTGGAAGTTGTTAAAACTCTTCCTTAGTGGTTTCCAATCCTAGGGTCATAATCCTACAGGCAACACAGTGCTATGATACCATCTGTAAGATCCCTCCCTTTATAAAGGTAAGGATCCCTGTGATTGCAATGCTAGTCCCTGGATCAATGCTAACATCCACAGTTTAAGATGAAGTACACAGAAACAAAGGTCATTATTACATATCATTCCAGAGACAAACATAGTCTTTTACAAACTCCATGGCCACATGCCTAATACAAGAGTTCAAATATATAATAAGATAAATAATTCTTCATCTTCATGTGCCACAGGCAAGCATGTTGAGTGTAGACTCATAACCCCTAATCCTCATCAGAATAACCTACAACATCACAAGTTACAGCCACAGTGGTTCAATACATTGGAATGGTATTGGCAAGTGATACCTTAGTAGAATATTGGTAGACTAGATACTATATGCATTTTGGCTAAGTGTAGCTTAGGCTAGCTTTGCTCAAAATAGGTTTTACCTATTAGTTGAAAACTCTAAGTTTTTCTTTGACAAAACTTTTCCCAAGGAAACACCAATAGAAATTGGTGTACCTTCACCCTTGTTCAACCACAAGTTTTTACTTAGAAATTGGGATGAGGAGATTCTTGATAGCTTCCATGCCTTGATGCTCAAGTTGTCCAATACCAGGGACATGGCTAAGTACTTAGATTCTTCCATCTGCAGAGGTTGTGCACTTTCCCCACAAGACTTGATTTTCACCAAGACAAGACCTTTCAGAAGCATTCCCTTAGACCAAATGGATGCGCTCCAACCTATCATTCCACTACCACCAACTGTCCAAATGGCTAAGTTATTGCAACCTATGTGATGCAGGCAGAGCCCATATTGCCATGTGGCTGCACTAGAAGCTTCTTAACATATGGCATCTCAAATCCCTTTGTTCCTGGGTGGCTTTCCACAAGTGAGATACACAAGGTAAGCCATAGAAATGGGCCTTGTGTAACCACTCAACATAACCCATTCCTTCCATTCCACCCAGGTGTTTCATTCACTTAGTTGTTTTATTAAGCAAAAACATAGTCCAAAGACTTAGAAATATTTACTCATAGCATGAATATATAACCACCCTTGGTTGCTACTAGCAAGGCTAAGCATGGCATAGATAAGCATCTTAACTTAGAAATTTCTAGCAATTCTACAACTACTAGGATTTCCCAAGCATAGCATATAGATCAAAAATATTCTTGCAAGTCTAGCAAAATATTTCTAGTGCATAGTTGAAAAAACATAGGAATAAAATCATGAAGCACCACTTTCCTTGGTAGTTTGGAGATTAGCAAAAATCCTCACAATCACAATCACTATTTGCACCAAAATCTACACATACAATAATGGCACAAGATCACATACACAATTTATACAAGCAAGAATACATGAATGTATGCAATATGCCATGTGATGATTTTCTACACCAAACAAGACAAGTGCACAGTACTGAATCATAAACAAGTACAAACCAAGATAAATAAACTTTATTTGAATAACAAAACATTTTCCAAATAATTACTATACTCAAATTATGCCTACAAATGTTTCTGCAAAAACAATCATTTTAATAGAGGCAAAACTTTAAACACATTGCATAAACAGAAAGGTTTTTATCTCCTGATTCCATTGATATAAAATTTGTCAAATTTGGACGTGGGAATCAAAAGTTATGAATTATACAAATTTAAACATCTAATAGATCTAATTCAGATTTTTAAAACGAAGAACATGCCATGCGGCAGCATCTGATTGGGCGATACCTCTTTGCACGGATCGGCTAACATGGACCGCCAGATCTAACTAAAACGCACGGCTCAAATCTGCCTATACCGCTTCATATAAAATCTAACTGTGGCCTTTGGATCTGGATCCAATGGATCAGATCTATCTGACCAAAAACCAGCGGCGCAAATGGTGCCCGCGACGGCGACGGTTCTGGCGGCGACACGCCGGCAAGGGAATAGGGGCAGGGGGTCGGGCTAGTGCTTATAGAGATCGCGAGAACGTGGAGATGCTCAACTTGCAGATGGACAGGGTCAGGGCGCTCGGATACGGCAGCCGGAGCTCGTCGGAGTTCGTCTGAGCGTAGGGTGCTCACTGTCGGAGTCGAAGACGACGTCCTGGGGCACAAGGATTCAAAAGGAGAACGTTAACGGATGTGTGAGGCACTGGCGGACATGATTGCATGAACCAGAGGCAGAGGGAAACATAGGGCTCACCGGAATGGCTCGTCGGAGTTGAGTCAAGCTTCGGCCGTTTCCAGATGTCGACAAGGGAGACGACCTAGGGCGATTCAGGATGAAATGAAAGCATGAGAAGATGCGCGATATGATTGTGAAGCCACTCGCATAGGCCAGAAGGCAAGGGGCGCTCGATACTCACTGTGATGGCTCGTCGGAGTCTCTCGGTACAACGGCGGTGCAACTCGAATTGTCGGCAGCCTGGTGGCGTGGTGTCTGTGCCGAGTGAGGGGAAATGAGAGGAGAGGGGAGAGGATCTTATAGCCGGAGCAGGGGCGGAGATTTCGCACGCATTCATCGCCAATTAAGTGGATTAAAATCGCGGCAGTGAAGGGGGAAGAAACGGGCGGCGACGACGTCTGCGCGTGGAATTTGGGGAAGAAAGAGATGACGTGGAGAGGGTCCACTGATCAGTGACTGCGGGGTGGGTCTATGCCGCGTGAGAGAAGGAGGGAAAATCCCCGGGTTGGCTTGCTGGGTTGCGTCTGTTGCTGGGCTAGATTGGTGGCGCCAGGCCCAATTGGTTTTCTAAATTCCTTTTCTTTTTCTATAATGAATTTCAGGAATCAAATTCAATCAAATTCAAAAGCAACTGAATTCAAATCTTTTCTGGATTTTTGTAAAGTGAAACTTGTATAATTTTGAGTATAGAATCATACTGTCTTGTTGGACTAGCATGGTCCTTTGAAGATTTTTAAAAATAACAGTGCCTTAGCACATGGTTGGATATAATTTTTTGAAAATGGTTTTAAACCATATTTGTTTTGTAAATTTTGCCCAAACTCTAGTATTCACACTAAACAACAAGGAAACAAACAAAGCTTGGTTTAAAACATTTACACCCTCAATTGAGAGTGGCATTTGATTAATAGTTGCTCACATAAAATAATAGCACTAAGTGCCTCTGTTTTCTTGAAATGAGTTGGAAAAATGGTCCCTAAATTATATGCATGCATGAATGATATGAAATCTTTGCAAACATGATTTTAGGGATGTTACAGAGGTGCAGAACACCATTATTGTGGGATGGTGTAGGTGAACATCAGCTGTTTGGGCCTGATTTTATGAAGGATGCTGCAGAGAAGTTTAGTTTGATTCGGAACAGACTGAAGGTAGCACAATCAAGGCAGAAGAGCTATGCTGATTCCAAGCGCAAGGAAGTGGTTCATGAGATTGGAGATCCAGCATACCTTAGAGTTTCGCCACTTCATGGAATTAAGAGATTTGGAATTAAGGGTAAGTTGGCACCTCGGTTTATAGGACCATACAGGATCTTAGCATGCAAGGGAGAGGTTCCATATTAGTTGGAGTTGCCAGAGGCTTTGTCCACTGTTCATGACGTGTTCCATGTATCTCAATTGAAGAAGCGCCATCCAGAGATGGTGCATACACCATTGAGAGACGTCGTGCCATTGGATGAAGTTCAGCTGGAGAATGAATTCAATTATGAGGAGAAACCGGTCAAGATTTTGGAGACATTGGAGAGGTTTACCCTCAACAAGAAGATCAGGTTTTGCAAGGTGCACTGGATCCATCACACCAAAGAGGAACCACTTGGGAGCAATAAGATGACCTTCGAGAGGATCACCCACACCTATTTGGTAGACATGAATCTCGAGGACGAGATTCATCTTAAGGGGGTTAGTATTGTCACATACCAATTTCTAGAATTGGTGTTGCATATCATTCATGGAATTGCATCATATCATATTTGCAAAAAATCAGTTTTAAAGTAGTTTCACAAAAACACCACACAAGTGCATGATCATCGTATATAGATGATTAGCATGGGTTTTTACTATACATGTGCTAGGGTGATCTTATATAATTATCCTGGATGCTTAGGATTATAGATATTAAAATTATGAAACCACAGAAACTTGTTTCGCTCAATTCGGAGATCTAGATCTAAAGTTATGTAGAAAATTAAGATTAGTTTAGAATAGTTTTAGAAAATTCTGGCAAGTTCAGTTAACAGTTAATAAAAAATAATAAAAGAATGTATAAAAAAGAAAATGCAGCTAGCCGGTCGACCGGGTGAGCCATCCCAGCCGGGACCATGGTCTGCAGCCCACGGTGGCCTACCCGGGGTGCAGCAGCAGCCAACGCAGCGCGCAGCCAGCCAGCACGAGCATGCCCAGCAGCCAGCCCCCACGCGCCCCTCCTTTTCTATTTTTTTTTCTTCTGTTTTTCTACCGCCGGGACCCACCTGTCATCTCCCTCACATCGACATCCCCGACCCAGACTCAAACTATCGCCGCAAACATCACCGAATCCACATGAGTCAGAGGCGCCTCTGCCCTAGACCCCATTCCCCATATAATCCCCTCACCCCACCTCGAAAACCCTCTCCACAAACCCCAATTGATGCCAGGAGGCTACGTGAATTCCTCGCCGAAGTTCCTCTGTCGTCACCACCAACGGAGCTCGGTACGAGCATGTCCTCGCTGCCACAGAGACCCCGTACCCTCCTTTTCCTTACTGTCAATCTTCCCAAATCACGCCGCCCCTCCTTAACCGTTTTCCCTGCCTGCAGGATGTCGAGTCACCTCCCCCAACGCCGTTGGAGACCGCGGCCAGCCACGCCGCTCCAGCCGACCACCGGCACCACCTGTCACATCCCAAAATTTTCCAAATTTTGAAATGTGAAAAATAAACAAACAAAAGAAACAAATGTTGAAATTTAGGGTGAAAAGAAACTTTTTTGCTTCTAAATGGAAACATCAAAACCCTACTTGAACAAAATTTGAATGAAAAAGCAATAAAAAAATTTCAAACAAGTCAAATGCATCCCTGCATGGAATGTATCTTGAATTTAAAGCACTTGGAAAAATTAAACCAAAACTCTAAATCCTAATGAAAGAAATCATCTCCAAGATCACTCTAAGACTATGGCTTTGTCCCATACAAAAGTTTAGCAACAAACATTTCTAAATGACCAAAAATGGCATACAAAAATATTACAAAACCATGGGAATTGGTTTCACTCCATTTGGAACCATGGATAAAAACTTATGATTTTAATAAGATAAAAGAAAGTAATTTCCAAGGCTAATAAAGCTCCTAACTAAAATCAACACTAAGTTGTGAGCAAAGTAATCCTAAAAGGATTTGAAAAGATAAATAAATATTAAATAAAATTATACAAAGTGGAATCACCAATTTTGGAACTAAAAATAAAAATATATGAATTTTATAAGATATAGAAAGAAAAAATAAATAAGAAATATTTAAAAGACAATTTAAATCTTGGCCAAATCCCCAAGCAAATGGAATAAAAGTAATTCAAATAAAATAAAATAATAAAAGATTATTTAAATAAAATTATATGGATTTATGAATCATATTCAATTTTATTTAAATAAAGACAAAATGCCTAATTTAAATGAATATTAAATCACAAGAAAATATTTGGATTATTCCAAAGTGTACTAATTAAAACAAGACATGTTTTGAATAAAGATACTAAAAATATTTGGAAAGATTTGAATTCAAATTCTTGTTTAAAACAATTGATTCAAATAAAAATAGAAAATAGAAACAGAAAAAGAAAAAGAATAAGAAAATAAAAATAGAAAACGACCCAACCCAGCACCCCTAGCCCAACTTGGCCCGACATCAGCCCACCTAGGGTCACACCCTCTCTCTCTATCTCTCTCTCCCCGCAGATCTTTTTCTCACCGCCCCCTCTTTGCACCCACTCATTGGCAGGCCGACCCCACCGCCACGTTGTCATCTTCGTCCCCAACGCGCTAACCTCGCCCTTCTCCCCTTGCCATTTCTTGCCGTTTCAAATTGATTGAATTCGATTAACTGCGCGAGTAATTCCCGTCTTCGACCATGCCTTATTGTTCTCCATCCTCTCCTCTCTGTTTCCACTCAATCCCCACGCCACCGGAGCCCCAAGGCTGCCCCCAATTTGGATTGCACCGCCGCTGTCTCCGACGTGCTCCGGCACCGATTCCGGCAAGCACAGACCTTCCCTTGCCCCCTAGCTCACGCAGGCTTGCTCGCCTTCGTCGTGCGCACCTGCCAGCAGTCCCCGTGTGCTCGCGCGTGCCTATGACGCTCGGCAACGACCTTCCCTGTGAGAAACCAACGAAGGCCGCAACTCCGGCGAGTTTTTCCGGTGAGCCCCATGCACGCCTCGTCCTCTAATTCTTGTTATCTTGTTCGCCTTTGTCCTGTAAATCTGCTAGTACTCGCTGTTCACTCGCCCATGACCTGCAGGCTCACCTCCGACTACGACAGCACGCACCTGACGCTGACGCAAGCTCCAGCGAGGAATTCCCAACGACCCTGTGCACCCCTTCGCAAACCACGACCACGTTGAGCACTCCCTCCCACGGCGACTCTGGTAATGCCCTGCATACCCTCCCCTTGCCCCCTAAAATCTCCGGACCGCTGTTGACAGACACGTCGCTGTCGTGCACCATCGCCAGCACCGCCAGTTCTTGGTCAGTGCGCTTAGGGCCATTAGATCTAGATCCAAGGGATAAAATAGATCACTTGAACAAAGCGGTACACGTTGATCTGCTCTGTTTCATGCTAATTAGATCCAACGGTGCGCGATGCTCGATCCACACGAAACAGTGTCAGCCAGTAAGATTAAGACACGTGGCCAGGATTTTGATTTAAATCCAGAAAACCATCTATTAGATGTTTGAATTTGTAAAATCCATAACTTTTGATCTGTATGTCCAAAAATTGCAAATTTGGTGTCTATGGATTCACAAAAAATGAGTACTTTGCAACTGTGGCCTTATTTTGGTTTTTACGCAGAAACACTAATAGGACTATTTTGAGTATAAAAGTTGTTCCTTAAAACCATCTATTAGTTGCTCCAGAAAACCATTTATTAGTTGCTCCTGAAAATTTTGGTTTTTACGCAAAAACACTAATAGGACTATTTTGAGTATAAAATTTGTTCTAAAAATGATTTTTGAGTGGAACCATTTGCAAATGTTTTTGTTTTAAACCCTATGACCATAATCACTAACATATGAATTTGGAAATATATTTTGTTAACACTAGAAATTATTAATTTGAATAAAAGCATTTCTAGTAAAACAAAAATGATTTAAAAGGCCTATTTTCACTAACTTGATTTTAAATGAATTCCCACTTTTATAAAAAACCAGTAGGTGTTTTGAAATGTTTAGAGCCTTGTTAGAAACAAATTTTTCAATAAAACAACCTTTTGCATGCTTTCATGCATTTCTTTGTTTTTATTATTTTGTGTTGTGAATTGTTTGAGTGCTAGTTTTTAATATGTGCTTTGCTTGAATGTATTGTAGTGAACTTTGAGGAGTGTGAAAATTGCAAGATCAAGGACAATACCTAGATTCTCTACTAAAAAGGCAAGTGATACTTTGGTCATCAAAAGTCGTATCTTTTCAATATTGCATTAGTGATATTTTTGTAGTATGCATGATATGACTAATTTTATATATTGCTATGCTATAGTAGATCCTATAGAATATATCTTGGTACGAATCTTCCTAAGTCAAGAGACAAGTTATACTAGTATGCTTAGCCTAGCTATTAGATTACAAGTGTGGAATATTCATGCTATGATATTATGCAAAGTCTATGACTATGTTTTTGATTAATAAAACAACTATGTGAATGAAACACCTGGGTGGAATGGTAATTGCTTGAATGGATTTTTGTTGAGTGGTTACCCGGGGCCCATTTCTATGGTTCACCCTGGTGTATCTCACTTGTGGATGGCCACCCAAAAACAAAAAGATTTGAGATGTTTTGTGTTGAGAAGCTTCCAGTGCAGCCACATGGCATATGAGCTCTGCCTTGACCAACTAGGTTGCAAGAACTCAGATGGACAGACAGAAGGTGGTAGTGATGATAGTATGGAACGCGTATGTGGTGATCTGCGGGATTTCTTCTGAATAGTCTCGTCTCGATGCATGTCGAGTCTTGTGGGAAAAGTGCGCCACCTCTCGAGAGGGTAAAATCTAAGTACTTAGCCGTGTCCCTGTAATGGACAATTTGATCATCAAAGACATTGAAATGATCAAGGATCTCCTCATCCCAATTTATCTAAGTTAAAACTTGTTGGTGAACAAGGGAAGCACCTGGTGTGTATCCAACGTGTCATTGTGTGATGAAATGTTTTGATAAAGAGAAAAAATACTATTTTCAAAGGATAGGTAAAACTTATTTTATGCAAAGGCTAGCCAAAACTCCACTTAGCCAAATATTCATGTAGATGTTAGATTTTCCATATCAATATGATATCACTTGCCAATACAATTCAAATGTATTGACCCTTGTGGCCGTAACTTATTCTGTTGCAGGTTTGTTTGATGTTAGTGAAGTTTTTTGATTAGGGATTACAAGTCTACAACCAACATGATTGTCTGTGGCACATGAAGATGAAGGACTCCATGCTATATAGTTATATCTGCTTCTTTGTAATAAGATAGCCATATGATCTATGTAAGTTGTAATGAACTATTTTTTTCCTGGTTATAAGTTGTAATATGACCTTTGTTTCTTGATATTACATCTTAAAATGTGGGTGTAGCTATTCGATCCAGGGACTAGCACTGTAAACACAGGGATCTCTACCTTATCAGGTTGAGACCTCTACACCACCCGAGGAAGCGAGAGTACACGGAGCCGCCAATAGGAAGACCGCCGCCCGCCGCCGCATCCTGTTGACTCCCTCACTGCTGACGAAGACCGCCAAAGTCACCGCCACCGTCACTTCCTGAACGGCTTCGCCGCCACCACCTTGCCGCCGACCATGTGAGGAAGCTCCCGTTTCCTACCGCGGGATCGCCAATCGACGTCCAGGATTAGAACCCCGCGGCCCACCACCGCTCGCCGCGTAGCGCCCGCTTTAGCGTTGACTGCACAGTAAATAGGAAAAAGATTTAGAAATTGTAGAAAATTATACATAACTTTAAAAATTCATAGGAAAATAAATACTAGCGAGAAAAATGCAAATAATACATTGTTGGAATCAAAAAATGTGTAGAATCAGTTTCTGGAATAAAATTGTAGGATTATTGTATAGATAATTTTAATTATATTAAAATGCGTACAAGAGTATAATTCTATAAAATCATTTGTTAGTCGTTTTAACGTGAATCCTCTTGCTCCTGGCTCTAAATTAAAGTTTCTAGCCGGTAGTATTTTTTGTGTCATGGATGCATTTGTTGCATTTGTATTGTTTTCCTTGTATTGTTGTTTATCTTGTTGTATCATTTAGTGTAGATTATGAGGAGTGTAACCCCTGCGATTGTCAATACTTTGTGTTTGAATCCTGCAATCAAGGCAAGTGGTATTACATAAATGTCCTACTTATTTTCCATATGCATCGTAGCTCTATTTTTGTAGTTGCATGTGTAGAACTATTATTGCTATGCTATATCCCACTATTGTCGTAGAATTCCTTGCTAGGTGAGTCACCATATGTTTGATGTGCTTAGATGTGCTTACTTATATGAGGGTGGGATACACCATGATAAAGTATATTTTTGAAAGTATGTGCCTTGTTGGAAAACTCTAAAACAACTTAATTAATGAACTCTCTAGGTGGAATTGGTATTTCTTGATTTATGTTGAGTGGTTACCGGGCCCATATCTATGGATTACCCACGTATTACACTAGTGGATGGCCATCCAGGTTTTAGGGAATTGATTAGTGTATTTGTTTGGTAGCTTACCAGTGCAACCATGTGCTAGTGAGTATGGGTGGCTGGATGAACTTAGTAGGTCGTGGTGAACCGAGCTTTTCTTATCCAGAGATATAGTGAATTAGTAGGTTGGTACGGTGCATGGATGGGCTTCGAAAACTAGTTTCCGAATTGTATCTTCTTGGGATTCTCCCTATCATGACTCAAATGCATGTCATGGTAAGAGCGGATCGACCAGGTCACATAGGTAAAGTGTACAATCCCTACATGGTGTAAAACTAAGTGCTTACCCGTGTCCCCGATTACGGATGATTGAGTTGCTAAATTTTAGAGGCTATGACATGTTCTCGCTCATTCTAACTTTGTAATTGCTAAAACATATGGTTGAACTAAACTGGGTTGTGTGATGATGATCAAATAATTTAAAAGTAATAGGATGAACTTATTTTCCTGCTGCAACTAAACCTCATATGCATGTAGTGATTAGACTTGATATACTCTCTCATAGTTCCACTTGCCAATACATTCAAAGTATTGAACACTCGTTGGTTGTAACATTTTATGTTGCAGGTTATTCTGATTGTTCTGAGTAATCTTATTGGTTGCGGACCTCCACTCAACATTTTGTTCGCATGTGGCGCGTTATGGAGACTGGAGCTATTTATTTATGTTATTCTATTGGTACTTGGTTATTTGAGAAAGCGTTATGCCTAGCAACTTTGTCATAAATTCCAATATTCTGGATCATTTTAATGTAATAATGATGCACTGTTAGTTCTTTGATGTATATTGATGCTATGTATGCCAATGAACTGATTCAGGGATTGGCGTTATGCACATAGGTACTACCTTAACGGGCCATGCCATTTCAGTAGGAGAGGAGCTAGTACTGCAGCTCGGCGACATACTAGAAGACACAACATTCATCGGCAGAGTCGAGGAACACACGCATTTGCTTGATGCATCAAGACCTCGAATCGAACAAAGCAATCTCCATATATACAGCCAAGCACTTGTCATGACCATGAAGTAAATGATATATAAAAATGACACCGTAGGGGCTTCCCCTATGGTAAAGGTGTCAAAAAATGACAGAATAATATTAACTAAAAAGGAGACACACCTGAGTACTACTGGCCATCACTAATGTCCTGATGTTGGCTATGTCGTAGTTGGACGATTGTCACAGCTTGCTACTCTCAGCCGAGTGATGTTGCTCATTGAGTTTCATATACACCACAGTACCTGAAAACTCCTGCGAGCAAACCAATGAAGTCAAACGGGATAGCTACAGATCCAAGCATCCAGGACAGCGAAATATGAGAGAATCGAGAGGCGTACCTACAACAACGAAGACCTAAAATTGACAAAAAAATGCACGTGGTAGATGCTTTTTCCAAAAGAGAGAAGAAACAAGAGAGGGAGAGCAAAATCGAATAGAACATGTGGTACTTATCTGCTAAAGAGATGTGTCGAGGCAGAAGCCCCTACCAGAGAATTCAGAGAGGCCTCGCTCTCTATCTCTCCTCCTTCCTCTCAATACACCACTTTTCATCTACCCCTGCACTACGAGCAAAGTCACACGGAGAAACATTAGTCACTGAAAATGGAAATCAAGCAAAAGAGAGTCAATATTTACCTTGTCCACTTGGCCGAATACAGGCGAACTCATTTTCAGCCACATGCTCGCTTCTGCAACATCTTAGGCCCCCGAAGCCATAGACATCAAATTGTGTGGACTCCTTGAAAGAGAGAGGGAGATGGTCAGAAAAATATATAGAGAGAAGAAGCATAGGTAGGTCGTGAGCATACCATGAAGACTACACGAGTCGGCGTCAAGAACGCACCATGTCCCGTGTTATGTTGGACCATATGTCAATGCCGTTGGTGGCACGCTTCTCATTTGCGCCCGCGTCTGCACCGTCGTGCTCGGCTAGGCGGTTGACAATGAAAGATAGAGTATGAGAGAGGCAAAGAATAAGAGAGATGTAGGGACGATGAGATTGTACCTGTGAAGCCTTTCCCCTTGTCACAGAGCTCACCCATCTCCATCTTGAGGAGCATCCTCTCTTGACTGAGAGAGAATAAGAAGGAAGAAGTCACGGTAGGAGGACACTGCGTCACGTTTTGGGTCATCCTAGAGGGACGATGAGATCGTACCTATGAATCCTTTCCCCCTCGTCATGGAGTTCAACCATCTCCATATTAATGCGCATCCTCTCCTGACTAAGAGAGAGTAAGAAGGATGAATTCGCGGTAGGAAGACATTGCGCCACGTACGTTGTCACCAGAGCGATGCATACTACTGACCTAGAAGATGAACCAAAGCATGGTGAACATGGTGAGGAGAGAACCTAGCTAAACTATTTCGAATAAAAATAACGATGATAAGTGATATATATTGCATCATTCATGTAACATCCAAGCATTAGAGCTTAGAAATAAGTTGATAACAGGTGTGTGCATTGCATTCATGCATAGAAAATCTGGATAATTTTCGCGCTTTTGATAAAAACTTGTCAAAGTGATTGAAGCTTCTCTTTACTTGGTGTAACTGAAGTAGATCATCAAACTAAGTGCGATAAGTTTTAATATGGCCTTTGCTAAAACTAAACCACAACACATTATTTAATACATAATACCAGATATTCTAGAGACTATTTCATGGTATTCATTACAACAACATATGGATACCAAGTTAAGTATATAAGTCAAGTAAAAGGAATTCAATAGCTAAATATTGATCTATCTTATTATTATCTATTCCTACCATGAGCATCATGGTAGTTATTAAACACTAACTCCTTATTACATATATATTGAGTAGGAAGGAAACTAAGTCAATACCCTTCACTACATATCTTTCTTGCCATACCAATCATTGTCATTTCTGTTGAACCATGTTATAGTATCTGTTGATCATCAATATTGGGTGAGCAATCCTTGATCTATCAAATCTTGACCTATCATATCTTAACCCTTCAATTCTTTACCTACTATATTGATCATTATCAAGTCTTGAAAGGAAAAGAAGTAAGAAGAAATAAGTAGTTATGTTAGTTGAGTTATCATCTTTAGGATGGGAGTAGTAAGATAAAATCAAATCAACTTGGTAGTTGGTGGAGTTAACTCACTCCTAAATGGGATAGAAGAGTTATATTAAATAAATATAGTTATGGTAACAGAGAGGATTATAAGTATGCATTTTGAAGATATAGTTACCAAGTAGTAATATTATTGTATCAAGTAGGCATAGTCATTGAATAATATCTCTTAGTCAAATGGAAATTCTAAGAAGATAATTATAATACAACTTTAATGTTTTATTGATAAGAGTCCTTGATTAACCAACTGGAAATCTAAGCCAAAAATGATCAAAGGATTATAATGATCATGCTTGAGTCACTAAGAGTGAATGTTCATATGATACATAAGTGACACTGGTGGAGAGAACATGATTAAACCCTAGTATAGATATGTTTTCCTAGGTTAGTCATGACAAGTCACATAAGTGTAAGGTGAAGTTGGAGTATGAGTTACTGGAGATAGTGTGACCAAGCTCAACTAGAAAAATATTAAAATATAGGAATAGTGTTCTTCTTCTCAGGAATTAGTAAACACTTGAGGTGAAGTAGGAATTGCTATATACATCTACTAGAGGGAAAATTAGTGAGGAGTGATAAAGGAAATTATGAGTAGAGTTAGAAGTAACTAATTAATGAATTGGAAGATATCATTAGTAGTTAAAGGCTAAGTATGTGTAGTTGTGAGAATATTATGAAAGTCTTCAGTGACAAGCTTCTGAGATTTACAAGTGAGATTACTAAGTAATTTAGAAAGGAAGAGAGTAAGCCCTCAAATGCATTTGGATCCATTAGCAGTATTCTATAGGTGAGAGTTGTCTTTATAATGAGAATATGAAGATTTTTAGTGTCAAGCTCATTGGATTCACAAATGGATTTAGGAGGAGAAATTATTGGTAAGAGTATAATTGTGAAGTAAAAGTCTTCATGTTAATACATGATGATGGATGTGAAGTAATAGTATATCTAGGAAAGGAATTCCCTAATTAGAAGTCTGTACATGTGAGGTTTGGAAGATAAGAATTCTTTTGTATCAAGGTTAATATTTATCTTATTCACTTGTTAACAATTCCATGTTCCAATGATTCCATATATCTAAACTTCTCTTTGATACTCCAAACCATAAAGATCATATGTGCTTAGAAACCATTATTATTATCTCTTTCTCATAAGTCACTTCAGAAAACAATCAAACCATCTTACTATAGATTGTGATCTCATCCATTATCACAAACTTGGAGGAAATGTGCCTTATCCTTGATCTTTAATAATATTCATAAAAGAAACTAAGTGTATTAAATCCTCTAAAACTCATGGTAAGTTCTTGTAATTCAAAACCCTAGTTTATATATTAGTTGTTATTATCCATATATAATGACATAACCAAGACTTTTATAACTATTACTCACCACAACAATTCTTTAGGGCTAATGTGCCAAAAGATAATGTATGGTCACCATTAGAGAATTTCCTTAAACTGTAAGTTATAATGAGGACCAAGTTTCATGATAAATAGTAGTATATACTTAATAAGTCCATTGTATATTATGTAAAGAAAACTTCATAACAAAGGTTCCTACAACATATTAAAATGTCAATTACCTATAAAAAGAAAATAAAGAAATAACATTATTATAATAAAATCCCATGAAAGGAACCTAAATGCATTTTTATATATTTGCAGCTATTCAGAAAATAAATTCTATAAAGAACATTCAAATCAATTGTGTAAATATAAGACTAGTAAAGAAAATAGAAAATAGAAAATGTAATGGTAATAGTAAAAACAAAAAGAAACAACAAGGTTCGTTCTGGCATGAGGCCCATTTCCTTTTTTTCTCTATCCGCCACTCAACATTTTGAATTTCCCTCTTCTGCTCACTTCACCGTGTCCCAGTACCATCCCATCCCACCATACCTTTTCGTCCGACCTATTCTCGTCGTCGACCTCGCGTCGTGCCCGAAGTAGGTGTGTGTCGCCATCTCTGACGCCTGCCCATGCCAACATGCCCGTTACCTCCATCCACCGCGTGGAGAAGGATAAGACACTATGCCACACGTCTCCCTCTTCCCTCTGGTATTATCTTCCCCTCGTGCGTGCCTCTCTCCTTCTCCCTAACGAGGACCCAAAACCCTAACAACCAGTTCCCACTCATCGCCATCGCTCTGGCTTTGCCCATGCTCCATCGAGCAAGCCCGCGTCACCTCCTCACCACACCAAGCTTAACCTTCAAAGTATCGAGCTGGGACAGACACAATCAACTGCATGATACATCGTAAACGTATCTATAATTTTTGATGTACCATGCTTGTTTAGTATCTACTTTGCTTTGCTTTGTCTTCACTTTGAGGTATTTTTATATGTTTTTCGGGACTAACCTATTAACAAGATGCCATAGTGCCAGTTGCCTATTTTATATTGTTTTTGGTTCCAAAAAAGTCAGAAAATGAATATTCTTGAAATTGGATGGGACAAAAGCCAAAGTCAATATTTTACTATAGGGAACACGAAGAAAGAAGACGAGACGGAGGAGGGCCTCGAGGGGGCCACACCCCCTATCCACGCGGTCTATCCTGGCCCGTGCCTAGGGGTGCAGCCGCCTCGAGCACCCCCTCGGCCTCCCTCTTCGCCTATAAGAAGCCCCCGATACCTAAACCCTAAGTACCCGATCAATATTCTACGAAACTGTTTGTAGCCGCCGCCACCATCGTCCCTAGATCGGGGGATCTGAAGCTCTTCCCGGCACCCTACCGGAGGGGAGAGATCATCCCAGAGGCCTTCTTCATCACCATGCCAGCCTCCGGTATGATGTGTGAGTAGTTCCACCTTGGACTATGGTTCCATATAGTAGCTAGATGGTTGTTTCTCCTCCTTTGTGCTTCCATGTCTAGATCTTGTGAGCTCCGTTCATGATCAAGATCATCTATTTGTAATCATCCTTGTTTTGTTTGCGGGGATCCGATGGATATTGAGATTACTATGTCAGATTGGTTAATTATTCTATCTTATTGATTCTATCATGTCTGTGTTGTTTGAGATCTTGCATGCTCTCCGTTTCTAGTAGCTATCTTGGCCAAGTAGATGCTAGTGACTCCAAGTCGGAGTATTTATGCTCGATAGTGGGTTCATGCCTCTATTTAATCTGGGGAAGTGACAGAAATCTCTAAGGTTGTAGATGTGTTGTTTCTACTAGGGAGAAAACAATGATCTCTTGTTCATGGAACAAGTGGATTGTTTACATTACACACCTTGCTTAAAGCAGTTATTCGTTGCTTGCAACTTAATACTGGAGGGGGGTCAGATGATAACCTGAAGGTGGATTACTAGTCATAGATGCAGTTGGATGGCGGTCTATGTATATTGTTGTATTGCCCAATCAAAGCTCATAGGATCATGAATGTCTAGTATTGCATCGTTATGCCTTTGCTCTGTCCAGTCAATTGCCCCGCTGTAACTTGTTTACCCAGCATGTTATGTTGTTTATCTTAAGGAGAACACCTCTAGTGAACTATGGACCCCAGTCCAATCTTTACCATTGATACATCTTCCACTGTTCATGTTTACTTTCTACAAGCCACCATTACCTTCCACACCATACAGTTAATCCTTTGTTTTCAGCAAACTGGTGATATTGACAACCTCACTGTTCATTTGGGCAAAGTCTTGAGTTTGTGTTGTGCAGGTTTCCAAGTTGCTAGCAACACCTTTGGGTCGTTTCCTTCCTCCTAGTGGTTCAATAAACTTGGTTTCTTTCTGAGGGAAAACTTGCAGTTGTGCTCATCATACCTTCCTCTTAGGGTTTCCCAACGAAGCTCTACAGTGATCTGAGCTGCATCAAGCTTTTTTTAGCGCCTTTGCCAGGAAGGCGAAGGACGGCTTCACAAGGGGAGTCCTTCACAACCTTTCTCTTTACTTTGTTTTTGTTTTGCTTATTTTATTTTGCCTTGTTTTGTTTGCTTCTTTCTATCAAAAATTCCAAAAAAATAGTTTCATTTGGTTTGCTTTTTCTTATTAAAAACACACAAAAAATTAGTTCCTACTATAGTTGTTGATATGTTATTGCCTTGCTTTGTCATGCTTTCTATCAATGGTTGGTTTCTTTGAAACTAGTTCTTATTGGCAAGGTGGGTTCACAGAAGAACAAAAATATTATTATAAGGAACACCGCTTGTAACAAAAAGGGAAACACTTATGGGAACAAATTGATAAAATAAACACCATTGCTAGAGACGTGTGCTCCACTTATAATGTTACTTATTGCTTTGATAAATCTTGTTGTTGTAGGAGGTATAAACACCTTCCTTTTCAATGTGATTATAATGATAATGTTAACATATCTTCTTATGTTAAGGGAAATTATGACTTTTATGATGTGGAACAAATTGAAGAATTTATTGCTCGGAAGGGTGCATTTGAACTTGCTAGTTTGCTTGAAAATACTGATGATTCATCTTATGAATATGAGATTTATGATATACTTACATTTTGCTTTGATAATTACAAGGAAGAAAATGGGTATATTCTTGAATATTTTAATAGATGCTTCCCACCAACGGAAGAGTCTAATGCCTTGAAAGAGCCTATGGAAGAATAAATTGATGAAACTAGAAGCTCATTAGATGAAAAAGAGGAGGGGAGTGATGAACAAAAGGAGGAAGGATGGATTAGCTACCCATGCCTACCTTCTAATTAGAGTAACTCTTTATCCCTTACATTATTTGATTGTCCCCCATGCTTACCAAAGGAGGATAAATGTTATGTTCTTGTGGATCCTTTTAAATATCTACTATGGGTAAAACATGTGATAATAATTATGCTCATGTTATGCATGGTACTAAAGAGTTTTGCTTAGAAAATGTTTATGATAAATCTCTAGATGATGGTCCTATATTAAATGATCAGTCACCTTGTTATAAAATTGTTAAAAGTGGGTTTGGAGGTTTTAATCCCACTATTTTTTAGCTTTATAGAAATTATGTGTTTGTAGACCGTGAGAGGCATACCTTATGTGATAGTTATATTGTTGAGTTTATTCATGAGGCTACTGAAAATTATTATGAGAGAGGAAAATATGGTTGTATCAGTTCTCATGGTACTGACACCTCTCTATGTGCTAAAAGTTTTGAAGTTGCTCTTGTTTTATCTACCCATTCTTGTTACTATGTGCTTCTTTGATTTATTTTCTAACAAGATTCCTATGCATAGGAAGTGTGTTAGACTTAAATGTGTTTTGAATTTGCTTCTTTATGCTCCCTTTTACTTCAATTCATATTTCTTATGTGAGCATCTTCTCAAACTATCATGCCTAACTTAAAGGCGTTAAAGAAAAGTACTTCTTGGGAGAAAACCCAATAGTTTTATTGAGTCTTGGAAGTTATTACTTCTGTAAAAACCTCTCCTTATCCTTTTTGTTTGATTTTTGTGCCAAGAATAACCTCTAATAAGAGGGAAGTAAGATTTGGGGAGTTGCTGTCCCGAAACAGATTTTTGTGCTCCACTGTAAAAATTCGTGTAAATCTCTGTAAGTCAGATTGAGCTGTAATGTTTCTTAATAATTCCCCCAGGTTGTTAGCTAACTTTCGTTAGTTCAACACTTTTTATTTGAGCAACATAAGGTCTTCGAAAAAATAGGTTTCTACCTGCTGGTCTATTTTGACAGATTTCTGCCATTATTTGCATTTGCTGCTTATTGATTCCTTTTGGGGTTTTTTTAGGAAATTGAGCTTTTTGAGGGAATTGCTATAGTAGCTTGTGTCTTTAGTGAAAGTTTTGTTGTTTTAAAACTAAACCCTAAAGGTCTATTATCTTTTGAATGCACTAATGTTTCTAATGAAGATTGTGTGAAGTTTTGTATGAAGAAAAATTTGCAGGTGTAGAGAAAGAATGATGTAATGAGATGAAGAATGGACAAAAGCTCAATCTTGGGGATGCCACCCCGTGTCACCCCAAGTAATATTCAAGAGGTACAAGCGTCAAAGCTTGCGGATGCCTTGGGCATCCCCTTCTTCATCAATAAAAATCTCAGGTCTTTCTAGACACTTCGTTTTTATTGTTTCATGTATAGTTATGTTGTTCTTGGAGCGTCTAAGTTTTCGTTTTTGGTTTTTGTTTGCTTAGTTTGCTTAAATAAAGTATTTGTACCCCCATTTTTTCTGTGTTGTTTCAAATAAGTTCATTGGTGTTGGAAAGGAGTAGGAAGTTCTTGCTTTAGTAGTACAAGAGGATCTTGCTTTGACTGTGACTTAGACTTTATCATGCCATGCTAGATGTTGTTTTGACCTTATGATTAGTGATTATTGTTGTATCATGACTTGTTCCAAACAATTAGGATTGCTTAATGTGCCTTGAAAGAATCATGCGTTGTTTTAGCATACAAAAGCATAGTATTGTGGTATTCTCCTTTGATGTTTTGTTTGGGTTGACTTGGCACATGCTCACACCATGTTATGACTATGAACCAGTCAGCTTAGCCTATATGATAATTTAGTTTTTTATTGGTACCACTTTATGCTTTGATATGTTTTGTTGCTCTACATGATTATGGTCATTGTTGATCTCTTAGTTGGTCGCTCCCAGTCTTTTGCTAGCCTCCACTTGTATGAGTAATCTCTACTCATGCATCCAACCCCCAAGAAACCAAGTTATTCCAAAGTGTCCACTATAAATTCCTATGCATGGTGTGTTACACCATCCCAAGTATATTCTTGTTTTATCTATCTTCAAAATTAAACTTGTTATGCGAAACTTAGTGATTAAAGCTCTCACAAACTTGATGGCACACTTTATTTTCTTGGCCCTAAATAAACTTGAACCATTGTGTCATCTATGTTATATATGCTTGCACTTATACGTTGGAATTATCAGAACCATGCTGTCATGGGGAACGCTTTCAACATTGCACTTGTACATTGTACCCAGTTGATATCATGCTCTTTTGTTTGCGGAAGTCGTCGGTGTGAAATAAAATGGGAGCTTATATGTCCATGGAGTTATGTATGTGTCTTAGAGAAACGCCTGGGTTGCTAGCCTAATCCATGCCTAATCATGGTGGAAACTTGCAGCATCACCATAGTGAGCAATCTATGAAGTTTTCTTCTTATAAAAAAGAGACACATTGAAAAGAGGAAAGAGAGAACAAAGCACCATTTTCCCATGGCAAATAACAAGATTGTTGAGATGCTCATTGTCTGCTTGCCTTGTCATTTTGATTATGGGATAGCTCATGTATCATGTGCAAGGGGTACCCCATTGGCGGTTCTCTATGATACAAATGTACTTACTATATCAAGAACTTACCGGTGAATAAAGTTGAGTAGCATGAGGAGCGGCCCTCGTACTCAAGGGACATGAGATTGCCAACTTATACTTTGTCAATAATATACTCCATAGTTTGTTCACTTTAACCTTAATCACTTCAAGATGCTTATGATAGGGGCAATGAGAGCTGAAAGCTAACAAGTACCATAATTTTTGGAAGCTCTTTATGAGACTTAAAATCCCTTCTTCCCTTTTATGAAGGGCCTTTCTTCCACCTTTATATTGAGTCTCCACCTTCTATCCTTAGGCACCAATTAAAGCATAGTTGCCATTCTTAGTTCTATGTGCATTATCACAAAACTTATTGATTGATTCATATTGTTGATATTACTTGCTCTTGAACTATTTGTATCTAGTCACTCTTATGAACTTTGAAGGTGTCCTATGCATTTATTGCTACTCCGTGAGGGACAAGCAGAATGCCACTATGCTACGGTTTCTATATGTGAAACAAACAAACGTCTTTCAATGCATTGTTATTCATGATCTTTGTTTGTATCCTTTCATGTTGCATGCATAGTTACTTTGTCTTATTGTTAGAACTTCTTCTTTCATGCTCATGTTTAGAGTACTTTGATCCCGGCTTTCAATGCTTGCAAATGGTTTGATCTTGATTTTGATGGTGCATGTCACCTCAAAAATTATTCTTTCTATCACTTACCTACTCAAGGACGAGCAGGAGTTAAGCTTGGGGATGCTTGATACGTCGTAAACATATCTATAATTTTGATGTTCCATGCTTGTTTAGTATATACTTTGCTTTGGTTTGTCTTCACTTTGAGGTATTTTTATATGTTTTCTGGGACTAACCTGTTAACAAGATGCCACAGTGACAGTTGCTTGTTTTCTGTTGTTTTTGGTTCCTGAAAAGTCAGAAAATGAATATTCTCAAAATTGGACGGGACAAAAGCCAAAGTCAATATTTTACTGTGGGGAACACGGAGCCAGAAGACAAGGCGGAGGAGGGCCTCGAGGGGGCCACACCCCCTGGCCGCGCGGCCTGGCATGGCCCGCGCCTGGGAGGTGCAGCCGCCTCGGGCACCCCCTCGGCCTCCCTCTTCGCCTATAAGAAGCCCTCGATACCTAAACCATAAGTACCCAATCAATATTCCACGAAACAGTCTTTAGCCACCGTCACCATCGTCCCTATATCGGGGGATCTGAAGATCTTCCCGGCACCCTTCCGGAGGGGAGAGATCATCTCGGAGGCCTTCTTCATCACCATGCCAGCCTCCGGTATGATGCGTGAGTAGTTCCACCTTGGACTACAGGTCCATGTAGTAGCTAGATGGTTGTTTCTCCTCCTTTGTGCTACCATGTTTAGATCTTGTGAGCTCCGTTCATGATCAAGATAATCTATTTGTAATCATGCATGTTGTGTTTGCGGGGATCCGATGGATATTGAAATTACTATGTCAGATTGGTTAATTCTATCTTATTGATTCTATCATGTTTGTGTTGTTTGAGATCTTGCATGCTCTCTGTTTCTAGTAGCTATCTTGGCCAAGTAGATGCTAGTGACTCCAAGAGGGAGTATTTATGCTCGATAGTGGGTTCATGCCTCTATTTAATCTGGGAAGTGACAGAAATCTCTAAGGTTGTAGATGTGTTGTTCCTACTAGGGATAAAACAATGATCTCTTGTTCATGGAACAAGTGGATTGTTTACTTTACACACCTTGATTAAAGCAGTTATCTATTTCTTGCAACTTAATACTGGAGGGGGTTCGGATAATAACCTGAAGGTGTATTACTAGTCATAGATGCAGTTGGATGGCAGTCTATGTATATTGTACTATTGCCCAATCAAATCTCATAGGATCATAAATGTCTAGTATTGCATTGTTATGCCTTCCTCTGTCCTGTCAATTGCCCCATTGTAATTTGTTTACCCATCATGTTATGTTGTTTATCTTAAGGAGAACACCTCTAGTGAACTATGGACCCCGGTCCAATCTTTACCATTGATACATCTTCCATTGTTCTTGTTTACTTTCTTCAAGCCACCATTACCTTCCACACCATACAGTTAATCCTTTGTTTTCGGCAAATCGGTGAGATTGAAAACCTCACTGTTCGTTGGGGCAAAGTCTTGAGTTTGTGTTGTGCAGGTTTCCAAGTTGCTAGCAACACCTTTGGGTTGTTTCCTTCCTCCTACTGGTTCGATAACCTTGGTTTCTTTCTGAGGAGGAACTTGTTGTTGTGCTTATCGTAACTTCCTCTTGGGGTTTCCCAACGAAGATCTACAGTGATTTGAGCTACATCACTTAACCATCTGCATCTTTTCGAGCTCCGGTCGCCGCCTCCACCATCGATTTAGGCCACTCCACGCCTCACCGACTGTCTCAGCATGCCCCTGGTGATTACCGATGCTCCAGCACCTGTCCATGCTTCCCCTCTCACTCGATGTTGCTCTGCCTCCATGCACCTGCAAGCACCACTGCCACATGTCGTCATAGTTGTCACTCTGGCGACCTAATAGGAGCGGTGCCACTAGTTTATTGCTCTCCTCGAAGCGCTGATGTGAGCAAGCATCCGCACAGAAGACCGCTTGCATCCCATCGCCATCCCCGCTATCATTTGCCATCCACACCGGCGAGATGACATCATGGTGATGTCACCCTTCGCCTCGTCGGCGTATTAACCCGGTTCATGCCCATATGGCACATGACGCGTTGGTGACCCCACGTTTAGTTGTTTTATTTTAAGAATTTCAGAAATTTAATAAATCTTATTAATTCAATAAATATTAATATACAATTTAGAAAAAACATATATTATATATCAAAAACTTTAGAAAAATAATATATACAATTTAAATCTATTATCATATTTTGTTATAAAACCTAAATAAAAATGTTATTATTTAGCAAATATCCTATTAAGTATAAATATTAAAAAGCATATTTTATTATTTAAAATTTAGAAAAATAAGTATAATACATCAAAATTCTTAGTAAAACAAGATATATAATTTTATACTATATCATACATTGTTATGCTACTTAAGTAAATATTTATTATTTGTTAAGTATTTTGTGAAGTAACAAATCTTATAGAAGTCATATTTTATTATTTAAAAATCATAAAAATACATATAATATACCAAAATGATCACAAAAATAATATATACAAGTAAAAAATAAAATATTATATTTTTGAGGTAAATAAAAATTTGATACTCTAATAACTTGAATTTAAACTTATTTATTTAATTGATAATTCATAAAAGCATATATATAAAATGCTAATATTTCTAATATTATCCATTGAAGGTCTAATAGTAGTATTAGTCTTAAGTATTGCTCGTACGAAGTCAAAATAGTCCAATACATCATGAATTCATTTTTTCAAATTATCATTCATAAATAAGTGTATATTATTTCCTAGAAGGATTTTATAAAATATAAACTCCTCAAAAATAATATTTTTTGACTTATTAAAACCTTTTAGAATTATTTCATTCACAAGTTTATAAATGTATTAAAAATCCAAAGATAATTCATAAGTAATTTAAGTTATGTTGTTTCCATGTTTATAAATTATAATAACTCATTTGTAAGGAGGTAAATGATTCCATTCAATTATAATGTTAAGTAAAAACTACTCAAATAGAAGTATTGCCACTCTTAATTAACCTATAGGAAGCATTATGAAGTGAACAAATAATAATATCATCTAATATCAAGGATAGACACGTCTTAATTATGTAATCCACTTAACTTGTCCATGTTTCTTTCATAATAGCATCAGTTAAGAGAAAACCCTAATGACCCACAAGTATAGGGGGTGTATCGTAGTACTTTCGATAAATAGGAGTGTCGATCTCAATGAGGAGAAGAAGGTGTTGACTAGTGGTATGGAGCAGGAAATCTCTGTAAATACTTAGCAAACGGATTTTTAGGGGTTTTCTGATAAAGCAAGGAAATAAAGTGCAAGTAAATAGAACAGCAAACAATTGCAGCAAGTGGCCCAATTCTTTCTTAGAAAAGGACAAGCCGGTGGAAATACTAATCAGGACCAAACATTCTCGAGGACACATGGGAATATTGTCACGTGCTTTCGATTCATATAGCTGAGTAGTCTTCTTTGGTTTTATGTGTTGTGTGGGTGAACATGTGCTAATGTACCAACCTTACTTGGACTAGTACATACTTGTAATTAAAACCCTTGCAAGCATCCGGAACTACAAGAAAGAAATTAAGGTATAAACCTAACCACAGCCTTAAACTCTGAGATCCTACACTCCCTTATGCAATGGTTTCCTAATGGGGGTTCAGGTTTCTGTCACTCCGGCAACCCCACAATTAGTATCCAAATACACAATGCATTACCCTAGGCCCATAAATGGTGAAGTATCATGTAGTCGATGTTCACATGACACCACTAGAAGAATAGCACCACAACTTAAATACTAAACCATTAAATAATACCTCAACACAAATCCACTACTAACAACATGACTTCTCCCATGTCCTCAAGAACTAAACGAACTACTCACGAGACATCATATGGATCAAGATCAAAGATGATATGGTGATGGATAACAATCTGAACATAAACAATAATCCAATGGTTCCACTCACAAGCATCAACTAGAATAGTAATCAACACCGGGAAAGTTTCCCTAAGAACTATGCAAGATTCAACATAATTGTTACAGCAGGATGAAGTGGTTATGATGGTGCTGGTGGAAATGATGGTGTGGATGATGATGATACCGATGAAGTCTAGCTTGATGATGGTGTTCATGGCGACGATCTCCCCTCTCCGGGAAGGAATTTCCCTGGCAGAAATCTGTCTGCCGGAGAGCTCTTTCTCTCTTGGTGTTTTCCGCCCCGTAGAGGCGGTGGAATCTTTCTGTGGTTGCTCCCCGTGTGTTAGGGTTTCAAGGAGAAGATATAGGCGAGAGGGCGGATCCAGAGGTGGGCCAGGTTTGCCACACCCCCTGTAGGCGTGGCCTAGGGTGGCCCACACCTAGGGGGTAGGCCCCCTGTGGCCCAACTCCGCCTCCCCTTCTGGAATTCTTCGTCTTCTGGGAAAATAGGATTTCTGTAGTTTTTCTGGTATTTTTCTGATCTTCACGAAATTGCATCAAAACACCGCTTTTTCCATCAGAATCCTGACTTCGGTAGTTCATCCTCCAAGAATCATCCAACATGCAAAAACAGATGAAAATACATAAGTAACACCTCTTAATATGAAATATATCAATGAATAGAGGAAAATTATGATATAGAATGTTGATGCAAATTGGACGTATCAACCCTAGGCTCTTCATCAAGTTAAATTCCTTTACTTTGTAAAGTATGCTTTCCTTTAAAAGTTATTCTTTTAAGATACCTTAAAAATAATTCTTAAGCATTTCTATAAAGGCTCAATAGAATAACAAATCTTTAAATAAGAAGTATTTTGAATGTAATTCAACACTTGGGTGTTCTATTATTATATGTTACTATTATACTTACGTGTTGTTTCACACACTCTCACAAGCCTTAATAAGAAGCACAAGTGTGAAACAAATCTAAAAGGGCAACACATTCTAAACAACCATTTACAGTTTCTACACCCTAGATCATCGACAATTATTCCGAGGATTTGAGTTTATAAAATTGCATTACATTACTTATGCATAATAACATCTTGTGTCTTTAAACATTAGTCCTTACCAAAACCAATGATGTTGTTTTTAGATGTTGGATCTTCTATTGTCTCGAAGACCGTGAGTGCATAATCCTATAATCACAAAAGGCAAGTTCACACTTGCTCATGTCCTTTGGTTATTTTCTATCAAGTATTTATAAATCCAATTTTGTTATTACCTGCATTTCGAAAAGGTTAGAAAACTCTGTTTTCATAATTATATGATTATGGGTTATTTACCAACTGGTTATAACCTACTATGGAGGTTCCAGTGGTAAAGGAACATAATACCTAGGACTTAACAACCAATGTCGCCAGTGATTCTTGCACCATATAATACGTGTTAACCATGAGATTTGGAATGGGACGGAGAAGTCGGCAATATCTTCATCCTTCAGTATGTTAGCAGACGACCTTAATGTGATGTTGTGATTCCTTGTGCAGATCTAGCATATGGGTGGGAACCCTTAGGCCTCATGATTTCGGTGTCTAGATTATCTGTGAGCGGCTGCCAGAGGTACGGTTAGACCATTATTATGGAGCCTGCCAGGGCATCATCGGCTCATAGAGTCTTCAGGAATCTATCAGAGTTGTAGCTTGCCCAAAAAGGGGCTTAATATATATGTGGCTAGCCTAAAGGACCGTGTTGGAATATGGGGTCGTGGAGAAGGGCAATGATCGGCTTGGATCTTAGATTAGGCCCCACACCAAGAAAGTATGGATAAGAATGCAACTCGGATGTGCAACAAAGCTAAGGTCTCTTATGGGTAAAGAAATTCACCTCTGCGGAGTGTATAAAATTATGACATGTTACTCCCTGTTCCAGAAAGGAGCTACGAACGCGATAGGAAAGGTGCTCCATGAAGTTCTGGTAAACCTGTGAAGGCTGATGGACATAGATTTTTAGAATAAAAACAACCTTTGAAGAAATGTTTATGAAAACATGCATAGCCTATGACGTATGGTCTGTGGCTGTAGATAGTGCATCAAACACTCCTTTTTGGTGAACTTGCTAAGTACACTCGTACTCAACCGTATCTTCTTAACCTTTTCTAGATTCTAAAGCCTATGAAGACGTCGTTAACACCAATAGATGCTTAAAGGAATCATCATCAAAGGCTCAACATCTTAAAATAAAGTCAATGGAGACAGCATATATATCAACTGAAGTAAAGATGAAGTTGTTGATTAGATATGAGTATAATATCTAGCCATAGAACCTACTTCTGTAGAGCAATGCAATAGCAGCATTTGCACGCCACATAGTTTATATGCTAGTCTATTAGTATGATATTTATGAGTTGTTATTTATGGTTCTTCTTTGTAAGAAGTTTATTTCTCTCTCACTACAACCTAGAGTGTTCTTTGATCTTCTTTAAATAGTCAAGTTGTAATATATAGTCATGTCTTGGACCTGCTATGTTTCTGTTGTACCACTCAGAAGCCTTGTTTTGCATAAGGGTTTTTAGGTCGATCGGGGTATTTATCCCACGGATATCCGATGAAACCAGTCTGTTCACCCAAAACGTGCTGACCCAACGAGCGAGCTGAACTGCAAAAACGCGAGACAAGACTAGCTTTTCAATACACGTGTGTATTAGCCTGTTTTGCTGGGTATCTGGGCTGAGACCATCAAAAAACAGCATGCAAAACAGACCAACATATATTTGCGTTTATTTTGGGCTGGGCTAGGGGAATACTCCCTAATCCCTCGAAACCCTCCATGCAAAACGAGGCCTGAGGGATGTCAAACCAGTGAAACGGTGTTTCATTGGTGTTATGCCAATGACTATAGTGTAGTACATCATGCATTGGTATGCTGAGTCGCCGCAATACGGTATGATCTCGTAGTACGATATCGGCATGAGAACATGTGATGGCTAACGTGAATCCTTTTGGGAACCCCAAGAGCAAGGTGTGAGGCAGTACAGCAGCAAGTTTTCCCTCAGTAAGAAACCGAGGTTATCAAACCATTAGGAGGAAGAAAACGTCACACAGGTGTTGCAAGCAACGCGGAGACCTACACAGCACAAACTCAAGACTTTGCCCCAACTAATCAGTGAGGTTGTCAAGCTCACTTGTTTGCTATAACAAAGGTTTAAATGTATGGTGTGGAAGGTAATGGTTTGCAGCAAGCAAACAAGTAACAATGGAAGATGTATCAATGGTAAAGATTGGACCGGGGTCCATAGTTCACTAGAGGTGCTCTCCTCAGATAAACAACATGGCATGAAGGGTAAACAAATTACAGCAGGGAAATTGACAGGAAATGAGCAAGGCATAACAATGCAATACTAGACAAAAAGATCCTATGAGATTCGATTGGGCAATACAGCAAGATACATAGACCTCCATCCAACCGCATCTATGACTAGAATTCCACCTTCAGGTTATCATCCGAACCCCCTCCAGTATTAAGGTGCAAGCAACAGACAACTGCTTTAAGCAAAGCGTGTAAGGTAAACATTCCACTTGTTCCATGAACAAGAGACCGTTGTTTTCCCCTAGTAGCAACATCACATCTACAACCGAAGAGGTTTCTGTCACTTCCCTTGGAAACTAGAGGCATGAACCCACTATCGAGAATAAATACTCCATCTTGGAGTCACTAGCAACTACTTGGCCAAGATAGCTACTAACAACGGAGAGCATGCAAGATCACAAACAACACAGACATGATAGAATCATAAAGAAAAAACCATTAATCAATCTGACATAGTAATCTCAATATCCATCGGATCCCCGCAAACACAACATGCATGATTACAAATAAATTAGATCTTGATCATGAACGGAGCTCACAAGATCTATACATGAAAGCACAAGGAGGAGATACAACCATCTAGCTACTACATGGACCCATAGTCCAAGGTGGAACTACTCACACATCATACCGGAGAGAAGGCCTTCGGGATGATCTCTCCTCGGCAGGGTGCCGGGAAGAACTTCAGATCCCCCGATCTAGGGATGACGATGGCGGCGACTACAGAAGGTTTCGTGGAATATTGATCGGGTACTTAGGGTTTCTGCATCGGGGGCTTCTTATAGGTGAAGAGGCGAGGCCGGGAGGCGTCCAGGGGGCCAACACCCTACCCAGGCGCAGGGCAGGGCCCACCCGCACCTAGGGGGGTCTGGCCGTCCTGGTTCGCTTCTCCGTCTCGTCTTCTGGATTCGTGTCCCTCACGGTAAAATATTGAATTTGGCTTTTGTCCCATCCAATTCCGAGAATATTGATTTTCCGCCTTTCTGGAACCAAAAACAGAAGAAAACAGGCAACTGGCACTATGGCAACTTGTTAATAGGTTAGTTCTAGAAAAGATATAAAAACACTTCAAAGTGTAGACAAAGCAAACCAAAGTAGATACTAAACAAGCATGGAGCATCAAAAATTATAGATACGTTTCCGACGTATCAAGCATCCCCAAGCTTAACTCCTACTCGTCCTTGAGTAGGTAAGTGATGAAAGAATAATTTTTGATGTGACATGCACCATCAAAACCAAAATCAAACCATTTGCAAGCATTGAAAGTTGGGATCAAAGAACTCTAAACATGTGCATGAAAGATGGAGTTCTAACAATAGGACATAGTAACTATGCATGAAACATGAAAGGCTACAAACAAAGATCATGAATCGCATGCATTGAAAAAACGTTTGTTTGTTTTACATGCAGAAATCATAGCATAGTGGCAATCAGCTTGTCCCTCATGGAGTAGCAAATAGATGCATAGGACACCTTCAAAGTTCACAAGGGTGACTAGAAACAAATAGCACAAGAACAAGTAAAATCACAATATGCATCAATCAATAAGTTTTGGGACACTGCACACAGAATGACAACTATGCTCTCTTAATGGTGCCTAATGGTAGAAGGTGAAGACTCAATAATGGTGGAAGAAAGGCCCTTCACAAAGGGAAGCAGGGATTTCAAGTTTTAAAAATATCTTCCAAAAATTATGGTACTTGTTAGCTTTCAGACCTCATTGCCCCTATCATAAGCATCTTGAAGTGGTTAAGGTTAAAGTGAACAAACTATGGAGTATATGCTTGACGAAGTATAAGTTGGCAATCTCAAGTCCCTTGAATACAAGGGCCACACCTCATGCTACTCAACTTCAGTCACCTGTAAGTTCTTGGCATTGTAAGTATTTGCATATCATAGAGAACCGCCAACGGGGTACCCCTTGCACATGGTACATGAGCTATCCCATAACCAAAATGACAAGGCAAGCAGACAATGAGCATCTCAGCGATCTTTTTATTTACTATATGCATAGATTTTTATTGAGGATGCTTCATAGATAACTCACTATGGTGATGCTGCAAGTTTCCACCATGATTAGGCATGGCTTAGGCTAGCGGCCCAGGAGTTTCTCTAACACAAAATACATACTCCATGGACTTACAAGTCCCTATTTATTTCACACCGGTGACATCCATAGACAAAAGAGCATGATATCAACTGAGTACAAAGTACAAGTGCAATGTTGAAAACGTTCCTCATGACAGCAGGGTTTTGCTAATTCCAACGTATAAGTGCAAGCATATACAACATAGACGACACAAATGGTTCAAGTTTATTAGGGGCAAAGAATATAAAGTGTGCCATCAAGCTCATGAGGGCTTTAATCACTAAGTTTTCACATAACAACATAGTTTTTTAATTGGAAGACAGCTGAAAACAAGAATATACTTGGAATGGTGTAACACACCATGCATAGGAATTTATAGTGGACACTTTGGAAAAACTTGGTTTCTTGGGAGTTGGAAGCATGATTAAAGTACAAGTGGAGGCTAGCAAAAGACTGGGAGCAACCAACTAAGAGAGCATAATGGCCAAAATCATGTAGAGCAACAAAACATTACTAATCAAACCATAGAGTGGTACTACAAGTCAAGGACTAAATGATCATAGAGGCTATGGTGACTTGTCATAGTCGTAACATGGTGTGAGCATGTGCCAAGTCAACCCAAACAAAGAATCAAAGGAGAATACCATAATATTATGCGTTTGCATGCTAAAACAATGCATAATTTATTCAAGGCACACTAAGAAATCCCAATTGTTTGTAACAATACATGCTACAGCAATAATCACTAAGCATAAATTTAAAACAACACCTAGCATGTCATGCTAAAGTCTAAGTCACAGTCAATGCAAGCTCCTCTAGCACTTTCATGCAAGAACTTACTACTCCTTTCCAACACCAAGCAGCTTATTTGCAAAACAACACAGTGAGAACGGGGGTCCAAACTACTTTATTCAAGCAAACTAAACAACCTAAGAAAATCAAACAAAAACTAAGACGCTTCAAGAACAACACAACTATGCATGAAACAATAAAAATGAAGTGTCTAGACAGACATGAGCTTTTTATTGATGAAGAAGGGGTGCCTTGGGCATCCCCAAGCTTTGACGCTTGTACCTCTTGGATATTTATTAGGGTGACACTAGGGTGGCATCCCCAAGCTTGAGCTTTTTTCCGTTCTTCATCTCATTACATCATTCTCTCTCCACACCTGAAATTTTTCCTTCATACAAAACTTCACACAATCTTCATTAGCAACATTAGTGTATTCAAAAGATATTAGACCTCTGGCAAAGTTTTGGAACAGCAAGACTTTTCACTAAAAGCACAAGATACTGTAGAAACTCTTTCAAAAAGCTCAATTCACCTAAAGAGAACTCAAAAATGGATCAATAAGAAGCAAATGCAAATAATGGCAGAAATCTGTCAAAACAGACCAGCAGGTAGAAACCGATTTTTTCGAACATCTTCTGTTGCTCAAATGAAAAAGTGTTGAACTAATGAAAGTTAGATAACATACTGGGAGATTTATTAGTAAATTTTGAGCTCAATACGAGTTACAGAGACTCCTCACGAATTTGTTTGGTGGAGGAAAGAAATCTGCTTCGGGACAGCAACTCCACAAATCTTACTTCCCTATCATTAGAGGTCCTTCTTGGCACAAAAAACAAACAAAAAGGATAATGAGAGGTCATTACTGAATTAATAACTTCCAAGACTCAAGGAAACTCTTGGGTTATCTCCCAACAAGTACTTTTCTTTAACGCCTTTAAGTTAGGCACAAGAAGCAAGAAGAATCCAGTATTTTCAAATGAGGAAGCATTAACATCAATACTTGCAAAATCTTCAACTATGAAAGGTATCTCATCCAAATGGGTTTTGGAGGATCCCTTCTCATCTCTGTTTGGTCTACTACTTTCATCAAAAATATTTTTAGGAGCAATCCAATCAAAATTCTTTTCAAAGGCTTCATGCATTCCAACAAGCTTAAAGGGTATGGGTATCTTAAATTCTTCTCTAGGCTTAGTTTTACCAGAAATACCCACGACATCTACACTTGAGACTAGCATATTGAAACGCTCAAAGACCTTTTTGGCTTCCCTAGGAACATCATGGAATTCTTTTAATAAAGTTTTAAGGATGAATTCTCTCTTTTCAGCATTCTTTTCTTCTCTTAGTTTTAGGAACAAGAATTGTATGAAGGGGTTAAGGCTAACAAACCTAGACTCCAACATATGAACTAAAGAAGCTGCAGCAATATCATAATTAGGAGGAAGCTCTGCTATAGATTTATCCTTAATATCCTCATACTTGCTAACATTATTAAAGAATTCTTCAATATTATCTTTCCCAATTATGGAGCCACTACCTATCGCAAGATCTTTCAGGGCGAACTTGGGGAACAACATGGTGAGCTAGAGCAAGGTGTCAACTAGAGTAGAGACTAATTTTTTCTGTTTTTGAATAAAGGAAGCAAACCAAACTATACTAATTTTTTGGTTTTTTTTAAAGAGGCAAACAAAACCAAGCAAAAGAAACAAAGCAAACTAAAAACAAAGTAAAGAGAAAGGAAGTAAAGGAATCCCCTAGTGAATACGTCCTTAGCCTCCCCAGCAACGGTGCCAGAAAGAGCTTGATGGCTAACGTGAAGCCTGTTGGGAACCCCAAGAGCAAGGTGTGAAGCAGCACAGCAGCAAGTTTTTCCTCAGTGAGAAACCGAGGTTATCGAACCAGTAGGAGGAAGGAAACGTCACACAGGTGTTGCAAGCAACACGGAGACCTACACAACACAAACTCAAGACTTTGCCCCAACGAATCAGTGAGGTTGTCAAGCTCACTGGTTTGCTGTAACAAAGGATTAAACGTATGGTGTCGAAGGTAATGGTTTGTAGCAAGTAAATAAGTAACAGTGGAATATGTATCAATGGTAAAGATTGGACCAGGGTCCATAGTTCACTAGAGGTGCTCTCCTTAGATAAACAACATGGCATGAAGGGTAAACAAATTATATCAGGGCAATTGGCAAGAACTAAGCAAGGCATAACAATGCAATACTATACAAAAATATCCTATGAGATTCGATTGGGCAATACAATAAGATACATAGACCGTCATTCAACTGTATCTATGACTAGAAGTCCACCTTCAGGTTATCATCTGAACCCCCTCCAGTATTAAGTTGCAAGCAACAGACAACTACTTTAAGCAAAGTGTGTAAGGTAAATAATCCACTTGTTCCATGAACAAGAGACTGTTGTTTTCTCCCTAGTAGCAACATCACATCTACAACCAAAGAGATTTCTGTCACTTCCCTTAGAAACTAGATGCATGAATCCACTATCGAGCATAAATACCCCCTCTTGGAGTCACTAGCAACTACTTGGCCAAGATAGCTACTAACAACGGAGAGCACGCAAGATCACAAACAACACAGACATGATAGAATCATAAAGACAAAACCATTAATCAACCTGACATAGTAATCTCAATATCCATCGGATCCCCGCAAATATAACATGCATGATTACAAATAGATTAGATCTTGATCATGAACGGAGCTCACAAGGTCTATACATGAAAGCACAAGGAGGAGATACAACCATCTAGCTACTACATGGACCCATAGTCCAAGGTGGAACTACTCACGCATTATACCGGAGAGAAGGCCTCCGGGATTATCTCCCCTCCGGCAGGGTGCCGGGAAGAACTTCAGACCCCCCCCCCCCGATCTAGGGACGACGGTGGCGGTGGCTACAAAAGGTTTCGTGGAATATTGATCGGGTACTTAGGGTTTTTGCATCGGGAACTTCTTATAGGCAAAGAGGCAAGGCAGGGAGGCGTCCAGGGGCCCCACACCCTACCCAGGTGCGGGGCAGGGCCCACTCGTGACTAGGGGGTCTGGCCACCTGGTTCGCTTCTCTGTCTCGTATTTTGGATTCGTGTCCCTCATGGTAAAATATTTACTTTGGCTTTTGTCCCGTCCAATTTCGAGAATATTAATTTTCTGCCTTTCTGGAACCAAAAACAGAAGAAAACAGGCAACTGACACTATGACAACTTATTAATAGGTTAGTTCTAGAAAAGATATAAAAACACCTCAAAGTATAGACAAAGCAAAACAAAGTAGATACTAAACAAACATGGAGCATCAAAAATTATAGATACGTTCCGGACGTATAAACATGCGTCGTTTACTGTCTATGCTAACAAACAGCATGGGCATACGTCGTGATGTCGGTTCTAGACGGGCCCCACATATGCTAGGAACTGTGTCCACCATGGGCATAGGACGCAACATCAGCCTTTTGCAGGTACTATATCCGCGAGGAACCACGACCGTCTAAATTCTACGTCGCCACGTCACCTCTCCACGGGACCCATGACCGCGAGAGTCCGCATCGAATATGGGCTGACGACACCACGTCGGCTATCGGCGGATCCACCACCTGGCGGGTGCAGAGGCGTGTTGCTCCTCACCTAGCACGGTACAGCTAACATACGCTGACGGCGGGCCCACAACATGCGTGTGGTCCACCGCCATGTGAAGCGGGGTATGACGGCACAAGCGACATCGTCCGCGACCTATAATCTTTTTCCCTGACCCGCGGCAGGTCCTGCCTCCCGGGATAGCAGGGCTCTATTGCGATTGCACCGTGTGTCCTCTCCGGCCTCCATCCCACGGCTAAGAAGAATCGGGACGACGTGGATAGCATTTTGAGCTATTATTTACTCCGATTTTAATCAAAATTTGAAAGTTTCTAAAAATAAATAAATAAAATTACACATATCAACAACACTTTAAAAGCCAATATAGAAAATTTGGAGCCTATTTTGATGAACGGTTTGAGTGCTTCATCCTATTTTTATTTTGGATCAAATTTGGACTAAATTTTGATTTTTTCGGAACAATCAACAAAATCAGCACACCTTCATAAAGTATGTCGATTTTTTGTCCTATTTGGATGAATGGTTTTACTATTTCGTCATGTTTTTATGTTGGATCAAATTTGGACTGAAATTTGGAAGTTATCTAGAAAAATACAAAAAACAATAAAAATTATTTTTATATGGGAAATGAGGCTATTTGGATGATTTTCTTGAGAGGTACATCCTTTTTTGGGCCTAAAACGAGAAGAGAAAAGGTAACCTATGACAGACTCAAGTTTGAGCAGATCACTCTTTGCTAACAGGTAGGTTGGTTTAATGGAACTAGGATGGTATTCCTCTATTCCCTAACAACTAACACTATTAATTGTGTTTCCTTTGTTTAAAGTATCTCAATTGCAAAACATTCTTCCAAGATGCTACAATTATCGATTTATGTGGTCCATTGTATAATTTAATCTAAATATTATTGTAGAAATTTTTACTGTATTAAATATTTAATAGTAACTATGTTTTATTATAAAACAAAATATATACCTATTTTATGGGGAAACTATCATGACAATATAGGTTAGCCGTCCCATATAGTTTTTATATATGAAGATAGTGAATTTTGACAGTGTGCTTTCCAAAGTGTTATGTATTTTAACCTTCATACAAGTTGAATTTGCTAATATTTACAAAGTATTATTAACTTCATTTGTTTTGTACGACTGGACCCGCATTACATTTTTACTTAAATGGGGTATGCAATTACAACCAAGTAAATAATGGGATTGGTGATGAAGACGTTTTTGATGTTGATGACGATGTAGATCAATGTGAAAGCCTTCAAGATCCAACTCCCATCTTCATCTTGTGTGTTGGCGAGGGTGGATATCGGATCGAAGGAGAGGCGGCGGCTATAGAGGATGGCACGATGATATGGATCCGATGTAGGTTTATGCGGAGAGGTATGCCTCTCCGCTTGGTCCATCCCTCCTTTATATAGGTCTAGGAGTATCCCCAAGATCCCGGTACCTTCCTTAGGACCTAAGAAAGGGCTAGGAATAAACATGGGCAAAAATGCCAAAGAATCACAGAAGTTCTTGGTTTTCGTGGATCTAGACACTTAGTGCAGGTTGGCCGTACGCAAGGAATCCTACCTGTACCGATACCTGTTAAAGTCTCGCATTTTTTAGTCTTTTGACCACAATTTGTTCATACAACCTAACAATTTGAATATGATTCCCATTGCTTGTATGATATAATATAGATATTATTATAGACATTTTTAGTATATTAAATATTTAATAGTAACTATGTTTTATTATAACAACAAAATGTATACCTATTTTATGGGAAAAATGTCATGACAATCCTAGGTTGCCATTTTCCACCGAGCCAACCCATATAGTTTTCATATATGAAGATATTGAATTTTGACTGTGTGCTTTCCAAGTGTTATGTATTTTAAATTGAGTTGATAGCTTTTCGTACAAGTTGAATTTGCTAATATTTACAACATATTATTTATTTAATTTCTTTTGTATGGATGGACCTGAATTGATTTTTTTGTTCCATGTTATGAATTAAAATATGGTAAACATGAAAAATGCACAAACATTATTCCATATGTTAGGGAAATAGAATATGATTTCAACATCTCAAATATAATGCTCATATTGGAGTAGAGGTGTTCACATAAATTTTGGACCAAAGATTTCTTAACATTGAAACGGTGTGGTGATTCATTGGGATTTTAAAAAGAGTGTGTCATTTCAGGCTATATGTAGAGTTAAGGCAAAGAAATGCATACCAATAATTCCTTTGGGGATATCTGATAAAATTGAAACGATACAGAGAAGATTAGCATGGCCCCTGCGCAAGGATGACACGCACAAATCGAAAAGAAATGCATACAAATACATTACACACCGAATTTATTTATAGTTGAACAAAGACACCTATTATTATGTTCCATAAAACCGTAAAAACAACACAAAAGTCAAACAGCTCAAAGAGGTCATATATGCATTTAATTCGCAAAAAAAAGAGGTCCTATATGCATTTGGGCCTAGGCCCTTTTTCAATTATATGTGTCTATTTGCTGAGCTTGGGTCATGTGGCATCCCGCAAAACCACTACTAGAAAATCGCGTTGAATTTGTGCATTGCATCGTCATCATCATGCATTGTTTGCCTAAAACCATTTTCGCAAAGCCTGTTTTTTTTTCTAAAATGCCCCGTCTCGTTTTCAAAATTCAAACCCGGGACTCCGGATTATTTGTTTTGCCGGTTATCGGGTTGCAAGGCCCTGTTTTAAATAAATCAAACATTTAATTATTTTTAGTGGGGGCAGTCGAACGGGCCAAATCGACCCGAACGACCACCCCCAAAATAAAAATCGGTCCACCCCTTATTCCTAAACCTACCCAACCTAATCTACCCCCAACCCCTCCACCTCACCCCAGCCTATCATCTCTTGCCACCTCACCCTCTCCCTCCCCTCTACCAATCCTATGCCGCCACCTACTCCCTCTCCCCTCCCTCACACCCTCACAGCCAACCCCACTCCCAGCCGTGGCCACTCCCTCCCCCTGCCGACAGCTTGCCTCGGGATCCCTCCCGCGGGCCCGCTCCCCTGGGTCCCACCCGCGGCCTCCTCCCATCCTCTCTCCCCTCCTCTCTCCCCTTGCACAGCCTCCTCCCACCAACCCCTTGCACGGCGCCCTCCCGCAGCTCACCTCTCCTCCTCTCGCCTCGCTCTCCTCCCATAAGCAACCGCCTCCCGCTCACACTGGCCGCCACCGTCATGTGCCTCCGCTCGCCATCATGCCGCCTCTTCCTCTCGCCGCTCCTCGCCGCCGCCTCGGCCACGCCCGCCGCTGGCTCCGCCTCCCGCCTCGCCTCGCTTTGGCGCGGCCTCAGCCAGCCGCCTCGCCCGCCCTTGTGATGCCTCCGCCGTCCTGCCTTGTGCCTCCCCTCAGCGCGCCCGCCTGAGATTCTCCGCTCAGCCGCCCCCTCAAGCTCGGCCCCCTCTCCCTTCTCCGCCTCGTCACGTCGCCGTGGCCAGCGCCGCCGTCCGACTCCTCCAGGCCCGGCCGCGCCCTCGCCACCGCAAGAGCCCCCTCGCCCCACCCTAAGCTCGACCGCGCCCCGCCCGGCGCTCGGCCAGCGCCGCCCGGCCCGACCCGCATCCCGTCTCCGTCGGTTCCCTCCGCCAAGCCCAGCCGCTCGCTTCGCGCCCGAGGCCGCGCCGTCCTCCCCGAACCCCGTCCGTAGCGCCTCCCAGGGCCCCGCCCTGCGGGCCCCGCTGCCCCGCGACGGTCTCCATCGTGCCGCCCTTCTAGCCGCCCAAGCCCGCCGTCACCTTCCCGCTGCAGTTCATCGTCGGGCTCCCCGCGGGCTGCTAGTCTCCTGCGTTTTGTCCCCGCACGTGAGCGTCGACAGTGGCCAAGATCTACATCGCCCCACGATGGTCGAACCCGGAGACACCCGTAGGACCACAGACAAGAACCCCATGGAGACGATCTGCCACAAGGAAACCGATCCGTTGGGACAACGAGTTCACCATCCCGGAACACCGAGGCATCCGCATGAACCCCGAAGACCGAACCCGGCACGCATAACTCTTCCTCTCGGATTCGAGGACGTCGAGACCCCGATGCGACAAGTAATGCATCCCGGACGCCATGACCTCCTTCAAGGATCCGATGGCCGAGACCCTGAAGACCGATCTAGAGCGCCAAGGCCTTCGCATGGAGTCGGCAAGATCATCCGGAAACAACAAGGTCAATCAAGCGCTGGCCGACAGTTCAACATCGTCGAGTATGAGTCCGATGCGCCGACGCCGCCAAGTCCTGCTCCCGGATGCGACAAGATCTACCCGAGAATCCAAGAACGCCTCACGAGATCGACTCCGTCGAACCACGGACCCGCCGAACCCCGTCGAACCCTAACCAAGATCTGTCGAACCCTAAAATGTGACCCTTATCCGAACCCCTACTTTTATAAATGCTAAATATAAAACTTGTTGCATATTTAATTGTCATCTCGCATGCATATCATTGGTTTGGGGGCCTATTGCCGATTCACCTCTAATTAAATATGGGGCCCATATGCGGGCAAATCTAGTCTCATATCGGTCTCATTTAAACTGGTGTAGCGAACCGGTGATATATTCTGCCTTGTTAATGCAACATTTAAAATGCGGGGGTTCTAAACAACTTGAACCATTTAATTAATTGTCGGGACCCCGGTTCCTCTTAATATGACCTAATTGCATCGCATCTTTGCCTTGCCATACATCATGCATGCATCATGCCGATCTTTTGCCGTAGTATTAAATATTGCATCCGGTGTTTCTTCTAGTGTTTTGCTTCTTCGCGGATAAGGCCGTTGAGTTGATGCGAGTGTCGACCCGATCTTTGGTTGAACCTTCGACAATGTTTTCAGGCGAGCATCTCCCCCTTTCTACCTATCTTACTTTTATAGTATTTATTCCCTCCTGTGGATCTATTGCTATCTGTGTTGCGATGCTTTAGTTTCCGTACCTGTGATATACCGTGCAGCCCTATATTGCCTTGGACACATCCTATTACCTGTTGTTTGGTAGATAGTTGGACCTGCGCGTCGTAGTCGCTTGCTCAAGTGCTTTATGTGTCGCTCAAAGGCCAGCTTGTTGATGTATTGCCGCATGTTGATGTTGGAGATGATCATAGTTTTACTTATTGTTCACTTTAATTCTGTTTAACAACTAAAATTGAAGTAAGCAGGCATCGGTGGGTGATAGATAATATTTGGTTTCGAACGCCCACTTGTGTCCCGTAGGACCCCAGTACTTGATACCTGTTCCTTGATTTATCGCGCTATCCACATCCGGGAGGTATATGGGACCCCGAGCCGAGCTTGATTCATCTTATTTCTTGGGGCCACAAACTAGTTTGAGGTTTTATTTACTATCCTATACTTATGCCATGCTACTGTTTATTTACGATTGTACGAGGAGCACTGTCATCGCTTAGGTAAGCGGAGTGTTTTTTCGATGTATCGACACCCGAGTTTTCGGTTCCCGATCCATGACCATTGTCGCAGACATTGAGTCCGTCTCGGAGCTAGCTTACTTCGTTGCGGGTAAGACTCCAAGGGGTGGCCCCCTGAAATAATTCTGAATCCTGTGATTGCTTAGTCGTGAAAGCCTCGTTGGGTTTTGATTTGGTTTTTCCGAGGTTGATCGAGCGTGTGTTGCTATTGGTGCACCCCGGCCGGGTAAAACTTTCTGAAAGCCGTGTCCGCGGATATGGACGACTTGGAGCACAGTATCTCGACCATAGACAAGCATAACTAAAGTTTATTGCTCTAAATTTGACTTTATAATGACTAGTAATCAGCTTCACTATAACGGAATGGCTAAATAATACTGCCCACAATTGCTTGTTTGGATTGTCGCTTGCGACCATTGTACCTGACTAGTAAGTATTGCAATTACAACGGAATGGCTGAATAAAAGCACCAACAACTGCTGGGTTTCGGGTTATCTCATGCTATTTGTATCTGATTAGTAAGTGTTGCAACTACAACGGAATGAATAACTAAAAGGGCCCACTGCTTCTTTAATCAGGACAATTATCTACACCTGACTAGTAATTGCCGCAACGATAACTGAATAAATAAAACTGCCAACTGTGTGAGTTCCTCGGTTGACTTCCTCGTTTGGTATCGAGGGGGAAACACCAGGATGGGTTTGTTGGTGTTAGTTTCAGGTTGGATCCAGATAGGTCATTCTTATCCCTCTCTAATAACCGCCAGTTGTATCGAGTCTCTATAGGTTGTTTAGTGCATGCTGCCGCTGCCGCTCAGTCCACCATACCTATGTAGGCGAGGACCGCCGAATTCTAGCCTCGCCGTGTACTGGCCTCAGTACTGACGCTCCTCTCTTTTTCCTTTGCCCTTTGTCGGCACCCCTTTTGTTTAAGCAGGTTTTGAGATCGACGTCGTTAGCAGGGTTACCCTTCCGGCTTGGCAGGGTTATGGACGCCATTGGTTATTCTTCGTGGCTCTTAGCCCCATTTGCATCTTGTCCGTAGTCGGACGCTATCGTTTTGGTGATTTGGATCTTTGTATCGTTTATTCGTATTCTTGACTCTTTGAGTCACGTATATATATCTGCTCTGGGGTCCCATCGAGGACTGTTGTGTAATGTTATTACTTCGTTTTCCACCCGCACGAAAGTGCTGGTGAGCACCTTTGAATCGTTTCTATGCGGGTTTTGGCGGGAAGCTAAAACTTGCATAGGTCCGATTCGAGGGTGTTCTGAGTGGTATCGAGCTCAGCTTGCGATACCCACAAGTCCAAATATAGGATAACCTAGCTAACGGCCGTAGTAGAGTGTCAAAACTATTTTTGCAAAATCGGTTGGATAGTTCTGATTAGGTCTGATTTTACTCCTTATCCCTCCGCTGTTCTCCTCTTACCCCTACGTGTTTTGAATCCGCTCTCGTCTCTTTCTTCGAGTCCAGGAATTCTCGTGGTTGGGTTTCCATCGTACCTTCAGGGTTTCGTTTCCTTCTTTGATAACGGTGTTGCTTCATCTGGTCTTCATGCTATCCAGGGAATCCTTCGTCTGCGGTACCATTCTTTGTTTCTTGTTTGTGCCTTCCGGTGTTTCCGACGCGACGACATCATCCACGCCAGATCCGATGCAGAGTCTGCATCCCTCCTTTGTTCCGAACCTCGCTTGTCGAGATATTCAGTCTAATTCCGAGAGCTGATTGCATAATCCGCCTATTCGTGTGCAGATTAATGGTTTGGGTGCGCGATGGACTGATCACCATCCGACTACTCTTAACATTCGCTCTTGTACATCGAATCAGTGGATCCGGCAGTTTTACTCCGTCCACGGAAGCTAGAGGTGGCTTTATTTGTGGATGCCTCTACCTTCGCCCTTTTGTTTCCGGAGTGTTCCCCTTGACGATCACGGACAATGACCTCTTGTTAGTGGTGTCGCGAGGATCTACACGAAGCGAGAAGATCCAGATCGCCGACCTTTCCTTCCGGTACCATGAGGCGGATCTCGAGGGCGAGATCCCTTGTTAGTGGTGTCGAATTGTGGCATCCCGCAAAACCACTACTAGAAAATCGCGTTGAATTTGTGCATTGCATCGTCATCATCATGCATTGTTTGCCTAAAACCATTTTCGCAAAGCCTGTTTTTGTTTTCTAAAATGCCCCATCTCGTTTTCAAAATTCAACCCGGGACTCCGGATTATTTGTTTTGCCGGTTATCGGGTTGCAAGGACCTGTTTTAAATAAATCAAACATTTAATTATTTTTAGTGGGGGCAGTCGAACGGGCCAAATCGACCCGAACGACCACCCCCAAAATAAAAATCGGTCCACCCCTTATTCCTAAACCTACCCAACCTAATCTACCCCCAACCCCTCCACCTCACCCCAGCCTATCATCTCTTGCCACCTCACCCTCTCCCTCCCCTCTACCAATCCTATGCCGCCACCTACTCCCTCTCCCCTCCCTCACACCCTCACAGCCAACCCCACTCCAGTGTAGGCACTCCTCCCGCCGACAGCTTGCCTCGGGATCCATCCCAGGCCCGCCTCCCTGGTCCCACCCGCGGCCTCCTCCCATCCTCTCCCTTCTCCTCTCTCCTGCCACCACAACCTCCTCCCACCAACTCCCGCCTTGCGCCTCCGCAGCTCACCTCTCCTCTCGCCTCGCCTCGCTCTCCTCATAGCAACCGCCGCCAGCCCCACTGCTCCGCCACACGCCGCCACTGCTGCCATCGCCCGCTGCCACAGCCGCCTCTCCTCGCTCCCAAGGCCACCTCGACGCCGCACGGCCGCCCACGCCGGCAGCAGCCGCTGCTCCGCCCACTCGCCTCCGCTGGCGCGACGCGATCCGCCTGAGCCCGCCTCATGCCGCCGTCCGCCTCGCCGTCTGCGCCTGCGCGATCACGCCTCCTGAGCTTCGCTCACGCTCCACCGCCGCCTCAAGCTCGCTGCCTCCCTCCGCCGCCCTTCTGCCGCGGCCTCTGCGCGCCGCCGTCTGCCTCCGCTGGCTGGCACGCTGCCTCGCCACCTGAGCCGCCAGCCCCGCTCGCTCGACCACGCTGACCTCGGCCGCCAAGGCGTCGCCCGGCCTCCGGACCACAGATCCCGTCGCTGCCCGGTTCCTCCGCTCAAGCCTCAGCTCGCGCCCGAGGCCGGCGCCCTCCCCGAACCCCGTCAGAAGCGCCTCAGGGCTCCAAGGGCTGCTCATGACGTCTCCATCGTCCGCCCTTCTAGCCGCCCAAGCCGCCACCTTCCATGCAGTTCATCGGGCTCCCGCGGGCTGCTAGTCTCCTGCGTTTTGTCCCTCAAGACGTGGCGTCGGCGGTGGCCAAGATCTACATCGCCCACGATGGTCGAACCGAGACACCGTGGGACCACGCATAAGAACCCCATGGAGACGATCTGCCACAAGGAAACCGATCCGTTGGGACAACGAGTTCACCATCCCGGAACACCGAGGCATCCGCATGAACCCCGAAGACCGAACCCGGCACGCATAACTCTTCCTCTCGGATTCGAGGACGTCGAGACCCCGATGCGACAAGTAATGCATCCCGGACGCCATGACCTCCTTCAAGGATCCGATGGCCGAGACCCTGAAGACCGATCTAGAGCGCCAAGGCCTTCGCATGGAGTCGGCAAGATCATCCGGAAACAACAAGGTCAACTGCGCGGGCCCGACAGGTTCAACATCGTCCAGGGCGAGTCCGATGCGCCCCGACGCCGCACCAAGTCCTGCTCCCCGGATGCGACAAGATCTACCCCAGTAATCCGAGAACGCTCCCGCCGAGATCGACTCCGTCGAACCCTGGACCCCGACCCCGAACCCCGTCGAACCCTAACCAAGATCTGCCGAACCCTAAAATGTGACCCTTATCCGAACCCCTACTTTTATAAATGCTAAATATAAAACTTGTTGCATATTTAATTGTCATCTCGCATGCATATCATTGGTTTGGGGGCCTATTGCCGATTCACCTCTAATTAAATATGGGGCCCATATGCGGGCAAATCTAGTCTCATATCGGTCTCATTTAAACTGGTGTAGCGAACCGGTGATATATTCTGCCTTGTTAATGCAACATTTAAAATGCGGGGGTTCTAAACAACTTGAACCATTTAATTAATTGTCGGGACCCCGGTTCCGCTTAATATGACCTAATTGCATCGCATCTTTGCCTTGCCATACATCATGCATGCATCATGCCAATCTTTTGCCGTAGTATTAAATATTTCATCCGGTGTTTCTTCTAGTGTTTTGCTTCTTCGCGGATAAGGCCGTTGAGTTGATGCGAGTGTCGACCCGATCTTCGGTTGAACCTTCGACAATGTTTTCAGGCGAGCATCTCCCCCTTTCTACCTATCTTACTTTTATAGTATTTATTCCCTCCTGTGGATCTATTGCTATCTGTGTTGCGATGCTTTAGTTTCCGTACCTGTGATATACCGTGCAGCCCTATATTGCCTTGGACACATCCTATTACCTGTTGTTTGGTAGATAGTTGGACCTGCGCGTCGTAGTCGCTTGCTCAAGTGCTATTTGCGTGTCGTTCAGTGCCACAGTTGTTGATGTATTGCCGCATGTTGATGTTGGAGATGATCATAGTTTTACTTATTGTTCACTTTAATTCCTGTTTAACAACTAAAATTGAAGTAAGCAGAGGCATCGGTGGGTGATAGATAATATTTGGTTTCCGAACGCCCACTTGTGTCCCGTAGGACCCCGAGTACTTGATACCTGTTCCTTGATTTATCGCGCTATCCACATCCGGGAGGTATATGGGACCCCGAGCCAGAGCTTGATTCATCTTATTTCTTGGGGCCACAAACTAGTTTGAGGTTTTATTTACTATCCTGTACTTATGCCATGCTACTGTTTATTTACGATTGCGAGGAGCACACTGTCTCGCTTAGGTAAGCGGAGTGTTTTCGCAGTATCGACACCCGAAGTTTTCGGGTTCCCGATCGCCATGACCATTGTCGCAAACCTTGAGTCCGTCTCGAGCTAGCTTACTTGCTATGGTAAGACTCCAAGGGGTGGCCCCCTAAAATAATTCTGAATCCTGTGATTGCTTAGTCGTGAAAGCCTCGTTGGGTTTTGATTTGGTTTTTCCGAGGTTGATCGAGCATGTGTTGCTATTGGTGCACCCCGGCCGGGTAAAACTTTCTAAAAGCCGTGTCCGCGGTTATGGACGACTTGGAGCACAGTATCTCGACCATAGACAAGCATAACTAAAGTTTATTGCTATAAATTTGACTTTATAATGACTAGTAATCAGCTTCACTATAACGGAATGGCTAAATAATACTGTCCACAATTGCTTGTTTGGAGTGTCGCTTGCGACCATTGTACCTGACTAGTAAGTATTGCAATTACAACGGAATGGCTAAATAAAAGTACCAACAACTGCTGGGTTTTGGGTTATCTCATGCTAATTGTATCTGATTAGTAAGTGTTGCAACTACAACGGAATGAATAACTAAAAGGGCCCACTGCTTCTTTAATCAGGACAATTATCTAAACCTGACTAGTAATTACTGCAACGATAACTGAATAAATAAAACTGCCAACTGTGTGAGTTCCTCGGTTGACTTCCTCGTTTGGTATCGAGGGGGAAACACCAGGATGGGTTTGTTGGTGTTAGTTTCAGGTTGGATCCGGATAGGTCATTCTTATCCCTCTCTAATAACCGCCAGTTGTATCGAGTCTCTATAGGTTGTTTAGTGCATGCTGCCGCTGCCGCTCAGTCCACCATACCTATGTAGGCGAGGACCGCCGAATTCTAGCCTCGCTGCATCTTGCCTCAAGATCGACGCCTCTCTTTTTCCTTTGCCTTTGTCGGCACCCTTTTGTTTAAGCAGGTTTTGAGATCGACGTTAGCAGGGTTACCCTTCCGGCTTGGCAGGGTTATTGTGGCATCCCGCAAAACCACTACTTCATCTTGCATTGTTTGCCAAAACTATGTTTGCAAAGCCGTGGTGTTTTCTAAACGCCCATCCTTTTTCAAACATTAAATCAAATAAAGTATTTATTTATTTTAGTATTTTAAAACGGCCCAACCTGCCTTCTAAATCCTAAACCTACCAATATTCCTAACTCACCCCAGCCCCCACACACGACAGCACTCCACACGGTTCAAGATCTGCGAACCGTGTCTGCCATCATCCGTTCTCTTTGAAGAGATCCAAGCTTCCTGGGAACGCCGAGCTTCCTTCACCGAGAGAGGAGACCGGCCAGGCTCCCGTCAAGTTCGTTCGACCCTCGACCCCAGATCGATCCCGTCAACCGACCCGGACTGGACGACCCGACCACCGACAACCCCAACCCGAAACCCCAAGATCTGTGACCCTTTATCCTCGAATCCTATTTTTATAACATAACAACTTGTTGCATGTTTAATTGTCATATCGCATGCATATCGGTTTGGGGCCTTATGCGATTCACCTAATAATTAAATATGGGGCCCATATGCGGGCAAATCTAGCCTTATATTGGCCTCATGTAAACATGTGTAGCGAACGGTATCTTATCTTGCCTGGTTATAACAACATTTAATTTGGGTTCTAAATAACTTGAACCACCTAACTAATTGAATATTGACCTAATTGTGTCATACATCATACGCATCATGCTCTTGCGGTCTTACGTTTATTAAATATTGCATCCGGTGCTTCTAGTGATTTGGTTCTTCGCGGATAAGGCCGTTGAGTTGATGTGAGCTTGACAATGTTATCGAGCGAGCATTCCCCTTTCTACCTATCTTACTTTTATAGTATTTACTTCCTCCTGTTGATCTATTGCTATCTGTGCGATGCTTTAGTTTCCGTACATGATATACCGTGCTATATTGCCTTGGACACATCCTATTACATTGTTTGGTAGATAGTTGGACTTTGCTCAAGTGCTGTGTGTGTTGTCAAATGCCACGATTGTTGATGTATTGCCGCATGTTGATGTTGGAGATGATTCTAGTTTTACTTATCGTCACTTTACTGTTTAACAACTAAAATTGAATTGGGTGATAGATAATATTTGGTTTGTACTTGATACTGCCTTGATTTTTATCCACATCCGGAGGTATATGCTTGATTCATTCTTATTTCTTGGGGCCACAAACTAGTTTGAGGTTTTATTTACGATTATGCCATGCTTTTTGCTTTATTTACGATTGTGCGGTCTTGCGACTTTGTTAGGATCGGACACGATTCATGATGTCGACAAGCCCGTTTGGGGTTCTGATTACTAATATTTCTGATTGTTTGAAAGCCTCGTGGGTTTTGATTTGGTTTTTCCGAGGTTGATCGGTGTGTTGCTATTGGTGCACCCGGCCGGTAAAACTTTGATATGGACGACTTGGAGCACAATATCTCGATCATAGACAAGCATAACTAAAGTTTCTTGTTATAAATTTGACTTATAATGATTAGTAATCAGCTTCACTATAATGGAATGGCTAATTAATACCCACAATTGCTTGTTTGGTTGTCGCCGTGACAATTGTATCGACTAGTAAGTATTGAATAAAAGTACCAACAACCTGCTGGGTTTTGGGATTATATCATGCTATCTATTTGATTAGTAATTGTTGCAACTATCACGGAATGGTTAACTAAAAGTGCCCATTTACTTTATCGGGCGATTATCTAAAACTAGTAAAGTGAATAAATAAAATTGCCAACCGTGTGAGTTCTCGGTGGACTTCCTCGTTTGGTCTCGGGAAACACCGTGATGGGTTTGTTTGGTGGTAGTTGGATCCGGTTAGGTCACTCTTATCCATCAAGTCTCTATAGGAGGTTTAGTGCCACCATACCTATGTAGGCGAGGACTCTTTGTTTTTCGCTTTGCCCTTTGTTTTGTCAAGCGGTTTTGAGATCGACGCCGTTAGCGAGGTTACCCTTCCGCTTGGCGCCATTGGTTATTCTTTTGCATCTTGTCCGTAGCTCTATCATTCTCAAGGTGATTTGGATCTTTGTATATTATAGGGTGGCTGATTATGGACGCCATTGGTTATTCTTCAGGGCTCTTAGCCCCATTTGCATCTTGTCCGTAGTCGGACGCTGAATCGTTTTACAGGTGATTTGGATCTTTGTATCGTTTATCTGTATTCCGGACTCTTTGAGTCGCTGCTGTATATATCTGTTCTGTGGGTCCCATCGAGGACTGTTGTGTAATGTTATTACTTCGTTTTCCACCCGCACGAAAGTGCCTGGTGGGCACCTTTGAATCGTTTCTATGCGGGTTTGGCGGGAAGCGCTAAAATTTGCATAGGTCCGATTCTGAGGGTGTTACAGGTCATTACTGATACCACACAGAGTTTGAGCCTTGTATGTGAGATCTCTAGACCTAACGTAAAAAAAAAATCTCTAAACCTGCTTGCCCTCCTTAGCACTTTCCTCCATTTTCCATCATCATGAGAATTCCTCCACGAAATACGGAGAAATAATCAATGCTCTATAGGAAAATCTTCGCTGGAAATTTTCTGAGAAGGAAAAGTTGAGTGTGAAACAAATAACAAATTTATGCGGACATTTTCTAATGACGAAAAGTACTAAATGCCTAGAAATATTCCTTATATGATCACCTGTTGTTTGAAATTTCACGGGGGTGAGGGGCACCACGACACTGGGGCGGAGGAATTCCTCCGCGAGATATTTTGTAATTGGGTCAATAAGTCTTCTAGCTTTATTCTTGAAAATCTTGTAAACGATGTAACTATGGTTGTTAATCAATAAAGCATCGTAGCAGGATGGAGTCCGGCTATTTCCCTCAAGACAAAAAGGAATTCCTCAACGAGATATCTTCACGGAGAAAGAATCCTCTACAAAAATCTTTATCACAAAATCTTAGCTGTAAATTTTCTAAGAAGAAAAAGTTGAGTGTGAAACAAAAAAAAATGAGTGGACATTTTCTAATAAGGAGGAAAAGTACCACTAGATGCATAGTAATATTCCTTATGATCACCTGTTGTTTAAAATTTTCTTGCTGAATGTATGAATCTTCTCTACCTAGTTTTTTAAATTCTGAAGAGTTGCGCCCCTTAAATGTAGAGAAATCATCAACCAGCGCGGCAGCGGCACACACGTTGTCTCGCCCCTGCATTTACTTTGTAGCTCGACATATGGAGTGGAAACATCCATGGTACACGGGAGCGACGGGCACCATGACACTGCTGCGCCATGGATGATGGATCCACAATAGGTCAAGGGTGTACATCAAAATTTTCTGCAAAAATATATACTCCAAGTATATAATATACAGTGGACATATGTAATCAATTGTGGTATTTTTGTCCTATATACACTACATTTTCTAATCCAAATAAAGCTTGAATCTAGAATTAGCAAATAGTAGGCCCAGACAACTAACCCATTTTTGACGTTTATTGGTTGAAATTTATACACTCAAAATTTAATTCCTGGATCCGTCATGGATTGATATACTCGTACTAGAACTGCATCTACGATCATGGACGAGCACCACAACGGGGATCTGTGGACAATTAGAAACATGGACAAAGATCCAGAGAAATTAATGGAGTTGCCAGATCAACAGCTTCTCCCGTACAAAACCACCAGCGCGACGACTAGCCACAACCACGTACACATCGGACCTCGATAGATTATTTCACCAGCAGCGGCAGCACGAACTAGACTCATCTAGTACTACTAGTACAAACATCTCTGTTTCGCGGCACACGCAGATCACGAGACACGTACGAGTACGACCCCGCACGTTATTGCGACCACAGCCCGGTCACCAACCACACACGATGACACGAAGAGGCCGGTGCACGGTGTCCTCCCTCGGGCGGCCGGCGGCTCTCACGCGGAGGCGGCGCCGTCGTCGGCGGAGCAGCGGTCCACGACGGCCTCCAGCTTGTACGGCGCGGCGTCGGTGGCGAGCCACTGCTCGACGGTGAAGAGCTGCTGCGCGCAGCCCCTGTGCGGGCCCGTGACGGTGACCTCGACGTAGTTGCAGTACCAGCCGTGGTGGTCCCCGGAGCCGTCGGAGACGAGCCTCATCCGGCAGGGCGCGGACGCCATGCAGGGCGCGCGGCCGCTGAAGATGTCGAGGTTGCCGCGCTCGAAGTAGGAGTGGCCCTCGTACATGAGCCCGCCCCACGACGGCAGGTCCTTGAACTGCAGGCCGCTGTTGTCGGCCGCCGTCAGCTCCAGCGTGATGTTGGCGTCCGTCCCGGCCTTCCAGATCGACCCCGTGCGCACGTACACCGTGTACACGCACTCGTTGCTGTCGCCGCCCACCGAGCCGGCGGCGCCCCTGGTCAGCTGCGGATCGGAGCCGCAAGGTAACGATGAGTGCTCACCTATATATATACGACTTGAAGGGCGAGGTAATCATGTCGAGAGAAAAGGGCGAGTGCTCACCTTGATCGGTGTCTGGAGGCCGCGGCCATGCGCGAGCGCGCAGGCGGAGGCCGCGACGGCGAAGGCGAGGAGGAGAGCGGCGCCGAGCCGAGCCATGGACGACGGATCTGAGCGCGATCGAGCTGGTTCGTGAGCTGCGGAGATAATTGGGGAATGGGGAGTGGATCGTATAAAAAGGAAGTGCTTGATGAGGCCGCGTGGGGCCTCGGCTGTCGGTCACCGTGGCGTCGATCCGATCCGATCCGGAAGATTTAATTAAATCGCGGAACTATGATTCAACGGGGCCGTCGTGCTGACAGGGCCACGACACCAGCTCTGCAATCGCTCATACGGACATGTGGCACTGAGTGGTTTACACTATGTTCATACTGTTTCAATGCCATAGAAAACACATAAGAGCAAGTTTAATAAAAGAGCTCGTTGTTGGCTATATAGACATGACATGTCATCTAAAGTCATCATAAAAGCCTACTAGTACAATAGGCTGGCTATTAGTCTGGCTATTAATAGGCTTTAATTAGAATTTAATTATTCTAAGTATGCATGCTATTGGGTTAGAGCAGGTACAATAGGTCCTAATCAGCTGGCTGTAAGCAAATCTACGTAAGCAAAATCTTAGGTGGAGGAAAGAGAAAGGAAGAGAGAGATTAGAGCGAGCGCTTCGCTAGTCGCCGGCGGTAGCACAAGAAAAGAGAGACTGCAGCCCATAAGCAGTCTTGCATGCATTAAATATCAACCGTATGAGTCTTACATGCAAGTCTAACAAAGCAAAACTTAAATATTTTAGTATTCACTAAAGCCAGCCCAACAGTCAATCTATTGTACAAGTACTTATTAGTGATGACTTTATGTGACATGGCTTGAGTATACGGCCGACGGTTGGCTTTGTTATTGTTCTTGCTCTTAAGACTACATGCAGTGCTCTTTTGCCTCAAACTCTGTGCTGTAGCCGGCGACACAGCAAGAGCCGGCTCCCCTCTCTCTCATCTATTCTCTCCCTTCCACATTGGATTTTCATGCATTGAAAACTGTTATAGCCAGCTGACTAAGTATTGTTGTACTTGCTCTAAACTAGAGGCTGGAGAGTAGGAGCACCTGGAATTCAGAAGAAAAGGTCGTTTTCTTTTCCTGACGTGAACCAATGAACATATGCAGAGGGGATCCAAGAAGACACGGCCTGGTAAACGGAGGCGCTTGGGGTAGACGGGATCTGTCCATCTCCATCGGTTGCTCTCATGTTGGTCATGTTACGCCACGTGCCGACATCACTAGACCCCAGCTCGCTCTCATCTTCATTGTCCGGCTAAACGTCCTCAACCCCTCTGCTACTGGATCCAAAAAAGGAATCAATGACCGAAATAACCTCTCTTCCTTCCCTTAATTATTGGGCTTCTATGATTTAGCAAAAAAATCCATGGAAATTTGTAATACTATGGGCAAAGACTTGCCAGACACCTTAAGTTCCCAGTAGATTCTGGAAAAATATCCAGTCTATCACAAGGCCCTAGAAATTCAATCCAAACAGGACTTCGCTGGGAAACATTTAACAGGGACAGCTTATCAAACCAATCCGTGCATGTGTGAGAACTACAGATACAATAGCCAAAACGATGATAATTTGGAGACTAGATGAAGCAGTTACAAGGTAAAGAGAACTTCAAAATTTGCCCCAGTGAGCCGTCTCGCTACAACATTGCCGTTCCAGGCGACACTAACGAGTAATCAGTCAAACTGTTGCCGCAGAGCCATCTCAGTTTCGCTCTTCCACGAAGCATGCGACGACTGCCCTCTCATCCTCTTCACCTTCTCCTTGTCTTTGACAGCAGAAGCCTTCTTCTTCTCGGGCTCCTTCGTCTGCATGGGTTTATCATTGCAGACAGGGCATACCATACCTTGCTGGTGCGAATATGTCTTTGGTATACCACATTGGAGGCACATTCTACATTTCGAAAAGGAAAAATAAACATTGCTGTTAAGAAGCCCTAGAGGACAAAACCAGGACTAAAGATAGCATATATATGCTCGGTATGCTTTTGGTTGGTTATTTCGTACTAGTTGTTTGGTGAATGAAAGTGAGCATTCGTTACCTTAGAAGCTCGGCAGCATCTTCTGGTCCAGGATTTGCGGCGCCGATTTTCCTCTTTCCCTCGACAGAACCTGGAGGATTAGCACTACTTTTCATGTCACTGCTAACTCGTTCATGATCGGCAACCAACTGTGGTTTCGCCGACACAACCACACCTGAAAATAGTTTACTAGTCAGATTAGTCGGGGGAAAACAATAATCTGAAATAGAATATACATGCCATGAGCACAACTAGGAATATTATATCAGATTAATTACAGCACATATGATAAGATCTGCTTTACCATCTATCTCATATTCAAGAATAGTAACAAGCTATGAAAATTTGCAAAACAGTCATAATGCATGTCCTATTAAGAAGGGGGAAATTATAGCCGTTTGAAGCATTCAGCAGAACCTTGAGAAATGGCACCATTCTTCATGTCACTGCTAACTCGCTCACGAATGGCAACCAACTGTGGTTTCGCCGCCACAACCGCACCTGAACATAGTTTTTAATCAGATTAGGCAGAGGCCAACATGAACTTGAAATGCAATCATTGGCATGAATATAAATAGGAATATTATCAGAAGCCAGCACACATTATAAGAGCCTCTCTGCCATGTACCTCAATTTCAAACAAGTTATAAAATTTTGCAATTCAGTCATAGTGCAGAAGATATTCAAAATGACCAATTATACCCATTTGATAAGCATGGACAGATAATGACCAGGGTTTATCGGCCTATTCCATAAAATATTTATACAAATATTTCCATGCGAATCCCCACTGTAAGAAGCTAGATACCCAGATCTATAATCCTTCACTCTTTCTGATTGGTCTAACAATGAACTGAAGTAGCCCCAGTACATATATAGTGCACAAGTACTTCCTCTGTTCCAAATTATAAGATGTTTTGGTAGGCTAAAATAGCCTACAAAAAGGTCTTATAATTTGGGACAGAGGTAGTAGCATATAACAATAATGTAATAGCAACCCTCATCCAGTACATCGACCCAATAGGCCCAAATATGTTGACCACAGATTTAAAGAAAAAACATCACATCTCTTCATTTGAATAAGAGTATTGCATCTGTTTTTTCTATCCTAAATATGCCAGCTATGCAATCATCTCGGCTTCATAATAATTGAACGTTGCGCATAGCAAATTAACAATCAAGCATCATACCATGTAAAATAACAAAAGAAAACAACACAAATTCCTCTAATTCTACTCAGTTATCACAACAAAAAGACTGGACAGGCAAAGTTCATACGACTAGGCACCTTAAACATGTATAAGCACAACTACAGTGACTACTTTTACAGTAGAGCACCAACAAGAGCATTGTAAGTTACTCAAGAGTCAAATTGAACAACCATAGGCTCTAGGACCTAACCCTGTAGCAAGGAAATTCTATGATCCAATATCTTGAGAGCACTAAGGAAGCAAGAACAACAAAAACTTCACACGTATTGCCAGATTTGGACAATCGATTCTCGTTACATAACAAAAAAAATGAGCAAGAAACCATGCATTACTTACTAGTTACTACCATACGAATCATTTGATTTTGCGTAGAACACAGAAATTATGAACTAAACAATTATCCAAGTATGAAAGCCTGCGGTCGAATAAGTACGGAGTACAAGTTTAAAAGTCTCACCGGGAGGTGGCTGCTTTATCCCCTGCCGGGAGCGGCGATCGAGCACGCCGAGCGCCTCCCGCACCTCCTCGGGCTCGGCCACTCTGCGGTTCAGGAAGTCCGGGGGGCCAGATATCTCGGCGAAGACATCCAGCGCGGAAGGCAGCGAGGAGTCCCCATCGCCGGGGCTAGGGTTTACGCGGCGGCGGAGCTCCGCGGCCGGCTTCGGAGGACCAGACGCCTTGTCGCCGTCCGATCCGTCCTCTTCTGCTGATGAGCCACCGGAGTCGCTCAGGTCCGCCGCGGCGCCGGCGGCGGGCTCATCGTCCTCGGCGGAGGAGTAGCCTCCTAGAAGCGCCAAGCTCATCTCCGTGTCCGTTGTTCCTGGGCTTTCCTGGGTCGCTCCGCTAGCGGCAGATCCTAGTATTCCGCGGAGCCGATTTGTTCAGTACCGCAGGTCCGCAGCCCACTACTGTACAATTTTTTTTTTTTGAGACAACCCCACTACCGTAGAATACTCGTCATGACCCGCAAAAACCCAGTGGCCCAGACTCACGAGTTATTCTATTGTGGCCCATTTGATTTTTGGGCTTGACGCGGGGTAGCGGCAAATGCATATGCCCAATGCGGAAACCCTATTCTGCGTGAAAATGCTATTCTGTGCTCAACACGTGCGGAACTTTTTCGCGTGTTGGACGGGCCATTAGTTATCGTGTGTTTAATTTTTGAATTTTCTGAAGGGTTTTCCAGTTGGTTTTCGGTCTTTCTCCCTGTTTCTTTTTTGGTTCAGTATTTCTGTATTTTAGATGGTTTTCTTTTATATTTTCTATTTTCATTTCCTTTTTCTTATAACTGAACATTTTAATATTCTAAATAATTATTAAATACTAAAGAATTTTCAAAAATAAACAATTTTTATATTTAAATATTTCTTGTATTTGAACAATTTTACATTTTGAAAAACTTTTGAATTTGAAATTTTTTGAATATACCATTTTCATATTTTAACTTTTAAAAATTCTAACATTTTTATTACTATGAAAAATGAACATTACTTCTTACTAGACCGCATACGTGCATTATAAACGCTTGGGTCGGGCAAAAAATAGCACCCCCTACTCTCTTGGCATTATAAACGCTCGCGTCGGGCAAAAAATAGCACCTCCTATTCTCGCAAGGTTGCAGGATGAAACACACCGCGTCGGGTGCGAGCTGGGCGCGACCCACTGGCACGGTTTTCCTTTATGATTTCTAATTTTGGGTCTGATTTCTAATTTTGGGTCTGATTTCTAGTTTTTTCTATTTTTCTTCGTTCAGGTTGGACTATTTTTTTACTTTATGTTTCTTTTTTTATGTTTTTCAAATTCAAATTGAATTTGGATATTTTTTCAAATTTGAGCAATCTTGAAATATGGATATTTTTTTAATTCAAACAACCCTCAAATTTGAACCTTTTCAAAATGTAAACAATTTTCAAATTCAAACATTTTCAAGTTTTGAATAGATTTTTTTTAGATCATAAAAAAAATTCAAAGTACAAAAAGAAAAACAGTAGCATACCAAGCATTAGACCCCGACCTATCTAGTGGCCCCTTCAAACGGGAGAGAATCCCTCTCACTTAAGGCGGCAAATAGGGGCACCCCAAATGCGGCGTAGGATGCTCGCGTCACACGCATGTTGCCGAATTGAGTCGGTACATATAGCTTCTTTTCCTTTTCCTTTTTTATTTTTGCTTTTTTTATTTATTTCTTTTCTTTCCAATTTATTTTTTATTTTCTTTTTTAGGATTTGATAAAAAATGATTTTTAGAAAAAAAAACATGATTTTGATCTTTTTTTTACATTTGTTAAAAAATTGTTCATGATTTCCGAAAACCATTCATTATTTTTTGAAAATGTACATGCTTTAAAAAATGTCCATGATTTTTTAAAATTAGTTCATAATATTTGAAATATATACATGGTTTTTTAAACAAATGTAGGGTTATTATAAAAAATCATGATTTTTAAAATCGAGTTAATAATTTTGAAAATGATTATGATTTTTAAAAAATCACAATTTTTGAAATGTTATTTCAAAATGTTTAGCTTTAAATTAAAAAAATAAAAAGATACAACATAAAAGTAAAAAAAAGGAATTTTTTAAATAAAAGAACAAACTGCACAAATGGGCTGGCCCATCGCAGCTCCCTGCTTGTAGCTCTTCTCAAGAAACAAAAGTGAGTTGTCAGGATTATGTCCATTTAACTTACATGGCCTATATGTCTAAAAAAAGACTTACGCTTCATATGAGGTTGTTTTACAAATCTAAAACTTCAAAAAAAATCTCTTGAACGAAAAACTGGCGATCCTCTTCGCAGTAGTCTATGTCTCGTCTAGTTTTTTGAAACAAGAATATACTATGTTGGTTTGTTTCAACGATTTTTCTCTCTTTAAAGTTATCAACCGACATACTACTTATTGGCAGGGCCGGCCCTTGAGGGGACCTGCTGGGCAGCCGTCCCGGGCCCAAAAAACAGGGGCCCTCCTAGAAATATGCTATTAGGCAGGCCTAGTGTATATCTAAAACAGATTTTTATTAGGACGGTGGCTTAATTAGGCCATTTTTTTCGATATCGTAGACTCTAAGCCGAGGCCATGGAGGACTAGCGGAGGCCAACCGCTCGACTCCCAGTCCCAGACGGCGTCGGTCGCTTCGCTTCCTCCCAGGCAAACGGAACCAACATCTTATGACTCATATCGCCTCCACTGGATCGGAATATCGGATCAGGATTTGGGAGTGGGAAGCCTCGAGGCCCTCGACGATTGACGCCAGGCGCGAAGGCTAGACCATCGATGAGACGATTGACCGCCTGGCTGTTGGTCCGGTGGTCCTCCCCTGCCCATGTCTGTGTCGGTTACGTCCTAATTCTTAGTTCCTAATTCTAATTAGAATTGTTGTTCTTTGTAGCGAGCGAGATTATGGCACCCGAATTCGGTGCTAAGAAAAGAAAAAGAAGAGAACAAGAGAAGAAATTAATAGAATCATAAAGAGGATCTTTTCATAAATTTTTGAAGAGCAACATGAGTATTTTTATAAATGTCTGCTATGGAGTTTTTGTTGGAGATATGCCCTAGAGGCAATAATAAATGTAGTTATTATTATATCTTTGTGTTTATGATAAATGTTTACATTCATGCTATAATAGTATTAACAAGGAAACCATTAATACTTGTGTGATTTGTAAACTTAATTTGAAGTCCCTAGTATAGCCTCTATACTTCACTAGCTTGTTGGTTGATTAATGATTGTGGTTTCCATATCATGAACATTGAGATGTTATCAACAACAAGATCATATCGTTAGGAGAATGATATGATGGACATACTCCTATAGATAAGCGTAGCATAAAGATCAAGTCATTTCATTAGTTCAAATTGCTATATGCTTTCTGATACATAGTAACCTAATTCCTTCGACCATGAGATCATGCATATCACCTTTACCGGATGGATGCTTTGATGACATCAAACACCACACCGAATCGGGTGGCTATAAAGGTGGCATTAAGTGTTCGGAAAGTATTGGTTGAAACACATGGATCAAGAGTGGGATTTGTCCATCCACATGACGGATAGATATACTGGGCCCTCTCGGTGGAATGTCATCCAATTAGCTTGCAAGCATGTGACTTGGTCACAAGGGATCACATATCACGGAACGAGAAAAGAGTACTTATCAAGAACGAGGTTGAACTAGGTATGCAGAGATACCGACGATCATAACCTCGGGTAAGTAACATATCGTGAGACAAAGGGAAATTGGTATCGTATGTAAGTGGTTCATTCGATCGCAAAGTAATCGAGAAATATGTGGGAGCCATATGAATTTCAGATTCCTCTATTGGTTATTGTTCGGAGAAGTGTCTCGATCATGTCCGCATAATTCACGAACCGTAGGGAGACACACTTAAGGATTCGACGTTGTTTGAGTAGTTATGGTATTATGAGAAAGAGACCAATGTTGTTCGAGTCTCGGATGGGATCCGGATATCACGAGGTGATCCGGAATGGTCCGGAGAATAAGATTCATATAAGGAAAGTCCTGCTTTGAGTTCGGGAATGATTCCGTGTTTTCATCGGGAATGTTCTAGAAGGTTCCGATTGTCCCAAGACCGGGGAAGGGTACATGAATGTGTCATTGCTCATTGAATGATTGCATCATGTACTAAGTGTTCTTGCTGTCCCAAATAAAGGATTAAATTGAATCCTAAAGCATGAAAAGTCAAATGTCCAGCTTGAAAGTCAAACCGCCAAAACAAGAAACTGTGGAAACAAGCAAGAGGAGTTGGAACCAACCTGGAGGAGGAGTTGGACTCCAGTGGCGCCAGCCCTAGGCCGAGTTGGGGAGGGACTCCCTCCCTCCCCTGGCGCGCCAAGGACCCCCCTCCCATATAAGGAGGGGCAGGGCTCCTCCCATAGACACATAACTTTCTACTCTAGATCTCCGGTTTAGAGCCGTTTTGGTTTAGAGCTTCTAATTGCTTTAGCCAGCGGTTTAGAGCCTTCTAATTGGTTTAGAGCCTTCTAATTGGTGTGTCTAATTACTAGACCACTAATAGCCTCTCTCATAAGCTCCACCATACTCGCACCGGCTTAAGGCTCAAGGATCTCCTCTACTTCCTGTACCACTTTGCCGGAATCGCGAGGAGAGTGCTACAACCTCCATTGCCGCTTTGGAACAAGGAGAGGAAGGTCTTCGTCGAGTACCGAACGTGTGACCGATCGGAGCGCTTTATGGCGCTGGAAGGATCGTCTACACGATCTTGAGATCGGGAAGAGTACGACTACATCACCCACGAGAATCCGCCTCGTTAAACGCTTTGGAATCTTCGAGGGTAAGTTATACCATCGACTCGTTGCTACAATCTAGTAGATAGATCTTGGCTTGTTTGTTTGTATGATAGAAAATTTTTGTTTTCCATGCTACGAACCCCTAAAGGGTATCGAGCCGTGTCTATATGTAGATCACAGACGAGTAGAACACAATGGTCATTGTGGGCGTTGATGCTTTTATTGTAGATTGCTTTTTGTGTACTTTGCATCTTGCGGTATGTTGGGATGAAGGCCGCTAACCTTACATGACATCGTTCATGAGACTTGCTCCACGCTTGACATGTAACTTGTATTGCATAAGTGGCTTTATGGGTGCATGTTTCTCCTAGCATAGTTAAGATCCAATTTACAACGGTGATCCACAATGCTAGTATCAATGTTGTGGTTCTTGTTCGTAAGTTAGAACGACACTTATTGAAAGCCCCAAACCACGTAAAATATGCAAAGAAAGTAGAAGCGTCTAACTTTGTTTTGCGGGTGTGCAAATGATGTGATATGGCCATGATTGTGATTATATTTGATGTATGCAATGTTCCTTATTGTAAGTCGACAACCGCGAGAGCCATATGGTTGTCTTTAATTTATGTTAAGACCCGGTTCTATTCAAAGTAGTTGTAATAGTTGAAGCGCCGTGGACGACAACCATGGAGAAGCATCATTGACCTTGATGCAATGCCGGTGATGATGGAGATCATGTTCGTGCTTGAAGATGGAGATCGGAGGCACGAAGAAGAAAGGCCATATCATATCACATATATATTGAATTGCATGTGATGTTTATCCTTTATGCATCTTGTATTGCTTAGTAGATGGTAGCATTATAAGATGATCCCTCATGCACATCAATTTCAAATCATAAAGTGTTCACCCTTAGTTAGCACCGTTGCTAAAGCTTGTTGTTTCAAGCACCACGTGATGATCGGGTGTGATAGATTACGCAAGTGTATACAACGTGAGCAAGCCAGATTTGCTCATGCGAAACTAAGGTTTGATCTTGACGAGCCTAGCATGTACGTACATGGTCTCGAACACGGATTACCGAAAGGTAAAGCATGAATCGTATAGTAGATATGATGAACATGATGATTGTTCGCCATTGAAACTATATCAACTCTCGTGATGATCGGTGTTGATGTAGTGGATTTGGTTCGTGATCACTAAAACAATGTGAGGGATATTGTTTTGAGTGGGAGTTCACCTAGTTTAATTTCATTAATTAATTTGAACTCAATTTGTCATAAACTTAGTCTAAACTATTGCAAATATGTTGTAGATCAATGGCAGCCCCTACCATCAATTTTAATGCGTTCCTAGAGAAAGAAAAGTTGAAAACAATGGAAGCAACTTCATGGATTGATTCCGCAATTTGAGGATTGTCCTCACGGTGGTAATTTGACCTATGTGTTGGATGCACCATTGGGTGACCCACTGCGGTGATGCTTCCGATGAAGTAAAGAATGTTTACCTCGGAAGAATCAAGACTCCATAGTTCAATGTGCTATCTTGTATGGTTTAGAATCGGAGCTTGAAAAGGTTTGAAGAGTCGGACCCATATGATATTGTCGAGGATCTCAAATTGATTTTTGAGACTCATGCGGCAATTGAAAGCTATGAGGCTTCGAAAAGTTCTTTAACCGCAAGATGGAAGAGGGCAGCTCACGTGGTGAGCATGTGCTTAAGATGTCCGGGCACGCAAACAAACTTCAAAGCTTGGGTATAGTGATTCCTAATGCTTTGGGGATTTACCGTGTCCTCCAATCACTACCACCAAGTTACAAGAACTTTGTGATGAACTACAACATGCGTAACATGAACAAGACGTTGCCGAACTCTTTGCCATGTTGAAATCTGCAAGTGGAGATCAAGAAAGAGCACCAAGTGTTGTTGGTCAATAAGACCACCAAATTCAAGAAAGGCAAGTCTAAGCAAAAGGGACACTTCAAGAAGGGTGGTAAGAAAGCTACCACGCCGAAGAAGACCAGGCTGGACCTAAGCCCTAAACCGAGTGCTTTTACCGCAAGGGAGAAGGTCACCGAAGCGGAATTGCCCAAAGTACTTGGCGGATCTCAAGAACGGCAACATCAAGAAGAAAGGTATATCCGATATACATGTTATTGATGTGTATCTCACTAGTACTCGTAGTAGTGCACAGGTATTTGATCTTGCTGTTGCTCATATTTGTAACTCGAAACAGGTGCTGCAGAATAAACGGAAGCTAGCGAAGAACGAGGTGACGATGCGCGTGGGAAACGGATCAAAGGTTGATGTGATCGCGGTTCATCTACCATCGGGATTAGTTTTATACTTAAATAATTGTTATTTGGTGCATGCGTTGAGCATGAACATTATATCCGGATCTTGTTTATTGCGAGACGGTTACTTGTTTAAACTGAGAATAATGGTTGTTCTATTTATATGAGTAATATGTTTTATGCACATGCACCTTTGATAGATGGTCTATTCTTATTGAATCTCGATAGTGGAAATACACATATCAACAACATTGAGGCTAAACGTTTGAAATCAGCGATAATTCGACCTATATGTGGCATCGCTGCCTTGGTCACATCGGAGTGAAACGTATGAAGAAACTCCATTCCGATGGACTTCTTGAATCACTTGATTTTGAATCACTTGAAAGATGCGAAGCATGTCCGATGGGAAAATGACTAAGACTCCATTTTCGGTATGATGGAGCGAGCTACGGACTTATAGGAAATCATACATACCGATGTGTGTGGTCCAATGAGTGTAGCATCGCGCGGTGGTTATCGTTATGTTCTTACCTTCACGGATGACTTGAGTAGATATGGATATATCTATTTCATGAAACATAAGTCCGAAACTTTCGAGAAGTTTAAGGAGTTTCAAAGTGAGGTAGAGAATCAACGTAACAAGAAGATTAAATTTCTACGTTCTGATCGTGGAGGTGAATATCTAAGTTACGAGTTTGGCGAGCATTTAAAGAAGTGCGGAATACTTTCACAATTGACACCGCCAGGAACACCACAACAGTAATGGTGTGTCCGAACGTCGTAATCGAACTCTCTTAGATATGGTTCGTTCTATGATGTCACTTACGATTTACCGCTATCATTTTGGGGTTATGCATTAGAAACAAGCATTCACTTTAAATAGGGCACCGTCTAAATCCGCTGAAACGACACCGTATGAATTATGGTTTGGGAAGAAACCTAAATTGTCGCTCCTTAAAGTTTGGGGATCTGAAGCCTATGTAAAGAAGTTCTGACGGACAAGCTTGAACCCAAAGCGGAAAAATGCGTCTTCATAGGATACCCGAAGGAAACTATTGGGTATACCTTCTATCATAGATCCAAGGCAAAACATTCGTTGTTAAGAATGGATCCTTTCTAGAGAAGGAATTTCTCTCGAAAGAAGTGACTGAAGGAAAGTAGAACTCGACGAGGTTGTTGAACCTTCTCTCGAATTGCAGTAGCGCAAAGACCGAAGAAGTTCCTGGTGCCTGCACCAATAAGGAGGAAGCTAATGATGATGATCATGAAACTTGGTTGAAGTTACAGAGCCTCGGAGGTCAACGAGAACTCGTACCACCCATATTGGTATGATTCCGTTATGAATGTCATGGTGGTGGACAACACCGATGACCCCGAGACATATGAGGAAGCGATGATGAGCCCAGATTCCAATAAATGGCAAGAAGCCATGAAATCCGAGATTGGATCCATGTACGAAAACCAAGTATGGACTTTGGTGGACTTACCGGATGGCCTAAGGTCGTCGAGAACAAATGGATTTTCAAAAGAAAACAGATGTTGATGGTAATGTTATCGTTTATAAAGCTCGACTTGTCGCAAAAGGGTTTCGACAAATTCAAGGAGTTGACTACGATGAGACTTTCTCACCAATGAGAAGCTAAAGTCTGTGAGGATTATGTTAGCAATCGCGCATATTATGATTATGAGATATGGCGGATGGATGTCAAAAAGATTCCTCAATGGAGACATTGATGAAGAGTTGTATATGATGCAACCCAAAAGTTTTGTCGATCCTATAGATGCTAACAAGGTATGCAAACTTCAACGGTCCATCTATGGATTGAAGCAAGCATCCCGGTTGGAATCAACGCTTTGATAAGGTAATCAAAGTTTTGGTTTTATACAAACTTATGGAGAAGCTTGTATTTACAAGAAAGTGAGTGGGAGCTCAGAGCATTCTTAATATCGTATGTGGATGACATATTATTGATTGGGAATGATGTAGACCTTCTTAATAGTGTCAAGGAATATTTGAATAATAGTTTTTCAATGAAGGATCTTGGCGAAGCAGCTTACATATTAGGCATAAAGATTTATAGAGATAGATCGAACGCCAAATATCATTGTCACAGTACATATTTGGACAAAGTTCTAAAGAGATTTGGAATGGAAGAAAGCAAGAAAGGGTTCTTGCCCATGTTGCTAATAACCTTGAGTAAAACTCAAAGTCCGACATCGCGTAAGATAGAGAAAGGATGAGTAAGACTCTATGCCTCACCATATGATCTCTAATGTATGCCATGCTATGTACTAGACCCGACATTGCATATGCCGTTAGTTTAACTAGCAGATATCAAAGTGATCCAGAGTGGATCATTGACATGATCAAAAACATCCTTAAGTACTTGAGAAGAACTAAGGATATGGTTCTTTCTTATGGAGGTGATGAACAACTCGTTGTTAATGGTTACACCGATGCTAGTTGGAACACCGATCCGATGATTCTAAATCACAATCCGGATACGTATTTATTTTGAATGGTGCAAAGCTTAGTGGAGGAGTGCAAAGCAAAGCGTTGTGGCGAGATCTTCAACCGAATCGGAATACATGGTGCCGGAGGCTTCACAAGAAGCGATATGGATGAAAGAGTTCATTACGAGTGGGTGTGGTTCCAAGTGCTACTGGACCCAATGTCTATCTATCGTGATAACATGGGCGCCATAGCCAATGCGCAAGAACCAAGGTCACACAAGAAGTCAAGCATATCAAGCTGCGTTTTCACGCTATTCGAGAACATATCCGGGATGGGGATATAAAGATTTGCAAAGTACACAGATCTGAATGTGGCGGATCCGTTGACTAAACCTCTCCCGAGGGCAAACATGACCAACACCAAACTGCCATGGGTGTTCGGTATATTACCATGTAATCTAGATTAGATGACTCTAGTGCAAGTGGGAGATCTGGAGATATGCCCTAGAGGCAATAATAAATGTAGTTATTATTATATCTTTGTGTTTATGATAAATGTTTACATTCATGCTATAATAGTATTAACAAGGAAACCATTAATACTTGTGTGATTTGTAAACTTAATTTGAAGTCCCTAGTATAGCCTCTATACTTCACTAGCTTGTTGGTTGATTAATGATTGTGGTTTCCATATCATGAACATTGAGATGTTATCAACAACAAGATCATATCGTTAGGAGAATGATATGATGGACATACTCCTATAGATAAGCGTAGCATAAAGATCAAGTCATTTCATTAGTTCAAATTGCTATATGCTTTCTGATACATAGTAACCTAATTCCTTCGACCATGAGATCATGCATATCACCTTTACCGGATGGATGCTTTGATGACATCAAACACCACACCGTGAATCGGGTGGCTATAAAGGTGGCATTAAGTGTTCGGAAAGTATTGGTTGAAACACATGGATCAAGAGGGATTTGTCCATCCACATGACGGATAGATATACTGGGCCCTCTCGTGGAATGTCATCCAATTAGCTTGCAAGCATGTGACTTGGTCACAAGGGATCACATATCACGGGAACGAGAAAAGAGTACTTATCAGTAACGAGGTTGAACTAGGTATGCAGAGATACCGACGATCATAACCTCGGGTAAGTAACATATCGTGAGACAAAGGGAAATTGGTATCGTATGTAAGTGGTTCATTCGATCGCAAAGTAATCATAGAAATATGTGGGAGCCATATGAATTTCCAGATTCCTCTATTGGTTATTGTTCGGAGAAGTGTCTCGATCATGTCCGCATAATTCACGAACCGTAGGGAGACACACTTAAGGATTCGACGTTGTTTGAGTAGTTATGGTATTATGAGAAAGAGACCGAATGTTGTTCGGAGTCTCGGATGGGATCCGGGATATCACGAGGTGATCCGGAATGGTCCGGAGAATAAGATTCATATAAGGAAAGTCCCGTTTGAGTTCGGGAATGATTTCGGTTTTTCATCGGGAATGTTCTAGAAGGTTCCGGATTGTCCCAAGACTCGGGGAAGGGTACATGAATGTGTCATTGCTCATTGAATGATTGCATCATGTACTAAGTGTTCTTGCTGTCCCAAATAAAGAATTAAATTGAATCCTAAAACAGAAAAGTCAAATGTCCATTTGAAAGTCAAACCGCCAAAACAAGAAACTGGGAAACAAGCAAGAGGAGTTGGAACCAACCCGGAGGAGGAGTTGGACTCCTCCAGCCGGCGCCAGCCCTAGGCCGAGTTGGGAGGACTCCTCCCTCCCTGGCGCCAAGGACCCCTCCCATATAAGGAGGGGCTCCTCCATAGACACATAACTTTCTACTCTAGATCTCCGGTTTAGAGCCGTTTTGGTTTAGAGCTTCTAATTGCTTTAGCCAGGTTTAGAGCCTTCTAATTGGTTTAGAGCCTTCTAATTGGTGTGTCTAATTACTAGACCACTAATAGCCTCTCTCATAAGCTCCACCATACTGCAAGGCTTAAGAAGCCTGCGGATCTCCCTCTACTTCCAGTACCACGCCGTTGTCTTGCGAATCGCGAGGAGAGTGCTACAACCTCACTCACTGGAACAAGGAGAGGAAGGTCTTCGTCACCGAGCGTGTGACGCGACGATTGGAGCGCCACGAACGTGTGGCGCGAAGGATCGTCTACACGATCTTGAGATCGGGAAGAGTACGACTACCTCACCCACGAGAATCCGCTCTCGTTAAACGCTTTGGAATCTTCGAGGGTAAGTTATACCATCGACTCGTTGCTACAATCTAGTAGATAGATCTTGGCTTGTTTGTTTGTATGCGATAGAAAATTTTTGTTTTCCATGCTACGAACCCCTACAGTTTTTTGAGTTTATCGAAGAAGCGGATCGTTATCGTAATATTTTGATCGCTTATCAGATCTTATTTATTATACTCGTGATTGTTGTATCAGCTGAAAAAAGCTTTTCAAAGTTGAAATTATTGAAGAATTATTTGAGATCTACAATGTCTCATGAGAGGTTAAATAGTTTGGAGACTCTATGCATTGAGAAGAAGTTAGTGGACGAGATTTATATTGATTCCATCGTCACGGACTTTGCTTTTAGAAATTTTTGGAAGAAATCTTAAGGTATCATGTAAATGTTGTTATTTTTATATGAATATTATAGTTAGAAATATAATTAAACTATTTATTTTTCATCATCTCATATATGAATAAAAATTATAATAAGAGGCCCAAAATTTTACTTTCGCACCGGAACCCGAAAATCTCAAGACCAGCCCTGCTTATTGGATAATAGTCTGCTACCACGCAGGATAGCTGCCCCCTTATGTCCGTCATTCGATTATCATCCTTGAGATATGTGCCAAACCTTCTTAGCTCTTGCACCATGTAATGACGTATAATTTACATCCTTGTAATCCTTGTAATACGCTGACATTATATCAGCAAGAGGAACAAAGTGAACAAACAATTTCCTGGTCTGACGTATTTTTCTCCATTGGTGTTTAATGTTTGATTGTATACATGTCCCGTGCAATTCCCCAATAACCATGCCCTGTCCTATATGTAAAGTCAAATGTAAAGTCAAATCTGGTCAAAACCGCAGCTAATTTTTTTAAAAATAATATAAAATATTTAATCAAGATTATAAATAATACACAAAATTAGAAATTTTCAAAGATAACGCATCTTCGATACTTGAACTATCGATAAGTACTAGTTGGTAGTTGAATTATTAACTAGTATCGACTAGTACTAGTTAGTAGTTCAACTACCGATAAACACTTGACAAAACTCTTATCATGGGCCACTCTATGCTGACTTGGATCTAGTCCTGAAGCCTTCGTCAACACCAAGCTAACAATAAAAAACAGTATGCAACTTCTTCAGGAGTTTCCAGCTAGAAAAAATAAAGGCGACGAACTCAGTTCTTAATCTTAATGTGATTATGTCACACTCTCTTGCATTTGTTGTGTAAACTTTGCAATTACTGCTCGTGTGAGTAACAATGGCCACACCGACCTTTTCCATCGGCATGCTACTAATCGATGGGATGAGAGTAGACGTGTGCACTGCCTGTCTATCGTGAAATCAAGATTATACATAGTACATAGGACTTGATTCGAAAATCATGTACTACTATCATTTTCTTTTATTATTTCCACTCTCCAAGACATTGAATAACTTGTGTATGGTTACATGGATAACATAAATGCAAGCCATAAGAATTCAACAATATGGGTAGAGGAATTTCCTTTGGGCAACGGTACACATTACAGAAAAAGGTCTTAGATGGAAACGTGTGCTTTGAGACAAATATACAAAATAGAATGTGAAGGAGTAAAGGAAAATGTAAGAAATGTGAAAAAGGTGTCATTTTCTAGATAGGCAAACTTACAGAAATATACCTTCGTGTAGAATTTGAGAAAAGTTTTGGTCACTGTGATGGATGCTCCAATGTGCATGCATGTATATAATGCATTCGTGAATAAAAAAATATCTAGAGGCCCATACATGTTCATTCTCTTGGAATGTTGTTCATACTCATAGTGATGAAGAGGGGGCCGATCCATCCAATCGATCTAAATGGTCCGTTTCTGTCCGTTTGGGTGGTCAAACCGCGATCGATATGGGTAGGGGTCTGGTCTGTCCGGTCAGCCGTGCCTAGCGGCGCGATCCATTATTTCGCGTTTGGCCAGCTTGCTAGGGCTGGCCAAGTGATACGTTCAAAACGTATCTACTTTCTCGAACACTTTGCTATTGTTTCTTCTCTAAACTTATGTGATTTGGATACAACTAACACGGACTGACGCTGTTTTTAGCAGAATTATCTTGGTGTCTTGTTTTTATGCAGAAAATAAACTATTAGAAAAAATCCCGAAAAATATGCCAAAAATTATATTTCACCAGAAGACCCACGGAGCCAGAAGAAGGGAGAGGAGGCCTGGGGGGCCCACAACAACCCCAGGAATGGATCCACCACTGGCCACGCCTGGAGGGGGTGCCGCCACCCCAGGCAAACCCTCGGCCTCCCTCTGCGCCTATAAGTTGCCTTTCGACCTAAAAACCGAGGGGGTTCGATAGTTTTCCAGAAAGAGTTCCGCTCCGTCGCCACCAGAAACCAAGATTTGGATCCCGAAACTCCGTTCTGGCACCCTGTCGGGACGGAAAATTTGGATAGGATCATCGTCATCGTCATCACCAACGCATCTCCATCAACCACCGATGTTTCCCTCATCCATGAGTGAGTAATCCCCCGTTGTAGGCTTGGGGATGGTAGGGATTGGATGAGTTCTATCACTACTAGGAAAACACCTGTTCGTGGCGCACCTGTAAACAACATCTGTGGCGCAATAGGGGTGCGCCACGGGCCTCGCGCTACGGCTATCTCCTAGCCGTGGCGCACTGCCTGGTGCGCCACGGTTATATCGAGATAGGCGTGGCGCGCACTACCAGGTGCGCCACGGGTAGGGTACAGGTGCCACGATGTGTTTTCAACAAAAAAAATGCAAAAACACCCTCGTTTTGAACTGCAAAAGCAATCGGGTCCGTGCATCGCCGCCGCAGTCGTGTCACCTCGCCGGAGCATGGCCGTGGCAGGGAGGTGCGGGAGGGGTCGTGGCCGATCTAGTCCTCGCCGGCGTCGAGGTGGTAGGAAGGGTGTGGTTGGATAAAGGAAGGTAGGAAGAGATGGAGGAAGAGAGGGAGGAAGAGATTGAGGAAGGAAGAGATGGAGGAAGAGAGGGAGGGAGGAAGAGATGGATGAAGAGAGGGAGGAAGGAAGAGATGGAGGAAGAGAGGGAGGAAGGGAGGTCGGACGCCACCTTCACTGCAAGGAGAGGAGGAGGCCGCCGTTGCGCCACCGCCGCGCCACCGTCACTGAAAGGAGAGGAGGAGGCCGTCGTCGCGTCGTCACTGCAAGGAGATGAGAAGGGGAAGGAGGAGAAGGAAGAAGGAAGAAGGAAGAAGGAAGAAGGAGAAGGGAGAAGGAAGAAGGAGAAGGGAAAGGAAAAGGAAGAGGGAAAAGGGGGGAGGGAAAAGGGAGAAGGGAAAGGTAGGTGGGCGGGGTGAGGATTCGAAATTTGAATCCCGCCCAAGCTTATCCGTGGCGCACTAGGTGGTGGTGCGCTACGGGTAAGTCGCCCGCTATTTTTTCTGTAGGAAAAAACGGTCTTTTGACCGTAACTTTTTACTCTTTTCGAATTTTGAAAATCTAAAAAATCTCTCGTTCTCGTCATTTTGGTATATTATACGATTTTTTTCGATATCGTATGCAAAAGTTACGGACTTTTTACCGTGGCATGACTTTTTTTGCAAATAAAGTCGAAACTCGTGTTTGTTAATTTTACTAGAAGCTATACCATATTACCTACCTAAATATGAAAGGATTTAATTTTTTGAAGTGTTTATCATTTTCTTTTATTTTTTGCAAAGCCTAAAAAGGCGATCCAGGGGGGTGGAGTTGGTGCAGGATAGTTAGGCGTAGGCACTAGGGCAAGGTGCCCTACTACTAAGTTTATACATCCGTGGCACACATGGCATAGTACGCCACAGAACTTGCCACAACCATAGCGCACCTACCCCATGTGCGCTACGGGTACGTGGCATGCGGCTGGCAGGCCCCTGGCCCATACATATCTATGACGCACATACCCTATGTGCGCCACGGTTGTTCTAGTTACTAGCAGAACACTACCCACAGGTGAGTCACGCCTATTTTACCCGTGGGGCACTTCAACCATGTGAGCCACGGATGTGCGGATTACCTATAGCCCTTTTCCTAGTAGTGTATCATGTAATCGAATAAGATCTGATAGGACATAGTGCCTAGTATCTCTATTAGTGATATTTGACTTTATTGCAACTTGTTGTGCTTAATGCTTATCACTAGGGCCCGAGTGCCATGATCTCAGATCTGAACTTATTATTGAATCATTATGATAGTATTGTTTGTGATCTTATCTGCAAGTTGTGTACACATATCATTGTCCCGATCCAAAGCCCCCAAAGTGACAATAATTGGGACAACCGGAGGGGATGGCTGTAGTGTGAGAATCACATGTGTTCACAAAGTGTTAATGCTTTGCTCCGGTGCTCTATTAAAAGGAGCTAGCACCTTAATTGTCAGTAGTTCCCTAGAGGCCCGCTGCCACGGGCTGGCTGGATAGAAGATGTTGTGCAAGTTCTCATTGCGAGCACGTATGACTATATTTGGAGCACATGCCTAGGATTGTTTATTACTTGGATGCTTGTTATTATTTTTCTGCGATGCCCTAGGTCTTGAAGTTACATGTTTAGACTCGTCCATGCAACGCTCGTTCATCCATCCCTATGCCTACCGCACTCGAATCCTACTGTTACCGTTATTGTTGCTAATGTTTCACTGTTGTTGTTGTTGCTTTGCTATTGCTACTGATAAACTTCTGTGAGCAAGAACTATTTCCAGGTGCAGCTGAACTAAAAACTCAGTTGTTAAGGCTTGCAGGTATTCTTTGGCTCCCCTTGTATCGAATCAATAAATTGGATAATACTACCCGCGAAGACTGTTGTGATCTCCTATAATTGTGGGTCATCAAGACTATTTTCGGGCGCCGTTGCCAGGGAGCATAGCTTTATTTGTAAGTTCACTTGGATCTATTATTGTTCAATGCTACTCCTTCCATCATGGGGAAGTCTCGTGATGTAAAGTTCCCTATTTTACCATCCACTACAAGAAGACGTCCTTTTCTAGATGCTACTATGGCTAGTCTAGGAAATACCGAAACTCCTAGTGAAGACACTATTACACCTGTTAGCTCGCCTGAGGCTAGTGAGATTTATGATATTAATGATGGTTACATTGAGTTCACTGATTATTTTGTTGAAGAGTGCTGAAACACACATGGTACTAGTGCTATTAAGAGTCTCTTTGCTAGACGTACTATTATGCCTAAGTTGTCCTCTGATCCTAAGTTTGCCACTTCTCTCATAGATATTAAAGATGAAGATTATGATTTCTCTCTTAATTTATCTTATTTAGATATTGTTGAGAAAGAACCTTTTTTGTGGGACTGAAAATGAGAGTGATGTGGCTCATATGAATAAGCTTTCTACTATGAGTGTTTTATTCTCTAATGATTTTAATATGCGCAAGTACTTTATTGCTAAGATCTTCCCTTTTTCACTAAAAGGAGAAGCTAGGGCTTGGTTTAATAGATTAACTCATGGTTCCATTGATAGCCCTGATTGCTTGATTCCTTCTTGCTTTCAGAAATATTTTCCTCCCAGTGCTAGACATGCTGCTTTGCAGAGACTTTTTGATTTTAAAGAGGGAGAAGAAGAGAAATTGTCGGAGTCATGGACAAGGTTCTGTGCCTTGATTCATGCACATCCTAGATGTCCATTACCTAAGAATGAGATTTTTGATATTTATTATAATGGACTAACTGATGATTCTAGGACCTACCTAGATAGCTTTGCTGATTGTGTTTTCAGAAAAAGGACTCCTACAGATGTTGAAGAATTAATGGCTAGGATAAGCAAGAATTATGATGATTGGACTTCAACTGAGCTAAATGCACCTGAGCCTATTACTCCTGAACCAATTCCAGCACCAACAACAAAGAAGAGGAGAGTTATTGCATTAAATGATGAAGTGATGAAGGAAGCTAAGAAGTGTCTAAAGGAGAAATGTATTAGAGCTGAAGATGTGAAGAATCTACCTCCTATAGAAGAATTATGTAAGCCAATTCCCCACTCATCTACTATTGAGGTACACTCTCTCCAACACTTTGATGAAGGTGATATTCCTTATGGTAAGCCTCCTGATCAATGATTAGAGGAACTTGACACTTTTATTATTAAGCAAAGGTATTTTAATAAACAAGTTCAGAATCATTTATTGGAAAACTCTAGAGCCATCCATGATTTGAAAGATATTGTGGAAAGAACTTCTAATGATATTAAAATGCTTTGTAAACACTTTCAAATGGTTAAAACTCAACTTGATCAACTTGCTAAGGTACAAAAGGATATGCTAGTTAATGCTTCAGGAGATAAACATGCTGATGGAATTAGAACTAGGAGTGGTATAGCTACTCAAGATCCTTTATATCCTGAAGGACACCCTAAAATAATTGAGCAGGATTCTCAACAAGGTGAAGATAGTGGTAGTCCTCGTAAGAATAAGAAAAATTAACATAAGATAGTTGAGGAACCACTTGAACCTGCTGTAGATCCTATTAGTATATCTGTCTCTGATGCTGAAACTGAGAGTGGTAATGATAAAAATGAGTCTCCTAATAAGGAGTAAGGTGAGGAAGAACATGAGAAGCACACTAAGAACACTAGGTACACAAAGGAAGATTTTATTGCTAATAAACATGGTAAAGAGAGAGAACCTTGTGTGTAGAAACCTATGCCTTTTCCAGGTAAGAAACACAAGTCAAAGGAGAAAGAACATTACAACAAGTTTTGTGAATGGATGAAGCCTTTATTTTTGCAAATTCCTTTGACTGATACTATTAAGTTGCCTCCTTATTCAAAGTATATGAAGGATATTGTCTCTAATAGAAGGAAGATTCATAATGAGGAGATTTCTACTTTGCTTGCTAATTACTCCTTCAATGGTAAGGTTCCAAAGAAACTTGGTGATCTAGGTATACCAACTATTCCTTTCTCCATTAAGAATAATTTTGTTAGAACTGCTTTATGTGATTTGGGAGCTGGATTTAGTGTTATGCCTTTTTCTCTCTATAAGAGACTCCATCTAGAAAAGTTGATACCAACTGATATTTCTTTGCAAATGGCTGATAAGTCAACTACTATTCCTGTTGGTATATGTGAGGTTGTTTCTGTTCAAGTTGCTCATAATTGCATGGTTTTAACTGATTTTGTTGTGCTTGAAATGCCTAAAGATGATAATATGTCTATTATTCTTGGGAGACCTTTTCTTAATACTGAAGGTGTTGTCATCAATTGCAATCAAGGAAAAGTAACATTCAATATTAATGACAAATAGCACACTGTCTAATTCCCCAAGAAGGTTGTTAAGAGATATTGCCTGAATTCCATTGAAAATATTGAGGGCATCAAGGTTGGAGAAATATATTATCCCATTCCACAAGAAAATTTTAAAAAGGTTATGATTGGGACCATTTCTATCAAGTATGAGGTAACATAATCACCTTGTGGAATGCAAAGTTTTGTTTCATATAAGATTGTTTTGGTAACAAGACTTGATCAACCTTGTTAACAAAAGGATTTTAATGAATAAAATAATGTTTCCACTATGGTTATACTTGCTTTCTTTTTCCTTTCTCCTTCCTAGTCTTGGTTTTAGCTTCAGTTTTGCTTGTTGTTTGCTTGTTTGAGTTTCTTAGAGCCCCTGTAGTTTGGCTTTTGGTTTGCTTTTTCTTCTTCTGAAAAAACTGTTTTTGCGAGAAAATCAATTCTCATACCCTGAAAATTGGCCAAAAATAAAGTTTTCCGAAAAATCCTAGAAAATTCAAAATAATTTTTCCCTCAAAAAAGGGGCAGAGTGGCACCTGAGGTGACCCAGGGGGCCACCCAAAGACACCACACCCCTGGTAGGCACGGCCTACCAGGTTGCCTCCTCAAAGCCACCTTCCTTTTCTCTCCCGAAAAACACCGGAAAACTTGCTCAAGCTCGAGTTCTTGCTGTTCTTGCTCGCGATTTTTGATCTCCTTGTTCAGCCCATCTCAAGTGCTGATTTTTGGAGGGATTGCTCCTTGGTATGTGCCTCCTCCACTTGTCCAATTAGATTTGTGATTGGTAGATTGTATCTTGAGTATTTTGCTGCTATAGGTGATAGGTTGTTTGAGCTTGCATGCTTGTTCTTTGCTTAGAAACTTTGTTTTGATGCATGTGTAGTCCTCTAGCAAGTTCCTATAGTAGTTGCTCATCATTTATCAACTTAGAAATCACTTGGTTTGTTGGTTGTTTAAAATTTCAGATTAGAGAAGTCATGGACCACTACACCTTTGGTGACATATTTGAGAGTGATGCACCTAGAAGGGCAAGGCTTCCAAGGTCATCTACCAAGATCAATTTTTTTTAATTCCACATGCTATGATACTGTATCTACCTATAATACTAACCTCTTTCATCATTAATTATAGTGACACATAAGCATATTTTTTGCGGGTAGACACATAAGCATTTTGCATGCATGTAATGCATGATACCACGTATGATACCCTCATTGGGGATTACTAGACCCTCATACAATGAGGATATCATCACTCCGCGATTTGGTGACGAGGGAGATGAAGGGGATGCGCACCCCTCCACCTTTCCTTGCCAAGCCTTCTTGCAAGCTGCTGGGATTCTTAATGATTTTATGACTTTGGTGCAGAGGGATGGACTAACAAGTTACATGCAGGATAAGAGTGCACAATATGCTTTGCTTACTAAAACGTTTGTGGAGAGTTTCTCCTTTACTAATAGTATGTTCAAGCCTTCTGTGTCTTTCAAAATTTATGGCAGGGCTCATTCTATGACTTTGAAGCAATTTTGCAAGGCCCTTGGACTTGGTACAACTGGGTCATCAAAGAAGATTCAAGCTCTACCCGCTGATTTGTTAGATCTTTACCTAGGAATAACCAATAATGATGACCGTAGATCTCAGCGAGGGAAGATAAAGAACATTAAACTTCCAGCCATCAGGTATTTTGCCTACTATCTTGCCACCAGTGTTCTTGGTAGGGAGAACACTAGTAATATTTACAACTATCAATTGGCCTTCTTAGCTGCTGCGCTCAACAATGAGGATAAGTATAATCTTGGTTTTCTCATTGCTCATCGTCTAGCTGCTAAGGGACCCATTTATGGGGGAATTTTTGCTACTCGTGTTGCTGCTGCCTTGAACATTGGTGTTGATCCACATGATACAGTTTTGACCCCTCAGAGGCTTGATCTTGCTGCTATGAAGGCGCACCACTTTGTCACCACTAGCTCTACCCTTGAGAACTTGGTTTACAGAACGTTGTTTACTGACGGGGAAGAGAGAGAGAGAGAGAGAGAGAGATTCCTCTACCCCAAACCACTTTGTTCAGTATTTCTCAGGGACCATGGTCATGCTCGAAGACGGAGATGGATGACAATCTGCGCTCTATTAACTTCCACGGGCACTATCAGGAGGAAGCACTATCATACGACCCCCCTGCGCATTACACAGGGGAGGCCTCGAGCTCATACCAGGACGAGGGAGCTTTCTCGACATACTACGGAGGTTCATCCTCTTGGAAACCATGGGATTGAGCCCCACTTAGGCCAAAAGCCTAAGCTTGGGGGGAGGTACACCGACATCACACTCATATATATATCATGTTCGGTCGGTTCTTTGTATATCCATTGTTTCGCTTTATTTTTGGTTTTTGTTGCTTCTTTCTAAAAACCCAAAAATACCCACAATATTTTCGTTGTTTCTCTTGGTTTGTTTCTTTGTTTCTTTGCTTTAGTTTGCCTTAAAATAAAAATCCAAAAATATTTTGCTTTTTTTGGTTTGCTTCGTTTTTGTTTGGTTTTTCTTTGTTTGCTTGTTTCTAAAAAAATCGAAAACATCAAAAATATTTGTTGTTCTTCTTTGGTTTTGTGAGTTCTTTGCAGGGTTCAGCCGTCCTCAATGGATTTTGGTTTCATGTTAATTATTCAAGTCACACAAATGAAGGGCAATAATGAAGATTAAGACAACTCGAGGTGTGGTAAGAGGCTGGTAACGAACTCTATTTGTTTAATTCTTGTACATATACTCGTCATTGTGAGCATGATTAGCCTGTTTGTATAAGGTGTATATCATTAGGGATGCTTAGTAGTTCTTGCTTGTCTATGATTAGATCCAGCTCGCTAATAGTTTGTAGCATGTCATATAAATGTTTGTTTGCATTGTTTTATTCATACTTTGGTATGATATTGTGGTATCCTCCTCTGGCTGTTCATGTGAATCGACTTGGCACATGCTCACGCATGCATATGACTAATCAATAGTCAGTAAGCCTCAATGATTTATTTTGCCTCAGAGTTCTTGTATCACTTTCATGCTATAGTTAGTCCTGTTTTGTTGCAAGCATGATTATGACAGCTATTGCTCTCTCGTTTGTCGCTCCCTCTATATTGCTAGCCTTCACTTGCACTGAGTATTTTCTCTACCTGTGCTTCCAACTCCCCAAAACCAATATTGCCAGTTGTGTCCACCATACCTACCTATTAGCATCATTTGCTATTTCAGTGCATATTCCATATGTCGTGTTTTCTTCCAAAATAAAATGTTTGTCTATTTTGAGAAAGTTAGTTAGTAAAGCTCTCACGAACTTGATGGCGCACTTTATTCCTTGCTCTTAATAATCCTGAACCATTGTGACTAGTCCATGAAAGTTATATGCTTGCTAATTATATCTTTGAGTCAAGAGAACCGTCTTGTCACATCGAACGCTTTCAACACTTTTTGGATATCTTATCCAGTTGATTCCTTGCTCTTTTGTTTACGGATGTCGACAATGTGAAATAAAAGGGGAGGTTGTGAGTTCATGGCGTTTATACATCGTGTTAGAGAAACGCCTGGGCCGCTAGCCTAAGCCATGCTTAATCATGGTGGAATCTTGCAGCATCACCATAATGAGCATCTATGAAGCGTCCTCAATAAAAAGCTATGCATATGGTAAATAAAAAGATTGTTGAGATGATTATTGTCTGCTTGCCTTGTCATTTTGGTTATGGAAAATCTCCTGTACCATGTGCAAGGGGTGCCCCGTTGGCGGTTCTTGATGATATGCATGTATTTACAATGACAAGAATTTTCAGGTGACCAAAGTTGAGTAGCATGCGGAGTGACCCTCGTACTCAAGGGACTTGGAATTTCCAGTCTATGGTCTGTCAAGCATATGATTTAGAGTGGACCTCACTTTCACCTTAACCACATGAAGATGCCTATGATAGGGGCAATGAGAGCTCAAAGCTAATGAGTACCTTCCTTTCAGCATTGGGAAGCCTTTCAAACCTTCACAAAACCGTTTTCACAACCTTGTTGAGTTACCACTTATTCTATGAGCACCTTCTTGAGAGCATAGTTGTCATTTTTGTGTTTCTTCCAAAACTTGGTTAATTATGTCATGACTTTGATGCTTGTATCTCTGATATCTTTATATCTAGTCTTCATGTGAACTTCAGAGGTGCCTTGGCATTTATATTGTGCTCTTCAAACAAAGGCAAGAGAGATACCACTCTATCATACCTTATTATGAGCATTGCAATGTTGCTTATGTTTATGTTTCATGCTACTTATTATTATTGAGTTGGTTTCTCTTCATAGCTTGCAATGACTATTGAGTAGACTTAGTTGCATACTCCTTATTATGAATTGCCTAAGCATCTACTCCTATGCTGAGAATATTTACATCATATGAAGCAAAGTGTTCGTGAAAGTTTTTTTATCGCACTCAGTTTTCAACTGAATTGCTTGAGGACAAGCAATAAGCTAAGCTTGGGGGGAGTTAATACGTCCAAAACGTATCTACTTTCTCGAGCACTTTGCTATTGTTTCTTCTCTAAACTTGTGTGATTTGGATACAACTAACACGGACTGACGCTGTTTTCAGCAGAATTACCTTGGTGTCTTGTTTTTGTGTAGAAAATGAACTATTAAGAAAAATCCCGGAAAATATGCCAAAAATTATATTTCACCAGAAGACCCACGGAGCCAGAAGAAGATACAGAGAGGAGGCCTAGGGGGTCCACACCCACCCTAGGCGCGGGCCCACCACTGGTCGCGCTTGGAGGGGGTGCAGCCACCCCAGGCACCCCCTCAGACTCCCTCTGCACCTATAAGTTGACTTTCGACCTAAAAACCGAGGGGGGTTCGATAGTTTTACAAAAAGAGTTCCGCTCCGCCGCCGCCACCAGAAACCAAGATTCGGATCCAGAAACTCCGTTCTGGCACCCTGCCGGGACGGGGAATTTGGAGAGGATCGTTGTCATCATCATCACCAACGCATCTCCATCAACCACGGATGTTTCCCTCATCCATGAGTGAGTAATCCCCCGCTGTAGGATTGGGTATGGTAGGGATTGGATGAGTTCTATCATGTAATCGAATAAGATCTGTTAGGGCATAGTGCCTAGTATCTCTATTAGTGCTATTTGACTTTGTTGCAACTTGTTGTGCTTAATGCTTGTCACTAGGGCCTGAGTGCCATGATCTCAGATCTGAACTTATTATTGAATCATTATGATAGTATTGTTTGTGATCTTATCTACAAGTTGTGTACACATATCATTGTCCGGATCCAAAGGTCCCAAAGTGACAATAATTAGGACAGCCGGAGGGGATGGCTGTCGTGTGAGGATCACATGTGTTCATGGAGTGTTAATGCTTTGATCCGGTGCTCTATTAAAAGGAGCACCTTAATTGCCAGTAGTTCCCTAGAGGCCCCGCTGTCATGGGCTAGCTGGATAGAAGATGTTGTGCAAGTTCTCATTGCGAGCACGTATGACTATATTTGAAGCACATGCCTAGGATTGTTTAGTACTTGGATGCTTGTTATTATTTATCTGCAATTCCCTAGGTCTTGAAGTTACATGTTTAGACTCGTCCATGCAACGCCCGTCCATCCATCCCTATGCCTACCGCACTCGAATCCTACTGTTACCGTTACTTTTACTATTGCTCCTGTTTCACTGTTGTTGTTGCTACTGATAAACTTCTGTAAGCAAGAACTATTTTCAGGTGCAGCTGAACTGACAACTCAGTTGTTAAGGCTTGCAAGTATTCTTTGGCTCCCCTTGTGTCGAATCAATAAATTGGATAATACTACCCACGAAGACTGTTGCGATCCCCTATACTTGTGGGTCATCACCAAGAATTTCATTTATTTGCAAATATTGTCACATAATTAATTTTTAGGATGCAAATAAACTAAAATAGATAATCAAATTAAAATAGCGTTTACATATAAATAGTTCAGGATCACATGGTTCGATGAAAAACAACTAAACCATCAATCAAATTACACAAAACAAATAAAGGATTAAACATTGAGATTTCCTACACGAGCCCATATATGCTCAACCAAATCCAGTTGAAGCCGTTCATGGGTTTGCCTCTGACACAATTTTTCATGCACTTGTATGAAATCTTTCCAAGACGCTAGACCTGGCTCTGGCTCAACCAACTGACCTTGAAAGTCCCAACCTTGGTCCAAGATGCCGTTATCACGCTCGTCCTTGACGATCATGTTATGCATGATGACACAAGAAGTCATCACATTCCACATCCTCTTTATGCTCCAGGTTCTAGAAGGGTACCGAACAATAGCCCACCTTGACTGAAGCACACCAAATGCTCGCTCCACATCCTTCCTAGCGGTATCTTGCTCTTTCGCAAACCCCTTGCACTTCTCATCTCCAGGATTGCAGATTGTCTTCACAAAGGTGGTCCAGGAGGGGTAGATGCCATCAGCAAGATAGTAACCCATATCATATGGATTGCCATTGATATGATAAGAAATCTGTGAGGCATTTCCTTCTGCCAGCCTAGCAAACACCGGAGACCGCTGCAGCACATTGATGTCATTGTTTGATCCAGCCATGCCGAAAAAGGAGTGCCAAATCCAGAGATCCTGAGATGCAACGACCTCTAGTATGACGGTGCATCCCTCTATATGTCCTTTGAACTGCCCTTGCCAATCAAAGGGACAGTTCTTCCACTACCAATGCATGCAGTCGATGCTGTCAAGCATACCAGGAAACCCCCTTTTCTCGTTGATGGACAATATACAGGCAGTGTCTTTGGTGTTTGGCTCTCTCAGGTAAACTCTGCCAACACTATAATAACCGCGCTGCAAAATCGGTACATAGCCTCTGTAACACCCTCAGAATCGGACCTATGCGAATTTGGGCAAAATTCACCAAACCCGCATAGAAACTATTCAAAGGTGCCCACCAGGCACTTTCGTGCGGGTGTAAAACGAAGTAATAACATTACACAACAGTCCTCGATGGGACCCATAGAACAGATATATATATACCAGCGACTCAAAGAGTCAAGAATACAGATATAATATACAAAGATCCAAATCACCTTGAAAACGATAGAGCGTCCAGCTACGGACAAGATGCAAATGGGGCTAAGAGCCCTGAAGAATAACCAATGGCGTCCATAACCTGCCCAAAGCCGGAGGGTAACCCCGCTAACGACGTCGATCTCAAAACCTGCTTAAACAAAAGGGTGCCGACAAAGGGCAAAGGAAAAGAAGGAGCGTCGATCTTGAGGCCAAGACAGCGAGGCTAGAATTCGCGTCCTCGCCTACATAGGTATGGTGGATCGAAGGCAATGACAGCATGCACTAAACAACCTATAGAGACTCGATACAACTGGCGGATATCAGAGAGGGATGAGAAAGACCTATTCGGATCCAACCTGAAGCTAGCACCAAACAAACCCATCCTGGTGTTTCCCCCTCGAGGCCAAACGAGGAAGTCAACCGAGGAACTCACACCGTTGGCAGTTTTATTTATTCAGTTATCGTTGCAGCAATTACTAGTCAGGTCTAGATGATCATCCTGATAAAGTAAACAGTGGGAACTTTTAGTTAACCATTCCGTGATAGTGGCAACACTTACTAGTCAGATACATTTATCATGAGATAACCCAAAAACCCAGCAGTTGTTGGTACTTTTATTCAGCCATTCCGTTGTAGTTGCAAGATTTACTAGTCAGGTACAATTGTCGCAAGCGACAACCAAACAAGCAGTTGTGGGCAGTATTAATTAGCCATTCCATTATAGTGAAGCTGATTACTAGTCATTATAAGTCAAATTTATAGCAGTAAACTTTAGTTATGCTTGTCTATGATCGAGATCATGCTCCAAGTCGTCCATATCCATGGACACGGCTTTGAAAGTTTTACCCGCCGGGTGCACCAATAGCAACACACGCTCGATCAACCTCGAAAAACCAAATCAAAACCCAACGAGGCTTTCACGATGAACAATCACAGATTCAGAAATATTTCAGGGGCCACCCCATTGAGTAGATCCCATAGCGAGTAAGCAAGCTCAGACGGGCTCAAGGTTTGCGCTGGTCAGAACGATCGGGAACCCGAAAGTGTGGCTGGGCTTGTCGATACCGCGAAAACACTCCGCTTTCCTAAGCGATGCAGTGCTCTCGCACAATTTAAATACTGAAAGTAGCATGGCATAAGTAGATAGTAAAAACACCTCAAACTAGTTTGTGGCCCCAAGAAATAAGAGAATCAAGCTCGGCTCAAGGGGTCCCATATACCTCCCGGATGTGGATAGAGCGATAAATCAAGGAACAGGTATCAAGTACTCGGGGTCTTACGGGACACAAGTGGGCGTTCGGAAACCAAATATTATCTATCACCCACCGACGCCTCTGCTTATTTCAATTTTAGTTGTTAAACAGAAATTAAAGTGATGATAAGTAAAACTAGAATCACCTCCAACATCAACATGCGGCAATACATCAGCAACTGTGGCATATGGCGACACACATCAGCACTTGAGCAAGCAACTACGACGCGCAAGTCCAACTATCTACCAAACAACAGGTCATAGGGTGTGTCCAAGGCAATATAGGGCTGCAGGGTATATCACAGGTACGGAAACTAAAGCATCGCAACACAGATAGCAGTAGATCAACAGGAAGGAGTAAAGCACTATAAAAGTAAGATAGGTAGAAAGGGGGAGATGCTCGCCTGAAAACATTGTCGAAGGGTTCAACCGAAGATCGGGGCGAAGCTCACATCAACTCAACGGCCTTATCCGCAAAGAAGCAAAACACTAGAAGAAACACCGGATGCAATATTTAATACAACGATAGAAGATCGGCATGATGCATGCATGATGAATGACATGGCAAGGTGCGATGCAATTAGGTCATATTAAGCGGAACCGGGGTCCCGACAATTAGTTAGATGGTCCGAGTTATTTAGCTACTCCGCAAATCAAATGTTGTTTAACATGGGCAGATATGGTACCGGTTCGCTACACAAGTTTAAATGAGACCAATATGAGGCTAGATTTGCCCGCATATGGGCCCCATATTTAATTATTAGGTGAATCGGCATAAGGCCCACAAACCACATGAATGTATGCATGCAAGACAAGTATTATGCGACAAGTTGTATTTCAATTATAAAATAGGGTTTGCGGGAGAGGGTTCACACATTAAGGGGTCTCGACGATCTTGGGGTTCCGGGGTTCGGGGTTGGTCTCGGCGGGAACGTTCTCGGTAGCGGGGTAGATCTTATCGCATCCGGGTTCTCGGGGCATGTTGTCGGTCCTGGCGTTCGGGACGAAGCACTTGTCGCGTCGGGGACTCGGTGTCGGGTGAAGATCTTGGCGTTCTCGACGATCTTGGCATTCTGCGCAGTTTAGGTCTGGCGCTTGGATCGACCTTCGGTTCGGGACTCGGGGTTGTGGGTCTCGGCGGTGTGGCGGTCTTGTCGTCTCGTAGGCGTCCTCGAGATCGATGGCGAACTTGTCCGACCGGGCGTTCTTGGCGATCTTCGTGGTCGCCTTGGCGCCGGTTCGGGTGTCGAGGCTTGGTCTCCGGGGTTCGTGAGGCGGACTTGCATTTGGGGTTCCACGAAAACCGTGACGTCCTTGATGCAGCTCTTGTGGTTCTGTTGAGGCCTTCGGGACGGGTCTTGGTACACACACACAAGCACCAACGCAACACGCACGAGCACCACGCAGGGCTGGACGGGCGACCTTGGCGACGCCGGCGGCCGCCGGGGCAGATCCGCAGCGGGCTCGCTCGGAGGGTTCTTCCGCGGAGGAGGCAGCGAGGGCGGAGGTGCAGCTTAGGGCAAGGTTGGCTCGACGGACCGACGAAAGGACCACGGCGACGGGCGATAGCGAGGCGAGCACAGCCAGGGAAGGCTCGGGGATGCGGTTCTGCAGAGGGGACGGCGAGGTTGACCGTCGGCGGGGAGGCGCCGGAGACGAGCTCGGGGGTGGCGGCGTCGAGGCGGAGGGGGCCCTGCTGGCGCGGGAGGCGGCGGTTGCAGGGAGGCGACCCGGGAGGCGCACTGGCGGGAGGGGAACGCCGGCAGCGAGCGACGCGGGGAGCGCCGGAGGAGGACGGTGACGCGCGCGGGAGGCGGACGGGGACGCAGGGCGGCGCTTCGCGGAGAAGGCAGGTGGGCGGCGGTGGCGGCCGAGGGACGGGAGGAAGAGAGCCACGGGAGAGGGAGGTGGTTGCCGAGACGGGAGGGCCGAGCGGCTGAGGGAGGAGGGGGACCGCACGAGGTGGGCGAATGAGCGAAGGCGCTGGACGCGGAGAGGGCGGTGGAGCGGTGGTAGGAGCTGGGCACAAGGGCGGGAGCGAGCTGGGCGGATGGAGAGGCGGAGGCGACGGCACAAGTGAGCTCGGGGTTAGAAGGCGGCGGGAGAGAGCGCCATGAGGGAGAGAACGGGCGAGCCGCGATGCAGGCGGAGGACGCAGGCGAGCCGCGAGGAAGAAGACGCCATGGGAAGAGAGGAGGGCGCAGCGTGGGGCAAAGGGTCCAGCGTGGGCAGGCTAAAGCGCGTGGGCAGTGTGTTGCATGAGTGGGTGGCGGTGGTGTGTGAGCTGGGTGGATAGAGAGGGTCCAGGAGAGAGAGGAGGACAAGTGGCAGTGTGGTTGGAAGAGGGTGAGAGGGAGATGAGGTGGCGGCAGTTGATTGGGTGGAGTGAGGTGGCCAGGGGGTGTGGGTAGGATAGTGGGTGGCTTTAGGATTTAAGAGCGGTGTAGTTGGACCGTTTGAAATCTGGGGTGGTCGTTCGGGTCTACTCGGCCCGTTCGACTGCCCCACTAAAATTATTTAATTAAAATATTTATTTTTAAACAACGTTTTTGCAATTCGACAGCGGACAAAACAAAATCTTCCGGGGACCCGGTTTTCGGTGTTTGGATAAGATGGGGCGTTTTAGAAAACAAAACGGCTTTACGAAAATAGTTTTGGCAAACAATGCATGATGATGACGATGCAATGCACAAATTCAACGCGATTTTCTAGTAGTGGTTTTGCGGGATGCCACAGCCTCATGGCATGTGGACACGCTCATGCGCATGTAGTCGTCAAGGAGGTCACCGAAAACTCCATATGTAAACTGCCGAATGGCAGCAAAACATTTTTGGTAAGAGAAGAAGCCAATCTTACCGGTGCAATCGTACTTGGCCTCGAAGTAGTTATCGTACTCCATCACCCCATTCAGAATTTGCAAGAACAGATCCCTCGACATTCGATAGCGGGGACGAAATGTCTTCTCTTTAAAGACTAGATTAGTTGGATGGAAGTAGTCCTTGTAAAGATGTATGTGGCCTTCTTCTCGGTCGCGCTCCTGGTTGGCTTGGCGCCACTTGGACAAGCCACCTCTGCACGGCGGCAGGAGGTAGTGGTCTGGCACCATCTGTGCAGCCGCCAGTAGAATCTCGGTCTCACCGTCGGACTCCTCCTCGGACGACGACTCCACGAAATTCTTGTAGAAGAACTCCATTGCCCTTCGGCTGCTGCCCATCTGCAAAGTATGCGACCGTCGATGGTGATGGAAACTCCCGCAGCGGGCCGGACAAAACCTAAAAAAGAACCAGTGAACATACCTCAGGCAATTGATCGAGCAGGTTGTGCGCCACGCAGAGGGTGTCGCGCGTCCATTCCAATGGCGGAGACTGAGGTCGGCAGGATTGCCTATGGCGCGACTAGAAAACTGAGGCAACGCGCGTGGCATGCGGTGACGCTCGATATCACGGGGGCGTCGGCGGCAGCAAAGACCGCGCCTGCTCGAGGCGTGGGATATAGAGTGTGAGGGTTTGAGGGAGGAGAGCGTCGGTTGTGCCACTAGCGAGGGGGTCCGGGTGAATTATTGGGAGGACACCCGCTCGGACAAGCGTTGTCTGGGCCGCTTGTCCGAGCTGACGCAACCAAGCATCAGATTAGATGTATGGATAGGTCGAGCCAGACGTGTTTCTCCGGATGAGTCGGTCCGCTGGGCGCCGTGCATGGCCGCGCGTCCGTGCGGACAAGGTCGGACACGCTCGAACCGGATGGATCGGCCCGGTGAAGATGCTCTAAGTTTGTCTTGTTATTTTTGTCACTTGTAAAGATTTTTTTCTTCGGAATAAAGGCAAAAAGCTTGCATCATCTCATTAACTTAAAAGAGAAGTTCAGTAAACATTAGTGTTTACTCGGACTCGACCATAGAAGATTTGATGATCATAAAACACATTATATACATAGGAGCACCTAAAAAAAATTAAGTTTGACCAAATATTTAGAAAAATATAAAAATATCTACAGTTTGTGACCTATAGTGTCATAACGTATATTTTTAAAATATATGCATTTGATATTAAGGACATTGATATTTCCTTCGATCCATATTAATTGTCGCAGAAATGAGTATATAAACATGTTTTAGTGCTAGATACATATAATCCAGTAACAATTAATATGGATCAGAGAGTATATGTTTTCTATATTTTTTATTAAAGTTAATAAATTTTGATTTTCAAATTAACTATAACACGCTAGTGATTTTTCTTGTAATTGTACATCCTCCGCCGTAACGATGCAGATTCCAGACCCTTGGGGTCTTTACCGTTAAAGGAAAACATTGAGCACGGGTGATCAAGGACATGCGCATGGCGACACACACCTATGGTATATGCCGCGCAGACATCACGGGCCATCACAACACGTGTCCACCATATAAACTGGGTACACTCTCGCAGGAGCAACGGGACATGGATGCCAGACCCCAATAAATGACATGACAAGTTGGAGCCAGCCACTGTGGGTGGCTTTTGACACATGTGATCCGACTGACCCCGGCCGGCACGCACACCGCTCGGCGACACGAGCCTTCCTGCACATACAGTATGCCCGACGATGGAATCTCTCTCCTGTTTCCAGATTCCACCACCACCGTTCGCCCGGGAAGGAAGAGGAATCTAGGTCAAAGTCTAGATTCTCACGCGGCTGCACACACACACACACACACACGCACACACACACACACACACACACACACACACGCACACACACACACGCACCCACACACACGCACCCACACACACACACACACACACACACACACACACACACACACACACACGCACGCACGCACACACACACACACACACACACACACACACACACACACACACACACACACACACACACACACACACACACACACACACACACACACACACACACACACACACACACACACACACACACACACACACACACACACACACACACACACACACACACACACACACACACACACACACACACACACACAGAGACACAGATGCAGTATTATTGGAGGGCAAGCAGTAGTAGCCAGCCAATCTCTTGCCGTTCTTTCCCTGTAATATGACTCGATCGGGGGGAAAGAAGGGGACCTTTTTTGGTGGCCACGTGAAATCGAAAGCTGTCTTGGGGCATCCGTCGTCGTGCCGTCGTGCGCCCATGGATGATGGGCGTTGTGTAGTGTAGCTGTGCTTTCTTTCCGGCCGGTGTGTCCCCAGCTCGCTGCTGCGTGCCTTTGTTCTTTTGAGAACATGAATGATGATCGGTGGACAAGTCTACTAGTAGGATCGATGATGGGATGGGATGCAAGTATGCCGACTTTGCTAGTATAGGAAGCAATTATGTAGACCGCTGGATTAGTATATATACACACTGCTTTTATGCAATGTGTGCTATTAGCTAGAGTTGCTGCATGCCTGCGAGTGGTCTCCCTCGCAATGTTTTTCTTTGGGTACAGGTATAGTATAGGTAACCATGGTCCAATAATTGTTTTGCAACGTTTGTTAGTTTTTAGTTATATCGATATCTCGTATGATTACTCAACCGCTGAAAACAATTTTATATTTTTGTGCTAGTTAGCCAGCGACGATGGTCGGTGCTCACTACTACAATAACCGGCAGATTCTAATTGCTGAACTGCTTCTAAGCACATAACATGATAATGTCGTATAAGTTGTTTGTTAATAAAACATATTCTTCGCGGTCCTTGTCTGGAAGCAAACGAATAAATCCATGTGCACACCCCTCCCACAAGATAGCTACGTATCATTAAACTTGGCGACATGCATGACAGAGATAAATGTGCTAGTACGCCCTACTCAGGTAAGAAGTGTCCCCCCCACCCCCACACCACCCCCCCAAAAAAGGTAAGAAGTGTGATACTAGCTTTGTAAAAAGAAAAGGTTCAAAACAAATCGTGAACTTGTAGATAAAAAATAAATCGAACCATTTGTAAAATTAAGGGATTTTCTAATTCTCATTCGACTGGTAATTAAGTTAGAGCTCAGTTATATTAGGTCATTATCCACTAGATTTGTATCACGATTCATGCGTTTTGTGGGTTGCAAGTGGTGTTGCATGTGGACTTTTTAGTCGCAAGTTGTGTTGACAGTGGGATTTTTAGTTGCAATGTAGTTACAACTAAGATATTTCTAGTTGCAAGTGAGATTGCACGACATTACGTGTGACTGTGAATTCAGTCGCCTTAGAGAAAATATAATAGTGGGTTTATAACCTTCTTACATGTCATTTTTGTCTATATGAAGGAAAGAGACATAAAAAATAAGGAGTGTGGCCTCTCATAAGAGTCAGTTACGCCACATGCTCGTAGGCCCTTTGTGAGAGTAAAAGATGGGCGACATATTAATAAAATAGTACTCCCTATGTTCGAGAGCATAGGACGTAAAAAATCAATTTTTCGTCATAGCATAAGGCACACACTCCACCAGGTGAGTACTTATCGCTATCTTCCCTGATTTGCCCCTCCTTCCCATTTCGTTTCCTCAGAAAACGCTCATGCAGTTAAAACGATTCCACCGCGACGGGCCTATGCATACAAGAGAGAGAAGTCATGTTCGGCAAGGGAGAGATGGCCGCGGTGGGAGCAAGATATGAGGACTCTGGGCAACTTACAATTAAACGCATGCAGAGCAAGGTTGGAAGTTGTTTGCCACCAAATTTCACCTTAATGGACGAGCTAATGTTTTTGCGCCATATGCTCAGTAATGGAGGGAGTACATATTTATAGTTTGCTATTGTACATGTTAACTAGTATAAGTTAGCTATAGAGGACATGTTGATAACCCCCAAGTGCAGGGGGGTCACCGTAGTACAATTCGATAAGTATTTGAGTGTCGAACCCACGAGGAGCTGAAGGTAAACTATCTATTCTCTAAAGCCCTATAACCCACCTATATAGCCTTCTATGCAAAGATAAAATCTAAAGTGTGTGTGTGTGTGGTTGATTTTGGTATTAACTAGAAAACAATGAAGTACTATAAGTAAAATAATGCAAATGAAGTGGAGCTAGTGTAGTGGATGTGGATAATTTATGAGAGCAAATGTTTAGGAAAATTGCTATTTCATTCATTTGGTTGTCACAATTAGTGAAGCACATATATAGTATTTTTATTGTTTTTTCTAGGAGGAGTCATAACTAGGTGTAGCCATTGATATGAGAAAATATACCACTAGTGATTGATCCCAATTCCAATTAAGATCAAACAAGGGAATATTAAGACATGAATTCCAACCATCGCATTTAGATCTATGGTACCCATGATAATACCCCTGTTGATTAACCATGAATTGATACTACATTTATTTCTAAGACTTGGGATTTGGCTTCTGCCAAACTCCGTCTATCCCTCATCCTATCAACATGCAACAGCGACAACCTTGTGCATCCCCCAACATATGTGTGCACTCATATATTAGTGCATCAATATCATCTTATAAGATAACATATACTTATATGCAATCAAAACAAACTAGATCACAATTGCCATAACAATTCACTACTCAAACATCAATATAGTCATACAATAGATCATGGGGAAATAATATATTGCATCACACATCATGTTTTGCCAAGAGATTATAGTGGGGGATGATGAGATCTTGCAATAGATGGTGATGGAGATGAGCCGCTCCAGGCCACGGTGAGAGGCGGCGGCGCCGGAGGCAGGGAGACGCCGACGTCCTCCTATGGGCGGCGATTGCCTGTGGGGGCAGCGGCCCCTTGCCACTTCTTCTTCCTTGGAGATGGTGCTGATTTTGAGGATCTCCTCCCATATATAGTGGTGGAGATGCAATCTTGGCCATGCGATTGATGCCCCTTTGATCCAAGCGCTCTTGGGCATCTCTAGAACCTTCCTAGGAGTCCCATGTGTTCTTAATGAGTCCATAAAGTCATGGTTGGACCGAAATCACCAAAGATGAAAGGAGTTTGAGTCAACCACGTCACATATTTTCGGAGTCCTGAAACTACTTCTGTCCTCCTCAGTAATATGGCTATAAAAATGCATCCGAACTCCCATTGAGGCAAATTTTATGTCTAAATTACTGCGCATAAAATTCCCCACAACTTTCTTTTCTACACTTTTTCCATTGGACGTCATCTTCGGGATCATTTCTAGAAATCTTCAAAAAGAGCTCTGTAGGGACAGATTCCAGGAATTTCCAGATTTCACCATAATGAGCGGTTTCCTTCCATATTTTTGTATTTCCTACACAATAAAGTGTAAACCAAGAACTTTTGTACCTTTATAACTATTAGTAGGTTAGTCCGAATAAATATAATAATGTTGCAAAATAATAATGATTTTGAAGCAATAAACGATAAAGTTCATGGATGCATTTTAGATGCATCAAGCATCCCCAAGCTTAACCTATGCTTGTCCTAGAGCATAAAGGTGATAAATTTAGCATGGACTTTGGAGTTTGTTGCTTTGATTCTTTTTCATTGCCACATAAAGTTCACTAGGTTCAATCTGTAAGGAATAACAACAAGAAAATGAGCTATAAAGTGATATCTTTCGCACTCTACAAACATGCTCAATAATAAGTAGCCTTGTGTTGAAACAAATGAGAGGTAAAAAACCCTTCAAGCATACTTATATGAACCTATAGAATTGTTGGAAGACTCTTTCCTATTATTGGCATGGGTTTTTGTTTGCCTTTCTACTTTGGGATACTTCTTAGTTTCATGCCATTGACCTAGAAGACTCACTTCTTAGTTTTATGCCTTCCCTTAAGATATTTTTATATCTCGTACTGAAAGTAAGCATGGATTAAACATGTGTAAAGGACTATTTAGCTTCCAAACTCTATTTCATTAAGTTTATGATTGATCAATAGTTCATCATTAGTGTTTGGTTCCATTTACCAATATCATTAGCATCTTTCCAGTTCAAAGAAGAGAATAATTATAACAAGATAGACATGAAGTTAAACTTTTGTTGAACACTTTCACCATTTTTTATATGGCATCAGTTAACGGTCTTTCCCTCCCAGTAACCAGTATAAACCTTATTCATGGATCTTTCAATCATGTCATATGTTCTAAAACAAACTTTGATTTTCACTTTCCATGGCTAGCCGAATCCTCAGGTGCCTACCTTTCCAACACTTTTCCCTAGAGCATATGTATTGAAATACCCATGACCCTCAGTTTACTCGTTGATTACTAAGTAGAACAAGAGTATCTCATGTCCCCTTGTTATCATTCTTTCCACTTTTTATCTTACAAAACCACTTCATTTAATAAGTACTTAATTTAATGAACACTTCATTTAATGAACACATTAACATTTTGATCCCTAGCTTTGTTTCGATACCCCGAAACCATTTCGGCAGATTCGACAGAACGAATTCCTGCGATATCCATTGTCTTCCCGTGTGTTCCCTATCCACTCAATTGTGACAACTAACCTTAAGTGTGTCTCCCTACGGGTTTGAGAACTACGTAGACATGATCGAGACTCTCTCCGATCAATAATCATTAGCGGGACCTGGAGATCCATAATGACTCCCACTAGTTCCATGAAGATCCAATGATTGTCCGAACCTCTTTCGATGTAATAAAATTCCTTTTGTATCACGATATTTTACTTGTCTGAGATACGATCACTTGGTATCATCCATACCTTGTTTAATCTCGTTCCCTACAATTACTATTTTTCTCGTTCCCGTGATATAAAATTCTAGTGATCAAATCACTTGCTTGCAAGCTATGTCAATGTGATATCACTAAGAGGGCCTGAGTATATATCTCCGTCATGTGGATGGAAAAATCCCACTCTTGATCCACGAGTCTCAACTAACACTTTCTAATTACCTAACAACACCTTTATAATCACCCTGTTATATAGTGTGACATTTGATGAAATCAAAGTACTCTTCCAGTGGGAGAAGTGATTGACGTGATCTTGATGCAGCTCAGATCACTATAGAGCTTCGTTGGGAAACCCCAAGAGGAAGGTATGATGAGCACAACACTAAGTTTTCCCTCAGTAAGAAACCAAGGTTATCGAACCAGTAGGAGAAAGGAAATGACCCCAAGGTGTTGCTAACAACTTGGAACCTGCACAACACAAACTCAAGACTTTGCCCCAACGAACAGTGAGGTTGTCAATCTCACCGGTTTGCTAAAAACAAAGGATTAAACGTATGGTGTGGAAGGTAATGGTAGCTTGAAGAAAGTAAACAATAACAGTGAAAGATGTATCAATGTTAAAGATTGGACCAGGGTCCACAGTTCACTAGAGGTGTTCTCCTTAAGATAAATAACATAACATGTTGGGTAAACAAATTACAACAGGGCAATTGACAAGACAGCGCAAGGCATAACAATGCAATACTAGACATTCATGATCCTATGAGATTTGATTGGGCATTACAACAATATACATATACCGCCATCCAACTGCATCTATGACTAGTAATCCACCTTTAGGTTATCATCCGAACCCCCTCTAGTATTAAGTTGCAAGCAACAAATAACTGCTTTAAGCAATGTGTGTAAAGTAAACAATACAATTGTTCCATAAACAAGAGATCGTTGTTTTCTCCCTAGTAGCAACAACACATCTACAACCTTAGAGATTTATGTCACTTCCCCAGATTCAATAGAGGCATGAACCCACTATCGAGCATAAATATTCCCTCTTGGAGTCACAAGAATCTACTTGGCCAAGATAGCTACTAGAAACGGAGAGCATGCAATATCTCAAACAACACAAACATGATAGAATCGACAAGATAGAATCATCGATAAATCTGACATAGTAATCTCAATATCCATCAGATGCCCGCAAACACAACATGCATGATTACAAATATATGATCTTGATCATGAACGGAGCTCACAAGATCTAAACATGGTAGTACAAAGGAGGAGAAACAACCATCTAGCTATTGTATGGACCCATAGTCCAAGGTGGAACTACTCACGCATCATACCGGAGGCTGGAATGGTGATGAAGAAGGCCTCCGGGATGATCTCTCCCCTCCGACAGGGTGCCGAGAAGAGCTTCAGATCCCCCGATCTTGGGACGATGGTGGCGGCGTCTACGGACTGTTTCATGGAGATCTGATCGGTTACTTAGTTTTTTGGCATCGGGGTGATTATATAGGCGAAGGGGCTTGGCAGGAGGGCGGCCAGGGGGCCCACACCCTTCCCAGGCGTGGCCTAGGGTGGGCCCGCACATGGGGGGGTGGCCACTCTGTGGCACCCCTCCCGTCGCCCTTCGGTATCTGTGTTCTCCTCGGTGAAATATTGACTTTGGATTTTGTCCCATCCAATTCCGAGAATATTTCTTTACTAGCTTTTCTGAAACCAAAAACAACAGAAAACAGGAAACTGGCACTGTGGCATCTTGTTAATAGGTTAGTCCTAAAAAATGTATAAAAATACGTCAAAGTGTAGACAAAGCATATCAAAGTGGACACTAAACAAGCATGGAACATAAAAAATTATAGATACGTTTACGACCAGATCTCATGGTCTAAGGACATTGAGTTATTACTAATGTGATAGCAATATAAACTCGAGGACTTGATCCTATTGCTACAACTACTACGGGTGACTATTCATCATATCATTCTCCAATGATATGACCTTGTTATTAACAACATCCAATGTTCATGATTAGAAAACCTTGATCATCAGTTAATCAACAAGCTAGTATGAAGAGAGGCGTTACTAGGAACCTTTTCAGTTTATAAATCACACATGTATTAATGTTTCCTCTTAACACAATTATATCATGAAAAATAAACATTTATCATTAACATGGAATAAGATAATAACCACATTATTATTGCCTCTCGGGCATTTTGGTGTTGTATATACGCATTTTCTAGTGGTAAACATAATCCCTAGATCTGACACTTTCAGGTCTGTGTGTGTTTGCATGTCTTTGCGTCTCTGCGCATCGCTCATTCTCAAATGAGATGGCTTTGTATATAATTCGGTAAGACCTTAGTTCCTTGGGGTTTAAAACATGTTGATATAATTTTCATACAATATATCTTCATAGTACTAGCCCATCGAACCATACCTAGTTCCTTTGCCGCTACAATAACAGTATTATACTTAGCCTTTTGTTGTAGTATCTGTCACAATGTCCATAATTTTGGAACACATCCAAATCCATCATGGAACTTTCTTCCATTACATTGTGCTACCTTAACCTATAGCCTAAAGTGAGATAAACTTAGTTTGTATCTTGTGACAAAACTAGTATCAATGTAACACTTTATAATGAACTATTTGTATAGTGCCAGTGTAACGCCTTAAAATGAACTATCTATATAATGTTAATGTAACACGTTACAATGAACTATTTGTATAGTGTCAATGTAACACCCACAATGAACTATCTGTCACTTCTATATACAAAATATATTCTTAGTTCTTCCAAAGATCACAAGAATATCGTAACTATCCTCCAATGATCTTCTTATGAGTCATCCTCGTATAAGATCATAACATTTAGAGTATAGGACATATCTCGTGTATCAATCCTGATTATCTAGATATCCATGTGATTTTACTCACCAAGTTTCAAAACACTTGAATCTTGATTCAACCTTATCCATGAGCCAATAACCTTTCTTGTAGTTTCCATATTGAAATCATTCAATATTTCATCTATGTATATTTGGCATAACCATATTAGTGTCTTAATCTATCCAAATATACATTGATGCCTATATTCGTGTTTTTCCTAAATCTTTCATCCAAATATAATTTCAATTAAATTATTAACCTGTGTCAAATAAAAGATACATCATTTCCAATCAACAATATGTCTTATACACAATGTATTATAAATATGACTCAACGCTCGCACTTAATTTCTTGCAAATGCAAGCATCTTCATTGTTTCTGATGAAATTAAACATTTTAACAATTTGTAACATCCAAGCATTAGAGCTTAGAAATAAGCTGAACTCAGATGTGTGCATTGCATTCATGCATAGAAAATCTGAATTATTTTCGCGCTTTTGAATAAAACTTGTCAAAGTGATTGAAGCTTCTCTTAACTTGATGGAATTGAAGTAGATCATCAAGTTGACTGCAATAAGTTTCAAGATGACCTTTGCTAAAACCTTATTTTGGGTAAATATAATTTGATCTAAGGGTAGATCAAATGTAATAAAACTAAAACACCATGCATTTCTTAATGATTAATATTTGATCCTTAATAGATCATATCATAGTATTCATTACAACAACTCATGAATACCAAGATAAGTATATAACTCAAGTAACAAGAATTCAATAACTAAATCTTGCTCTATTTTATTCTTGTCTATTTATACCATGAGGATCATGGTAATACTTAACCCTAAACTCTTTAGTTGTATTGAGTAGGAAGGAAATCAAGTCAAGACCATTCACCACATATCTTTCTTTCAATACCAATCCTTATCATTTCTTTTGAACCTTGATCTAATATTTATTGAACATTAATATTGAGTAATCAACTATTTATTTATCAATCTTTAATCCATCAATCCTTGATCTATCAATTCTTAGCCTATTAACTCTTGATCTATCAACTCTTGTTAATATTATAGAATTCACTTTAAAGCCTTTAGAGAAGGAAGTAAGACAAGGTAATTAGTAATTCTAGTTTTAGATATCTCTATAGGATGGAAGTGTTTGAAGAGAATCAAATCAATATGATAATTGATGGAGTTAACTCACTCATGAATGGATAAAAGAGTTATTTGAAATAAAGATATATGTTGGTAACAAGTGGATTATAAGGATGAATTTTGAAGATAGATACCAAGGAGTAATCCTATTGGATCAAGTAGGCATTCATACGTTGGAAACATATCTATAATTTTTTATGCTCCATGCTTGTTTTGTATCTACTTTTCTTTACTTGTCTACAATTTGAGGTGCTTTTTACATGTTTTCTGGTACTAACCTATTAACAAGTTGGAAATATTCTCGGAATTGGACGGGACAAAGGACAAAGTCAATTACTTTCCGTGGGGAACAAGAACTCCGGAGGAGAGCCAGAGGGGCCGGCCAGAGGGGCCAGACCCACCCCAGGCGCGGGTGGGCCCCACCCCGTGCCTGGCTAGGGTTTGGTGCCCCTGGCCACCGCCTCGGTCTCCCCCTTCGCCTATAAGAAGCCCCGATGCAGAAACCCTGAGTACCCGATCAGAAATCCACGAAACCGTCTATAGCCGCCGCCACCATCGTTCCTAGATCAGGGAGGGGGGATCTGAAGTTCTTCCCGGCACCCTGCCGGAGGGGAGATCATCCCGGAGGCCTTCTCTCCGGTATGATGCGTGAGTAGTTCCACCTTGGACTATGGGTCCATGTAATAGCTAGATGGTTGTATCTCCTCCTTTGTTTTTTCATGTATAGATATTGTGAGCTCCATTCATGATCAAGATCTAATCTATTTGTAATCATGCATGTTGTGTTTGCGGGGATCCGATGGATATTGAGATTATTATGTTGGTTTGATTAAAGGTTTTATCTTTATGATTCTATCATGTCTGTGTTGTTTGTGATCTGGCATGCTCTCCGTTGTTAGTAGCTATATTGGCCAAGTAGTTGCTAGTGACTCCAAGAGGGGGTATTTATGCTCGATAGTGGGTTCATACCTCTAGTTTCCAAGGGAAGTGACAATAATCTCTTCGGTTGTAGATGTGTTGTTGCTACTATGGAGAAAACAACGGTCTCTTGTTCATGGAACATGTGGACTGTTTACCTTACACACTTTGCTTAAAGCAGTTGTATGTTGCTTGAAACTTAATACTGGAGGGGGTTCAGATGATAACCTGAAGGTGGACTACTATTCATAGATGCAGTTGGATGGCGGTCTATGTATATTGTTATATTGCCTAATCAGCCTCATAGTTTCTTTCTAACTAGTAATTGCATTGTTATGCCTTGCTCAGTTCCTGTCAATTGCCCCGCTATAATTTGTTTACCCTTCATGCCATGTTGTTTATCTAAGGAGAGTACCTCTAGTGAACTATGGACCCCGGTCCAATCTTTACCATTGATACATCTTCCACTGTTACTGTTTACTTGCTGCAAATCATTACCTTCCACACCATACGTTTAATCCTTTGTTACAAAAAACCGGTGAGCTTGACAACCTCACTGATTCATTGGGGCAAAGTCTTGAGTTTGTGTTGTGCAGGTCTCCGCGTTGCTCGCAACACCTGTGTGACGTTTTCTTCCTCCTACTGGTTCGAAACCTCGGTTTCTTACTGAGGGAAAACTTGCTGTTGTGCTGCTTCACACCTTGCTCTTGGGGTTCCCAACAAAGCACTCCTAAATCAACTCAATGCTGCATCAAGCTTTTCTGGCGCCGTTGCCGGGGAGGCTAAGGACGTCTTCACTTTCTTTCTCTTTACTTTGTTTTTAGTTTGCTTTGTTTCTTTTGCTTGGTTTTGTTTAACTCTTTCAAAAAAGAACCAAAAAAATTTAGTCTAGTTTGGTTTGCTTGCTTTATTCAAAAACACAAAAAATCAGTTCCTACTCTAGTTGCCACCTTTCTCTAACTCACCATGTTGCTCCCCAAGTTCGCCCTGAAATATCTTGCAATAGGAAGTGGCTCCATAATTGGGAAAGATAATATTGAAGAATTCTTTAATTATGTTAGCAAGTATGAGGATATTAAGGATAAATCTATAGCAGAACTTGCTCCTAATTATGAGATTGCTGCAGCTTCTTTAGTTCATATATTGGAGGCTAGGTTTGTTAGCCTTAACCCCGTCATACAATTTTTGTTCCTAAAACTAAAATAAGAGGGTAATTCATCCTTGAAACTTTATCAAAAGAATTCCATGATGTTGCTAGGGAAGCCAAAAAGGAATTTGAGCGTTTCAATATGCTAGGATCAAGTGTATATGTTGTGTGTATTTCTGATAAAACTAATCCTAGAGAAGAATTTAAGATACCCATACCCTTTAAGCTTGTTGGAATGCATGAAGCCTTTGAAAAGAATTTTGATTGGATTGCCCCTGAAAATCTTTTTGATGAAGGTAGTAGACCGAATATAGATGAGAAAGGATCCTCCAAAACCCATTTGGATGACATACCTTTCATAATTGAAGATTTTGCAAGTTTAAATGTTAATGCTTCCTCATTTGAAAATACTTGATTCTTCTTGCTTCTTGTGCCTAACTTAAAGGTGTTAAAGAAAAGTACTTGTTGGGATATAACCCAAGAGTTTCCTTGAGTCTTGGAAGTTATTACTTTTGTAATAACCTCTCCTTATACTTTTTGTGCCAAGAATGACCTCTAATGAGAGGGAAGTAAGATTCGGGAAGTTGTTGTCCCGAAACAGATTTATGTCCTCCACCAAAAAAATTCGTGAGGAGGATCTATAACTAGAATTGAGCTCAAAATTTATGAATAAATCCCCAAGTATGTTACATAACTTTAGTTAGTTCAACACTTTTTGATTTGAGCAACAGAAGATGTTCGAAAAAAATCGTTTCTACCTGCTGGTCTGTTTTGCAGATTTCTGCCATTATTTGCATTTGCTTCTTATTGATTCCTTTTTGAGTTCTCTTCAGGTAAATTGAGATTTTTGAAGGAGTTACTACAGTATCTTGTGTTTTTAGTGAAAATACTTGCTGTTCCAAAGCTTTGCTAGTGGTCTAATATCTTTTGAATACACTAATGTTGCTAATGAAGATTGTGTGAAGTTTTGTATGAAGGAAAATTTTAGGTGTAGAGAAAGAATGATGCAATGAGATGAAGAATGGACAAAAGCTCAAGCTTAGGGATGCCACCATGGTATCACCCCAAGAAATATCCAAGAGGTACAAGCGTTAAAGCTTGGGGATGCCCAAGGCATCCCCTTGTTCATCAATAAAAAGCTCAAGTCTGTCTAGACACTTCGTTTTTATTGTTTCATGCACAATTGTGTTGTTTTGGGAGCGTCTTAGTTTTCGTTTGCTTTGCTTAGGTTGTTTAGTTTGCTTAAATAAAGTAGTTTGGACCCCCGTTCTCGCTGTGTTGTTTTGCAAATAAGTTTGCTTGGTGTTCGGAAAGGAGTAGTAAGTTCTTGCTTGAAGTGCAAGAGGAGCTTGCATTGACTATGACTTAGAATTTAGCATGACATGCTAGGTGTTGTTTTAGAATTATGCTTAGTAAGTATTGCTGTATCATGTCTTGTTCCAAACAATTGGGATTTCTTAGTGTGCCTTGTAGAAATTATGCGTTGTTTTAGCATGCAAAAGCATAGTATTGTGGTATTCCCCTCTGATGTTTTGCTTGGGTTGACTTGGCACATGCTTACACCATGTTATGACTCTCACAAGTGACCATTAGCCTCTATTATCATTTAGTCCTTGACTTGTAGTACCACTCTTTGTCTTTGATTAGTTTGCTTTGTTGCATTGCATGATTATGGCCATTATTGCTCTCTTAGTTGGTTGCTCCCAGTCTTTTGCTAGCTTCCGCTTGTATGAGTAAGTTCTACTCATGCTTCCAACTCCCAAGAAACCAAGTTATTCCAAAGTGTCCACTATAAACTCCTATGCATGGTGTGTTACACCATTCCAATTATATTCTTGTTTTTAACTATCTTCCAATTAAAAACTATTTTGTTATGTGAAAACTTAGTGATTAAAGCACTCAAAAACGTGATGGCACACTTTATTCTTTGCCCCTAATAAACTTGAACCATTGTGACAACTTTGTTGTATATGCTTGCACTTATAAGTTGGAATTAGCAGAACCGTGTTTTCACGGGGAACGTTTTCAACATTGCACTTGTACCTTGTTGTACTCAGTTGATATCATGTTCTTTTGTCTATGATGTCACCAGTGTGAAATAAAGAGGGGACTTGTAAGTCCATGGAGTTTGTATTCCGTGTTAGAGAAACGCCTGGGCCGCTAGCCTAAGCCATGCCTAATCATGGTGGAAACTTGCAGCATCACCATAATGCGCTATCTATGAAGCATACTCAATAAAAATCTATGCATATGGTAAATAAAAAGATTGATGAGATGCTCATTGTCTGCTTGCCTTGTCATTTTGGTTATGGGAAATCTCCTGTACCATGTGCAAGGGGTACCCCGTTGGCGGTTCTCAATGATATATAAATACTTATAGTGACAAGAACTTACCTGGACCCAAAGTTGAGTATGCATGAGGTGTGGCTCTCGTATTCAAGGGGCATGAGATTGCCAACTTATACTTCATCAAGCATATACTCCAGATTTTCCACTTTAACCTTAACCTGTCACATCCCAAGATTTTCCAAATCTTGTAATGTGAAAAATAAATGAATAAAATAAAACTTTGTTGAATTTCAGGGTGAGAAGAAACTTTTTGAATCCATTTGGAAACTTTCAAAACCTATTTGGATCAAATAAATCCTAAAGGGATTTACAAAGATAAACATTTAATAAAGGAAAATAAAAATATTTGGAATTACTATCTTTTAATAAAAAGATTTGGTTTTCAAATGAAAAGAAGAAATTTAAATAAAGTATATTTTATAAGCCAAATTAAAACTTGGCCAAGCCTTTGAAATAAAAATATTTCTATTTGATAAAAATAGTAAAGGTTTATTTAAATAAAATAATAAGGATTTAATATCCAAGTTTATTAAAAATAAAGGTTTTACTATTTTAATTAAACATCAAAACTTATTTATTTTAAACAAGTTTTCCAAGTATTCTTTATTTCCAAATAAAACCTACTGATTTGTTTTTTGTTGTTAAACAGAACCAAAAACTCAATACAAGTGTGGTGAATGTTTGAATTGATTTGATTGCTTGATTGGTTGTTTGAATTTCAAAACATAAAATAGAATTGGAAAAAAACATTCAGGAAGAAAAAATGTGTAAAAGACAGCAGTCCAGCGGACCAGCCCAATAAGCCCAACAACCAGCCCACTCTCTCCCTCCCGAAGAAAACGTTTCGCACTCAGTTTTTAACCCGCGCAGACACTGACTGGTGGACCCTCTCCCTGTCTCTCTCTCTCGCTGACCAACCGACCCCACCCTTTCTGGTCATCGTCTTCCTCGCGCAGACCTCGCCCTGCCGTTGCAGACTAGAAACGCCGGCGTTGATTGCGCGTTGATGAAGCTTTGATTCCTCGCAGTAACAACGCCCATTTAAACGCCCGCGTCTTACCTCTCTTTCCCCCAGATAGCTCCCCCTCTCTGCCCCTAGGCTGCCTCAATTCGAGCTCGCACCGCCACTGCTCGGACCACCGTCCCCAGCCAATTCCGGCGACTCTGCGCCACCCCTTGACTTCACCAAGTTTTGGGAATTAACAACATGACTTCATTCCTATTATTTTATGTGTGTTCGATTGTGAAAAGGCAAGTGACACTATCATCTAAAAGTCCTATATTTTTTCATTATACTTAGTGGATTTTGAACATAAGTGTACAACTTCTGCAGAAGATAATAAAATCTAAGTACTTAGCCGTGTCCCCGGTTATGGACAATACTGAGCAACTAAAGCTTGAAGCTATGGGAGATCTCGACATTCCAATTTCTAAAAGAAAAACTTTAAAGTGATAACAAAAGACTTGCAGCACTTGGGGGTACCAAGGAGCTCAAGAGATTTGGATAAAAACTTGCAGCACTTGGGGATTTACCAAGGAGCTCAAGAGATTTTTGATAAAAACTTGAAGTACTTGGGGTATACCAAGGATCTCAAGAAATTTTTGACAGACACTTGGGGATTTACCAAGGAGTTCAGAAAGATTTGACAAAAGAACAAAACCATTTCGAAAAGATAGGATAAAGTATTGCTTTCTGCAAATGAGCCTTAAACCCTACCTAGCCAAATTTGCATGTAATGATAGGATCCACTTATATTCAACATAGTAGTGAAACTTGCCAATTCAATTCAAATGTATTGACCCTTGTGGCTGTAACTTGTTATGTTGCAGGTTTTGTTTGATATTAGTGAAGTTGATTGATTAGGATTACAAAGTCTACAACCAACATGTTTTCCTGTGGCACTTTGAAGATGAAGGACCCCATGCTTATAGATTTTCTGCTGCAATGTAATGTAATAGCCAAATGAGCTATGTAAGATGTAATAAAAATTATGTTATTCCTGGTTATAAAGTTATATAATGACCTTTGTTTCTTGATGTTACATCTTAACTGTGGATGCTAGCTATTGATCCAGGGACTAGCATTGTAAACACAGGGGACTCTACCTTATTAAAAGTTGGGACCTCTACAGATGGTATCAGAGCATTGTGTTGCCTATATTATTTGTAACCCTAGGATTGGACAAAAACCCTTAGAAAAATAGGAGTTGTATTTGTTCCAAACTTATTTACAAACAATATTGTAAACCCTTTCCCTCAACCATTTTGGTTTTGATTCTACATCTCATCTATTTCAACTTGATGAAAAAACCTACCGTATGGCCATAGACTTCACCATGTGCGAAGGACATCTTCAACTCTAATGACTTCAACATCTTCAACTCTAATGACTTCAACATATTCAGCATATTCACCAAGGACTTCAACCTTGGGTGTCACTAAGGACAAGTTAGACAAGGAAATCTTGCTCAAGATTTGGAGACTAAGGAAACACAACTTAGAAGGAGCCTACATCACCTTTGAAGTTTTTGTGACCAAGAATTTTTCCTAAGGAAACCATGATCTCATACAAGAAGAATCAACCAAGGAGGATGGAAAGATCACAAGTGAACCATATAGATGGACCACCATATATAGTTAAGTCTAACACACCAACTTATGTGGTGTAACAAAAATATTTTGTTGCCCAAGTATGTGCTTGAACTTTGTTGTTGAGTGAAAAGTTGCTTGTGATTGATTGCACCTTGTTTGTGTGAATTGTGAAGTGTGTGATTAGAATTATTTCCTTAGAAATATCTTGCCTAATCTAATCCCAATTCAACCCAAACAGATGACTACTCCAAGAGACTCCAACATCAAGGTTGAAGACACCAACACCAACCAAGAGGACAACATGGAGAAACTCATAGCAACCCAAAACCACTTGAACCAAATGACAACTCAGTTTATAGCCAACACCAGTGGGGAAGATCCAACACTGCAAGGATTTTTGGAAAACCAAGCTGAAATGTTGCATAAGGTGACAGATCAAATGCTCAACATGGAGAGCAACTTCAAGGATGACAAGGATGTTATTCTAAAAGGAACCAAGGCTTGCAATATTTGTGGAGACAAGGATCACACTTCCAAGGAGCATGGAGATCAATGCCCCAACTGTGAAGAGAAACATCCTGTTGGAAAATGTCCCACCTCTCAAGCTACTTGCTACCTATGTGAAGGAAACAATCATGTCCCTATCCAATGCCCCATCTATTCCATTGTGGAACAAAGGAAACAAGGTGGAGTGCAACAAATGATTGCAAACTATCAAGAAGGATCCAAATCTACCAAGAAGATTGATGACAAAGGAAAAGGTCCACTTATACCTCCATGCAATACAACCCAATTCAAAGGACCAAAGAAGAGGCAAATGAATTATCCAAGGAGCAATAGAAGGTCCAGGAAACATGTAGACATTCCTACCTACCAGATAACATATGAACAACATGAACTAGATGCACTCCTAGCTTTGGAGAAGCCCAAAAAGAAAAAGAAGGACAAAAGCCATGTGCAATGTCATCATTCCAAAGAAATGGGACACTATTCCAGTGAATGTCCAGAGAAACAGAAGTATAAGGAGATTGGCCAAGTATGGTGCAACAATTGCGAAGAGCTAGGCCATTATGCAGCAACTTGTCCACAAGAGACACGTGAAGGACTCAAACTCATCAACTGTTTCAATTGCAAAGAACCAGGACATTATGCAAGCAATTGTCTAGAAAAGATGAAGAACAAGATAAACAAGCCAATGAAGGAACTCATCCTTGACACATGTGTCAAGTGTGGAAACAAAGGACACCATGCAGATGTTTGCCCACAGAAGTTTCCCCAAGATCCCAAGCAAGCCAACATGTAATTTAGTTTGAAAAATTTTAAGGGTGGTAGAACCCTAGATGCTTTGAACCTACTTGTAACCCTAGACTTCCCAAATATCGGGACAAGATTTATTTTAAGGGTGGTAGCCTGTCACATCCCAAGATTTTCCAAATCTTGTAATGTGAAAAATAAATGAATAAAATAAAACTTTGTTGAATTTCAGGGTGAGAAGAAACTTTTTGAATCCATTTGGAAACTTTCAAAACCTATTTGGATCAAATAAATCCTAAAGGGATTTACAAAGATAAACTTTTAATAAAGGAAAATAAAAATATTTGGAATTACTATCTTTTAATAAAAAGATTTGGTTTTCAAATGAAAAGAAGAAATTTAAATAAAGAATATTTTATAAGACAAATTAAAACTTGGCCAAGACTTTGAAATAAAAATATTTATATTTGATAAAAATAGTAAAGGTTTATTTAAATAAAATAATAAGGATTTAATATCCAAGTTTACTAAAAATAAAGGTTTTACTATTTTAATTAAACATCAAAACTTATTTATTTTAAACAAGTTTTCCAAGTATTCTTTATTTCCAAATAAAACCTACTGATTTGGTTTTTGTTGTTAAACAGAACCAAAAACTCAATACAAGTGTGGTGAATGTTTGAATTGATTTGATTGCTTGATTGGTTGTTTGAATTTCAAAACAGAAAATAGAATTGGAAAAAAAACATTCAGGAAGAAAAAATGTGTAAAAGACAGCAGCCTAGCCGGCCAGCCCAATAAGCCCAACAACCAGCCCACTCTCTCCCTCCCGAGGAAAACGTTCCGCACTCAGTTTTTAACCCGCGTAGACACTGACTGGTGGACCCTCTCCCTGTCTCTCTCTCTCGCTGACCAACCGACCCCACCCTTTCTGGTCATCGTCTTCCTCGCGCAGACCTCTCTTTGCCGTTGCAGACTAGAAACGTCGGCGTTGATTGCACGTTGATGAAGCTTTGATTCCTCATAGTAACATCGCCCATTTAAATGCCCGCGTCTTACCTCTCTTTCCCCCAGATAGCTCCCCCTCTCTGCCCCTAGGCTGCCTCAATTCGAGCTCGCACCGCCACTGCTCCGACCACCGTCCCCAGCCAATTCCGGCGACTCTGTGCCACCCCTTGACTTCTTAAGCACACCGCCGTGATCCCTACTCCCAGGCGCATCTGTCTGTGCCATTCGTTCAACCGCGGGCGCCCCAGAACGTCGGCAACCACCTCGACTGAGCGCCGTAGCGTCTGCTACTATCTTCGGCGATGTTTCCTGGTAAGAACCGACCACCCCGCGCCCTCTCCTTCATGCACACAGCTTCGCCTTGATCTTTCACATCTAACCGTGTCCTCGTTTTCCCTCGGGGCGAACCACAACACCGCCCTCGATGACCACCAGACGAACCCGACGCCGTCCCCCACTCCGGCGAGCAATCCCGCTAGAATCAGAGCGCCCCTCGATGAGCTGACCATACCTTGAGCATCAGAGCGTCACCGCGATCACTGTAAGCACCCTCACCTTCCTCTTTGCTTCCTGTAGCCGCCGTAGCGCCACCGTTCGACCGTCGCCGTCGTCTGCCGCCGCGCCACCACTGCCGCCCGAGACCGTTAGATGAGAATCTTGTGGCTACGATTAGAACTAGACGAAGGGGTACACGCCCATCTGATCCGTTCGTTTTAGTTAGATCCAACGCCCCGCAGAGGCCAATCCACCCGAATCGGTATCAGCCAGTGATAGCACGCCGCGTGGCGCTGGGTGATTTAAAACAGAATTTGAAATCAGATTTAGATGCAGTTTTGAAACCCTTGTAACTTTTGATCCACACATCCAAAATTTGCAAACTTTATATCAATGGAATCAGTGGAACAAGCCCTAGCCAACCATGCAATTTGTTTAGTAAAAAGCTTCTAGTAAAATGTTTGTTTTTGCAGAAACATTTGTATGCTTGTTTAGGTTAGAAAAATTATTCCAAATTGATTTTGAGGTTGAAATCTTGGAAAATTGGTTTGTGGTGAACCTACTGACCCTAGGAACCATCTTGTGGATTTAAAAATGTTTTTGGAGAAGATTAGGATTAATTAATTGATTTAGCTCATTTCTAGTAAAATAAAAATATTGACTTTGCTATGAAAATAATTTTGGAGTATAAACTTTGGGAAAATGATTTAGATCAAACCTACTGACCCTAAACACCAAGTTTTGGGAATTAACAACTTATTTGGTGAAGAACATAAAGTTTTTGCTTTGATAAAAACATTTTCCACCACATAAAATAATGATTGGATTAAAAAATGGTTGATAGATAAAACCCTTTTGCAAATGAATTTGCCACTTTAGAAAATGACCACTTTGAACCTTGCAATGTTTAGAGCCTAGTGGAAACCACCTTTGCAAATAAAACTATCTTTTGCATGCTTGCATGCATGACTTAATTCCTATTATTTTATGTGTGTTTGATTGTTTGAATATTGGTTGGAATGCTAGTTGATATTGTGTTTGCTTGATTTATTTGTAGTGAAGTTAGAAAAGTGTGAAACTAGCAAGATCAATAAGTGAACCAACATTCCCTACCAAAAAGGCAAGTGACACTATCATCTAAAAGTCCTACTATTTTCATTATACTTAGTGGATTTTGAAACATGCATGAAAAGGAATTTCTATACTTATGCTATGCTAAATTCTAATAGGATTCCCCTTATACATTCCTTAGTGAAAACAATGTAGTTGTAAAATGCTTAGCCATGCTACTTATTTTGAGAAGGGATACATGTTGAGATTTAGTTTTGAAGTTGAGAAAAGACTTGTGTTTCCATATAATAAAACAAGTACTCAATGAACCACCTAGGTGGACAAGGATACTTTGAGTTTTGGAGAAGGTGGCAACAAAAGGAACCATGTCTATGGCAATCTCTTTGTGTTGTGCACCAAAAGAAAACCATCCAGGAACTTAGAGATTGAACATGTTTCTCCAATTGTGGCTTTCGTGTACAGCCACATGCTACTTATGGCTCTGGCTTGGTCAACTACATTGGGAAGACCCATGCATTGTCTTCAGGTCACTGAAAATGAGGGAACTCGAAACCCTACATGGGTGCCTGAAGACAAGCTAGCAATGGTGTATGGGATGACCCTCTGGAAAGACTTCGTCACATTCTCAATCTGCCAGTACTCCATCTTGGTGAGTACCAATCCAACGGCCACTGGTGGCAACAAGATGAGAGTGTGTCATGTCGGTAAAGTGTACAACTTCTGCAGAAGATAATAAAATCTAAGTACTTAGCCGTGTCCCCGGTTATGGACAATACTGAGCAACTAAAGCTTGAAGCTATGGGAGATCTCGACATTCCAATTTCTAAAAGAAAAACTTTAAAGTGATAACAAAAGACTTGCAACACTTGGGGGTACCAAGGAGCTCAAGAGATTTGGATAAAAACTTGCAGCACTTGGGGATTTACCAAGGAGCTCAAGAGATTTTTGATAAAAACTTGAAGTACTTGGGGTATACCAAGGATCTCAAGAAATTTTGACAGACACTTGGGGATTTACCAAGGAGTTCAGAAAGATTTGACAAAAGAACAAAACCATTTTGAAAAGATAGGATAAAGTTTTTCTTTCTGCAAATGAGCCTTAAACCCTACCTAGCCAAATTTGCATGTAATGATAGGATCCACTTATATTCAACATAGTAGTGAAACTTGCCAATACAATTCAAATGTATTGACCCTTGTGGCTGTAACTTGTTATGTTGTAGGTTTTGTTTGACATTAGTGAAGTTGATTTATTAGGATTACAAAGTCTACAACCAACATGTTTTCCTGTGGCACTTTGAAGATGAAGGACCCCATGCTTATAGATTTTCTGCTGCAATGTAATGTAATAGCCAAATGAGCTATGTAAGATGTAATAAAAATTATGTTATTCCTGGTTATAAAGTTATATAATGACCTTTGTTTCTTAATGTTACATCTTAACTGTGGATGCTAGCTATTGATCCAGGGACTAGCATTGTAAACACAGGGGACTCTACCTTATTAATGGTTGGGACCTCTACATAACCACTTCAAGATGCTTATGATAGGGGCAATGAGGGCTGAAAGCTAACAAGTACCATAATTTTTTGAAGCTCTTTTTGAAACTTGTAATCCCTGCTTCCTTTACAAAAAGGCCTTTCTTCCACCACTATTGAGTCTCCACCTTCTACCTTTAGGCACCATTAAGAGAGCATAATTGTCATTATGTGTGCAGTGTTCCAAAGCTTATTAAATGATGCATATTGTTTTATTACTTGTTCTTGTGCTACTTGTTTCTAGTCACCCCTGTGAACTCTGCAGGTGTCCTATGCATATATATTGCTCTTCTATGAGGGACAAGATGATTCCCACTATGCTATGTTTTCTGCATGTGAAACAAACAAACGTTTTTCAATGCATGTTATTTATGATCTTTGTTTGTAGATTTCCATGTTGCATGCATAGTTACTATGTACTATTTTTAGAACTCCATCTTTCATGCACATGTTTTGAGTTCTTTGATCCCAGCTTTTAATGCTTGCAAATGGTTGGATATTTATTGTGAGGGTGCATGTCACCTCAAAAATTATTTTGTTTATCACTTACCTACTCGAGGAAGAGCATGAGTTAAGCTTGGGGATGTTGATACATTGGAAATGTATCTATAATTTTTTATGCTCCATGCTTGTTTTGTATTTACTTTGCTTTACTTGTCTACACTTTGAGGTGCTTTTTACATGTTTTCTGGTACTAACCTATTAACAAGTTTCAACAGTGCCAGATGCCTGTTTCCTGCTATTTTTGGTTTCAGAAAAGTTAGTAAAGAAATATTCTCGGAATTGGACGAGACAAAGGAAAAAGTCAATTACTTTCCGTGGGGAACAAGAAGTCCGGAGGAGAGCCAGAGGGGCCAAACCCACCCCACACCTGGCTAGGGTTTGGCGCCCCTGGTCGCCGCCTCGGTCTCCCCCTTCACCTATAAGAAGCCCCTGATGCAGACACCCTGAGTACCCGATCAGAAATCCATGAAACCGTCTGTAGCCACCACCACCATCGTCTCTAGATTGGGGGATCTGAAGTTCTTCCCGACACCCTGCCGTAGGGGAGATCATCCCGGAGGCCTTCTCTCCGGTATGATGCGTGAGTAGTTCCACCTTGGACTATGAGTCCATGTAGTATCTAGATGGTTGTATCTCATCCTTTGTGATTTCATGTATAGACCTTGTGAGCTCCGTTCATGATGAAGATCTAATCTATTTGTAATCATGCATGTTGTGTTTGCGGGGATCCGATGGATATTGAGATTATTATGTTGGTTTGATTAATGGTTTTATCTTTATGATTCTATCATGTCTGTGTTGTTTGTGATCTTGAATGCTCTCCGTGTAGGGGTTCGTAGCATGGAAAACAAAAAATTTCTATCGCATACAAACAAACAAGCCAAGATCTATCTACTAGATTGTAGCAACGAGTCGATGGAATAACTTACCCTCGAAGATTCCAAAGCGGTTAACGAGAGCAGATTCTCGTGGGTGATGTAGTCGTACTCTTTCCGATCTCAAGATCGTGTAGACGATCCTTCCGGCTGCGTTCAGCGCCTTCAGCTTGGTCACACGTTCGGTACTCGAAGACCTTCCTCTCCCTTGTTCCAAAGAGCAGTGACGGAGGTTGTAGCACTGTCCTCGCGATTCCAAGAAGACAACGTGGTACCTAAGTAGAGGGAGATCCCGCAGGCTTCAAGCCGGAGCGAGTATGGTGGAGTATGAGAGAGAGCTATTAGTGGTCTAGTGATTAGACACACCAATTAGAAGGCTCTAAACCGCAGGCTAGGGAAATTAGAAGCTCTAAACCAAAACGGCTCTAAACCGGAGATTAGAGGATAGGAACTTGTGTGTCTAGAGGAGGAGGCCCTGCCTCCTTTTATAGGTGGGAGGGGCGGCCAAGGGAGGAGTCCCTCCCAAGTCGGCCTTGGTTGGCCACGGCTTGGAGGACTCTCCCCCAAGTCGGTTCCAACCACCTCTTGCTTGTTTCCCACAGCTTCCCACAGTTTCCTGTTTTCCACAGTTTCTGTTTTACCTGTTTGACTTTCAAACCGGCGTTTGACTTTTCAGTTTTGGAACAGCAAGAACACTTAGTACATGATGCAATCATTCAATATGTAATGACACATTCATGTACCCTCCCCGAGTGCCGGACAATCCGAACCTTCTAGAACATTCCCGATGAAAACACCTAATCATTCCCGAACTCGAAATGGGACTTTCCTTATATGAATCTTATTCTCCGGACCATTCCGGATCACCTCGTGATATCCCGGATCCCATCCGAGACTCCGAACAACATTCGGTCTCTTTCTCATAATACCATAACTACTCAAACAACGTCGAATCCTTAAGTGTGTCTCCCTACGGTTCGTGAATTATGCGGACATGATCGAGACACTTCTCCGAACAATAACCAATAGAGGAATCTGAAAATTCATATGGCTCCCACATATTTATACGATTACTTTGAGATCGAATGAACCACTTACATACAATACCAATTTCCCTTTGTCTCACGATAGTTTACTTATCCGAGGTTATGATCGTCGGTATCTCTGCATACCTAGTTCAACCTCGTTACCGATAAGTACTCTTTTCTCGTTCCCGTGATATGTGATCCCTTGTGAGCCAGTAACATGCTTGCAAGCTAATTGGATGACATTTCACCGAGAGGGACCAGAGTATATCTATCCGTCATATGGATGGACAAATCCCACTCTTGATCCATGTGTTTCAACCAATACTTTCTGAACACTCAATGCCACCTTTATAGCCACCCTGTTACGGTGTGGTGTTTGATGACATCAAAGCATCCATCCGGAAAAGGTGATATGCATGATCTCATGGTCTAAGGAATTAGGTTACTATGTATCAGAAAGCATATAGCAATTGAACTATTGAAATGACTTGATCTTTATGCTACTCTTATCTATAGGAGTATGTCCATCACATCATTCTCCTAAGGATATGATCCTGTTGTTAATAACATCTCTATGTTCATGATCAGGAAACCATGATCATATATTAACCAACAAGCTAGTTTAACAAGAGGCTTTACTAGGGACTCTTATTTTAGTTTACAAATCACACAAGTATTAATGTTTCCGGTTAATACAATTATAGCATGGTATGTAAACATTTATCATAAGTGTGAAGATATGATAATAACCACTTTATTATTGCCTCTTGGGCATATCTCCAACAGTCTCCCACTTGCACTAGAGTCAATAATCTAGTTTCAAACCTTTGTGTATTCAACACCTATGGATTTCCGGTGTTGTATGTACACGATTGCTAGTGGTCAACTGATCTCCTGGATCTAACACTTCCAGGTCCGTGTGTAATTGCATGTCTTTGCGTCCCTATGCATCACTCATTCTCTAATGAGATGGCTTCGTACAAATTTGGTCCTTTGGTGTGACCTTTAGTTCTTTTGGGGTTAAAACATGTTGATAATATTGTCGTACAATATATCTTCATAGTATTATCCCGCTGTGAACTACACCTAGTTTGATAACAAACTACTTGACACAAATGCCCTCTTTAGCTGCTATTATAGCAGTCATATACTTAGACTTTTGTTGTAGTATCTGTCACAATGTCTTAACTTTGGAACTCATCCAAATCCATTATGGAACTCAGTTTCCATTATATTGTGCCACCCTTTGTTTAGATTGAGATAAACTTAATTTGTACTTTGTGACAAAACTAGTATCAATGTAGTACTTTTACAATGAACTAACCATCTATTTGTCACTTCTAGAAATATTATACTCTTAGTTCTTCCAAAAGATCATAAGAATATCCTTACTATTGTCCAATGATCATCTTACGAAACATTCTGGTATATGCTCACAACATTTAGAGCATAGGACATATCTGGATTTGTACATATCACAGTATGATTGATATAAATACTCTTTGTGATTTCATACATCAAGTATCAATCTATACTTGATTATTTGTTTCACTTTACCAAATGTCAATACACTTGAATATATCATCAACATTTGAACTCTTTCAATCCTTTCTGTGCGACAAGAACCTTTTTTGTAGTTTCTATATTGAACTCATTCAATATCTTATCTATGTACTTCTGGCACAACCATATTAGCGTCTATTGATGCCAAATATTCGGGTTTTGCCTAAGTCTTTCATCGGGATGAAATTCTTAATATGTGTTAATAAAAGATACATTATTTCCAATCAACAATATGTCTTCCACATAATGTATTAGAAACATGTCTTAGCGCTCCCACTTAATTTCTTGCAAATGCAAGCATCTCCATCGTCTCTGATGAACTTTTAAACTCCTTTAACAGTTTCATCACAGTGAAGATTCCAACTCCGCGATGCTCACTTCAACCATTGAAGTTTGCATATACTTTTAGCATCCTCTGAATTTACAAAACCCTCTGGACCGTGTTATGCACATGTCCGAGGTAACGATTCTATTAGAAGAACTTGTTTTGTTTATTCAACTACCATATAACAAAATTATATGTAGTGGTTGCTACATTAATCCGTCTAGACTAAATATCACTATGAAAGATCAAATCTTGTCATAGTCAACCTTTGAACATTTTGCGAACTCCTTCCCAACATGTCGACTATTTCATAGATGTGAAACATCCATGTCTATTTCTTTATAGATCCAAACACAACTGTAAGGTCTTACACCTTTCTCGAGGGTCCTTCAAGTTCAAAACTTGATTTCTCGTGTATGGAACTATCACGGATTTTATGGCTTCATGCCATTTTACGGAGTCAGGGCCCATCATCGCTTCTTTGCATGTAGTACGTTCATTATTCTCAAATAATGATTCAACCTCAAATCTTGGTATTTGATTGTTTACTCGACCTACTTGGTTCAATGAAACTTTGACCTTCATAACCACAACCTTTGAGGCACGTGAGCCATGAGCATTGTTGCCTCCCTAACACTTTTCTGCGCAACTCTGCATCTGACTAAGGTTCTTTTAACCTTATCAAAGTTCTATTGTCCTCCCACTTAACTTTTCACGAAAAATTCCTTCTCAAAGAAACTTGACGTTTTAAGTGACAAACACTTTTGTCTCCGATGTTATGGAGGATTACTTAACTGTTATTCGAAATAACATACAAAGACAGGTTCATCCGACTTTGGTTGCAAACATCTTTCTTATGCACAGCATACCAATGTTTAAGAAAAGACAACTTGGGTTTTATCCCAAACCATAACTTTTATATGGTGTCAATTCAATGGATTATGATGAAGCTCTTTTCAGTGGAAAAACGGTAATCTCTAAAGCTTTTAATCTTTAAAAATATAATGGCAGTTTTATGAATTATACCTTTGATCTTACCATGTCAAACAAGGTTTAATTACATATCTCGAACGCTCCATACTCTTATGGTGTTTCAGGAAAATGCAAATCCACGGAACGATTCCTTAAATATTAGGTATTATGCTAAACTTGTAACTCAAATATCTTCCTTTATGATCTTATCATAAACTATTTATATTCTTGTTATAATGATTTTGTACTTCATCTTGAAAGTCTTTAAACTTTTCAAATATTTCACACTTCATCCTTATTAAGTAAATATTCATATATTCACTCAAATGTTGGGAGAAAGCATATGAAGTTGAAATCCATCGCTCTTGACTACACATAATGGACTTCGTACAACAATATGTGCAAGTTCCAATAAGCTAGTCATTCGTTCCCTTTTGGCCTATGAACGAAGTTTCAATTATCTCTAGGAAAGTTTCACAAGCGTCATTTGATCAAAAATCAGAAGACTCCAAAATTCCATCCACATGGAGTTTCTTCATGTTTTCTTTCCATTATAATTTAAACGGCGATGTCACTTCCTAAGTGATCTTTCAATCAATTTGTCTTTCGACATTTTTAGCACTAGTTTTATGGATGTGATTTCTCCAACGAGATTTGTGAATCATCCATCTTTTATGGATTACGGCAATTATTTGAACAACCCTTTTGTTCTCATAATACCTGATAAAACAAATCTTGAAGGCAAACTTTGATGTTTAACGAGCAACACAATAACCCTTTATTTGTTCTCGATGAACATCATCACATATTCTTTTGCTAGTTACTTAGGCCATTGTAGTTCATGAATTGTGTTGTTTATGACGATTCACACCAACAAATTCAGTATCAAATACTTAAGAACCACATTGTTTAATAAGCAAAGAATATAGCCATAACATGTATATCATCTATATACTTAAACTGAACAATTCTAGTCTTTACTTTTCTGCCATATATTTATGAGATTCTCTTTCAGTATTTCCTTTTCTGTTTGAAAGAATCTATCAACATCAATAGTGGAGTCATACATATGACACATAATCCAAAGCATGTATAATTAAATACCAATGTCTTTGGACTTGCACTTTGAAGTAGATCACCATCATCAAACGTTTGGTGTTCTTCCAAATTCCTTTCTTTAGTAATCTCTTGGTGTAGTAAATATTTTACCTACATCAAATATTCATCCTTATCATTGAATTATCCATGATCAAGCTACTTTTAGATTATAACGGTGAATCATGAGTATAATGTTGCTCTCCAAATACTTTTGGACGATTAGGACAACTAGTGTCTCCAACCTTTTGCAAATTCTCATCAAAATATGAGAACATGAACTTTGCCATATTATACTCTATCATGTTGTAACCAAAACTTTGTTTCAGATATCACAATATCTTCCACACATCATGGTTTCTGAAACAACTCTTTCAGATCCTAGATAACCTTGATATTAAGAGAATCCTTTGAATATCAAGAATCATGGAGACAAACATGATACTTATATACTAACACTTGGAATTGTTACTCTTGATTTAATACTAATTATTAAACTTCATGGAGTAACCGGAACTTACTGAAAGTTTGCTATAGGACTTTTAAACTTTAGATTAACACTTCAAAACAATACGATACCAGTTCGTAAAGTAACTAACCAGAATTCTATAGTTCTATCATCTCAATTATAACTAAGCGCAAGGTGGTAAACGGATGCCAATGACTACAACAACTATACAAATTCACTTTGATTTAGTTTATGATAAATTGAGTTCTAATTAATAATTAAATTAATCTAGGTGAACTCCCACTCAAAACAATATCCCTCACATTGTTTTAGTGATCACATGAACCAAATCCACCACATCAAACCGATCATCACGAGAGTTGAAATAGCTTCAATGGCGAACAATCAACATGTTCATCATATCTACTATATGACTCATGCTCTACCTTTCGGTAATCCGTGTTCCTGAGGCCATGTCTGTACATGCTAGGCTCGTCAAGATCAAACCTTAGTTTCTGCATGAGCAAATCTGGCTTGCTCACGTTGTATACACTTGCAGAATCTAACACACCCGATCATCACGTGGTGCTTCGAAACAACAAGCTTTAGCAACGGAGCTAACTAAGGGTGAACACTTTATGACTTGAAATTCATGTGCATGAGGGATCATCTTATAATGCTACCGTCGTCTACTAAGCAATACAAGATGCATAAAGGATTAACATCACATGCAATTCAATAATATGTGATATGATATGGCCTTTCTTCTTTGTGCTTCCGATCTCCATCTTCAAGCACGAACATGATCTCCATCATCGACATTGCATCAAGGTCAATGACGCTTCTCCATGGTTGTCGCCCACCGGCTTCAACTATTACAACTACTTTGAATAGACGCGGGTCTTAACATAAATTAAAGACAACCATATGGATCTGCGGTTGCCAACTTACAATAAGGAACATTGCATACATCATATATAATCACAATCATGGCCATATCACATCACACACCCACGCAAAACAAAGTTAGACGCCTCTACTTTCTTTGCATATTTTACGTGGTTTGGGGCTTTCAATAAGTGTCGTTCTAACTTACGAACAAGAACCACAACATTGATACTAGTATTGTTAATCACCCGTTGTAAATTGGATCTTAACTATGCTAGGAGAAAGCGAGCACCATAAATCCACTTATGCAATACAAGTTGCATGTCAAGCGTGGAGCAAGTCTCATGAACGATGTCATGTAAAGTTAGCCCGGGCTTCTTCATCCCAACATACCGCAAGATGCAAAGTACACAAGAAGCAATCGACAATAAAAGCATCAACGCCCACAATGACCATTGTGTTCTGCAACAGATCTACATATAGACACGGCTCGATACCCTTTGTAGGGGTTCGTAGCATGGAAAAAAAATTTCTATCGCATACAAACAAACAAGCCAAGATCTATCTACTAGATTGTAGCAACGAGTCGATGGAATAACTTACCCTCGAAGATTCTAAAGGTTAACGAGAGCGATTCTCGTGGGTGATGTAGTCGTACTCTTTCCGATCTCAAGATCGTGTAGACGATCCTTCCGGCATGCGTTCGGCGCTTCCATGATCGGTCACGTTACTCGGCGAAGACCTTCCTCTCCCTTGTTCCAACAGCAGCGGAGGTTGTAGCACTCTCCTCGCGATTCCGGCTGACAACGGCGTGGTACCTAAGTAGAGGAGATCCATGAGCTCGACTTAAGCCGGAGCGAGTATGGTGGAGTATGAGAGAGAGCTATTAGTGGTCTAGGGATTAGACACACCAATTAGAAGGCTCTAAATCGCAGGCTAGGGCAATTAGAAGCTCTAAACCAAAACGGCTCTAAACCGGAGATTAGAGGATAGGAACTTGTGTGTCTAGAGGAGGAGGCCCTGCCCCTCCTTTTATAGGTGGGAGGGGTGTCCAAGGGGAGGGGAGTCCCTCCCCAAGTCGGCCTTGGTTGGCGCGCTGGCTTGGAGGGACTCCTCCCCCAAGTCGGTTCCAACCACCTCTTGCTTGTTTCCCACAGTTTCCTGTTTCCCACAGTTTCCTGTTTTCCACAGTTTCCTGTTTTAGCCGTTTGACTTTCAAACTAGAAGTTTGACTTTTCAGTTTTGGAACAGCAAGAACACTTAGTACATGATGCAATCATTCAATATGTAATGACACATTCATGTACCCTCCCCCCCGGAGTGCCGGACAATCCGGAACCTTCTAGAACATTCCCGATGAAAACACCGGAATCATTCCCGAACTCCGAAACGGGACTTTCCTTATATGAATCTTATTCTCCGGACCATTCCGGATCACCTCGTGATATCCCGGATCCCGTTCGAGACTCCGAACAACATTCGGTCTCTTTCTCATAATACCATAACTACTCAAACAACGTCGAATCCTTAAGTGTGTCTCCCTACGGTTCGTGAATTATGCGGACATGATCGAGACACTTCTCCGAACAATAACCAATAGAGGAATCTGGAAATTCATATGGCTCCCACATATTTCTACGATTACTTTGCGATCGAATGAACCACTTACATATGATACCAATTTCCCTTTGTCTCACGATAGTTTACTTATCCGAGGTTATGATCGTCGGTATCTCTGCATACCTAGTTCAACCTTGTTACCGATAAGTACTCTTTTATCATTCCCGTGATATGTGATCCCTTGTGAGCCAGTCACATGCTTGCAAGCTAATTGGATGACATTTCACTGAGAGGGCCCAGAGTATATCTATCCGTCATATGGATGGACAAATCCCACTCTTGATCCATGTGTTTCAACCAATACTTTCTGAACACTCAATGCCACCTTTATAGCCACCCTGTTAAGGTGTGGTGTTTGATGACATCAAAGCATCCATCCGGAAAAGGTGATATGCATGATCTCATGGTCGAAGGAATTAGGTTACTATGTATCAGAAAGCATATAGCAATTGAACTATTGAAATGACTTGATCTTTATGCTACGCTTATCTATAGGAGTATGTCCATCACATCATTCTCCTAATGATATGATCCTGTTGTTAATAACATCTCTATGTTCATGATCAGGAAACCATGATCATATATTAACCAACAAGCTAGTTTAACAAGAGGCTTTACTAGGGACTCTTATTTTAGTTTACAAATCACACAAGTATTAATGTTTCCGGTTAATACAATTATAGCATGGTATGTAAACATTTATCATAAGTGTGAAGATATGATAATAACCACTTCATTATTGCCTCTTGGGCATATCTCCAACACTCCGTTGTTAGTAGCTATCTTGGCCAAGTAGTTGCTAGTGACTCCAAGAGGGGGTATTTATGCTCGATAGTGGGTTCACGCTCTAGTTTCCAAGGGAAGTGACAATAATCTCTTCAGTTGTAGATGTGTTGTTGCTACTAGGGAGAAAACAACGGTCTCTTGTTCATGGAACATGTGGACTGTTTACCTTACACACTTTGCTTAAAGCAGTTATTTATTGCTTGCAACTTAATACTTGAGGGGGTTCGGATGATAACCTGAAGGTGGACTACTAGTCATAGATGCAGTTGGATGGCGGTCTATGTATATTGTTGTATTTCCCAATCAGCCTCATAGGATCTTTCTAACTACTAATTGCATTGTTATTCCTTGCTCAGTTCCTGTCAATTGCCCCGCTGTAATTTGTTTACCCTTCATGCCATGTTGTTTATCTAAGGAGAACACCTCTAGTGAACTATGGACCCCGGTCCAATCTTTACCATTGATACATCTTCCACTGTTACTGTTTACTTGCTGCAAACCATTATCTTCCACATCATACGTTTAATCCTTTGTTACAGCAAACCGGTGAGCTTGACAACCTCACTGATTCGTTGGGGCAAAATCTTAAGTTTGTGTTGTGCAGGTCTCCGCGTTGCTTGCAACACCTGTGTGACATTTTCTTCCTCCTACTGGTTCGATAACCTCGGTTTCTTACTGAGGGAAAACTTGCTGCTGTGCTGCTTCACACCTTGCTCTTGGAGTACCCAACGAAGCACTCCTATGCTGCATCAAGCATAGTCAATGAATAATATATCCTAGTCAGTTAGAGATACTGAGAAGATAATTATAATACAACTATAATGTTGTATTGGCACTACAAGAATAATGTCCTTTTAAAACGGACGATTTTCGTGGTTAAAGGTCCATTTTTCATGGCTGAAAAGCCTTCTATGACGGATGCCTTTCGTGATATAAGCCCCGTCACAAATAATTCTACCACAATTTTTCTCGAGCGTGGCAGATCGCACCCTTCAGCCACGAAAGTCGTTCCGTCGTAGATGTGTTCTCCAGCCCTGTTGACTGCTGATGTCATGCAAACTTCCACATGGCGACCATAGTTAATGGCTAGTTAACACCGTTAACTATCAATGAAACCATGGTAGAAGACAGGCCCAGCCAAGGCCTGGTAATTATTAAGTGGGCCGTCCCATTAATGAAGCCCAACGAGATCGTGGGGTTAGTGTGGTGTTTGTTGGAACCATCTAGTGCTCAATGTGACAGTGTGGGGTTACCTAGATGGGGAATGCGAACTTTAAGGAGAGCTTTTGTAGCCCTACTGTGGATTGGAGTTATCCAACCGGAGAGTAGTTCAGAGTGGCATAATGAGAAGATGTTTATATGAGAGTGTCCTATATTGAAAGTATGATCCCTAGGCCTTGTTTATAAGAATTGAGACACCATTTACAATCAGTCTTGTTACATGTTTACTTGCTTCCATTTTTATTTTAGATTGCAATTACCACTTATAATCATCCATATTACTTGTATTTCACTATCTCTTTGCCGAACTAGTACACCTATACACTTGACAAGTGTATTCGGTGTGTTGGGGACACAAGAGACTTCTTGTATCTTGATTGCAGGGTTGCTTGAGAGAGATACCTTTGACCTCTTCCTCCCTGAGTTCGATAAAACTTGGGTGATCCACTTAAGGGAAACTTTCTACTGTTCTACAAACCTCTGCACTTGGAGGCCCAACACTGTCTACAAGAATATAAGCGTGAGTAGACATCAAGATCTTTTCTAGCGCCGTTGCTGGGGAGGTAAGGTAAAAGGTACTCACATCCTCTAGATACTAAGCTATCTTCTAGTACTATTGCTGGTGTGTGAGTGCTCGAAGTTATTTCCTTTAGATTATGCAATTATATCTTTTTGTTTCTTGTTTTTATTTTCATTAGTGTGTGAGGCCCAAAACTGTCTACAAGAATATTTGATTCTTGATGCTCTCTTTTACTTCAATTCAAATTTCTTATGTGAGCATCATCAAAATTATCATGCCTATCTTAATGGCTATAAACAAAGAGCTTTTGGGAGACAACCCATTATATTATTGCTTTTAGTTTATTTTTGTTTCTTTGAGTCTTGGAAGTTATTGCCTCTGTAATAAACTCTCCTTATCCTTTTTTTAGTTTTTGTTCAAAGAATAACCTCTAATGAGAGGGAAGTAATATTTGGGGAAGTTGCTATCCCAAAACAGATTTTTGTGCTTCACTGTAAAAAATCGTGAAAAATGCAAGAATGTCGTATTGATCTGCATTTCTTTTGTGCGCATGACCCTGGTATTTACCCAACTTTTTTTAGTTTTGCACTTTTCTATTTGAGCAACATAATATTTTCGAAAAAATTGGTCTTTACCTGCAGGTCTGTTTTGATAGATTTCTGCCATTATTTGCATTTGCCTCTTAATCGGTTTCTTTTTGAGCTCTCTTTGACCACTTGAGCTTTTAAAAGAAGATTATAACATATCCTATGTTTTAATGGATGATTTACTTGAGTTAAAACTGAACCCAAAGGCTTATTATCTAAAATACACTAATGTTGCTACTGAAGATTGTGTGAAGTTTTGTATGAAGGAAGTTTTCAAGTGTAGGGAGAGAATGATGTGATGAGATGAAGTATGGACAAAAGATCAAGTTTGGGGATGCCACCCGTGTCACCCATAGCAATATTCAAGAGGTACAAGCGTCAAACCTTGGGGATTCCCAAGGAATCCCCTTCTTCATGAACAAAAATCTCAGGTTTTCTTTCAAGACACTTTATTTTAATTTCTTCATGCACTATATGTTGTTCTTGGATCGTCTTTGTTTTTGTTTCTAGTTTTATTTTTCTTTGTTTGTTGCAATAAGTTGGTTGGATCACAACACACTTATTTTGGAGAGACACACGATCCATTTTCATTGTTCAGAACACTCTAGTTTTCACTCTTATTGTTCGTTGAGTGTTCTCTTTTGCTAGCACTGTGTTTAGCTTTAGTTTTCTCATGCTTTGTTCTTAGAACTTTTTAGTTTTTCTTTGTAAATTGGTGAGACAAGCTCACTGGTATTTATTGATTATTATCTTTGTGAGTTGTTTCAAATAAGTCGATTGGTGTTGGAAGAGAGTAGGAAGTTTCATGCTTATAGTGGTACAAAAGGAAGCTTGTTTTGACCGTGACTTAGACTTTATCATGTCATGTTAGATGTTGCTTTGACCTTATGCTTAGTAATTATTGTTGTAGCATGACTTTTTCCAAACAATTGAGATTGCTTAATGTGCCATGAAAGATCATGCATTGTTTTAGCATACAAAAGCATAGTATTGTGGTATTCTCCTTTGATGCTTTATTTGGGTTGACTTGGCACATGCTTACACCATGTTAAGACTATGAACCAGTCACCTTAGCCTCTATGATCATTTAGTTTTTGACTTGTGATATCACTTTATGCTTTAATTAATAATGTTTTGTCGCTTTGCATGATTATGGCCATTATTGCTCTCTTAGTTGGCCGCTCCCAGTCTTTTGCTAGACTCCACCTGTACTGGGTATGAGCTCTACTCGTGCATCCAAATCCCAAGAAACCAAGTTATTCCAAAGATTCCACTATAAATGCCTATGCATGGTGTGTTACACCATTCCAAGTATATTCATGTGTTTATTTATCTTCCAAATTAAACTTTTGTTATGTGAAAATTAGTGATTAAAGCTCTCACGAACTTGATGGCACACATTATTTTCTTGCACTTAAAAAACATGAACCATTGTGCCATCTATGTTGCTTATATGCTTTCAAATTATAAGTTGGGAGTTAGCAGAACCATGCTGTCATGGGGAACACTTTCAACACTTGTACATATCTATCCAGTTGATATCATGATATTTTGTTTATGAAGGTCGGCGGTGTGAAATAAAAGGGGAGCTTGTAAGTCCATGGAGTATTATATATGTGTTAGAGAAATTCCTGGGCGGCTAGCCTAAGCCATGCCTAATCATGGTGGAAACTTGCAGCTTAACCATAGTGAGCAATCTATGAAGCATCTTTAGAAAAAATATAGAAAAAATAGAAGAAAGCACATGCTCATGGTAAATAAAAAGATCGCTGAGATGCTCATTGTCTGTTGCCTTGTCATTTTGATATGGGATAGCTCCTGTGTCATGGGGCAAGGGGTACCCCGTTGGAGGTTCTCTATGATACACATATACTTCCAATGACAAGAACTTTCTTGTGACTAAAGTTGAGTAGCATGAGGAATGGCCCTCGTACTAAAGGGACATGAGATTTTGAACTTATGTCTGTCAAGCATATACCTCATATTTGTGTCACTTTAACCTTAATCACTTCAAGATGCTTATGATAGGGGCAATGAGAGCTGAAAGCTAATGAGTACCATAATTTTTGGAAGCTCTTTATGAAACTTGAAATACCTTCTTCCCTCTATGAAGGGCCTTTCTTTTTTACTTTTATGTTGAGTCTCCATCTTATATCTTTATGCACCAATTAAGAGAGCATAGTTGTCATTATTAGTTCAATGTGCATTGTCCCAAAATTTGTTGATTGATTCATAACTATGCTATTTCTTGTTCTTAAATTATTTGTATCTAGTCACCCTTATGAACTTTGAAGGTGTCCTATGCATTTATGTTTTTCTATACCATGAGGTACAACCTGAATACCACTCATGCTATGTTTTCTATATGTCTTTCAATGTATTGTTATTCATGATCTTTTGTTTGTACCTTTTTCATGTTACAACTTAGTTGCTATGTCTTATTGTTAGAACTACATCTTTCATGCTCATGTTTAGAGTACTATGATCTCAACTATCAACGCTTTACAATATATTAATCAAGATTGTGATAGTGCATGTCACCTCAAAAAATATTCTTTTTATCACTTACCTACTCGAGGACGAGCAGGAGTTAAGCTTGGGGATGCTTGATACGTCGTAAACGTATCTATACTTTTTGATGCTCCAGGCTTGTTTTGTACCAACTATCTTATGTTTTGTCTACACTTTGAGGATTTTTTATACATTTTCTAGAACTAACCTATTGACAAGATGCCACAGTGCCAATTGCTTGTTGTATGCTGTTTTTGGTTTCAAAAAATCTAGGAAAGAAATATTCTCGGAATTGGACAGAACAAAAGCCAAAGTCAATATTTTTCCCGACATGACACGAAGACCGAAGGGGAGCCACGAGGCGGCCACACCATAGGGTGGCACGAGCCCACCCTAGGCCACGCCAGCCCATGGTGTGGGCCCCTCGAGGCTCCACCGACCTTGCCCTTGCGCCTATATATATGTCTCGCCGAGACGAAAACCCTAACCAGATCAGAAATCCACGAAAAGTTCCGAAGTGCCGCCGCCACCAAAGAGAAGATTCAGGGGACATAAGTCTTTGTTTCGGCACTCTGCCGGGATGGGGAATTGCCCCCAGAGCCATCTCCATCGACTCCACCGCCATCTCCATCGTTGTTGCTGACTCCCATGATAATGAGGGAGTAGTTCTCCCTCGAGTCTAAGGGCTCTACCGGTAGCTATGTGTTCATCTCTCTCTATGCGTGATCTTATTGTGATCATGAGCTTTCTAATCTAGTTGAATAAGTAGATCTACTCTGCTACTCAAGTGCTTTAATTATTGTAATCTCCGCTTATCCCCATGTGTGTGAAGTTGACAGTGTGCACACCGTGTGGCACGTAGCCTAAAGATTGCAGAAATACTTATCATGAGTTATATGTTGAGTTGGATGTCTTTATGAAATTGTGGTTTTTATTGGAACCATCTAGCACTCAAGGTGACAGTGTGGGGTTACCTAGATGGGGAATGCGAACTTTAAGCAGATATTTTATAGCCCTACCGTGGATTGGAGTTATCCAACCATAGAGTAGTTTAGAGTAGCATAATGAGAAGATATTTATATGAGAGTGTCCAAGATATTAATAAACGAGAAGATATTTATATGAGAGCAGTTATCCAACCAGAAAGTATGATCCCTAGGCCTTGTTTCTAAGCATTGAAACACCATTTACAATCAGTCATGTTACATGTTTGCTTGCTACCATTTTTATTTTAGATTGCAATTACCACTTATAATCATCCATATTACTTGTATTTCACTATCTCTTCGCCGAACTAGTGCACCTATACACCTGAAAAGTGTATTGGGTGTGTTGGGGACAAAAGAGACTTCTTGTATCTTGATTGCAGGGTTGCTTGAGAGGGATACCTTTGACCTCTTCCTCCCTGAGTTCAATAAACCTTAGGTGATCCACTTAAGGGAAACTTGCTCCTGTTCTACAGACCTTTGCACTTGGAGGCCCAACACTTCCTACAAGAATAGAAGCATGTGTAGACATCACAGAGCTTGAGCGGTCGACGACGGCATTGGAGCGGTCAGGGAGACCTCAACTCTAGTGCAGTGTCAGAGAGACCCGGTGAACTAGATCTGGTGGGGTGGGCGTCGGTGAAGCGGCTCCGCAGCGGTGCACGAGACCGCAGCTCAAGCGGCTCAGGCCACCATGGAATTGCTGCCGGCCGGTGCGTGCTGTGGGCGTGGAGCTGAGGGCGTGGGGGAGGAGCCTGGGATTTTTGGAAGGGACGGCGGGAAAAACTGCACGAATTAGGGACAATGGAGGTGAAAAGAAAAATAATTACGATCGTTCCCCCAAGCTATGGACTATAGCTTTGCCCATAGGGCGTCTTCACAATGGGTAGAATGGTAATTTTGAAACCAAAAGTTTTTGAAATGGAGGGGCGCAAAATGCTTCAAGGTCGGTGTGTGATTTTGCCGCGTGATTGAGATTTTGAATTTTGCTAGCGTCCATTTACTAATAGAAATAATGTAGTAGACCGTACACTATCTGTCCAAGAATTCAAGGCAGAGAGTCAAATCAACTGATCATCCATATCCATATTTTTGCACAAGAACTTAGATACCACGGCGTAGGTGGTAAATATTTCCGCCTGACAGAAATTTTGAATTTGGCTAGCGTCCAAGTAATAATAGAAAAATGGTACTAACTGGGTGGGAGATTTTGCCTACAAATGTTTGAAATCGAGAGGCATGAAATGTTTTGGGGTCGGTGGGTTATTTTACCGCTTGATTACGATTTTGAATTTGGCTACCCGCCAAGGTATAATGGAGTAGAAAAAGGTTGTGTAGACCATACGCCATCTGGTCAGGAATTGATGGCGCGAGTCACATCCACTGATGCCTCCCATTCAAATGGGATATGCGGTAGGTTTTGGTGGCCGACTGTGATTTTGAATTTGTAGTTTGTCCAAATAATAATTTTAAAAATAGGCTGTTCTCTCTCTATTTCAGGAACCCAAGTCGGGGCAACAAATACTGAAGTAGCTTCGATTCATTAATAAAAAGACAAGGTCTACTAAAAATTTAGGTGTCGGCACTGAATCTTCTACAGGAAGCACTAACCAAATTGTATTACTAATTCAGATCAAATAAAAAGCCTGCCGCAAAACAAATACTACTGCATACTATTGATGACCCACAAGTATAGGGGATCGCAATAGTCTTCGCGGGTAGTATTAACCAATTTATTATTCGACACAAGGGGAGCCAAAGAATACTTGCAAGCCTTAAACACTGAGTTGTCATTTCAGCTGCACCTGGAAATAGTTCTTGCTCACAAAAGTTTATCAGTAGCAACAGTTTGTAGTATCAACAACAAAGCAACAATAACAACAATAGCAACATTGAAACAAGAGCAATATTAACAGTAACGGTAACAGTAGGATTCGAGTGCGGCAGGCATAGGGATGGATGGACGGGCGTTGCATGGACGAGTCTAAACATGTAACTTCAAGAACTAGGGCATTGCAGATAAATGATAACAAGAATCCAAGTACTAAACAATCCTAGGCATGTGCTCCATATATAGTCATACATGCTCGCAATGAGAACTTGCACAACATCTTCTGTCCAGCCAGCCCGTGGTAGCGGGACTCTAGGGAACTACTGGAAATTAAGGTGATAGCTCCTTTTAATAGAGCATCGAAGAAAAGCATTAACACTCCATGAACACATGACACTCACACCAAAGCCATCCCCTCCGGTTGTCCCAATTATTGTCACTTTGGGGCCTTTGGATCCGGACAATGATATGTGTACACAACTTGCAGATAAGATCACAAACAATACTATCACAATGATTCAATAATACGTTCAAATCTGAGATCATGGCACTCGGGCCCTGGTGACAAGAATTAAGCACAACACGTTGCAACAAAGTCAAATAGCACTAATAGAGATACTAGGCACTATGCCCCTAACAGATCTTATTCGATTACACGATAGAACTCATCCAATCCCTACCATCCCCAAGCCTACAACGAGGGATTACTCACTCATGGATGAGGAACATCGGTGGTTGATGGAGATGCGTTGGTGATGACGATGGCGATGATCCTCTCCAAATTCCCCGTCCCGACAGGGTGCCAGAACAGAGTTTCTGGATCCGATTCTTGGTTTCTGGTGGCGGCGGCGGAGCAGAACTCTTTTTGGAAAACTATCGAACCCCCTCTTTTTTAGGTTAGAAGGCAACTTATAGGCATGGAGGGAGTCCGAGGAGCTTCATGGGGTGGCCAGACCTCCCCCAGGCGCGGGGTCAGTGGGCCCGCGCCTGGGGTGGGTCTGCCCCCTAGGCCTCCTCTCTGTCTCCCCATCCGGCTCCGTGGATCTTCTGGTGAAAAATAGTTTTTGGCATATTTTCCGGGATTTTTCCTGATAGTTGATTTTCTGCACAAAAACAAGACACCAAGGTAATTCTGCTGAAAATAGTGACAGTTCGTGTTAGTTGTATCCAAATCACACAAGTTTATAGGAGAAACAATAGCAAAGTATTCGAGAAAGTAGATACGTTTTGGATGTATCAACTCCCCCAAGCTTAGATTATTGCTTGTCCTCAAGCAATTCAGTTGAAAACTGAGTGCGATAAAAGAAATTTCACGAACACTTTGCTTCATATGATGTAAATATTATCAGCATAGGAGTAGATGCTTAGACAATTCATAATAAGGAGTATGCAACTGAGTCTACTCAATAGTCATTGCAAGCTATGAAGAGAAACCAACTCAATAATAATAAGTAGCATGAAACATAAACATAAGCAACATTGCAATGCTCATAATAAGATATGATAGAGTGGTATCTCGCTTGCCTTTGTTTGAAGAGCACAATATAAATGCTGAGGCACCTCTGAAGTTCACATGAAGACTAGAGATAAAGATATCAGAGATACAAGCATCAAAGTCATGACATAAATTAACCAAGTTTTGGAACAAACACAAGAATGACAACTATGCTCTCAAGAAGGTGCTCATAGAATAAGTGGTGACTCAACAAGGTTGTGACAACGGTTTTGTGAAGGTTTGAAAGGCTTACCAATGCTGAAAGGAAGGTACTCATTAGCTTTGAGCTCTCATTGCCCCTATCATAGGCATCTTCATGTGGTTAAGTTGAAAGTGAGGTCCACTCTGAATCATATGCTTGATAGACCATAGACTGGAAATCCTAAGTCCCTTGAGTACGATGGTAGATCCGCATGCTACTCAACTTTGGTCACCTGAAAGTTCTTGTCATTGTAAATACATGCATATCATCGAGAACCGCCAACGGGGTACTCCTTGCACATGGTACATGAGCTTTCCCATAACCAAAATGACAAGGCAAGTAGACAATGAGCATCTCAGCAATATTTTTATTTACCATATGCATAGATTTTTATTGAGGACACTTCATAGATGCTCATTACAGTGATGCTGCAAGTTTCCACCATAATTAGGCATGGCTTAGGCTAGCGGCCCAGGCATTTCTCTAACAGAATGTATAAACTCCATGAACTAACAACTTCCCCTTTTATTTCACATCGTCGACATCCGTAAACAAAAGAGCAAAGTATCAACTGGATAGAATTATCCAAAAAGTGTTGAAAGCGTTCCCCGTGACAGCATGGTTCTGCTGACTCCCAGTATATAATAAACAAGCATATAACTTTCATGGACTATTCACAATGGTTCAAGATTATTAAGCGCAAGGAATAAAGTGTGCCATCAAGTTCGTGAGAGATTTACTAACTAACTTTCTCAAAACAGACAAACATTTTATTTTGGAAGAAAACACGGCATATAGAATATGCACTGAAATAGCAAATGATGCTAATAGGTAGGTATGGTGGACACAACTGGCAATATTGGTTTTGGGGAGTTGGAAGCACAGGTAGAGTACATACTCAGTGCAAGTGAAGGCTAGCAATAGAGAGGGAGCGACAAACGAGAGAGCAATAGCTATCATAATCATGCTTGCAATAAAACATGACTAATTATGGCATGAAAGCGATACAAGAACTCTGACGCAAAATAAATCATCGAGGCTTACTGACTATTGATTAGTCATATGCATGCGTGAGCATGTGCCAAGTCAATTCACATGAACAGTCAGAGGAGGATACCACAATGTCATACCAAAGTATGAATAAAACAATGCAAGGAAACATTGATATGACATGCTACAAACTATTAGCAAGATGGAGCTAATCATAGACAAGCCAGAACTATTAAGCATCCATAATGACATACACCTTACACAAACAGGCTAAGCATGCTCACAATGATGAGTATATGTAAAAAATGAAACAAATAGAGTTCGTTACCAGCCTCTTACCACACCTCGAGTTGTCTTAATCTTCATTATTGCCCTTCACTTGTGTGACTTGAATAATTAACATGAAACCAAAATCAAGTGAGGACGGCTGAACCCTGAGATTTTTATTGATGAAGAAGGGGATACCTTGGGCACCCCCAAGCTTTGACGCTTGTACCTCTTGAATATTTCTTGGGGTGACCCGGGGTGGCTCCCCCCAAGCTTGAGCTTTTGTCCATTCTTCATCTCATTACATCATCCTCTCTCTACACATGAATTTTTTCCCTCATACAAAACTTCACACAATCTTCATTAGCAACATGAGTGTATTCAAAAGATAATAGACCCTTAGGCTTAGCTTTAGAACAACAAAATTTTCACTAAAAACACAATCTACTGTAGCAACTCCTTCAAAAATCTCAATTCCCCAAAAAGAACCCAAAAATGAATCAATAAGAAGCAAATGCAAATAATGGCAGAAATCTGTCAAAACAGACCAGCAGGTAGAAACCGATTTTTTCGATGACCTTATGTTGCTCAAATCAAAGAGTGTTGAACTAACGAAATTTAGTTACCATACTGGGGGATTTATTCGTAAATTTCAGCTCAATCCGACTTAAAGAGTCTCCTCATGAATTTTTATGGTGGAGGACAGAAATCTGTTTTGGGACAACAACTCCTCAAATCTTACTTCCCTCTCATTAGAGGTCATTCTTGGCACCAAAAGCAAACAAAAAGGATAAGGAGAGGTCATTACTGAAGTAATAAATTCCAAGACTCAAGGAAACTCTTGGGTTATCTCCCAACAAGTACTTTCTTTAACGCCTTTAAGTTAGGCACGACGAAGAGCAAAGGTTGGAAAGGAGAAAAAAAATGAGCAAGTATAACCACAGTGGAAACATTATTTTGTTTATTCAAATCCTTTTGTTAACAAGGTTGATCAAGTCTTGTTACCAAAACAACCTTATATGAAACAAAACTTTGAAATCCACAAGGTGATTATGTTACCTCATACTTGATAGCAATGGTCCCAATCATAATAGCTTCAAATTTTCTTGTGGAATGGGACAATATATTTCTCCAACCTTGATGCCCTCAATATTTTCAATGGAATTCAGGCAATAGCTCTTAGCAACCTTCTTGGGTAAATAGACAGTATGCTCTTTGTCATCAATATTGAATGTTACTTTTCCTTGATTACAATTGATGACAGCACCTGCAGTATTAAGCAAAGGTCTCCCAAGAATAATAGACAAATTATCATCTTCAGGCATTTCAAGCACACAACAAAATCAGTCGAAACCAAGCAATTATGAGCCACTTGAATAGGAACATCCTCACATATACCAACAGGAATAGTAGTTGACTTATCAGCCATTTGCAAAGATATATCAGTTGGTATCAACTTTTCTAGCTGGAGTCTCTTATAGAGAAAAAAGGCATAAAACTAACTCCAGCTCCCAAATCACATAAAGCAGTTCTAACATAATTATTCTTAATAGAGCAAGGAATGTTTGGTATACCTGGATCACCAAGTTTCTTTGGAATCTTACCATTGAAGGAATAATTAGCAAGCAAAGTAGAAATCTCATCATTACGAATCTTCCTTTTATTAGAGACAATATCCTTCATATACTTTGAATAAGGAGGCAACTTAATAGCATCAGTCAAAGGAATTTGCAAGAATAAAGGTTTCATCCACTCACAAAACTTGTTGTAGTGTTCTTCCTCCTTTGACTTGTGTTTATTACCTGGAAAATGCATAGGTTTCTATACCCAAGGTTCTCCCTCTTTACCATGTTTATTAGCAATAAAATCCTCCTTTGTGTAGCTAGTGTTCTTAGTGTGTTTCTCAGGTTCTTCCTCACCTTCCTCCTTATTAGGAGACTCATTTTTATCATTACCACTCTCAGTTTCAACATCAGAGACAGATATACTATTAGGATCTACAGCAGGTTCAAGTGGTTCCTCAACTTTCTTATGTTTGTTTTTCTTCCTCTTACAAGGACTACCACTATCCTCACCTTGTTGGGAATCCTGCTCTATTCTTTTCGGGTGTCCTTCAGGATATAAAGGATCTTGAGTAGCGATACCACTCCTAGTTCTAATTCCATAAGCATGTTTATCTCCTGAAGCATTAACTAGCATATCCTTTTGTACCTTAGCAAGTTGATCAAGTTGGGTTTGAACCATTTGAAAGTGTTTACAAAGCATTTTAATATCATTAGAAGTTCTTTCCACAATATCTTTCAACTCATGGATAGATCTAGAGTTTTCCAATAAATGATTCTGAACTTGTTTATTAAAATTACCTTGTTTAACAATAAATGTGTCAAGTTCCACTAATGATTGATCAGGAGGCTTACCATAAGGAATATCACCTTCATTAAATTGTAGAGCATGTACCTCAACAGTAGATGAGTGGGGAATTGGCTTACATAATTCTTCTAGGAAGTAGATTCTTCACATCTTTAGCTCTAATACCCTTCTCCTTTAGACACTTCTTAGATTCCTTCATCACTTCATCATTTAATGCAATAACTCCTCTCTTCTTTGTTGTTGGTGCTGGAATTGGTTCAGGAACAACTGGTTCAGGAGTAATAGGCTCAGGTGTATTCAGCTCAGTTGAAGTCCAATCATCATAATTCTTTCTTATCTTGGTCATTAATTCTTCAGCATCTATAGGAGTCCTTTTCCTGAAAACACAATCAGCAAAGCTATCTAGGTAGGTCCTAGAATCATCTGTTAGTCCATTATAATAAATATCAAGAAGCTCATTTTTAGGTAATGGACATCCAAGATGTGCATGAATCAAGGAACAGAATCTTTTCCATGACTCATGCAATTTCTCTTCTTCTCCCTGTTTAAAATAAAAAAGTCTCTGCAAAGCAGCATGTCTAGCACTGGGAGGAAAATATTTATGGAAGAAAGAAGCAATCCAGCAATCAGGGCTATCAATGGAACCAGGAGGTAATCTATTAAACCAAGCCCTAGCTTCTCCTTTTAGTGAAAAAAGGAAGATCTTAGAAACAAAGTACTTATGCATTTTAAAATCATTAGAGAACAAAGCACTCATAGTAGAAATCTCATTCATATGAGCCACAACACTCAAGGCAGAGAGTCACATCAACTGATCATCCATATCCATATTTTTTGCATAGAAACTTAGATGCCACGGCGTAGGTGGTAAATTTTGCCGCCTGACTAAAATTTTGAATTTGGCTAGCGTCCAAGTAATAATAGAAAAATGGTACTAACTGGGTGGGAGATTTTGCCTAGAAATGTTTGAAATCGAGAGGAACAAAATGTTTTGGGGGTCGGTGGGTTATTTTGCTGCTTGATTAAGATTTTGAATTTGGCTATCGGCCAAGGTATAATGGAGTAGAAAAAAGGTTGTGTAGACCGTACGCCATCTGGTCAGGAATTTAAGGCGCGAGTCACATCCACTGATGCCTCCCATTCAAATGGGATAGGCGGTAGGTTTTGGTGTCCGACTGTGATTTTGAATTTGTAGTTTGTCCAAATAATAATTTTAAAAAATAGGTTGTTCTCTCTTATTTCAGGAATCCAAGTCGGGGCAACAAATAAATGTCTGAAGTAGCTTCGATTCATTAATAAAAAGACAAGGTCTACTAAAAATTTAGGTGTCGGCACGGACTCTTCTACAGGAAGCACTAACCAAATGGCCGTACTAATTCAGGTCAAATAAAAAGCTTGCCTCAAAACAAAAACTACTGCATACTATTGATGATCCACAAGTATAGGGGATCGCAACAGCCTTCGCGGGTAGTACTACCCAATTTATTGATTCGACACAAGGGGAGCCAAAGAATACTTGCAAGCTTTAACAACTGAGTTGTCAGTTCAGCTGCACCTGGAAATAGTTCTTTCTCACAGAAGTTTATCAGTAGCAACAGTTTGTAGTAGCAACAAGAATAACAACAAAGAATAAAGGCAACAAGAGCAATAATGTGATAAAGATATGAGAGGGATTCGAAAAGCGGTAGGCATAGGGATGGATGGACGGGCGTTGCATGGACGAGTCTAAACATGTAACTTCAAGAACTAGGACATTACAGATAAATGATAAAAAGCATCCAAGTACTAAACAATCCTAGGCATGTGCTCCATATATAGTCATACGTGCTTGCAATGAGAACTTGCACAACATCTTCTGTCCAGCCAGCCCGTGGCAACGGGGCCTCTAGGGAACTACTGGAAATTAAGGTGATAGCTCCTTTTAATAGAGCACCGGAGCAAAGCATTAACACTCCATGAACACATGTGATCCTCACACCACAGCCATCCCCTCCGGTTGTCCCAATTGTTGTCACTTTGGGGCCTTTGGATCCGGACAATGTTATGTGTACACAACTTGCAAATAAGATCACAAACAATACTATCATGATGATTCAATAATAAGTTCATATCTGAGATCATGGCACTCGGGCCCTAGTGACAAGCATTAAGCACAACAAGTTGCAAAAAAGTCAAATATCACTAATAGTGATACTAGGCACTATGCCCCTAACAGGTCTTATTCACTTACATGATAGAACTCATCCAATCCCTACCACCCCCAAGCCTACAACGGGGGATTACTCACTCATGGATGAGGGAAACATCGGTGGTTGATGGAGATGCGTTGGTGATGACGATGGTGATGATCCTCTCCAAATTCCCAGTCCCGGCAGGGTGCTAGAACGGAGTTTCCGGATCCGAATCTTGGTTTCTGGTGGAGACGGCGGAGCAGAACTCTTTCTGGAAAACTATCGAACCCCCTATGTTTTAGGTCAGAAGGCAACTTACAGGCGCGGAGGGAGGCCGAGGAGCTCAGGGTGGCAGACTCCCCCTGTGCACGGGTCAAGGCCCGCTGGGTGGATCTGCCCCTGTGCCACCTCTCATCTCCCCTTCTGGCTCCATGGATCTTTTGGTGAAATATAGTTTTTGGCATATTTTCCGGGATTTTTCCTGATAGTTGATTTTCTGCATAAAAACAAGACACCAAGGTAATTATGCTGAAAACAGCGTCAGTCCGTGTTAGTTGTATCCAAATCACACAAGTTTAGAGGAGAAACAATAGCAAAGTGTTCGAGGAAGTAGATACGTTTAGGACGTATCAACTATCAAAACACAAACACCAGCTACACGAGTATATGTAGACCACATAAAACAAGGTTTCATCACGCATACAATACTATATAGAGAGAAACAATGTTTCATCATACACACATAGGCCCCCAAAACGAACATACTCCTCTAACATTTCAGCCCCTGTAGCTCCGTGACTGCAGCACAAACAAAACTGCCGCCACTATTCCATCAGCTACCAAAACAAACAAACATCAGGCTGCAGATCCAAATAACACAACCTGTGCTAACACATTCTTGCCCAAACAAGCCTTTATTGTTCATACGAGTGTTATTTTCATCTCCTTATGTTGCATTCTGAATCAGCTGGGTTGCTGACAGGACTTCCTTTTCATTTATTTGATTTAGCACTCCGAATTACGTCGGTTGCTGAAGGAAATGAACGAAATGATCAACAAAATCATAGGTGTACACAGATGCAAGGGTTGCACATGAATGACTACACTAACCAGGTGTCATTAAGTAAGGATGTAAAGTACACCAACATTTAGGAGATCTGAACTTCTTACACTTCATGCTGCTGAGATCTAATTCGAATACTCCCTCCTTCGCCCATATAACCACCATTTCTCTATCCTCAAATGCGCAAAGTAACCTTACGGAATCTTTCCCATCAGATGCCCATGATTTCTCAAGGCCAAGAATAGTATCCAACTCAACCTTTATATGAGGAACCCAAGCTTCCCATTTCCCTGTTGATGATCTTGCACTGGACCACGTGCATAGAGTGAAATCTCTTAAACCACAAGGACAACATCTCCATTATGCCCCTTAGCGATGAAAAAATTGCGTATGGAAATATCATGTGTCTCATGTGGGCACTCAATATAACACAGTTTTGTTGTCACGTTGTCGAAGGCAGTTATATATCTAGACTTCATTGTTGGCCAGTACGAAATGCCCCCTATGGGAGTTGTCGGCCTATGATCAGTCTTAGCCAGCATCTCAGCACGTTCAATCCAGTCCTCCCATTTTCCAAACTCTGATGTGTACCTCTGGACCAGTGCTTGGTTACCATTGGTTACTATCCAAACAACTCAGAAAGTGCTGCAACAGTGTGAAAACAATTGCCTATGGTTTCTCGAACAGAGAATTGTCCCCCTGTCATTCTCACATCTCCGCCAAATTGGTGTTCTGGTATCACTATTTCACTTCCACTGATTGGATCCCATGCCATTATCATGTTAGACCCTTGCGGAAAATGAAGTAGCACCCTACCATCGCAACATCCGAGTACATATGGTTTGTAGGATTTATGTACTTCCACTAGGCTGTTTAGATTCTTGAATATGGATTGGTCAAGATTATGATCTGTTATGAATCGAGCGTCCTCGGAGTTGTTGGTGAAAAATCCAAGTAACGACATTCCTTTATTGTGTGACAGGGTTAGCTTTTTGAAATCGCTTCTTCACATGAAGTCCATCCAATGTTTTTGGGCGACTAATGACCTCAGTATGCAGGATGGGTGCGGAGGAAGCCTGATAACAATCTGACCGACTACATCACTTGGCAAGTTGTTGATTATTGCATATGTTTCTTCCACTGAAGTTGGTAGGATGATGCAAATAGCACAAGTGCATCATCAGAATCAAGTAAACTGCAAAAGGCACAATGCACAACCCTAAAAAAGAATTATATAAACACCATAATGCCTCATATAATTTGATAGGAAAATTTATCAATGAAACTTCATAAACTGCATGTGTCCAAAAAAACTACCAAAATATCAGAGTGTCTCAACAAAATACCTAAACATCACAAGGAATCAACTAGAATAGTACAAAAGCACCAAAATGCTTCACCATGTCGGAAAAGGGTAGGGAATGGAGAACATTTTTTTTCAGAGGTCACCAAAGAGGACAGAAAGGCCCCCACCTGAATTTTCTCGTTTTATCATAAATAAGGGGAGAAAAAATGGATGCATATTCCGTGACTTGGGGTGTGTTTAGTTTGTGCCCATGATTACCCCACCAAATATTTGGCTAGCCAAAATTTTGGTTGAGCCTTTGCTTGCCCACAAGTTGGTCAACATTGGCTAAAAAATTGAACTAGACTGGTAGAGGAGCATTGGCATGCCAAAAAGTTGGCAACAATTCAAACAAGAGCCAACCTTTTGATCATGACTAAAATATTGATAGGGTAAACTTTGCCCCCCATAAAAACACACCCTTGGTGAACCTAGGTATTACGGTGACTTGCCCCAAGATCCACCTTCCATCTTAGATTCAAGGTATGAAAGTAGCTCAGATTTTAAACTACAAAGTAAAACTATTTGAAAATAATGACAAAAAATCAGTAAATCATAGGTGCCTAGGTTTGTATCCTATGAATGTTTCATCCCATTCGGATCGCTAGTTTGTTATTAAATAACTTTTATGTTCCAATATCCACTTCTTCTAGAAAAAACCCCGAAGCGAAATACATAAAAGAGGGAGGGAGTCAGGAAGACAACATCTAATGCAGAACTTACAAATGGGTCGATGAGTTCTGAGCAGATGGAGCAGGCGCCGCCGACGAATGACGAGCCATAGCCGCTGACACTAAAGAAGCACGACCACGAGATGACGCATTCCTAGCATCCCATGCAGCCGTCGCTTTTGCAGTGGCAGCCAACATAGCCGAATTTGATATAGCAGCAGCCTACGAGGATCTCGACTGCGCCTCCACCGCTTTCCAAGCATCACTCAACATCGCCCAAGATTCCGATGTAGTACAAGCATCGGCCTCCGCATCCGCTTCACATATATCTGCTGGTGCTGCTTCAGCATCCACCTCTGCTTTACAAGCATTAGCCGACGCAGCAAAAGCATTTGCCGATGACGATTGCATTTCTTGCAAAATCCACCATCTTATTTACTTTGCAATGTCCAAAATAAATGTATTCTATCCATCAGAAAGCACGTAATCGTTGGAGGTTGGGGACGTACATACCAGCAAATGGCGGTGCAGTGGTGCTCAATGGTGGAGCGGTGGGGATGGTCTGGTCGAGGGAGAGCGGCCAGGCGGAGGAGAAGTCTCGATGCGGTTGAGGGAGGGCTTCCTTGAAACTAACTTTCACCTCGCTATTTTTTTTGTGAACCCCTCTTTATTTTTTTGGAAAAACCCCGCTGTATTAATAAAAGCAACCACACAAGGCCCAATTCTTTTGGAGCTTTTTAATAGCTTAAGCATTCGTAATGTATAAGGTGAATTTTTGCCATAAGGTTGGACCCACATGTCTTATGGAAAACATCACAATGTATAAGGTCAAAAATTTCCACAAGTTGGGACCCACATAACTTGTCACATTTCTCCGTGCAAAAGAGAGTAGAGAGGGAAAATTATTTTTATATTCCATATGGGCAACCCACAAGCTTGAGGTGCACCTTTAGGCTTAAAACATACTTATTTTCTCCACGATGTACAAGGTGAACCTCAGGGAATGCCACATATGCCTTAAGGTGTGTTTTTTTGCACATTGCGTATGCCCATCTTAAGCCAAAAATAACTCGATTTTAAGACATTTCTTGGGACACCAAGCCGGGGTACCCAAGCTTCCGACAGCTTCCTTCCTTGCGGTGCTCACTTACCCGCAAGTTTTATACTGTATTCATATGATACAATGAATTTCTTGGTATAAAATGTTCCAGATGGTATAATTCTACTGTTATAAATGACATCAAGTTCTAGAGTTTAAACATCGAACTGGAATTCCAGAATCTACAAATAAAGGTTTTGGTTTACTACCAGATACATGCTTAGAGAAAGTCTAGCAACGCCCCTATATGTTCTCCCCTATATATGTATGTAGGGGTCTCCCCTAAAAAGATTCTTCCCTTAAATTTTGCTTACCTGGAGCAGTTACCCTAAATTATCTCCCCTATATCATAAAGAGATATATTTTAATAGAGGAGGGACCAGTTTATTAGTTTTTTTCCCGGCAACTCACTCATACACATAGAGCCAACATATCGTCAGCGTGAGTTTCCAACTATCAGTAAAGAACTTTCTCAACTTCGTGAGTAATGAAGATATTGACCTTTGTCATAAAGAAAGTCCGAAGAATAAGGATCCGAATGCTACAAGCCAAGCTTCTAGACATATTAAGTGGACCAACATGTTTCCCTTACGATTCCTATGTTTAATTTAAAGAGTTTTCAAACTTCGTCCTAGCTAACTCTACAAACTTGAATGACTTTATGCCGACTTATCGAAATTAGTTCAAATTTGAACTATAAGAAAATTGTTGGTTTGGTTTGAAAATTTCGCGATTTTTTCAGGTAACCATCAGGGCAGGGGAATTTAATATATCACAAACCACCACTGAGAGTTTTGATAACATTTTCCTCTTCTTGCTAAAATTCTGCATGCTCACAATTTAACGAAATTAGCTCAAACTCGAGCTACCAGTAAGAGCTATAGATTGCTCTTGAATTACTAGTTGTATTTTTGAAGGTAGGTAGGGGTATATACTTTCTAGTAAAAAACACCATCGGTGTGAGTATAAAACCGTCACATCCCAAAATCTTCCAAATTTTGAAATGTGAAAAATAAATAATTGTTGAAATTTAGGGTGAAAAGAAACTTTTTGCTTCTAAATGTAAACACCAAAACCCATCTTGAACAAACTTTGAAGATGAAGGACTCCATGCTATATAGATTTATGCTACATTGTAATGTGATAGCCAAATGAGCTATGCAAGATGTAATGAAATATTTCATTCCTGGTTACAAAGTTGTATAATGACCTTTGTTTCTTGATATTACATCTTAACTGTGGATGCTAGCTATTGATCCAGGGACTAGCATTGTAAACACAGGGATCTCTACCTTATTAAAGGTTGGGACCTCTAAAGATGGTATCAAAGCACTGTGTTTCCTATAGGATTGTAACCCTAGGATTGGACAAAACCCCTTAGAAAAATAGGAGTTGTATTTGTTCAAAATTACTTACAAAAAAATCTTGTAAACTCTTTCCTCAACATTTTATTTTTGATTCTACATCTCTCCCTTTTCAACTTGATGGACAAAGCCTCCACCATGAGCAAATACTTCAATATGAGCAAAGACTTCAACTTGAGCAAGGACTTCACCAACTCAAATGACTTCAACTTCACCATCACCAATGACTTCAACTTTAGTTTCACCAAGGACTTCAAAACTTGGACATCACTAAGGACTACAAGTGAGACAAGAAATATTACTCAAGACTTGAAGACTAAGGAAACACAACTTAGAAGGAACCATCATCACCTTTGAAGTTTTGTGAGCAAGATGCATGTAGTGACCTCGGATCGGTAAGGATCCTAAGTCCCTGTGATTAACATGCTAGTCCCTGGATCAATAGCTAGCACTCACACAATAGCACTCCTTAGCGCACTCCGAGCAATCTAACGAATCACAAACATAGATCTGATCACAACTTGCTCAAAGCATATCACAAAGAAAATCATGCATGCATGCAACATGGTATTTTATGCAAGGTTGGTTCTTCTAAATTGACCAAGGTAGCAAGTTTGGGTTGTGATAGTGTAAGGGTGTCACTAGAATTGATTTCCCAAAGATTTAGATCTAATTGAATCACTAAAAACAATTCCTAGGTTAAAGGAGCTCAAACCATCTAATTAGCCCAAGTTAGATCTAATGATCCTAAGCAAGGCTTAATGATTTGGATCAGTAGGTATTGTGGATACAAAGTTATTACAACAAGAATCAATTTAAATAGAATTTTAATTATTTTTCTATAGATTAAACTCTCTAATCTAATGATTAAAATCTACACCTAAATACTTACTGTGAACCTGAGATGTTATTGCAGATTTGGATTCTACTCAAAATTAGGAATCCAACGGTATATCGTAAGATAAAATTGGCCAAGTAGTTATTTTTCTATGATTTTCGCAATAATAAACTTAATCTGCAAAAATCAAAACAATCTAGCCTAAACCCTAGCTCAGATCGCGCCAAGTGGCGGCTTCGGGTTGGGCCAGCCGGCGGGCGACGCTGGGCGACGCGGCGACGCGGCGGCACGCTGTTACGCGGCTTGCCACGCGGAGCTGCGTGGTTGGCCGATACCCCTTCGCCCTCCCTTCTAATCTGGCCCGCAGGACTTCAATCGGACAGCCTAGACGGCTCCACTGACCTGTGGTGGTGGCGGCGATGGAGATGACGGTGGCGGCGGAGTCGACGGTGGTCGGAGGTACTGGCGGTCCTAGCGAAGGCGGCGAAGATGGCCCCCGATGCGCACGTCGATGGCGAATCCCCTAGCAGTCTCAGCGTGGTCCCTTTCCTCCTCCTTCTCCCGGCATCGGCCGTTCCTCTCCTCGGGTCCAATGGCTCCGGCGAGCAATTGCCGGCGATACCCTGCGTTTCAGAAGCAACGGATCAGATGGGCGGTTAGGGTAGGTCGGGGCGAGAAGGGTGGAAGGCGTAACAGGGCTCGAGGTGCCCTGGAGAGTCGCCAACCTCGGGCTCCGACGGCGGCTGCTCTGGCGAGTTCGGAATTGGGCTAGGGTTTGAGAAAAATCGAGGGGAAAACGACGGGGCGGGTCGGCTTTATATATTCCAAGACTTGGGGAAGGGGGCGGTCAAAATCCGTTGGGATTCGGGGTATCCCGACGCAGCCGGAGTTGTGTCCTCCGCGGTCTCTAGGAGGAAGACGACGGTGTGGGACCCCCGCGTCAGTGGTGGAGGGGAGAAGCGGGCCGATTCTGGGCTGCGGCGGCTGGCGTGGGTAGGCCAATGAGGCGCTGTGGCCGCTACAGGCCCAGTTAGGTAGGTTGCCCATTTTTTTCCCTTTTATCATTTTCCTTTTTCTGTTTTTAATAAAACCTAAATAACTTTTGCCTACCAAGCCCAAACTTGATGAAAAATTGTTTCTAAATTTTTGTAAAAATTAAGGTGGTCAACATAGGACCATAGTTTAATATTTTCCAAGGTTTTTAGAAGGGTTATTACTTGACCTCTACAATAATGCTTACATAAGGCAACCACTATTAGGGTTTTCTAGGTTTAGGTGTTCAGGATTTTTTATTTCAATTTTCGATTGTAGGATGCAATGATGCAAGGATGATGCATGATACTAATAACATCCTAATACAAAATCTGGGATGTTACAAACCTACCCCCCTTAAGAAGAATCTCGTCCTCGAGATTCAGGTTGGCTAGCAAATAGGTGTGGGTGCTCTGCCCTCATGTCTTCTTCACGCTCCCACGTGGCTTATTTCTCGGAGTGGTGGTTCCATTGTACCTTGCAGAATCTTATAGTCTTGGTGCGGGTAATCCTTTCAAGCTTCCAGATTTTGATGGGTTTTTCCTCATAGGTAAGGTCATTCTCCAATTGAACCTCATCTAGGGAACGGTCTCTTAGCGGTGTTTCGCCATCTCCGGGTGACACTTCTTTAGTTGCGACACATGAAACACATCATGAACAAATTTCTTCCAGAACTCCAACCGATAAGCAACTTCTCCTCTACAAAGCCGTAACCTTGTATGGTTCTATGAATCGGGGATAACTTGCCCTTGATTACGAACCTCTTAACTCGCGTAGGGGTGAAACTCGGAGATACGCACGGTCCCCTATTTCATAGGCCACATCTCGCGCTTGAGTCGCCAGAACTCTTCCGCCGGGATTGAGCTACCTTTAGCCTATCCCGAATCACACCTTTTCTTCGCATCCTTTATCAAGTCAGTCCAAAAGATCATTTCACCAACTCCATTCCATAGCAATGGAGTCCTACACTTCCTGCCATATAGAACTTCAAATGGAGCCATTTTGATACTCGTCTGGTAACTATTGTTATATGAGAACTCAGCATACGGCAGGTTATCGTCCCAGCTAGACCCATGGTCCAGCACGCAAACTCTCAACATATCCTCCAAAATTTGATTCACCCTTTCTGTTTGGCCATCTGTCTGAGGGTGGAAGGCAGTACTGAATTCTAGTCGGGTTCCAAGAGACTCATGTAGTTGACGCCAAAACTTTGAAGTAAACTGGGTGCCTCTATATGACACAATTCCTTTGGGAACACCATGCAGACTTACAATTCTTGACATGTATATCTTAGCAAGCTTAGCACTTGTATATGTGGTCTTTACGGGGATGAAGTGAGCCACTTTGGTAAAGTGGTCCACCACTACCCAGATAGAATCAAATCCAGAACGATTCTGGGGCAACCCCGTGATGAAATCCATGCCTACCTTTTCCCACTTCCAGTCGGGTATAGGTAGTGGTTGAAGTAATCCTGCCGGTTTCTGATGCTCGGCTTTAACTCTGTTGCACACATCACACAGAGAAATATACTCTGCAATATCTCTCTTTAGGTTATTCCACCAGAATATATCCTTCACATCCATGTACATCTTTGTGTTACCTGGATGAATTGAGTATGGAGAATCATGAGCTTCTTGTAAAATCATCTTCCTGATATCGAGGTCGTTGGGAACGCACAAACGCTTCCCATACCAGAGGGTTCCTTGTTCGTCCAGACGAAATTCTTTAGTCTTTCCTTCACTTATCCCGACTCTTATTTCTTCCAACTCTTTATCCCCCTTTTGTACTTCTTGGATCCTTTCTTGGAAGGTGGACACTATTTCCATAGTCGCTACGTGTCCTTTCGGGACTATCTCTAGCCTGAGATCCCTGAATTGCTTGCATAAATCCTCGGGAAGTTCCCCTGCGGTAAGTCCATTCACATACACCTTACGACTTAAGGCATCAGCCACCACGTTTGCCTTTCCGGGGTGGTATTGTAAATCCAAGTCATAATCCTTAATTAGCTCAAGCCATCTCTGTTGTCTCATATTCAACTCCTTTTGGGTGAAGATTTACTTCAAACTCTTGTGATATGTGAACACATCACAATGTTTGCCCATGAGGTAGTGTCTCCATACCTTGAGTGCATGAACCACAGACGCAAGTTCCAAATCATGTGTGGGGTAGTTGTGTTCGTGGTTCTTAAGTTGCCGGGAGGCATAGGATACCACTTTCCCATCCTGCATCAATACACTTCCAAGTCCTTGTCGAGAAGCGTCACAATAGACTTGAAAATCCTTCTGGAATATCAGGAAGACACAAAACTGGTGCCGTTACAAGGCGTTTCTTCAACTCTTGAAAATTTGCTTCGCATGCCTCGGTCCATAGGAATTTCTTTTCCTTCTTTAATAGTCGTCATGGGTTTTGCTATCTTGGAAAAGTTTTCGATGAACCTCCGGTAATATCCTGCGAGGCCCAAGAAACTTCTAATATCTCCCACATTCTTGGATGTCTCCCATTCCGTCACGGAAGCTACCTTACAAGGATCTACGGCAACTCCTTTAGCTGACACAACATGACCAAGGAACCCCACTTCCTTTATCCAGAACTCGCACTTGCTGAATTTGGCGTACAACTTGTGTTCTCTTAGTTTCTCCATAATAAGGCGCAGATGTTTCTCATGTTCCTTCTCATCCTTAGAGTATATGAGTATATCATCTATGAATACCATGATAAACTTGTCCAAATATTCCATGAACACCTTGTTCATCATGGTCATGAAGTATGCTGGGGCATTGGTTAGACCAAAAGACATCACAGTGTACTCATACAATCCGTATCTTGTGGTGAATGCTGTTTTGGGCACATCCTGTTCTCTAATCTTCAGCTGAAAATAGCCTGATCATAGATCGATCTTTGAGAACACGCTGGCTCCTTTTAACTGGTTAAACAGGTCATTGATTTTGGGCAGAGGATACCTATTCTTAATCGTCACTTCGTTCAACGAGCGGTAGTCCACAACCAACCTCTTGGTCTTATCCTTCTTTTCCACAAATAGGACGGGTGCTCCCCAAGATGACGCGCTGGGTTGAATGAACCCCTTGTCCAATTATTCCCTAAGCTGTTTCTTGAGTTCCTTTAACTCGTCCACATCCATCTTGTATGGTCTCTTAGCTATCGGCCCCGTGCCTGGCATCAAGTCAATGAGGAACTCGATATCACGGTCGGGTGGCATTCCTGGTAGTTCCTCCGGGAAGACGTCTGGGTATTCCTTTACAATAGGTACCTCCTCCAAGCTAACCCCCTTAAGAGAGTTCACCATGACTTCTTTAAGTGCGAAATTCGACTTGATACGAATCCTCTTCCCTTCCGGTGTTGTGAGCATGACCGTCTCTTGGCACAATCTATGACTCCTTCATATTCGGTCATCCAATTCATGCCCAAGATTATGTCTAATCCTTGTGATTCTAGAACCACTAGGCTAGCTGGTGGGAAAAATGTGTGTCCCAATCCTTAGTTCTAATTCCCGACAACCGGAGTTTGCCACTATTTCTCCCCCAGGAGAACTTACCCTTAGAGGAAAGTTTATAGTCTCCGTTGGTATCTTGCCTCTATCCACAAATACCCTTGATATGAATGAATGCGATGCATCGGTATAAAAAAGAACAACTGCGGGAATAGAATTGAGTTTGAACATACCAATCACAGAGTCTGGCGCATCACAAGCATCCTCCATAGAAACATGATTCACCGTGGCTTTGACAAACGGATTTGGCTTCTTCCCATTTCCATTGCCATGGTTGTGTCCATTTCCATTCCCATTGCCATTGCCATTCTTCCTCTCGGGGCAAGAGGTTGCATAGTGCCCTGTCTTGTTGCACTTAAAGCATGTCACCTCACTGAGATCCTTTCCATTGCTGCCATTCCCATTGCGGTTCTTATGCCCATTGTGTTTGTGGCCACCATGGTTATGACCGTTATAGTTGTGGCCATTATTGTTATAAGGTGGTGGTGAGGAATTGCGCTGCTTCTGGTACGGAACAGAGTGTTTGTGAGGGTTAGATTTCCTCTTACGGTTTTCTATGCTCTTCCTCTTTGATTCAACCACAATGGCTCTGTCCAGGAGTTCCTGAAAGTTGTCAAATTTCTGAGCTACAAGCTGAATGGATATCTCATCATTGAGCCCTCTTAAGAACTCCTCTTGTCTCTTCGCATCAGTGGAAACGTCATCGGGTGCATAACGGGCTAGCTTATTGAAAATCTCCCCATACTCGGTGACAGAACGGTGCAACTGGTGTAGGTCGCGAAACTCGCGCCTTTTCAGAGTCATGACACCAGCAGCCACATGATGAGTGCGAAAAGCTAAATCAAACCGTTCCCAAGTGATAGCATCAATATCCGGGTGGGTGACTTGGTAATTATCCCACCATTCTGCATCAGGTCCTTCAAGCTGGTGTGCGGCATAACGTGTTGGAGATATGCCCAAGAGGCAATAATAAAGTGGTTATTATCATATCTTCACACTTATGATAAATGTTTACATACCATGCTATAATTGTATTAAACGGAAACATTAATACTTGTGTGATTTGTAAACTAAAATAAGAGTCCCTAGTAAAGCCTCTTGTTAAACTAGCTTGTTGGTTAATATATGATCATGGTTTCCTGATCATGAACATAGAGATGTTATTAACAACAGGATCATATCATTAGGAGAATGATGTGATGGACATACTCCTATAGATAAGCGTAGCATAAAGATCAAGTCATTTCAATAGTTCAATTGCTATATGCTTTCTGATACATAGTAACCTAATTCCTTCGACCATGAGATCATGCATATCACCTTTTCCTGATGGATGCTTTGATGTCATCAAACACCACACCGTAACAGGGTGGCTATAAAGGTGGCATTGAGTGTTCAGAAAGTATTGGTTGAAACACATGGATCAAGAGTGGGATTTGTCCATCCATATGACGAATAGATATACTCTGGGCCCTCTCGGTGGAATGTCATCCAATTGGCTTGCAAGCATGTGACTGGTTCACAAGGGATCACATATCACGAGAACGAGAAAAGAGTACTTATCAGTAACAAGGTTGAACTAGGTATGCAGAGATACCGACGATCATAACCTCGGATAAGTAAACTATCGTGAGACAAAGGGAAATTGTTATCGTATGTAAGTGGTTCATTCGATCGCAAAGTAATCGTAGAAATATATGGGAGCCATATGAATTTCCAGATTCCTCTATTGGCTATTGTTCGGAGAAGTGTCTCGATCATGTCCGCATAATTCACGAACCGTAGGGAGACACACTTAAGGATTCGACGTTGTTTGAGTAGTTATGGTATTATGAGAAAGAGACCGAATGTTGTTCGGAGTCTCGGATGGGATCCGGGATATCACGAGGTGATCCAGAATGGTCCGGAGAATAAGATTCATATAAGGAAAGTCCCGCTTTGAGTTCGGGAATGATTCCGTGTTTTCATCGGGAATGTTCTAGAAGGTTTTGGAATGTCCGCAAGACCTGGGAAGGGTACATGAATGTGTCATTACATATTGGAATGATTGCATCATGTACTAAGTGTTCTCGCTGTTCCAAATAAAGGATTAAATTGAATCCTAAAACTGAAAAGTCAAATGGCCGCTTGAAAGTCAAACGGCTAAAACAGAAACTGTGGGAAACAAGCAAGAGGAGGTTGAAACCGACTTGGGGAGGAGTCCTCCTCTCCAAGCCAAGGCCCACCCAAGGCCGACTTGGGAGGGACTCTCCCTTGGCCGCCCTCCCACCTATAAAAGGAGGGCAGGGCCTCCTCTAGACACACAAGTTCCTATCCTCTAATCTAAATCCTAGCCCTAGACTCTTTAGAGCCGCTTTGGTTTAGAGCTTCTAGTTGCACTAGTCTTTGGATTAGAGCCTTCGGATTGGTGTTTCTAAACCCTAGACCACTAATAGCTCTCTCTCATACTCCACCATACTCGCTCCGGCTTAAGTCGAATCCCTGCGGGAGCTCCCCTCTACTTCACGCACAGTTGCCGGAATCGCGAGGAGAGTGCTACAACCTCCGCTGGAACAAGGGAGAGGAAGGTCTTCGAGTACCGAACGCGGTGACCGATTATGGAGCGCTTTAACGTGGCGCCGGAAGGATCGTCTACGCGATCTTGAGATCGGAAAGAGTACGACTACATCACCCACGAGAATCTGCTCTCGTTAACCGCTTTGGAATCTTCGAGGGTGAGTTATTCCATCGACTCGTTGCTACAATCTAGTAGATAGATCTTGGCTTGTTTGTTTGTATGCGATAGAAAATTTTTGTTTTCCATGCTACTAACCCCTACATAACGCACCCTGTCGGCTCCGACAGCTTGCACGGTGTCTAGCTTCTTGTTGATCGTACGCAGCCAGTCATCAGCATGATTGGTTCAGTGCTGCTAGTGAAGGTAGGTGGGTTCAGCCTTAAAAATCGAGTCAAGCGATCCTATTGAGGAGGTGGCGGAGGTGGTGGTGGCGGCGGGTTGTTGTTGTTTTGCATGTTCTGAGTGAGAAGTTGGATCAGGTGGTTCTGAGTGGCCAAAAGTTGTGCTATTTCTGGCGGGATTTCGGGGTTCGCATGTCTTGGCGGCATATGTGGGGTTTTAAGAGAATGGTTAATAAATAGACAGAAAGACTAAGTAGTAAACTCCTACCCTTATGAAAAAAACACCAAGCACACAAGGCACACAAGACATAATAACACAGCTTAACACAGAAAACAACCAAGCTTAACTAAACCAGACTTGTCTTGGTATTTATTACATTTGCGAATAACGTTCTACTATAGAATTAAAGGTGGTCCAACTATTACACATCTTCCACGCCTTCCTCTTCCTCGTCCTCGAACGAGTAGCCTTCCTGCTCTAGAGTTGTCTTGTACAACTCCATCTCCTTTGTGGTGCTTCAAGATTATCTTGGAGGTCCTTTATCTCATCCTATAGCTTTTTGGTAGTGGCTCCTAGCTGCTCCTGAAGTCCCTCCTTCTCGCTTTGTAGTTCCTCCACTAAACTTGACTTCTTTGCGGCTTCAAGTTGCTTTGCCAAGTCCCTCTTGGAAGCACGCACATCATTGATTATCTTGCAAAGGCCTTCGCACTTCATCTCCATTGGTCTGTTGTTTGAGTTCCCTAATTCTCTTGTTTTTATTTATCACCCTCTTCTCTTGGTTAGCGAACTTCTTCTCTTGGTCCTGGAATTTTATCTCTTGGAGCTTCATTTCCTCCTCCTGCTGCTTGATCATTTCTTCCTTCTCCTTGATGAGGGTGCATAGCTCGTCGTTCTTCAACATCTCGAGGAAAGTACCCTTCTCAAGGTCATGGATGTGGCACTCCAAGTCTTGATATTGTGTTCTTCGGAGCTTGGTAGAAGTTCTTTCCTCAAAGGTTAACTCCATGGGAATTCCTTCCTCATCTCGTCTTCCAAAGAGGCCGCCGCAGTGTCCTTGGAGAGCTTCATGATGACGTCCACATAGGCGACCAATGAGTTCCTGCAAGCTAATGCTAAGGGCCTTCTCCTTGGAATCGCTAACAATGTGGATTGCTATGTCTTCCTCCGGGTTCTTGCCTCGCTCTTTTCCTGGCTGGATGACCTTGACTCCCCAATAGCCGTCCTTGTGGAGTTTCTTCATTGTGCTCCCCTGGATTGTTGGGAGAGGAAGGTCCAAACGTGTGAGTAGATCCATGAGGCATCCACCAAAGCGAAGGGCTCGATGTCCGCGACAGTGTCGTAGAGGAAGCTTGTCATCTTTGAGTTAGAAGAATGAAGGTTAGATACTTAAACAAGTAGAGGAAAGCAGATACTAGAAGTGCGGAAATAACTTAGTATAAAAGCAAGTAAGGCACTAAAGTTAGAGGTGGTTCCAATCCTAGGGTCACGTCCTACAGGCAACGATGTGCTCTGATACCATCTGCAGTGACCTCGGATCGGTAAGGATCCTAAGTCCCTGTGATTAACATGCTAGTCCCTGGATCAATAGCTAGCACTCACACAATAGCACTCCTTAGCGCACTCCGAGCAATCTAACGAATCACAAACATAGATCTGATCACAAATTGCTCAAAGCATATCACAAAGAAAATCATGCATGCATGCAACATGGTATTTTATGCAAGGTTGGTTCTTCTAAATTGACCAAGGTAGCAAGTTTGGGTTGTGATAGTGTAAGGGTGTCACTAGAATTGATTTCCCAAAGATTTAGATCTAATTGAATCACTAAAAACAATTCCTAGGTTAAAGGAGCTCAAACCATCTAATTAGCCCAAGTTAGATCTAATGATCCTAAGCAAGGCTTAATGATTTGGATCAGTAGGTATTGTGGATACAAAGTTATTGCAATAAGAATCAATTTAAATATAATTTTAATTATTTTTCTATAGATTAAACTCTCTAATATAATGATTAAAATCTACACCTAAATACTTACTGTGAACCTGGGATGTTATTGCAGATTTGGATTCTACTCAAAATTAGGAATCCAACGGTATATCATAAGCTAAAATTGGCCAAGTAGTTATTTTTCTATGATTTTCGCAATAATAAACTTAATCTGCAAAAATCAAAACAATCTAGCCTAAACCCTAGCTCAGATCGCGCCAAGTGGCGGCTTCGGGTTGGGCCAGCTGGCCAGGCGGGCGACGCGGCGGCGAGGCGCTTGCCACGCGGCGCTGCGTGGTTGGCCGATACCCCTTCGTCCCCCTTCTAATCTGGCCCGTAGGACTTCAATCGGACGGCCTAGACGGCTCCACTGACCTATGGTGGTGGCGGCGATGGAGACGACGGCGGCGGCGGCGGAGTCGACGGTGGTCGGAGGTACTGGCGGTCCTAGCGAAGGCGGCGAAGATGGCCCCTGATGCGTACGTCGATGGCGAATCCCCTAGCGGTCTCAGCGCGGTCCCTCTCCTCCTCCTTCTCCCGGCGTCGGCCGTTCCTCTCCTCGGGTCCGACGGCTCCGGCGAGCAATTGCCGGCGATACCCTGCGTTTCAGAAGCAACGGATCAGACGGGCGGTTAGGGTAGGTCGGGGCGAGAAGGGTGGAAGGCGTAACAGGGCTCGAGGTGCCCTGGAGAGTCGCCAACCTCGCGCTCCGACGGCGGCTGCTCTGGCGAGTTCGGAATTTGGCTAGGGTTTGAGAAAAATCGAGGGGAAAACGACGGGGCGGGTCGGATTTATATAGTCCAAGACTTGGGGAAGGGGGCGGTCAAAATCTGTTGGGATTCGGGGTGTCCCGACGCAGCCGGAGTTGTGTCCGCCGCGGTCTCCAGGAGGAAGACGACGGGGTGGGACCCCCGCGTCAGTGGTGGAGGGGAGAAGCGGGCTGATGCTGGGCTGCGGCGGCTGGTGTGGTAGTGGCTGCTGGGGGCGCTGTGCTGCGCTGCGGCCCAGTTAGGTAGGTTGCCCATTTTTTTCCCTTTTATCATTTTCCTTTTTCTGTTTTTAATAAAACCTAAATAAATTTTGCCTACCAAGCCCAAACTTGATGAAAAATTGTTTCTAAATTTTTGTAAAAATTAAGGTGGTCAACATAGGACCATAGTTTAATGTTTTACAAGTTTTTTAGAAGGGTCATTACTTGACCTCTACAATAATGCTTACATAAGGCAACCACTATTAGGGTTTTCTAGGTTTAGGTGTTTAGGATTTTTTATTTCAATTTTCGATTGTAGGATGCAATGATGCAAGGATGATGCATGAAACTAATAACATCCTAATACAAAATCTGGGACGTTACACTTATAGCAACCCAAGCCCAGTTGAATCAAGTGACAACTCAGTTCTTAGAAAACAACAATGAGTTAGACCCAACCATGCAAAAGTTTGTGGAAACCCAATCTCAATTGTTGCAAAGGATGACCAATCAAATGATCAACATGATAAGAAACTCTTCCCAAGGAGATTGTGACAACAATGATATCAAGGATGATAATATGGAAGGAACTCAACCTTGCAATATTTGTGGAGACATGGATTACACTTATAAAGAGCATGAGGATCAATGCCATAATTGTGAAGAGAAACATCCAACTAAACAATGCCCAACATCTCAAGTGACTTGTTTCCTATGTGAAGGAAATAATCATGTACCTATCCAATGCCCCATCTATCCTATAGTTCAACAAATGAAGCAGGATGGAATGCATCAAATGTTTGGAAACCTCCATAAGGGAACAACTTCTATCAAGAAGGATGAAGACAAAGGCAAACCTCAGATTGCACCTCCATACATTAGGAATCACCTTGATGGATAAAATAGGAAACATAGGTATCATCCAAGGAATCGTTCAAGGAACCAAGGAAGCTTTCCCACCTTTGAGGTGAGATATGAAGAGCATGTACTACAAGAACTCCTAGCTTTGGAGAAACCCAAGAAGAAGAAATATAAGGGAATTAGCCAAGTGTGGTGCAACAACTGCAAAGAGCTAGGCCATTATATATAAATTTGTCCAGAGAAGATATGTGAAGAACTCAACCTTGTCACATGTTACAAGTGTGGTAACAAAGGACATTATGCAAGCAATTCTCCAGAAAAGTTTCATCAAGATCCCAAGTAAGCCAAGATGTAATCTAGTTGTAAACCTTTTTAATGGTGTTAGTACCCTAGTTGCCTTGAGCCAACTTGTAACCTCTAGCCTTCCCAAATCTCGGGACGATATTTCCTTTAAGGGTGGTAGCCTGTCACATCCCAAAATTTTCCAAATTTTGAAATGTGAAAAATAAATAAACAAAATAAATAATTGTTGAAATTTAGGGTGAAAAGAAACTTTTTTGCTTCTAAATGTAAACACCAAAATCCATCTTGAACAAACTTTGAATAAAAGGAATCCAACAAATTTCAATCAAGTGAAATACATTCATCAATAAATGTATCTTGAAATTTATACACTTAGAAAAGTTAAACTAAAACCCTAAACCCTAATGGAATAAATCATTTCCAAGATCTCTCTAAGACTATGGATTTGATCCATATAAAAATATATCAACAAACATTTATAACTGATCAAAATGATAAATAAAAATATTATAAAACCATATAAATTGGTTTCATTCAATTTGGAACCATGGATAAAAACTTATGAATTTAATAAGATAAGGGAATTGAATTTCAAAGATAATAAAACTCCTATAAAAAATCCATACCAAAATTATGAACAAGTAATCCTAAAAGAATTTAAAAGGATAAACAAATATTAAATAAAATTATACAAATTGGAATCACCAATTTTGGATCTATAAATAAAAGTATATGGAATTAAACCATATTCAAAATTATATTGAATAAAGACAAAATCCCTAATAGAAATGATTAATTAAATCATGAGAAGATAATAAATTGGAGTTTGCCCAAATGAAATAAACGTTATTTAATTAACTTAAATGGAATCAAAGAATTATTTGAATAAAAATTTATATGGGATTAAAACCATATTTGATTTTATTTGAATAAAGACAATTGCCCAATTTAAATGAGTAAAAAATCATATTAAAATATTTCAAATAATTCAATGTGAAATTATTTGACACCCTAATAAATAAATAAAATCTACTGAAAAAGGTTTGGCGAAAATTAGAACTTAAATAAGAGTTTGAAAATATATTTAAATCTTATTTGAATAAAGGCAAGTTCTTATTTTAATAAACAATAAACCATAAATGAATAAAATAATTATTCCTAAAATGGTCCTTAAAATACATGTCTAAACAGAATAGAAACTTACTAAAAGTTTGGTAAAGATTTGAATTCAAATGGTTTTTTGAATTGTTTGAACAAATTCAAAACAGAATAAAAGAAACATAAAAAGAAAAAGGAAACAGAATAAAAAAAGAGAGAAAGAACCAGCCCAGCCCACCTCCTCTTCCCCGCAGAAAAATGTTTCACACTCAGCAACACACCCACTCCGTCGCTGACGATTGGACCCCACCTAAACTCCCTCTCTCTCGCTGAAAGAATGATCCCACTCGCCAGTCGTCTTCCTCACCCCGCGCGTGACCAGTTCATCCCCTGCGCGTGAAGCTCACTGCTCCCACGGGACCAGCGTCAGTTAAAAGAAAATGCCACCGCCCAAATTTTCATACAAAGTGGACCTTGCTTTATTACAATTCCCAAGTTTTTAGAAAGAATTTTCAAGATTACTAGCTAACCTGGTACACTTAAATGACTTTATTTTGATTTAATGAAATTAGGTCAAAATGTTCTTCTATGTAAAGAATATAGCTCAAAATCGAGGGGAAAGCCAAAGAGTGAGGATAGATTATGCATGCAAATTGTTGAGGAAATACGTTGTGTAAGAGCAACTTACTTTTGCATCTCTTTATATGGTCGTTGATCATTATTAATACATCGGTGGAATTTCGTGAAAAAAATTCGAGTCTAGCACAGTGGCGAGGGGAGTACAAGATATGGGTGTCTAAAGGGAAAAGCAAATACTGGGCCCCACTTGGCAGTGTATGACCAAGATGTAAAACACCACTCCCTTTGGTTCAAATTAATTGACTTGGATTTGTCTAGATTCGGATGTATTTAGACTTGTTTTAATACTAGATACATCCAAATTTAGACAAATCCAAGTCAATTAATTTCGTTCGGAGGGAGTATGCAAAAGTTAGCATCTTCAGTTTAGTAGGTCCACGAATCGTCTCGTATAGGCACTGTCTAAATGGTAGAGCTTAGGGCATCACCTATGTATTTGGCCAAACCTATGTTTAAGTTGGGACCCACTTGCTAATACCAAGCTACTAGTTGATTGCACCACCAAGCTAGTAGTTGATTGCACCACAACATATCTAGTCAGACTTGTCCATAAGATATGACCCACATGTAAGAGATACCCTCTTGCGGTCTTATGATTAATTTTTTTTGATTTCTATGTGATTGATATCAATATTTTAATACTTATGGACTACCCATGATGAGCTTAAGGGTGAACCTTAAGGTTTTTAGCTCGTGGATAGCTTCCACTATGTATATGGAAGTCCACCGGGACTATCTTTGAAAAGATACAGATGCCACCTAGAGGGGGGGTGAATAGGCGGTTAAAATAACTTTTCGAGAGTTGCTCAACAAAGGCATAATTAAACTAGTGTTTACTTTGTTAAGCACAAAACCTAGAACAACTAGGGTTCACCTATTTGCACCAAATACTTATGATAAGCAAGACAAGCAACTATGTGATAGCAAGATATATACTTCAAGCACGAAGGCTATCACAAAGTAAGTTGCATAAGTAAGAGCTCGGATATAGAGATAACCGATGCACACGGATATGACGATATTTTACTGAGTTCCTCCCAATATGGAGTACGTCTCGTTTGGAGAGGGGGTGGTATCAAACCACCAACACCACAAAAGGCCTCCCTTATTCTCCTGTGAATATCACCCCAATGGGATCGATCCATGCTTCCACTATCGGTGCACTTGTCGGTGGCAATCCGGAACCTCTCACAAGGCTAGGGCACTTCTCCACAACTCAATTGGAGGCTCCCAACAAACAAGCTTGGGGAAAGCTACTTAATTGGAGGCCCCAAGTAATCCAAGCAACCTGCAAAACCACCAAACCATCTAGGGTTCCAAGAACCCAAGAGTAAAAAGCTTCTCACCTTTCACTCGATCGAATCCTCACCGAGAACTCAAAATAATGCACCAAATGCAAATGGCAAAAACACAAGACGTGCTCAAATCCTTATCTCCCAAATTCCACCAAATCCACAAAATCTTGTGGGGGAATAAGAGAGGAAGAACAATGGAGGAAATCCATAAAAGACTCCAAGATCTAGATCAGGAGAGATTGATTGGTGGGATTGTAGATTTAGATCTCCTCTTTCAAATCCCTAAAGTATATGTTGTTGGAGATATGCCCTAGAGGCAATAATAAATGTAGTTATTATTATATCTTTGTGTTTATGATAAATGTTTACATTCATGCTATAATAGTATTAACAAGGAAACATTGATACTTGTGTGATTTGTAAACTTAATTTGAATGTCCCTAGTATAGCCTCTATACTTCACTAGCTTGTTGGTTGATTAAATGATTTTGGTTTCCCTATCATGAACATTGAGATGTTATCAACAACAGGATCATATCGTTAGGAGAATGATATGGTGGACATACTCCTATTGATAAGCGTAGCATAAAGATCAAGTCATTTCAATAGTTCAATTGCTATATGCTTTCTGATACATAGTAACCTAATTCCTTCGACCATGAGATCATGCATATCACCTTTACCGGATGGATGCTTTGATGACATCAAACACCACACCGTGAATCGGGTGGCTATAAAGGTGGCATTGAGTGTTCGGAAAGTATTGGTTGAAACACATGGATCAAGAGTGGGATTTGTCCATCCATATGACGGATAGATATACTGGGCCCTCTCGGTGGAATGTCATCCAATTAGCTTGCAAGCATGTGACTGGGTCACAAGGGATCACATATCACAGAACGAGAAAAGAGTACTTATCGGTAACGAGGTTGAACTAGGTATGCGAGAGATACCGACGATCATAACCTCGATAAGTAAACTATCGTGAGACAAAGGGAAATTGGTATCGTATGTAAGTGGTTCATTCGATCGCAAAGTAATCGAGAAATATGGGAGCCATATGAATTTCCAGATTCCTCTATTGGTTATTGTTCGAGAAGTGTCTCGATCATGTCCGCATAATTCACGAACCGTAGGGAGACACACTTAAGGATTCGACGTTGTTTGAGTAGTTATGGTATTATGAGAATGAGACCGAATGTTGTTCGGAGTCTCGGATGGGATCCGGGATATCACGAGGTGATTCGGAATGGTCCGGAGAATAAGATTCATATAAGGAAAGTCCCGTTTCGGAGTTCGGGAATGATTCCGGTGTTTTCATCGGGAATGTTCTAGAAGGGTCCGGATTGTCCCAAGACTCCGGGGAGGGTACATGAATGTGTCATTGAATGATTGCATCATGTACTAAGTGTTCTTGCTGTTCCAAAAACATGAATGTAAAATTGCCAGTTTGAAAGTCAAACGGCTAAAACAGGAAACTGTGGAAAACAGGAAACTGTGGGAAACAAGCAAGAGGAGGTTGAAACCAACTTGGAGGAGGAGTTCCTATCCTCCAAGTCGGCGCCCAAGCCCTAGGCCGAGTTGGGGAGGGACTCCCTCCCTCCCTGGCGCGCCTAGCCCCTCCACCTATAAAAGGAGGGGCAGGGCTCCTCCTTGAGACACACAAGTTTCTACCTCTAATCTCAGGTTTAGAGCCGTTTGGTTTAGAGCTTCTAATTGCTTTAGCCTGCGGTTTAGAGCCTTCTAATTGGTGTGTCTAATCTCTAGACCACTAATATCCCTCTCTCATAATCCACCATACTTGCCCCGGCTTAAGGCCTCATGATTTCCCTCTACTTCCAGGTACCACGCCAGTTGCCGGAATCGCGAGGAGAGTGCTACAACCTCTCCACGCTGGAACAAGGGAGAGGAAGGTCTTCGTCGAGTACCGAACGTGTGACCGACTGCGGAAGCGCTGCCGGAACGCAGCGCCGGAAGGATCGTCCACACGATCTTGAGATCGGAAAGAGTACGACTACATCACCCACGAGAATCTGCTCTCGTTAAACACTTTGGAATCTTCGAGGGTAAGTTATTCCATCGACTCGTTGCTACAATCTAGTAGATAGATCTTGGCTTGTTTGTTTGTATGCGATAGAAAATTTTGTTTTCCATGCTACGAACCCCTACAGTGGTATCAGAGCCATGTCTATATGTAGATCTGTTGCACGAGTAGAACACAATGGTCATTGTGGGCGTTGATGCTTTTATTGTCGATTGCTTTTTGTGTACTTTGCATCTTGCGGTATGTTGGGATGAAGTGGCCCGGGCTAACCTTACATGACATCGTTCATGAGACTTGCTCCACGCTTAACATGCAACTTGTATTGCATAAGTGGCTTTGCGGGTGCCTGTTTCTCCTAGCATAGTTAAGATCCAATTTACAACGGGTAATCAACAATGCTAGTATCAATGTTGTGGTTCTTGTTCGTAAGTTAGAACGACACTTATTGAAAGCCCCAAACCACGTAAAATATGCAAAGAAAGTAGAGGCGTCTAACTTTGTTTTGCAGGGGTGTGCAGTGATGTGATATGGCCATGATTGTGATTATATTTGATGTATGCAATGTTCTTTATTGTAAGTTGGCAACCGGCAGGAGCCATATGGTTGTCTTTAATTTATGTTAAGACCCGCGTGTCTATTCAAAGTAGTTGTAATAGTTGAAGCCGGTGGACGACAACCATGGTGAAGCGTCATTGACCTTGATGCAATGCCGGTGATGATGGAGATCATGTTCGTGCTTCAAGATGGAGATCGGAAGCACAAAGAAGAAAGGCCATATCATATCACATGTTATGAATTGCATGTGATGTTAATCCTTTATGCATCTTGTATTGCTTAGTAGACGACGGTAGCATTATAAGATGATCCCTCATGCACATGAATTTCAAATCATAAAGTGTTCACCCTTAGTTATCACCGTTGCTAAAGCTTGTTGTTTCGAAGCACCACGTGATGATCGGGTGTGTTAGATTCTGCAAGTGTATACAACGTGAGCAAGCCAGATTTGCTCATGCAGAAACTAAGGTTTGATCTTGACGAGCCTAGCATGTACAGACATGGTCTCGGAACACGGATTACCGAAAGGTAAAGCATGAATCGTATAGTAGATATGATGAACATGACGATTGTTCGCCATTGAAACTATATCAACTCTCGTGATGATCGGTGTTGATGTAGTGGATTTGGTTCGTGTGATCACTAAAACAATGTGAGGGATGTTGTTTTGAGTGGGAGTTCACCTAGTTTAATTTCATTAATTAATTTGAACTCAATTTGTCATAAACTTAGTCTAAACTATTGCAAATATGTTGTAGATCAATGGCAGCCCCTACCATCAATTTTAATGCTTCCTAGAGAAAGAAAAGTTGAAAAACAATGGAAGCAACTTCATGATTGGTTCCAATTTGAGGATTGTCCTCACACTGGTAATTTGACCTATGTGTGGATGCACATTGGTGACCCACTGCAGTGATGCTTCCGATGAAGTAAAGAATGTTTACCTTCTAAGAATCAAGACTCCATAGTTCAGTGTGCTATCTTGTATGGTTTAGAATCGGATCTTGTAAAAGGTTTGAAGAGTCGACCCATATGATATTGTCGAGGATCTCAAATTGATTTTGAGACTCATGCGCAATTGAAAGCTATGAGGCTTCAAAAGTTCTTTAACCGCAAGATGGAAGAGGGCAACTCCCAAGTGAGCATGTGCTTAAGATGTCCAGGCACGCAAACAAACTTCAAAGCTTGGGTATAGTGATTCCTAATGCTTTGGGGATTTACCGTCCTCCGATCACGCCACCAAGTTACAGGAACTTTGTGATGAACTACAACATGCGAACATGAACAAAGAGCCGAACTGTTTGCTATGTTAAAGTCTGCAAGTGGAGATCAAGAAAGAGCACCAAGTGTTGATGGTCAATAAGACCACCAAACTCAAGAAAGGCAAGTCTAAGCAAAGGGACACTTCATGAAGGGTGGTAAGAAAGTTACCACGCCGTGAAGAAAACCAAGGCTGGACCCAAGCCCGAACCGAGTGCTTTTACCGCAAGGAGAAGGTCACTAGAAGCGGAATTGCCCAAAGTACTTGGCGGATCCAAGAACGGCAACATCAAGAAGAAAGGTATATCCGATATACATGTTATTGATGTGTATCTCACTAGTACTCGTAGTAGTGCACGGTATTTGATCTTGGTTCGGTTGCTCATATTTGTAACTCAAACAGTCTCAGAATAAACGGAAGCTAGCGAAGAACGAGGTGACGGCGCGCTGGGAAACGGATCAAAGGTTGATGTGATCGCGGTCGGCACGTTACCCTTCATCTACCATCGGGATTAGTTTTATACTTAAATAATTGTTATTTGGTGCTGCGTTGAGCATGAACATTATATCGGGATCTTGTTTATTGTAGACGTTACTTGTTTAAGTCCGAGAATAATGGTTGTTCGATTTATATGAGTAATATGTTTTATGCACATGCACCTTTGATAGATGGTCTATTCTTATTGAATCTCGATAGTGGAAATACACATATCAACAATATTGAGGCTAAACGTTTGAAATCAGCGATAATTTGACCTATATGTGGCAATCGCTGCCTTGGTCACATTGGAGTGAAGCGATGAAGAAACACCATTCCGATGGACTTCTTGAATCACTTGATTTTGAATCACTTGAAAGATGCGAAGCATGTCTGATGGGTAAAAAGAAAAAGACACAATTTTCTGTCTTGATGGATCGATCTACTGACTTATTGGAAATCATACATACCGATGTGTGTGGTCCAATGAGTGTAGCATCGCGCGGTGGTTATCGTTATGTTCTTACCTTCACAGATGACTTGAGTAGATATGGGTATATCTATTTCATGAAACATAAGTCCGAAACTTTCGAGAAATTTAAGGAGTTTCAAAGTGAGGTAGAGAATCAACGTAACAAGAAGATTAAATTTCTACGTTCTGATCGTGGAGGTGAATATCTAAGTTACGAGTTTGGCGAGCATTTAAAGAAGTGCGGAATACTTTCACAATTGACACCGCCGAACACCACAACAGTAATGGTGTGTCCGAACGTCGAATCGAACTCTCTTAGATATGGTTCGTTCTATGATGTCACTTACAGATTTACCGCTATCATTTTGGGGTTATGCATTAGAAACAACGCATTCACTTTAAATAGGGCACCTAAATCCGCTGAAACGACACCGTATGAATTATGGTTTGGGAAGAAACCTAAATTGTCGCTCCTTAAAGTTTGGGGATGCGGCCTATGTAAAGAAGTTACAGCGGACAAGCTTGAACCCAAAGAAAAATGTGTCTTCATAGGATACCCGGAAACTATTGGGTATACCTTCTATCATAGATCCAAAGGCAAAATCTTCGTTTCCAAGAATGGATCCTTTCTAGAGAAGGAATTTCTCTCGAAAGAAGTGACTGGAAGGAAAGTAGAACTCGACGAGGTTGTCGAACCTTCTCTCGAAATTGCGAGTAGCGCAGCACCGGAAGAAGTTCCTGTGGTGCCTGCACCAATTAGAGAGGAAGCTAATGATGATGATCATGAAACTTCGGTTGAAGTTGCTACAGAGCCTCGGAGGTCAACGAGAACTCGTACCACTCCAGATTGGTATGATCCCGTTATGAGTGTCATGTTGGTGGACAACACCGATGACCCCAAGACATATGAGGAAGCGATGATGAGCCCAGATTCCAATAAATGGCAAGAAGCCATGAAATCCGAGATTGGATCCATGTACGAAAACCAAGTATGGACTTTGGTGGACTTACCGGATGGCCGGAAGGCTGTCGAGAACAAATGGATTTTCAAGAAGAAAACATATGCTGATGGTAATGTTACTGTCTATAAAGCTCGACTTGTCTCAAAAGGGTTTCGACAAATTCAAGGAGTTGACTACGATGAGACTTTCTCACCAGTAGCGAAGCTAAAGTATGTGAGGATTATGTTAGCAATCGCTGCATATTACGATTATGAGATATGGCAGATGGATGTCAAAACAGCATTCCTCAATGGAGATATTGATGAAGAGTTGTATATGATGCAACCCAAAGGTTTTGTCGATCCTAAAGATGCTAACAAGGTATGCAAACTTCAAAGGTCCATCTATGGATTGAAGCAAGCATCCCGGTTGGAATCAACGCTTTGATAAGGTAATCAAAGTTTTGGTTTTATACAAACTTATGGAGAAGCTTGTATTTACAAGAAAGTGAGTGGGAGCTCAGAGCATTCTTAATACTATATGTGGATGACATATTGTTGATTGGGAATGATGTAGACCTTCTTAATAGTGTCAAGGAATATTTGAATAATAGTTTTTCAATGAAGGATCTTGGCGAAGCTTACATATTAGGCATAAAGATTTATAGAGATCGAAACGCCAAATACCATTGTCACAGAGTACATATTTGGAAAAAGTTCTAAAGAAGTTTGGAATGGAAGAAAGCAAGAAAGGGTTCTTGCCCATGTTGCCCAATACGACCTTGAGTAAAACTCAAAGTCCGACATCGCGTAAGATAGAGAAAGGATGAGTAAGACTCATGCCTCACCATAGGATCTCTAATGTATGCCATGCTATGTACTAGACCCGACATTGCATATCGTTAGTTTAACTAGCAGATATCAAAGTGATCCAGAGTGGATCATTGGACAATGTCAAAAACATCCTTAAGTACTTGAGAAGAACTAAGGATATGGTTCTTTCTTATGGAGGTGATGAACAACTCGTTGTTAATGGTTACACCGATGCTAGTTGGAACACCGATCCGGATGATTCTAAATCACAATCTGGATACGTATTTATTTTGAATGGTGCAGTAGTTAGCTGGAGGAGTGCAAAGCAAAGCGTTGTGGTGAGATCTTCAACTGAATCGAGGCTTCACAAAAAGCGATATGGATGAAAGAGTTCATTACAGAGCTGGGTGTGGTTCCAAGTGCGCTGGACCCAATGTCTATCTATTGTGATAACATGGGCGCCATAGCCAATGCGCAAGAACCAAGGTCACACAAGAAGCTGAAGCATATCAAGCTGCGTTTCACGCTATTCGAGAACATATCCAGATGGGGATATAAATATTTGCAAAGTACACAGATCTGAATGTGGCGGATCCGTTGACTAAACCTCTCCCGAGGGCAAAACATGACCAACACCAAACTGCCATGGGTGTTCGGTATATTACCATGTAATCTAGATTAGATGACTCTAGTGCAAGTGGGAGACTGTTGGAGATATGCCCTAGAGGCAATAATAAATGTAGTTATTATTATATCTTTGTGTTTATGATAAATGTTTACATTCATGCTATAATAGTATTAACAAGGAAACATTGATACTTGTGTGATTTGTAAACTTAATTTGAAAGTCCCTAGTATAGCCTCTATACTTCACTAGCTTGTTGGTTGATTAAATGATTGTGGTTTCCCTATCATGAACAATGAGATGTTATCAACAACAGGATCATATCGTTAGGAGAATGATATGGTGGACATACTCCTATTGATAAGCGTAGCATAAAGATCAAGTCATTTCAATAGTTCAATTGCTATATGCTTTCTGATACATAGTAACCTAATTCCTTCGACCATGAGATCATGCATATCACCTTTACCGGATGGATGCTTTGATGACATCAAACACCACACCATAACTGGGTGGCTATAAAGGTGGCATTGAGTGTTCGGAAAGTATTGGTTGAAACACATGGATCAAGAGTGGGATTTGTCCATCCATATGACGGATAGATATACTCTGGGCCCTCTCGGTGGAATGTCATCCAATTAGCTTGCAAGCATGTGACTGGGTCACAAGGGATCACATATCACGGGAATGAGAAAAGAGTACTTATCGGTAACGAGGTTGAACTAGGTATGTAGAGATACCGACGATCATAACCTCGGATAAGTAAACTATCGTGAGACAAAGGGAAATTGGTATCGTATGTAAGTGGTTCATTCGATCGCAAAGTAATCGTAGAAATATGTGGGAGCCATATGAATTTCCAGATTCCTCTATTGGTTATTGTTCGGAGAAGTGTCTCGATCATGTCCGCATAATTCACGAACCGTAGGGAGACACACTTATTGAAGGGGAGCAAGCTCAAGAGGGTCAAGAATCGAGGAGAAGGCTTGAAGAAGATCATGGTGACCAACAACAACCAAACGTAGAAGAAGGGGATTTTATATAGCCCCCCTGCAAATATAGCCGTTGGAAGTCACTTACCCTGGCCAGTCTGGCAAAATACAACCGGACAGTCCGTCCTGGCCGGACACTCTGGCTGCAAGCAAACGGACACTTCGGCCTAGCATAGATTTCGGCCAGAGTCCGGGTGGAGTCTGCGAAGGGTTACTGGATGACTCAAACGCTTCGAAGAATTATAGGGCCGGAGACTCTGGCGCGAACCAGCTGGACATTTCGGCCGGGCCGGACACTCCGACTGAAAACGGCTGGACATTCCGCCCAATGCAAAACTGACAGAAATAGCAAAACTGAAACGACCATAACTTTTTCATCCGGACTCCGATTTTGATGATCTTGGGCTCGTTTCGAAGATAATAATGAGATCTAAAATATCATGCGGAGAACCATCATATTACAGAAAGGGAGGATAGAACTAAATGATTAAAGGTTTAACCTATCTAGAAAAGACAAACTGGTAAATCGTGCAATGTCAAAAATGCAATAGAGAATACATATGAAATCCATTTTCGATGAACTTGAGCTTGTCATGGATATTAACACAAGATATAAATCCTCTCATGGATAAGATCAAAATAACAACCAAGAAGGATGATGCCAAGTATGCTAAGGTTTGAGCTCTCTCCGAAGGATATGATCAAGCTACTCACTTGAGAGACGCTCTTGATAGTACGGTTACCTATCCTATAAATTTGTCTCTCCAACTAACACCATGAGACCGGTAAGAAGGAAACCCTATCAAGAACATACCTTTGCCTTGGGAATATTCCACTTGAGCTTGACGATAACAATCTTGTCCACCTCAAGATGGAACACCTTTCTTGATTGCGCTAGCTTGGTGAAGTCTTGCAAATTTCTCCCCCATACTCACTATGTGAGAGCCTCTCTTTTAGGAATATCTTCACATATCCATGATCACCATAATGATGGCAAGCCCTGATACGTCAAAAACGTATCTATAATTTTTGATGCTCCATGCTTGTTTAGTATCTACTTTACTTCGCTTTGTCCACACTTTGAGGTGTTTTTATATCTTTTCTGGAACTAACCTATTAACAAGTTGTCACAGTGCCAGTTGCCTGTTTTCTTCTGTTTTTGGTTCCAGAAAGGCAGAAAATCAGTATTCTCGGAATTGGACGGGACAAAAGCCAAAGTCAATATTTTACCGTGGGCGACACTAAGTCCAGAGGGGAGATGGAGAGGCGAGCTAGGGCCACCACGCCCCCCTAGGCGTGGGTGGGCCCTACCCCGCGCCTAGGTAGGGTGTGGGCCCTCTGGCCGCCTCCCAGCCTCGCCTCTTCGCCTATAAGAAGCCCCCGGGGATAAAACCCTAAATAATCCATCATACTTCCAGAAAAACCTCCGTAGCGCCACTAAAGGGAGATTTGGGGACAGAAGTATCTCCCAAGACTCACGGACAAAGTGCCCCCGAAGCCATGTCCATCGATCTCCATTGCCATCTTCATCACCTTTGCTGATTCCCATGATGAGGAGGGAGTAGTTCTTCCTCGAGGCTAAGGGCTCTACCGGTAGCTACATGTTCATTTCTTTCTCTATGGGTGATCTTGTTGAGGTCATGAGCTTTGTAATCAAGTAGATCTAGCTTGCTACTCAAGTGATTTAATAGATCTCTGCTCTACCCATGTGTGTGAAAGTGACAATGTGTACGCCATGGTGGCACTTAGGTTTGAGTCTACATAAATACTCTTTGTGCTTTAATAGATCTATGCTTTTCCCCACGTGTGTTAAAGTGACAGCGTGTATACCGTGTGTGGCACTTTGGCTAGATTGAATATTTGTTATGAGTTATATTTGGAGTTGGATGTCTCTATGAAATTGTTGTGTTTGTTGGAACCATCTAGCGCTCAAGGTGACAGTGTGGGGTTATCTAGATTGGGGAAGGCAGACTTTGAGGAGTCCTGTTATAGTCCTACCGATGATTAGAGTGTCCAAACGGAGAGTAGTTAAGAGTAGTATCATTAAGAGAAAATATTTATATGAGAGAGTGTTCACTAGTGAAAGTATGATCCCTAGGCCTTGTTTCTAAACATAGAAACACCGTTGGCATCTAGATCTGTTGCATGTTTGCTTGCTTTAGTCCTTACATCACCGTAAAGCTATTTTCTGGCACCGTTACCACTTGTATTTCACTATCCCTTCGCCGAACTAGTGCACCTATACACCTAACAAGTGTATTGGGTGTGTTGGGGACACAAGAGACTTCTTGTATCTTGATTGCAGTATTGCTTGAGAGGGAATACCTTTGACCACTTCCTCCCTGAGTTTGATAAACCTTGGGTAATCCACTTAAGGGAAACTTGCTGCTGTTCTACAAACTTCTGCACTTGGAGGCCCAACAACTGTCTACAAGAATAGAAGTGCGTAGACATCAAGCTCTTTTCTGGTGCCTTTGTCGTGGAGGTTTTGGGATTTTATCTTCCCTCCACGCCATCAGCTTATTTTCTGGCGCCGTTGCCAGGGAGGTAAGTAAAAGGTACTCACATGCTCTTGGTGTGTGAGTGCTCGAAGTTATTTCCTTTAGATTCTGCAGTTTTGTCTTTTTGTTTCTTGTTTTCACTAGTTAGGCTTAATGGAAATCAGCAAAAATATTAGAGAGATCTATAGCATTTATCTTGAGCTAGGACATGAAGTGTTTGAAGAGAAAATTAAAAAACCTATGTAACTTTATCTGCATGCTAATAGCAATGTTATTAGTATGAATTCTTTGAACACCATTATTGATAATGCTATGGAAACATCTAAGCTTGGGGAAGCTAGTTTTTATGAAAATGATATTTTTAGTCCCCCAGCTTTGGAAGATAGCTATTGTATTGCTTATGATGACACCAAACCTCCAATCTATGATGATTACAATGATGAATATGATATTTTTAGTCCACCTACTATTGAGGAGAAAATTAATTGTGATTACAATACGCCTCCTATATTAGATGATTATGGTGATGAGACTAATAATGATAGATATTTTGTTGAATTTTCTCCCACTATGATTAATAAGCATGGCTATGCTTATGTGGAGAGTAATGATCATTTTATGCATGTGGCTCATGATGAGAATGTTTTATGTGATAGTTATATTGTTAATTTTATTCATGATGCTACTGGAAGTTATTATGAGAGAGGGAAACATGGTTTTATGCATTTCAACAATATTAAATTTCCCCTCTTTATGCTGAAAATTTTGAAGTTGCACTTGTTTTTCTTTCCTATGCTTGTTGCTTTGTCCTTTCATGACTTGTTTCTTTACAAGATTCCTATGCATAGGAAGTGGGTTAGACTTAAATGTGTTTTGAATTTTCTTCTTGATGCTCTCTTTTAAATCAATTCATATTTCTTATATGAGCAAGCTATCATGCCTAACTTAAAGACGTTAAAGAAAAGTACTTGTTGGGAGATAACCCAAGAGTTTTTTTTGAGTCTTGGAAGTTATTAATTCTATAATGACCTCACCTTATCCTTTTTGTTTGCTTTTTGTGCCAAGAATAACCTCTAATGAGAGGGAAGTAAGATTTGGTGAGTTGCTGTCCCGAAACAGATTTTTGTCATCCACCAAAAAAAATCGGGAGGAGTCTGTGTAACTCGGATTGAGCTGAAAATTTACGAATAAATCCCCCAGTATGTTAGCTAACTGTAGTTAGTTCAACACTGTTTGATTTGAGTAACCTAAGATGTTAGAAAAAATAGGTTTATACCTTTTGGTCTGTTTTGACAGATTTGTGCCATTATTTGCATTTGCTTCTTATTGATTCCTTTTTGAGTTCTCTTTAGGGGAATTGAGCTTTTTGAAGGAGTTGCTATAGTAGCATGTGTTTTTAGTGAAATTCTTGCTATGTCAAAGCTTTACCTAAGGGTCTATTATATTTTGAATACACTAACGTTGCTAATGAAGATTGTGTGAAGTTTTGTATGAAGGAAAATTTGCAGGTGTAGAGAAAGAATGATGTAATGAGATGAAGAATGGATAAAATCTCAATCTTGGGGATGCCACCATGGTGTCACCCCAAGAAATATCCAAGAGGTACAAGCGTCAAAGCTTGGGGATGCCCAAGGCATCCCCTTCTTCATCAATAAAAAGCTCAGGTCTGTCTAGACACTTCGTTTTTATTGTTTGATGCACTGTTGTGTTGTTCTTGGAGCGTCTTAGTTTTCGTTTGCTTTTCTTAGTTTGTTTAGTTTGCTTGAGTAGTTTGGAGCCCCGTTCTCGCTGTGTTGTTGTAACATCCCAGCATTTAGGAACCAACGAAGGGTAGATTTAGGAATTTGTGATATTGCATGCATTCATCTATGAAAATGTGGGTAAATTTTTCGCCAAATAAAAACCTAAAGTGATCAAAGTTTCTTTCATACTTTGAGATTAGGTATAGTCTTGAAGGATGATTGTTATAGACTTTGATATGATCTTTGTGAACTTATGTGTTTTGGGGAATGAAATTTGAATTTAAAACTTGAGTGTTTGAATTATAATTCAAAGGGATTTTAAATATTGTTTGAGTATTTGATTTAATTAAGAGTTAACCAATAATAACTCAAATTTTAAATGAAATAAGATAATCAATAAAATGAATATTTCACAACTTCATTCAGTAATGAGTTACAAAATGTAACTTATGAAATGAGAAACAATCTTTACAATGGTAAAGAAATAAAAGAATAATCTTTATTTATAGATTAATAGTACACTTTATTACAAAATAATAAAAATAAAAAGTACAAAAGAATAAATTAAAGATTACAATTGAATCAGAGGGATATTACAAGTGACTATTCTATAAAGAAAAAAGAAAAACCTAAACTAAAGTCTTGATCTTCAAATCTGGTACCTGCAAAATAAACAAAAAATTAAAAAAGAAAGTTAGGATTAGAATTCTTTTACTCTTAGAATTGACAGTGAAGTTCACTGTTCAAAATTTCATCATTGGGTAATATTTTAAAGGGGAAAGTTTCACCAATATGAAAGAATATATCTTTCATAATTTTAAGCCATAAGTCAAATAAATAGCAAGGAGGGGCAAGTTTCACCAGCCAAGTAAATGGTAACCTGATAAAAGTAAGTTCAAATTCAGAACATATCCACAACCTGTGCAGTAGGCACACAGGCAGCACACACACCAAACTGCATGGTGTGTACTGTCAACACCACATCAACAACACAATCAAACAAAACCATCAACACAACCGTGGGAAGCCAATCCCCACACCATTCCATTGTTCTTACACACCAAGCACAACAGCCACTAGCTAAACCAAGACAAGGCCAAGCTAGATCTCACCAATCAAAACCTTGGATCACATCACCAAAACGGTGACATAAGGAGGGGGTAGATCAGGTGGGTAGCAAGACCAAGATCAAGCCAGCAGGACAAGGAAGTGAAGGGATGGATCAAGGACAAGCCAGGAGCTGGAAATACCAGGAGAGCACCAGATCAAGCTACCACAAGATCAACCACTAGCAACCCCAACATCAAATAAGTGTGGTGAGTAAAATAGACCATCACATGATCTATCTGTCTAGGATTAGACAAGCATTCATGATCTGTCTATTACTCAACTTCTCAGAAAGCACCCAAGTGGGGTGATTCCATCACTGAAGTTTGTAAATACTAAAAGCAATCAGAAAAGTATAAGGATCCAACTAAGATCTCAGGACAACATCATTGATATAAGAAATCAAGCTATATTTCAATTCAAGAATGAATATAGCTCAGATTTAAACTTGTAGGCACATATCTAAGACAAGAGTAGCACCTTAGAATTTAATCTTATGGATCTATATAAGTTATCAAGCCACAATCCATTTTCCCCAATTTGTTTCAAGAAACAGTAGCTGGTATCACCACCAGAACCAATCCATATGAATCAACAAGATAAAGGCTTAATCCCTAAACCTAAGACCAACATCATGGGTCTTAGGGATTTAAGAAAAGAAGTTTCTACTTATCTTTAATGCCAAAATCATTTTAAGCTTGAACAAGACCAAACCAAGTAATAGAATCTAATCTTGTGTGCCATACAAGGATGGTGTGACAAGAACATTTCTGAACTAAGCGGGTTAAGCATCCAATCTTCACAAATACAACCAACCAACTATAAATCATCTTCCTGACATCATAGGAATCATAATCAGGAAAAATCCATCTACTTATATGCATTGTAGGAGATCATTTGATCTCAAGCTGTATATGAATTCTTAAGCCAACAGTACTAATACAGTGACTTCATCACACCACACTCACTATCATTAACCAAGTAATGGCAGTGGTGAGCTATTAAAACCACTAGCTTTCCCAAGTATTGTTTCTAGAGTAACTTTACCATCTGAATCATATAAAAATTAATCCATAGAATCATCTGGTAAACCACTAGCATCACCACAGCTGATCATAAGCAGCAAGACACAGCTAACAACCATTTAGCATTTTTAGGGACCATCAAAACTTGATCCCAACTCATCGGTTATCTAATCCACAGCAGGGTATGAACCCTAGGCAGAACAAACAATCTCAATCAGAACAGAATAGTAACCAGGAAGGTCATTACCAACATCTAGCATAGGATGGCCTAGCACAGAGAGCACGAGGGGAGAGGAATAACTTACCGAAGGTCCTCTATGTAGATTATAAGAGGAAGCAGAGAAGGCCGACGAACATGGCGGCATGGGGAGCACCCCCAAGGGGGCGCTGCAATCCACACAACGCCACGGTGATGACCATAGCCACGTCTGGGGGCGAGGAGCATCCCCACGGCACATGACACCTAGGGTTCGGAACGACATCGATCTGGTCGTAGGAGGGCTCCATGTCCAACTCCAATTGGATAGGAGGGTAGAGCGGGGCCGACAACCTCATCCTGCACCACGGTGGCAGCCAGGGAGGTCCATAGAGGCGTGAATCGCCGGCGGTGATACTGCTGACCACAGGGTCGGGGGAAGGAGAGGGAGAGAGGTGAGCTTGAGAGAGAGAGACATAGAGTGTTGGGCTGGGTTGGGCCAATACCCCTTTGGGGTATTGTTTTGACTATGTCCTACTGGGCCACAAGGGCCCAATAAACCCATGCATAAAGCCCAAATCTTTTAGAACCTGTTCTAATAATTGGAAAAGACCAAAATGCCCCTGAATTTACATAAATTCTATAAAATAAAATAAAAGTCCAAAAATTATGAATAAAATATTTTTGGATTGACAATAATCTAAACTATCCAAATAAATTAAGAGATAATTTTTTTTGACATATAAATTCTATTAAGAATTTTATAATATATATATTCCTCATGGAATTTTAAAAAATTATTGAAAGATGATAAAAATAAATATAAATCACTTTTATTATATATTAATATTATAGTATTTTATAAAAATACTAAACAAATATTTAATATCCATTTTTGGTATTTAATGATAAGTCTTGAAGGATTTATTAATTAAATAAAATACAAATAAAAAGGAAATAAAATAAAAGAGTACAATATTCAATAAATATTTTAAAAAATACATTTATAAATTCTTTATTATTAAAAGAATTTCTATAATTTAAATAAATGGGGGAGAATACATATAAAGCTATGATGCATTACATTACTTTGCATAATCATTTTGCTTCTTTAAATGTTGTCCTTACCGGGCAATAATGATGTTTTTGTAGACATAGAAGCTCAAGGTCCAGTGCAAGCATCAGACTTCACTACCTTTCCATCACGAGGCAAGTTCATCAATTGCTCATGTCTTTTGAAGAGTCTTTATCAAAGTATTTGCGAATTGTGTATTATCATCTATATTATAAAAAAGAAAACAATATTTTCTCAAGATACTAATTCTTAGATATCGTCCTAAGTGATGATATGATGGAGTAATAGAACTTAGGGTTCTAATTGCACTAATGATGGACAATTAGGGATTAATAACCCATGACATCAGTGATTCTAGCGCCGTATATTACGCGTTAACCATGAGATTTGGAATGGGGCGGAGAAGTCAGCTGTATCCTTTTCCTCTTGTATGGAGGCAAGACGACCTTAACGTGACGTTGTGATTCCTTGTGCGGATACAACATATGGGTGGGCACCCTTATGCCCCACACTTTTGGTGTCTAGATTATCTATGAATGGCGTTTAGGGAGATAGTCCATGTAAATGGTACTGTTCCGGGCATCACTAGGTCATAGAGTCTTCGGGAACTCATCAGGGTTTTAGCCTGCCCGAAAGGGGGCTTAACAAAGGTGAGCCAGCCTCGAAGGATCGTGCAGACATAGGAGGTCGCGGAGAGGGCAGTGATTGGCATGGACCAACTACTGGGCCCCACATCATGGAATTGTGGACGGGAAAGTACGCCCGGTTGTGCAACAAGGAGTTGATCTCTCATGGGAAAAGTAACGCACCTCTACAGAGTGTAATAATTGTAACTTGTTACTCCCTATTCCGGGAAGGATCTACAAACGCGGCAGGAAAGGAACTCCATGAAAGTTCTGGTCAACCTGTGAAGGCTGATGGTCATAGATTTTTATAATAAATCAACCTTTGAAGAAAGATTTACAAAAATTGCATAGCGCCAAAGACTGATAGTCCGAGGTGGTAGATAGAGCATCAAACTTCCTACCTTGCATATAATGAACTTGCTGAGTAACGATGTTACTCATCCTTTCCTTTGAATCCTTGCTTAGACTCTGAGAATCCCGAAGTTACTCCAATGTATGCATCTGAGATTCAGGAGGAGGTCTTCTATGAATAGCCCAACCTATATGGAGCCGTAGAAGTGGAGGACTATGACATCGTCTATGGAGGAGAATTCCAAGAGTCCGAATAATTACTATAGTTCTAGTAGCCATTTGAGCCGAGCATCATGAACATTATATAGAAATAAGTTCCTGAGATCAATTTGGAGTTTAAGTTTTAAATTTGAAACTTCCGCTGAAACACTTATATTTTGGTTTGTAAGTTGAATCTTTTGGAAGTCTTAAACTTCCGGTATTGTAATAATAATAACGTGTGTATGTTTGTAATATGGACCCGCAATTTTTATGTTGTACCACCCTAAGGGATGTGATATTTATGGAACGGTGTTCTATGAATGTCATGTCAACGACTATAGTGTACTACACATGCAGCGGTATTTTGGGTCACCGTAGTTGGTATCAGAGCAAATTGCTTTGACCTTAGGTTGGGAACCTAGTAAAGGGTATTACCTGTAGGAGAGTGTAACAACGATAAAGAATTCTCTAAAATAAATATAATGGGTATTCAAATGAGAATATTCCGTTATATGTTTTAGTGCGATAATTCTTTGTTATGATGAAATATATTATTGGTTACTAATAAAAATATTTTTCTGATATACAGAGCTATGGCACCAAAGTTTCCAAAATAGACTTTGGTAAGGAAAGAGGAGACTCTTGATGATTATCAAGGATAATTCATAGACCAACTTCATCAACTTTTAAGATTTTTAGTTGTCCAACTAGAATTACAGTGAACACTATAACCTACTATGATGGCTGGATGTTATCCAAGTATCGTGTGAGTATCCAACTTCTAGAGGAGCTTGGATTATATCATGATCTACCTATAGGTGAAGGTGGGAGTCACTTAGCAGCATATCATGTTGCTGTTGTGGAGGCGATAGCCAATATCCGGGAGCATAAAGCCAAGGAGTTAGAAGGTAGCGCATTTTCTGTGATACCTCATGATTCCATAGACTCGGAGCCTATACCGGATCATCTTACTTTGGTTAAGAAGCATCCTAAGTTAGCTTCCAAGTTTATGGATAGATACCGAAAACTCGTTGCGTCTTTTTATAAGACACATCAAGTGATTGTCGAAGATAAAAAATGACATGTTAGAGGATCTAACTGATCCGGAAAGGAGGAAGCAGTTAGCATTCCAGTTAGAGAAGGAAGAAAGTAGTAGTGCAACACCTATCTTTAAAGATATACCTATAGATCCTGAATCTTTTATACCATATCCTTATTCACCAAGCCCTGAACCTATACATGATCCTACTATGGATACGAGGTATGCAGTACCACAGGGTTCAGAGGATGGTTCTAATTCAGAACTTCCTATTGAGAATTCTGATGGTTGGAGAAGGGGATCATATGAAGGATCTTACGAACACTAGATGTCCACAGATGGTTCTGACAGAAATGTTGGACAATCTAGCCGGATGGGTGCAAGAATTAACCCTAGTAACAGTAGTAGAAATGCCATGTCGATAGATAATCAGGATGAAGAAGAAGATCTTGAGGAGAGAGTGTTTGAATCATCAACATCTTCTCAAAACCCAGGGAATATACATTATCCAGTGTTTAACTATCTTGCCCAAAGGAGCACCTGGGGATCAGCAGGATCTGCGTATCCTATTGACAACTCAAGGAATGAAGCTCAGGAGATGCAGACAGGAGATAATGTTGAATATGTTTCTGAAGACTTTTCAACTGAGCTGGAGGGAGTCAATGCGCTCAGGTTTAGTAATGACTCAAGTCCTACACTTCAGATACTGAGTATGTTCCTTCTGGAAGGCCATTTGTTCCACAAACTGTGCGACGAACGACACGTCATCATGGTTGGACATCAGGCATGTATGATGAACGTAGTTACTACTAGAAGTAAGCAACTAGTTAGACGTATCAAGTACCGTGTATTGTACTCTAAGAAACAAGATATTTAGATAAATAAGGTAGTGTTGTGATTATACCCATATGGTATATGTTGTAATGACTTTGTATTATTATGATATGATGTATAATATGTGAAATGCATATTTGGATTTTCTTTGGATCTTCACTGTGTGACTAGTTCTGTGCGTAAAGTCGATCTCAGAACACATGTGCATGATGTAATTATGAGTATTCACTTTATGTTGAAGGACTAGAGGGTCATGGATACGGGTGTAGAAACCAAAACAGAGCAGTAGCGGATGGAACGAGAGGCCAAGGAGAAGGCCGATGGAGATGCAGCAAATCAGGGAGCATTACCACCACCCACTGTTCAAAAAATAGGCCAAATCAGCGATTAATAGGCCGATTAATCACTACTAAGAACCTGACCGTGTCAATTACCACTAATCGTTTGTATTAATTTTTTAGCCCGATTAATAGGTCTGACAATCCGATTACTAGGTATGTTCCCGATTAACCACTACACTTGGTCAAAAAATGTGCAAAATTATCAACACATATCGCCCATCCACCTGCTAGCCCGCTGCAATGAAATAGGTTTTGCGAAGCTCCCACACGATCCCTGCCTCCAGGAGCTTGATTTTTGCCATCACCAACCAGTTCCTTGTCATTGTTGACCAGTTCCTCGTAGTTGCCGATCAAACCTCAGATACAAGAGCTCGAGCGCCTTGAGGATCTCATCCGGGATCTTAAGGCTGCCTTTAATAGGGTAGATGGTTGAATTGCAAGAGGATTCATACGTGTTTTAGGTGCTAATTTTTGTAGGCTACACCGATTAATAGCCGACTGATTAAATTAGTTAATTATCCGAATTCCGATTAGTCGCTACTCCCAAGCCAACAGAGCAGTTAATGATTACCGATTACCAATGAGGCCGTTAATGGAGCAGAACTTTATGAAGTGTATGCAAATGATGCAAGAGACCCAGAACAAGTTCATGGAGGAGTTGCTGGGAGGAGCAAATCAGAGGGCACCTGAAGGTGGAGGAGTGAGTTTAAGAATGCAAGGCCGTTACCTTTTGCATCATCTCCTAAACCAATGGATGCAGAAGATTGGCTAGCAGATACAGAAAGAAAGCTAAAGACTATAGGTTGCAATGATGAAGAGAAATTGAGGTATGAAACTCATCTTATAACATTATCTGCAGCATCTTCGTGGGAGAATCAGTTGGCCATGCAACAACCAGGAAGGGAGTATACCTGGGAAGAGTTTAAACAGAGATTCCGTGAATACCATGTTCTGGAGAGTGTTATGGAATTGAAGCAAAGAGAATTTGAAGAGCTGCAGCAGGGATATACTAGTGTTATGAAGTATATCCGGGAGTTTAGTCAACTGTCTCGTTATGCTGAGGAAGAAGTTAATACGAAGGAAAAGAGGAAGAAGCGTTTCCTGCGTGGATTAAATACATTTGTGAGGATGCAGTTGAGGTTGGCTAATAATCAAACTTATCAGCAGTTGCTAGATGCAGCTATTACCTTCGAAGATGACTACAAGAATGTCCAAGAGGATAGAAGGAAGAGAGCTAAGAAGGAAACCAAGAGGATTCAAGCAAGCAAGCCTAAGCCTAATATGGAATTCAAACCAAGGAATAAGCATTATAACAACAACAATTCCAATCGGAGTGCAAATCCAAACGCAAAGAATATTATATGCCACAATTGCAAGCTTCCAGGGCATATGAGCAGGGATTGCCCGAAACCAGTAATTGTATGCCATGCTTGTATTCAGAGAGGTCACATCAAGCCCAATTGTCCAAGCAAACCACAAGGAGGTTGGCCAGTTTGAGATGGAAGGCAAACCAGTGGAGGAAATGGACAGCCCAATAAAGGAGGAAATAATGGCAAGAACAACAATGGCAAGAGGAACAGACCTACCGGGAAGCTGAACTGTGCAACCCTCGAGGAGGTGGATAATTTAGAGTATGCAGTGACAGGTATGCTCAATATCCTTACCAATCCCGGCAAAGTTCTATTTGATACTGGTGCAACTACTTCATTCATTTCTAGAGAATTCTGTGATAAGTTCGGGATTAGAATGGCAACATAAGAAAACCCTATGACCATACTTACGGCAGGGGGGAATGTGATTGTACGCCACATTAAACAAGATCAGGTTATCTCGATCTGTGGTTGTACATACTTTGTAGACCTTTATGTGATTCCTTTAAAGGGAATTGCATTAGTGTTGGGGATGGACTGGATGATGGAACATGGATCCCAGATAAATTGTGAGGAGAAAACTGTCTCAATCAAAAATCCAAGTGGAGCAAGAATAGTTTACCAAGCAGATAAGCAGAGTCATATCATGGTGGATCTGCAGTTGAACTCGATGAAAGAGGTCAAATTGGAAGATATTCCTATAGTAAATGAATTTCAAGATGTTTTTCCAGCAGAGCTACCTGGAATGCCACCAGATCGGGAGATAGAGTTCACTATTGATCTAATTCCTGGTACGGCACCAATAGCTCAAGCACCATATAAGATGGGACCAAAAGAATTAAAAGAACTCAAAGCGCAAATTGATGAGTTAGCCAGAAAAGGGTTTATTCAGGAAAGTGTATTTCCATGGGGAACACCAGTAATCTTTGTGGATAAGAGAGATGGTGGAAGAAGGATGTGTGGAGATTATAGAAATATGAACAACGTTACCATCAAGAATAAGTATCCTTTACCAAGGATCCAAGATTTGTTTGATCAAGTGAAAGGATCCGGAGTATTTTCAAAGATTGACTTAAGATCTGGATACCATCAAATAAAAATCAAACCAGAAGATGTTCTAAAGACAGCATTTGTCTCAAAATATGGACACCATGAGTATCTGGTAGTACCATTTGGTTTGACCAATGCACCAACAATAATCATGAATTTGATGAACAAAATCTTCATGCCATATCTGGATAAGTTCGTCATAGTCTTTATTGATGATATTCTGATATATTCCAAGGATAAGGAAGAGCATGCTGATCATTTGAGAATAGCATTGTAGACACTAAGGGAACATAAACTTTATGCTAAGGTGTGAATTTTGGCTAGATGAGGTAGAATTCCTCGCCCATGTGATCAGTAAAGATGGAATTGCTATAAATCCATCTAAGGTTCAGTCAGTACTAGAGTGGACTGCACCAACCAATGTGAAGCAAATTCGAGGTTTCTTAGGAATGGCTGATTATTATCATAGATTCATTGAAGCTTTTCCAAAATAGCTGGACCAATGACCAAATTGTTAAGAAAGAATACACCATTCAATTGGTATGAGAAGTGTGAAGCAAGTTTTCAGGAGTTGAAGACCAGGTTTACCACAGCTCCAATCTTAGCAGTTCCTGAAACAGGGAAAGACATTAAAGTATACTGTGATGCATCTAAAGAAGGTTTGGGTTGTGTGTTAATGCAAGATCGGAAGTTGATTGCTTATGGTTCAAGACAAATGAAACCACATGAAGTCAATTATCCAACTCATGATTTGGAGTTAGCAGCAGTAGTCTTTGCGCTGAAAGGATGGAGGCATTTTCTTTATGGAGCCAGATGTGAGTTATACACTGACCATAAAAGTCTCAAATATTTCTTTACTCGAAAGAAGTTGAATATGAGACAAAAGCGTTGGTTGGAACTGATCAAAGATTATGATTTAACAATCAACTATACTCCAGGGAAAGCAAATGTTGTAGCTGATGCTTTAAGCAGAAAGAGTGCATACATTCAGCCTAACAATAGGGAGCTACCAAAAGAGTTACAAATGGACTTGGAAAGATTAGAGCTGCAATTCATTGGAACAGAGGTTCTTGGAGGATTATCTACTATGCAGGTAGTTGCAGAGCAGTACAGTGATCTTAAGCACGAAATTTTTAAACGTCAAGCAGAAGATCCTTTCATTGTTGAGGAAATTCGGAGAATATCTCAAGGGCAAAAATCAGTTTTTCGCCTTGGGGATTATGAGTATTTATGGTTTCAAGACCATCTTTGTGTTCCTGATGTAACTGAGATTCGTGATGTCATACTCAGGGAAGCGCATGAAACACCATATTCTATACATCCAGGAAGTACTAAGATGTATATGGACTTGAAAGAGCTATTCTGGTGGAATAACATGAAAAGGGACATTGCTAAATATGTATCAGAATGCCATACTTGCCAAAGGGTGAAGGTTGAACATCAAAGTCCAGCATGACCATTATAACCTTTGGAAATTCCCGAATGGAAGTGGGAGGAAATAGGTATCGACATCATCACATGATTGCCCATGACACCTAAACAGAAGGATATGATATGGGTAATTGTGGACAGAGTCACAAAAAGTGCACATTTTATTCCGGTAAACCAGAAAGATAATGACGAGAAGTTAGTAGAAGTTTACATCAAAGAGATAGTAAGTAAGCATGGAGTGCCCAAAAAGATCGTAACTGATAGGGGCTCAGTGTTTACTTCAGCATTTTGGGAGCAATTGCATGAAGAACTTGGTTCCAAATTAGATTTTAGCACAACCTATCATCCAGAGACAGGAGGACAAACAGAAAGAACAAATCAGATACTAGAAGACATTTTAAGAGCTTGTGCATTAGATTTTGGAGGTACATGGGAAGATCATCTACCATTGGCAGAATTTTCTTACAATAATAGCTATCAGAGTAGTCTGAAGGCAACTCCATATCAAGTTCTATATGGAAGGAAGTGTAGATCACCAATATATTGGTATGAGCCTGGTAGCAGCAAAGAATTTGCACCAGACTATATAAGGAAAGACAAGATATCATTGATAAGATCAGGGATAGACTGAAAATAACTCAGAGTGGGCAGAAAAGTTATGCTGATCAAAGTCGAAGATCTTGGCATCCAGAAGTGGGAGACATGGTATACTTGAAAGTAAGTCCAATGAAAGGGGTGAAAAGGTTCGGAGTTAAAGGAAAATTGAGTCCAGGATACATCGGACCATTCAAGATATTGAGTCAGAACAGAACTATAGCTTATCCTTTAGAGTTACCATCAAGATTGGCTCAAGTGCATAATGTTTTCCATGTGTCACAACTTCGTAAATTTTTGAAAGTTCCAGATGATGCAATCACACATCAAGAGATAGAACTACAAGCAGACTTGACCTATGTTGAAAAGCCCTATAAAATTTTGGAACAAAACTGGAAAAGGTTGAGGAATAGGGCAATCAAATATTGCAAGGTATAGTGGGAACATCACCCTAAAAGGAAAGCCTCTTGGGAGAAATAAGAGGATTTAAGAAAAGCCTATCCAGAATTATTCAGGTACATCTCAACAAACTTCGGGACGAAGTTTAATTTAAGGGGGGAAGTCTATAACATCCCAGCATTTAGGAACCAACGAAGGGTAGATTTAGGAATTTGTGATATTGCATGTATTCATCTGTGAAAATGTGGGTAAATTTTTCGCCAAATAAAAACCTAAAGTGATCAAAGTTTCTTTCATACTTTGAGATTAGGTATACTCTTGAAGGTTGATTGTTATAGACTTTGATATGATCTATGTGAACTTACGTGTTTTGGGGAATGAAATTTGAATTTAAAACTTAAGTGTTTGTATTATAATTCAAAGGGATTTTGAATGATGTTTGAGTATTTGATTTAATTAAGAGTTTACCAATAATAACTCAAATTTTAAATGAAATAAGATAATTAATAAAATGAATATTTCACAACTTCATTCAATAATGAGTTACAAAATGTAACTTATGAAATGAGAAACAATCTTTACAATGGTAAAGAAATAAAAGAATAATCTTTATTTATAGAATAATAGTACAATCTTTATTACAAAAGAATAAAAATAAAAAGTACAAAAGAATAAATTAAAGATTACAATTGTAGGAGAGCGATATTACAAGTGACTATTCTATAAAGAAAAACGAAAAACCTAAACTAAAGTCTTGATCTTCAAATCTGGTACCTGCAAAATAAACAAAAACTTAAAAAAGAAAGTTAGGATTAGAATTATTTTACTCTCAGAATTGATAGTGAAGTGCACTGTTCAAAATTTCATCATTGAGTAATCTTTTAAAGGGGCAGGTTTCACCAATATGAAAGAATATATATTTCACAATTTTAAGACATACTGTTTACTTGTCTTGTTTGGTGTAGAAAATCATCACATGGCATTTTGCATGCATTCATATACTTTTGTTTGTATATTTTGTTATGTGATTTTGGTGCCATTATTTTATGTGTATATTTTGGTGCTAATAGTGATTGGGGTTGTGAAGATTGTTTCAACTCCCTAAACTACCAAGGCAAGTGGTGCTTCATGTTTCTATCCCAATATTTTTCCTATGCATTAGAAATATTTTGTATAGGGTTTGCATGATTATTTTGCATAGTATCTATATGATATGCTTGGGAAATCCTAGTAGTTGTAGAAATGTTAGAATTTCCTCTAAGTTAAGATACTTGCTATTGCCATGCTTAGCCTAGCTAGTAGCAACCAAGGGAGGTTTATATAATCATTCTATGAGAAATATTTCTAAGTCTTTGGACTTAAGTTTTGCTTAATAAAACAACTAAGTGAATGAAACACCTGGGTGGAATGGAAAGATTGGTTTGTGTTGAGTGGTTACACAAGGCCCATTTATATGGTTTACCTTGTGTATATCACTTGTGGAAAGCCACCCAGGAACAAAGGGATTTGAGATGCCAAATGCTAAGAAGCTTCTAGTGCAGCCACATGGCATTATGGGCTCTGCCTGGATCATATAGGTTGCAATAACTTAGCCATTTGGACAGTTGGTGGTAGTGGGATGATAGGTTTGGAGCGCGTCCATTTGGTCTAAGGGAAGGCTTCTGAAAGGTTCTGTCTTGGTGAAAATCAAGTCTTGTGGGGAAAGTGCACAACCTCTGCAGATGGAAGAATCTAAGTACTTAGCCAAGTCCATGGTATTGGACAACTTGAGCATCAAGACATGGAAGCTATCAAGAATCTTCTCATCCCAATTTTCTAAGTTAAAACTTGTGGTTGAACAAGGGTGAAGGTTCACCAATTTGTATTGGTGATTCCTTGGGAAAGTTTTGTCAAAGAAAAACTTAGTGATTTCAACTAATAGGAAAAACCTATTTTGAGAAAAGCACGCCTAAGCTACACTTAGCCAAATTCATGTAGTAACTAGATGCTAAAATTTTACTAAGATATCACTTGCCAATACTATTCCAATGTATTGACCCACTGTGGCTGTAACTTGTGATGTTGCAGGTTATTCTAATGATGATTAGGGGTTATGAGTCTACACTCAACATGCTTGCCTGTCGCACATGAAGATGAAGACTTATCTATATTGTTATGTTTAAACTCTTGTATTAGGACTATGGCCATGGAGTTTGTAAAAGACTATGTTTGTCTCTGGAATGATGTGTAATAATGACCTTTGTTTCTGTGTACTTCATCTTAAACTGTGGATGCTAGCATTGATCCAGGGACTAGCATTGCAATCACAGGGATCCTTACCTTTATAAAGGGAGGGATCTTACAGATGGTATCAGAGCACTGTGTTGCCTGTAGGATCATAACCCTAGGATTGGAAACCACTAAGGAAAATTTTTCAACAATTTCCACACTTGTCTTTTCTTCTCGTAAACTTTTCTAATCTTCTTTCTCATCTCTATTTGTAGATGAACTCCATCAACGAAGCTGTGAGGAAAGGACCACTCATGACTATGACCTTGGAATGTGAGACAGAATTCCCCAAGGCTCTCAAAGACCTCATGGTTGCCATGGGAATACATGGTGCAACTGTGTACAAAGGTTTTCCCGTGATGGATGAAGGAGTTGAGTACTGGTGGGTGCAACTTCACTTGTATAAAAACAAGGAAGACAACCACAAGGAATCAGTATTCTGCATGGTCACCAACTCAGTGATGCACACCACATTCTTTGACTCTGCAAGAGATGCAGCTTGGCAGGCCATCAAGGAGCTTGGCGATAGACTCAAGTGCAGAATGCTGAACACCCAAAATGACCTTAGGGAAGAAAAGAAGCATACCCAAGAGTTAGAGGCTACCAACCAACGTTTAAGAGAGAACATCATAGACTCAGCAATGGAGTCATGTGATCAGGATCGACAGATTGCCTCTAGGGATGCCCTGTTAGCCAACTTGGCAAGTGAGATGGGATTGTAACGTACTTCGTTAGTTGGACCACCACACTTATCATTTTATTTCCCAAAAATGTTGTCTAAAATAAGTTGAACCTTGGATGCTTGTAATGGATTTATGTATGCCATGACTTGTGTATTTTGATTGCCAAAGTTATGCATGTGATGCCTTGTCTTGTGATTTGTCTTTAATTATGTTGATTCTAACTTTTTCTATCTTATAAAATAGATGCCTAATGTTACTATCAGCACGGCTGAAGAGTTCAAGGGAACTCGTTTTGGCACTCGTCTTATTGAGCTCACTAGTATGCTCAATCCTCCGCTTCCTAGCATCATGGTGCTTCCCCTCACCAAGTTTGAGAGGAAAGACCTTTGGGGCTTCAAGGTTAATCAGCCAGGACGCCAGACTAAGCCTACCACGGAGGCAATCATCTTCAAGTTTATGCATGCCAACAGGGAGAGAGGCCTAGAGGTAGTCATGCAAGATTTACTTGCACGTCTGTTCAGGAGACACTGTCGGGAGATTAGAGGTACTCACTTCCACGCCTTCGGGAGAAGCAACGAGGATGGTGAGGCTATTGAGTTCGAGGATGCTGCTAGAGAGACGGCAGAGCCGATTCGTCTATACCTCCAGGACCTAGAGGTTCTTCTTAGGCACCTAGATACTGATAGGACCAACGTCATGCTTAGCAATGACGAACTCCAGGTGTAGATTCGTGAAAAGGAAAAGCTCTTCGCGGAGAAAGATGAGATAGTCAAGGAAATGGAGGCCAAGTTCGAGAGTCAGGATCGAAAGTTCAAGAGTCAAGAGAAAAGAGTCCAGGATAGGAACAAGAGGATTCGAGAGATGACTGCAGAACTAGAGGCCAAGGACTTCGAGCTCGAGCATCAGCAGGGTGTGATTGAGAGACTTCGTTTACAGAAGAGGGCTCTCAAAGCCAAGGTAGAGGCCTTGAATACCAATGTCGAGGAATACAATACCGCTATGGAGAATGTAGGTCTTACACTTGTTGATGAGGAGGTTGATGCAGAGGAGTAGTGATGACTACTCATTTATCTATCATTTACCATGCTTATGATTATTGAGTCGCAGTGACCATCCAACATGTGGATGGCTTGCTATTGGTGTGTTTACTTTTCAAACTTGTTGTTATGTCGTTGAACTTTATGTCATTTTGATGCTTGTTTGGTGATTGTCTATGTGATGTATTGTGCATGTTAAGCATATATGGGTATCTCATTCTTATCCTTATTGAAAACACAAATGCCTCCTCGACGTGCCAACCCCAACCCAAACAACAACAATGTCACCCCCGAGATGCAGCAGCTGATGACAGCACAGGCACAGCTGATGCAGATGATGACCACTTTTATGCAGAATCAGAATAACAACAACAATAACAACAACAACAACAACAACAACAATAATAACAACAACAACAATAACAACAACAATCAGAATAACCCACCAGGATTTGACATGCTCACCATATTCTTAAGACTGAGGCCTGCTAAGTTCTCAGAAACTACTGATCCCATGGTGGCCAATGATTGGCTACGCTCAGTGAATAAGGATTTGGTAACTGTTGGCTGTACTGATGAGGAGAAAGTCAGGTTTGCAGCACACTTGTTGGAAGGACCAGCGACTACTTGGTGGGATAACTTCCAGATCACCACTCCCATTGAGGATGTGACATGGGCTATCTTTGAAGATGGTTTCCGTACATCTCACATCTCATCCGGAATGGTGAGTTTGAAGAAGAAGGAGTTCCATAACTTGAAGCAACGCCACCTCAGCATGGCTGAATAAATTGAGGAGTTCAACAATCTGTGGCCTATTTCCCCACCTATCAATCTCTTTGCGACAAGGCTTCCATCTTGGAGATAAAGATGAAACAGGTTGAAAGAAGAAAGAGGAAACACTCTGACAAGCACAGCTCGGGATCGTCTCACAAGCGTTCCCATTATGATGATGGTGGGAGTTCTGGATCCCACAAGCATGGAAAGTACAACAACCACCACAACCACAACCGTTATCATGACAAAAAGCATCACCGTAGTCATGACAATGACAAGTACAAGAATCACAAGAGTGGGTACAAGAACCACCACAATGGAAGTGGAAGTGGTAGTGGAAACCAGCCTGTCAAGAAGGATCTTAGTCAGGTTGAATGTTTCAAGTGCAAGAAGATGGGGAATTATGCAAATGAATGCCCAAAAAAGAAAGTTGAAGGACCCAACAAGCCCAACCCTTTCCAGAATGGACAGGTGAACCACATCAATGTGGAAGAAATCTATGAGGAGTCCGATGCTGTGGCTGGTAAGTTCAAACTCAATTCTATTCCAGCACTTGTTCTTTTTGATACTGGTGCATCACATTCATTCATATCAAAAGCATTTGTTGATAGAAATGGGTTTCCAACTGAAAACATTGGGTGTCCAATAAAATTAAGTTCTCCCGGTGGAGATATGATAGTAAGTCTTGGATGCCGTGATCTAGTGATAGAGTTTGGAAAGCATAAGTTTCCAGTGAGTCTGATAATCCTAGATTCCCAAGGACTGAATGTAATTTTGGGAATGGACTGTATGACCAAGTATGAAGGAGTATTAGATTGTGCCAATCGTACTGTCGCACTCACAACCCCGGAAAAGAAACGGATAAGATTCAAATCTAATTTTGAATCAAAAGGAAGTAAGCTAAATTCTCTTAAGGGGGTTAGCATAGACAGTGTGCCAACTGTGAGTGAATATCCGGATGTGTTTTCGGAAGAATTGCCGGGAATGCCACCAGATAGAGATGTGGAATTTTTGATAGATTTGCTACCAGGATCAGGACCAATAGCAAAGAGACCATACAAGATGTCAGTTGATGAGTTGAAAGAACTCAAGAAACAACTTGGAGAACAGTTGCAGAAAGGATTTATTCAACCAAGTTCTTCATCTTGGGGAGCACCGGTTTTGTTTGTGGAAAAGAAAGATAGAAGTCAAAGGTTATGCATAGATTACCATTCACTCAATGAGGTGACTATCAAGAACAAATACCCTTTTCCAAGAATCAATGACTTGTTTGATTAGTTAGAAGGAGCCTGTGTGTTCTCAAAGATTGATCTCCGGTCAGGTTATTTCTAGCTCAAGATAAGAGAACAAGACATACCTAAGACAACTTTCACCACTAGGTATGGATTGTATGAGTACACTGTGATGCCATTTGGTTTGACCAATGCACCAGCTTATTTCATGAATATGATGAACAAAGTGTTCATGGAGTTCCTTGACAAGTTTGTTGTCGTATTCATCGATGACATTTTGATCTACTCCAAAAGCAAATAAAAGCATGAAGGACATTTACGTTTGATACTTGAGAAGCTTAGAGAGCATAAGTTGTATGCCAAATTTAGCAAGTGTGAATTTTGGTTAAATGACGTAGGATTTCTAGGACACGTTGTGTCAGAAGATGGTGTAGCAGTTGATCCTTCAAAAGTGTTAGCTGTAACTGAATGGGAATCTCCTAAGTCAAGTTTCGTAATTTCCTTGGCTTGGCAGGATACTATAGAAGATTCATTGAGAATTTATCCAAGGTAGCTAAGCCAATGACGGAGTTACTAAATAAAGACAAGCAATTTGCTTGGTCTGAAGGATGTGAGCTCAGTTTCCAAGAATTGAATAAGAGACTAGTGATAGCACCAGTCTTATGTCTGCCAGATTTAGAGAAAGATTTCCAAGTGTATTGTGATGCATCTCATCATGGATTAGGTGCAGTTCTAATGCAAGAAGGGAAAGTTGTAGATTATGCCTCGAGACAACTCAAAACTCATGAGGTAAATTACCCAACTCATGATTTGGAGTTAGCCTCTGTTGTCCATGCACTCAAAACATGGAGACACTATCTTTTGGGAAAACGATGTGAAGTGTTCACAGATCACAAAAGTTTGAAGTATATCTTCACCCAGAAAGAAATCAATATGAGACAAAGAAGATGGCTAGAACTCATCAAGGACTATGATTTGAGTTTGCAATACCACCCCGGTAAAGCAAATGTTGTAGTGGATGCTCTAAGCCATAAGATATTTGGGAATGGCCCTACTAAGGGAGAGTTGCTAGATGATCTGTGTGCCCAATTTAGAGATCTCAGATTAGAGATTGTGTCTGAGGGACATCTCATGTCATTGGATGTCCAACCCACTTTGTTGAACAAAATCAAAGAAGCCCAAAAGACAGATAAGGAAATTGAAGAGATTAAGGAAAAGATTGGTAAAGGAAAAGCAAAAGGATTCCATGAAGACGAACAAGGTACTTTATGGTGTGGAAAACGTATCTGCGTTCCGCAAGATCTGGAGCTTCGGAAACTGATTTTACAGGAAGCACATAACTCACCATATTCCATTCATCCGGGTAACACCAAAATGTACATGGATATGAAGGAAAGATTTTGGTGGAATAATCTCAAAAAGGACATTGCCGAACATATTGCTTTGTGTGATGTATGTAGTAGAGTGAAAACAGAACATCAGAAACCAGCAGGATTGCTACAACCACTACCTATTCCTGATTGGAAGTGGGACAAGATTGGCATGGATTTCATCACTGGACTGCCAAGGACCAGATTAGGATATGATTCTATTTGGGTAGTAGTGGATCGCCTAACTAAAGTGGCTCAATTCATACCCGTGAAGACAACTTATACAAGTGCTAAGCTGGCTAAGATCTATATGAGTAGGATTGTATGTCTACATGGAGTACCCAAGAGTATTGTGTCTGATAGGGGAACTCAGTTCACTTCTCATTTTTAGAGGCAACTACATGAGTCATTGGGAACGAGATTGGAATTCAGCACTGCTTTTCATCCTCAGACTGATGGACAGACAGAAAGGACCAACCAGATTCTCGAAGATAGGCTGAGAGCATGTGCTCTAGACTATGGAGCTAGTTGGGATGAAAGTTTGCCTTACGCAGAATTCTCTTACAATAACTACTATCAAGCCAGTATTGAGATGGCACCATTTGAGTTTCTCTATGGGATAAAGTGTATTACCCTATTTCTATGGAATGGTGTAGGATAAAGGAACTTGTTCGGGTCAGAACTAATCAAAGAGGCTAAAGAGAAAGTCAAGCTAGTTAAGGACAGATTGAAGATAGCACAGTCTCGACAGAAGAGCTACGCAGATCCTAAGCGTAGAGAGGTCACCTATGAAGTGGGCGATAGAGCTTATTTTAGAGTATCACCACTTCGTGGAGTGAAGAGATTTGGAGTCAAAGCAAAATTGGCCCCAAGGTATGTTGGACCATTCAAGATTCTGAGTCATAAAGGAGAAGTAGCTTATGAGATTGAATTGCCAGAATCATTGTCTGCCGTTCACAATGTGTTTCATGTGAGTCAGCTAAAGAAATTCCATCCAAAGATGGAAGAAACTTATACTATACCTTTGGAGGAGGTTCAATTGGAAAGTGATCTTACTTATGAGAAAAAACCCATCAAGATCCTTGAGACTGCAGAAAGAGTTACTCAGACTAAGACTATCAAATTCTGCAAAGTTCAATGGAACCATCATTCCGAAGAAGAAGCAACGTGGGAAAGAGAAGATGATCTTCAGAAAGACCACCCACACCTATTTGCTAGCCAATCCGAATCTCGAGGGAGAGATTCACCTTAAGGGGGTTAGATTTGTAACATCCCAAAAATCATGTTTTTCAAAAGTTTGCATATCATCCATGCATGCATAATCATTTAGGGGTCAATTTCAAAGTCATTACAAAAACAGAAGCATTTGGATGCTTATTATTTTATGTAAGCAAGCATTGATCCAATGCTACTTTCTAGGGAGAGAATATTTGTTTCAAACCAAGGATTGTTTGTTCATGAGATGGTGTGGTTGAGTTCCAAGCTTGGACAAAATTTTCCAAAAAAATTAATGGTTTTAAAACCATTTTCAAATGTTTATCAAATCTTGTGCTAAGGCACTGCTTATTTTAAAATTTCAAAGGAACCAAACTAGTCCAATGAGACAGCATGGTTTTATACTCAAAATTATGCAGGTTTCACTTTATAAAAGTCCAGAAAGATTTGGAATTCAAATGCTTTTGAATTTATTTGAAAAGGATTCCTGAAAATCGATTTAGAAAAATAAAAAGGATTAGAAAACAGAACTGGGCCTGCGCCACTCTTTCATCCCAACAGACAAAGCAGCCCACCCGGGGTTTTCTTTTCCCTCTATTTCTCACCGCAGCCGCGTGCACCCACCCGCTGACAGCTTGACCCCACCATGCCCCGTCAGCTTCGTCCTCAATCAACGCGCGGCCGATTCGCTCCGACGTTACCTCGCCGCAGTCACTGCCCACTTAATTCCCATTGATGCAGGGAGTAATCGCCACCCCGCTCCTGGCTATTTAATCTCCTCTTCACCACGGCCATTTCCCCTCACACCAGACACTCGCTCCGCCACAAGGATGCCACAATTTCGCGTTGCAACGCCGCTGTACCAACGGACTCCGATAGTGAATTCTGGTGAGCACACTTCTCCCCTTGCCTTTTAAACTTGCCAGAATGATCTTCGCAACCGCGCGCATCGTTTAACCCCATTGGTGCATGCTAGGGTCATCCAGAGCCTCGCCAGCGTCAACACCAGAACGCCACCGACGACCACGTCCACTCCGGTGATTTCTCCCCGTAATCTCCGACCGCCCCTTTTCCTCTCTTTGATGCTCGCGTGTTCGCCAGGCTTGTGCGCGTCTAATGACACCATCCGTTTTTCCAGGCGCGGTCTATATCTTCGCCAACGACGACGAGCGACCGTAACCGACGGCAATAGGTTCTCCGGCGAGCAATAGCGGTCGAGTCCGTGCGCCCCTGTCCCTCCCTCGACCACCTCGAGCACCGCAGCAACCACGTGAACCCAGTAAGCATCCCCACTCCTCCCCGCGCGACCTAAATCGCCGGCAACTTCTCTGGCAGAGCCGCGCCGCCGACGCTGGCGCCGCCCATCCTTGGTCGCATGCTTAGCAGCCGTAGGATCTAGATCCAGCGCTCTAGATTAGATCTGAAACGAAGCGGTAAGTGACGATCTGAGCCGTACGTGTTAAGTTAGATCTGACGGTCCGCGAGTGTGATCCGGTGCGCAACGGTATCAGCCAATCAGACGCTGCCGCGTGGCTAGTTCTTTGTTTTAAAATCAGAATTTAGATCTATTAGTTAATCAAACTTGTACAATTCATAACTTTTGATCCACACGTTCAAATTTTATAAATTTTATATTATTGGAATCAGGAGAGAAAATCCTATCTGTTTATGAAATGTGTTTAGTGTTTTGCCTCTGTAAAAATGATTGTTTATGCAGAAACATTTATAGGAATAATTTGAGTATAGAAATTATATGAAAAATATTTTAAAGCTCAAATGAAGTTTATTTGGTATGTTTTGGACTTGTTCATGATTCAGTACTGTTTACTTGTCTTGTTTGGTGTAGAAAATCATCACATGGCATTTTGCATGCATTCATATATTTTTGTTTGTATATTTTGTTATGTGATTTTGGTGCCATTATTTTATGTATAGATTTTGGTGCTAATAGTGATTGTGGTTGTGAAGATTGTTGCAACTCCCCAAACTACCAAGGCAAGTGGTGCTTCATGTTTCTATCCCAATATTTTTCCTATGCATTAGAAATATTTTGTATAGGGTTTGCATGATTATTTTGCTAAGTATCTATATGCTATGCTTGGGAAATCCTAGTAGTTGTAGCAATGTTAGATTTTCCTCTAAGTTAAGATACTTGCTATTGCCATGCTTAGCCTAGCTAGTAGCAACCAAGGGAGGTTTATATAATCATGCTATGAGAAATATTTCTAAGTCTTTGGACTTAAGTTTTGCTTAATAAAACAACTAAGTGAATGAAACACCTAGGTGGAATGGAAAGATTGGTTTGTGTTGAGTGGTTACACAAGGCCCATTTCTATGGTTTACCTTGTGTATCTCACTTGTGGAAAGCCACCCAGGAACAAAGGGATTTGAGATGCCAAATGCTAAGAAGCTTCTAGTGCAGCCACATGGCATTATGGGCTCTGCCTGGATCATATAGGTTGCAATAACTTAGCCATTTGGACAGTTGGTGGTAGTGGGATGATAGGTTTGGAGCGCGTCCATTTGGTCTAAGGGAAGGCTTCTGAAAGGTTCTGTCTTGGTGAAAATCAAGTCTTGTGGGGAAAGTGCACAACCTCTGCAGATGGAAGAATCTAAGTACTTAGCCAAGTCCATGGTATTGGACAACTTGAGCATCAAGACATGGAAGCTATCAAGAATCTCCTCATCCCAATTTTCTAAGTTAAAACTTGTGGTTGAACAAGGGTGAAGGTTCACCAATTTCTATTGGTGATTCCTTGGGAAAGTTTTGTCAAAGAAAAACTTAGTGATTCCAACTAACAGGAAAAACCTATTTTGATCAAAGCAAGCCTAAGCTACACTTAGCCAAATTCATGTAGTAACTAGATGCTAAAATTTTACTAAGGTATCAGTTGCCAATACTATTCCAATGTATTGACCCACTGTGGCTGTAACTTGTGATGTTGCAGGTTATTCTAATGATGATTAGGGGTTATGAGTCTACACTCAACATGCTTGCCTGTGGCACATGAAGATGAAGACTTATCTATATTGTTATGTTTAAACTCTTCTATTAGGCCTATGGCCATTGAGTTTGTAAAAGACTATGTTTGTCTCTGGAATGATGTGTAATAATGACCTTTGTTTCTGTGTACTTCATCTTAAACTGTGGATGCTAGCATTGATCCAGGGACTAGCATTGCAATCACAGGGATCCTTACCTTTATAAAGGGAGGGATCTTACAGTGATCTACTTCAAAGTGCAAGTCCATAGACATTAGTATTTGACTATACACGCTTTGGACTATGTATCATGTGTATGGCGCCACTGTTGATGTTGATAGATTCTTTTTAACAGAAAGGAAATGATGAAAGAGAAATCTCAGAAATATTTGGTAGAAATAGAAAATACTAGAATTGTTCAGCTTAGGTATATAGATGATATACATGTTATGGTTGTATTCTTTGCTAGTTAAACAATGTGGTTCTTAGGTATTGGATACCGATTTTTTGGTATGAATTGTCATACGAAACAACACAAGTTATGAACTACAATGGCCTAAGTGACTAGCAAGAGAATATGTGATGATGTTCATCGAAAACAAATAAAGTGTTGATGTGTTTTCTCGTTGACATCAATATTTTCCTTCAAGATTTGTTATAATCAGGTATTATGAGAACAAAAGGTTTTTCAAATAATTGCCGTATTCCATAATAGATAGATGATATACAAGTATAGTTGGATAAATCACATCCATAAAACTAATGCTAAAAATGTCGAAAACAAATGATTGAAAGACCACTTAGGAAGTGACATCGCCATTTAAATTATAATGGAAAGAAAACATGAAGCAACTCCATGTTGATGGAATTTTGGAGTCTTTTGATTTTGATCAAATGACACTTGTGAGACTTTCCTAGAGATAATTGAAACTTCATTCAAGGCCGAAGAAGAAGGAACGACTAACTTATTGGAATTTATACATATTGATGTGTGTAGCCCATTATGTGAAGTTGTGAGCGATGGATTTCAACTTCATATTCTTTCTCAAAAATTTGGGTGAATATATGTGTATATAAACTTAATAAGGAAGAAGTGTGAAATATTTGAAAATATTCAAAGACTTTCAAGATGAAGTGGAAAATCATTGTAACAAGAAAATAAATATTTTATGGTAGGATCATAAAGGAAGATATTTTAGTTACAAGTTTAGAAAAACACCTAAGAATTGAGGAATTGTTCCATAGATTTATGTTTCCCAAAAAAAACATAGTAGTATGGAGTGTTCGAGATATGTAATGAAACCGTGTTTGACATGGTAAGATCAAAGGTGTAATTTATAAAACTTCCATTATATTTTAAATATTAAAGGATTTAGTGACTCTCGCTTTTACACTGGAAATATAACTATCATGATCCATTCAAATGACACCATATAAAGTTATGGTCTCGGATAAAACCAAAATTGTCCTTTCTTAAAATTTTGTATTCTACGAATAAGTAAGATGTTTACAACCAAAGTAGGATGAACATGTCTTTGTAAGTTATTTCAAATAACCATTGGGTATTCCTCCATAACACCTAAGATAAAAAATGTTTGTCTCTTAGAACGTCAAGTTTCTTGAGAAGGTATTTTTCGTGAAAAGCTAAGTGGGAGGACAATAGAGATTTGATGAAGTTATTGAACTTTAGCTATATGTGCTGAGTTGCGCAGCACCAGAAATTGTCCCGGAGGCAGCGACGATGCTCATGGCTTGCATGCCTCAAAGTTTGAGGTCACGGAGGTCTAAGTTCCTATTTAACCAAGTAGGTCGGTAAACAATAAAATACTAAGATTTGAGAGTAAATCATTATTATTTGACAATGATGAACCGACTACATGCAAAAAAGTGATGATGGGACCGGACTCCGTCAAATGGCTTGAAGCCATAGAATCCGTGATAGTTCCATACACGAGAAATCAAGTTTTTGAACTTGGAAGACCCACTGGAAAGGTGTAAGACCTTACAGTAATATTTGGATCTATAAATAAATAGACATGGATGATTCACATCTATGAAATTGTCGACATGTCGGAAAAAAGTTCGCGACAATGTTCAAGGAGTTGACTATGACAATATTTAATCTTTCATAGCGATATTTAGTCTGGACGAATTAATATAGCAACCACTACATATATTGTTATATGATAGTTAAACAAACAAAACAAGTTCTTCTAATAGAATGGTTACCTAGGACATGTACATGACATGATCCAAAGGGTTTTGTTAATTCAAAGGATGCTAAAAGAGCAATGCAAATTTTAATGGTTGAAGGAAGCATCGTGGAGTTGGAATCTTCACTGTGATGAAAATGTTAAAAGATTTAATTTCATCAAAGATGATGAAGATTATTGCATTTGCAAGAAATTAAGTGTGAGCGCTAAGACATATTTATAATGCATTATGTGAAAGACATATTGTTGATTGGAAATGATGTATCTTTCATTGACACAGGTTAAGAATTTCATCTCGATGAAAGACTTAGACAAAACCCGAATATTTGGCATAAATATCTATATGGATAGATTGAGACGCTAATATGGTTATGCCGAGAGTACATAGATGAGATATTAAAATAGTTCAATATAGAAACTATAAGAAAGGTTCTTGTCGTATGGAAAAGATTGAATCAAGGATTTTTGGCACTTGGTGAATGAAATCACAAAGAATATTTTTGTCAATCATTATGCGATATGTACACATCCAGATATGTCCTATCCTCTAAATGTTATGAGAACATACCAGAACTATTCATAAGATGATAATTGGACGATATTAAGGATATTCTTATGATCTTTTGGAAGAACTAAGAATATGTTATTTTGTAGAGGTGACAAGTAGATAGATAGTTCATTGTAAATTGATACTAGTTTTGTCACAAGATACATATTATGTTTATATCAATTTAAACTATGGGTGGAAAAATGTAATGGAAAGAAAGTTCCATAATGGATTTGGATGAGTTCCAAAGTTAAGACACTGTGACAGATACTATAACAAAAGGCTAAGTATATGACTGTTATTGTAGCAGCAAAATACGGCATTTGTATCAAGTATTTTGTTATCAAACTAGGTATGGTTCACAGCAGGCTAGTACTATGAAGATATATTGTACAACAATTGTATCGACATGGTTTAACCCCAAAGGAACTAAAGGTCTCACCACATGACCAAATTTATATAATGCCATCTCATTGGAGAATGAGTGGTGCGTAGAGACGCAAATACATGCAATTACACACAGACCTGAAAGTGTCGGATCCACAGATCAGTTGACCACTTGCAATCATGTAAATACGCCACTGGAAAGCCATAGGTGTTCAATGCACAAGTTTTCAAAACTATATTATTGACTTTAGTGCAAGTGGGAGACTATTAGAGATATGCCCAAGATGAATTAATAAATAGGTTATTATCATATCTTTATGTTTATGATAAATTTTTACATCGCATGTTATAATTGTATTAACCGGAAGCATTAATACTTGTGTGTTTTGTAAACATAAAAGAGTCCCTATTAAAGCCTCTTGTTAGACTAGCTTGTTGATTAGTAGATGATCATGGTTTCCTTATCATGAACATTGAATGTTATTAATAACAAGGTCATATCATTAGGAGAATGATGTGATGGACACACTCATATAGTTAAATCGTAGCATAAGATCAAGTCATTCAATAGTTCGTTTGATATAAGCTTTCAAATACATAGTAACCTAAATCATTCAGCCATGAGATCATGTTAATCGCCATCACCGGATGGATACTTTGATAACATCAAACACCACTTCGTAACTGGGTGGTTATAAAGGTGGCATTGAGTATTATGAAAGTATGTATTGAGGCACATGGATCAAGGGTGCGATTTGTCCATCCATATGAGGGATAGATATACTCTGGGCCCTCCCGGTGGAATGTCATCTAGTTGTCTTGCAGGCATGTGACTAGATCACAAGGGATCACATATCACAGAATGAGTAAAGAGTACTTATCGGTAACGAGGTTGAACTAGGTATGCCGAGATACCTACGATCAAACCTCTGATAAGTAAATGTATCACGAGACAAAGGGAAATTGGTATCGTATGTAAATGGTTCATTCGTTCACAAAGTCATCGTAGAAATATGTGGGAGCCATATGAATTTCCAGATGCCTCTATTGGATATTGATCGGAGAGGTGTCTCGATCATGTCTGCATAATTCACAAACCGTAGGGAGACACACTTAAGGATTCGATGTTGTTTAGTAGATATGGAAATGAGTTAGAGACCGAATGTTGTTCGGAGTCTCAGATTGGATCGTGGACATCACGAGGAGATCCGGAATGGTCTGGAGAATAAGATTCATATAAGGAAATTCCAATTCCGTTGTTCGGAAATGTTTTTCAGTGTTTTCATCGGAAGCTTCTAGAAAGGTCTAGAAGGTCCACCACTCCGGAGAGGGAAGGGTACATGAATGTGTCATACCAATGTGGAATGGTTGCATCATGTCCTAGGTCAATTGGCTGGGCAATGGGAAGTGAAATAATCAAATTCTAGTTTGAATAGTCAAACTCCAATTTGAAAAGTCAACTCCCAACATTGATAGTCAAACCAAGTGGAGGGAGAGGAGCAAACCTAGAGGAGGAAGGTTTCCCCTCCCTCCCTTGCCGCCGTCCATACAAGGGGAGTTGGGGGAGGACTCCTCCTCCCCTTGCCGCCCCTCCCACCTATAAAAGGAGGGGGTGTGGCGCCCCCTTGGCCTCAACCCCAAACCCTAGGCCGCCGCCCCCTCCCAGGTTGTCGGCGCCCTAGCCTCTAAACTGTCGCTGCCGTCTAGTCTAAACCCTAGCCGCCGGCTGCCCTCCTCCCCTTGGCGTTTAAACCCTAGCCACCGAGGGCCTCTCGAAATCCACCATAATGCTCCGCCTTAGCAGAATCCCCGCGTGATCTATTCCTCCACCACCACATCGTCATGCTGATGGAATCACGAGGAGATCTACAACCTCCGCTGCCTGCTGGAACAAGGGAGAGGAAGGTCTTCATCGAGTACCGTATGTGTGACCAACTACGGAAGCGCTGCTGGAACGTGGAACTGGAAGGATCGTCTACATAATCTTGAGATCGAAAAGTGAACGACTACATTAACCACGAGAATCCAACCTCATTAAACGCTTTGGATCTACGAGGGTTAGTACTCTACAAACTCTTTGCACCAATCTCATAGATTAGATCTTGGCTTATGTGTGGTCATGCGATAGAATTTTTTTGTTTTCCATGCTACGAACCCCTTGCACCACCTTCATGGATATGTTCTTCAGTGTCACATGTAGCTCACAACTTGTCTTCTGCTCGACTTCATCCATGGGGTAGCGAACCATTGTTGCACCATCTATCACCAGCGCATTCTCGATCATCAGTGTATCATCAGCCTAGACCTCTGTGGAAGCCATGCTGCTTTTCTGCTGAGATGGGCCGGCCGTACTGTTGAATGCAGGATCTTGCTATTGGCTTATTCCTCTAAGTTCATTAATCTACTCATGTTACCGCTCGAACAAGGCTTGAAATTCCTTGTTCTTTCTTTCAACCTTCGCTAACCGCTCTGCCTCCTCCGCCTGTTGCCGCTTTGTTTTTCTCAATCGGCTTCTATAAGTATCAATGTCCTGGGGAAACACCGTCTTCCATGAAAAAGAAGGTCCAAGGCCTCGTGTTCGTCCTTCCTTTTCAGGATTCCCAAGGGCCTTTGTCAGCTCAACGTTCTCTATCTTGGGATGGAACTTTCCCTCTTGAACCTCTTTCATCAGTTTAACAAGTGCATCCTTGGATCTAGCAATTTCTTTCTTTGCAATAATGTCCCCTGTTTGTGGGCCATACGATGCCCCATGCCCAAGTAACCAATTTCTTTATCTCAAGGGCCAATATTTTGTAACTGGAGCAATACCTTTAGCACGCAGGGTGGCCTCAGTTTCTACCCATTTAGGCATGGCACTCTTGTAGCCACATGTCCCCATATTGTGGTGACATTTCTTTTTAGAAGCATTTATCTTATTCTTTTTCGACCTTTCCTTGACTTCTTATGAATCATTGTATTCCACAAATGCGGTCAAGCTATCCTGGTTCTTCTCTAGTGCGCTAGTGAATTCCAGAGCTTTTTTATTCTTGAAATAATCTCGGTATAATCTTTTCTTCCAGATCTGGAATTGTATGGCCATCTGGGTTGGTGTCTCTAACCGGGGGTCTGGCTCGTCCCCCAGCCTGCCGGAAACCCTTTACACTTGGTTCCCGTTCGAACCGGCACTAATAAATCTCATATCCCGCAGACATTTCTATCCGTTGGAATCGGAGCATTAGTCCTGGTTTGTAACAAAATCGGGACTAATGCTCCGAACCAAATGCCAGTTTTCTACTAGTGGCATGCTACATGTGCACACAAGTAAATTAAATGCGGCTACATTGATCAAAACATGGATGCGTATGTGACAATACGTTGTGCATGCAAGGTACCCCTACGGTTCGCAAATAAGTTTGACCAATTACTTTGAAAAACATAGCTACTTTTATGATAACAAAATAGTATCACTAGATCCGTTTTGAAGTGAAGTTTCATAGTATATTAATTTGATATTATATACAATAAAGTTGGTTAAATTGTAAAACCTTTGATTTAAAACAATCCTAAAAGTATACTTATTTGCCACTAGTAGAAAATAGGGCTTTATCCAGAGCTGCCTGAAGCATCCGTCTTGGATGTGTTTGGAACCACGCCTAAAGCTGGTTCCAATGACTAGGACGCCCACATTTGGCGGGCTTTGCCACGACAGGAAAACGAGCAAAAATCCTGTTGCGGCAGGAGATTTCTGTCCACCATTCCTATGCCGCGAGATCACGTTTTATAGTTTTAAAAGCATGCCACAAAATTACCAAAAATTCCAAAAATAAAATCCTTCAAACTCTAGTTATATTAAGTGATTTAGTTGTTACAAAAATTAATAAAGATGAATTTCGACATATTTTTCCAAAAAGTTTCACGAAAACTTCAAATAATTATAACTTTTGCATACCATGTCGGGAAAAATGTACAACCTATTAGTGTGGAAATTTTTTGGGTTCAATTTCAACAGCCTTAGGCCATTTTATTCATTTAGATTTATAAAATTCGAAAAGGGAAAAAATATTTAAAATATTCATTTTTTTAGCAATTTTTCTTGGATTCATTACATTTTTCTGATAATAATGGATATATTATTTGTCGAATTTTGATTTATAGATTTAAAGAAATTTTTATGCCATATTAAATGAATAAATGTCAAAAAATGAATAAAATATTAATATAATTAGTTTTTAATTTTCATTGGAATAAAATATTATTACTTATATATTGTTGTTTATTGAATAGTTTTTTGTAATTTCAAAAAATAAAGAGTATGATATATTGATATGAGTTAATATGATTGATATGATAGTCTTGACAACAAGATACAATGACCTTCGTGCAAAGACATCCCAATGGAACGGAGAAGTTAAGCGTGCTAGGGGTGGAATAGTGCTAAGATGGTGACCGACCGGAAAGTTTGACCACGAGTGTAATTTAACCTAAGATTAAATAAGTATAGTTAGTGTTAAAAATGTTACAAGTGAGAGATTAACGAGTCGAACAATTCAAAAGTTCAAGAAAAAGTAAAAAAAATCGAAAAAATCTCTAGTCCTGGTTCGTATCCCGAACCGGGACTAGAGGTCCCACGCTCGACCTCATCCCCGAGGGCCTTTAGTCCCGGTTTGTGGTCCGACTGGGACTAAAGGGGCCTTTAGTCCTGATTCCATAGTTCGGATTGGGAAACCAGGATTAAAGGCCCTTACGAGGGGGAGGGGGGTGGGTAGTACGCGTCCCTCAGGGATAATCCCAAAAATCCCTCGGGTCCTCCTGCCACGGGTCCCTTAAAAAATGTCTAAATCCCATTTTTGCTACATTATCCCTCGCTTTTGCTACAAATTGTCCCGCTTTTGCTACATGTAGCATAAAATGGTTCGGTCTAAAAAATAATAGATAGACTAGACCTCGCCGGAGACTGTGTAGCAAAAAATAAGCTAACGTAGCAAAATCAACTTTGCCAGAGAATCGTCGGAGACTTTTGCCAGGAGATCTTTCCGGAGACTTCTCAGAGACCTTGTAGCAAAAACTTTACGCTAATGTAGAAAAAAATAAAATGGTTATAGCAAATAAAATGTCCTATTGTAGCAAATCCGACCTCGCTGGAGACCTCGCCGGAGATATCGTAGCAAAACCAAATTCGATGGAGACATCGCCGGGGCATCGCCGAAGCCTATGTAGCAAGGCCGTTATGCCCCTGTAAGGGGCTTCGCACCATTGTAACAAAACACAATGCCCATTTGTACGACTGTCGCAGACCCCCTGGTAGCAAAACTTGAAGCCTCTTTTAGCACCCCCGTCGACCGCATGTAGCAAAACCTGACGTCATTTGTAGCACTGCCGTCGGCCGCACGTAGAACCGTTGATGGCCACGGGCCGCACATAGCTACCCTCGATGCCGTATGTAGCAATGACACTGGCCTTCGGTAGCACCTCCGACGACTGCATGTAGCAAAAACCGGGACCCTAGCGGCGGTCGATTCAGCAGGGGAGCTTGGAGCAGCACGGTGGTCCAAGGTCGACAGATCTCGTAGTGGGCGCGGTAGGAGAAGGATGTTGGGCTGCGAATGCTTGAGTTCATCGGAGAACGGGATGGGCACAGTGAAGCTTGGACATACTCCGTGTCCTGCAGGCCGTGGCGGCGCACGAGGACGCGAACTCCGGTGACGGGCGGCGGCCACTGGTAGAAAACATACCATGCGTCCCGGTTGGTAAGGGGCTTTAGTCCCGGTTGCCCAACCGGGACGGGGAATCAGGACTAAAGCCCTAACCTTTAGTCCCGGTTTCCCCACCAACCGGGACAAATGGGTGCACATGTGGCAGCGGCAGAGGGCGAGGGGGGTGGAGAATTAGTCCCGGTTCCTAATACGAACCGGGACAAATAACCTTCTACCGCGGCAGAGATTTGGCCCATTTCTCTGCCGCGGCAGAGAATTCATTTTGGCACATTTTGTTGCCACGGCAGCATTTTCGCCACTTTTTGTGCCGCGGCAGAGAATTCATTTAGGTTGTTTTATTGTTTATTTAGTGTTTTGAACTTATCAATGAAGGAACCGTTATATTACACAATATCATCATGACAATATTACATTCAATACACGGATCGAGTTCATGCACTACATACAAAAGTTGCTATTTTTACAATCCCTATTGTCTATACACAGCCGAATAGTATTCCCCTTTTGGGTTTAGTACTTCTGCATCCAAGAATCCCGCCAATTCCTCCTGAATTGCTCGTACGCGATCCTTTGGCAGAAGACCGTCCCGTAGACGTTCGATCTGATTTAAAAAAGGAGTCAGTCTATATGAATGAAACTAAACACAATTTGATTATAATTAAAAACTATAGAAATTGTTTAGATACGTGGAGTTGCTCTAAATTTCTGCCCTTCTTATCGCACGTCTGCCGGATGAACTCGCAAACATAGTATCCACATAGATTGTTACCTGGTCCCTGCGTCAGGTACTTTACGAGAACAGAGTTCAATCAAAATAATAATCAAGCATGATAATAACTGTATCAAAACTAGAATCAAAGAGATGCGCGGATATAGCTAGTGGTGCTTACATCTAGTGGTTGAAATGTAACCTCCTCTTTCCAAACACCCCTAGCCTTGTTGGTGAACCGTTTCCAAGCGCTGCCCGACGAAGTAAACGAATAAAAGAAGTTATTAATTACTTGATATCATAAAATTCATGAACGTTGCCGATATAGTATCGTAATGATTAGAATTACCGCTGGAGAAGCATCTGCATGTCCTTCCACGTCTCAAGGGGTTTATGTTTCGAGTCCATGACTAGTACACGCCCTTTGTCAAGTTGAATGATTAACAGAATATAGTGGAAGCTGCGAATGCATAACTAATCAATTATATCCTTAACATCGAGTAAGCGAAATAGAAAGTGTATAGAAGACAATAACACTCACTCGAAGTTGTAAGGAAAAAGTATTTCCCTTCTGGTTTCTTGAAACCTTAACGCGTGTACTATATTATCCTCCGTATCCTGGGGGCTTGTTTTGAGATTAGCTTCATGAACCTAATATGGGTCAATGAAGCCAATGTCATAGATTTGTCCTCTGCTGCATTCGAGAATCTTCATTCTGCATATTAAAGTATGATTATATACATGCAATAAACAAGGTGAGATAGCTGGAGACTAAATTAATTACAGAATTGGTACTTACAGACAATAGGCACTGATGATCGATTTGTCCAAGGCGTCTTGATTGAATAATTGAAATAGTTCATCAAATTCAATGGATATCATGTCATCCTTTTCTTTCCCATGATGCTTTTTTGTAACCCTCCGCACTATCCAGTTAACCCCGGCCTTTGTGGCATGCATGTACCAGTTATGCAATCTTCGCATTTTTGTTGGAAGATTGTTTACCTCCTCAGGTTTGACGAGAGGTTTGCCGTACTGGTATTTGTATGCTACTTCACTCATGGGGAAGAACTCTAACTAGGATAAGTACCGGGCAATACTCATACCTTGAGCTGCAGAAGCTTCTCCGTATTGTGCAACTACCTCTGGATCATACTGATCTTCGACCCCATATTTTCTAGACCCCACATTGGTTTGGGAAATCACCTTGAGAGGGGCGCAAGACTGTTTTGCTTGTTCTCCGAGCTGGGCAACAGATTTCTCGCTTGCATCAGTACTGCTCTTCAAGGCTTTTTGTGCCGCATGTGACTTGAGAATAGAACGCTCATAGTCTGATGACAGCTTTGGCTCGGGTTGATGAAGAGTCTTTAGCATTTTCAACACTTTGGCCTTTTCTTCTTTGGTGCTGGGGAACTCTGGCTCTTTCGGCCGCCTCAGCTTAGCGAAAAACGCTGTCGTTTCCGCATCAACGATCGCTGCAGTCTCCTCTTCAGTACAGTCATAAGCTCTCTTGGGAGGAACCTTTGGTACTTCTGGAAGAGGCTCTTATTTACGTTTTGGCGATCGCTTACCACGACATAGAGTAGCGGTACGCTTACAGTTTTTATCCTGAGGTGCCGGCAATGGCTCCCGCGGCGATGGCTGCGCTGGAGATTGGTGAGGCGGCAGAGCCGGGTGAGGCGACGAAGACGGCTACCGAAGCGGCGACAACCTCGCTGGAGGAGACGGGTGAGGCGGCGGCGAAGATGGCCTTGGCGTTTGATTTCGAAGCACGATACATTCCTTCGGCCATAGAATGGTGACGTTTTTTGCGTATCCAGATGATCACATCCCTTCACCGCAGGTAGTGAAGATCCAAAACTTCAAAGGTGGGCATGATTTCATCCACCCCAACAACAGCGTAGCCCTCTGGAACCGGACGACAGTGGTAAGTTGGTGTGGGTCCAATTGGTAAGGCATAGCCAACCGCCACCTTCATTGATATGTTCACAACTTTGACATGTAGCTCGCAGTGTGTCATCTCTGTGATATCATCCACTGGGTAGCCAACAGGAGCCATCGTCGGTGCACCATCGTCATCGCCATTGTCATCACCCGAGAACTCGGTGGAAGCCACACTGCTTTTTCGATTATTCGATAGGCCGGTAGCATCGAATGCAGTGTGCTGCTGAGATTGGCCGGTAGTACTTTGCTCTTTAAGTGCGTTAATTTCATCTTGTTGTTGCTTTAATCATTCTTCAATTAAACGCATTTGCTCTTTCTGACTATATGCTTCAACTTCCGCCCTGTCCTTTCTCCTCTGACGGCTTCTATCAGGATATTTCTTCCTCTCTTCGGGAAACCCAGTCCTCCATGGTTGGGAGCCTCTTGTGCCTCATGTTCGTCCATCATGTTCCTTATTTCCAAGGGCGAGTGTGAGCTCATCATTCTCTCTATCAGGAATGAAGTCCCCATCTTTAACAACCTTTACTGCTTTTCTCATCCTCTCGATTGGCAAGGGGTCTTCTTTATGTCGTATGTTATATATACACCTCCCTTCCGAGTCCAACGTGCCCCCATGCCCGTAAAACCAATTCCTTGCACGTTCTACCCAATCGTCTGTCTATGGGGTGATCTTTTTAGCACGCAGGTCATTCTCAAGTTTCTCCCACTTAGGAATGCCAGCCCTGTAGCCACCTTGCCCCATGGTATGGTGATACTTCTTGTTAGCAGCATTCAGCTTATTCGTTGCAGACATTTTCTTAGCTTTTTCTGATTTCTTGTATTCCACAAACTCAGACCAGAATGGTTTTATCTTCTCAAACTGAATATTCTTGAAATCGGGAGTCTTCTCTTTCACGACATAGTCAAGGTGCAATATTTTCTTCCAGTTGGTGAAACACTGGGCCATCTTCTTCAAAGCCCACACCCTGACCTTATCCTCCATGGCTCTCCCATGTTGTAAGGCGTCCTCAACTGGATCCTCCGCATTTGGATCCATCTCTATCTTCGGTAGTTTGAAATTAACCATGAGCCTCTTCCATAGTAAATCTATGGCGTGGTTAGGGACAAATAAACATGTTCCCTCTTCATCCGCATTAGCAGGACTATTCCAATTTCTAATGGTGATCGGGATTAAGTCCCTAACGATTACTCCGTATTGTGCCACAAGTTTGTTTGCGACAACTTCGGGAGCCATCGGTTTGCCGTCTTCAGCGACATCTTCGATCCTGAACCTCTCATGGTCTTGCAACTTTTTGGTTGGGCCTCGTCTGCTCTTTTAAGTAGATTCCTTCGATCCGGAGGGCTAAAAGAAGAAAGATCGTCGTTACTATTTCTATATAGATAGCAGATAATTAATTAATGAATTAATTATATTACATGCACCTCGCCGGAACGGTCATCTTCTCTATTACACAAGGCATCGCCTTCTCCCTCGCGGAAGGCAACACTTTCAACCTCAAACAAGTCGTCTATTCCGGTAAAAAGAGGATCACCCTCACCGGAGTTGTTCAGAAATGTTGATACGTCTAAATTTTCTTCCCCACGGATCACACCTTGGATCAACTCTTCCTTTTCTTCGTCTCTGACATGTGGGTCCATATTTTCTGCATAGGTGGAAAAACGAATAAGTCAAAGCGGCTAAAGGATAAAGTTAGGTACGGTGTTGAGAGATATAAACCCTAATTCAGAGAAACCCTAATATATACATACACAATAATAAAAATGAAGAGAAACCCTAAACCCTAAACCTAGCTACAAAAAGGAAACCGTGTAGTAGATAGGTAACTCTAGCTAAAATCAACTAAAATCAATATTTGAGTTAGAGGGTGTAAAACCTAGTTAGGAGAAACCTCGGATGCATATGAGAGGGGAACATGAGTATAAGGCTACAAAAGGGAAACTATCCAGCAGATAGGTAACACTAGATACTAACAAAACACCATATTGGAATCGATTTAAGAGGGTTCTAATGCCTGGCGAAGGCACATCGTCGAACCCACATGCACCTAAGGGGTATTAATGGTTCCTTATCTAAGATAGGGTTTTTAAGATAGGGCCGAAGACTAATAATACCAAACTAATTAATAAACCTAATAATACCTAACTAATAATAAACCTAATAATCCAAACACCGAAAATAAAGGGAAACCCTAAAGCATCGATGCAATGATCAAGCAAGTATGATGATATGACAAGTTAAATTGTATTGAAAAGTAACCCTAAACGCTCGACAAATTAAGCGGGGTTCCGAGGGCAAACCCTAACTCGGGAAACTCCTAATCACTGTGAGGGGTTACTATGTTCTTCTAATCAAACTTGGTATATTATTTAAGTTGCTTAACAATGCATGATTATAGCTTAAATAGGTAGGTTTCATTTTTCTGAACATTTTGGTATATTATACATATTTTCTGACTTATAAATAATAAGTTCGGGGTTCGGGGTGACCGGAATCAGCGGTGGAGGCGGTGGCGAGTCGCGAGGCTTGGAGCGGCGAGAGCACGTGGAGGCGTGGCAGTGGGTAGCGTGGAGTCCGACGACAGCGGCGTGGAGGCGGCAATGAGGCGAAAAATAGTATGTACAAAATATGATAATATACATATACATATACAAATACATCTAAATCATCTAACAACTAAATCATCTAACAACTAATACACCTAAAATAATCAAACCTAAATCTAACTAAAAAACTAAAGAGCTTGCCAAGTCTACCCTTTTGATTCACTGTAAGATTCCTCTTGTTCCACTGATTCCAGGGACATCTTATTTGCCATTTTTGGAGTTGTAGAACTTTTTCTATGGATTTAATACTCTAAAAAGAACATTAACTCATTTAATTAACCAAGACAAAACCTTGCTGCAAAAGCATAAAACAACTGTACATCAATATTCTACGTGAGACACTGATTCCATACATATTTTATTTGCAATTTTTGGCCCAGTAGATTATTTTCTATGAATTTTACAAGTTCCATCTAAAATCTGCCAAAATAAATCGAATTAAAGTAAATAGTCAAACGTGACCGTTTGACCACGCCGACGTGGCGCTGACTGGCTGACTAGTCAATGGTCCATCTGGACCATTGGATGTTGATCGGAGGGCAGAGGAAGCACGCGAGGGGAAGCTCACCGGAGCAGCCGACGGTGGCGGCGGCGACGGTCGGGGTGGCGGTGGCGATCCTCGGCGGCGGCGGAAGGTGAGACGGTGTCGGGGGCGAGGTGGCGGATCTCCTCGCGGTGGCGCGGCGCAGCGACGGCGGTCGGCTGGAGTGGCGGGCGGCGTCGGTGGCGGCGGCTCGCGGCATCGAACTGCGGGAAAGGAGGAGGCGGTCGGGTGGTGGCGGTGATCCCAATGAGCGGCGAGGGGAAGGCGCGAGCACGTCTGATCGGGCGGCGGTGGCCGCGGCGGGCTGGGGGAGGAGAGGGAGGTGGAGGCGCCGGCGGCGCTGGTCGACGTACGGAGGCGACGCGCGCGGCCGGAGACGTACAGAGGCGGCCTGCGGTGATGGACGGAGATGGCGATGGACGAGGCAGCGTCTCCCCTGCGGCGCGTCGGGTGGTTGCAGAGAATGGAGAAGGGGAAGTCCCGGTTGGAGCCACCAACCGGGATGTATACTCTAATTTTCAGCAGATAAAAGGGTGCGCGCGCAGGGCTTCTTTAGTCCCGGTTGGTGGCTCCAACCGGGACGTATTCCCCTGTTTTCAAAAAATTTCAGGTATTTTCTCTCTGTTCCCGCCTTATTTTTTATTTTGGGGTTTAAATTTTAATGTTTTTTAAATGATAATTACTTTATAATTTAGAAAAACTTTAAACATAAAAAGTGTTTGAATTTGAATAACTAATTCGAAACCATTTTCTGTTTTTAAAAATAATTAATATAACCATTTAAACTATGAACCATTTAAAATTAATAATGAAATGACTTATATTTTTTAAATATTAATTTGGAATTTAAAATAACTTTAAACATAAAAAGTGTCTGGATTTGAATAAATAATCCAAAACCATTTTCTATTTTTAAAAAATAATTAATGTAACCATTTAAAATTAAAAATGAATTAACTTATATTTTTTGAATATTAATTTGGAATTTAGAAAAACTTTAAACATAAAAAGTGTTTGGATTTGAATAAATAATTCAAAACCATTTTCTGTTTTAAAAAATAATTAATGTAACCATTTAAAATATCAACCATTTACAATTAAAAATGAATTAACTTATATTTTTTAATATCAATTTGGAATTTAGAAAAACTTTAAACATAAAAAGTGTTTGGATTTGAATAAGTAATTCAAAACCATTTTCTGTTTTTAATGGACGGAAAAAAAAGGACGGAAAATAATGGGCGGAAAGAAAATTTGATTAGGATAGAACTGGAATTAAAGTACATAAGGCAACTAACACAAAGTTATATAGAAGAACTGAAAATTATGATACATGGCCAGATTAAGCCACAATCGGCCGAACTTGTTTTGCAATGTTGGAATAATTCAGTCATGCTCCTGCCTACACCTGTAATACTCGCCACTATAGTCGTCGTACTCGCCGCGGCCGTCGTCGCTATTGTCGTCGGGGTCGCCGTAGTTGAACCTTGAAGGCTGAGTACGAGTGGGCTAGACTTGATGGTAGCGCAGGCGGGGGCTAGAGTCGGCGGCAGTGTCGTAGGCCATGACGCTCTGGAGAGTCCGTCCGCGCCACCATAGCCGACGGTCGGCCTTGTTGAAGTTCGGAGGAGGTGGGCCGTCCTCCTCGTGCCTGGCGAGTCCCCTCTCACGCCGATCCACGAAGAAGGCTTCCCAAGTCGGGAAATAGTCGGGATGCCATCTGGGATTCCTCCGCTACTCCGGCGTGAGCTCGAAGTAGTAGTGGTTCGTGATGGCCATCCGACGCGCCACACCTATAGGGACAGGAGGAACCGGCACGCCTCCGGCGCTCAGCATCCAGCCAACGGGGACACAGTAGCCCGGCGGGCAGGGGTAGTTCGAGGCGCAAAGCGCCTCCGCCTTCCTGGAGGTTAGTGCTACGGTGGAAGCCATGGGAAAGAGTGATGAGGTTGCAGATATGAGTCTAGAGATGTGCAATGACAATGGAGGCCAACCCTATATATATATATATAGTGAAGAACTGGCGGGAAGAAGTGGAGGGAAGAACTGGCGGGAAGAAAAATGGCGGGAAAAAATGGCGGGAAGAAAAATGGATTTCAGGCTGGGCCAGGCAGCACTAATGATAGGGGTAAGTGTCGACATTATGTCGTGCGGCGTGTACCTTGTCCCGGATGGTGTCACCAACCGGGACTAAAGATGAACCTTGTGAAGGTTTTTTCGAAACATGATCAATATACCAAGTCTGGTATTTTTTCTTTCAACTATGTAACATAATATGACACCACGCGAAGGATTTTCATTGTTCGGATTTTTTTTGAATTTATTATGCCCGTTTTGAATTATCTGAATTTCTAACTATGGTCGAACCGGTGTGCATGAAGATAGGGGACGAGCATCGTTAGAACTTGCATTGGATCTCTGAAGAAACCACATATTGCGAACCTAAAAATGATTTTTTCAAAAAATCACGGGCGATAGATCATGTACCTGTAGTACAAACCGGACCCACTTCCTACCGATTCGGCAGACATTTGTACTTTTTACCCGGGATGGACGAAAAGGTTTGAGATGTCCCGGTTGGGAGATAGTCCATGTAAGGTGGTCTAGTATTTTAGGAAAATGGGACGGTAGCATTCTGAAACGTCATTTTGGTGGTTACTTCACAAAACGACCCGTTTTTTGCGCTCGGAAAATGGAAAAGGACTTTTCCGTGCGACAAAAAGGAAAACTTCTTCCTGCAACATTGTTCTCCATACCAATTTCCACACACCTGCATAATATGGGCACAACATCATAAACTATGTCGTGATTCAGCACATAACATCGGTCATTTGGACCAAAAGCCATGAAACCTCGAACATGATAGGTCATTTTGTGAAGGTTTTTTCGAAACATGATCAATATACCAAGTCTGGTATTTTTCCTTTCAACTATGTAACATAATACGACACCACGCGAAGGATTTTCATTGTTCGGATTTTTTTGAATTTATTATGCCCTTTGAATTATCGAATTTCAAACTATGGTCGAACCAGCGTGCATGAAGATAGGGGACGAGCATCGTTAGAACTTGCATTGCATCTCTGAAGTAACCACATATTGCGAGTCTAAAAATGATTTTTTCAAAAAATCACGGGCGATAGATCATGTACCTATAGTACAAACCGGACCCACTTCCTACCAATTCAGCAGACTTTTGTACTTTTTACCCGGGATGGAAGAAAAGGTTTGAGATGTCCCGTTGGGAGATAGTCCATCTAAGGTGGTCTAGTATTTTAGGAAAATGGGACGGTAGCATTCTGAAACAGCATTTTGGTGGTTACTTCACAAAACGACCCGTTTTTTGCGCTCGGAAAATGGAAAAGGGCTTTTCCGTGCGACAAAAAGGAAAACTTACTCCTGCAACATTGTTCTCCATACCAATATCCACAGACATGCATAATATGGGCACAACATCACAAACTATGCCGTGATTCAGCACATAACATCGGTCATTTGGACCGAAAGCCATGAAACCTCAAACATGATAGGTCATTTTGTGAAGGTTTTTTCGAAACATGATCAATATACCAAGTGTGGTATTTTTTTCCTTTCAACTATGTAACATAATATGACACCACGCGAAGGATTTTCATTGTTCGGATTTTTTTTTGAATTTATTATGCCCGTTTTGAATTATCTAAAGAATAAACCGTATCGGCGGTCCTAGTTCTTTTCCCTCACAATCAGTTTAGTCCCTATTTTTCAAAACTGAACATCGAGGTCCCAAATCTTATATAAGTTGTTCATCTGAGGTCCTAAATCGGTTTGACTCGCGTTGACCGGTGCCACATCGATAGTGGGACCCAAGAGGCATACAAGTCACCTTACATATTTGCAAATAGGCCTCTCAAGTTGTATTTTTTCAGAACAAGGTCCCTAATTATCTCATGCTTAGATATTTGAATCAGATTGAAACCACATCGCCTGCATCTCGGTTCCTATCTACCTGCCTTGGGAGTCGGGAGCATCGCCGACAGGCAGCATCTCGCGCCGTCGACCGCGGATAGCAGCCCGGCTGGCTGGGTTCAACTCTATCCTGCCTTGATCTAGGAACGAAGAGGGCCTAACGGAGCAGCAGGAAACCGGCCTGAGCCTGCTACTGTGCGCACGCGTCTGTGGTGCTCCGGTCGGAGCGCGTCGGCCAGATGGCCAGCCAATGAACTCCCACCGCCTCCACCTACCAGCTTGCTTACACCACCACACATGCTTATGCTGCCCAATTAATTCATACAGATGCTTACTTTTTTCACTAGAAGACCCTTGTATAGTTTGTTGACTGTTTCTGTGCGGTAGGCTTCGATCTGATTTTCCGAGAAAGAAAAGTAGCACGAGTCGAATCCCCTTCCACACAATCTTTTTCATCTTTTTTCTGACAAAATAATTATACGAAAATGTTCTAGGGGCCTTGTTTTGGAAGAAACACAACTTGAGAGGCCTATTTGCAAATATGTAAGGTGACTTATATGCCTCTTGGGTCCCGTTGTCGATGTGGCATCAGTCAACACGGGTCAAATGGATTTAGGACCTCGGTTGAACAACTTACATAAAATTTAGGACATCGATGTTCATTTTTAAAGTATAGGGACCAAACTGAAGGCGAGGGAAAAGAATTAGGACCGCTGATGCGGTTTACTCTTATCTAAATTTCTAACTATGGTCGAACCGGTGTGCATGAAGATAGGGGACGAGCATCGTTAGAACTTGCATTGGATCTCTAAAGAAACCACATATTGCGAGTCTAAAAATGATTTTTTCAAAAAATCACGGGTGATAGATCATGTACCTGTAGTACAAACCGGACCCACTTCCTACAAATTCGGCAGACATTTGTCCTTTTTATCCGGGATGGACGAAAAGGTTTGAGATGTCCCGGTTGGGAGATAGTCCATGTAAGGTGGTCTAGTATTTTAGGAAAATGGGAGGGTAGCATTCTGAAACGGCATTTTGGTGGTAACTTCACAAAACGACCCGTTTTTTGCGCTCGGAAAATGGAAAAGGGCTTTTCCGTGCGACAAAAAGGAAAACTTCCTCCTGCAACATTGTTCTCCATACCAATATCCACACACATGCATAATATGGGCACAACATCACAAACTATGCCGTGATTCAGCACATAACATCGGTCATTTGGACCGAAAGCCATGAAACCTCGAACATGATAGGTCATTTTGTGAAGGTTTTTTCGAAACATGATCAATATACCAAGTCTGGTATTTTTCCTTTCAACTATGTAACATAATATGACACCACGCGAAGGATTTTCATTGTTCGGATTTTTTTGAATTTATTATGCCCGTTCTGAATTATCTGAATTTCTAACTATGGTCGAACCGGTGTGCATGAAGATAGGGGACGAGCATCGTTAGAACTTGCATTGGATCTCCGAAGAAACCACATATTGTGAGTCTAAAAATGATTTTTTCAAAAAATGATGGGCGATAGATCATGTACCTGTAGTACAAACCGGACCCACTTCTCGATTCGCCGACATTTGTCCTTTTTACCCGGGATGGACGAAAAGGTTTGAGATGTCCCGGTTGGGAGATAGTCCATGTAAGGTGGTCTAGTATTTTAGGAAAATGGGACGGTAGCATTCTGAAACGGCATTTTGGTGGTTACTTCACAAAACGACCCGTTTTTTGCGCTCGGAAAATGGAAACGGGCTTTTCCGTGCGACAAAAGGAAAACTTCCTCCTGCAACATTGTTCTCCATACCAATATACACACACATGCATAATATAGGCACAACATCACAAACTATGCCATGATTCAGCACATAACATCGGTCATTTGGACCGAAAGCCATGAAACCTCGAACATGATAGGTCATTTTGTGAAGGTTTTTTCGAAACATGATCAATATACCAAGTCTGGTATTTTTCCTTTCAACTATGTAACATAATATGACACCACGCGAAGGATTTTCATTGTTCGGATTTTTTTTGAATTTATTATGCCCATTTTGAATTATCTGAATTTCTAACTATGGTCGAACCGGTGTGCATGAAGATAGGGGACGAGCATCGTTAGAACTTGCATTGGATCTCTATGGTGTGCATGAAGATAGGCTGGGCCAGGCAACACTAATGATAGGGGTGAGTGTCGACATTATGTCGTGCGGCGTGTACCTTGTCCCGGATGGTGTCACCAACCGGGACTAAAGATAAACCTGTAGTCCCGGTTGGAGACACCAACCGGGACAAAACAATCGGCACTAATGATAGGGGTGAGTGTCGACATTATTTCGTAAGTGTCGACACTATGCCGAAATGCTTGTACTATAAATATGCATCCTTGCGAGTCCAGTCCTCCGGCAGTTTGAGGCATCTCCAAGATGGTTTTCGAGCGAGAACACCACTACGGCCGGTTCGGAGATGCAAGGAGCCCATCCTCGGCATCTCCGAGAAACTGGTCATAGAGGCACTCTAATATGTGAAATTAGTTAGCTCGAGGCGTATTGATCTAGTTAGAGAAGTTACAAGCTGCAAGATGGTTTTCGAGGCGAGGGACACCACTACGACCGGTTTAGGGAGATGCCGACGGCCCAGCCTCGGCATCTCCTAGAAACTGGTCATAGAGGCACTCCTAATATGTGAAATTAGTTATCTTGAGGCGTATTGATCTAGTTAGAGAAGTTACAAGCTGCAAGATGGTTTTTCGAGCAGGACACCACGACCGGTTTCGGGGAGATGCCGCGGATCCCGATCCTCGGCATCTCAAGAAACTGGTCATAGAGGCACTCCTAATATGTGATTCTTGCGTTTGGAGATCGATCTTAATGGTAAGTACGAATCGGGACAACTTCTTCATAGTCTGGTCCAGCCACAAAACGGGACTAACTCTCAAGACATTTATTAATATTAAAAGCGAGACTACAAAACCAGGACCAAAGGCCACACAAACTGAAAGATATCCTTCGGTCAAGCCACAAACCGCAAAAGACATGAACTAGAGTTACATAATACGAGCATGAACTTCTTGGCATATGTCCTTCCTTATGATCGCTTCAGATGTAACCATGGAGCATCTTCTTTACTTAACGGAATGCTTGGGTCAGTTTTCCGTGAAGGCGAATTTCATCAAACTTATTATAATCTTCTGACATGTCTGTCTTGTCCTTGATTCCCACAATGTTTCTTTTCCCTGAAAGAACTATGTGACGCTTTGGCTCATCATATGATGTATTCGTTTGCATATTTTTTTTTCTTTTTTTCGGTCTGGAGGACATGTCCTTCACATAGAAAACCTGAGACACATCATTGGCTAGGACGAATGGTTCATCTCTATAACCAAGATTGTTGAGATCCACTGTTGTCATTCCGTACAACTGGTCTATCTTTACCCCATTTACAGCGAAACAAAGGGACCTTAAAAGAGACTCCATAGTCTAGTTCCCATATCTCCTCTATGTAACCATAATATGTGTCCTTTTGTCCATTCTTGTCTATTGCATCAAAGCGGACACCACTATTTTGGTTGGTGCTCTTTTTATCTTGGACGATCGTGTAGAATGTATTCCCATTTATTTCGTACCCTTGGAAATTCAATATAGTAGAAGATGGTGACGCGACGAACAAGTATAGCTGATCTCCAACAGTGGTGTCATTCAAGAGATGTGTCCGCATCCAACCACCGAAAGACTTCATGTGTTCATCTGTAATCCATGATTCAGGCTTCCCCGGGTTTTTGGAGCGTACAATATTCTTGTGTTCCTCGATATCTGAGTCGCCAAGGTGGAATTATGTAGAAACTGTAGTGTGCTTTAGTGAAAGAATCCCGTACCTACATATCATTGTTTTCTTTCCCAGTGCCTTTTCCACTTAGTCTTCCCTCATGCATGAGTCGAAACACCAATCGACTTAAGGTCAGGAATAAAGTCAACACAAAACTCAATGACCTCCTCTGTTCCATATCCCTTGGAGATGCTTCCTTCTGGTCTATCACGGTTATGTACATATTTCTTTAAGACTCCCATGAACCTCTCAAAGGGGAACATATTGTGCAGAAATACCGGACCGAGAATGGCAATCTCTTCCACTAGGTGAACCAGGAGATGCGTCATAATATTGAAGAAGGATGGTGGGAACACCAATTCAAAACTAACAAGACATTGTACCACATCCTTTTGTAACCTTGGCAGAATATCTGGATTGATTACCTTCTGAGATATTGCATTGAGGAATGCACACAACTTCACAATGGGTACTCGAACATTTTCCGGTAGAAGCCCCCTCAATGCAATCGGAAGCAACTGCGTCATAATCACGTGACAGTCATGAGACTTCATGTTTTGGAACTTTTTTTCTGCCATATTTATTATCCCCTTTATATTAGATGAGAAGCCCGACGACACCTTGATACTGTAAAGGACTTCAAAAAAGATTTCCTTCTCTGCTTTGGTAAGAGCATAGCTGGCACGACTTAAGTGACGCCCTTTATCCGTCTTATTATGTGTATGCATGTTCTTTGGGTCTTTCATAATTTGTTGGTCCTCCCGTGCTTCTGGTGTATCTTTTGTCTTCCCATACACGCCTAGGAATCCTAGCAGGTTCACGCAAAGATTCTTCCCAATATGGCAGCTCCCAAAATATAGATTTCTTCTTCCACATGGGTGCGTGTCCTGTAGCGACGTCGTTCGGAACTGATTGACCGTCGGGACCCTTTCCAAAGATTACTTCTATGTCCTTGACCATACCAAATACATCATCACCAGCAGGGAGTTCAGGCTTCTTCCGGTGATCTGCCTCACCTTTGAAATGCTTGCCTTTCTTTCTTACGGGATGATTGGTCGGAAGAAATCGTTGATTCGCTAGGTACACAACCTTCTTGCATTTATGCTAATATGTACCTTTAGTCTTATCTAAACAGTGTGTGCATGCCTTATATCCCTTGTTTGTCTGTCCTGAAAGGTTACTAAGAGCAGGCCAATCATTGATGGTTACGAATAACAACCCTCGTAGATCAAATGGCTCCTGTTTGTTCTCATCCCATGCACGTACACCTGGTTTGCCCCACAACTATAAGAGTTCTTCAACTAATAGCCTAAGGTACACATCAATGTCGTTGCCCGGTTGCTTCGGGCCTTGGATGAGCACTGGCATCATAATGAACTTACGCTTCATGCACAACCAAGGAGGCAGGTTGTAGATACATAGAGTCACGGGCCAATCTTTGTATCGCAGCTCTGCTCCCAAAGGATTCATGCCATCCGTACTTAGACCAAACCATAAGTTCCTTGCGTCACCTGCAAAGTCAGGAAGTCTCTCTCGATTTTCTCCACTATGACCCATCGCCAGGTGTCTCAACTTCCCGTCTTTCTTACGGTCTTCTTTGTGCCATCGCAACAACTGGCATGCTCTTTGTTTACGAACATGCGTTTCAACCTTGGTATTATAGGAGCATACCACATAACCTTAGCAGAACCCTCTTAGGAGGGCTCTCCTCAACATCACCGAGGTCATCTCGTAATCTTATACCAACGCATTGCATCTAGGGCATTTATCTAAATTCTCATACTCCTTACATGGTAGAGGATGCGATCATTAATGCATGCATGTATCTTTTGCACATCTAATCCCGGAGGATAGAGAGTCTTCTTTGCTTCGTAGGTACTCTTGGGAAGTTCGTTATGTTTTGGAAACTTGACTTCATTATTTTCAAAGATCTTTTCAAATGAGGAGTCGGTTAGACCACACTCGCCTTCCATCGCAACAATTACGGTGGTACCGAGCTTTGTCTGCCATCTTCACAATTTGGGTACAACAATTTCTTGTGATCTTCTAACATGCCCTCTAACTTCAACTTCTCATTTTCTGTTTCATAGTCTCGCTTTGCATCAGAAATGACCCTACCAAGTTCATCAGCCGGCTCATCTGATGCCCGTTCTTCACCTCTTTCCTCTCCATTGTCTTCCATTGCAGTATCACTATATTCAGGAAACATATGATGATAGTTGTTATCATCATCTTCTTCTTCACCATCTTCCATCATAACCCCTCTTTCCCCGTGCTTGGTCCAACAATTATAGTTGGGCATGAAACCTTCATAATCAGGTGGCCGCGAATGATTTTCGAGGAAGAGTACTCCTTGTTGTTCCGACATTGAACACATGGAAAACGTATAAAACCATTCTCTTTGTTTGTCGTAGCCACATTGATAAATTTATCCACGCCTTTCATATACCCGGCTACGCGCCGGTCACCGTACATCCATTCCCGACCATTCATCTGCATCATATAAGTAAGTTTATTAAAAAACAGGACATCATAAATAGTGAAATGACCAATTCACATCGACACATGCATTGTATCAATGACAGAGAAAAGATAAGATTGCTAACCTCGATCGAGAGAAATAAAGAGGAGAAAGCCAAGTGCGTCTCGGACACCTTCTATATTTTTGTTCTATGAGAAATTGAACGGGATTATTCACTCAAACATTTCATCAAACACCTTGAATGCATGCATAGGAGAGAAAAAACTAGCACACCCCTCACACCTTTCACCAAGAGAAAAAACAGAGTGGAGGTAGAGGGGACTGGGGCGTTGCATTTATAGAGGGCAGGAGAATACGTCCCGGTTGGAGCCACCACTAGTACAAAGAGCTCCATGCATCCCGGTTCGTATGGGCCTTTAGTCTCGGTTGCCCAACCGGGACGGGGCAATCGGGACTAAAGCCCTAACCTTTAGTCCCGGTTGCCCCACCAACCGGGACAAAAGGGTGCACACGTGGCCTGCCAGGGGGGAAGGACCTTTAGTCCCGGTTTATGTCTGACGGGACTAAAAGTTTTTTCTATTTTTTTTTTAAAATTGATTTTTTTTCAATTTTTTGATTTTTTGAAAAAAGTTTTTTTTTGATTTTTTTGAATTATTTGGCTCGTTAATCTAACACATCTCTCATTTTTAACACTAATTATACTTAATCTTAGTTCAAATTCAAATTGTACTTATAGTCAAACTTCCCATCCGGTCACCCATCCTAGCACTACTTCACCCCCAGCACGCTTAACTTCTTCATTCCATCTCTCCCACCTACGCGAAGGACCAATATATCTTGTTGTCAAGACTAGTATATCAATCTTATTAACTCATATCGATATGTGACACGTTTTTATTTTTTGAAATTAAGAACAACTATTTTTAGTAAACAACAATAAATAATTAATAATAACATTTTATTCTAATGAAAGTAAAAACTAATTAAATTAATATTTTATTCATTTTTTCCATTTATTCATTTAATATGACATAAACAATATCTTCAAATCTGTAAATCGAAATTTAACAAATAATATATCCATTATTATCAGAAAAATGCGAGGAATTCAAATATGACATAAAAAATACTAAAATAATTTTTTTCTGAAATATTTTTTTTTCTTTTCGAATTTTAAGAATCCAAAACGGCCTAAGTATGTTGAAATCAAAGAGCTAATTTTTTCTGCACGTTTTGATAGGTTGAGCGCTTCGTCTAATTTTTCCTGCGGCGGACTGTACGGACGCGAAAAACAAACTCTATTTAGCGTCCGGGTTTAACGCCACGCGATGAGGGACAAGGGCGCTTGCCTAATTTTTTTTTTGTACGTATTGTTTTTAATCAGTTAAACGTCTATCTAAACGTCTGGCAGTGTACATGGCCTAACTACTGAGTTCCTAAAATCACAAACACGTGGATATTTGTATCAAAATCCTAGTTTCTTTAATTCCTCCAAGATTGATCATGCTGTTGCGATGATTTTCTAAGAGATTTTACTTTTATAATTTTTTACTTTTAGAGAAAAGGGCACCCACAATCAGCACAGGGATTTTACTTTTAGAATTTTTTATAACCTTTAGTCCTGGTTCGTATCACCTGAACTAAAAGTGCCCAGTGCCAATCCTTTAGTCCGGTTAATACTGACCGGGACTAAAATCCCTTAGTCGGTTGGTGATACTGAACCGACTAAAGGATTGGCACTGGCACCTTTTAGTCCCGTTGGTGATACTAACTGGACTAAAGGTCCCATTTGACCCGGGACTAAAGACGTATGGCGTTCTAGCCGTTGGAACCGGGACTAATGTTCACATTAGTCCCGGGTCCAACCATAACCGGGATTAATGCTCCAAGCTAGGATGGACGTATGGCTCTTTTTCTACTAGTGCACCAACCAGGACTAAAGGTGTGTGCCACGCCACGTGGCTGTGGCCAAACCTTTAGTCCCGGTTGGTGGCTCCAACCGGGACGTATGCCTCCTTACCAACCGGGACGCATGCCTCCTGGCCCCGCGTGCCCGCTCGGAAGACGCGTGCGGCAAAGATTGGTGGCCTGCCGGACTAATGCTCGGTAGCGACGGATGGCCCTTTTTCCACTAGTGGGCGCGCGAGGACACGAGCTCCGGCAGGGCAGCGACTGTGGCGGGAAGCAGGGTAGCGGTTGTGGCGTAAAGCTGGAGGCCCCGGTGGGACGTGGGGTGGTGGAGCGACGACACGCGACGACGCGAGAGCAGGAGCTACATCAGCGGGAGGGAAAATGGCGGCACAACGTGAGGAAGAAGGCCAGGAAGAGAAAAGGAATGCGCGTGGTATGGCCCTTTGCGTCCACATCGCGAGGAAACGACCCGAGAGATCGTTTCGTTCGATCCTTCGAGGTAGTACTATCTTTTACCCTTATAAATCGGGACTAAAGAACTGTATTTTACAGTGTGCGGACGGAGGGAATAGGTAATAGATAATCCACCCACGGATGCACAGGGAAGCTTTGGCCATTGCTACTTTGGGTTCTCTCTCTCGGTTTCTCCTGCAAGCAGCAAAGGTCGCGCCACGCAGGAGAGGCCATACGCTACCGTACGTGCAACTAGCGCGGGAAGCGAGACGGCAGCGGTACGCGCGTACGTACTTGTGAGGCCGGGACTGGGGATTGGGCGCACGGCAACCGAGGCCGGAGAGCAAAGCTGCGCATACAGCCGGTCGGAAACAGGCCGGCCGCCGCGCGACGGTCGCGCGCCATGCATGCCCGTCCAAACTGCCGCCTGTGCCGCGTCCGGCGGTGGAGCTACGTCTCCGTCCACCGATAGATCGGCGTCGTGTCCGGTCACCTCAGTGCAGTGGCTCAAGCAACGTGACGGGCGCGCGTACGACTCCACGCCATACGCGCGTGCGGCGCGCTTCGCAAGGGTGGCCGGCCCCTGCCGGAAACGAAAGCACGTTGGCCGGCCGGAAAGCTAGCCGACGTCGACGAATCGACGGAGGGCGCGGGTACGCTATGCAAACTTGGCACACGAAACATGCCGGCCGGGCCCCTGCCACTGCCAGCTGCTGCTAGTGCATGCTGTGGCTGCAGAAGATGGAAAGATGCGCGGGCGGTCACTCGGAGCCAGAACATGTCGCGCGCCCGCGGTTGTGTTGTGGTCCGTCCGTGGATCTCAGATCTCACTGCGGACGTGGGACTGATACGCGGTTCGATCCAACGGCATGCATGTTTAGGGCGTGCTCAGCTCTCCCTCGTCTCGGCGTCTCGCCTTTTCCCTGTCTCAGAATTGGGTTTTCGTAGTAGTGTTGCCGTGCGCACAAGAATTTCTCTGTTGATTTATGTGTTTCGTGATCCTACATTTTACACATGTAAACCTGTTTCTATGCTCCAAAGAGGAGAGGAAGAGAACAAAAGAAGGAAGCAGCCAAAGGACGCTGCAGGTAGAGAGGAGGAAAGGTGACAGGACGGATACGCACAGTACGTGGATCTCAGACATGTGCGTGCATGCAGTCGAAAGCATCAGCGATGACTGGTACAAGTACAACATATATGGACATGGTAAGTCGACAAAATAGGGGCGTACTCACGAATATCCGGGTCGCGCCCACCACCCCCGCGGCCGGAAACTAGGTGCGCGCCAGCCATGCGTGCATGAGAGAGATGGGTGTCTCGACACCCTGACGTCGGGCGAAAGGCTCAAGGCTGTATAGCATTTGCGGGAGGGGCTCTCCGCTCTCGTCTCGAAAACAAGTGTGTGTCAGGGTCTTGTTTGCTCCCGTTCCCGTATAGCTCAAGTCTCGCAATGGTACGGGGGTGTCGACCGATCACCTTCACCGTACCTTTGCAATGGGTGTAGCAAGCAAGCAGCAAGCTAGCTAGCTAGGGCGGCACGTGTGTAAAGAGGCACATCCGTGGTACTGGGGTTCTTTTCTTCATCCGTATCAAAAACTGCAGGTAAAATTTAGGCAACATTAATTTTGTCTAAAACTACAACAAATAATTTGAATTGGAGGGAGTAGCAGAAAATGTATTCAGGAGGCGCTTAGAAGCTGTTGAGATATACTGTACCAAAAATATCTGAAGGCATCTCCGTATTGACCGGGAGCCAGTCAGGCAGCGCGGGGCATGCATGCGGCGCCGAGTGATCGGGCGGTATGCAATGGATCGGAGTACGCACGCAGGCAGGGCAGGCGAAAGAGGACCGATGTATGCATGCTCTCGTACTCCATCTTGAGCGGCCATGCATGCATACAGATACAGGCTTGCTCCTACTGTGTGCGGCAGCAGTACGTGCATGTCGACAGGGAGACAAAATGCTGCCTGCGCGCGGCCAAGAGGCGCGGGAAGGTGCAACGATGGATCATCATTCGATAAGCCCAAGAGTGGCCCAATGACAACCACAGCCAAAGCCAGTACCGGGACGACACTGTCGTCGTGCCGTCCGCTGAGATGAGAGAAACGATCATTGTGGTTTCTGTACCAGCACATTCCTGTAATCCCTACTATAAACCTATTAGCAGATCTGAGCCTATTTTTGGTGGTTTTTCTTCCCATTCGAATCCTTGAAGTATTCTCCTTCGATTCTCCTTCTTCACTGGTTGAAATCATCACATTGCCCTCATTTTGTTAACCCTAGTTCATCCGAGGATTTCGATTTTCTTTGGTGTTTGGCATGTATATGGAGGGCTAGTAAATAAGTGAGGGGGCTAGTTTTCCTAGAATCTAATAGGACCAAAACAAAGAGAGCAGGGGAGATTACCTCTTGGGACAAAGTGGGGTCAAAATCCACGAAATTTGGCCACTGATTCCGAAGGATTTCAGGGGAGGATGAGTTGGGGAGAAAGAGGGAGAGAGAGGGGTGGTCGGGGTTGAGAGGAAGAAAAAAAACATCCGGGAATCACGGGTATGTTTGGACAGCCCCCACGGGCTTGTGAGTTTATTTTTCCAAGGGGGAATGGTGTTGTCGGCCAAGGAGCCATGTTTCATAGCATGTCGTCGTCTCCCATGGCGCCATCCTAACGAAGGTGGATCCGAGCCTGGCGACGACTGCCATGTCGGACCGATGCTTATCATCATTGATTGGAGCATCATATTGATGATTGCGCCACCTGCAGCGGTGTCGTGCTGCAGAACATTGAGCCGTCTGGTAGAGCGCGATGCAAAATAGGTTAGACTATGAATTGTTTTCAGAACAAGGTTATTTTGTGCCTAACTTTCATGGTTAGGTTAGTTCTGTAATCCTCTTTCTCAACTATCCAACTGTTATGAAATCATGTGTTCCAGTTAAAGAAAACTATCCATCGGATACATCGACTCATCGATCAATCAGAACCTTAGTCAATTGCCATTTTATTATGTCGATGGTGCTGTCAGACTGATCTAATATTCATTCCTTTCGAACCTATATATTCCGTAAATCTGAATGCAGAGGCAATAAATAGTTTAGAGTGTCGACTTAGAGATAAGACTATCTCAGACTACTTGCATTAGCAAAACCAGTTATGAAAATAAAATAATCATGTAATATCTCAAAGCTAAGGCGATTTTTTCTGCGGAACCAAATACAGACACAGACACTCATAATACATATATACACTCACCCGATGAACGCAGTAAGCACATCATATCCCTATGAGCATATCCGAAATACTGAGCGTGAGAGACTGATCCAGCGGGTTCATTGAAAAATATTTTGTCTTTTATGAAAACGTTAATCTTGGTGTATGGTCCTAGTGGCCGAGCTTGGGTAGTACTGTCCTTCTAACCATTCAGTCATATCTTAATTCTCGGTAAGACTGTTAGATGTATATATCTGTATATTGTATTTCTCCCATATGTCAGGGGGTTGCCTGCATATTTGCCCTGTACATGTATTATATATTATGGCCTTTGGCCTCAGAGGAATACAAGTTGTCTATTCCTAACATGGTATCAGAGCCACGTTAAGTCCGTCCTCTTTCTCGCAACTTCGTCGGCCGCCACCGTCCCTGTCGCCGCCGGCCTTGCCGTCGTCGTCGCCGCCGGTTGCCGCCCCTTTTTCAGATCTGAATCGATTTGGGTGTGGCTGATCTGAGTTTGACTGAGATACAGATCGATTCCCGTCTGCGTGCTCGACGCGAGTCAGATCCGATCTAGACTCGATTTCCTGGAGCAAGACGCCCTGCTGCCTCGATTCTCTACTTTCCGTCTGCCGGCCCGCACCTGCAGCGACGCTCTGCTGCCTCCCCGTTTTAGTCTGCAGCGATACCCGTCTGCAGCGAATCCCGACCAAGGCACCAAGGCTTCCACCGATGCCCACCTCGGTCCACCCGACGACCACGCCCACGCGCGGGACTCCTCTCCACGCGCCGACCCCACGCGCGACCACCCGACGACCGCGCCCACGCACGGGCCTCCTCTCCACGTCGCGCTCCCCACGCGACGACCCCACGTGGGCGCGCCCGCCTCTGCCCGATTCGCCTCCGGCTTCCACGCGCCCACGTGGTTACACTGCCGCGTCGGACGCCAGCCAAGATCGACGATCCAGATCTAATCTGTCAAAAATAAATAAATAGAGAGAGATATGTCTTCTTCATCGGGTTATGTTGCGATTCCTCGCTGCCCGGTGGTCTTTGATGGCGCGAATTACCCTGATTTCGCTGCCTTTATGCGCGGTCTCCGTCTTTGGGGTGTGCTCTCTGGCGTGGTCTCCCTGTCATTGCCCCCCCCTCTGTGGCTCCTATTCCGCCGACGCCGATTGTTCTTGGTCTTGGCCTTCTCGGGAGGCCAAGGATGCTTTCAGAGTCTTGATGATAATCTTTGTTCGCTTATGACCTGAAGTTCAAGCAGTACTCTTTTGATCTCGAGGCCTACCGACATGCTCTGACTGCTTACACTCAGTGGGTTGATGAGGATGCTCGTGCTGTTGCTGTTCTTACCTCCAGTGTTCTGCCTCAGTATGCTGCTGAGTTCATGAGTCTCCCTACTGTTGCCGCTCAGTGGGCTCATCTTCGTCAGCGCTATCAGCCGTCTGGAGATGCCCTTTACATGTCTGTGGTTCGCCAGGAGCATGCTCTCCAGCAGGGTGATTCTACTATTGATGAGTTCTATACTCAGTCTTGCTATCGCGTCGACTTGACTCTCAGATCTTCTTTGTTTGTGGCACATGCTCGTGTTGCCAGTTATGCGCTCGGATTTGGAGTTTCACCGCATCTATGAGTTTACATCTTGGCTCCAGAGTTTGAGCCCCGGCGTGCTCCTGAATGCTCGTGGTGGTTCCGCTCTCGAGGTGTTGTCGAGCTTGGGATGAGGAGACCGTCTCCGTGGTGCTGGTCTTCTTGCGGTTCCATTCGTGCTTGCTACTCGTGGTCCTCCTATGCGTCAGTCCCTCGACTCAGCCGCGGTCCCTGTGCGCCACCGATACTACCCACTCCTCCAGTCGTGGTCAGGTCAGCCTCGTGGTCCGAGTCGGCACAGCCAGCTCGTCGTGGTCGTCGTGGTTCTCTTAAACACTTGCTCTTATTGCAATAGGGATGGACACTTGGACCACTGTTATACAGGACCCGGTCTCGTCAAGACACCAGGCTCGTGGCGGGCTCCTTCGGGTCTTCACCGGTTGCTCTCTCTCCGATCGGGACATTATCGAGTCTTCAAGGTCGCTTGCCATTCGTGCTCTTCTTCGACGGGCACTTCTGGTTACTGTTCGATTCTTGAGCCTTCGCGACCACCACCTTCTACACAGTCAGGTACGTCCCCGTGGTATCTGGATTCTGGAGCTTCCTTTCATATGACATCTGAGTCTTCTTTTCTGTCTGCTCTTCATTCTCTCCCATCTCATGTCCGTGTTTTTACGGCTGATGGTACCTCTCTTCCCGTTTCTAGTCGGGGCACCCTTTCTACTTCTTCTTTTTTATGTTCCTGATATTTCTCATGTCCCTCTTCTTAAGATGAATCTGTTCTCTGCTAGCCAGCTTACTATCTCTGGTTGTCGCGTCATTCTTGATGCTGATTCTTGTGTTGTCTAGGACCGTCGCACACAGGCCCTGGTTGGAGCTGGCCCTCGCAGCCGTGACTCTTCAGGACTTTGGGAGTTAGACTGGCTTCGTGTTCCTTCCGCTGCCACTTCATCTGCCAGTTCTTCTCCGGTCGTCGCTTCTGCTACCAGCTCATTTCAGCAGTGGCATCATCGTCTTGGTCACCTTTGTGACTCACTTTGTCATTAGTTCATCGTGGTCTTCTGGGGTCTGTCTCAGGAGATGGGTCTTTACATTGTCAGGGTTGTAGGTTGGGTAAACAGATTCAACTTCCCTATCCTACTAGCGCGTCTGTATCTCAGCGACCTTTTGATTTAGTTCATTCCGATGTTTGGGGTCCAGCTCCTTTCGCTTCGAAAGGGGGCCATCGCTACTATATTTTATTCATCGATGATTTTTCTCGGTACACTTGGTTGTATTTTATGCGCTCTCGTAGTGAAGTGCTCTCCATATATCAGCGTTTTGCGGCCATGGTCCGTACTCAGTATTCTACCCCCATTCGTGTTTTTCGTGCTGATTCTGCTGGTGAGTATATCTCCCAGATGTTGCGAGGTGTTCTTGCTGAGCAGGGCACCCTTGCTCAGTTCTCTTGTCCTGGCGCACATGCCCAAAATGGTGTTGCCGAGCGTAAGCATCGTCATCTTCTTGAGACCACTCGCGCTATGATGATTGCTTCTTCTCTCCCGCCGCATTTCTGGGTTGAGGCTGTCGCTACGTCGGCTTATCTCATCAATATTCAGCCTTCTGCTGCCTTGCAGGGTGGTATTCCTCATGAGCGCCTATCTGGACAGTCTCCAGACTACTCCATGCTTCGCTTGTTTGGTTGTGTTTGCTATGTTCTCCTTGCTCCTCGCGAACGCACCAAACTGATCGCTCAGTCTGTTGAGTGTGTCTTCCTTGGATACAGTGATGAGCATAAGGGCTATCGTTGTTGGGACCCTGTTGGTCGTCAGATGCATATCTCTCGTGATGTTACTTTTGATGAGACGCGTCCTTTCTATCCTCGTCCCACCGCTAGCACTTACCCGGTGGAAGATATCTCTTTTCTTCTATTTCCCGACACACCTCCTTCTACACCTATTGTGTCTTCTTCAGGATCTCCTCCCCCCGATTTCTCTTCTTCGACGCCGTCATCCTCTGCTCCGTCTAGTTCTCCTAGTTCTCCTCGTTCTCCGGAGTCTTCCTCTACTATTCCCTCTTCTTCATCGTCGTCTCCTGCGTCGTCTTCCTCTGATGATCTTCCATCTACTCGTCCTGTTCGTCAGCGTCGTGCCCCTGACCGTTACTCTCCTAGTCAGTATGGTCTTTCCGTTGCCTCTGAGCCGACTTCTTATCGGGATGCTGAGCATCATCCTGAATGGCAGCTGGCCATGGCTGAGGAGATTGCTGCGCTTGAGCGACACACTGGAACTTGTATCTCCCCCTCCTGGTGTTCGTCCTATCACATGTAAGTGGGTCTATAAGATTAAGACTCGCTCTGATGGATCTCTTGAGCGCTATAAAGCGCGTCTTGTGGCTCGTGGTTTTCAGCAGGAGCATGGTCGTGACTATGATGAGACCTTTGCTCCTGTGGCTCATATGACCACTGTGCGTACTCTTCTTGCTGTTGCTTCTGTTCGTCACTGGTCTGTGTCCCAGCTTGATGTTCAGAATGCCTTTCTCAATGGTGAGTTGAGTGAGGAGGTTTATATGCAGCCTCCTCCTGGGTATTCTGTTCCCGAGGGGATGGTTTGTCGTCTTCGACGTTCTCTTTATGGCCTCAAACAGGCCCCTCGTGCTTGGTTTGAGCGCTTTGCTTCTGTAGTGACTGCTGCTGGTTTCTCCCCTAGTGCTCATGATCCAGCGCTGTTTGTTCACACTTCTCCTCGTGGACGCACTCTCCTTCTTCTCTATGTTGATGATATGATCATTACTGGTGATGATCCTGAGTATATCGCCTTTGTTAAGGCTCGTCTTCGTGATCAGTTTCTTATGACTGATCTTGGTCCTCTTCGATACTTTCTTGGGATTGAGGTTTCCTCCACTTGATGGCTTTTACATCTCTCGTGAAAAGTATATTCAGGATCTTTTTGCTCGTCTTGCTCTTGGGGATGAGCGCCGTTGAGACCCCTATGGAGCTTAATGTTAATCTTCAACTCCGATGGTGATCCTCTTTCGATCCGACGTTATCGCCATCTTGTTGGGAGTCTTGTTTATCTTGCTTGTTACTCGTCCGACATCTCTTATCCTGTTCATATTCGAGTCGGTTTGTTTACTCCTACCACTGTTCACTATAGTCATCTTCTCCGTGTTCTTCGTTATCTTCGTAGTACGATCACTCGTCGCCTTTTCTTTCCTCGTTCCAGCTCCTCCGGCTCGGTGCTATTCGGACGCTTCGTGGCGGTGATCCTTCGGATCGCCGTTCACTTCGCATCTTGTGTGTTTTGGTGGTTCGCTCATTGCTTGGAAGACGAAGAAAAAGCATGCGGTTTCCGTTCGAGTGTTGAGGCTGAGTTGTGCTATGGCCTTGTTGACTCTCGAGGTGACCAGTTACGGTGGTTACTTGCGGATTTTGGGGTCTCTATTACCACACCTCTGGTTTTGTCGGCGATCAGTGCTATTAGTGTTGCCGTGATCCGTCAAGCATGAGCTTACCAAGCATATTGGTGTTGATGCTTTCTATACACGTGCTCAAGTGCACTCGAGTTATTGCGCCAAAGATGTGCCTTCAGATTTACAGTTGGCGGATTTCTTCACGAAGACACAGACCAGAGCGCAGCATGATTTCTTCCTCTCCAAACTCAGTGTTGTGGATCCACCATGAGTTTGAGGGGGTGTTAGATGTATATATCTGTATACTGTATTTCCTCCATATGTTAGGGGGTTGCCTGCATATTTGTCTTGTACATGTATTATATATTGTGGCCTTTGGCCACAGAGGAATACAAGTTGTGTATTCCTAACAAAGACGATATATATATTAATTTCCTTGCTTATTGTCATGCAGATTCCATCCTTGTTAGAACTGAAACTGCAGCAGTTGTCGTGGCTGTTAAGGAAAGGGTGCGAACTAGACCTGATATTCTTTTTTTTTATGAAAAAGCACTTTGCATGAAACAGATTAAAGGAGGAGTAAAAGGCAAAAGGATGATCGATGGGCCGGAGAAAGGAAATGGGGAAGAAAACGATGCATACTTAGGTGGGACGCGGAAAGCTGTTTCGCTCTTTTTATTTGGAGAGAAGATGGTGTTTCCATCTCAATTAGTTCTTCCCTTTCTCCCATTACGCGCGCACTAACAAGAGCCCGATAGCGACCCAGAAAATCTGAGCTCTCAGTCAGTGCCAAACGTGCAGATGAAACCTCTTTCCATCTCAAATACGCATGGCATGCATCCCATACCTATAAAAGGTGCTCAGTTAATGATATCTCCCAACCATTTTTGGACAAGTTAAGCTCGACCTACCTATTTGCATATTTTTCAACCCATGAACACAAAAAACAATGAAACCACTGTGCTGTGTTGTTTGCAAGTACACACAGCAGAGAAACTGAGAAAGAGAGATATGTTACTGTATTAGCAGCAGACTGTGAGTTGGTTTGTTATTCCTGGTTGCAGTCTCCACTGACGCCGTCGTTTTTTTATATGTAGCGAGCGTAAAATAAAGACAGATCAGATTTTGTCCAATCAAAAGGTAGTAAGTGCCCAACTGGCCAACTTAACTGGGTGCTGGAGAATCCTTTGGGTTGACTCCCTTTGTTTCTTAAGTGGATTCATGAGTTTCGAGTCTATACAGCTGGGCAACAAGTACTACAGAACAATGTATTAAAATAGAATCACCAGTTTCTAACATGGGAAAAGAACATCAGTCACGCATAACCGCTACCAGAATATTTCACGATTACTGACGCTCAACAGAAATTTCACCGTCGTGCGAAATATAACGTAACTGTTTTCTTTCTAAAAAAGAAATATATCAAAATAAAAAGGTATAAAAAACAGCATAACCCACCCTGCGTCGCCCTAAGCCTAGGCAACACGGGGGCAACCGCGCCGCCGGCTACTGCCCCCTCCCCAACCTTCCTCCCCCCCTCACCGTCGCTCGGAGTCATGGCAGGGCAAAGCCCTTGCTTTGATGGCGGCGGCGGGGTGTTTCTCGTCGCACAGGGTCACCAATCCCTGACGATGGCGGTGACGGCTTCGCAGGGCGGTGACGGTGCCGTGGTTCTCCTTGCGACGATCTCGATGTCTCCACGGTGGAGGTGAGGATCCATCCTGGAGGTTGTGCCCCCATGACTGTGGCCTTCGGATCCCGATCTGCCCCATGGGTGGGTATGTAGGTCTAGGTATGCGGAGGTGGGCGGCATGGCGGCGCCTAGCTGTGTGCTTGGCGTGGCATCATGGTGGTTCTTCCGACGGTGGGCTAGGCGGGTGCTGAGCCTCAAGCGGTGGCCCTGGTGGATCTGGATCTGAAAAGAGAAAAAGTCTGTATTGAACTATGATTTGAATTCCTTTCTTATTAGTTTCCAAGTGAAATATGTTTATTGCCTTGATTAGAGCCTTTAAGCCTTTTAGAAGCGAGCATTTCCGCAGGCGGTTTGGTCTGGTCCTAGGATACCTCTCGCGCCAAGACGAGGATCTACTTGATGCCGGTCTTCTTCCCTCTGGCTAGAGTGTTGAGTTTCGGAAGGCTCCGCCGGTGAACTCCAATGGAAGACATGCCAGAGTTCGTCGGATTGGATGGGTGGTCACACACAACCATATTTTTATTTGACCGTTTGGTTTCAGAGGAGCGATGCGACGCTTTGCAGTCTGTTGCCATCAAGGGCATGGCTTTAGTCCCATGGTGTCGTGGTGGTGTCACGGCAGATGCCTAGGGTAGGCTTAAGTTGGGGCCGTATGAACGCATGAGGAATCCGGGGAGGGAGAGTGCAGTAGATCTGCACACGAAGAACAGTAAAGAAACACAAAGACTATCGATGAGCCTTGAGACATATCTCTTATTCCTTCTCTGTATTGTGGTTACAAGTGCTCCTCGAGCTGTTAGCCAAGTAGCTACCAAGAACTAGAGGTAGAAGAAGTTTTCAAACTCCTCTAACCCTAGCTCTACCCCTCCTTTTATACTGGATGGGAGTAGCTAGGTTACAATGTGGGTTCTAGGGTTTATAGAATGGGCTTCGGCTTTATCCTACGGGCCTGGTTACAGGGCATGTGCATTGGTCCAGGACCCAGTCAACAAAGTGGTGCATGACAATTGTACTAAAGTGCACATGCGCCAGTCCTTTAACGTCACCCGATGATGACTGCAAGTGCACATATAGTTTGTAGCTAGTTTCAAAATAAAAATATCGATCCCACAGGGAGCGGGAGTCTGAAGTCTAATAAATCTTGAATTAAATAATAAAATAGAAATGGTAAATAACGTTCTAAGTAACAAGATAAAATGCGAGTATTGTGTAAAAATGTGTTTTTGGGTTTTTGGTATAAGAGAACAATAAGTAAAGTAAAACAAACTGAATACGGAAAGTAAGTATCGCGTATGTAAAGCAGATGTGAAACTGCAATGGGAAAAAGCGTTCTCAGGGAGTAGCGGATGCACCTCTAGAATTTACAAAAGGGTCTAAGGTAAAGATTATTATCATGAACATTCTCAAGTATGTATGTGTGGGAGGAACTCTGTATTTGGACGAATAGACAACAACCACTTCTCACATCATCCTCATAACCATAGCAGGCAAGCAATCGACATGTCCTTGGGCCCAGTATTAATCTTTGACTGTCTTTGCTGATGTGGCATATGACATGTCCTTGGGCCCAGTAGTTAGTGACCATGGGTAGATTTAGCTTAGGTACAAAATGTCTTTTATGTTTAAAGATTAGATAAAACAATATTAATTCCAATATAAATAAAATGATCAAATCTTATTTCATTAATAAATTTTGTTTTATAATTCAGAAAAATATGTTTAATATATGAATTTTTTTAGAAAAATAAAATCTATAACATTAAACTATTATCAAATATTATTATGTTAATGATTTAAATAAACATTATTTAATAAAGGTTTTATAAGTAATAAAACTTTAATAATTCATATTTTAATAATTTTAAATGTTAAAATATAAATAAAATACCAAAAATCTTGGAAAAAGTACTTCAAAACTATAATTATACATTATTATTCCTCTTAATTAAATATTTGTTATTTATTAAGTCTTTATAAAGTAATAAGTATTATAAAAAATCATATCTTATTATTTTTAAATCACAAAAATAAATGTAATATACCAAAATAATCACAAAAATAATACCTACATGTTAAAAATGTGATATTCTGCTTTTGAGTTAAATAAAAAGTTAAACACTTTCATAACTTGAATTTAAACCTATTTCTATAGTTAATAATTTTAAAATTAACTAATTAAATCCTAATAAATAGTATTAATCTTCAATATTGATAATATGAAGTCAAAATGGTTTAACACATTTTAAATGCAATTTTATTGAATTATCTCTCAACCATTAATGTAAATTATTTTATAAAAGGATCCTTATCCAATCTAAAAACTCCAAGAATAATTATAATAAGATAAAACCCATTCTTTATATTAACCACAAGTTTATAAACAAATCAAAACACTATAATTGAGTTCATATGTAATAAATAATATTGTTTACTTATTCACAAACATTAACCGCACCCTTCTTTGGAGATAAATCCCTTTATACCATTATAATGTAAATAAATCACTGCTCCAATAGAAGTAATGCCATTCTTAAGTAACTCTTAGGAAACAATATAAAGTGAATAAGATACATGTATCATAAGTAATACACCCTAAGTCTATCTACATTCTTGTAGTGACCTCGGATCGGTAATATCCTAAGTCCCTGTGATTAACATGCTAGTCCCTGGATCAATAGCTAGCACTCACAGTCGATGAAATATCATGTAAAACACAAAGTCTTTATTACACGAAGAATTCCAGAGTGTGGAATTATTACAAAAATTGCTTAGCATTATGCTAGCTCAAATAACAGCGGAAACATAAAAGCAGCATGAGTCCATCAACGCCCCAGGCTTGTCGAGTGTAGACCCGATCCCTCGCACCTTTCAATCTTGGATTCGCACATAAGACGTGCAGCCAACAAGTTGGGTCAATACTTTGAATGTATTGGCAAATTACACCAAGGAGAGAAAAGACTAACCCTACATGCAAGGCTGGTATAGGTCGAGAGTTCATTTGCTCAAAGCTAATTTTTGTTTCTTAAGTAGAGAGAAGAAGAGAGGATTGTCCTACTTTGTAAACATTTTCTTAGATAAAACAAGGTCGAGTGGCACACAAGGATATTACGCACCAAGTGTCCAAACAACCAAACACTTGGATATTACACACCAAGCGTCACTTGGATATTACACACCAAGTTCCCAAATTCCCACCCATTGGCGATATTACGCACGCCATGGGGTTTCAAAACTTTGTTTTAGAAAAGAGAGAGCAAGATCCTTCAGAGGATCCATCCTTCAGACACTCATTGTTGTTCTGTTACCGTGAACACGTCTGATCGATCAGATTGCAATACTCTCGAGAGTTTGTGCACTTTACCCACAATCCACGATCAAGTCCTTTTACAGACAAGACCATGGCGAGGCTTTCCCTTAGTAGCCCCTCTACCTTCCGGATCCAACCGTGCCAAGAGCTTCCAAATGTTGGTACCCAGGTGAGGTTTCCCACTAAGTACTAGGCCAAGACAGAGCCCATAATGTATTGTGGTTGCACTAGAAGCTTCTGAATTCTGAAACGTGGCAGACTTCTTTGATTCCTGGTAGTCCTCCACCAAAATCTCACTCGTTGTCCCGACAACCATTCCGCCCAGAAGAAAACTTAGTTTTATTTTGAAGTGGATTTGAGAAGAAAAGTTTGCTCTAGAGAGCCTTTATACTTAGAAAAATTCTTTGTCTTTCGAACCCCCCAACGGTACTTTGTATATATAGCATAGCAAGCAATACTTAGTAAAAACAGGGGTAACCTATTAGGATGGGAAATCCTAAGTATAGAGCTACTCATGGCATACTACAAAATTATCGCACTTGCAAAACAATACTAAGGAAAAATTCTACTAGATCATCCTACACATGCATACTATAGAATTTTGAAGATCACTTGCATAGAATCAAAACTGGGACAAAATTATGAACAAGTGGTGTAACTTGCCTTGATCCGAGCAGCACTCTACACAATAGCACTCCTTAGCGCACTCCGAGCAATCTAACGATTCACAAACAAGAATTCATCACAACTTGCTCAAAGCATACACAAAGGAAAACATGCATGCATGCAACATGGTAATTTATGCAAGGTGGGTTAAATTGATCGGGGTGGCAAGTTTGTGTTGTGATAGTGTAAGGGTGTCGCTATGATTATTTTCCAAGAGTTTAGATCTACTATAGTGTCACTAAACAAATCCTAGGATTTTAAGGAGATCAACCATCTAGTTAGCCCCAAGATAGATCTAATGATCCTAAGCAAGGTTTAACGATTTTTGTTCAGTAGGTATTGTGGAAACAAGAGTATTGCAACAAGATTCAAACAAAAAGGAATTTCCTTTATTTTTATATAGATTAAAATTCTCTAATCCAATGATTAAAACTACACCTAAAACATTACTGCAAACCTGCAATAATATTACATATTTGGATTCTACATAAAATTAGGAATCCAACGGTATATTACAAGCTAGATTTGGCCAAATATTCGATTTTATAGGAATTTCGCAAGATTAAAACCAAATCTGCCAAATCAAAACAACCAACCTAAACCCTAACCCAGATCGCGCCAGGTGGCAGCCTCGGGTTAGGCCACCGGGTAACAGTGGGCGGCGACGGCGACGCCCTTCACGCTGGCTTGCCACGCTGCGCCTGGCGATACCCTTCGGGTCTAGGACTAATCCGAGCCACAGGTTACAGATCGAACGGAGGGGGTGGCTCGGTGACTTACAGATGCGTCGACGACGGCTGTGGGCGGCGGCGGTGATGGTGGCGACGGCGGCGGCGCTCAGGTGCACCTCGAGGAAGGGGAAGCTGACGCTGGTGATCATCTCTCCCTCGTGGTCTCGTCTGTCGCCTCGAATTCGACCCTCTCTTCCTCTAACGGCGACGGCGGCTGGTTCTCCTCCGTAGCTCCGACGAGCAATCTGCGGCGGCACGCTGCAGAACACAGGGGGAAAAGCGGTGAGAAGATGATGCCGATCGGGAGGTCCAGGATGGGGAAGAAATCGGGGAAAGGGGTCCCTCGTGTCGCCGTCTTGCTGGCTTACCGAGAGCGGTGGTTCGAGCCGTGGAACCAAGAGGACTAGGGTGCTTAGGGTTTTGGGGACGGGGGGGGCGCGCGGTTGGGCATATAAACACGTCCTGTGGGAGGCCTGGCCGGACACGGAGGCAGGGGGGGCGCGTGGCTGACGGGGACTCTGTCCCGTTCCTGTCGGGTGAGAGGAGAGGGATGACAGGTGGGGTAGGGCTGTCGGTGGCAGGGGGAAAGGTGGTAACAGTGCGGGAAGGTTTCTGCTTGGGCGGCGGTGAAATTTGGTGTGGCCAAGCCCAGCTAAATTAGCTGTTGGCCCCTTCTCTTTTTTTTTGTTTTAAACATTTTCCCTTTTCTGTTTTCTTTAAACCCCAATAACTTTTGCAAATTAGGTAAAAAATTTATGAAACTTGTTTCTAAATTTTCATAAAATTGAGATGGTCAACATGGGGCCATGTTTTAATGTTTTTACAAGATTTTTGGAAGGTTCAACAAGATTACTTTTTTCTTGCTCACATAGATGGATTTCTTTATTAGGGTTTTAGTAGATTTTGTTGTTAGGTTTTCGTTGCAAAAGATCATTTGTAGGATGCAATGATGCAAAGATGAGGCATGCACTAATAACATCCTATTATAAAATCTGGGATGTTACAATTCTTAAAGTGACACGTAGTTTGCAAAGCTTTAAGTATGATGCTAAATACTTTATTATATGTTTTATAGTTAACTCTGGTCTATTATAATTAAGTTATAAAACATCTCAAGTCCAAACTATTCAAGCAAGCACAAACAACATCAATCACATTTAATTAACCACAAAGATTGTTTAAACATTAGTAAGGAAATCTTTTATTCAAATGTTATTCTTTTTGCCACTTCAGAAAAACAAATAACAACTAATCACAAGCACATTACTTTATACTTTATTTGTATAATAAGATTGTTAATACTTAAATTCATTATAAGTGACATTACTTGTAAAGTAAAACTTGAAGATAAACAATTAAGATGTAAGCAACCTTGAGTAGCATTCCATACTGTGTATTTTGTTGTTGTATAAATACATGTTGTTTCCCACACACTCACAGGCCTTAATAAGAAGCACATGTATGAAACTTAATCTAAAAGGGAAACACATTCCAAGGAAAAACCCTTTCCAGTGTCCAAACCCTAGAACAACGTTATTCTCGGGATTCGTGTTTATCAACTTGCATTACATTACTTATGCATAAAGGCATCTTGCTTCTTTAAACATTAGTCCTTACCGGACCAATGATGCAGATTTCAGCTATTGGATCTTATATTGTCTTGAAGACCGTGAGTGCATAATATTGCAATCACAAAAGGCAAGTTCACACTTGCTCATGTCCTTTGATTATTTTCTGTAAAGTATTTTACAAATCCAATATTGTCATCACCTGCATTTGAAAAAGGTCAGAAAACACTATTTTCATAATAATGTGATTATAGGTTATTTACCATGAGGTAATAACCTACTATAAGAGTTCCGGTGGTAAAGGAACATAATATCTAGGACTTAACAATCAATGTCGCCAGTGATTCTTGCGCCGTATATTACGCGTTGACCATGAGATTTGGAATGGGACGGAGAAGTCAGCTGTATCTTTTCCCTCTCGCATGGAGCTCGATGTGTAGGTCATGGCTGTTATCACTCGTAGCGTGCATATTATATGGTAATTCGTAGAGGATATGCAGCATATGGGTGGGAGCCCTCAACATCCCACGATATTTCCGGCATCTGAACGGTCTGTATTGCCAAATGCCGTAATTCAATAGGTGGGCTAGCGTACACCAAGGAGACATGCGGGGTCGCGGAGAAGGCAGTGATTGGCTTGCATCTTAGTCTGGGCCTCACACCAAGGAAGTGTGAAAGAACCTGCAATTCGGATGTGCAAGAAAGCTAAGATCTCTCATGGGTAAAGTAACGCACCTCTGTAGAGTGTAAGAACTGTAACTTGTCACTCCCTGTTCCGGGAAGGAGCTGCGAACGCTGCGGGAAAGGAACTCCATGAAATTTCTGGTAAACCCGTGAAGGATGACATACATAGATTTTCAGAATAAAAGCAACCTTTGAATAAATTTTTACGAAAACTTGCATGGCCTACGACCTATGGTCTATGGCTGTAGATATATTCCATCAAACACTCCTTTTCTAGTGAACTTGCTGAGTATGCTCGTACTCAAAGTATCTTCTTAACCCTTGCTAGGTTCTAAAGCCAGTAGAGACAATGTTTACATCAACTTATGCTCCAGGAATCATCATCAAAAGCTAAAGCTCTTCAATGAAGTCAAGGAAGTCAACATACATATCAACTCAAGTGAAGACAAAGTTGCGAATTAGATAAGAATATAATTTCTAACCATAGAACCTACTTCTGTAGAGTACGTCAATAGCAGCAATACAAGCCAAATAGTTAGATGCTAATTCTATTAGCATAATAGTTATGAGTTGCTTATTTTTGATTCTTCTTTGTAAGAAGTTTCTTTCTCTCTCTTTAACCTAGAGTGTTCTCTGGATCTTGTGTAAAGAGTTGAATTGTAACCTATAGTCATGTCTTGGACCTGCTATGTTTCTGTTGTACTACTCTAAGGGATGTAATACTAGTGAACGGTGTTTCATTGGTGTTATGTCAACGACTATAGTGTACTACATCATGCAGTGGTATGTTGGGTCACCGCAGTTGGTATCAGAGCATATGCTTTTAACTTAGGATTAAAACCCTTTTAGGAAGATCTGTAGGTTGGATAGCGACTATAGGAGCCATGTTATCTAAACCAAATATTCTTATGACTTGTGATGAGTATCCACTTGAGGATAAACCTTGTCACACCTAAGTCAGATACTTAAGTCAATCTTTCTTAGGAATAAATATTTTATCCTTTCTCAGTATAGTGCTATGAAGTGTCTTCAGAAGGAGACATAAACCACCAAGATACTATAGAAAAGTGTAAGACATCATATGGAAGTAGTCTTAATGGTGGAGCCTAACTCTAAAATTCAAGTAGCTAGTGGAATTTTGTTGTTAGTTGATAACCAAAGACAATATGATAAATACCATTAGGATAAATGTTGATGTAATGAGTAGTAATCATGTGGTATTCACTTGAAAATTCTACGTGATGAAGTGAAATTATGTTATGGCTTAATATTAGTGTAGTGAGAAGTAAAGTTATCATGGTTAGATTAACTCTTAAATCATAATGTACAGGTAAAACATAATAAGATCATGGTGAGATTATCTCCGAAACCATGATGAGAGTATAAATATGACAAGTAATTAGTAAATTATCGTGAAGTAAGTATGAAAATAATATGTTAGAGCTATGATAGAAGTCATAGGTGCTAGAAAAGTTCTAATAATCTTTGGTTTAAGTTAACAAATAGAATATAGTTAGTCATTTGGAGAGATCATATGAGGTTATTTTACTAATAAAGAAAGGATGGTTATAGCGAGTCATTCCAAAGGTGAGACAAAAGGTTAGTCAAAACCAAATTTGGGACCACTTTGCTTAAGATTATCCTACTGCAATTGAGAAATTTGGGTAAATAATGAGACAAAGAATAGTTTGACCTTAAGTGCTAAGTATCACAATGAAAACCTATATGAGGAGGTGTCATATACTACACAACTAAGCCTGAATTCTAGAGATACTATACTCAACTACTATATTCCGGGCTTAGAATATTATGTGTTATATGTACCACATTTTGATTTATTTGTTCTTTCTTGGATCTTTTTGATTGACAAGATCTATAAATGAAGTTTGACTTGATGTGAAAATGCATGTTGCAACATCCAGTTACTACTTGATGTTATAGACCTAGATAGGAATGGGAATTCGTGTAAGGGAGTGACGAGTTCCGAAGACCAATATGAAGACTTACTTGAAGGGTAAAGCCAAATTTAAGGAGTATCAACGCAATTTGAAGGATGGATCAAGCTCAGATCATTACTAATCAGCAATAAGAAGGAAGATTAGTGTAGAAGAGGTATGGAACAACAAGAAGTAATAAACTTAAAGTTCATTCAAAGTAGGTAATGTTGCTAAGAAGTTAATAAAGTAGTTGTACCAAGATCATGGAAGCATCATGAATGAATGCAAATACAAAGTTTCAGAGAAAAATGGTATTCAAGCTCTGACAGTTCAGAGAGAATTCCAGTAGTATGTCAGGAACCGTAGGGTAATACCTACCACTTAGAATGATCCACAGCTGGTATTTGATCCATAGTGGTAATTAATCCACAGTTGGTATCTTGTCCGCAGCTGGTAATTGGTTGACATAGTTAACCAGATCATCTTAATGGTTGCATAAAGAGCATAAAACTTGTCCTAAGCTAAGTAAGACCTAAAGGAGTATAAAATATTAAGCGACAGGTTTCTAAAACGCTTCACGAAGTCAGCTGCATCAAAGCGAAAATGTCCGAATAGTAAGTAAGACAAATAATGCTGAAAGATTCACTTCGAATATCCACAATTATGTGGATGCACCGTACAATCTTTCATAAGACCCTAACTAGATATAGAATAAGCTAGTCAAAGCCATACATTCTAGTTACAAAGCCAATATTACTTTATAGGCAATTTAGAGACCATTAGTAAACCCTAAGGGGGAGAGTAAACAGTAAACAAAAGTACTGTTATCCGAATTCCAAGTAAAGGTTGAAGAAGAAGTACTAACTGATGATAACATTAAGCTTATTTTCATAAGGTTAAGAGAAATTCATAATTATAGAAGTACTCAAGATAGTAACAAAAGATTGTCTAAAAGCCTGATAAGGTAGCTTGAAGTAATAAAATGGAATAGTCTTAACAGACTAATTCTAAAAGAAACAACTCTTAAATGATCCTTAAGAGGTAATAGAGCACATCCATTTGGGCATTTGTAGAGAACAAGAAATTCCAATGGGTACGGACTAAATGTGTTCAAATCCAATCTTTGGAAGGACTACCAATACAACTCATACAATGATAAATAAAAGATTAGTCTTTTGACTATAACTATTGGCTAACAGAAATTTAAAACTGTTTTAGTGAGACTTCCTAGACTTTGCATAATATGGTAAGGAAGTTCAATGATCAAGTAAGGGAATTAGATTAGGATACCTAATTAGGGAAATGAACTAGATAAGGGACATCAATTAAATAAGTTCATAATAAGGAAATATCCCTAAGGAAGTAACGTAAAAGAAACTTTGGAGTATTAAAGACAACCTGTTGGAGATTGCCAAGTATGGTAAGAACTCAAGGAAAGGATATGGATATGGAATAATACAGTTATTACCATTAAGGTTACCATGGAGTTGAGACCTATCGTAATCAATGTAAGACAATTCCTTACTCCGAAACGTGAGAGTATGCGAACTTCGAGGACGAAATTTATTTTAAGGGGGAGAGTCTGTAACATCCCAGCATTAGAGCCTAGAAATAAGTTGAACCCAGATATGTGCATTGCATTCATGCATAGAAAATCCGAATAATTTTTGCGCTTTTGAACAAAACTTGTCAAAGTGATTGAAGCTTCCCTCAACTTGATGGAATTGAAGTAGATCATCAAGTTGACTGCGATAAATTTCAATATGACCTTTGCTAAAACCTTATTTTGGGTAACATGATTTGATCTAAGGGTAGATCAAATGTAATAAATGTTAAACCCTAATACATTACTTAATGATTTATATTTGATCCTTAAGCAATCATATCCTAGTATTCAATATACAACCCATGAATACTAAGTTATAAATATAACTTAAGTAATAAGAAGGTATCAACTAATTCGTGATCTATCTTAATCTCATCTACCTATACCATGAGTATCATGGTAATACTTAACCTTAAATCTTTAGTGTGATTGAGTAGGAAAGAAACCAAGTCAAGATCATGCATGATATATCTTTCTTTCCATATCAATCCTTATTGAATCCTATCCTTATATTTGTTGTTCATCAATATTGAGTAATCAACTATTGATTCACCAATTCTTAAACCTATCAATTCCTGACCTATCAACTCTTGTCCTTATCATAGCATTCACTTCAGTCCTTTAGATAAAAAGTAAGAAGAGGTAAATAGTAATGCTACTTCTAGGTGTCATCTATAGGATGGGAGTGTTGGAATAGAATTAGATCCATATGGTAATTGATGGAGTTAACTCACTCCTGAAATGATAGAAGAGTTATATGGAACCTATAATTGTATGGTGATGAAGAAGATTATAAGGATGAATCCTGAAGATAGATACCAAGGAGTAATCCTATTGGATTAAGTAAGCATAGTCCATGAAGAGCCTTCCTTAATCCAATAGAGATACTAAGAAGATAATTTCAATACAACTGTAATGCTGTATTGATGAAGCCTTGATTAGCCAACTAGAAACCTAAACCATAAAGGATCAAAGGATTATAATGATCATGCCTTACTCACCAAGATTAAATGCTTATATCATGTATAAGTGACATTGGTGGATAAAACATGATTGAAACCTAGTATAGATATGTTATCCTAGGTTAGCCATTATAGGTCACATTAATATAATGTGAGGTTGGAGTATTTGTTACTAGAGTTAACTAGAGACAAGGTAGTATGATTAAGATGATGATAGAGCAACATTGGATTAAAGAAGTAGTATTTTCCTCTTTGGAAATACTAGCACTTGAGGTGAAGTAGGATTTGATGTATACATCTACTGGGGTAGTATTAGTGATGGATGATTAAGGAAGAGTATGATTTGAGTTGGAAGTAACCACTTGTTGGATTGTGGATTATCAACAGCAGAGTAGTTGATATACCCAAGTATAGATATGAAAAGATTAGGAAATGCTTTAGAATCAAGCTCATTGGAATTACAAGAGGTGGTAGAAGAATAAAAGGTGGATAAGAATATTCGTGTGAAGTAAAGCTCATCATGTTAGCACATGATGATGGATATGAAGGAGAAAAATATCTAGGAAAGGAATTCTTTAGTTAGATGTCTAGGATTATGAATTATAGAAGATAGGAATTCTGGATAAAACACTAAACCCTAAATCTAAGACCAAACCTAATATCCACTTTCTATGGTTGAGCTATCATCTTGTTTCCACATTGCTTTATAGGAATATTTTCCTATATCAACTCACTTAAACACATCTTTGTCATTTTCAACCATCATCATCATAGGTGTTTAATAATTATCTCTATCAATTCTTTCCCATAAGATATTCTAGAAAATTACTTTATATTATAAAGGGTGATATCATTAAAGATTACAAACATAAAGACAATATGTTTAGCCATTAATCTTTATTCACATCAACAAAAGAATATAAATGTATTAAGAACCCTAAAACCATAGGGTAAGCATTTATAATTTCAAACCTTCTTAGTACTTAGAACCTTATGTATCAAATACTTATGAAGGATCACTAAATATAAAAGTTTCCTTAATATTATGTATTAATAAGAATAAAATCTCATTAGTTAGTAGTAATACATTCTATAATAAGTTTATGAATTTATGCCCAATTAAATTCATATTAAAGGCCCTCACAAATAATAATAGGAATGGTATGTATATAACAAAAATAAAAAAACCCTAAACAATATATAATAAAAAGTTCACAAATTGATTCTGAATAACTTCATTGTTGCTCCTAATGTTCAACAAATAAAATTCCATAAAGATAAGTCAAAGTCATTGCTTAAATTCAAAGCTAAAAACAAAATAGAAAATGGAAAAGGAATAGAACCAAGAAAAAACAGAGGAAACATCAAATCTGGCCCACGACCCACATTCTCACGGAACTAACCCTCGATCGCGTGCAGCAGCGGCCACGAGCCTCTCACTTCGCTGCAGCCCACCAAGGCCCAGGCCCAACTTCCCTTTTCGTACAATCTATCCTCCTTGTCCACCTCTGGCCGTGACGGAAGCAGCTCGCTGGCGGCACTGCGACGCTCGCCAGCGTGGAGATGCACACCGTTGCCCCCTAGTGCCCTTAAGTGCGCCGTGCCACCGCTTGACAACCCTAGCTTCGCCTTATCCTCTTCTTCCCTTATTTCCCCGTTCAACACCGAAACCGAGCTCTATGTGCTCTGGCGTTCCCGATGTTGCCGGCCGTCCCGAACCTCGCCGTGATGTCTGGGAGCTTCGCCTCGTTCGTGTCCGTCGATTGCCCTAAAGTGTGCAAGCATGCGAGGTCTCCACTGTCACAATAGGACCCTCGTTCCTCGCCTCCGGCCGTCGCGCTTGCCATCGATTCCGGCCACCTAGCTCCTCGACGACCCCTCTTCCCACTTCGTGGTGAGCTCCTGGTCCTTAGGGACCTCCCCTTTTTATCCATCTCTTCCTCCATCGCATCTGCGTCGTGCACCTCTGTTCGGCACCGCAGATGCTCCTCGGATCTAGTGCTCCGGTGACCAAATACGAGCGGCGCGGCCACCAATCGAATATCCTTAGTCTCCCGCGTCCGAATCTCTTTTAACCCCGCAAGCGCACGTGCGTCCTATCGCTGGATTCGAGCATCACCTGTGAGCATTGCCATTGCTGATGTCACACTAACGTCAGGGTGAGGTCACCCTTGACCTGGTCAGCCTTTTGACTGGTCTTTGCTGATGTGGCATATGACATGGCCTTGGGCCCAGTAGTCAGTGACCATGGGTAGATTTAGATTAGGTACAAAATGTCTTTTCTGTTTAAAGATTAGATAAAACAATATTAATTCCAATATAAATAAAATGATTAAATCTTATTTCATTAATAACTTTTGTTTTATAATTCAGAAAAATATGTTTAATATATGGAAAAATTTATAAAAACAAAATCTATAACATTAAACTATTATCAAATATTATTATGTTAATGATTTAAATAAACATTATTTAATAAAGGTTTTATAAGTAATAAAACTTCAATAATTCATATTTTAATAATTGTAAATTTTAAAAATATAAATAAAACACCAAAAACCTTGGAAAAAGGAAAACAATACTTCAAAACTATAATTATACAGTATTATTCCTCTTAATTAAATATTTGTTATTTATTAAGTCTTTATAAAGTAATAAGTATTATAAAAAAATCATATCTTATTATTTTTAAATCACAAAAATAAATGTAATATACCAAAATAATCACAAAAATAATACCTACATGTTAAAAATGTGATATTCCACTTTTGAGTTAAATAAAAAGTTAAACACTTTCATAACTTGAATTTAAACCTATTTCTTTAGTTAATAATTCTAAAATTAACTAATTAAAGTCTAATAAATAGTATTAGTAATATTGATAATATGAAGTCAAAATGGTTCAACACATTTTAAATGCAATTTTATTGAATTATCTCTCAACCATTAATGTAAATTATTTTATAAAAGGATCCTTATCCAATCTAAAAACTCCAAGAATAATTATAATAAGATAAAACTCATTCTTTATATTAACCACAAGTTAATAAAAAAATCAAAACACTATAATTGAGTTCATATGTAATAAATAATATTGTTTACTTATTCACAAACATTAACCACACCCTTGTTGGGAGATAAATCCCTTTATACCATTATAATGTAAAGAAATTACTGCTCCAATAGAAGTAATGCCATTCTTAAGTAACTCTAAGGAAACAATATAAAGTGAATAAGATATAGGTATCATAAGTAATACACCCTAAGTCTATCTACATTCTTAAAGTGACACGTAGTTTGCAAAGCTTTAAGTATTATGCTAAATACTTTATTATATGTTTTATAGTTCACTCTGGTATGTTATAATTAAGTTATAAAACATCTCAAGTCCAAACTATTCAACCAAGCACAAACAACATCAATCACATTTAATTAACCACAAATATTGTTTAAACATTAGTAAGGAAATCTTTTCTTCAAATGTTATTCTTTTTGCCACTTCAGGAAAACAAATAAAAACTAATCACAAGCACATTACTTTATACTTTATTTGTATAATAATATTGTTAATACTTAAATTCTTTATAAGTGACATTACTTGTAAAGTAAAACTTGAAGATAAACAATTAAGATGTAAGCAACCTTTAGTAGCATTCCATACTATGTATTTTGTTTTTGTATAAATACATGTTGTTTCCCACACACTCACAAGCCTTAATAAGAAGCACATGTATGAAACTTAATCTAAAAGGGCAACACATTCCAAGGAAAAACCCTTTCCAGTATCCAAACCCTAGAACAACGTTATTCTCGGGATTCACGTTTATCAACTTGAATTACATTACTTATGCATAAAGGCATCTTGATTCTTTAAACATTAGTCCTTACCGGACCAATGATGCAGATTTCAGCTATTGGATCTTATATTGTCTTGAAGACCGTGAGTGCATAATATTGCAATCACAAAAGGCAAGTTCACACTTGCTCATGTCCTTTGATTATTTTCTGTAAAGTATTTTACAAATCCAATATTGTCATCACCTGCATTTGAAAAAGGTCAGAAAAAAATATTTTCATAATAATGTGATTATAGGTTATTTACCATGAGGTAATAACCTACTATAAGAGTTCCGGTGGTAAAGGAACATATTATCTAGGACTTAACAACCAATTTCGCCAGTGATTCTTGCGTCGTATATTATGCGTTGACCATGAGATTTGGAATGGGATAGAGAAGTCACCTATATGTTTTCCCTCTCGCATGGAGCTGGATGTGCGGTCATGGCTGTTATCACTCGTAGCGTGCATATTATATGGTAAATAGTAGAGGATATGCAGCATATGGGTGGGAGCCCTCAACATCCCACGATAGTTCCGACATCTGAACGGTCTGTACTGCCAATTGCCGTAATTCAATAGGTGGGCTCGCGTACACCAAGGAGACATGCGTGGTTGCGGAGAAGGTAGTGATTGGCTTGGATCTTAGTCTGGGCCTCACACCAAGGAAGTGTGAACGAACCTGCAATTCGGATGTGCAAGAAAGCTAAGATCTCTCATGGGTAAAGTAACGCACCTCTGCAGAGTGTAAGAACTATAACTTGTTACTCCCTGTTCCGGGAAGGAGCTGCGAACGCTGCAGGAAAGGAACTCCATGAAAGTTCTGGTAAACCCATGAAGGCTGACGGACATAGCTTTTCAGAATAAAAGCAACCTTTGAATAAATGTTTACGAAAACTTGCATGGCCTACGACCTATGTTCTGTGGCTGTAGATATAGTGCATCAAACACTCCTTTTCTAGTGAACTTGTTGAGTACGCTCGTACTCAAAGTATCTTCTTAACCCTTGCTAGGTTATAAAGCCAGTAGAGACAATGTTTAAATCAACTTATGCTCCAGGAATCATCATCAAAAGCTAAAGCTCTTCAATGAAGTCAAGTAAGTCAACATATATATCAACTCAAGTGAAGACGAAGTTGCTAATTAGATAAGAAGAGAATTTCTAACCATAGAACCTACTTCTGTAGAGTACGACAATAGCAGCAATACAAGCCAAATAGTTAGATGCTAATTCTTTTAGCATAATATTTATGAGTTGCTTATTTTTGATTCTTATTTGTAAGAAGTTTTTTCTCTCTCTTTAACTTAGACTGTTCTCTGGATCTTGTGTAAAGAGTTGAGTTATAACCTATAGTCATGTCTTGGACCTGCTATGTTTCTGTTGTACTACTCTGAGGGATGTAATACTAGTGAACGGTGTTTCATTGGTGTTATGTCAATGACTATAGTGTACTACATCATGTAGTGGTATGCTGGGTCACCGCAATTTTTCGTGTGTTTGATTTTTTTTTGCTCATTTGTTGGGCACAGCCCCCGAGCCGTTTTTTTGACAAGTTGCTTCTTCTTGCAGCCTTTTGTGCAAGGCGCCAACCAGCTGGTGAAGCAGCACCTGGCGTTGGAGGCCAGCCTGCAGCGGCTTCAAGGTGCCTTCTTAACTAGATCCTCTACTTCTTCGTCTGCTTGCTGTCTTGTGAAGCTCATGCAAGCTCTTGTTAATTTTTGCAGATGAAAATAACACCACCCTCCGCAAGCTTGATGCTCTCAAAAAGAGCCTTGGGCAAGCGGAGAAAAAGGCTAAGGATGCCGTTGGGGCGAAGGAGCGCCTCGAGCAGGAGCTGGCTGATGCAACCACTGGTAAGGAGCGCCTGCAGCGAGAAGCCACGGACCACGAGGAGCAGCTTGCTACCGCCGCGGCTTAGTGCGAGAAGGAGGTGGCCGAGAAGCTGATGGCTGTTGTCAAAGTTATTTCAGGTGAGTACTTTCGCTTGTATGTTCTATTTCGGCTGCCTTGTCTCTCTGCCTTTGCTTCATTCTTACTGTACCTTTTCCATTTCTCTAGATGCCGCAGGCATTGAGTTCAACCGCAGTACCCTGGAGCACGGTAGTGCTTTGGATGATGCTACTGCGGCGGTCGAAGACCGGTGCGGTACTGTGGTTGGCTCTCTTGCCAAAGCCAAGGAGGTTCTCGGGCGCTTCTACAAGGAGCTTGTCCCCAAGGGCGTTTCCCTTGAGGATGTAGACTTTTTGGCAGATGCGCTGTCAGCGGATGCACCTGTGGTGTACAAGCGCAAGCAGAAGGGCATCGACGCGTCCATGGGGCTGGCGATGTCCATGGCGTCCGGAGCGGAGCTGGATCTTCATTAGGTTACCTCCCAGATGCCAACGGCTCCTGACGGTTCTGAGGTAGCCTTCGCTCTCTATGATGCTCGTAGTAAGCGCTATGGGCCGAAGCTGATTGACCTACTCGTGGTGTATGCGGCGAAGCAGCAGGAGGAGGTCAAGGGCATGCGCTCTGATTTCGAGGCCACTCTGGATGCTTAGGCTATGTCGTTCTAGTTGTAGGGTAGTTGTCATAGACTTTTGTTGTAATGTCTTGATGAACACTTCTTGTGCCACGTAGTGGCTTTTTGTTGTATATAATGAGCCTTCGTGCTGTTCTTCAATCGTGTGTTATTCGTATCCTTTTCTGTTTTCCTTTAGGGACCTTCAAGTGATGACCCCATCGATACTTCGTCTGCTCCGCAGCCGCGACCATCCTTGGATGATGCGTCGCAGCTTGTTTTTCTTTGTGACCGCGTCCGCAGTCTTGAGAAGGAGTTGCTTGGCATCCGAGGCCACGTAGACGTTTGGAAATCGAAGGCGGAGCGGGGCACCGCCAGAGAGGAATATCTGATGGGGGAGCTGCGGCAGTTGGCCGAGCAGTTGCATTGTAAGTTTCTTCAAGCTGCTGCTCATTTTCGGATGCGCCTGTTGGCGGTCCATCTTACTTTGTAATTGTTGCAGGTGCTAAAGTTGTTCCGAGGGAGGAGAAGGAGCGCGTTGAAGTTCAGATCAATTGCCTGACCCAGTAAGATATGGAGGTTGGTGGCTTTTTTTGGATGGATCGCGACCGTGCCATGGTCCTTGTGACTGTGCAAGATCATGCCCACCAAGTGTCACGGGTGCTGCGGCAGGTGAAGAATTCCTTGGAGTCGATCCTGCATGTCATGTTTCCCTTTGATGAAGCACCATCGACGCTTTGGGGCTTGTTGGCGAAGTTTCGAGATGTGCGTCATGTCAGGGAGCTGGTGCGGCACCAGTTAGTTGCGGGGGTGAAGGCCGCTCTTTCCCTTGTGCGGCTGCATCGCCCTGATGTAAATCTTGCGGCTGTGGCGGCTGGGCCGCCCCATCGACCAGATGGTGGACTATGGGACATGCGCTCGCACTATGCGGCTGTGAGGAAGTATGCCGAGGAAGTTGTAATCTCTTTGAGCACCGTGCGCAGGTGATCCTTCAGAATAGGTAAGACCTGTAAAAAGATAGATGTAAAATTTTTATATATTTTGACTGGGCGTGTTGTGCCCTTTTTTTTGTAAAGGTTCATTGTTTTTAGCATGTTTTGGTTGGTTGTATGCATGCCCTTTTCGTTAGCCTGACGTGATCAGCTACTCAGGTGTACATGCGTTATCCTCAGTCGACGAAGTCGTGAGGTGAGGGGGATCCCCCGAGTGTGTTTGTAGCATAAAGGAATTTGAGAAAAAGATAAATTTTGGGGCGAGACACTTATCTTTATTCATATCGTAATGAGGAGGTACATTGTTCGGCTGAGTAGCCTTGGCTAAATATCCTTATTAAAAGTAAAGGTGGGATAGCTAGGGGTAGAAGCATCACAGTTGTGCGACGTTCCATGGGTTGGAGTATGCGACTCCAGACTCCATGTGCTTGAGGCAATAGGCGCCACCTGGGATGAATTCGGTGACAACGTAGGGTCCTTCCCAGGGTGACTCGAGCTTCTTTGGCCGCTCTTGCTTGAGTCGTAAGACGAGGTCTCCTTCGACGAAGGACCTTGGGCGCAGCCAATGGCTGTGATAGTTTCGGAGGCTCTGCTGGTAGACCGCCGATCGAGCCGCGGCGATGTCGCGTGCCTCGTTGATAGGGATATGCCTACCGGGGTATACCCAGCAGGACGTTTCCGACTGGCCCAAGAACTGGCGAGTGGGCCTGCAAGACAGCGACTGGATCAAGGCCCGGTGTGGATCCAAGCCACTGGAAGCTGAAGGCCCGGGCGAGTAGATAGGCCCAGTCGAGTTAGGTTAAACGATTACCGAAGCCTTAACTGATTCGATTGAGATATGTAAACCCTAGGGGAGGTGAGTCTATATAAACCTCCCTACAGGGCGTGTAGAGATACGTTTCATCATACACCCAAGCGACTCGCCGCGTAGCCACCGAGCTTGCCCATTGTACCACCATCATAATACAATCTAGCAGGAGTAGGTCTTTACCCTCCGGGGGGCTGAACCTGGGTAAAACCTTGTGTCTCCGCCCTCATCTCGCACCGCAGATGGCTGGCCGCCCTTGCCCCTCGTTCTACTACTGCCGATTGCAGCATCTGTCGTGACCATTCCCACGACAGTGGCGCCCACCGTGGGGCCTGGCCGTTCTGGCCGGTGTTCTGCGGCGAGATCCAATCTGCCCATCAACAAGACGGTCGCCACCGGCCGCATGATAGCGATCGGCGAGATGCTCCAGATCTTGCCGAGCAGCTACGTCCCGGCGGCGCGACCCGTCACGCATAGCGTGATCCTGCCGGTCGGCACGATCAGCCTCTTCGTCGGCCTCACCGACGTCATCGTCTCGGAGGATTCGGCTCGCATCCGCGAGTCGCCGCCACACGATCGACGCTCCGAGAGCCAGATCCGCACGATCCATCGCCTCGCCTCCGAGTAAACTTGGCCCACAGCAACGTGGCCGAAAACTCCGCGTCCGTGGAAGACGCGACCCTCAACGACGACGCCGACTCGGCGACCCCGGTGTCACTCGCTGTATCCATCACCGCGGCTTCACCCGCGGGCTCCATCATCTAGGTCTCCAACATGGGAGACTTCGAGGATCCCTCCATCCTTGGGATCTTCGACTTCGACTCCGGGTCGGAAAATTCCGCCGACCTCCGCGACGGGACCAGTCGCCACGCCGTGACCTACATGGCGACCGGCACAGATCCGCCGGAGGATCCCTTCTCCACCCCGATAACTCCTAACGCCACGACAACGGAGGTCGAGGAACTCCGCCTGAAGCTGGCGGAGGCAGTCTGCAAGGAGCAAGCCGAGCGTGAATTTTTTTGCCTCGGCGGTGGCGCGAGAGCTGTCACGCTACCACCAGCGAATCGGTCGCGCTGAACCCCACCGGTAGCGCCTGAACTTCGACAACAACGACCGGCCAGCGGCGGCGCGATCTGCGAACGCGCCACCGAGGAAGCGCCGCCCCGCCAGGTCGACGGCGATGGGCGCCCCACCTCCACCCAACCGCACACCCCCCAGGGATCAGCCGCGGATAGTAGTATCCTCACGGGAGCGAGACGCGAACGGCCTCCCACTGTTCTCCACCCCGATGGACAACCTCGTGGAGGGCCGAGCAACAGCCGACAACATCACGGCCACTAGTGACGGCGCCCTACAGATCCAGTATGTCAGGGCCCTGCTCGCAAAGGCCGTCGAGCAGCAAAATGCAGGCGCCGACTCGCAGGGTCGAGTGTACTCGCGTTCTTCGGGAAGCAGAGCGGCCTCAAGCGGCCGCCCAATGGCGGCAAACACCCTCAACTGCCCGCCACCAGAGCCATTGCAGCTCAAACACCGACCCGCGAGCGAACTCCTGTGACCCGTGCCAGCGACCAACTTCGTCGCCGCCAACGGTCAACCCATCGACGCCCGCACCCACATCATCAACAACCAAAGCTGGCGACACACCCTAACCAATCGCCGCGACGGCGAGCCAATGGGGTCGCTAAGTCGACTCGGCCCCAAATGCTTCGGACCGATGATCCGAGGCGAGAAGTATCCGCCGAACTTCAAGGCGCCGAAGGAGATAGAAAAGTACGACCCTTCGTATGACCCCCTCCGTGTGGCTCGAGACATACCTCATGGCGATGGGGATCGCAGGCCACACTGACCTGCTAGCCGCCCGTTACCTCCCCCTGATGATGGAGGGGACGTGCAGGCAGTGGATCAACACCCTCCCCCAGGATAGTATCGACTCCTGGGAGGAGATGCGCGACGCCTTCGTCAGGCACTTCGAGTGCTCCTACACCCGCGCCACCACCATTGAGGACCTGGAGCGATGCGTCTAGGGACCCCGCGAGTCGACCCGTAACTGGGTCCAGCGGTGGCAAGAACTTTGGTACAACGCGGTCGGCATCCACCCGGACACCACGATCCATTGCTTCAAGACCTCGTGCCGCTACGAGCCCTTGGTCGCCAAGCTCAAGCGACATTCTCGCACACTCGACAACATACCGGACCTCCTCGAGATCGCCAAACGGTACACGGAGGAAGATCCAAACCAGGAAACCGACGACAAGTCGGGAGTCCAACGCCGCACGAGCGGCAACGACAACGGACGGCGGTCCGACCTACGCTACAGCAACACTCGCCTCACTATCAAGCGCCGCAGTGACGGGCGAGTCGACTTCGTCGCCAACGCTGGGCACGCACAACGCGATCCCAAAAGCTTCCACCGCGACGGAGGACAATGACGTGACGGCGGCAACTACAAGGCCAAGCCAAGGTTCGACCCCGCGGCCCTCCTTAACCAACCTTGTGCGTTTCACAGAAGGGAAGGGAAGCCCGCAACGCACACGACCGCCGACTGCCACACCCTCAGGGAGATTGAGAAGGCACAGCGAGCACGGGAGGACCCCGACAACAACCCGCCAAACGGCGGAAAATTCGGCAACGTGTCCGGCTCGCTCCATACCTTCACAGGCTTCAACACGAAGTGCGAGAAGAAGGTCATCACCCGCGCCATCGCCGTCAACGCGGTGGCCCAGGTGGACGTTCCCCAGTTCCTCAACTGGTCCGAGCAGCCCATCACCTGGAGCCGCCAGGACCACTCGCCGCGCATCTAGTACCCAGGACGAGTCGCCCTGGTGGTCAAGCCAAAGGTGGGCGACTACTGGTTCCCCAAGACATTGATGGACGGCGGCAGCTCCATCAACATCCTGTACCTGGACACCTTCAGGCGGCTGCGGCTCCCGCAGTTGATGATCGAGACAACCCACACCATGTTCCACGGCATCGTCCCCGGTCGGAAGGCGTACCCGATCGTCAAGGTCACGCTGCCAGTCACCTTCGGCACACCAGCAAACTTTCGCACCGAGCGGATCGTCTTCGAGCTGGTGCCCTTCGACAACCCCTACCACTGCGTCCTGGGGCGCCAGGCATTCGCCAAGTTCACGGCAGCACCACACTACGCGTACAACAAGATGAAGCTCCCCGGGCCGTGCGGCGTCATCACCATCAACGGCGACCCCGACATGGCCGCCGAGTGCGAGGCCAAAGGAGCCGAACTCGCCGATGCCGTCATCGCGGCAGAGACCAACCACGCTGACGAGCTCGCCAAGTACGCGAACGGGGTGAACAATGACGACCCCACCATACTCAAGAAGCCCAACTTGGAGGGCGCAAACACCTCAGCCTTCGAGGCAACGACGCACACCCGCACCGTCGAGCTGGTCCCAGGCGACTCCAGCCAGACGGTGACAATCGGAACAGGAATGAGCCTAGCCTAGGAAGGCGCGCTCATCGAGTTCCTCCGTGAGAACAGGGACATCTTCGCATGGAAGCCCTCTGACATGCCTGGTGTCCCTAGGGAGCTCACTGAGCACAAACTAAACGCCGACCCCAAAGTGCGACCCGTAAAACAGTCGCTGCAGCCCTTCAATGAAGAGCGCTGCCGAGCCATCGCCGAGGAGGTGCAGCGTCTACTCGCTGTAGGCTTCATCCGGCCAATCAAGTACTCCAAGTGGCTGGCAAACCCAGTCCTGGTCAAGAATAAGAACGGGACCTGGAGGATGTGTATCAACTACACAAATTTGAACAGCGCCTGCCCGAAGGAGCAGTTCGTCCTCCCGCGGATCGACCAAATAATCGACTCCACCGCGGGCTCGGAGTCTCTATGTTTCCTCGACGCCTACTCTGGATACAACCAGATCAAAATGGCTGTCGAGGACGAGGAGAAGACGGCGTTCATCACGCCATTCGGAGCCTTCTGCTACACCGCCATGACCTTCGGCCTCAAGAACGCCGGGGCGACCTACCAGCGGTGCATGCAAGAGTGCCTCGCGAGCCAAATTGGCCGCAACATCCACGTCTACATCGATGACGTGGTCGTAAAATCCGCTCGCCAGGGTGATCTACTCGCCGACCTGGCGGAAACATTCGCCAACTTGCGAAAATACAAGATAAAGCTTAACCCAGGCAAATGCACCTTCGGTGTACCAGCAGGACAACTACTGGGGTACGTCGTCTCCAAGCGAGGGATCGAGGCGAACCCCACCAAGATCGACACGATCGCCCGACTCGGCAAACCCGAGTGCCTGCGCGACGTCCAGAAGCTGGCCGGGCGAGTAGCGGCTCTCAGTCGCTTCATCCCCCGCTTGGGCGAAAAGGCGATGCCCCTATACCGTCTGATGCGCAAGAACCCCACCTTCCAGTGGGACAAGGAGGCGGACGGTGCTCGCGACCTCAAGAAGGTGCTACTCGCCGCTACTCGCCCGCCGACAAAGAACCCATGCTGGTCTCGTCGCGGCTTCCGAAGCCGCGTCGTCGGCGTCATGGTCGTCGAACGGCCGGAGGAAGGAAAGGAGCGCCCAGTATAGCGACCGGTGTACTACATCAGCGAGGTCCTCACCGAATCGCGCCAACGATACCCGCAGTACCATAAACTGGTATATGCGGTCTACACAGCACAGCGGCGCCTGCCGCACTACTTCCAGGAGCACCCGATCACGGTCGTCTCCTTAGCACCGTTGCAGGACATCATCCGCAACCGTGAGGCGACTGGGCGAGTTGCTAAGTGGGCCGTCGAAATCGGCGTCCACAATATCAAGTACGAGCCACGAAAAGCGATCAAGTCGCAGGCTCTAGCTGACTTCATAACCGACTGGGAAGAGGCCCAGCAACCAGAAAAACTGCCATACCTCCATTACTGGAGCCTGCACTTCGACGGCTCCAAGAACGTGGACGGCGCAGGAGCAGGGATCGTGCTGACTTCACCGAAGGGCAACAAGCTCCGCTACGTCCTCTGCCTCGACTTCACCCCCTGCACCAATAACATGGCCGAGTATGAGGCACTACTCGACGGCATGCGAGCTGCCAAGGAGATGAACGTCAACCTCCTACGCTGCTACGGAAACTCCGACCTCGTCGCTTGGAAAGTCGCTGGCACCTGCGACGCCGTCTCCCCCACCATGGCGGCATACCGCCAAGTAGTGGACAAGCTGGGCGGACACTTCGCAGGCTACTCTGTCGAGTGGATTGACAGGCGAAAGAACGAGGAGGCCGACGCACTCTCTCGCATCGGGTCGGCTCGACTCGCACCACCCGCCGGCGTCTTCCTCGACACGATCACCAAGCCATCAGTCTCTCCCCCGAGGGAGATCGACATCGGAGTCCCGCTGCAGACAAAGGCAGCCCTGGTCGCACTCGTCCCCGAGCCAGACGACTGGACCAAGCCCTACGTCGCCTACCTGGAGGCCGGCACCTTGCCGGTAGACGAGACGGACGCCCGGATGATTGCACGCCGATGCAAATCCTTCACCATCATCGACGGAGAGCTCCACAAGCGCAGCGTCACCGGCGTGTTCCAACGCTGCGTCCAACCCGCCGAAGGATGCAAGATCCTCCACGACATCCACTCCGTATTGCGGCCTGCGGCGCCCGCTCTCTGGTCGCCAAGGCTATGCGGCATGGCTTCTACTGGCCCACCGCACACACCGATGACGTCGACATTGTCCAGCGGTGCGCCGGATGCCAGAAGTACGCCAACCAGACGCACGTGCCGAGCTCAGCGCTCAAGACAATCCCCATCACCTGGCCATTCGCCGTGTGGGGTATGGACATGGTAGGCCCCTTCAAAAAGGCTCCCTCTGGTTACACCCACCTCCTGGTCGCGGTCGACAAATTCACAAAGTGGGTGGAGGCCAAACCAGTCCGGAAATGCGACGGGAAGACCGCCACTAAATTCCTACACGAGCTCATATATCGCTACGGGTTCCCAAACAACATCATCACGGACAACGGCACCAACTTCGCCAAAGGAGCCATGTCCGAGTTCTGCGAAGAACACCACATCCGGATCGACCTCGCGTCAGTCGTCCACCCGGAATCCAACGGCCAGGCGGAATGGGCCAACCAGAGCATCCTCCATGGCCTGAAGCCGCGGCTCCAAGTACCACTCGATCGCACCGCCGGGTGCTGGTTCGAGGAGCTACCCTCCGTCATCTGGGGCATCCGCACCTCGGTCAACAGGTCAACAGGGTTCACCCCCTTCTTCATGGTGTACGGCACCGAGGCAGTCATGCCCACCGACCTCCAGCACGACTCTCCACGGGTCGTCCACTACACGGAGGCTGCAAACGAACTCGCCCTCTAGGATGGAGTCGATCAACTCGACGAGGCACGTGACCTCGCTCGATCACGCACTGCCATCTACCAGCAAGGACTCCGCCGCTATCACAACCGGCGGGTGAAAACTCGCACCTTCCAAGAAGGCGATCTGGTACTGCGCCTCATCCAGGACAAGAAGGGAATGCACAAGCTTTCCCCTCCGTGGGAGGGACCATTCTCCGTCGGGCACGTGCTAAACGCAGCGCCTACTACCTCATCGGCGTCCGGGGCGGCAAACTCGACGCCAAGCGACCGTGGAATGTAAACCTCCTACGAAAGTTCTACTCCTAGAACCCTACATATGTACCCTCCAGTCGCTTTTAAATAAAAAGAATTGGTTACCGCAAAATGCGCCTACTCTCCATGTCTTGTGCCACTCGCACTCGTAATAACAGCGTCAAGCTAACTGCAGAAGTCAACCTTTGGTACAGCGATCAGCACGGCCAAGTAGTGCGTTACAAGGGCACTGGGTCACCTCAGGCCTTGCAACGTCCACGAAAAATGCCTACCCGGAGCCCCATCGAAGTCGCCTAGACCGACTGGCTCTACGAGCCAAAACAACTGCCTTCGCTTCTCACAGCGACCATGATCCTCCGCATCCTCGACATAGCGACTCGATCAGCCAAGTACCATGCTCGGGGACTGACGACCAGTTCAGCGCGAGCGGCTAGGGAAAACGCCAAGTATGATAGCATGCCCAGGACTCGCCATGCGAATGACCCAACGGGCCAGGCAGGAGTGACGTGCTCAAACTAACGCGCCAAGTCCCCACCCACCCTCGAGACGTGCCTAGAACAACCAAGTACCACGCTCGGGGACTCGGCCACCCGACCTCGTTCGTGCAAGGGAAAACGGCGAAGTACAGAGCGCTCAAGGGAGTCGCCTTGCGAATGGCTCTTCGAGTCCGGGCGAGTCGACCACAATAACGAAACATTCAAAAACCGCAAACACATCACAAACGAGGTCAACCCCATAAAAAGGGCGGACGCGCTCGGGGACTCGTTCAACCCTCAAATCGAAAAACACATGACAAATCACAAAACAAACACGATATCTCGTTAATAGCATGTTGCAATCATCTCAAAGTACAAAATATGCCCAAACGGCAGATCTGCTACTAACGCCCCAGGGCAAACTATTCTACTCCGCAGGCTTCGACGACGACTCGCCAACACCCTTGCGATTGCGAATAAAGGGCGTGTACGGGTTTGACGGGTACGTCGTCAGCTCACCCGCCATCGCCACACGGAAGGGTTGCTCTACCTTGAAGTCCCGGTGCTGCGGCTCGGGGTCGTTAGGTGCGACGACCGTCTCCTGGTAAGGAAGGAGGTCGCCCATCGCCCAGACGCGCTCGGAGTACACCGCGGCACGATACGTCAACTTGAGCACCTCAGAGATCTCCACCGAGCCAGTCGACGACGGGTAGCCACTCGTCACGTCGTCCAGGTCGAAGTCCTCTGGGAAGTGGGCGAGCCCAAGGCTAAGCGCCGTCACTGCTCCATGTCGGAATGCCGATCGCGTCATAAAATCGACGACCGACGGCGCCTTCTCCGAGTACCGCCACACCTCGACGAGGTCGCTGGGAATTACTTCCATGGGAGACATCTCCTGGAGGTTGGCCCCGGATGCAGGTCGCCGACAACATCACCGAGTCGACGAGCGTGGCCACACTTTGCCGCGCGTCGAACGAGCTCGCCTCTTCCGCGCTATCAAGGATGCGACCTGCGGATAGAAGATAACAGTGAGTACATCGGATATTACAAAAAGGCACATGCAATAGGCAGGGGCAGACACACTCACCAATCAAGGGACGGGAGAGATCCGTGATGAAGCTCTGAAGAGAAGTGTAATCATCCTGAAGCCCAGCAACAAGGGCGTCAGAAACCTTACGTTCTTCCGTGGCGGCCGTAACAACGGCCTTGGCTCGACCATCCGCCGAACTCACTTCTTATTTCGCCTCCCTCAGCTCGCGCTCGAGGTCGGCGATCCTCTTCTCAGCCGAGCTCAACGCCGATTGAGCCGCTGCCAACTCACTCGCTGGGACAAGTCCCTGGTGGGCCTTCTCTGCCTCCGCGGCAATTGCCTGAAGCCCTTTATTCGCCTCTTGGACGGTGGCTAGTTCCTTCTCCGCGCGGCGTGTCGCAGCAAGCCGGTCAGCTGACTCACGTTGCAGACCCTGCACACAATTCAAACAGTTAACCAAAAGCGGAGTCCAAAGTGCCGACCCGCTGAAATTCAGGGAGTACGCACTCGGGGACTGGCAATCAAAAAATCCTAAGTGCCCACCCGCTGAAATTCAGCGAGTACGCACTCGGGGACTGGCAATCAAAAAATCCTAAGTGCCCACCCGCTGAAATTCAGCGAGTGCGCACTCGGGGACTGGACGCGAAAAATAACAACAAGACACTAAAAGAATCAGACCGCTGCAACACACCGGCCTGATCCTCGGGGACTGGACATACCTGGATGGCTGCGCCAAGCATGCCATGAAGTTGTATCGCATCCACGGACGCGAGGAGAGCCGGCGTGTGCCCGCGACGCTGCTCGACCTCCGTATCGGCGACCCCAGGTGCACAGCTCGAGGGCGAGGTCCCACTCGCTGTAGCCGCTCTGGTCATGAAGCGCGGGAACGTTGCAATGGAGGCACCGACACCAAAGGAAGGCGGCTCGGCCACCCCAGGCGAGGGAGCACCCTCCTTCGTGGGTAAGGACGCCTCCGTTGCGGGTTCACTCGGCGCGATCGCCGTGTTGTCGGAGACCGTGACGACTTCGTCACCCTTGGCCTTCTTGGCGCTATCCGCGGGGATGATGACTTCGTCCGCCTTCCTCTTCCGGGAGGGATCCTCCTCGCTGAAGACTGATGGCCTATCTTCTTCGCTCCGGTCCTACAAATTGATTGCGTGAGCAAGATAATCCAAGTACAATGAAAGACGAAAGAAGGTGAGCAAACTCACTTGGCGACTGGAATGAAGCGTAGCCCTGTGCGGAATCCGGCCGGCTTCTCCAGTTCAGGGCCCAGTCGGCGACTGAGGCCCATTTCCAAGACATCGTGTGCCCAAGACACGGATTGTTTCTTCGTCGTCAAGGCTACGACGGGAGCCTCTGAGACATCTTCAGCGGGATGTGAAGCCGCCGCGACCGGAGCGGCCCCTAGCCCAGAGACTGGGGCGAATGGCGGAGGCATCGAGGCCAGTGGCACCTCGCTCAGGACAGTGGCCGTGTCCAGCGCGGTTACCGTCGGCGGCGCCTCGCCCTTGGCTAGGCTGGTGGCGTCGGAGCTGCTCGCCGAGTGCGGTGGGGAGGCCGGTCTCACCGGCTTCGTCTTCTTCTTCGGGAGGGGGGCCTTCACCTCCTTCTCCTTCTTCTTCTTATTATTATTCTTCTTCGACGGAGTAGCTTGGCGGCGCGAGGTGGTCTCCGGAAGTTCGTCATCATCATCATCATGACGCTCGAGGCTTTTACTCGCCTCAAGCTCACGTTGACGTTGCCCGCGGGTCTTGCGAACTAGCGGGGCGACCTTCTCCTCGGATTCGTCGTCGTCGTTCTTGTCGCTCTCGGTGTCGCCCTTGGCGGGAGGTGACTCGCCCATGTCCTGGACGGACGAGCTCGAGTTCTCGTCGTCTGAAGGCGGGAGCCATCCTTCCACCACTTGGAATAGCTGCAATGAGAAGAAGATGAAATTAGAATGACCGTGACTGCATAAACTGCGACTGCGAATGATGCAAAGAGACTTACCGTTGGGGCTGGATGCTTCGCGGTGGAGGGGCGACCCCGGCCTTTGCGTCCAGGTACACCGCCTGGGTGATCTTCTTCAGTGCTGGGATGTAGTCCTCGAGCTTCCACTCGGCGAGGCAGGACTTCGTCGAGTCCTCCTGGCCCGTGTATTGGTACATATAGTGGTCGCGCTGAGCCAGAGGGACGAGCCGCCGCCCGAGCCAGCAGTTGTATAAGTTAATTTTTTGGAGGCCCTTGTTCTTCAGACCGCGGATGGTTTGAAGCATTTCGTCCACGACCATCCGCTGGTCAGTGGGGAGCTTGCCGACTTGGAGTCGGCGCGGTTCGGGCCGGTCGGCGGAGTATCGTGGGACCGCCGCCTCGCCCTCCGGAGTCGCCTCGGTAACGTAGAACCAAGACTTCTTCCACTCGCTCGCCGCCTTGGCGGGCAGCATCAAGTCAAAAAACGAGGCCTTCGACTTAAGCTGGAATGTTAGGCCGCTCGCGGCGAGCTTTGGGCCGCCCGCTTCCTCGCGACTGATCCGTCCGTGGAACAGATCTTGCCATAGAGGGGCGGCAGCCAGTAGCACTGCAGGCATACGAAGATGGCGAGCTGCTCGATGTTATGCGGACCCAGGTCTGATGGTTGGATCCCGTAGTAGGCGCAGAAGCGCCGGAAGAACATGGACGTAGGGAATCCCAGCCCCTGTTCTAGGTGGCTGGTGAAGCAGATGAACTCTCCCTCGCTTGGATCCGGAGTCACCTCTCCGGCCGCGTGGATGCGCCACCTACCGGCGCATAGGATCCCAGCTTCCTCGAAGGAAGCCAGGAGCGCCCTCGTACACTTGGACCTGCCCCATGGTTCGGTGGAGGGGGCCATTCGTGAGAAGGTTTGGGGAGGTTGGAGGATTTCGGTTCGATTGGATCGCGACGCGGAGGAGAGCAAAGGAGCGCACAATCGGAGGAAATGATGAGGAGGTGGTTCTCCGATCGCCTACCATTCCCCTTATATATCGGTTGTTACCCGCCAAATCAGGGAGCCGTTACTATGTGGTGATTACGCCAAAAGTTATCGTTGGATTACCCCAACTGCTAGTTTGACCACGTTTAACGGTCCAACTTCAGCCACTCGGCTCGCCGACCCGATCACTATGACAGTGACTAAGTATTTTGCTGACTCGATTTGCCAAAGCTGCGATCAGAATGACTAGTTTTTTCCTTTACTCAGGAGCCCGCCGACGATTCGACTGGATGTATGCTTTGAAACCGTATACTCCGACTGCCAGCAACCACCTGCGCCCAATCAACGGCGGCCTCGGGGACTACTGATGGGGATATGCCTACCGGGGTATACCCAAGAGGCGTTCCGATCGCCCAGAAGCTGGCAAGTGGGCTGCAAGGCGGCGATCGGATCAAGGCCGGTGTGGATCCAAGCGACTAAGTCAAGGCCAAGCGAGTAGATAGGCCCAGTCGAGTTAGGTTAAACGATTACCGAAGCCTTAACTGATTCAGTTGAGATATGTAAACCCTAGGGGAGGTGAGTCTATATAAACCTCCCTACAGGGCGTGTAGAGATACGTTCCATCATACACCCAAGCGACTCGCCGCTTAGCTGCCGAGCTCGCCCATTGTACCACCATCATAATACAATCTAGAAGGAGTAGGTCTTTACCCTCCGGGGGGCCGAACCTGGGTAAAACCTTGTGTCTTCGCCCTCATCTCGCACCGCAGATGGCTGGCTGTAACACCCTCAGAATCGGCCCTATGCAAGTTTTAGCGAAACTCGCCAAACCCGCATAGAAACGATTCGAAGGTGCCCACCAGGCACTTTCGTGCGGGTGGAAAGCAAAGTAATAACATTACACAACAGTCCTCGATGGGACCCACAGAACAGATATATACAACCGTGACTCAAAGAGTCAAGAATACAAATATACGGTACAAAGATCCAAATCACCTTGAAAACGATGGGCGTCGACTACGGACATGATGCAAATGGGGCTAAGGCCTCAAGAATAACCAATGGCGTCCATAACCTGCCGTGCCAAGCGGAAGGGTAACCACCTAACGGCGTCGATCTCAAAACCTGTTTAAACAAAGGGGTGCCGACAAAGGGCAAAGGAAAAGAAGGAGCGTCGATCTTGAGGCCAAGACAGCGAGGCTAGAATTCGGCGGTCCTCGCCTACATAGGTATGGTGGACTGAAGCGGCAGCGGGAGCATGCACTAAACAACCTATAGAGACTCGATCCAACTGGCGGATATCAGAGAGGGATAAGAATGACCTAACCGGATCTAACCTGAAGCTATCTCCAAAAAAACCCATCCTGGCGTTCCCCCTCGAGACCAAATGAGGAAGTTAACCGAGGAACTCACGCAGTTGGCAGTTTTACTTATTCAGTTATAGTTGCGGCACTTTACTAGTCAGGTTTAGATAATCATCCTTATAAAAATAAGCAGTGGGCACTTTTAGTTGACCATTCCGTGACAGTTGCAGCACTTACTAGTCAGATACATTTAGCATGAGATAAACCCAAAACCCAGCAGTTGTTGGTACTATTACTTAGCCATTCCGTTGTAGTGAAGCTGATTACTAATCTATTACTTAGCCATTCCGTTGTAGTGAAGCTGATTACTAATCATATCGGAAACATCAATTTAAAACAATAAACTTTAGTTATAGTTGTCTATGATCAAGCACTGTGCTCCAAGTCGTCCATAACTGCGGACACGGCTTCTCGAAAAGATTTAACCCTGCAGGGGTGCACCAAAGTATCCACAGGCACTTCGACCCTTTTTGCCAGATCAATTAACATACACCCATCGGTATGTCGGCGGGGCCTAAGTCATGACGTTCTCAGACCCAAAGCAAGCACGGGGGGCCACCCCACTAAGTCTACCCGCAACGAAGTCGGCCGGTCTCCGAGACGGACTTAGGGTTTGCGACAATGGTCAGTAACGATGACAGATCCCCAATCGGGACTGTCGATACAGCAACATTCGCTTCCTAAACGATTACAGCGTGCTCCTCACACAATCGTAAATACATAAGTAGCATGGCTTAAATAGGATAGTAAATAAAACCTCAAACTAGTTTGTGGCCCCGATACAATACTTTGAAATCAGGTAATAATCAATGGGGCCCATATCTCCCCACGTGGTTAGCGCTCGATCTCGGAGCAGTGTCAAGAACTCGGGTCCTCTGGGACACAAGTGGCGATCGGAAACCAAAACTTACCTATCACCCACCGATGCCTCTGCTTAATTCAATTTTAGTTGTTAAACAGTAATTAAAGTGAACAATAAGTAAACCATGATCATCTCCAACGTCAACATGCGGCAAAACTCCAACAATTGTGGTACTCGTCGACAAGCAACACACTTGAGCAAGCGACTACGACCTTGGGTCCAACTAACTACCAAACAACGGTAATAGGATGTGTCCAAGGCTATATATGGCTGCAAGGGATATCACGTGCGAAATCTAGAGCATCGCAACATAGCAAAGATCAACAGGAGGAATAAATACTAGCAAAGTAAGATAGGTAGAAAGGGAGATGCTGCTTTGAAAACATTGCGAAGGTTCAACCGAAGATCGGGGCGAAGCTCACATCAACTCAACGGCCTTATCCGTGAAGAACCAAAACACTAGAATAAACACCGGATGCAATATTTAATACTCGGCAGAAGATCGGCATGATGCATGTATGATGCATGGCATGGCAAAGTGCGATGCAATTAGGTCAAATTAAGCGGAACCGGGGTCCCGACAATTAATTAGGTGGTTCAAGTTGTTTAAAACCCCCGCAATTAAATGTTGTATTAGCAAGACAAAAGTTGGCACCGGTTCGCTACACAAGTTTAAATGAGGCCGATTATGAGACTAGATTTGCCCGCATATGGGCCCCATATTTAATTAGAGGTGAATCGGCATAAGGCCCCCCAAACCACATGATTATGCATGCAAGTATGGCAGTTAATATGCAACAAGTTGTTATATATGATAAAATAGGGTTCGGGGAGGGGTTCACACATTGAGGGGTTCGACGGATCTGGGGTTCGGGGTTCGACGGAAGCGGTCTCGGATAGCGGGGGTAGATCTTGTTGTCCTGTGTCGGTGACCTCGGCATCCGGGAAGCAGGACTTGGTTCGGCGCCGGGGGCGCATCGGACTCGCCTGGTCGCTGTCGTTCTTGTCGTCGGGCAGATCTTGCCGGGTCCCACGGGGTCGATCTTGCCGTTGCGAGGGTCTTGTTGGGTCAGTGTATCGGTTCGGTCTTGTCGTTACGCCGTGGAGATCTGGTCGTCGGCGCACTCAGGGTTTCGGGGATCGGTCTTCGGATCGAGGGATCGGAGATCTTGATTCTCGGACTCCGTGACGTAGATCATGAGGTTCCGGCTCTGAGGGTTCATCAGGTTCGACCGGGGATCTTGAGGTTCCATGTCGGCAATCTTGTCGCGGTCTTGTATAGGAACCAGTCTCAACACCCAATCTTTACATGGTTGTCGATGTGCCATCACCACACCACATCCCCATCGCAGGACAACTCCGTTGCACTTGGCCTTCGGGATGGCATCGAGCTCTTCCTGTAGTTGGCGGCGGATGGTCTGCACATGCGCCTCCATGGCCGTCACCGAGGCGTCCACGGCGGCGAGGTCGGTCACCGCCGTTGCCGGGTACATATTGCGGGCAAGGGCGAGTTCCTGGAGCTCGTTGACGCGGGACCGGAAGACGGTGGCCACGGCTTCCAGCGACGAGCTTGCGGGGCTCGCGGCGGCGCTTGCAGGAGCGGCGGACGGCTCGGGGCGAACGGGCTGAGGACGCGCGGGGCGTTGAGGTGGCCGGCGGGCACGGCGATGGCGGGCTCGCCGGGGAGCTCTGGCAGCAGGGGCGAACGGGGAGGACGCCGGCGACGGCGAGCTGGGCCGAGGTGCGGCTTACGGTGGCGGCGAGGTCCGTGGGGAGGGACGGCGCCGTGGCGATGGTCATCGGGGCGGCCGAGGCGGCCGAGGAGGCGGGCGGCTGCGGCGACACGCTGAACGGGCGGAGCGGGCCGCGGATGATTCTAGGAGGAGCGGCGACGGCAGCATGCACGCCACGGCAGGCCGGGAGGCGACGGCCAGCGCAGGCGGGCCGGGCCGAGGAGGCGCGAGGAAGAGCGACGGAGCTCTTGGGGGCGGTTGGTTGAGGGGCGACGCGGCGAGGCGAGCGTGGCGGGATCCTGGCGGCGGCCGAGGCGGGCGGCAGGCGGGCGCGGTGGCGCTGGAGGGCCAAGGCAAGGAGCGAGCTTGAGGGGAGGGGCGGGAGGAGCACAGGCGGGCAGCGCCTGGCGGCGGGAGCGCGCCGGCAGAGGGAGGCGACGCGGGGCGGGGAGAAGGAGCAGGGGAAGAAGGGGCGGGCCGGCGGAGCTCGGGCACCGCCGCGGGGCGTGCGGGGCAGAGAGAGAGGAGAGAAGGGAGAGGAAGAAGAGAAACAGAGCACGGGGCAGGTGGGGGGTGGGTCCCGCGGGGGCCCAGGGGGGTGGGGCCAGGGTGAGGTGGACCGCGTGGGGGAGGTGGGATCCGGTGGGGGGGGGACTGTGTGCTGCGTGGTGTGTGTCCCAGGTGGAGAGAGAGGAGAGAGAGAGGGCAGGTGGCAGATGGTGATTGGGTGAGGGAGAGAGGTGTGCTGATGTGGCGAGACTTGATTGGAGGGAGTGAGGTGGAGGTAGGGGTGGGTAGGTTTCCTGGGTAGCTGTAGGAATAAGGGGTGGACCGATTTAAAACCTGGGGCGATCGTTCGGGTCATTCGGCCCGTTCGACTGCCCCGAAAAAAAATAATTTAACCTTTTATTTATTTTCAAATATCTTTGTAACTAGTTTTAGACAAACAAAATATCCGGAACATCCGGGGGTTTGGCGTTTGAATAAAAGACGGGACATTTGGAAAACAAAATCGGGTTGCGAAAGTAGTTTTTGCAAACAATGCATGATGATGACGATGCAATGCACAAATTCAACGCGATTTTCTAGTAGTGGTTTTGCGGGATGCCACAATTCGACACCACTAACAATGGATCTCGCCCTCGAGATCCGCCTCATGGTACCGGAAGGAAAGGTCGGCGATCTGCGTCTTCTCGCTTCGTGTAGATCTTCGCGACACCACTAACAAGAGGTCGTTGTTCCTGTTCGTCAAGAGAACACTCCGGATAAACAACGGACGAAGATAAAGGTGAGGCCACCTCTAACTTCCATGGAAGGAGTAAAATTGCATCGGTCCACCATTCAATATATAAAGCAAATGATAAGAGTAGTGGTATGGTCGCGACTCCATCCCGCACTCAAAGCATTACTCTGTATACGAACAGATAGATTATGCAACCAACCCTCGGATTCAGACTGAAGATCTCGACAAGCGAGGTTCGGATCAAAGGAGTGATGCAGACTCTGCATCGGATCTGGCGTAGATGATGTCGTCGCGTCGGAAAACACCGGAAGGCACGAGAAGGAACAAGAGAAGTCCACCAGATGGAGGATTCCTCGGATAGCATGAAGACCAGATGTAGCAACACCGTTACCAAAGGAGGGAGCGAAACCCTGAAGGTACGACGGAAACCCCACCACAAGAATCCCTGGAATCGAAGAGAAAGAAGAGAGCGGATTCAAAACACGTCGAGATAAGAGAAGAATAGCAAAGGGGTAAGGAGTAAAAATCAGACCTAATCAGAACTATCCAACCGATTTTAATATAGTTTTGACACTCTACTTCGGCCGTTAGCTAGGTTATCCTACAGGCTGGACTTGTGGGGTATCGCAACTGCTGAGCTCTGATACCACTCTGTAACACCCTCAGAATCGGCCCTATGCAAGTTTTAGCGAACCTCGCCAAACCCGCATAGAAACGATTCGAAGGTGCCCACCAGGCACTTTCGTGTGGGTGGAAAGCAAAGTAATAACATTACACAACAGTCCTCGATGGGACCCACAATGTATATATACCGCGACTCAAAGAGTCAAGAATACAAATATACGGTACAAAGATCCAAATCACCTTGAAAACGATGGGGCGTCCGACTACGGACAAGATGCAAATGGGGCTAAGGCCCTGAAGAATAACCAATGGCGTCCATAACCCTGCCCAAAGCGGAAGGGTAACCGCTAACGGCGTCGATCTCAAAACCTGTTTAAACAAAGGGTGCCGAAGGGCAAAGGAAGGAAAAGAAGGAGCGTCGATCGAGGCCAAGACAGCGAGGCTAGAATTCGGCGGTCCTCGCCTACATAGGTATGGTGGACTGAAGCGGCAGCGGCAGCATGCACTAAACAACCTATAGAGACTCGATCCAACTGGCGGATATCAGAGAGGGATAAGAATGACCTAACCGGATCCAACCTGAAGCTATCTCCAAACAAACCCATCCTGGCGTTCCCCCTCGAGACCAAACGAGGAAGTCAACCGAGGAACTCACGCAGTTGGCAGTTTTACTTATTCAGTTATAGTTGCGGCACTTTACTAGTCAGGTTTAGATAATCATCCTGATAAAAATAAGCAGTGGGCACTTTTAGTTGACCATTCCGTGACAGTTGCAGCACTTACTAGTCAGATACATTTAGCATGAGATAAACCCAAAACCCAGCAGTTGTTGGTACTATTACTTAGCCATTCCGTTGTAGTGAAGCTGATTACTAATCATATCGGAAACAAGTCAATTAAAAACAATAAACTTTAGTTATAGTTGTCTATGATCAAGCATCGCTCCAAGTCGTCCATAACCGGACACGGCTTCTCGAAAAGATTTAACCTGCAGGGTGCACCAAAGTATCCACAGGCACTTCGACCCTTTTTGCCAGATCAATTAACATACACCAATCGGTATGTCGGCAGGGCCTAAGTCATGACGTTCTCAGACCCAAAGCAAGCACGGGGGGCCACCCCACTAAGTCTACCAAGAGCATGAAGTCGGCCGGTCTCCGAGACGGACTTAGGGTTTGCGACAATGGTACAGAACGATGCAGATCCCCAATCGGGGACTGTCGATACCGCGAAAACGTTCCGCTTCCTAAACAGTACAGCGTGCTCCTCACACAATCGTAAATACATAAGTAGCATGGCTTAAGTACAGGATAGTAAATAAAACCTCAAACTAGTTTGTGGCCCCCAATACAATACTTTGAAATCAGGTAATAATCAATGGGGGGCCCATATCTCCCCACCTGTGGTTAGCGCGCTCGATCTCGGAACAGGTGTCAAGAACTCGGGTCCTACGGGACACAAGTGGGCGGTCGGAAACCAAAACTTACCTATCACCCACCGATGCCTCTGCTTAATTCAATTTTAGTTGTTAAACAGTAATTAAAGTGAACAATAAGTAAACCATGATCATCTCCAACGTCAACATGCGGCAAAACTCCAACAATTGTGGTACTCGTCGACAAGCAACACACTTGAGCAAGCGACTACGACACGCGGGTCCAACTAACTACCAAACAACAGGTAATAGGATGTGTCCAAGGCTATATATGGCTGCAAGGGATATCACGGGTACGAAATCTAGAGCATCGCAACACAGGTAGCAAAGATCAACAGGAGGGAATAAATACTAGCAAAGTAAGATAGGTAGAAAGGGGGAGATGCTCGCCTGAAAACATTGCCGAAGGTTCAACCGAAGATCGGGGCGAAGCTCACATCAACTCAACGGCCTTATCCGCGAAGAACCAAAACACTAGAATAAACACCGGATGCAATATTTAATACTCGGCAGAAGATCGGCATGATGCATGTATGATGCATGGCATGGCAAAGTGCGATGCAATTAGGTCAAATTAAGCGGAACCGGGGTCCCGACAATTAATTAGGTGGTTCAAGTTGTTTAAAACCCCCGCAATTAAATGTTGTATTAGCAAGACAAAAGTTGGCACCGGTTCGCTACACAAGTTTAAATGAGGCCGATTATGAGACTAGATTTGCCCGCATATGGGCCCCATATTTAATTAGAGGTGAATCGGCATAAGGCCCCCCAAACCACATGATTATGCATGCAAGTATGGCAGTTAATATGCAACAAGTTGTTATATATGATAAAATAGGGTTTCGGGGAGGGGTTCACACATTGAGGGGTTCGACGGATCCGGGTTCGGGTTCGGCCAGGCGGTCTCGGATAGCGGGTAGATCTTGTTGTCCCGTGTCGGTGACCTCGGCATCCGGAAGGTGACTTGATTCGGCGCCGGGGGCGCATCGGACTCTCCTGGTCACTGTCGTTCTTGTCGTCGGGCAGATCTTGCCGGGTCCCACGGGGTCGATCTTGCCGTTGCGAGGGTCTTGTCGGGTCCGTGTATCGGTTCGGTCTTGTCGTTACGCCGTGGAGATCTGGTCGTCGGCGCACTCAGGGTTTCGGGGATCGGTCTTCGGATCGAGGGATCGGAGATCTTGATTCTCGGACTCCGTGACGTAGATCATGAGGTTCCGGCTCTGAGGGTTCATCAGGTTCGACCGGGGATCTTGAGGTTCCATGTCGGCAATCTTGTCGCGGTCTTGTATAGGAACCAGTCTCCACACCCAATCTTTACATGGTTGTCGATGTGCCATCACCACACCACATCCCCATCGCAGGACAACTCCGTTGCACTTGGCCTTCGGGATGGCATCGAGCTCTTCCTGTAGTTGGCGGCGGATGGTCTGCACATGCGCCTCCATGGCCGTCAGGCGCCCACGGCGGCGTAGGTCGGTCACCGCCGTTGCGGGTACATATTGCGGGCAAGGCGAGTTCCTGGGGCTCGTTGACGCGGGACCGGAAGACGGTGGCCACGGCTTCGGCGACGAGCTTGCGGGCTCATGGCGGTGCTTGAGGAGGCGGACGGCTCGGCGAACGGCCGAGGACGCGCGGGCGTTGAGGTGGCCGGGGCACGGGCGATGGCGGGCTCGCCGGGAGCTCTGCAGCAGGGGCGAACGGGAGGACGCCGCGACGGCGAGCCTGGGGCCGGAGGGGTGCGGCAGGCGGTGGTGGCGAGGTCCGGGGAGGGACGGCGCTGGCGGCGAGATGGTCGTCGGGGGCGGCCGAGGCGAGCGGCCGGAGGAGGCGGGCGGCTGCGGCGACACGCGCGGAACGGGCGGAGCGGGCGCCGCGGATGGTTCGTGAGGAGTGGCGGGCAGCCACGGTGCAGCCGCGGCCGGGAGGCGGCGGCAGCGCGGCCAGCGGCGCCGGCCGAGGAGGCGGCGAGGAAGAGCGGGCGACGGAGCTCTTGGCGGCGAGGTTGGAGCGGGGCGGACGCGGGCGAGGCGAGCGTGGCGGGATCTGGCGGCGGCGCGCGCTGAGGCGGCGAGGCAGCCAGCGGGGCGCAGCGGGGCGCGCGAGCGAGCTTGAGGGGAGGGGCGAGGGAGGAGCGGCGCGCTGGCAGGGAGCGGGCGGAGCGCCAGAGGGAGGCGACGCAGGCGGGAGAAGGAGAGGGAAGAAGGGCGGGCAGGAGCTCGGGCACCGCCATGGGCGTAAGCGAGAGAGAGGAGAGAAGGGAGAGGAAGAAGAGAAACAGAGCACGGGGCAGGTGGGGGGTGGGTCCCGCAGGGGCCCAGGGGGGTGGGGCCAGGGTGAGGTGGACCGCGTGGGGGAGGTGGGATCCGGTGGGGGGGGACTGTGTGCTGCGTGGTGTGTGTCCCAGGTGGAGAGAGAGGAGAGAGAGAGGGCAGGTGGCAGATGGTGATTGGGTGAGGGAGAGAGGTGTGCTGATGTGGCGAGACTTGATTGGATGGAGTGAGGTGGAGGTAGGGGTGGGTAGGTTTCCTGGGTAGCTGTAGGAATAAGGGGTGGACCGATTTAAAACACAGGGGCGGTCGGGTCATCATTCGCCCGTTCGCCTGCTAAAAAATAATTTAACCTTTTATTTATTTTCAAATATCTTTGTAACAAGTTTTAGACAAACAAAATATCCGGAACATCCGGGGGTTTGGCGTTTGAATAAAAGACGGGACATTTGGAAAACAAAATCGGGTTGCGAAAGTAGTTTTTGCAAACAATGCATGATGATGACGATGCAATGCACAAATTCAACGTGATTTTCTAGTAGTGGTTTTGCGGGATGCCACACTGGCCGCCCTTGCCCCTTGTTCTACTACTCGCTGCCTATTGCAGCATCTGCCGTGACCATTTCCACGACACTCGTCGAGTGTGTCGACGGCGTCTTCGAGGGCGTCCGTCGATTCAGCTTCGCTATAGGCAACGACCCGTGGGGCCTTATGGCGTACCTCTGCAGGCAACACGGCTTCGGCTCCGTGCACCATGAAGAAGGGCATGTAGCCAGTTGAGCTGTATGGCGTTGTGCGTAGGATCCAGAGGATGGGGGTAGCTCTTCTGCCCATGCTCCCGTGAGCCGCTCGAGTGGGCTCAGTAGGCGCTTCTTGATGCCACTGCAGATGAGGCCATTGGCTTTTTCGACCTGCCTGTTGGTTTGCGGGTGCGCCACATAGGCGTATGATATGTTGATCCCGAGGCCTTCGCAGAAGTCCTGGAATTCTTTGGAGACGAAGTTCGACCCGTTGTCGGTGATGATGCTGTGCGGCATGCCGAACCTGTATACTATGAATTGGAAGAACTTCACGTCCGTTTTACCCTTTTGGTTGGTAACGGGCATGGCTTCGATGCACATGGTGAACTTGTCGACTGCGACCAGGAGGTAGACGTGGCCTCCTTTAGAGGACTTGGGAAGTTTGCCGATCATGTCGAGACCCCATTGGGCGAAGGGCCAGGCCAGGGGTATGGGCCCGAGCTCTGATCCTGGTGCGTGCGACTTGTTTGCGAACCTCTGGCACCCATTGCACCTTCGGACAATGTCCTTGGCGTTGTTCATGGCCGTTGGTCAGTAGAACCCAGCTCGTAGAGCTTTGGCGACGAGGGCACGGCTGCCCGCGTGATGGCCGCAGATGCCCTCATGGATGTCTTGGAGGATAGTTTTGCTGTCACTGATGGTGACGCACCTTTGGAGCACACCCGAAATGCTACGCTTATACAGCTCGCCATTGATGATGGTGAAGGCTTTGGACCAGCGAGATATGCGTCGGGCATCTGTCGGGTCATCAGCCAGTTCCCTGTTTATTAGGTACCGCAGGTACGGCTGCGTCCATGTTTCTTCGACTGCCATGACCTGCATCAAGTTGACCACTGCAACCTCTGTGTCGAGCTTTTCGGGTTCTTCCTGTTCTTCGGGTAGCGCAGCCCTTGAGTGCTCTGCCTCTTCGGGTGATCCCTTGGGGAATTTCCTTTTGATGGATGGCACACAGATCTATTCGAGGAACACACCTGGTGGCACCCGTGCGCAGGTGGAGCCGATTTTGGTGAGTCTGTCGGCCTCTTCGTTGCTTTCTATTGCAACGTGCTGAATCTCGCAGCCGTCGAAGTCTCCTTCGAGTGAATTGTAGAGCGCGCGGTATACGATCATGTTGGTGGCGTGCGCGTCGCACTTTTTCATCGTCTGCTGGACGACAAGGTTTGAGTCACCGTAGATGACCAGGCGCGTTGCACCGTAGATCTTGGCCATCCTCATCCCGTGGATGAGGGCCTCATATTCGGCTTCGTTGTTGGAAGCTCGAAATTTCATCCATAGGATGTACTTCATCTTTTCGCCATGCGGGGTGTCAGTATGACTCCGACTCCTGCTCCAACCTCGTGTTTGGAGCCATCGAAGTGCATCATCCATGACTGTGTCATGTCCGGGGTGTCCGACAGCTGTAGTTCCATCCAGTGGACGAGGAAGTCCGGGAGGACCTAGGACTTGATCGCATGGCGCTTCTCGTAGACTATGTCTAGAGGGGACAACTCGATGCCCCATAGGGCCACGTGTCATGTGGCCTCCGGGTTGTTTAGGATGCTGTTCAGGGGTGCCTCGTTGACGACCATCAGCTGATTCTCCTGGAAGTAGTGGCTCAGCCGATGAGCCATCATGAACACGCCGTAGGCGAGTTTCTGGTAGTGAGTGTTTTGTCGGTGTCAATACCTCGCTGAGGTAGTATATAGGGAGTTGGACTCCGTGGGTCTTGCTGTCTTCAGGTCATTCAACCACGAGCAAGGTGCTTACCACCTGATGCGTGGCTGCTATGTATAGCAGTAGGGGCTCGCGTTCCTTTAGCGTGACCAGGACGGGCAAGGTGGAGAGCAGCCACTTCAGATCTTCGAATGCGTCATCCGCTTCAGGCGTCCACTCGAATTTGTCTACTTTGCGTAGAAGTTGGTAGAAAGGCACAGCCTTTTCACCTATGCGGCCGATGAACCTGCTCAGTGCCGCGATGTGTCCAGCGAGCTGCTGGACCCCTTTGAGGTTCTTTGGTTTCTCCATGGCCATTATGGCCCGGATTTTCTTCGGGTTCGCCTCAATCCCTCGCTGGGAGATGAAGTAGCCAAGCATTTGGCCAAATGGGACGCCGAAGGCACACTTTTCTGGGTTCAGCTTGATCTTGTAGCGATCAAGGTTGTCGAACGTCTCGCGGAGATCGTCGATCAGTGTCTTGGCCTCCCTTGTTTTGATTACTATGTCATCGACACAGACCTGTATATTGCGGCCGATCTGTCTCTTCAGGCATGCCTGCATGCATCGCTGGTATGCACCTGCGTTCTTTACCCTAAAGGGCATTGTGTTGTAGCAGAATACTCCGAACGACATGATGAACACTGTTTTCTCCTGGTCTTCGACCTTCAGTCGAATCTGGTTGTAGCCTGAATAGGCATCGTGATGTGGACATCCCATCTATTGATACAACCGTTGTACCTACAACTACACACATACAAGGACCTATCACAAGATCTCGTGCCAAACAACTTAACTATCAGGTACTTTCGTTTCTTGGAACTATTCCTCACATACATGAGAATATGATGCTGCCTAAATCAGATGTATTTATTACTCTTAGGAATGATGGGCCAAGCATGGATGAGAGGGACAAGCATTGGAGCATGGCCATGCATGGAGATGGCAGCAAACATGAGATGATTCAAGAGAAGGCCACGGATGAAGATTTCAGAACTTTGAGGCCACCATAATGAAGAAAGAAGGCTTGGACGAAATATTCAAGATTAATACTTCAAAAATTCGTCCATAGCTTAATATGGTGCTGCGACACCTTTATTTTGGTCCAGGCCCATGTAATTTTCGCAGGATTTTAATTAGCCACTTTTTAGAGTCCGTATTTGAGGAGAAAAGGACTTATAGGGTTGGATTCGGCCACCACTTCTATGGTTGGCCGAAACCTGACCTTTTCCTCCTTAAATACTCCCCATAGCCGTCACCGTAGACTCGGATTTTGTTTAGACATTAAGTTAGCCATCATAGCAACTTCGCCAAGGCTCGAGCGTCGTAGAGGCCTCTTGTACTTCGTGCCTATACATGATCCCACCTTTTCAATAAAGCTTTCATCTTAATCCGCAATATCTTGATTGCAATATTGGTTCTTACTTGTTCTCGATTTCAGGTAGGAATTAAGACCCTCGTTGGTCAGGCTGATCGTGTTCCGCAGGATCGGTAACCTCCAGGAGATTGGCCTAGCGATTGCATTAGCGCTCGTGCTTGCACGTGTAGTCATATTGTCAAGCACGAACTCCACCAAATCGACTATCACCATTTCATCGAAAGATGAGACACCTTTGCCCTATCAAGTGGTATCAGATTTCAGGTTGCTCGGTGAGATTTTACTGTTTTCATAGATTAGATCTGTTTTTACCTATAACCCACGAAAAAGCCAAAAACACAGTTAGAGTTTAGATCCATCCCATCACCAATCTACGCCTTGCATTATCTTTTCAGTTTTGCATTGTTGAATTTATGTCTGCATCCTCGCGTCAAGTTTGCTGGTCTTAGTGTCTCGTCCCGTAGAGTTTCGAGTTCTGATCATAGTAGTCACCGCCACCCTCGCAGATCACCACCACCATATTCCTCCACCATATTCCGCCGCCATACACCCAGCCACCATAAACCCTAAAACTCTTCCACCGCCTTCCTACCGCGACACGGATCCGATCACCTTTCCTGCCGTGGCACGAGTCCGAGTTGAGTTATTGTTTCCTAGTTATTTCTTTTTACTTTCCTTCCTTGTTGTTTCCGTATTGAGCTAATGTCCGTGTTAAGGTAAGAGTTCGGTAAGTCCAGAAGGAGAGCAAAAAAAAGTCTGGAATCGACTCCGAAAAATTTTCTGGCTATACTGATTTTCGGCCCCGGGGATCACTTTTCTCCATCGGCCGTAATAGCGAATTTGTTTTGGCACCTGCGCGCTTTCCGGAGCATACTACAAAAATTTTGAATTTTTTTGGTGCTAACCTGTTTTTAGACCCCGTAGATCAATTCTAGACACTCGCCATCATAGTGATTTTTGACATCTCGGTTCGCTTTTCAGGGTGCCATATCATCATACATTGCTTGTTGTGTCGCGTCGTGACATCGTTGGTGATCTGGGCTCGCGTCTCTAGTACGGTCTAGCCTAGGACAAGCACAATACCGTCGTTGAGCATTCTTTCAACATTTGCATTGCTGTTTTGGTAATTGCTAACCCCTTTGCTAAGCCTTCCTAGAGCTCCACATATTTCTCCAAGTGCGGTGTCTCGACTCCTGGTAATCGCTTGGTTCAATCTCTGGACCCACTGCTCCTCGCGGTTGCACATCGCCTTTTTCCTACTGTTTGGTAAGAACTTGTAAGAGCTTCGTATACTGCTTGACGGATTACGCGTGCCTTCCACCATATTTCCGTAGTTATAGGCATATATACTTGTGCTTTGTAGAGGACTAACCATGACAGATACTTCACAGAACCCTGCCACCATGACGAACCAAGAACTACATGCCCACTTCTCCGAGATCTTGGTCGGTCGCGCTGAAGATGTGGATGCACGACTAGGGGAGTTTGACACCAAGCTCACCAACGCCATGGACAAGATCGATGGACTCGAGAAATCCTTCAACGACAAGCTTGACGCTCGGTTCAAGGAGGTTTTGGACAGATTGCCGGCACCCGCACCTGCCCCATTGGCACCTTGGCATGGCGCATGGCGCATTCTGATCACGGGTCGTACTTGCTGGTTCGGCTGCCGCCGCACCTTAGGCGGCTACCGCTGCCGCTGAGGCACCTCAGACTTCCACCGCGGCTGCTGCTGTGGCATTGGGGAAAGACGACGGGTACTACTACGACCCCGACGATGACGATCTGTTTGACGAGGAGGTTGAACAACCTCCACACCCTGCTGGACGTCCCCGACATTACCACTGCAACGCTCGACCACCGGTACGTGATGATGATCATGTTGCAAAGCTTAAATGAAATATTCCATCTTTTGAGGGTAAATATAATCCTGATGCATATCTTACATGGGAGATGGAAGTAGAACAACGTTTTGCATGCTTAAAATATCCTGAGAATATGCGTGTTAGTGCTGCTACATGTGAATTTACCAAATTTGCTTCCCTTTGGTGGTCTGAGTATTGTCGTTTAAATACTACTACTATTCCTAGTACTTGGACTGCTTTAAAAACTGCTACGCATGTTCGTTTTGTGCCTCCCACTTATCAACGTGATTTACTAAAGAATCTGACACGTTTGGAACAAGGGAAAAATTCTATAGAAGAGTATTATCAGAAATTGCAAACGGGGATGGTTCGATGTGGTCTTGTTGAATGTACTGAACAAATGCTTGCACATTTCTTTGATGGATTAAACAAGGACATTCAACACATATTAGACTATAAGGAATATAATTCTATCACTCATTTGTTTCATCTTGCTTGCAAAGCTAAACGTGAAGTACAAGATCGCCAAACACCATGGAGGATGACTAATAATTTTGTAGGTCGCACATCCACTTGGACATCCCGACAATCAGCACCTCCTTCTCGTGATTCTCCACCAGCCACTACCACATCCAAGGGCACCACAAGATTTCCAGCTGCCCCTCCACCATCATCCAATGCTCCTGCTCATAGTGCCTCTTCTATGGCCTCCACGGGTAAAACAAAGGATATACAATGCCGCAAGTGATGGGGTTTTGGTCATATTGAGAGATAGTGCACAACACAACGTGTTATGATGGTGCGTGATGATGGTCAATATGATTCAGCGAGTGACTTTGATGAAGATACATTAGCCCTTATTTCTGCTTGAGATGGAGACAATTGTGATTCTGATGAAGAGATAGAGGTAATGGGAGCTGAAACTGCTGATCAATACAAGAGCTTAATTACACAACGTGTGTTGAGTGTGCAATTGAGCAAATCTGAGCAAGATCAACGCCAAAACCTGTTCCAAACACGTGGTGTTGTCAAGGAAAGAGCTATACGGATCATCATTGATGGAGGGAGTTGTAATAATCTGGCTAGTGTTGACATGGTAGAGAAGCTTGCACTTCCAACAAGACAATGCACACATTCATATTACATCCAATGGTTTGAGAGTTCTCGCAAGATCAAGGTAACAAGAACGGTACGCGTGCATTTTACTATTGGTACATATTCTGATTTTGTTGATTGTGATGTTGTACCTATGCAAGCTTGTTCTTTGTTACTTGGTAGACCATGGCAATTTGATAGAGAATCTGTTCATAATGGCAAAACTAATCACTATTCTCTTATGCATGATGGAAAGAAAATTGGACTAAAACCTATGACTCCTGAACAGATTTTAAAAGATGATCTTGCTAGAGCTAGTAGAGCTAAAACTGAGGAGAAAAATAAAAGTGAGAATCAGATTGTTGCTGCAGATTTTGTACCACCAAAGAACACTAAATATGATTCTAAACATGCTACTGAAATTCGTTTGAAGAGTCCATGTATGCTTGCCAATAAAATTGATATTGCTAAACTACATGTAAACAATACTCAATATTATGCAATTGTCTGCAAAAAGGTTTTGTTTTCATTTGAGGATATGCCTCCTTGTTTGCCACCCACTATGGATTGAAGTGGATCCAGCCAAGATTGAAGCTATTGAGAATTGGCCGCAGCCCAAGACGGTCACACAAGTGAGGAGTTTTCTTGGCCTCGCTGGTTTTTATAGGCGCTTCGTCAAAGACTTTGGATCAATTTCCGCGCCGCTGAATGAACTTACCAAGAAGGATGTGCCCTTTGTTTGGGGCGATGCACATATTGAAAGATAAGCTAACACATGCTCCCTTACTCCAATTTCCTGATTTTACTAAGACTTTTGAGCTTGAATGTGATGCTAGTGGAATTGGTTTGGGAGGTGTGTTATTACAGGAGGGAAAACCTGTTACATATTTTAGCGAGAAATTGAGTGGGGCTAGTCTGAACTATTCTACTTATGATAAATAATTATATGCGTTGGTTCGGACATTAGAAACTTGGCAACATTATCTATGGCCTAAAGAATTTGTTATACATTCTGATCATCAATCTTTGAAGCATATTCGTAGTCAAGCTAAGTTGAATCGTCGTCATGCAAAGTGGGTTGAATTTATTGAGTCTTTTCCTTATGTTATCAAACACAAAAAGGGTAAAGATAATATTATTGCTGATGCTTTGTCGTGCCGTTATACTTTGTTATCTCAACTTGACTTCAAAATATTTGGAATAGAAACTATTAAGGAACAATATGTGCATGATGCTAAATTTAAAGATGTGTTGCAGAATTGTAGAGATGGTAGAACATGGAACAAGTTCGTCTTCAATGATGGATTTGTGTTCCGATCTAACAAACTATGCATTCCAGATAGTTTTGTTCGTCTTTTGTTGTTACAGGAGGCGCATGGAGGAGGATTGATGGGACACTTTGGTGTCAAGAAAACGGAGGATGTTCTTGCTGCACACTTCTTTTGGCCACGTATGCGTCGAGATGTTGAGAGATTTGTGGCACGCTGCACTACTTGTCAAAAAGCCAAGTCTTGCCTTAATCCACATGGTTTATATATGCCTCTTCCTGTTCCTAGTGTTCCTTGGGAGGATATTTCTATGGACTTTGTTTTGGGATTGCCACGTACACAAAAGGGGAGGGATAGTATTTTTGTTGTTGTGGATCGGTTTTCTAAGATGGCACACTTTATTCCTTGTCATAAAACGGATGATGCTGCGGATATTGCTGATTTATTCTTTCGTGAAATTGTTCGTTTACATGGTGTGCCAAATACTATTGTTTCTGATCGTGATACTAAATTTCTTAGCCATTTTTGGAGATGTTTATGGGCTAAGTTGTGGACTAAATTACTGTTTAGTACTACATGTCATCCCCAAACTGATGGATAAACTGAGGTAGTAAATAGAACTTTGTCTACTATGCCGCGGGCTGTTTTAAAGAAGAACTTAAAATTGTGGGAAGAGTGTTTACCTCATATAGAATTTGCTTATAATCGTTCGCTGCATTCTACCACAAAGATGTGCCCGTTTGAGATTATGTATGGTTTTGTTCCTCGTGCACCTATTGATTTATTGCCTTTACGTTCTTCGGTGCAAAATAACTTGGATGCTACACAACGCGCTGAAATGATATTAAACTTGCATAAAACTACTAAAGACAATATAGAACACATGAATGCTAAGTATAAACTTGCTGGGGATAAAGGGAGAAAGCATGTTGTGTTTGATGTTGGAGATCTTGTTTGGTTACATTTGCGTAAAGATCATTTTCCTGATTTACGCAAGTCTAAGTTAATGCCGCGCGCTACTGGCCCCTTTAAGGTGTTAGAGAAAATAAACGATAATGCATATAAACTTGAGTTGCCTGCAGACTTTGGTACGGTTAGTCCTACATTTAACATTGCAGATTTGAAGCCTTACTTTGGTGAGGAAGATGAAATTGCATCGAGGACGACTTCAATTCAAGAAGGGGAGCATATGTGGACATCCCATCTATTGATACAACCGTTGTACCTACAGCTACACACATACGAGGACCTATCACAAGATCTCGTGCCAAACAACTTAACTATCAGGTACTTTCATTTCTTGGAACTATTCCTCACATACATGAGAATATGATGCTTCCTAAATCAGATGTATTTATTACTCTTAGAAATGACGGGCCAAGCATGGATGAGAGGGACAAGCATTGGAGCATGGCCATGCATGGAGATGGCAGCAAACATGAGATGATTCAAGAGAAGGCCACGGATGAAGATTTCAGAACTTTGAGGCCACCATAATGAAGAAAGAAGGCTTGGACGAAATATTTGAGATTAATACTTCACAAATTCGTCCATAGCTTAATATGGTGCTGCGACACCTTTATTTTGGGCCAGGCCCATGTAATTTTTGCAGGATTTTAATTTGCCACTTTTTAGAGTCCGTATTTGAGTAGAAAAGGACTTCTAGGGTTGGATTCGTCCACCACTTCTATGGCTGGCCGAAACCCCACCTTTTCCTCCTTAAATACTCCCCATGGCCGTCTCCGTAGACTCGGATTTTGTTTAGACATTAAGTTAGCCATAATAGCAACTTCGCCAAGGCTCGAGCGTCGTAGACGCCTCTTGTACTTCACGCCTATACATGATCCCACCTTTTCAATAAATCTTTCATCTTAATCCGCAATATCTTGATTGCAATATTGGTTCTTACTTGTTCTCGATTTCAGGTAGGAATTAAGACCCTCGTTGGTCAGGCTGATCGTGTTCCCGCAGGATCGGTAACCTCCAGGAGATTGGCCTAGCGATTGCATTGGCGCTCGTGCTCGCACATGTAGTCGGATCGTCAAGACCGAACTCCACCAAATCGACTATCACCATCTCATCTAAAGATCGGACACCTTTGCCCTATCACGTCGAGGAAGGAGAGTTTCTCGCATCCTGCAGTCAAATCGATGATCTGATCGATCTGAGGGATAGGGAAGTGATCCTTCGGGCAGTGCTTGTTCAATGAGGTGAAGTCCACGCACATCCGCAGGATGTCCGTGTCCTTTTTAGGGACCATCACGATGTTGGCCAGCCACTCGCTTTCCTTGATCTCCCTGATGAAATCAGCGTCGAGTAGTCTGTTGACTTTGACTCGGTTGGCTTAAGACCGTGGCTCGGACAAGTGTCGGATGTATTGTTTCACGGGCCTCGCATCTGGGAACACATTGAGTGCGTCCTCGGCGAATTCCCTGGGAACTCCTGGCATGTCCACAGGACACCAGGCGAAGATTTCCCATCGCTCACGGAGGAATTCGACAAGCATGCTTTCCTATGAGGGGCTGAGGTCATTGGCGATCAATGCCGTCTTGGAGGCGTCTGTCGGGTGGACCTGCACCTTCTTCGTGCTGACTATTGAGTCGAACGACATGTCAGGTGCGTTCTGCCTTGAGACTAGGGGTGCCCCGTTGTCTGTCACCTCTCAGAGCCTTATGAGCTCCTCTTGCATGCCGAATGACTGGGAGATTCTGTTGAAGTCCCTGTCGCAGTGATCCGATCGGGTGAAGCTCCCGTGGACCGTGATGACGCACCTAGGTCCTGGCATCTTGAGTAGCGGGTACGCATAGTGCGGTACTGCCAGGAACCGTGAGAATGCCACGCGCCCGAGGATGGCGTGGTATTGAGATGGCCAATCCACCACTTCGAACTCGAGTCGCTCGCACCGAAATTTATTGGGCTTGACGAAGATGACGTCGAGCCATATCTTTCCCAGGGGGAATATGCCCTTCCCTGGGACGATGCCATGGATCGTTGTGTCGGATTGTTCCAGGCTGCACAGCGGGATCTGCATTGCTGCTAAGGTGCTAGTGAACATCAGATTATGCCGCTGCCACTGTCCTTGAAGACGCAGCTCATCTCGAACCCTCCAATCTGCGCCTCGAGCACCAGGGCAGCATGACCTAGGTGAGGGATTTGGCGCGGGTGATCCGAATGGCTGACTGTGATGCAGGAATCCGAACCGCTGAGGTACTCAAGGATGGCGGGTGGAGCGGTCACAACCAAACTGACTTGGCGGGTGATTTTCTTTTGCACCCTGTTTGTTAGGCGCCCCTTTTGGATCATCAATGACCCTTTCGGCGCGGGGTACCCGTTTCCGCCGTTGTTCTGCGCGGGTGCGATTGGGTGATTCGAAGGTCCCACCGGTGGTGGAGGAGCTCCGTGGGCGATATCACCTTGTGCGGGTGCATGCCCATACCCAGGGTTTGGGGCTTGCTGTCTCATCTGGGACATGCTCTCGCTGAGTTTCTGGAACTCGCGACAATCTTTGAGCATGTGGTCGGCCTTCTTCTTTCCATCCTGCTTGTCGATGTAGAAGTGGATGGTGTAGGGGCCCGACAATTTGTCGTATGCCGAAGGCTCATCGTCGCGGCCGCGGCGTTGCCACGTTTGCATTGGGAGTTCTCCATCGCGGAAGTTGTTTCCATGATATCCGCGCTGCTGTGGTTGCTTTTGTTGCGGTGATCGGCGTAGCCAGCCGCGACCGTGTCGGGTCCATCGTGATCGTCGTAGACGTGCGATCTTTTCTTGCTACGGCGCTCGCGTTGGCGGCCGTAGCCATTTTCTCCTTCCGAATGTGCTCGGTGGACGGAGTCCTCGCCATCTGCCCACCTGTTGGCGATGTCCATGAGTGTCGATTGTTCTCTCCTCAGAGATGTGTACCGCGGAGTTCTTGATGTTGGACCAGCGTAGTATATATGAGCGAATAGATTCGCCCGTTCGTTGGGTGCAGCCCCACAGCTCTTCGATCGAGGCTGGCCTCTTGCTAGTGCCCTTGAAGTTTCAGATGAAACTGTATGCTAGTTCCTCCCAGCTTCGGATGGATCCCGAGGATAGGCTGCTGAGCTAGATCCGAGCTGCGCCAGTCAGCTGCAGCTGAAGGCATTGTAGGGCGATGTTTTTGTTGCCACCGTGTAGTTTGACGGACGACAGGTGGTCGCTGAGCCACACCTTAGGGTCCTGCGTGCCGTCAAACTTCGGAGTGTCCGAAGGAAGCTTGAAGTTCCTCGGCATCCTTGTCTGCCGAACAGATCTGGTGAAGCATTGAGCTCCGCAGAGTTCTCCTTCATCGTCATCCTCTTCGGATTCGGATGAGCACGTGTGCTTGGCGCATGCCTTGTCGATCTTGCATTGAGTGAGTTTGCTTCGGGCGTTGTAGTCACGACTGCGACGTCGTGAGCTCTTGTGCCGTCGAGGTAGGTCGTGTTCCTCCTCGTCGGATGAGGGTGTGGGGCTGTGGTTGAATCTGACTGCAACCTTCTTTTTTGGCTCTGCAAGAGCTTCTCTGTGGAGCGCAGCTCCAATGAGTCCGAGTCTGGATAGTGCGGAGTTGTGCATGGCCCTTTTCGGGTCCCCCACCGGAGGTGGATGGGACGCAAGGTATGCGGTGGATGCCATGATCGCAGCTTGCGGCGTCTTTGGGATGACGTTTCCGTTGGAGTCCATCTCCATGAAGGACGTGTTGAGGGTCAGTGGGGTCCATGTTCTCTACGCGAGAACGATGCTTGTTGGCATTGTTGTCGTGCGAGCTGGAGCCGCCCATGGCATAGAGTGCAGCTCGCCGCGCGCTGGACTCTGAGGACACTTGCTTGCGTTTGTCGAGCACTTCTTGCATCATCACTTGCTTTGTGTGCTCTTCGAAGAGGAGCAGGTGGTATGTCATCAGTAGATCCCATGAGGCACCCACAGGCAAGATCTTGTTGCCTGCCACAGCTTCGCGTGCTTGGTTCCATCCTTCCTCGCTGAGGTGGATTACCCTATTGGCCTCAGGATCGTCCTCGTTGGGAGGGGGGATTGGTTTCTCCTGTTTTCGCCGTTTCTACCATGCGGGTTGGGTGGAGATACGTGAGAACCCGAACCTAGTGGCTGCTGCTCCACATCGCTTTGGATGACCACGACGCATTGGTAGCGTCTGTAGGTCGGATCGCTGCTTCCACAGCTTCCGGATCCGGAACCGTAGGTTCCTTCATCCGATGGGGGATCGCACAGATCTGAGTTGTAGCTGCTGCTGTCGTATGACTCATCTATCGATGTTGACGTGCGTAGCACGGGATGCGGATCCCATGGGGCGGGCCTGATCGATGGCAGTGGCACCCGCTCTAGGATGCAGAGAGTGCCGGTCTGTCCCACCTAGAGGCAGAAGCTCCCGAACAGGATCTCGAGCCCGTCGCCTATGGGCTTGAAGTCCTTCATAGTGGCTGGTGAGTGGGCGTTGAAGTCGAAAGCGCCGAAGAGGGGATGGATCTCTATCACAGAGGAGTTGTAGATCGCTTTGGTCGGGACCATCACGATCGCACAATCAGCGCCCCCAGTTCCCACAGACGGCACCAATTGACGAGGTTTGTTCTCGTCAATGCCCATTGTTATGAGCTTGGGTTTTGGAGAATATGGGGGTGCTGGAGATCGCGGAACGGTTAACAGACAAGCAACCAGGGGACACGAGACTCACCCATGTTCAGGCCCCCGGAGGGAAAACCATACTCCTACTTGTCAGCTCCTGATTACGGCAGAACCGGAAGTTACAGGGGCGCGCATATGCAATCTGGCATGGAGGTGTGTATGCGGTGGTATGAGAGGTGCCCTCCTCGTCGTTCCCTCCTAGTCTTTATATAGAGGTAGGCAGGTCCAGGGAACAGATCGAGTCGGTTACAGATTTAGGGTTTGCCCCGTTGAATATTCTATCTATTCTAGTCTTGATCTCTAAGGATCCGAAGATATCATGGGATTGGGTCACCCAAAAATCTTCATGGGCCGCGTATATTCTCGTGGGCCTTCCTTGGGCTGGACCATGTATGCTGATGTCGTGTACCTGTAGGGTATAACCATGTCAATGCTTCTTGTCCTATTACTTTGGGAAGACCTTTTCTTAGAACTGTTGGTGCCATCATTGATATGAAATAAGGCACCATTAAATATAAATTTCCATTCAAGAAAGGTATTGAACACTTCCCTATGAGAGAAAGCAAGGTTTGATGTTAATGCTTCATTTGAAAATACTTGATTTCTTGATTCTTGTGCATAACTTAAAGGCGTTAAAGAAAACTACTTGTTGGTAGATAACCCAAGAGTTTTAATGATTCCTGGAAGTTATTACTTTAGTAATGACCTCTCCTTATCCTTTTTGTTTTCTTTTTGTGCCAAGAATGACCTCTAATGAGAGGGAAGTAAGATTTGGGGAGTTGCTGTCCCGAAATAGATTTTTGTGCTCCACCATAAAAATTCTTGAGGAGTCTCTGTAAGTCGGGTTGAGTTGAAAATTTACGAATAAATTCCCCAGTATGTTATCTAACTTTCATTAGTTCAACACTTTTTGTTTTGAGCAACAAAAGGTCTTTGAAAAAATCAGTTTCTACCTGCTGGTATTTTTTGACAGATTTTTGTCATTATTTGCATTTGCTTCTTATTGATTTCTTTTTGGGTTCTTTTGGGAAATTAGGATTTTTGAAGGAGTTGCTAAAGTACCTTGTGTTTTTAGTGAAAGTTTTTCTATTCTAAAACTAAACCTAAGGGTGTATTATCTTTTGAATACACTAATGTTGCTAATGAAGATTGTGTGATGTTTTGTATGAAGGAAACATTTCAGATGTAGAGAAATAATTATGTAATGAGATGAATAATGGACAAAAGCTCAAGCTTGGGGATGCCACCCTGATGTCACCCCAAGGAATATCCAAGAGGTACAAGCGTCAAAGCTTGGGGATGCCCAAGGCATCCCCTTCTTCATTAATAAAAAGCTCAGATCTTTCTAGACACTTCGTTTTTATTGTTTCATGCACTATTGTGTTGTTCTTCAAGCATCTTAGTTTTCGTTTGCTTTCCTTAGTTTGTTTAGTGTGCTTGAATAAAGTAGTTTGGACGCCCATTGATACAACCAATTTGCATCACCTTTCTATATCATAATTTACCTCTGTTCATTGATATTTGTCTTATTATGAGGTATTACTTATAGCTTTTCATCTGTTTATGCATGTTGGATGATTCCTGGAGGATGGACTGCCCGAGTCTGGATTCTTATGGAAAAGAAAGCGTTTCGGCGCAATTTCGCGAAGATCAGAAAAATACCAGAAAAATATGGAAACATATTATTTTACCAGAAGACGAAGGAAGCCAGAAGGAGGAGCGAAGAGGGGCCGCAGCGAGGCCCCTAGGCGCGGGCCCACCTGACCCCGCGCCTAGGGCAGGTGTGGTCCACCTGCCCGGCCTCCGACTCCTACCCTTCGCCAATATCTTCCCTACGGAACCCTAATCCTTGTGGAGCGACCATAGATATATTTTCGCCGCCTCTAGGGGGCGGAAAACATCGAGAGAGAAAGATCTCTCCGGTAGACAGATTTATGCCGGGTGAATTCCTTCCCGGAGAGGGGAGACCCTCGCCATCAACACCATCATCAAGCTAGGCTTCATCGGGATCATCATCATCATCCACACCATCATCTCCACTTCGTCCCGCTGTAACAATTGTGTTGGATATTGCTTTAATTCTTAGGGGAAAACTTTCCTGGTGTTGATTACTATTGTAGTTGATGATTGTGAGTGGAACCATTGGATTATTGTTTATGTTCAGATTGTTATCCATTACCATATCATCTTTGATCTTGATCCATATGATGTCCCGTGAGTAGTTCGTTGTGTTCTTTAGGACATGGGAGAAGTCATGTTGTTAATAGTGAATCTGTGATGTGTTATTATTCAATGGTTTAGTATTTAAGTTGTGGTGCTATTCTTCCAGTGGTTTCATGTGAACGTCGAATACATGATACTTCACCATTTATGGGCCTAGGGGAATGCATTGTGTATTTTTCTACTAATTTTGGGGTTGCCGGAGTGACAAAAACCTGAACCCCCGTTAGGACACCTTTGCACAAGGGAGCGTAGGATCTCAGAGTTTAAGGCTGTGGTTAGATTTATATCTTAATTACTTTCCTGTAGTTACGGATGTTTGCAGGGGGTTTAATCACAAGTATGTATTAGTCCAAGTAAGGTCCGTACATTAGCACAAATTCACCCACACAACACTTACAACACTAGAGAAGAGTACTCAGCTATTTGAAGAGAAAGCACTTGACAGAATTCCCATGTGTCCTTAAGAACGTTTGGTCCTGATAAGTATTTCCTCTGGCTTGTCCTTTGCTAAGAAAGGATTGGCCACTTGCTCCGTTTGTTCTTTGTTTTTGTTACTTGCTCTTTGTTTTGTTGTCTTACCAGAAAACCACTAAAAATCCGTTTGCTAAGTATTCACAGGGATTTCCTGCTCCATAACACTGTTCAGCACCTTCTTCTCCTCGTTGGGATCGACACTCCTATTTATCGAAAGTACTAAGATACACCCCTATACTTGTGGGTTATGAAGACTATTTTCTGGCGTCGTTTCCAGGGAGTGAAGCGCTATTAAAGAGTGGAACTAGTAAGGGAAAATTTTACTATGAGTATTGCTTTTGTTACTGCTGTTACTTTGTTTCCAATATGGATAACCCACTTGGTTTTCTATTTGGGAAAACTAATACTACTGTTAGGGTAGTAGATGAACCACCACCTGTTGAGATAGATCCTTTTAAGATACCTACAAGTATTGTTATCGTGTTATGGATAATTATTAGTTTGGGGATGGAACTGTCCATCTCAGTAATCACTTTCTTTTTATCCATGAATTATGCGGGTTGTTTAAGTGTTCAGGTATCACAACTGAACAGGTGAAGAAGAAGTTACTCTCCATATCCTTGAAAGGGAGAGATAAAGAGTGGTATAAGCTACTGAAGAATGGACAATCCATGGAATGGGAGGAGATGGCATGTCTTTTTTACTCTAAATTTTATCCTCCCAGTGAGATTCATAAGGATAGAAATCTTATATATAACTTTTTGCCTCTTGATGGAGAAAGTACAACTCAAGCTTGGGGGAGACTAAAGTTACTAATGCTTAAATGTCCTATTCATGAACTCCCGAACAATATTATCATCAATAACTTTTATGCTAGGCTTTCTCTTCATGATAAAGATTTACTAGATGCTTCTTGTGCTGGATCATTCACACGTATGAAGGAAGAAGCTAAATGGGATCTCTTAGACCGTATTGGTGACACCCCGGTTCTGATAAGACCGTGGCCTCTATGTGACATGCCAATCCCTGGATCGGTTCATTGGCCCACAATAGAGTAAGATAGATAATCATAGCAAAATAACCGTGTATCTTGATCTACAAAGATCCAGAGTACCATTATTACAATGAAAGCTTAGCATAAAGCTAGCTCAAAGTATTCAGGTAGAAACAAAAGCAAGTAAATCCTCCAATCTTCAAATTGCCCACAAGTGAACAAGTGCCGAGTGTAGTACCGTGGCCTATAACGATCAATCAGAATCGGAATAACCTGCAACATGAAACGTAGCAGCCCCAAGGGTCAATACATGGAATGTATGGCAAGTAGAGCTAGTAATGGAGACAATAGTACTAACATCTACATGGATATTTGGCAAGTGGAGCTGTGTCTGGCCTGCATTTGCAAATACATTTATCCTACTTTTATAAACAATTTTGATTTTCTTTGAAAAGATCCCAATTAAGTTAACCCAACAATATTAAAGCGATTATGAAATTAGAATGAGCGAGAAACATGTCATGGAATCAATATCTAGCAACTCAGATGTCCATAACCGGGGACACGGCTAATCGATTAGATTATACACTCTGCAGAGGTTAGTACACTTTACCCATGTGACTTGGCCAGCCCAGATCGTACCATCACTCTCATTTTGGGTGAAGATAGGGAGAAGACCAAGAAGAGACTGTTCGGGAAGTAGATCCTCAATCCCGACGCGCACCGGTCCAACCTACCAAAATTCTACATCTCTGGATACGCGGGTTCGAGTTACCACAACCTACTAAGTCCAACCAACCGCCCATTCCATTATTGGCACATGGTTGTACACATAAGCTACACAATAAAGAAGCCAATCATTCTCTCTTGATACCCGGGTGCCTTTCCACAATGAAACCACCAAAATTTATCAATACCATCACACCCAGGGGGTTCATTGATTAAGTTGTTTTAGTTTTCACAAACCAATACTTTGAGAAAACAAGTATCAATAATGTAACCCAGCCCTCGTTCATCAAGCATGGCTAAGCACATCTACCAACGGTGGTTCATCTACAAAGAGGGTCCTACCACATAATAGGACATAGCATAGCGATAGTATCATCCTACACATGCATCTATAAAAATACACAACAATGCATTGAAAATAGTAGGACGATATTCATGAACAAAGTAGCATCTACTTACCTTGGTTGTAGCGGTCTGGAGCACAATCCTCACACGAACAAGCGTTGCACTCAGCATAATCTACACGACACAATTGCATTCATCAACAAACAATCCACAACATATGCAACAAATATGATGCATGAATGCAAGAACGGCAAGTGAATTGGTGCTACAGCTGCACCACAACATCCTATAACATAACACTACCGATTGCATGCATGGAAAATAGTTTTAGCGCTAGGAAAATTACTAGACAAAAGTAATGCTCCAAACTAGAGCTAGAACTTAAATAATTCACTACCAGTAGTATACTATTCGTAAAATCTTGGGAAAAATCTACTGCATAGGCACCGCTGAATAAAAACAGTACCAATTGGAATTACTCAAAAAGGAATTATAAAACTCCCCGAGTAATTAAAACACTGTAGAAAGCCATTAGACAAATACTGCAGAAGTTTTTTACTGTAAGCCTACCTTTTTATTTCACGATGAGATTCCCCTCGTTCACACGAGTTCAGGGACATATCACACGCGATTTTTGGAGCTACGGATCTTTTTATACGAATTTAATACTCCGAAAAGGCCATTAACTAGTTTGATTAAACTGTACTAAACCTGACGGTAAAAGTCTGAACCAAAGCTACAGCGAGATTCTACACGACTCACTGAACTCGTACATATTTTATTTGTAATTTTTGGCCAAACGGTTGAATTTCTACGCAATTTACAAGATTCTACCGAAATCTGCCAACTAAAGGGATTAACGAAATTGACCCAGTCAACTGTGTCTGTTTGACTGGTCAACTCGTCTGCTGACTGGGCGTCTGACTAGTCAACGCCTGGGATGCTGACTAGTCAACGAACGATCTAAGCCGCTGATCTGAGATCTGACGGTGGCTGCTGTCTTACCAGAAACGGATGACGAAACGGACTCCGGAAGGTGCGGCGAGCTCCGGACGGTGGTGGCGATCGGATCCGGCGACGCGGTTCTTCCTGCACGGACGTACACACGGTCAACTACGGGCGGTTCAAGATCGTCAACGGCGCGTACGTGCATGTATGCGTGCATGCAATAGCGCGCGCGTACGCGTGCGTGTACGTGTGTGCATGCGCTGGCGAAGGCACGCAGCAGCGAAAGCGGTATGGCGAAAGCGCAAGCGTGGCGCGGCGCGGGCGGCGCAGCGAAGCGGCGGCGGCGCGGCGCGCAAGGCGGCGGCGCGGCGCGGCGGCGGCGCGGTGGATGGCGCGGTGGCGGGCGGCTATGGGGTGGGGCGGCGGCGGGCGCGGAGGCGCGGTGACGGTGAGATGCAGCGCGGCGGGAAGTGGCGGCAGCCTTACAGCGGCAGGATGGCGACGGCGGCGGCGGCGCGTGGAGGAGGCGGCGCGGTTAGCGAGGCAGGGGCGATCGCGCGGGGGAGGCGGGGTCGGCGGGCACGGGTACCGAGGCCGAGGTGGGGCCCTGTTTAAATAGTCCAGCACGCGAGTTCTAAACAGATTCGGTCCAGAAACTGACTCCAACTCGGAAATCGGTCCGGATTTTCGGACCGTTTTCCGGCGGTTTACTAAAACGTCCGAGTCTTTTGCATACGAACTCCGATTGGAGCGATTCTCGCGCCTACGGGTTCGTATCGTCGAGGGGCACAACCTTCAGTCGAAGTTTGCGCGAGAACTCGAACCTAAAGGGGTGGTTGTTGCAAGACTCTCCAAAGCTCCCCGCAGGAACCTCGTAGCAAACTAGAATAGGGTTTTGAATGTAGCGTTTCGCCGAACCTTTCTACTCGACGGTTTTGCATGGAAAGATATGATGCAATGCTATGAATGATATGCAAGACCAAATCTAAAATTTGGGATGTGACAAGACTAACCCCCTTAAGATGAATCTCGTCCTCGAGATTCGGCGCGGCTAGCAAATAGGTGTGGGTAGTCCTCTCGGATGTCATCTTCACGCTCCCAAGTGGCTTCCTCTTGTGTGGTGGCTCCACCGTTTTGCAAAACTTGATTGTCTTGGTACGGGTAGTCCTTTCTGCTGTCTCCAGAATCTTGACCGGTTTCTCCTCATAGGTCAAATCATTCTCCAGCTGAACCTCCTCCAGCGGTACAGTGTCTCTCAATGGCGTGTCCACCATCTCCGGATGGAACTTCTTCAGCTGGGATACGTGGAACACGTTATGAACAGCAGACAGAGCCTCTGGCAACTCCAACTGATAAGCAACTTCTCCTTTGCGTGCTAAGACCTGATACGGTCCAATGAATCGAGGTGCCAGTTTACCCTTAATTCCAAATCTCTTGATTCCACGAAGCGACGATACTCTGAGGTATGCTCTATCACCTATCTCATACACCACTTCCTTGCGCTTGGCATCAGCGTAGCTCTTCTGCCTTGATTGTGCTACCTTCAGCCTATCCCTAATCAAGGCGACCTTCTCCTCAGCATCCTTGATCAAATCAGGTCCAAACAGCTGACGTTCTCCTACTCCATCCCATAGCAATGGCGTACGGCATCGTTTCCCATACAGCACATCGAACGGTGACGTCTTGATGCTGGTTTGATAGCTGTTGTTGTAGAAAAACTCCGCATACGGCAAATTCTCATCCCAACTAGACCCATGAGCCAAGGTGCAAGCTCTCAGCATGTCCTCCAAAATCTGATTCACCCTCTCGGTCTGTCCATCAGTCTGTGGGTGAAACGCTGTGCTAAACTCCAATCTAGTACCAAGTGACTCGTGCAGCTGGCGCCAGAAGTGTGAGGTAAATTGGGTGCCTCTATCAGATACGATACTCTTAGGAACTCCGTGTAGGCACACAATCCTGTCCATGTAAATTTTGGCCAACTTTGCACTCGTATAGGTCGTCTTCACCAGTATAAAGTGGGCTACCTTGGTCAAATGGTCGACCACTACCCAAATAGAGTCATATCCTGACCTGGTCCTGGGCAATCCTGTGATAAAGTCCATTCCCACTCTATCCCACTTCCAGTCTGGCACGGGCAACGGCTGTAGCAATCCTGCTGGCTTCTGGTGTTCTGCCTTCACCCGGCTACATACATCACATAGGGCAATATGCTTGGCGATATCTCCCTTCATGTTTTTCCACCAAAATCTGCTCTTCAAATCCATATACATCTTTGTGTTGCCCGGATGTATGGAGTACGGCGAGTTATGAGCCTCCTGCAAAATCAACTCCCTAATCTCCGGGTCGCTGGGCACACACAAACGATCTCCATACCACAAGGTACCATGCTCATCCTCGCGAATATCCTTTTCCCGATTCTCCTTCATCTTTTATTTTATCTCCTCTATTTCCTTGTCTCCCACTTGAGCCTTTACGATCCTGTCCTGTAGCGTCGGTTGGACTTCCATTGTTGCAAAGTATCCTTCAGACACTACTTCCAGTCTAAGGTCCTTGAATTGCTTGCACAAATCCTCAGGCAAATCACCAATTGTCAATCCATTGGCATAAACCTTCCGGCTCAGAGCATCTGCTACTACATTGGCCTTTCCCGGGTGGTATTGTAGATTCATATCATAATCCTTGATAAGTTCCAACCATCTCCGTTGTCTCATGTTCAGTTCCTTCTGTGTAAATATGTACTTGTGCTCTTGTGGTGGTGTACACATCATGTGTTTTCCCATTAAGTAATGCCTCCACACTTTGAGCGCATGAACCACGATGCTAACTCCAAGTCGTGTGTGGGGTAATTCCGCTGGTGCTTGAGTTGTCGCGAGGCATATGACACTACTCTCCCATCTTGCATCAAGACACTACCAAGTCCTGCCGAGAAGCATCGCGACACACGGAAATCCTTCAAGATCCGTAAACATAGAAAGCGCGGTCACTAGTCGACGCTCAGCTCTGAAGCTTTCACATACGTCGACCATTCAAACTTCCTCCTTCTTCGAAGTTCACCATCGGCTTAGCAATCTTAGAAAAGTTTTCTATGAACCTCCGTAATATCCAGAAGTCCCAAAAGCTTGAATCTCTCCTGCATTCTTGGGTGCTTCCCACTCGATTCTGCAGTCACTTTGTTTGGATCAACAATTCCTTCTCCTGACACTACGTGTCCAAGAAATCCAACAGTGTTAAGCCAGAATTCACACTTACTGAATTTGGCATACAGCTTGTGTTCCCTCAGCTTCTCCATAATCATCCTCAGATGTTTCTCATGCTCGGCATCATCCTTGGAATATATCAGTATGTCATAAATGAACACCACCACGAACTTGTCCAAATACTCCATAAATACCTTGTTCATCATGGTCATGAAGTATGCCGGGGCATTCGTTAGTCCAAAAGACATAACTATTACTCATATAAACCATACCTAGTGGTGAAGGCGGTTTTTGGTACGTCCTCTTCTCGGATCTTCAATTGGAAGTAGCCTGATCGCAGATCAATCTTGCTAAACACCTTTGCTCCTTCCAGTTGATCAAACAAGTCATTTATGTTCGGCAGAGGGTACTTGTTCTTAATGGTTACTTCGTTCAGTGAGCGATAGTCTACCACTAATCTCTTGGTGCTATCTTTCTTCTCCACAAACAGAACAGGTGCTCCCCATGACGATGCACTAGGCTGAATGAATCCCTTTTCCAGCTGTTCCTTCAACTGTTTCTTCAACTCCTTCAGCTCATCCACATCCATCTTATATGGCTTCTTTGCTATAGGTCCTGTTCCCGGCATCAGGTCGATAAGAAACTCCACATCCCTGTCAGGTGGCATCCCTGGAAGTTCTTCCGGAAACACGTTGGGGTAATCCCTAATCATTGGTACAGTATCCATGCTAACCCCCTTAAGATAATTCAACTTACACCTTCCTGGTCGTGCAGCCGACTTGAATCTAATCCTCTTACCTTCCGGGGTTTTGAGTGAAACAGCTCGCTGTGCACAATCTATGTGTCCCCCATGCATAGACATCCAATCCATACCCAGAATGACATCTAATCCCTGTGAATCCAGTACTACTAGATGTGCAATGAAGTTGTGTGTTCCAATCCTCACAGTCAAGTCGCGGCATCCCGCGCTAGCTATCATATCTCCTCCAGGTGAACTCACTCTAATAGACCTTTTCATAGATTCAGTAGGTAACTTATACTTATCCACAAATGCCCTTGATATGAATGAATGCGATGCACCAGTATCGAAAAGTATAATTGCAGGGTAAGTGTTGATTGGGAACTTACCAATCACAAGGTCAGGCTCATCTGGAATCTCCTCCACATTCATGTGGTTCACTGTGGCCTTCTCGCCGTTGGTTGGCTTCAGTCCTTTCCTCTCCGGACAGTTATCAGTATAGTGTCTCTTCTGCTTGCACTTGAAGCACGTCACCTCACTCAGATCCTTCTTCACGAAGTTGCGATCACGGTTGCGGTCATGTCCACCGTGTCCTCCAGAGTGGTGAGAGTGTCCTCCCTTGTGGTTGTGGTGGCTGCTCCTGTGGTTGTCATGGCGATGTCCATCGCGGCGGTCATGGCTCCCATGGTCACTTCCTCCATGCTTGGAGTATCCATCATATGAAGTGCGAGTCTTGTGGTGAGATCCAGAGTGATGAGTATTGCTCTTTCTCTTGCGGTTCTCCACCTGCTTGTGCTTCCCTTCCAAGATCCTGGCCTTGTCCATAAGCTCCTGGAAAGTGGGGCAGTAAACCACAAGTAGCTGTACTGAAAGCTCATCACTGAGGCCATCCAGGAATCTCTCCCTCCTTTTGGCATCAGTGTCAACATCCTCAGGTGCATAACGGGACAGGTTGTTGAACTCCTCAATGTACTCGGCCACGGTGCGATTGGTTTGGCGCAAGTTGCGGAACTCCTTCCTCTTCAGGCTCAGAACTCCTGAAGACACGTGGTTGGTCCTAAAACCTTCCTCAAACATAGCCCAAGTCACGGTATCCAGCGGATGGGTGATCTGAAATGTGTCCCACCAAGAAGCGGCTGGTCCCTCCAGTAGGTGAGCGGCAAACCTCACCTTCTCAGCATCAGTGCATCCGACAGTTACTAGATCCTTGTTGACTGAACGCAACCAGTCGAGAGCAACCATTGGTTCCGTTGCAGTAGAGAACTTAGCTGGCCTTAACCTCAGAAATCTGGTGAGAGCATCTCCCTCAGGCTGATTGTTTCCATTGTTGTTGTTCTGATTCGCCATGAACTGAGTCATCACTTGGGTCAGCTGTGCCTGAGCTGCCATGAGCTGCTCCATCTCAGTGGGTTGGCGACGGGGAGGCATCTGCGGTTCAACATTGGTAAGTTTAGAAAGAATCAACTACGATAATAGGATTCTACCCATGCACATGATCAAGCAACAACAAACAATAGCAGACAATCACAAGCAAGCAACACATCACCAAACAAGCGAACCAGCAACATCCCAGGTGTTATCCTAGCAATATATAACTACTGAAATAGTTTTTCAAGAGTTGGCAATGGTTAACTAAACAATAGATCAACTAATCAGCAAACAGCAATTCTGCCAGAACAGTCCAGCAGCTTTCACGAATTTTTCCGCCTGACTTAAACTCGTCAGAAAATTAAGCCAATTTTTTGTGCATATAGCACAGAGAGTTTCGCATCAGCCCAATTTTTTTCAGATTTTTCCGAGTTACCATAAAAATATGAAAAATCGCGCAGTACTGCTGTATCAGCAGAAAAACTGCAGCGAAAAACAAACAGATGATAAACAAATTGCCATAACTCTTTCATTAAAATTCGCACAAATAAATCCTGGGATATTGGAGTACACAAATAAGCAACTAAACACTTTTAATCTAACACGAACTAAGCTTCACAACGATCGAGACTAATCGTAACGAGTTCTCCAAACGTGGACTAATTGGTGGACTTCTATCTACTTCTTGAAAAGATTGATGGAGGTCCTTGCGGTCATGCGTTGGCGCTTCGGCTCGCCGTACAACCATGGAGGCGGAGTGTACACCTCTCCTGAACTATCACTTGAGACTTCAAACTCCACCTCTTCTGGATCCTCCTCTTCTTCTTCATCCTCAGCTGCAACAGCAACAGCTTCATCTCCTCCACCATCATCGTCTCCATCATCATCATCCTCGTCCTCATCATCATCATCATCTCCACTGTCATCGTCATCCCCATTGTTGCCATCATCTCCATTGTCATTATCAGAGGGCGGATTCAGCTGTGCTTGGAGAGCGGCAATCTGGGCTGTCAAAGCTTCAATGGTTTGGTCCCTTTACTGGATGGTCCCTTGCAACTGTTGTATGCTCTGGGTATTCTCTTGCACAGTGCCATGAAGATGGGCTATGGTCTCATCTCTGGCTATCAGGGCAGTCTCCAGAACTCCCACAGCTTCATGCAAAGTGTCTATCTCCTGTCCTTGGACCACCATTCCATTGCTAGTAAAGTCTGCAATCTCCTTCAACATCCTCACCTTCTCTGCTAGAGCTCCATTCTCCCTCTCCATATCCTCTATGTGCCTCCGACGGGGCGGCATGTTGTTCCTGTCGCCCGGGGTAACCATAATGTTCCCATCTTCATCACGCCTTCCATAATCACGGTAGGGTGAATCTGCAGCAGCAGTGTCGGACAGTGGCATCAAGTAGACAGGGCTTCATGTACAGCCAAAGTTGATTCCAAGTCCCGTTGCGGTATATCTTGGTGTAGACCAAGTGCACGGGGTTTGGCAAGGCGGCATCTCTGAATATGAAGGTAGTGATCTCCCATGCATCCTCTCCATATCCATAGGTGTACATCCTTCTTCCCTTGAACATAGGCAGTGGCAATCCCAATGACTGAGAGAGCTGAGCTAACTGCCTTGCAAAGGGCCTTGGTGACTCCATGGTGACATACTCAGTCCTGACGTCTCCCATCTATCAAGTAAAAGAGGAAAGTGTGATAATAGCATATGGTAAGAATTTACGAGGGTGAAAGGCATAAGAGGAAAGACAGTGTTAATATAGGCTTAATAATTCTATGGCTTCCTAATCCAATCCTAGGTCACGATCCTACAGTCAACAACCTGGCTCTGATACCATCCTGTGACACCCCGGTTCTGATAAGACCGTGGCCTCTATGTGACATGCCAATCCCTGGATCGGTTCATTGGCCCACAATAGAGTAAGATAGATAATCATAGCAAAATAACCGTGTATCTTGATCTACAAAGATCCAGAGTACCATTATTACAATGAAAGCTTAGCATAAAGCTAGCTCAAAGTATTCAGGTAGCAACAAAAGCAAGTAAATCCTCCAATCTTCAAATTGCCCACAATTGAACAAGTGCCGAGTGGAGTACCGCGGCCTATAACGATAAATCAGAATCGAAATAACCTGCAACATGAAACGTAGCAGCCCCGAAATGTCAATACATGGAATGTATGGCAAGTAGAGCTAGTAATGGAGACAATAGTACTAACATCTACATGCATATTTGGCAAGTGGAGCTGTGTCTGGCTTGCATTTGCAAATACATTTATCCTACTTTCATAAACAGTTTTGATTTTCTTTGAAAAGATCCCAATTAAGTTAACCCAACAATATTAAAGCGATTATGAAATTAGAATGAGCGAGAAACATGTCATGGAATCAATATCTAGCAACTCAGATGTCCATAACCGGGGACACGGCTAATCAATTAGATTATACACTCTGCAGAGGTTAGTACACTTTACCCATGTGACTTGGCCAGCCTAGCTCGTACCATCACTCTCATTTTGGGTGATGATAGGGAGAAGACCAAGAATAGACTGTTCGGGAAGTAGCTCCTCAATCCCGACGCGCACCGGTCCAACCTACCAAAATTCTACATCTCTGGATACGCGGGTTCGACTTACCATAACCTACTAAGTCCAACCAACCGCCCATTCCATTATTGGCACATGGTTGTACACGTAAGCTACACAATAAAGAAGCCAATCATTCTCTCTTGATACCTGGGTGTTCGCAATGAAACCACCAAAATTTATCAATACCATCACACCCAGGGGGTTCATTGATTAAGTTGTTTTAGTTTTCACAAACCAATACTTTGAGAAAACAAGTATCAATGATGTAACCCAGCCCTCGTTCATCAAGCATGGCTAAGCACATCTACCAACGGTGGTTCATCTACAAAGAGGGTCCTACCACATAATAGGACATAGCATAGCGATAGTATCATCCTACACATGCATCTACAAAAATACACAACAATGCATTGAAAATAGTAGGACGATATTCATGAACAAAGTAGCATCTACTTGCCTTGGTTGTAGCGGTCTGGAGCACAATCCTCACACGAACAAGCGTTGCACTCAGCACAATCTACACGACACAATTGCATTCATAAACAAACAATCCACAACATATGCAAAAAATATGATGCATGAATGCAAGAACGGCAATTGAATTGGTGCTACAGCTGCACCACAACATCCTATAACATCACACTACCGGTTGCATGCATGGAAAATAGTTTTAGCGCTAGGAAAACTACTAGACAAAAGTAATGCTCCAAACTAGAGCTAGAACTTAAATAATTCACTACCAGTAGTATACTATTCATAAAATCTTGGGAGAAATCTACCGCATAGGCATCGCTGAATAGAAACAGTACCAATTGGAATTACTCAAAAAGGAGTTATGAAACTCCCCGAGTAATTACAACACTGCAGAAAGCCATTAGACAAATACTGCAGAAGTTTTTTTACTGTAAGCCTACCTTTTTATTTCACTATGAGATTCCCCTCGTTCACACGAGTTCAGGGACATATCACACGTGATTTTTGGAGCTACGGATCTTTTTATACGAATTTAATACTCCGAAAAGGCCATTAACTAGTTTGATTAAACTGTACTAAACCTGACGGTAAAAGTCTAAACCAAAGCTACAGAGAGATTCTACACGACTCATGAACTCGTTCATATTTTATTTGCAATTTTTGGCCAAGCGGTTGAATTTCTACGCAATTTACAAGATTCTACCGAAATCTGCCAACTAAAGGGATTAACGAAATTGACCTAGTCAATCGTATGGTTCTTTGATCGATCAACTCGTCACGACGTGGGCGATCAAGCGTCTGACTAGTCAATGCCTGGGATGCTGACCATTCAACGAACGATCTAAGCCACTGATCTGAGATCTGACGGTGGCTGCTGTCTTACCAGAAACGTATGACGAAACGGACTCCGGAAGGTGCGGCGAGCTCCGGACGGTGGTGGCGATCGGATCCGGCGACGCGGTTCTTCCTGCACGGACGTACACACGGTCAACTACGGGCGGTTCAAGATCGCCAACGGCGCGTACGTGCATGTATGCGTGCATGCAATAGCGCTACAGACGCTGCGCATGTACGCGGTGTGCATGCGAGGCGCGGCGCAGCGCGCGCAGCCGAGGGCGAGCAAGCGCAAAAGCGGCGACGCGGCGCAGCGAGGCGGGCGGCTTCGGCGCGGCGCAGCGGCGGGCGCTGGTGGCGGGGAGGCGGCCGCGCTGGTGGCGGCGGGCGATGTGGGCGGGCGGCGGCGCTGGGCGGCGGCGGCGGCGGCGGGGCGGCTCGATGGCGGATGCCTGGCGGCGGGAAGCGGCGGTGGCAGCCTTACTGGGCGGCTGGATGGGCGGCGGGCGCGGCCGAGGGCGGCGGCGGCGCGTGGAGGAGGCGGCGCGGTTAGCGAGGCAGGGGCGATCGCGCGGGGGAGGCGGGGTCGGCGGGCACGGGTACCGAGGCCGAGGTGGGGCCCTGTTTAAATAGTCCAGCACGCGAGTTCTAAACAAATTCGGTCCAGAAACTGACTCCAACTCGGAAATCGGTCTGGATTTTCGGACCGTTTTTTAGCGGTTTACTAAAACGTCCGAGTCTTTTGCATACGAACTCCGATTGGAGCGATTCTCGCGCCTACGTGTTCGTATCGTCGAGGGGCACAACCTTCAGTCGAAGTTTGCGCGAAAACTCGAACCTAAAGGGTGGTTGTTGCAAGACTCTCCAAAGCTCCCCACAGGAACCTTGTAGCAAACTAGAATAGGGTTTTGAATGTAGCGTTTCGCCGAACCTTTCTACTCGACGGTTTTGCATGGAAAGATATGATGCAATGCTATGAATGATATGCAAGACCAAATCTAAAATTTGGGATGTGACAGTATTCAAGAGAACACTGAAGCTTGGGATAATGACAAAGGAAGAAAGTTAGGTATAAACTATGATTATGAATGCATTAAATCTTTTATGGGAACTGATGACTTCCGTGATATTAGCAATGAGTTTGGTCTTGATCCTCATGTTCTTATAAAATGTTTTAATGCCTTTTCCTCTTATATTGAAATTCCCAAGAAAGAGTGGGACACGTACCATGCTCCTTATAAAGACATTGTCACCCATGTTCCTGCTAGCACAGAGGTTTGTACTGTTGATCCTATTTTGCCTGAACCTTATGTTGAAAAATACCTTTTCCCTCCAAGGTAAGGGAGCATTCTATTATGGCTAATGTGGTTAGCAAAAGCGCAAAGAAAACTGTAGGGTCCAATGAGCTTATTGATATTGATCCTGTGGTAGCTATTGTGAAAGATCTTGTCACTAGAAATATAGAGGATGAGCATATTGTCTTTAGTGAAGACGCTACTAATATTGTTTATCATCCTAAGAAAGTTAGAAAAGCTAGTGTCCATGTGCTTTCTGTTAAAATTGGTAGTCATAGTTATTATGGTTTATGTGATATTGGTGCTAGTTCTAGTTATATTCCTTATGAGCTTTACAGGGAAATTATGCATGAGATTGGTCCTTATGAGATTGAGGATATTGATGTGGTTGTTAACCTTGCTAATAGAGAGCAAGTTTGCCCCATTGGCATTTTAAGAGATGCGGAGGTCCTTTGTGGTAAGATTAAATATCCTGCTGATTTTCTAGTACTTGGTAAAGAAGCTAGTAAAACCTATCCTATTATCATTGGTAGACACTTTATTAATACTTGTGGGGATATCATAGATTGTAGGAAGGAAAAAGTTTTGACTAAGTTTGCTGGAGAATATTATGAGTTTAATTTTTCCAAATTTTCCAAAACTCCTTACGAAAATGAACGCCCTGATGAGGATTTCAGGGTTGAACAAATTTCTGCTATTTCTCTTGCTCCTAACAATGATTTGCAGCAGTTTATGGAGGATCATGAAAGTGATGTATTCATGAAGGAAATAAATGAGATTGATGAGGTTTTCCTTCGTCAGCCGGAACAACTTAAGCATAATCTACATGTGGAAGATTTGGGTACCACACTACCACCTAAAGGGGTCCCTGTTTTTGAATTAAAACCTTTACCTGATGATCTTAAATATGCTTATCTTGATGATAAGAAAGTATATCATGTTATTATTAGTTCTAAACTTTCAGGAAAGGAAGAAGAGAGGTTATTGGAGATATTGAAGAAACACCGAGGAGCTATGTGCTATACTCTTGATGATTTAAAGGGGATTTCTCCTACTATATGTCAGCATGCTATTAATATAGAGTCTGATGCAAAACCTGTTGTTGAGAACCAACGTCGTGTAAATCCTAAGATGAAGGATGTGGTAAGAAATGAGGTATTAAAACTCCTTGATGCTGGTATTATTTATCCTATTGCTGAAAGTAAATGGGTTAGCCCTGTTCATGGTGTTCCCAAGAAAGGGGGAATAACTGTTGTGCCTAATGAGGATAATGAGATTATACCCCAAAGAGTAGTGGTTGGGTATAGAATGTGCATTGATTTTAGAAAGATTAATAAAGTTACTAGGAAATATCATTATCCTTTGCCTTTTATTGATCAAATGCTTGAGAGGTTGTCCAAAAATACTCACTTTAGCTTTCTTGATGGTTATTCTGGGTTTTCTCAAATTGCTGTGAAAGCAAAGGACCAAGAGAAAACTAATTTAACTTGTCCTTATGGTACTTATGATTATAGGCGTATGCCTTTTGGTTTATGTAATGTTCCTGCTACCTTTCAGAGATGTATGTCTGCTATCTTTCATGGTTTTTGTGAAGAAATTGTGGAGGTTTTCATGGACGATTTTTCCGTCTATGGAACTTCTTTTGATAACTGTTTGCACAACCTTGGTAAAGTTTTGCATAGATGTGAAGAAACCAACCTAGTTCTTAATTGGGGCAAATGCCATTTCATGGTTAATGAAGGGATTATTCTTGGACACAAGATCTCTGAAAGAGGCATTGAAGTTGACAAAGCCAAAATAAAAGCAATTGAGATGATGCCTTGTCCTAGAGAAATCAAAGGTATTCGTAGTATCCTTGGTCATGCTGGTGTCTATAGGAGGTTTATCAAAGATTTCTCCAAAATTTCAAATCCCCTTACTAATCTTCTTAAAAAAGATGTACCTTTTGTTTATAATGATGATTGTAAGGAAGCTTTTGAAACTTTGAAGAAAGCTTTGACAACTGCTCCTATTGTCCAACCACCTGATTGGAGTTTACCTTTTGAAATCATGTGTGATGCTAGTCACTTTACTGTGGGTGCTGTCCTTGGACAACGTGTTGACAAGAAACTGAATGTTATTATGCTAGCAAGACTCTGGATGCTGCTCAAAAGAATTATGCTACTAATGAAAAAGAGTTCTTAGCAGTAATATTTGCTTGTGATAAGTTTAGACCTTATATTGTTGATTGTAAGGTTACTATTCATACTGATCATGCAACTATTAAGTACCTTATGACAAAGTAGGACACTAAGCCTAGGCTTATAAGGTGGGTGTTAATTTTGCAAGAGTTTGATCTGCATATTGTAGATAGGAAAGGTGCTGATAATCCTGTTGATGATAATTTATATCGTTTGGAAAACATTTCTTTTGACCCTTTGCCTATTAATGATAGTTTTCCAAATGAGTAGTTAGCTGCAATAAGGGTAAGTCCACATGAAAATCCTTGGTATGCTGATTATGCTAACTTTATTGTTTCCAAGTATTTGCCTCCAACCTTTACAGCTCAGCAAAGAAGGAAATTCTTTTATGATCTAAGGCATTACTTTTGGGATGACCCACACTTATATAAAGAAGGAGTAAATGGCATTATGCGAAGATGTGATCCAGAATTTGAACAACAAGAGGTATTAAGAAAATGTCATGGCAATGCTTATGGAGGGCATCATGCAGGGGATAGGACTGAACAAAAGGTTTTACAATCTGGGTTTTATTGGCCTACCCTTTTCAAAGATGCAAGGAAGTTTGCCTTATCATGTGATGACTGCAAATGAGTAGGTAACATCTCTAGACGCAATGAAATACCTATGAATTATTCTCTTGTTATTGAACATTTTGATTGTTGGGCATTTGACTTTATGGGGTATTTTTCTCCTTCAAAAGGGTATACTCATATTCTTGTTGTTGTTGACTATGTTACAAAGTGGGTAGAAGCCATACCTACAAATAGTGATGATGGTAAGACCTCTTTGAAAATTCTCAAATATGTTATTTTTCCTAGGTTCGGTGTGCCTAGATATCTCATGACTGATGGAGGCTCTCATTTTATTCATGGGGGTTTTAGGAAAACTCTCGCTAAGTATGATGTAAACCATAGAATTTCTTCAGCTTATCACCCCCAAACTAGTGGGCAAGTAGAATTTTCCAATAGGGAAATTAAATCTATCTTGTAGAAGACTGTCAATAGATCTAGAAAAAACTGGGCTAAAAAGTTGAATGAAGCTTTGTGGGCTTATAGAACTTCTTATAAAAATCCTATGGGGATATCTCCTAACAAAATGGTCTACGAGAAAGCTTGTCACTTGCCTTTAGAATTAGAACACATAGCTTATTGGGAAGTGAAAGAGTTGAATAGAGATTTTAGACTTACTGGTGAGAAAAGACTGCTCGACTTAAGTAATCTAGATGAGTGGTGAGGTGAAGCTTACGAAAATGCTAGACTCTTTAAGGAAAAAGTAAAAAGATGGCATGATAAGAGAATTCTCAAAATGGAGTTCCATGTTGGTGAGAAAGTTCTTTTCTATAGGTCTCGTCTCAGTTTTTTGCAGGGAACTACTCTCAAAATGGGAAGGACCTTTTGTTATCAAGGAAGTGTACAGTTCAGGTTCCATCAAAATTTCTTATCTGAAGGATGACACAACATAGTTGGTTAATGGTCAAAGGCTAAAACATTATATTTCTGGAGATTCTTATAATGAAGATGTGGATGTGATTCAAATGGTCACTCCGGAAGAATTTTTCAGAAGCCAAACACCAGAAACTGCAGAGTTCGTCCTTGAATAGGTAAAAGTGGTGAAAACAGAAGGTTCATGAAAATCCACTCTTTTTATATTTTTGAGATTTTTAATACATAAGGAAGACTACGAGATGGAACAGACGAGGAACTGTAGGCCGGGGTGGCCAAACCCACCCCAGGCGTGGGCCCACCTTGCCCTGCGCCTGAGGGGAGTGTGCCACCCCTGAGCTCCGACTCCGCCTCCTTTCCGTATCAGAACCTTCCTTATGCCTTGAAACTTCGTAATATATAACCCCCTGGATCTCCCGAGGTTCTTGCATTGTGTTCTTGTAGTGTTTTCGTTTCAATCTATTTCTATCAGGAAATCTTCTCAAGTTTGGAGCACCATGGCCTCCACCAACAAAAAAGGCAAGAAGCCCGAGGAAGAAGAACCTCAAGTCCCCAAGGAGGAGGAGATTCCGCTAGGGTATGAAGGTGACAAGGAGGAGGACAACCATCCGGACACCCGCGCTACCATCGCAAGCATTGGTTTGGTGGCATGACCTACCATGCTTAAGAGGACAACATGGATGTCTACAGGAGGGAGAACTCCGCGTCATATCCTTGCTCCATGCACACTTCCTCCTAGTCCCCCTTGTTCTAACCGTGCAGGGAAGAAACACTCTAATAGGGAAAATGGAGAAAGAATAACAAGGACTGGGATCCTCGGTCCGAGCTGATCATGGGATGCATTGAGCATAATTCGGAGTTAATTCATACTCTGATCTTCGATATGGAGGATTTTAAGAAACTTATTGAAGATCTTATCAAGAGAACACCACCACCACCAAAGGAGTAATTCATCATCAGGTTTGGTATCCCCTTGGATTGTTCCAAGCTTGGGGGAGTGCCGCGGTATCACCACCATTATCTTTTATCTTTTACCTTTTTAGCGGATTCATATCTGTGGTAGAGAGGTTATCTTATAGTTTGGTTTGCATGTGGAAGTATGTCTCCTTTAGTTTATTATCTATGTATCCCTTGGTGTGAGTGACTTTATTGGAATATTAATGAGAAGTCTCATATTTTACTTTTTGCACTTCTTCTTTTAGTTTGCAATCTCTGTTATATGATGGATCTTGTTGATCAGTATTGGCACCACTTTGGGAGCATCAAGTGGATCTAAATTGGTTTTGGAAAACTGAGTTATGGTCAGTAGCAATACTTTTTGAGGTTTGAAAGAAAAATAGAAAAATCTTACATGTATTTTGTATCATTTATTTTCTTTCTTCTTGGCTCATAAGCTTAGTATTCTTTATTTAAGATTCTTTTGTGTCTTCAAGGAAGATTGCATGTTTGGATTTATTACTTGTATGTTTGCTTGTTTCTTTCAACTCTCTCTCTTCCTACCCAACCTTGCTAGCCAAAAACCAGTTTTGAGAAGGCATACTTCTCATGTTTCCAAATCCCTTCGAACCAAACTTTTGCCACTTGTGTACACCATATCTACCTAGTAGCTTTGTTGCTATTCCAAGCAAATTCTAAAGTTTCATCTACCTTTCTAAAAAGTATTTTTATATGTGAAAACTAGTTAATAAAGCTCTCACGAACTTGATGGCAGACTTTATTTTTTGCCCCTAATAGACTTGAACCATTGTTCTATCGAAGTTGTATATGCTTGCATCTATACGTTGGAATTAGCAGAACCGTGCTATCACGAGGAACATTTTCAACATTTCACTTGTAATTTGTACATAGTTGATATCGTGCTCATTTTTCTATGGATGTCAACGGTGTGAAATAAAGAGGGAACTTGTAAATCCATGGAGTTTGTATCCTGTGTTAGAGAAACGCCTGGGCCGCTAGCCTAAGCCATGCCTAATCATGGTGGAAACTTGAAGCATCACCATACTGTGCTATCTATGAAGCATCCTCCATAAAAAGCTATGCACATAGTAAATAAAAAGATCGCTGAGATGATCATTGTCTGCTTGCCTTGTCATTTTGGTTATGGGAAAGCTCCTGTGCCATGTGCAAGGGGTACCCCGTTGGAGGTTCTCAATGATATGCAAATACTTACAATGACAAGAACTTACCTGTGACCAAAGTTGAGTAGCATGAGGAGTGTCCCTCATATTCAAGGGACATGAGATTGCGAACTTATATTTTTTCAAGAATATACTCCATCTTTGTGCACTTTAACCTTAATCATCTCAAGATGCCTATGATAGGGGCAATGCGGGCTCAAAGCTAGTAAGTACTATAATCTTTTGGAAGCTCTTTATGACTTGTAATCCCTGCTACCCTCTATAAAGGGACCTTTCTCCCATTTCCAAGTTGAGTCAGTAAACCTACTTCCTCTCTATCTCCAGCAGGCATTTGAGTTGTTGTGTTTCAAGCATTCATATGGTGATTTATTCAATCATGTTATTTATCTTCCTTGATCGCACAAAACTCTTATTTATTGAGTATTACTTTGAAAGCCTTCACTTGTGAAAAACCTTTTTGAGCAAAGAGTGCTCCTGTTTTGAAACTACTACAAAAAGGTTTTGTGAAACTATTTTCCAGGTGTTCTCTGACCGAGAACAAGTTTCCCAATTCCAATTAAGATTTATATTTATACATATCTATTGTGACTGCTATACTTGGTTGCAAGCTATGTTATATAATGGTGAGTTGCTTTCTTCTATTAGTTGTGCAATGGTAAGTGCGATGCTTCTTGTTCGTATTCTTTTATCGACACTTCACTCCATAAACCTGTGGACATGTTTACTGAGCTTAGTTTTCGCTTGGGGACAAGCAAAGTCTAAGCTTGGGAGAGTTGATGCGCCCAATTTGCATCACCTTTCTATATCATAATTTACCTCTATTCATTGATATTTGTCTAATTATGTGGTACTACTTATAGCTTTTCATCTGTTTATGCATGTTGCAGGATTCCTGGAGGATGGATTGCCGGAGTCTGGATTCTGATGGAAAAGAAGGCATTTTGGTGCAATTTTGCGAAGATCAGAAAAATACCAGAAAAATATGGAAACATATTATTTTACCAGAAGACGAAGGAAGCCAGAAGGAGGAGCAAAGAGGGGTCGCAGGGGGCCCACACCCCCTAGGCACGGGCCCACCTGACCCCGCGCCTAGGGCAGGTGTGGCCCACCTGCCCGGCCTCCGACTCCACCCATTCACCTATATCTTCCCTACGGAACCCTAAGCCTAGGGGAGCGACCACAGATAGATTTCCGCCGCCTCTGGGGGCGGAAAACACCAAGAGAGAAAGATCTCCCAGCATGATTTACGTGGGAATTCCTTCCCGGAGAGGGGAGACCGTCGCCATCAACACCATCATCAAGCTAGGCTTCATCGGGATCATCATCATCATCCACACCATCATCTCCACTTCGTCCCCCTGCAACAGTTGTGTTGGATATTGCTTTAGTTCTTTGGGGAAACTTTCCCGGTGTTGATTACTATTGTAGTTGATGCTTGTGAGTGGAACCATTGGATTATTGTTTATGTTCATATTGTTATCCATTACCATATCATCTTTGATCTTTATCCATATGATGTCTCGTGAGTAGTTCATTGTGTTCTTGAGGACATGGGAGAAGTCATGTTGTTAGTAGTGAATCTGTGATGAGTTATTATTCAATGGTTTAGTATTTAAGTTGTGGTGCTATTCTTCTAGTGGTTTCATGTGAACGTCGAATACATGATACTTCACCATTTATGGGCATAGGGGAATACATTGTGTATTTGGCTACTAATTGTGGGGTTGCCGGAGTGACAGAAACCCGAATCCCCATTAGGACACCTTTGCACAAGGGAGCGTAGGATCTCAGAGTTTAAGGTTGTGGTCACCCATCCTAGAATTGCTCTAGGCCAAGCACGCTTAACCTCAGAGTTCTTTTCGAATGAGCTTCCAGAAAATAAGTTGCAACTTGTTGGTATGGGTTTCCTATCAATCCTATTGAGCCATGCGCCAGGGTCTCACATACACCCAGCCTTAGAAGATCGACGTCCTCGTCGATCAACCACAAGCCAGGAACGTCCCCTCTTGGCACAAGTCTGTGCGGCCAATGCCGGAACATTGCCATGTCGTGTCCACTCCGGGCCACACGCGCCATGCTACACATGTCCGCCACTGACCCGCACATGCCCATGTAACCGTGAGGGTCGGCTTTGATACCACTTTGTAACACCCACGGTCACTCCGGACCGACGACTGTCACTTCTAGCAGCTCAATAGGATCTCTATACTAACCCCACATACCAACACTAGTCTTTTCTGCGCACTTTGTCCTCACTCATTGTGGCATCCCGCAAAACCACTACTAGAAAATCGCGTTGAATTTGTGCATTGCATCGTCATCATCATGTGTTGGTTGCATAAAACTATTTTTTGCAAAGCCCGATTTATTTTCCAAATGCCCCATCTTAATTCAAATGCAAAACCCCGGGCCTCCGGATTGTTTTTGTTTGACTACTATCGGTTTGCAAACGGGGTTATTAAAACAAATAAAAAGTATATTTTTTTTTAGTGGGGCAGTCGAACGGGCCGAGTAGACCCGAACGACCACCCCTGTTTTTTTAAATCGGTCCACCCTGCCAGCCCCATCTAAATCCTAAACCTACCAACTAATCTACCCACACCCAACCCTCCACATCACCCCAACCAATCCCGTTGTGCCACCTCACCCCTCTCTCGCCCTCACCCAATCCCTCCCTGCCACATCACCCCCCCTCTCCCCTCTCTCTCCATCTCACACCTCACCAAACACAACACACGCACACAGCACGCCGCAGCACACAGAGCACGCACGCCACCCCTGACCCGCGTGGACCTGCCCCGTGGCCCACCCTGACCCCCACGATCCCCTGCCTCCCCTGTCGACCCTGGGGCCCACCACTCGTCCCCACGCGACCGCCCAACCCCGCTCCCTCTTCCCTGGTTCTTCCCCGACGCGACCCTCCTCCCTCTCCTCCATCTCTCTCCGCCGCCCCTCCATCCCTGTGCTCTCCGCCGCCTGCCTGCCAAGGCCCGCCTCCCGCTCCCGCCCTTGCTCCGCTCCATGGCGCCTCAAGGCCACCGCCCGCTCGAGCTCGCTGAGCCCTCCTCCTCCTGCTCCGCCTGCCCGCGCCGCTTCCGCCTCGCAAGGCCGAGCAGCCCCGGCCTCGACCCTCCCAGGCACCGCTCGCCTCGCCACCGTCACCACAGAGGCGCCGCCGGCTTCGTCTTCGCGCCAGGAGCCCCTTGCCGCCTCAACGCCGCACTCGCCGCCTGCCCCGCCTGCGCCACCTCCCACCTCAAGCTTTCAAAGACTGCAGTAGCAGGCCCCTTCTGCAACTCTTTTTGGCGCCGTTTGTCCCCAACCTTGGCGCCCTCGTGCAGCCCCCTGCGGCGACGCTGCTAGTTGCGCCTCTGTTCCGCCCAGGCGCGTCAATGCTCGTGACGCTCCTCCGCCAGATGTTGACCTCACACCCGTTTTCGGCTGCCTGGCACGTCGCTGCGTTCCGCACCAACGCCAGCGCGTCGCCCTGACCTCGACCTAAGCGTCCCTGCAACCAAAGTAAAGTTCTCTGTCAGTCACCGCCCAGTCCGGTTCATGGCGGACCCATCTCGACAAGATCTGTGGCCCTTCATGCAACCGAGATTGACACGAGACGAGGACTCGAAGAACTACACAAGACCATCATTCTGGACTCCTAGACCTCGGAAGCCGGAACGCCAAGTTCACCAAGAATCGTTCCCGGAGTCCGGTTGTCGAGCCGAACCCATGGAACCCCGAACCTCCCCAAGATCTACCGCCGGACGACAAGTTCTACTTCACGGGCACGGAACGACAAGATCGCCTTACGGACGCCATGACCTCTTTCCAGGATCCGATGGCCGAGACCCTGAAGACCGATCTAGAGCGCCAAGGCCTTCGCATGGAGTCGGCAAGATCGTCCGGTAACACCAAGCACAGCTGCGCGGGCCGACAAGAACGACACCGACCCGGAGCGAGTCCGATGCGCCCGACGCCAAGCCCGCCGAGGACGATCCCGGAGTCCGAGAACGACCTCGCCGAACCCTGAACTCCGAGAACGATCCCGCCGAGGCCGAACCCTAGACCCGGAACCTGAGACCAACCCGAACCCCGGAACCCCGAGATCGTCGAGACCCCTAATGTGTGACCCTTTTCCTCGATACCCTATTTTATAAATGATATCAACTTGTTGCATATTTAATTGTCTTGCATGCATACATTCATGTGGTTTGGGGGCCTTATGCCGATTCACCTAATAACTAAATATGGGGCCCATATGCGGGCAAATCTAGTCTCATATCGGCCTCATCTAAACTTGTGTAGCGAACCGGTATCTTATCTTGTCTTGTTAAAACAACATTTAAATTGCGGGGGATCTAAATAACTTGAACCATTTAATTAATTGTCGGGACCCCGGTTCCGCTTAATATGACCTAATTGCATTGCACCTTGCCATGCCATGCATCATACATGCATCATGCCGAACTTCTGCCGTTGTATTAAATATTGCATCCGGTGTTTCTTCTAGTGTTTTGCTTCTTCGCGGATAAGGCCGTTGAGTTGATGTGAGCTTCGTCCAGATCTTCGGGTGAACCTTCGACAATGTTTTCAGGCGAGCATCTCCCCCTTTCTACCTATCTTACTTTTATAGTATTTACTTTCCTCCTGTTGATCTATTGCTATCTGGGTTGCGGTGCTTTAGTTTCCGTACCCGTGATCAACCGTGCAACCCTATATTGCCTTGGACACATCCTATTACCTGTTGTTTGGTAGATAGTTGGACTTATGGCGTCGTAATCGCTGCTCTCAAGTGCTGTCGCGTGTTGTCAATGCCACAGTTGTTGGAGAATTGCCGCATGTTGATGTTGGAGGTGATGCTAGTTTTACTTATCGTCACTTTAATTTCTGTTTAACAACTAAAATTGAAATAAGCAGAGGCATCGGTGGGTGATAGATAATATTTGGTTTCCGAACGCCCACTTGTGTCCCGTAAGACCCCGAGTACTTGATACATGTTCCTTGATTTATCGCGCTATCCACATCCGGGAGGTATATGGGACCCCCCTGAGCCAGAGCTTGATTCAGTCTTATTTCTTGGGGCTACAAACTAGTTTGAGGTTTTATTTACTATCCTGTACTTATGCCATGCTACTTTCGTATTTAAATTGTGCGAGGAGCACATCAGATCGTTTAGGATCGGGACACGATTCCGCTGTGTCGACAAGCCCAGCCACACTTTCGGGTTCCCATTCACAACCATCTACCCAAACCTTAAGTCCGTCTCGAGTCACCGCTTCGCTATGATTCTACTTAAGGTGGCCCCTCAAATATTGCTAAATCCTGTGATTGTTCACGTGAAAGCCTCGTTGGGTTTTGATTTGGTTTTTCCGAGGTTGATCGAGCGTGTGTTGCTATTGGTGCACCCCGCGGTAAAACTTTTCTCGAAAGCCGTGTCCGCGGATATGGACGACTTGCAGCAAAGAATCTCGATCATAGACAAGCATAACTAAAGTTTATTGCTATAAATTTGACTTTATAATGACTAGTAAACAGCTTCACTATAACGGAATGGCTAAATAATACTGCCCACAATTGCTTGTTTGAGTGTCGCCATGCACCATTGTACCGACTAGTAAGTATGGCAACTACAACGGAATGGCTGAATAAAAGTACCAACAACCGCTGGGTTTTGGGGTTATCTCATGCTAATGGTATCCGATTAGTAAGTGCTGCAACTATAACGGAATGGTTAACTAAAAGTGCCCATCGCTTACTTTATCGTGACGATTATCTAAACCCGACTAGTAAAGTGCCACAACTATAACTGAATAAATAAACTGCCAACCGTGGTGAGTTCCTCGGTTGACTTCCTCGCTTGGTCTCGAGGGGAAACACCAGATGGGTTTGTTTGATGGTAGTCTCGTTGGATCCGGATAGGTCCTTCTTACCCTCTCTCGCTTGACGCCAGTATCGAGTCTCTATAGGTTGTTTAGTGCATCTTTGCCGCCGCCATCCACCATACCTGTAGGCGAGGACCGCCAATTCTAGCCTCGCTGCATCGCCTCAAGATCGACGCTCCTTCTTTTTCCTTTGCCCTTTGTCGGCACCCTTTGTTTAAGCAGGTTTTGAGATCGACGCCGTAGCGTGGTTACCCTTCCGCTTGGCCCGGGTGGTTATGGACGCCATTGGTTATTCTTCGTGGCTCTTAGCCCCATTTGCATCTTGTCCGTAGTCGGACGCCTATCATTTTCAAGGTGATTTGGATCTTTGTATTTTCTATATGTATTCTTGTCTCTTTGAGTCGCTGTTATATATATCTGTCTTGTGGGTCCCCTCGAGGACTGTTGTGTAATGTTATTACTTCGTTTTCCACCCGCACGAACGTGCCCGGTGGCACCTTTGAATCGCTTCTATGCGGGTTTGGCGAATTTTGCTCAAACTTGCATAGGTCCGATCGAGGGTGTTACAGAGTGGTATCGAGCTCAGCTATGATATACCCCACAAGTCCAGCCTGTAGGATAACCTAGCTAACGGCCGAAGTAGAGTGTCAAAACTATTTTTGAAAATCGGTTGGATAGTCTGATTAGGTCTGATTTTACTTCTTACCCCTCTGCTATTCTCCTCTTATCCCGACGTGTTTTGAATCCGCTCTCTTCTCTTTCTCCGAGTCCAGGACTTCTCGTGGTTGGGTTTTCCGTCGTACCTTCAGGGTTTCGCTTCCTCCTCTGATAACGTTGTTCTATCATCTGGTGTTCAAGCTGCCTGAGCAATCCGTCTGCTGTGGTACCCTCCTTTGTTCCTTGTTTGTGCCTTCCGGTGTTTTTCCGACGCGACGACGTCATCTACGTCAGATCCGATGCAGAGTCTGCATCCCTCCTTTGATCCGAACCTCGCTTGTCGAGATCTTCAGTCTGATTCCGAGAATGGTTGCACACTTTTCCACTGATTGTGCAGAGTAATAGTTTGGGTGCGTGATGGATTGGCCCCCATGCCGACTACCCCTTCTATTCGCTTTTGTACATTGAAGTGGATGAGAATGCATCGGTTCCCTCCTTTCATCGAAGTTAGGGGTGGCTTTATTTGTTGATACCTCTACCTTCGACCTTTTGTTCCCGGAGTGTTCTCTCGACGATCACGGACAACGAACTCTTGTTAGTGGTGTCGCGAGGATCTACACGAAGCGCGAAGTATCAGATCGCCGACCTTCCTTCCGGTACCATGAGGCGGATCTCGAGGGCGAGATCCATTGTTAGTGGTGTCGAATTGTGGCATCCCGCAAAACCACTAATAGAAAATCGCGTTGAATTTGTGCATTGCATCGTCATCATCATGTGTTGGTTGCATAAAACTATTTTTTGCAAAGCCCGATTTATTTTCCAAATGCCCCATCTTAATTCAAATGCAAAACCCCGGGCCTCCGGATTGTTTTTGTTTGACTACTATCGGTTTGCAAACGGGGTTATTAAAACAAATAAAAAGTATATTATTTTTTTTAGTGGGGCAGTCGAACGGGCCGAGTAGACCCGAACGACCACCCCTGTTTTTTTAAATCGGTCCACCCTGCCAGCCCCATCTAAATCCTAAACCTACCAACTAATCTACCCACACCCAACCCTCCACATCACCCCAACCAATCCCACAGCCACCTCACCCCTCTCTCGCCTCACCCAATCCTCCCCGCCACATCACCCCTCTCTCTCTCTCCATCTCACACCTCACCAAACACAACACACGACACAAAGACGCCAAGAAGACACAGAGCACGACGCCACCCCGACCAAGGTGGACCTGCCTGTGGCCCACCCCGACCCCACGATCCCCGCCTCCCTCGACCCTGGGCCCACCACTGCCCCCACGCGACCGCCCAACCCCGCCTCCTTCCCTGGTTCTTCCCGACGACCTCCTCCTCTCTCCTCCATCTCTCCCTCCATCCCCAGTTCGCCTCCCCGCTGCCGCCTCCTCCCGCCGAGCTTCGCTCTTCCTCCCGCCTTCCCGGCCAAGGCCGAGCAGCCCCGCTCAGACACCTCGACCTATGCAAGTTTGGGCAAATTCACCAAACCCGCATAGAAACGATTCAAAGGTGCCCACCAGCACTTTCGTGGGTGGAAAACGGCAATAATATTACACAACAGTCCTCGATGGGACCCACGTAAGATATATACAACAATGACTCAAAGAGCCAAGAATACGTATATAATATACAAGATCCAAATCACCTTGAAAACGGACAAGAAGCAAATGGGGCTAAGAGCCCTCAAGAATAACCAATGGCGCCCATAACCCCCCCCGCCAAGCCGGAAGGGTAACCAACGGCCGATCTCAAAACCTGCTTAAACAAAAGGGTGCCGACAAAGGGCAAAGGAAAAGAGGAGCGCCAAGATCGAGGCCGGCTAGAATTCGGGCCTCGCCACATAGGTATGGTGGATCGAAAGCCAAAGATGCACTAAACAACCTATAGAGACTCGATACAACCGGGGTTATCGAGAGGGTGAGAATGACCTATCCGATCCAACTCAAGCTAACACCAAACAAACCCATCCGGTATTTCCTCGAGACCAAACGAGGAAGTCAACCGAGGAACTCACACGCTGGCGCTTTTACTTATTCAAAGATAGTTGCACTTTACTAGTCAAGTTTATATAATCGCCCGATAAAGTAAGCAAGGCACTTTTAGTTAATCATTCCGCTATAGTGGCAAGACTTACTAGTCGATTCCTTTAACAGAGATAACCCATAAACCCAGGAGTTGTTGGTACTTTTATTCAGCCAATTGTTGCAATACTTACTAGTCAGTACAATGGTCGCAAGCGACAATCCAAACAAGAAATTGTGGGATTATTAGCCATTCCGTTATAGTGAAGCTGATTACTAGTCATTATAAGTCAAATTTATAACAATAAACTTTAGTTATGCTTGTCTATGATCGAGATATCGTGTCCAAGTCGCCCATATCCGCGACACGGCTTTAAAGTTTTACCCGCCGGGTGCACCAATAGCAACACACGCCGATCAACCTCGAAAACCAAATCAAAACCCAACGAGGCTTTCACGACCGAACAATCACAGATTCAGAATATTTCAGGGCCACCCTTTGAGTAGAACCGCAACGTAAGCTAGCTTTAGACGGCCTCAAGGTTAGCGCCAATGGTCAGAAGCGACTGGAACCCGAAGTGTGGCTTGTCGATACCGTAATCACTCCGCCTTCCTAATGCTCCTCGCACAATCGTAAATAAAGCAGTAGCATGGCATAAGTACAGATCGTAAATAAAACCTCAAACTAGTTTGTGGCCCCAAGAAATAAGAATGAATCAAGTTCGGGTCCCATATACCTCCCGGATGTGGAGAGCGCAAAATCAAGGAACAGTATCAAGTACTGGGTCTTACGGACACAAGTATGCTCGAAACCAAATATTATCTATCACCCACCGATGCCTCGCTTATTCAATTTTAGTTGTTAAATGTAAAGTAAAGTGACGATAAGTAAAACTAGAATCATCTCCAACATCAACATGCGGCAATACATCAACAATCGTGGCATTGACAACACGCGACAACACTTGAGCAAGCGATCACGACACGCAAGTCCAACTAGCTACCAAACAACAGGTAATAGGATGTGTCCAAGGCAATATACTATCAGGGATATCAAAGGGTACGAAAACTAGAGCATCGCAACACGTATAGCAATAGATCAACAGGAGGGAATAAAGACTATAAAATTAAGATAGGTAGAAAGGGGAGATGCTCGCTGAAAAACATTGTCGAAAGGTTCATCCAAGATCGCTCACATCAACTCAACGGTCCAATCCGAAGAAGCAAAACACTAGAAGAAACACCGGATGTGCTATTTAATAAAACGATGTAAGATCGGCATGATGCATGTATGATGGATGACATGGCAAAGGTGTGATGCAATTAGGTCATATTAAGCGAACCGGGTCCCGCAATTAATTAGGTGGTTCAAGTTGTTTAGATCCCCGCATTTAAATATTGTATAACAAGGCAAGGTAAGATACCGTTCGCTACACAAGTTTAAATGAGGCCAAGATAAGGCTAGATTTGCCCGCATATGGGCCCCAGATTTAATTATTAGGTGAATCGCCTTAGGCCCCCAAACCACGATATGCATGCGAGATGAATGATTCAATGTGCAACAAGTTGTTATGATGTTATAAAATAGGGTTTCGAGAAGGGTTCACACATTAGGTTCGCGATCTTGTTAGGGTTCCGGGTCCGGTCAGGTCCGTGGTTCGACGGGTCGATCTCGGGTTCAGGTTCGGCGAACTTGACGGATCGTTCTCGACATCGAGGGTAGGTCTTGAGTTACGGAAGAAGTACTAGGCGTTCTTGTCGCATTCGCGGTCTTCGGTCATGTCGACGATCATGGCGCTCAGGAAGCACTTGTCGCTGGGGTGCGGTGCTTGGCGTCCCGGTTAGGGCCTCGATCGGGTAGATCTTATCGGTCTTGGCGCCTTCGGATCCGGAGGAAGAACTTGGCACGCCGGGTTCGGGCCTCGTGGTTCAGGGTCTCGGCGTCTGTGGTGGCGGTTTCTCGGCGATCTTGGCATCCTTCCGGGGGTGTTGGCGACGAGATTAGGCCTTCGGGTTGACTCCGGGTTCGACGCCGCCCGGGAGGGTCTTGATATCGATGGAGAACTTGGATCCAATCCGTAGCCTTCTAGAGGTACCGCCTCGCACGACCTTGATGCATCTCAAGACGAAGTACTTGGCGCCCGTGAGGTAGATATCACGAGATGTACATGGGCCGCGTGATCTGGACGCTCAACATGCCTCTTCCACTCACGCAGCACCGAGGCGCCGGGCGAGGAGATGCTCGAGATGGCGGACCGGCGGCGACGGCGACGTGGCCGACGATCGCGACACGCGGGCGCCGGGACCACGGCGGCGACGGGAACGGCTGGCGAGGCTGCGCCGGGCGGCTGACGGAGCCTCGGCAGGGGCCCGGGCGAGGCGGCTCGGCCGACGCTAAGGCCCGTGAGGGGCGCGCGCTGGACGGGCCGGTGAGGGGGTCTCCGGGCGGCGGATGCGGGCCGGGCCGCGGAGGCGGGCAGACGGCTGGGCGCGGCGGAGGGCGCGGGTTGCGGGTCTGGCCGAGGAGGAGAGGAGGCACGCTCGCCGGCGGCGGTCCTGGAGAGGTGAGGGCGAGCTCGGGGGGTGGCGGGGACGCGGGCTCCGGCCGGAGGGAAGCGGCGCAGGCGGACGTGGCCGGCGAGGCGGGCTGCTAGCAGAGGGCGGAGACGGCGGTTCGAGCGGGCGGAGGGAGGTGGACTGGTGGCGGGAGGGTTCGCCGGGCGAGGCGGGTGGAGGGCGCGCGGCGTGAGGGGAGCGAGCGAGCGTGGTGAGCGGGCACGCCAGCAGAGGGGAGGGAGCTGCCGCGGCAAGGAGCAGGGCGGGCGAGCGCAGAGAGGAGAGCGCGTTGTCGTGTTGGGGGAAGGGAGGAAGGAGAGAGGTGGGTCCTGTGGGGCGCTGACAGGGGTGGACCTGGTCCCAAGGCTGGCATGGGGGCCAAGGGTGGGGGAAAGCAACTGGGGCGGGGGGCGTGGGTGAGTTTGGGGTTGGGTGGATTTAGCATAGGTGGAGAGAGGGGCTGAGGTGGCACTTTGTGGTTGGGTGGGAGGAGAGGAGAGGGTGAGGTGGAGGATCTGATTGGAGGGAGTGAGGTGGAGGCCGGGTGGGGTAGGATGTTGGGTAGACATAGGATTTAGAGGCGTAGGTGGACCGCTTGTAAATCTGGGCGGTCGTCGTCGCTCGCCCGCTCGACCGCCCGCTAAAATAAATTAAATATTTTTTATTCAAACAAAGTTTTGCAAACCGATATCGCAAAACCAAAATATTTCGGGACCCGGTTTTGATGTTTGAAAAAGGGGCGCTTAGAAAACAAAACGGATTTGCGAACATCGCTTTATGCATAATGCAGGATGATGATGGCGTAATGCGCAAATTCAACGCGATTTTCTAGTAGTGGTTTTGCGGGATGCCACACGACACCACTAACAAGGGATCTCGCCGAGATCCGCCTCATGGTACCGGAAGGAAGGTCGGCGATCTGCGCTTCACTTCGTAGATCTTCGCGACACCACTAACGAGGGTTCCTTCTTCATCTTGAAAACGGCGTCACCACCAACAAAGGTTCGTTGTTCCTGATCGTCAAGGGAGCACTCCGGAAACAAAAAGGTCGAAGGTAGAGGTATCGCAATTAAAGCCACCCCTAACTTCCGTGGATGGAGTAATTGTCGATCCATCGATTCGTCAGACAAGAGCGAATGATAAGAGCAGTGGTAGGGTAGCTACTCCATCCCACACTCATAACATTACTCGCACACGAATAAGCGGATTAAGAATCCAACTCTCGAATTAGATCAAGATCTCGACAAGCGAGGTTCGAAACAAGGAATGTTGCCAAAGAATCGTATGAAAGACACAATGATTAGGTTCCGTTGGTTCCATTGGCATGAACAACACATGCTCAAGGTATACTCCAACTTCACCAAAGCTCGCCTTCTCATATGTTTTTCAACGACACCGATATCCAAAGAAGGAACACATATGGATACAGATCTCAAGAACAAAAGATCGGATGAAGGGCACAATTGATGATCGAGCACCTCCATAAATGGAAGAAGGCGAAGCCTCAAGGTAACCCAACCACGAGAAATCTCGGACTCAAGAGAGAGAAGAGAGGATTCAAAACACGAGAGGTAAGAGAGGAATAGCAGGGGTAAGGAGTAAAATCAGACAGCCGTAACTATCCAACCGATTTTCAAAATAGTTTTGACACTTCTACCGTTAGCTAGGTTATCCTACAGTGGACTTGTGGGTATCGCAACCGCTGAGCTCGATACCACTCTCGGATCGGACCTATGCAAGTTTGGGCAAAATTCACCAAACCCGCATAGAAACGATTCAAAGGTGCTCACCAGCACTTTCGCAGGGTGGAAAACGGTAATAACATTACACAACAGTCCTCGATGGGACCCATGCAGATATATACAACAATGACTCAAAGAGCCAAGAATACGTATATAATATACAAGATCCAAATCACCTTGAAAACGAGAAAAGGCCCAGCCACGGACAAGAAGCAAATGGGGCTAAGAGCCCTCAAGAATAACCAATGGCGCCCATAACCTGCCTGTGCCAAGCCAAGGGTAACCCCGCTAACGGCCGATCTCAAAACCTGCTTAAACAAAAGGTGCCGACAAAGGGCAAAGGAAAAAGAGGACGAGGCCAAGACACTACGAGGCTAGAATTGGCGTCCTCGCCACATAGGTATGGTGGATCGAGCGGCAAAAAAGATGCACTAAACAACCTATAGAGACTCGATACAACTCAAGCGTTATCGAGAGGGGTGAGAATGACCTATCCAGATCCAACCCAAGCTAACACCAAACAAACCCATCCTCGTATTTCTCGAGACCAAACGAGGAAGTCAACCGAGGAACTCACACGCTGGCGTTTTACTTATTCAAGGATAGTTGCGCACTTTACTAGTCAAGTTTATATAATCGCCCCGATAAAGTAAGCAATGGGCACTTTTAGTTAATCATTCCGCTATAGTGGCAAGACTTACTAGTCGATTCCTTTAACAGAGATAACCCATAAACCCAGAGTTGTTGGTACTTTTATTCAGCCAATTCGCTAGAAGTTGCAATACTTACTAGTCAGTACAATGGTCGCAGTTTACAATCCAAACAAGAAATTGTGGGCGTATTATTAGCCATTCCTATAGTGAAGCTGATTACTAGTCATTATAAGTCAAATTTATAACAATAAACTTTAGTTATGCTTGTCTATGATCGAGATATCGTCCAAGTCGCCCATATCCATGGACACGGCTTTAAAGTTTTACCCGCCGGGTGCACCAATAGCAACACACGCCGATCAACCTCGAAAACCAAATCAAAACCCAACGAGGCTTTCACGATGAACAATCACAGGATTCAGAAATATTTCAGGCCACCCTTGAGTAGAACCCAACGGGTAAGCTAGCTCGAGACGGCCTCAAGGTTAGCGCCAATGGTCAGAAGCGCGGGAACCCAAAGTGTGGCTGGGCTTGTCGAAATCACTCCGCCTTCCTAAATAAAGACAGGTGCTCCTCGCACAATCGTAAATAAAGCATGGCATAAGTACAGATCGTAAATAAAACCTCAAACTAGTTTGTGGCCCCAAGAAATAAGAATGAATCAAGTTCTGGCTGGGGTCCCATATACCTCCCGGATGTGGAGAGCGCAAAATCAAGGAACAGTATCAAGTACTGGGTCTTACGACACAAGTGGGCTCGAAACCAAATATTATCTATCACCCACCGATGCCTCGCTTATTCAATTTTAGTTGTTAAACAAGTAAAGTGACGATAAGTAAAACTAGAATCATCTCCAACATCAACATGCGGCAATACATCAACAATCGTGGCATTGACAACACGCGACAACACTTGAGCAAGCGACTACGACACGCAAGTCCAACTAGCTACCAAACAATGTAATAGGATGTGTCCAAGGCAATATACGCAACATAGGGATATCAAAGGGTACGAAAACTAGAGCATCGCTAGCAATAGATCAACAGGAGGGAATAAAGACTATAAAATTAAGATAGGTAGAAAGGGGGAGATGCTCGCCTGAAAACATTGTCGAAAGGTTCATCCGAAGATCGGGGCGAAGCTCACATCAACTCAACGGTCCAATCCGCGAAGAAGCAAAACACTAGAAGAAACACCGGATGCGCTATTTAATAAAACGACAGAAGATCGGCATGATGCATGTATGATGGATGACATGGCAAAGGTGTGATGCAATTAGGTCATATTAAGCGGAACCGGGGTCCCGGCAATTAATTAGGTGGTTCAAGTTGTTTAGATCCCCGCAATTTAAATGTTGTATAACAAGGCAAGGTAAGATACCGGTTCGCTACACAAGTTTAAATGAGGCCAAGATAAGGCTAGATTTGCCCGCATATGGGCCCCGTATTTAATTATTAGGTGAATCGGCCTTAGGCCCCCAAACCACAGATATGCATGCGAGATGAATGATTCAATGTGCAACAAGTTGTTATGATGTTATAAAATAGGGTTTCGAGAAGGGGTTCACACATTAGGGTTCGGCGATCTTGTTAGGGTTCCGGGGTCCGGGGTCAGGGTCCAGGGTTCGACGGGGGTCAGATCTCGGGGTTCGTGGTTCACGAACTTGACATCGAGGGTAGGTCTTGAGTTACGGGAAGAAGTACTAGGCGTTCTGCGTCGGTGTCGTTCTTGTCGCATTCGCGGTCTTCGGGTCATGTCGACGATCATGGCGTTCGGGGAAGCACTTGTCGCGGGGGTCTCGTGTCGGGTGCTTGGGGGCGTCCGGGTTAGGGCCTCGGATCGGGTAGATCTTATCGGTCTTGGCGCCTTCGGATCCGGAGGAATAACTTGGCACGCCGGGTTCGGGCCTCGTGGTTCAGGGTCTCGGCGCAGTGGCGGTCTTGGCGCGATCTTGGCATCCTTCCGTGTTGGCGACGAGGATTAGGCCTTCGTTGGACTCGGTTCACGGTCCGCCCGGGAGGGTCTTGATATCGATGGAGAACTTGGATCCAATCCGTAGCCTTCTAGAGGTACCGCCTCGACGACCTTGATGCATCAGTTCTCGAAGACGAAGTACTTGGCGCCCGTGAGGTAGATACTGGCGAGATGTACATGGACCGCGTGATCTTCGGACGTTCAACATGCCTCTCTTCCACTCACGCAGCACCAGAGGCGCGGCGAGGAGATGCTCGAGGGCTTGGCGGGCGCGTGGACCGGTGGGCGCTGGGACCACGGCGGCGACGGAACGGAGGGTGGAGGCGGGAGGGAGCCGGGCGGGCAAGGAGCAGGGCGGGCAGAGAGGAGAGCGGCGGTTGTCGTGTTGGGGGAAGGAAGGAGGAAGGAGAGAGGTGGCCTGCGGGTGGGTCCTGTGGGGGGGAGGTGGACCTGGTCCGGCGCTGGCATGGGGGCCAGCAAGTGGGGGAAAGCAATGGGGGCTGCGTGGGTGGGTGAGTTTGGGGTTGGGGGGGTGGATTTAGCATAGGGGGGGAGAGGGGGCTGAGGGGGCACTTTGTGGTTGGGTGGGAGGAGAGGAGAGGGTGAGGTGGAGGGATCTGATTGGAGGGAGTGAGGTGGAGGCTGGGTTGGGGTAGGATGTTGGGTAGACATAGGATTTAGAGGCAGGTAGGTGGAGCCTCCCGCTCTCGACGCCCTCCTAAAATAAATTAAATATTTTTTATTCAAACAAAGTTTTGCAAACCGATATCGGCAAACCAAAATATTTCGGGACCCGGTTTTGATGTTTGAAAAAGGAGGCGTTTTAGAAAACAAAACGGATTTGCGAACATCGTTTTATGCGTAATGCAGGATGATGACGATGCAATGCGCAAATTCAACGCGATTTTCTAGTAGTGGTTTTGCGGGATGCCACAGCCTCGACCCTCCTGTGCACCGCCCGCCTCCTCTCCTGGGCCGCCACAGAGGCGCCACCGGGCTGGCCTCGCCATGAGCCTCGCCGCTCCAACGTCGCACCTGCCGCCCCGTCCTGCTCCTGCGCCACCTCCCACCTCAAGCTTCGCCCGCCTTCAGCACCTGCAGCGCAGGCCCCTTCTGCAACTCTTTTTGGCGCCGTTTGTCCCCAACCTTGGCGCCCTCGTGCAGCCCCCTGCGGCGACGCTGCTAGTTGCGCCTCTGTTCCGCCCAGGCGCGTCAATGCTCGCATCGCCTCCTCTGGCCAGATGTTGACCCTGCGACCCCGTTTTCGGCCTCGCGGGCACGTCGCTGCGTTCCGCACCAACGCCAGCGCGTCGCCCTGACCTCGACCTAAGCGTCCCTGCAACCAAAGTAAAGTTCTCTGTCAGTCACCGCCCAGTCCGGTTCATGGCGGACCCATCTCGACAAGATCTGTGGCCCTTCATGCAACCGAGATTGACACGAGACGAGGACTCGAAGAACTACACAAGACCATCATTCTGGACTCCTAGACCTCGGAAGCCGGAACGCCAAGTTCACCAAGAATCGTTCCCGGAGTCCGGTTGTCGAGCCGAACCCATGGAACCCCGAACCTCCCCAAGATCTACCGCCGGACGACAAGTTCTACTTCACGGGCACGGAACGACAAGATCGCCTTACGGACGCCATGACCTCTTTCCAGGATCCGATGGCCGAGACCCTGAAGACCGATCTAGAGCGCCAAGGCCTTCGCATGGAGTCGGCAAGATCGTCCGGTAACACCAAGCACAGCTGCGCGGGCCGACAAGAATGACACCGACCCGGAGCGAGTCCGATGCGCCCGACGCCAAGCCCGCCGAGGACGATCCCGGAGTCCGAGAACGACCTCGCCGAACCCTGAACTCCGAGAACGATCCCGCCGAGGCCGAACCCTAGACCCGGAACCCCGAGATCGTCGAGACCCCTAATGTGTGACCCTTTTCCTCGATACCCTATTTTATAAATGATATCAACTTGTTGCATATTTAATTGTCTTGCATGCATACATTCATGTGGTTTGGGGGCCTTATGCCGATTCACCTAATAACTAAATATGGGGCCCATATGCGGGCAAATCTAGTCTCATATCGGCCTCATCTAAACTTGTGTAGCGAACCGGTATCTTATCTTGTCTTGTTAAAACAACATTTAAATTGCGGGGGATCTAAATAACTTGAACCATTTAATTAATTGTCGGGACCCCGGTTCCGCTTAATATGACCTAATTGCATTGCACCTTGCCATGCCATGCATCATACATGCATCATGCCGAACTTCTGCCGTTGTATTAAATATTGCATCCGGTGTTTCTTCTAGTGTTTTGCTTCTTCGCGGATAAGGCCGTTGAGTTGATGTGAGCTTCGTCCAGATCTTCGGGTGAACCTTCGACAATGTTTTCAGGCGAGCATCTCCCCCTTTCTACCTATCTTACTTTTATAGTATTTACTTTCCTCCTGTTGATCTATTGCTATCTGGGTTGCGGTGCTTTAGTTTCCGTACCCGTGATCAACCGTGCAACCCTATATTGCCTTGGACACATCCTATTACCTGTTGTTTGGTAGATAGTTGGACTTGCGCGTCGTAGTCGCTTGCTCAAGTGCTGTCGCGTGTTGTCAATGCCACAGTTGTTGGAGAATTGCCGCATGTTGATGTTGGAGGTGATGCTAGTTTTACTTATCGTCACTTTAATTTCTGTTTAACAACTAAAATTGAAATAAGCAGAGGCATCGGTCGGTGATAGATAATATTTGGTTTCCGAACGCCCACTTGTGTCCCGTAAGACCCCGAGTACTTGATACCTGTTCCTTGATTTATCGCGCTATCCACATCCGGGAGGTATATGGGACCCCGAGCGAGCTTGATTCATCTTATTTCTTGGGGCTACAAACTAGTTTGAGGTTTTATTTACTATCTGTACTTATGCCATGCTACTTTACGTATTTAAATTGTGCGAGGAGCACACTTGCATGTTAGGATCGGACACGATTCATGGTGTCGACAAGCCCAGCCACACTTTAGGGTTCCCGTTCTCACGTCTACCCAAACCTTAAGTCCATCTCGAGTCAGGCTTCGTTGCGGATTCTACTTGAGGGTGGTCCCTGAAATGCTGAATCTGTGATTGTTCAATCGTGAAAGCCTCGTTTTGATTTGATTTGGTTTTCGAGGTTGATCGAGCGTGTGTTGCTATTGGTGCACCCGCCGGGTAAAACTTTTTGAAAGCCATGTCCGCGGATATGGACGACTTGGAGCACGATATATCGATCATAGATAAGCATAACTAAAGTTTATTGCTATAAATTTGACTTTATAATGACTAGTAATCAGCTTCACTATAACGGAATGGCTAATTAATACTGCCCACAATTGCTTGTTTGGAGTGTAACTTGCGACCATTTACCGACTAGTAAGTATGGCAACTACAACGGAATGGCTGAATAAAAGTACCAACAACCTGGGGGTTTTTGGGGTTATCTCATGCTAATGGTATCGATTAGTAAGTCTTTGCAACTATAACGAATGGTTAACTAAAAGTGCCCATCGCTTACTTTATCGTGACGATTATCTAAACCCTGACTAGTAAAGTGCCACAACTATAATCGAATAAATAAACTGCCAACTGCGGTGAGTTCCTCGGTTGACTTCCTCGTTTGGTCTCGAGGGGAAACACCGGGATGGGTTTGTTTGATGGTAGTCTCGTGTTGGATCCGGATAGGTCCTTCTTACCCTCTCGCTTGACGCCAAGGTATCGAGTCTCTATAGGTTGTTTAGTGCATGCCGCCATGCCGCCACCACCATACCTGTAGGCGAGGACCGCCAATCTAGCCTCGCCGTCATCGCCTCGATCGACGCTCCTTCTTTTCCTTTGCCTTTGTCGGCACCCTTTGTTTAAGCAGTTTTGAGATCGACGTTAAGGTGGTTACCCTTCCGCTTGGCGGGCAGGTTATGGACGCCATTGGTTATTCTTCAGGGCTCTTAGCCCCATTTGCATCTTGTCCGTAGTCGGACGCTCTATCATTTTCAAGGTGATTTGGATCTTTGTATTTTATATCTGTATTCTTGACTCTTTGAGTCGCTGTTATATATATCTGTTCTGTGGGTCCCATCGAGGACTGTTGTGTAATGTTATTACTTCGTTTTCCACCCGCACGAAAGTGCCTGGTGGGCACCTTTGAATCGTTTCTATGCGGGTTTGGCGAATTTTGCTCAAACTTGCATAGGTCCGATTCTGAGGGTGTTACACTCATGTGCACCCGGTACCCACTTCCCGGTCGGTCACCCATCCTAGAATTGCTCTAGGCCAAGCATGCTTAGCCTTAGAATTCTTTTCGAATGAGCTTCCGGAAAAGAAGTTGCGACTTGTTTGTATGGGTTTCCTATCAATCCTATTGATCCATGCGCCAGGGTCTCACAGACGCGCGGGAGAGGGAGAAGGGGCTTACGAGACTCGCAGGAGTGTGGCGATGCTCAACATGGTCTCTGTTCATCGACGGGCACTCGAGAATAGCGGTGATTGCTCACCGGAGTTCGCGGCGGCGCCAGGCATCACTGTTCGTCATTGGGGGCGAGGTTACAAGCCACCAGAAGGCAAAAGGGAGGAGGCGGTAGACGCGGGCGAGTGTGGCAATCACGGGAGCATCATCGAGAGGGACAGGGGTGGACGGTACTTACGAGGAGGGGTCAGCGGAGAAGTGGAAGACGACGGCGGTGCTCGGGCCAGTTTGTTGCCAACGCTGGGGAGCGAGCGCGACCAAGCGGGAGTTACTGGGATGTGCAAGAGACGTTAGCGAGAAAACTAGTATGCACCAGAGGGCTGGGGAGGGTGTGGTTTCGCCGGAGTCGGACGGAGAGTTCGTCGAAGCCGAGGGCATTGGAGCTCGCGATTGAGGCAGCCTGGTGGCAGAGAGGGAGCATTTCCTGGGGGAAAATGGAGAGGGAGCGTGGGCGTTTGAGTGTGCATCATCGCTAGAGGAATTAACATTGCCAATTACTCGAATTTACCAGGATTAAATCGCGGCAGAACAACAAGGTGTGATGGGGGAAACGGTCGCGAGGTTGATGACGATGATGAGAGAGAGAGAGAGAGAGAGAGAGAGAGAGAGAGAGAGAGAGAGAGAGAGAGAGAGAGAGAGAGAGAGAGAGAGAGAGAGAGAGAGAGAGCGTGGGGTCTAATGGTCAGCGTCTGCGTGGGTGTGTTTGCACGTGAGAAGAAAACGCTTCGGGATAGGAATGGGCTGCGAGTTTGGGCTGGACTAGGCCTGTTTTCTAGGCTGGCTTTGTTTCCCTTTTTTTATACCGAATCTTTTTCTTTTTCCTTTTCTATTTTTCTGTTTTGATTTTTGTTCAAATAATTCAAACTCCTTTTGAATTCAAACCTTTACCAAAGTTTGTGTATATTTTTAATACTGTTTATTAGCATATTCTAAAGTCCATTTTAGAATATTTCTTTTATTCTTTTAGGGTATATTAATTATTTAAAATAGGCCCTTCTCTTAATTCAAACAAGATTTTAATTATGTTTTCAAACTCTATTTGAATTCTAAATTACCAAACCTTTTTCAATAGGTTTTATTTATTCTTTAGTGCAAAATAATTCTATTTGAATTATTATTTAAAATACGTTAATAAGATTTATATTTAAATTGGGAATTGTCTTTATTTAAATAAAATTGGATAATAATCAATCCTTTTTATTTAAGTAATTCTTTACTCTTTTTATTAATCAATAAACTTTCATATTATTTGTTTGGCCAAGATTTAATTTGATTTTTTAAATATTCCTTATTTATTTATTTCTTCCTTTGACTTATAAAATCCAAATCTTTTTATTTAAAGATCCAAAATTGGTGATTCCAATTTGTATAATTTTATTTAATATTTGTTTATCCTTTTAAATTCTTTTAGGATTACTTTGCTCATGATTTGGTATGGATTTTAGATAGGAGCTTTTATTACCCTTGGAAAATATTTCCTTTTAACTTATTAAATTCATAAGTTTTTATCTTTGGTTCCAAATTAAATGAAACCAATTTCTATGATCTTATAATATTTTTATTTATCATTCTTGATCATTTATAAATATTTGTTGACACATTTTTATATGGACCAAATCCATAGTCTTAGAGAGATTTTGAAAATGAATTATTCCATTAGTGTTTAGGATTCTTGTTTAACTTTTCCAAGTGTTCAAATTTCAAGATACATTATTGATGAATGCATTTCACTTGATTGAAATTTTGTTTGATTCCCTTTTCATTCAAAGTTTGTTCAAGATGGGTTTTGATATTTCCATTTGGAACCAAAAAGTTTCTTTTCACCCTAAATTTCAACATTTATTTTTCACATTTAAAAATTTGGAAAATTTTGCGATGTGACATGCTACCACCCTTAAAATAAATATCGTCTCGAGATTTGGGAAGGCTAGAGGTTACAAGTTGGATTCAAGGCAACTAGGCTACTACCACTCTTAAAAGAAAGTCTTATAGGGTTACATTGATGGTTCACTTGACTATGGGTTCAATAATTGATATCCAAACAAGGGATCCTTATTTGACTCAACTGAGTTAACTAATTCCTGTCATCCACATCATCCAATTCTTCAAGGGTTCCATACTTGTCGATGTGGTTCACATGTCCTTTCTGGGCCACATTGGAATCATTTCATTGGAGTTTCTAGCATCCTTTTTATTTTTCTTCTCAGGACAGTCTGATGCATAGTGTCCAAGTTCCCTACAATTATAGCACTGCAACTGGCTAATGTCTTTCTTCCTGGAATTGCCAAGTTGGTTCTGATCAAGGTTATCTCCATTGTCAGTATCATTTCCATCATTAGCACTTCCATTGTTGTTGTGGTGATGCTGATATGGTCCAGAGTCTCCATTGCTCTTTTTGAATGAACGCTTCTTTTGTGATGATCCTGAGTGATACTTGAGGTTATGCTTCCTCTTTCTTTTCTCAAATTGATTCATCTTGTTTTCCAAGATGGTGGCTTTGTCACAGAGTGATTGATAAGTTGGTACATAGGCAACAGATAGCTGCAGGTTCAACTCATCGTTAAGTCCTTCGAGGAATTTCTCCTTCCTCTTAGCATCTGTATCAACTTCATCTGGTGCATAGCGTGCCAGATTGTTGAACTCCTCAATGTACTCGGCCACACTGAGGTGACGTTGTTTCAGATTGTGGAACTCCTTTTTCTTCAAGTTCATCACTCCGGATGAGATGTGAGCTGTATGGAAACCATCCTCAAAAATAGCCCAAGTCACATCCTCAAGAGGAGTGGTGATCTGAAAGTTGTCCCACCATGTTGCTGTTGGCCCTTCAAGCAGATATGCTGCAAACCTAACTTTTTCCTCGTCGGTCCAGCCAACAGTCACTAAGTCCTTGTTCACCAAACATAACCAATCATTGGCTACCATTGGGTCAATTGTTCCAGAGAACCTTGTAGGCCTTAGTTTCAGAAACCTGGTGAGCATGTCAAGTGCTGGAGGAATATTCAGATTGTTGTTGTTGTTGTTGTTGTCGTTGTTGTCGTTGTTGTTGTTGTTGTCTTTGTCGTTGTTGTTGTCGTTGTTGTTGTTGTTGTTGTTGTTGTTGTTGTTGTTGTTGTTGTTGTCGTTGTCGTTGTCATTGTCGTTGTCGTTGTCGTTGTCGTTTTCGTTGTCGTTGTCGTTGTCGTTGTCGTTGTCGTTGTCGTTGTCGTTGTTGTTGTCGTTGTGGTTGTTGTTGTTGTTGTCGTTGTTGTTGTCGTTGTCGTTGTCGTTGTCGTTGTCGTTGTCGTTGTCGTTGTTGTTGTTGTTGTTGTCGTTGTTGTTGTTGTTGTTGTCGTTGTTGTTGTCGTTGTCGTTGTCGTTGTCGTTGTTGTTGTTGTTGTTGTTGTTGTTGTTGTTGTTGTTGTTGTTGTTGTTGTTGTTGTTGTTGTTGTTGTTGTTGTTGTTGTTGTTGTTGTTGTTGTTGTTGTTGTTGTTGTTGTTGTTGTTGTTGTTGTTGTTGTTGTTGTTGTTGTTGTTGTTGTTGTTGTTGTTGTTGTTGTTGTTGTTGTTGTTGTTGTTGTTGTTGTTGTTGTTGTGGTTGTTGTTGTTGTTGTTGTGGTTGTTGTTGTTGTTGTTGTTGTTGTTGTTGTTGTTGTTGTTGTTCTGATTTTGCATAAACCGTGTCATCATCTACATCATTTGAGCTTGAGCTGTCATCAACTGCTGCATCTAATGTCTCTTGGTTCTCACTTGTAGTCCTTTGTGATGTCTAAGTTGAAGTCCTTAGTGAAACTAAAGTTGAAGTCATTGGTCATGGTGAAGGCTTTGTCCATCAAGTTGAAAAAGGAAGAGATGTAGAATCAAAACCAAAAAGGTTAAGGAAAGAGTTTACAAGATTGTTTGTAAATAAGTTTTGGAACAAATACAACTCCTATTTTGATAAGGGGTTTTGTTCAATCCTAGGGTTACAATCCTACAGGCAACACAGTGCTCTGATACCATCTGTAGAGGTCCCAACCTTTAATAAGGTAGAGATCCCTGTGTTTACAATGCTAGTCCCTGGATCAATAGCTAGCATCCACACTTAAGATGTAATATCAAGAAATAAAGGTCATAATACAACTTTATAACCAGGAATAAAATAATTCATTACATCTTACATAGCTCATTTGGCTATCTCATTACAATGCAGCAGAAATAATTATAGCATGGAGTCCATCATCTTCAAAGTGCCACAGGCAATCATGTAGGTTGTAGACTGTAATCCTAATCAACATACTTCACTAACATCAAACAAACCTGCCACATAATAAGTTTCAGCCACAAGGGTCCATACATTTGAATTGTATTGGCAAGTTTCACTACTATGTAAAAATAAGTGGAACCTATCAATATATGCATATTTGGCTAAGTAGGGTTTAGGCTCATTTGCAGAAAGCAATATAGTTTTATCCTATCTTTTCAAAATAGTTTTGATCTTTTGACAATCTTTTTGAACTCCTTGGAAACTCCAAGTGCTTCTAATCCCTTGTTGACACCATCAAGTTTTACTTTGAGAAATTGGAATGTTGAGATCTTCCATAGCTTCAAGCCTTAGTTGCTCAGAGTAGTCCGTAACCGGGGACATGGCTAAGTACTTAGAATTTGATCTTCTACAGAAGTTGTACACTTTACCCGCATGACACAATCTCGTCTTGATGCCACCAGTGGCTGCTGGATAAGTACACACCAAATGGAGTACCGGCAGATCGAGAATGTGACAAAGTATTTCCATAGAAGTCCTCCCAATACACAATGCTAGCTTGTCTACCAGGCACCAATGTAAGGATATATTTCCAATAAAAAATTCTAGTTAACCTGAAGATGCCAATGCAAGGGTCTTCCACTATGTAGTTGACTAAGCCAGAGCCCATTTAGCATGTGGATGTACACGGAAGCCACTATACGAGAAACATGTTCAATCTCTAAGTCCCTGGGTGGTTTTATTCTAGTGCACATACAAAAAGATAGCCATATAAACATGGTTCCCTTTGTTTCCACCTTGTCCAAAATTGAGTATCCTCATTCCACCCAGGTGGTTCATTGAGTACTTGTTTTATTATATAAAACATACATTTTTCCAACATTTCATATAATCATGATATGATATTCCACCCCAAGTCTATAGCAGGGCTAAGCATACTACAACTACGATGTTTACACTAAGGATGATTTAAAGGATATCCTAATAGGACATAGCATAGCATATTATCATAGTAGCCCTATCATGCATACTACAAAAATACCACTAAGTGTAGTGAAAATAGTAGGACATGGATGATAGTGTCACTTGCCTTTTTTTAGTAGATAATATTGGGTCACTCCTTGATATTGCAATAATTACACTCTTCAAATTTTACTACAATTCAATCAAGCAAGCACATATTCAAACTAACATTCAAACAATTCACCACATAAAACAATACCATCAAGTAATGCATGCAAGCATCAAAAGATGGTTTTATTTGGAAAAGTGGTGTCTATTAGGCTCTAATCATTTTAAAGCTCCTATTGGTCATTTACAAAAGTGATAAAACCATTTAAATTCAAGTTGGTGAAAATGGCCATTTAAATCATTTTTGTTTTGCTAGAAGTGATTTAAATCAAAGTAATATTTTGTAGTCTTAGTCAAATATATTCTTTAACCACAAATGCTAGTGTTTATGGTTAATGGGTTTACTATTAATCCATTTGCAAAAGGTTTCACCTAAATTCCATTTTTAAATCAAACAATATTTTTATTTGCTAGAAATGCCTTTAACAAAGTAACAATTTACTAAGGTTCATCAAATATGTTTTCCATTTCCAAAACTTGGTGTTTGGGTTCAAAGAGTTTTAATCAATTTATTTTCCAAAATTTTTTACTTTAAAAGCATTTTTAAACCATAATCAATATTTTTATTTAGCTAGAAATGATTTTATTCAAAGTTTTAATTCCTAAGTGTCACCAAATATACTTAAATCTAAAAGTTGGTTCCTATGGTCAGTAGGTTCAAAACAATCCATTTACAAAAGATTTTACCATAAAAACATTTTTAGAATAAATTTTATACTCAAAATAAGCCTAAATATGTTTCTGCATAAACAAACAATTTTACAGAAGCAAGATACTAAACAAAGTGCATGGTTGGAAAGGTTTTGTTTTCCTGATTCCAATGATATAAAATTTGCAAAATTTGGACATGTAGATTAAAAGTTATGAATTTTACAAATCCTATCATCTAATAGATCAAATTTCTGTTTTAAATCGAATCACTGGCCACGTGTCTTGATATTATTGGTCCATACCGCTTCGGGTGGATCGAGCTATGCAGGCCGTTAGATTTAAATAGCATAGCACGGATCAGATTACACGATAACGCATCGTTATATGATCTATGCTAACCACTGGATCTACATCCAACGGACGAGGTCGCTTTGGCCAAGGACTAGCGGTGCTAGCGACGGCGGACGACTATGCGCGCTTAGACGGTGATGTTGCCGATGAACTATGACACGCGGGTGAGGGAGAAGGGGCTTACCAGATTCACACGAGTGTGGCGATGCTCAACGTGGTCTCTGTTCGTCGAGGGGCGCTCGGGAATAGCGGTGATTGCTCACCGGAGTTCGCGGCGGCGCCAGGCATCTCTATTCGTCGTCGGGGGCGAGGTTACAGGCCACCAGAAGTCAAAAGGGAGGAGGCGTTAGACGCGGGCGAGTGTGGCGATCACGGGAGCATCATCGAGAGGGACAGGGGTGGACGATACTTACGGGGAGGGGTTGCCGGAGAAGTGGCAGCCGACGGAGGTGCTCGAGCGAGTTTGTTGCCGACGCTGGGGAGCGAGCGTGACCAAGCGGGAGTTACTGGGATGTGCAGGAGATGTTGGCGAGCAAACTAGTATGCACCAGAGGGCTGGGGAGGGTGTGGTTTTGCCGGAATCATCCAGGGAGTTTGTCGAAGCCGAGGGTGTTTGAGCTCACGATTGAGGCAACCTGGTCGCAGAGAGGGAGCGATGCCTGGGGGAAAATGGAGAGGAAGCATGGGCGTCTAAGTGTGCATCATCGCTGGGGGAATTAACATCGCCAATTACTCGAATTTACCAGGATTAAATCTGTCAACACCCGGATTTTTAATCCCAGGTGCCTGTTATGCCATACATCGCAATCCCAGGATTACCATTTTTGCGAGACATAACAGATTTGGATACCACAGTACATCATCCATTACAAACCATACATAAGATCTTACACAAATAAGGATCTCATGATCCATTTCTTAATACAACTCAAGCAGCGGAAATACGTAATAATAAAGGTAGCGTAGGCGAAGCTCCATCTTCAGGGTCACAGGCAATGCTGACGATGGGAGATGATCCTTGTTGTCGTAACATTCCTGGGGTCCTTCGTCCTGGTACTCCTCTTCATAGTCTGGCCACGAGAATAGCCAGGGACAAAGCCATGAGTACTCTTTAAGTACTCGCAAACTAATACTAACAAGTTATGGGGGGTTTTTGTAGTAGGATACTAAGCTCTAGGGTTGTTTTGCAAAAAGCCAGATTTTCCTCTACTAAGTTCAGAAGCAAGAAAATCTAGTTGAAGTTTTATAACACCTAAGTGGGAACTTGTATTTCATATCACAACTCTGTTGTGGTCAAGTCAAAGTCTCAATTCATTTCACAATTTATTTTGAAAACATCTGATGGGGGAACACTATGGCCACTCCAACTGTCCATAACCATGGACGCGACTATTCGAATAGTTTGACACTCTGCAGACATTGTACACTTTCGCCACAACATTCGATACATCCGTCAGGAACAAATCCTGAATTCACCATACTCAGTATGCGGATAATCAATCCTAACCTTTCAATTACACGCCCTAGTATAGGCACCTCTCCTGTGAGTTTGGCCTCCCAACCATACCCAACTGTGATCTTGGGTACTGCACAAATGGACACTCTTCACAAGGTAGCCTCAGCTCAAACCTTGGCCGTGAGGGAACCCATACTAAGGTATATAAGTTTCCAGTCAAGCCCTACCCAATTCTCGGGTATTGTGGTTGTACGGTAAAATTGGAATGGTATCGCATCCAGACAACCATCAGTTTTGTAAAAGGGCTAAGGCTCATGCCTCAACATTTTCATCATCAAAATCATCTGGCACTCGGAAACACATGTCAAAACATTTCAATAAAATGACTCATCATTCCAAGGTTTTCATAACCATTTTCACCAAGTATTCCCATCTAACGTTGATCAAGTTTTATGCTTAGCACTAGCATCTACAAATGGGAGTGAGTACTAGTAAGGGGTGGTAAACAAGTGGAGTTTAACTAAGTTCATTCTCATGCCTTAGGATGACATAAAGATTATATAGCTTAGTCCAAAATTTTTCTATTTATGCAACCTTCAATTATCTTTCTAGTATATACAATTTACTCAAGTAAACTCTAAGTAATAGCTTTGATAAATAAAGGAAGTAGAAGCTTGCAAGTAAAACTAGGAGGGGGTATCAAGTGGGTATGATCACATGTGCTTAAGGCATATGGTTAGCATGGTAACAAGCAAGTATTTGCTTGCATAGGTATCAGTATAGGCTTGCATAAGTATAATATCTTGCAAGTGTTAGCTTGCTCAATCAACTAGTAGTATTAGGCTTGCCTTGTGCAGAGCAGTGGTTGAAGTTCTCCTCGGCTTCTTCTTCGTAGTATCCTCCTTCCTCCTCGTATCCTTGGTCGGTACTAGCGTCTATAAATAAGTACGAGGTACATAATCACCAAACAATACTTAACTACTTTCAATCATCACACAAAGGGTTTTATAGATGATCTAGCATCATCACTAACATTACAAGATTAAAGCATTTGTGTTATTGATTTTATTTTTATAAAAGTAATCTCTACTCATTGAAAAACTACTTAAGATTTAATATTCTCCAAACCAAACATGGGATCATGTTGACACATGTCATCACCACATATTTCAGTACATGGGAATGTGATTTAAAGTGGTGTCACAATTTAATAAGGTTTAACCTTTTATTTCAAATAAAAATGAATGACTAGAAATGCCTATGTGGCATTCTTTTATTACTTGAACATTATTTCTGTAAGTAAACCCATATGTTTTTATATATTCTGAAAGATATGATCAAATGTGATTTTTGAGAGTTGGAATCAACTAAAAAGCTATTATGGTTGAAATTTGAAAAATGTTTGAATGCAGAAAAGCTTCTGACTTGTTATTTTTACCAAGGTTGATATATAGATTCAAATGATTTAAATCCAATGGGCTTGTATTAAGCATTTCAATATATTTCTAACAAAATTGGTTTCATTCAATTTGGTTCATTGAATCGAGCTGGGTTGATTTTTTAAACTAGGTACAGAACTATGTTTGAATTAAAATGGAAAAAGCTAAATTCAAACGACTGGGCTGCGCGGGAAAGGTTAACGGGCCGGCCCAATGTCACTCCGCAGCGCGGGGTGCAACTGACAGGGGGGTCTACTGGTCAGTGGCTCTTTAAACGTGAAGTGGTACGGGGCGATGTGGTGCGTTGGATTAGAATGAAGATCGACGACTGAGGGTCGTTGTCGACGATCAACAAGTCACCGGCGAGCTCGAACCCTAGCGGCTCAGTGGGGGTCGTGGGAGGCTCATGGGGCTCAAGCGAGGGTTGGCGATGCGGGCGAACGACGAAGTCGACGACGGCGATCCTCCTGGTACCGGTAGCTCCTCCTAGGGTGGCTCAATCGATGGCTTCCTTCTTCTCCAGCAGCGGCGGACTCGGGTGAAATTCTGGCGATGCACTGCTCGCCTAGCTCCGGGAATGAGGTGGGGTGGTTCTGGGTGAGAGGGGGTATAATGGTGTGAAGAATTCGATCGGGGGATGCCTCTATTTATAGTGGCGAGAGGGGACCGACGGGCGCAAGATGAGGTCGTCGTGGTCGACGACACAGAGGGCTATCGGCGTGGGCGACGGTAGGGGGCAGTGTTGTGCTCCCTGGCGAAGCTCAACGGCGTGGTGGCGAGGCGTGGGGCGGTGCTGATCAGTCGGAACGCTGCGGTGCTCTACGCTGGTCCGACGGAAGTTTTGATGGCGCACAGCGCGCATGGATGGTTGGCACGGCCTGGGCGTGTGGTCCAGCGGCTGGCATTGCTCGCGGCTAGGACAGGGAGTGGCGGTGGGGTGCTAGCTTTCTCCCAGACAAGGTTTGCGAGGCTAGTGTTGCTCGTAGATTGCTGTCGACCATGGGGTGGTAATGGTGCTCTCGGCCTGTTCACCATTGATGACAATGGCCAGCTTACAGTGGTGCTAGTGATTAGTTAAGGATGTTAGATGATCTACTAAGGCTAGTGGTGTCCAGAGAGGGAACAAGTTAGGCCCAAAACACTGCTCAACATAGTGTTTTGATTTTGTTTGATTTGCATCTGCAACCTGTTTGATAAAATGGCCGCATGAACTTAAGTTTTGAATTTTGAAAAGATTTTTTGTGGGTGTGCTAGGCATGTACTGGGGAGTCTGTGGATGCATGGGTTTTGAAAATTGAGTTGGTTTGAGTGGTTTTTGAAATAGTGGGATCTTCCCATATGAAATAGATTAATTTCTAAACTGTCATTTAAACTAAGCATTTGAATGTTTTTGGATGATCAAAATGTGGGCCTTGGTACCTTGTTATGAGTACTATCAAGGGGTGCAAAGATCCATACATGTTTCTGTTAAGTTCTGAAAGTTAGAGATAGCCAAAGTAGGTATGGGAGTTAAATTGGCCAAAATGACCATTCACTTAATTTGTTTATTTGACTTGTTTGTCTTTGGGAAAAGTTTGGTGATTGTTTAGATGATGTTTATTTCACCTAAGAATCATTTTACAAGAAAGTAAATACATAATCATGTAAATTCAAAAGAATCCAAATTTTAATACACACACATATGGATGCTTTCATATTTTTAATTAGAAAAGTTTTTGTTAACCCTAAATTAGCTGATTAGAGTTTGATGATCCAAGTTTAGTATTTTGGGATGTTACAAACCTTCCCCCCTTAAACAAAATCTCGTCCCGAGATTTGAAAAAGGACCAAAAAGATTTACCTAGGATTTGAAGAGATCGGGAAACTCTGTCCTGGTATGATCTTCGTACTCCTAGGTAGCTTCTTCTTCTGTGTGGTTGCTCCATTGAATCTTGAGAAACTTGATGCTCCGGGTTCTAGTAGTTCTGAAAGCTTCTTCCGAAATACGGATGGGTACTTCAGGGTAGGTCAGGTCATCATTGATTTCTATGGTCTGGTGATCAATATTCTTTAACACTTCAGTCTTCTCCGAGACTTCGAGGCACTTGCGAAGTAATGAGATATGGAACACATTGTGCACGGCTGACATCTCTTCGGGTAGTTCCAATTGATACGACACTTCTCCTCGACGATTCAGAATCTTGAAGGGGCCGATATATCTAGGGGCTAACTTTCCCTTGAGATGGAAACGCTGCATTCCTTTCAATGGCGACACTTTCAGGTATACGAAGTCTCCTATGTTGAAGGCGAGGTCTCGACGTCTCTTGTCGGTGTAACTCTTTTGTCTGGACTGGGCTGTCTTGAGGTGCTCATGGATCTTGTGAACCTTCTCTTCTGCTTCTCATAGGATGTCGGGTCCGAAAATTTGACTCTCTCCTACTTCTGACCGGTTCAAAGGGGTGCGACACTTTCTTCCATACATGAATTCAAATGGGGCCATTTGCAAACTAGCTTGATAACTGTTGTTGTAAGAAAATTCTGCGAACGGCAGACAATCTTCCCGTTTAGATCCATACTCTAACACACATGCTCTAAACATATCTTCGAGTATTTGATTTACTCGCTCCGTTTGTCCATTGGTCTGAGGGTGATACGCTGTGCTGAAATCTAGTCGGGTTCCTAAAACTTCTTGGACTTTCTTCCAGAATCTCGAGGTAAACCGAGTTCCTCGATCCGATACGATGTTCTTGGGGACTCCACGCAAACTGATGATTCTAGCGATGTATAACTCCGCTAGCTTCGAACTCTGATATGTGGTCTTGACGGGTAAGAAATGAGCGACTTTGGACAACCTGTCAACTATGACCCAGATAGAGTCATTTCCCCTACTATAAGTAGGCAATCCGGTGATAAAGTCCATTCCAACGAAATCCCATTTCCATTCCAGAATCTGCAAGGGTTGCAACAATCCTGCGGGTCTTTGATGTCCCGCCTTGATTCGCTGACATATATCACACTTGGCGATATAGCTTCCGATTTCTCTCTTCATCTTATGCCACCAAAATTGTTCTTTCAAGTCTTGATACATCTTAGTTCCTCCGGGGTGGATAGAATAAAGAGTATCATGAGCTTCCTTCAAAATAACTTCTTTCAACTCAGAATCTGCTGGTACACAAAGGCGTCCTTTGTACCACAGAACTCCTTCTTTGTCTTCGGTGAATCGGGGTACTTTGCCTATACCGATACGACGCTTAATTCCGTCGATACTAGCATTTACTTTCTGCGCCTCTTTGACCTGGCTGATCAAAGTGGGTTGAAGTTCTATGGTAGCCAAAAATCCTTCACTTACTAGTTCCATTCGGAAATCTTCCATATCCTTGTGCAAGCTTGGTTGCTCCTTCAAAATCATGGAGTTCAAGCGACACGGCAACCTGCTACCACGTTGGCTTTACCAGGGTGATAGTGAATATCCATATCGTAATCCTTGATTAGCTCAATCCATCTTCTTTGTCTCATATTCAGCTCCTTCTGAGTGAAGATATACTTCAGACTCTTGTGATCCGAATAGATCTCACAACGATTTCCCATCAGGTAGTGCCTCCACGTCTTCAGGGCTAGAACTACGGCTGCGAGTTCGAGGTCATGGGTTGGGTAATTTTTCTCATGTTGTTTCAGTTGTCGAGATAGATAAGATATAACTTTGCCTTCTTGCATTAGCACACATCCGAGGCCGATCTTGGATGCATCATAATACACATCAAAGGGCTTCGTGATATCTGGCATGATTAAGATTGGGGCTAAAATCAATCGCCTCTGGAGTTCTTGAAAACCCGCTTCATATTTATCCGTCCATTCAAACTTCTTGTCCTTCTTCAGCAATTGGGTCATGGGTCTGGCGATACTCAAGAAACCTTCTACGAACTTGCAGTAATATCCCACCAATCCGAGAAATGCACGAACTTGGGTTTGAGTGGTTGGGGCTTGCCAATCTTCAACATCTTTCACCTTTGCAGGGTCAACGACAATTCCTCCGGCTGATACAATGTGGCCGAGGAATCCTACCTCCTGTAACCATAATTCACATTTGCTAAACTTGGCATATAGATGATGCTCTCTAAGGGTTCCAAGAATGGCCCTTAGGTGTAGCTCATGTTCTTCTTCTGATTTGGAATAAATTAGAATGTCGACGATGAAATCGACGACAAACTTATCCAGGAAGTCCATAAAAATCTTATTCATGAGATTCATGAAATAAGCGGGGGCATTGGTTAATCCAAAATACATGACGGTATACTCGTATAATCCATATCTGGAGGTAAAGGCAGTCTTTGGATATCCTCTACACGAATCTTGAGTTGATGATAGCCTGTTCTAAGATCAATCTTAGAAAACACTTTGGCACCGGTAAACTGATCAAACAAATCTTCTATCTTGGGCAATGGGTACTTGTTCTTGATAGTGACGTCATTCAACTTCCGATAATCTGTACACAAACGGTTACCTCCATCCTTCTTGTCTACGAATAAGATAGGTGATCTCCATGGTGACGCACTTGGTTGAATCAATCCAATTTCCAACATGGCATCTAGTTGCTTCTTCAGTTCTGCTAGTTCAGACGGGTTCATACTATATGTTCTCTGGGCTATGGGTCCTGTTCCGGGGATTAGTTCAATGATAAACTCGATATCCCGATCTGGGGGCATACCAGGCAAAACATCTGGAAATACATCGGGGTATTCACAAACTATCCGGACTTGGTGAATGGTAGGTTGGGCTATACTCTTGTTGCACTTGGATTGACGAGGTAAGGTTTCAGATACATGCTCGACTGATACTCTGGCTGTACTGGTCATGGTTATGGCTTTCTTGGCACAATCAATTAATCCTTTATGTTTGGACATCAAATCCATTCCTAGTACTACTTCCAAACCTTTAGTTCCGAGTACTATAAGATTAGCATAAAAATCTATGCCATGGATTCGGATAGGGACGACTTTGCAAATTTGCCTAGCTTTGGTGTTTGAACTGGGGATTTTAACAATCATAACATGCTTTAGTTTGGTTGGTTGAATCTTACTAGTGCATGCAAATTCTTCGGTGACAAATGAGTGCAATGCACCAGAATCAAACAACACTCTAGCAAGTACTGAATTAACAGAAAACATACCCAGCACGACGTCTGGCGCTTCCCGAGCTTCTTCAGCATGCATGAGAAAAAGACGGCCGTTGTGGTTGAGCGAATTCCCTGGGGCAAACCTTCTTCCATGCTAAACACGATGCTGCTGCTGAACTGGGACGTTTGCATTGGGGGCTGCGACATTCTTCTTGTTGGGGCACTCGTTGGAGTAGTGACCCTTATTTCCACAGTCATAACAAGTCACTTGCGACTTGTCCTTTGCTGCAACAGGCACAACATTGCTTCCAGTCCTCGGGGCAGTGTTGGTGTTGGCGGCATCATTGTTATTGTTGAACTTGGGTGGTGCATGGTTGAAATTGTTAGAGTTGCCGGGGTTGTTGTGCTTTCCTCCGGGCCTTGGGTTTCCACGGTTGGGATAGGTCGGACGGTTCATCGGGGGTCTGTTGGTTCTCGGGGCAAATCCTAGAGATGGGTTAGGGCGTTACTTTGGGGTCTGATGGGTTCCTGGCTGATGCATCATGCGACGCTTACGGTTCTCGTTGTCTTGGTTGATCTTTCCTTCCATCTTGATGGCAGAGTCGACAAGGGCCTTAATATCCGCAAAGGGGATATTGACCAACACAGTCTACATCTCATCATGCAAACCATTCAGGAATCTCTCTTTCTTCTTGGCTTCAGTGTCGATCTCATCCGGGGCATACCTAGCTAATGACAAGAATTTGTCACGGTATTCCACTACAGTCATCCTTCCTTGCTTCAGTTCTCTGAACTCATCTCTCATTCTTTTGATCAAACCCGCTGGCACATGGGTTCTGCTGAACTTGACCTTGAATTCCTCCCAGGTCATCATCTGTCCTCCGGTCATTGCACGAACGCTGTTCCACCATGCTCTTACATCTCCGGCTAGATAGTGGGTGGCGAACAGAAATTTCTCGTTGGCTTCCACTCTGGCGACTTCCAGGTTGTTTTCAATGGTTTGCAGCCAATCATCGGCGTCCAAGGCCTCTTTTGACTTAGTGAAAACGGGTGGGTTGGTGTTTTGGAAATTCTTGAGCTTAGATCCATGGTTGTCCTGATTTCCTTGGCCTTGATTGTTGTGGGCTAGCTGGGCTATCTGCTGAAGGGTGGCTAAGTTGGCTTGACGTTCGGCTCTTTCAGCTTCGCGGTAAGAAACCAACATTTGCAGGATCTGCAACATCGGGTCCGGGGATGAACCACTTCCTCTGCGTGGCATCTGAAGATTGATATAGATCATGAGAAAAGAGGGAAATTTCTAAGGTTCAGGGACTTTGGAAAGTTTTTAAAGTTTGACTCATATTTTCTAGAAACTTGCTTTTCATTCATTCATTCATTCATTCATTCATTCATTCATAGCACAGGATACAAACACACACCACAACAAAGGTAAACAGATGGTTTTAAGAACCATTCTGGAAACTACGATACATTGGGACCGAATACAACTCACTACGCTAGTGCTCAAGTGCTACTACTCCTCGGAGTCGGTGTAGTCGTCATCCTCATCATCCTCACCATCATCGATGAAGGCGAAATCATCCTCATCGGTGAAGAAGTCCATAGCCTGATCCTCTAGAATATCATCATCATCGCTGAGATAGGAGTAGGGGTCTACACGAACATCCTCTCTGGCATTCTCCCTTTCCTCCAGCTGCATGTCTCTCTCATGGATGGTCTCCTCCAAATCCGAGATACGATGGCGAAGACGGGCAATGATGCGCTCCTTCTTGTCGAGCTGACGGCGGCGAGACTTGCGATCCTTTGCTAGCATGGCGATGGTCTGATCCTTCGTCTTGATGATGGCGGACTTGTGGTTAGAGTAGTCACGGCAATTATCCAATTCCTGCTAACGATCATACATCATGAATCTAAGGTGGTCCAACTGAGTCTTCAGCTCGGGGTGGTATGGGGCTTCTAGTGGCTGTCCCATAGCATCACGTCTTGGACAAAACTCAAAGCGGGTACCCTTGATCTGGTTGATACTCTGCCCACACAGACGGCCAAGAGCTTCCTGCATGACCCTGGCAAGTCCATCGATCCAGTTGTTTTCTCGCAAGGTAAACTGAATTCCCTCGGCAGTGGGAGGTTCAATCTTTCCTCGGAGACTTTCAACAATTAGCCACTGCAGATCTTCTCCCCCTTGATCATTGAGCTGAGCTCCGAAGAACTTGGGGTGCGGACGCTCCAGAAGTTCCGAAAGCTGGTCCAAATCCCGCTCAAAGATAAGGTCTCCTCCATTCGCCAACTGATAAAACTTGCTTTACTTCACGTCCATCTAAAAGAATATAGGATGATTAAGTTAGTAGAGTGATCAAGTGTGTCAAATTTTAGGTATTTTGCAAGAGTTTTTGAGGAACATGAATTTTTATGAAAGAAACAAGGTGATAAGAATGGGAATAAGTTTTTGTAGATATTTTCTTCCTTTGGTTTTGAATCTAAGTTTTTGATTCAAACGGCCAGTGTAACTAGGGTCTCCTATGGTCAGGATGGCTCTGATACCAACTTGTCAACACCTGGATTTTTAATCCCAGATGCCTGTTATGCCATACATCGCAATCCCAGGATTACCATTTTTGCGAGACATAACAGATTTGGATACCAAAGTACATCATCCATTACAAACCATACATAAGGTCTTACACAAATAAGGATCTCGTGATCCAGTTCTTAATACAACTCAAACAGCGGAAATACGTAATAATAAAGGTAGCGTAGGCGAAGCTCCATCTTCAGGGTCACAGGAAATGCTGACGATGGGAGATGATCCTAGTTGTCATAACCTTTTCTCCTGGGGTCCTTCATCCTGGTACTCCTCTTCATAGTCTGGCCACGAGAATATCCAGGGACAAAGCCATGAGTACTCTTTAAGTACTCGCAAACTAATACTAACAAGTTATGGGGGGTTTTTGTAGTAGGATACTAAGCTCTAGGGTTGTTTTGCAAAAACCCAGATTTTCCTCTACTAAGTTCAGAAGCAAGAAAACCTAGTTGAATTTATATAACACCTAAGTGGCAACTTGTATTTCATATCACAACTCTGTTGTGGTCAAGTCAAAGTCTCAATTCATTTCATAATTTATTTTGAAAACATCTGACGGGGGAACAGTATGGCCACTCCAACTATCCATAAGCGCGGACACAGCTATTCGAATAGTTTGACAATCTGCAGAGATTGTACACTTTCACCACAACATTCGATACATCCGTCAGGAACAAATCCTGAATTCACCATACTCAGTATGCGGATAATCAATCCTAACTTTGCAATTACACGCCCTAGTATAGGAACCTCTCCTGTGAGTTTGGCCTCCCAACCATGACCAACTGTCATCTTGGGTACTGCACAGGTGGACAGTCTTCACAAGGTAGCCTCAGCTCAAACCTTGGCCATGAGGGAACCCATACTAAGGTATATAAGTTTCCAGTCAAGCCCTAACCAATTCTCGGGTATTGTGGTTGTACGGTAAAATTGGAATGGTATCGCATCCAGACAACCATCAGTTTTGTAAAAGGGCTAAGGCTCATTCCTCAACATTTTCATCATCAAAATCATCTGGTGTTCGGAAACACATGTCAAAACATTTCAATAGAATGACTCATCATTCCAAGGTTTTCATAACCATTTTCACCAAGTATTCCCATATAAAGTTGATCAAGTTTTATGCTTAGCACTAGCATCTACAAATGGGAGTGAGTACTAGTGAGGGGTGGTAAACAAGTGTAGTTTAACTAAGTTCAATCTCATGCCTTAGGATGACATAAAGATTATCTAGCTTAGTCCAAAAATTTTCTCTTTATGTAACCTTCAATTATCTTTCTAGTATATACAATTTACTCAAATAAACTCTAAGTAATAGCTTTGATAAATAAAGGAAGTAGAATCTTGCAAGTAAAACTAGGAGGGGGTATCAAGTGGGTATGATCGCATGTGCTTAAGGCATATGGTTAGCATGGTAACAAGCAATTATTTGCTTGCATAGGTATCAGTATAGGCTTGCATAAGTAGAATATCTTGAAAGTGTTAGCTTGCTCAATCAACTAGTAGTATTAGGCTTTCCTTGTGCAGAGCAGTGGTTGAAGTTCTCCTCGGCTTCTTCTTCGTAGTATCCTCCTTCCTCCTCGTATCCTTGGTCGGTACTAGCGTCTATAAATAAGTACGAGGTACACAATCACCAAACAATACTTAACTACTTTCAATCATCACACAAAGGGTTCTATAGATGATCTAGCATCATCACTAACATTACAAGATTAAAGCATTTGTCTTATTGATTTTATTTTTAGAAAAGTAATTTCTACTCATTGAAAAACTACTTAAGATTTAATATTCTCCAAACCAAACATGGGATCATGTTGACACATGTCATCCCCACATATTTCAGTACATGGGAATGTGATTTAAAGTGGTGTCACAATTTAATAAGGTTTAACCTTTTATTTCAAATAAAAATAAATGACTAGAAATGCCTATGTGGCATTATTTTATTACTTGAACATTATTTCTGTAAGTAAACCCATATGTTTTTATATATTCTGAAAGGTATGATCAAATGTGATTTTTGAGAGTTGGAATCAACTCAAAAGCTATTATGGTTGAAATTTGAAAAATGTTTGAATGCACAAAAGCTTTCAACTTGTTATTTTTACCAAGGTTGATCTATAGATTCAAATGATTTGAATCCAATGGGCTTGGATTAAGCATTTCGATATATTTCTAACAAAATTGGTTTCATTCAATTTGGTTCACTGAATCGAGCTGGGTTGATTTTTGAAACTAGGTATAGAACTATGTTTGAATTAAAATGGAAAAAGCTAAATTCAAACGACTGGGCTGCGCGGGAAAGGTTAACGGGCCGGCCCTGTGTCACTCCGCGGCACGGGGTGCAACTGACAGAGGGGGTCTACTGGTCAGTGGCTCTTTAAATGCGAAGCGGTACGGGGCAATGTGGTGCGTTGGATTAGAATGAAGATCGACGGCTGAGGGTCGTCGTCGACGATGAACAAGTCACCGGCGATCTCGAATCCTAGCGGCTCAGTGGGGGTCGTGGGAGGCTCACCATGGCTCAGGCGACGGTGGGCGATGCGAGCGAACGACGAAGTCGACGACGGAGATCCTCCTGGTATCGGCAGCTCCTCCTGGGGCGGCTCCAATCGATGGCTTCCTTCTTCTCCAGCAGCGGCGGACTCTGGTGAAATTCCGGCGATGCGCTGCTCGCCTTGATCCGGGAATGAGGTGGGGTGGTTCTGGGTGAGAGGGGAGTAGAATGGTGTGAAGAATTCGAGCGGGGGATGCCTCTATTTATAGTGACGAGAGGGGACCGACGGGCGCAAGCTGAGCTCGTCTTGGTCGACGGCACAAAGGGCTATTGGCGTGGGCGACGGTAGGGGGCGGTGCTGTGCTCCCTGGCGAAGCTCAACGACGTGGTGGAGAGGCGTGGGGCGGTGCTGATCAGTCGGAACGCTGCGGTGATCTACGCTGGTCCGATGGAAGTTTTGATGGCGCACAACACGCGTGGTCCGCGCGGTGGCGAACGGGCGTCTCTGCGGGGTTGCTGGTGTGTTGGTGATCACGCGTGCACGCGGCGAGGGCGGCGCGCGGTCTGTGGGCGTGTGTCGAGGGTGGCACTTTGGCGCGCTCTCGGCATGGTCACAGAGAAGGTTGGCACGGCCTGGTGTAACTACCTCGGTGAATTACGCTCCTAGTAACAAGCCTGGATGAGCGGAAATGGTTAAAATAGTACGGTGGGGCCCAAATGCCAATCACAGGTAGACCTTTCGGCCGTCCTAACCATTTACAAACATCGGGACAAGAACAGGCGGCGTAATCGGCAGGAGAAGGGATCAACTACATACACAAATGAGTATGTATGCAAGCCACCATACAATAGTCCTCAGAGCCATTCCATCTAAAAGAAATAGAAATATTGCAACGCCATACGGCAAGATCCAAGTGTCCAAGGTAGATATAATAGTTTAGGATATCTCCTCATACATCAAACATCAGAGTATCAGGCGGAAGCGGAAAACAAGATCCGAGTACGGATAAGAAGCAAATCGGCATAAGATGCCCCATAAATAAACACATCTCGCCCACAGATCTCACGGATCCCCGTTCCCGGAATTTCTACACCGAATGATCGTTGTCCACATCGTCCGTCTCCTCCACCCAGTATCCATCTTGTGCGTGTACCTGCTCATCTGAATCAAATAATTTATCGTGTGAGACCCTAGGGGTGCTCAGCAAGTCTTTATGCCTCTAAAGGGGACACAACCTGGGGTGACGCAATCGCAGCAAAAGATAAACCCTAACAATTCTATAGATACTCACTAACCATCCGCCTAACCAAAGATAGACGGATGTCCGTGAATTAATAACAACAGTTATATCAGTAATATTAACAGATCCATCCTCCTCCTAAACACCAACGAGGCGGACGAACACCCCTATCCGTTGAAAGTTTTATTATCCATTCAATGAGTGTTGCACTATTTACTAGTCGATTACTTAGTCAAATTAAAAGCGGTACTTTAGTTATACTTGTCTATGATCGAAGCGTGCTCCAAGTCGTCCATAACCGCGGACACGGCTTTGAAAGTTTTACCTGCGGGGTGCACAAATAGCAACACACACTCGATCAACCTCGGAAAAACCAAATCAAAACCAACGAGGCATTCACGACAAAGCAATCACGAGTTCAGAAATATTTCAGGGGGCCACCCCATTAAGCTACCCGCGACGAAGTTGGCCGGCTCCGAGACGGACTCAAGGTTTGCGTCAATGGCTGTAAACGACTGGGAACCCGAAAGTGTGACTGGGCTTGTCGATACCGCAAAAACACTCCGCTTACCTAAACAGTACAGGTGCATTCCTCGCACAATCTTAAATAAAGGAGTAAAGCATGGCATAAGTACAGAATAGTAATAAAGCCCCAAACTACTTTGTGGCCCCAAGAAATAAGAATGAATCAAGCTCTGGCTCAGGGGGGTCCCATAAGCCTCCCGGATGTGGATAGCGAATATTCAAGGCAGGAATCAAGTACTCGGGGTCCTCACGGACACAAGTGAGCATGAAAACCAAATAGCAGATATTGCTCACGGTGCCACTTTCATTAGTTATCCCATACTACTCGGGTTAAGTTGTTTAGGTACCTCGTTATCCATCGACACTCACATACCCTACACATCTTTGTTCTCGACCCGCATGGCTCAAACAACTCCTGTAGTAATGGCTCATGGGATGGAGGAACAAGCTTCGGTGGGGTTTAAAAGTAAAGGCTATGCAGTACTTGGGATTCAGTTTAATGTGATCACGACTCAATGATGCAAGAATAAGATAGAGGCAATAGGTACTATATGTATGCAAGAATGTGGTAGTGCTTGCCTGGCAGCTCAGTTGAAGCGAGAGAAGGATCTGGGTAGTGCTCCTGGGTTTCTTGATATATCCCCTGCTCAGCGTCTATTCGAACAAGAACCAAACAAACAAGGGCCAACATAAATAAAGTGCACAAGCATATTAATAAAATGCGACAAGCAAACAATCATGCCATGATGAATGATGCACAATTTGCATGGCATTAAAGTAGCATGGCATGGGTGAGGTGTAGAATACAAGAAATAAACAATTTATTGAGTTTTGGTCACATGTTATACTCCAATAAGTTGCGGTAAACTTTATATTTATATGATGCATGCTGCAATTAAGAACATGGTATGCATAAACAGAAAGGTCTCGTCGAGCTGGTCGATTTAGACATATTATTTGTCAAATTTGGAGTTATAAAACAAAAGTTATTAATTAATTAAGGAAAAGGGCATTTTATTTGTAATTTTAACCAACTCGAAAATTTAAAGTGTTCAAAATATATTTTGAAGGGTATATTTGAATTCCTCACATTTTTCTGATTTCAAAACATATATTATTTGTCAAATTTGGGATTACCAATTAAAAGTTATTGATTTTTTCTGGATTTAAAATCATATTGAACATATTCATAAATTATTATTATTAACAGAAAAAGTTCAGAGACTTTTTACACCGAGGCCTAGATGACCCTAGCCCTGACGTGTGGGCCAGCGCTGAGTCAGCGTGGACAGGAACTTTTTCTCACACGGGCAATGTACCCATAGGCACCGACGCAGTGTGGGCTGTGGGTCCACTTAACGACCAGCAGGGTGGCCACACGGCGGGGAGGGACCTGTGCGTGCTTGACCCAGACCTGGAGGGGGCTTAATACAAAAGGCCAGATCGGATCTGACAAAAATGAAGTTTTCAGAGGTAAAATAGCCAGCTTGTCCGGTCTTCCGGCGACGATGACGAGCAAACCGTCGGGAATTTTGCGACGCTGCAAAAATGAAAGTTGTAGAGCCAACGTTGGACTACAAATTTGGTGTTTGTAGCTTCGTCAACGGAGGCCTACAATGGACAAGGCAAGGAAAAGAACAGAGGGGGATCTAGCAGGGTAAAACTATCGAAAAGTTTTCAGAAAACGGCTGAGATCGGGCTGGGTTGCAACGACGATTGCGACCGAACGGTGGTGAATTTCGCCATGCCGTAAAAAGGAAAACTGAAGAGGGTGGTGAGGGCCACATCTTCCGTTTAGCAAGCTCGCACGGAGGCGGACTACAGCGACCGGAATCTGCGAAAGAATAGAGGGGTGCGCTAGGGTTCCGCTGCTGCTGTCGGTCGCTGCGCGCGGCGAGTGTTGCCTGCGTGCATGCAGCGTGCATCGTGCGAGCGGCGGCTGCGCGCGGTGCCGGCGGTAAAGAGGGGGAGGTGGAGCTCACCGAAGTGGCGGCGAAGGCGACGCAGAAGTCGACGCTGAACAACCGCGACGGTGAAGACACGGCGAGCGGCAGAACGCCGGGTGCGCGGGGACGGTGACGTGCACGGCAGCTTCTCCTCCTCGCTCCAGGGCCCGTACGTCGCAGGAGGTTGACGTGCAGCGGCTCCTCCGGCGCGCGTGACTTCAGCGACGGCAAGGATCAGCGGCGCGGCTGCATGGCCACAGCGGCTAGTGGAGCTTTGCGTGGGGATGAAGAAGAACAAGGAAGGGGATCTCGATCTGGCTGGTTCATTGGCGTGGTGGTACTGCTAGCTTTATGCAAAGAGGGCAGGGAGGGGAGACACGAGACGGGCATGAGGTGGGGTAGTTCTGTCGCACGTGATCGTGAGGGAAGGAGAGAAACAGGATCAGGCACAGATTGTTGTCCATTCGGCTGGGTTGCACCGGAGAGAGGGTTGGTGGGCTTCAGCTGCAGTCTGTTGGTGCAACCAGGTTCAGGGGAGGCTTATGGTTTAGAGATCAAGAAGGCTTGGTTCAGGTTGGTTGCATGAAGAAACGCCAAACTAGAAATACTAGCTAGGAACACTTCGGTGCAACAAGAAAAGAGAAAGTGGGGCTTGGAAGGCTCGTTGAGATTTAGGCTTAGATTATAGGTACGGCCAGGTAGATACTAAGTAGATTTAGGTTTTTCCTTTAATTTGATTTGTTTGATTCATTTTCCAAACGTTGTTTCAAAAAAAAAACCAACAAGCAATCCATCTAAGAAGAACCAAACATGAGAAGAAGGAAGATGGTTAGGATTTATTGTTCTTTTGTTTGAATATGGAAAACCCCACAAACCACTTGACAAAGACTAAATAATTTAAAGAAGGAAGAAGATATCCCATGCATGCATTAGAATTTGCAAAAGTACCATAAGGATATCCAATCAAGCTTTCCCTCATAATTCTGTTTAGAAAAGAGGTGCATTTGAAGTGAGAAGACCAAGTGTAGTGTGTATGAGCCACTATGGATTATATGGCCTTATTAAATCAAATAAACTCCCAATCTTGAATAAAATCATGACAAGAAGATAGAAATGAATTCTACACCACCAAGCATGCAAAGATGGCAAAGGAGCTCCCACATTAAATATTGTGAAAACAATATTAGATCATAGATGGAAGAATGAGACAAAAGAATGGATCCATACCCAAAATAATTATGAGCTAGAGTCAAATACCAAAGGGAAAAAGCATTTTCTCTTAATCATAAGGGATGGTAGAATTTATGGATGGAATCAAAAGGGAAGTGGCAAAGTGGATGGTGGAACTCTAAGATGATGATCAGAAAGGTGGTGGAGTTGAATAAAAGATATGCCCCCAACTTAACTTGGGCATTTAAACAATATATCAATAGCCAAATACAATATCAAGAGGCAAATACAATTAACAATGCATAAGAGAGAAGAACCAAACCCAAAAGGGTTTTATATGATGCTCAAATGCAAGGTGGCATGATGACATGAGCATGATATAATTATGATGCAACAATTATATATAGGAAGTAGACATTATATTACTAGACCAGGTAGCATTACAATTGTTAGACAATTGGGATGCTACAACTCTCCCCCACTAAACAGGAATCTCGCCCCGAGATTCTAGGAAGAAGAAGAAGACACAAAGAGGGTAGGATACTTGGCACGGAGCTCATCTTCATGTTCCCAAGTGGCTTCATCAACAGAATGGTGCGACCACTGCACCTTGCAGAACTTGATGGACTTGTTGCGAGTCCTTCTTTCTGCGACTTCAAGGATTTTTGTGTTGGTGTTCTTGATAAGACATGTCTTCTTGGAGATTGATAAGCTCATGATCCACGGTCCTGCCGGGATCCTTGAAGCACTTCTTGAGTTGAGAGATGTGGAAAACATGATGGACCTTGAGTTTTTCCGGGAGCTCAAGAGCATAAGCAACTTCTCCTCTTCTTCCACGAATTTTGAATGGACCGATGTATCTAGGAGCCAGCTTTCCTTTGATACCAAAACGGTGCGTGCCTCTCATGGGAGTGACACGAAGGTAAACGAGATCACCAGAGACATACTCCATGTCCGTGTGCTTTCTTTCATAATTGCTCTTCTGGCGACTTTGAGCAATCTTCAGATTTTCAAGAATGATGTGAACCTTCTCCTCCGCTTGAGTTACAATGTCAGGGCCAAACAATATTCTTTCACCTACACCCGACCAACCAATCGGAGTTCTGCACTTGCGACCATAGAGAGCCTCAAATGGTGCCATCTTTAGACTTTTCTGAAAGCTATTGTTGTAAGAGAATTCAGCATAAGGAAGACATTCTTCCCACTTCATGCCAAAAGAGATGACGCAAGCACGAAGCATATCTTCCAGAATCTGATTGATCCTTTCAACTTGTCCTTGCGACTGAGGGTGGTAAGCTGTGCTGAAGTTCAATTTTGTTCCCAAAGCATTTTGGAAACTTTCCCAGAACTTGGAAGTGAAGATGCTCCCACGGTCTGAACTGATCTCAAGCGGAACCCCATACAGAGAGACAATTACATTGATATAGAGCTCACCAACTGAATTGCAGAAATTGTTTCCTTGACGGGGAAGAAGTGAGCCACTTTAGAAAGCCTGTCAATGACAACAAAGATTGCATTGTTGCCCTTCTGCGACCTTGGAAAACCAGTGATGAAGTCCATTTCTACTTTCTCCCATTTCCATTCCGGGGGTTTCAATGGCTGTAGAAGACCGGAAGGTTTCTGATGGACAGCTTTAACTCTGCGACAGACATCACACTCCGAGACATACTTGGCACAATATTGTTTCAAACCCAGCCACCAATATTGTGTTTTCAAGTCCATGTACATCTTTGTGCTGCCAGGGTGAATAGAAAGAACAGAATCATGCGCCTCCTTGAGAACTTGCTCTCTCAAACCCGGGTAGTTCGGAACAAACATCCGGTGTTCAAAGAAAAGCGTGCCTTGGTCATCGACGTGGAAGGACTCATACTGAAGTCAAGTCCGGAGATGATCTTTTGGTGTCTGGATCACCAAGTCGAAGGAGCGAACCTTCTCTTCCAAGAGAGGAGTAGCTGAAGGTTCAGAGATACCCTTGTTCCACAATTTCAAGGTTGAGCTGACGGAATTCCTCGCACAAGAGAGGCTGTTGTTCTTCCATCATGAGGTTGTTGACATAAGCTTTGCGGCTGAGAGCATCGGCCATGACATTAGCTTTGCCCAGAGTGTAGTTGATGGTCAAATCGAAGTCATTGATTGCTTCAATCCACCTCCTCTGCCGAAGGTTGAGATCAGGCCGAGTGAAGATATACTTCAGACTCTTGTGATCAGAAAAGATTTCACAACAGTTGCCCAGCAAGTAACGCCTCCATAGTTTCAAAGCAAAAACAACTACTGCGAGTTCGAGGTCATGTGTAGGATAGTTGATCTCATGCGTCTTCAACTGTCGAGAGGCATAAGCAACAACTTGTTTTTCTTGCATAAGGACCGCACCCAATCCTTGCAAAGAGGCGTCACAGAATATCTGGAAAGGTTTAGATGTATCCGGAGGAACCAAGACTGGTGTGGAAGTGAGCTTCTCTTTGAGTGTCTCAAAGCTTGCTTGACATGCAGGAGTCCAAAGGTATTTCTTGCCTTTCTTGAGGAGATTGGTAAGAGGCTTCGCTATCTTCGAGAAGTTCTGAACGAAGCAACGGCAATAACTAGACAAACCAAGGAAACTCCGCACTTCTTTGACATTAACAGGAGGAAGCCATTCAACAATTGTCTTTACAGTTTCTGGTTTGACTGCAATGCCCTTGGCAGAGATGACGTGACCAAGATAGGTTACTTGAGGCAGCCAAAACTCACACTTGGAGAACTTTGCATACAGGCGGTTCTCACAAAGCTTGTTTAGGACACACCGAAGGTGTTATTCATGTTCTTCCTTTGACTTAGAATAGACTAGGATGTCATCCAGATAGACCACAACGAACTTATCAAGATACTCCATGAAAACCGAATTCATGAGCCTCGAGAAGGTCGCAGGTGCGTTGGTGAGACCGAAAGACATGACCGTACTCACAAAGCCATAGCGGGTGGTGAAAGCTGTTTTAGGAACATCTTCCTTGCGAATCTTGATTTGATGATAACCACTTCTCAAGTCAAGCTTAGAGAATACCACAGCTCCAACTAGTTGATCGAAGAGATCATTAATCCGCGGAAGGGGATATTTATTCTTGATGGTTTTAGCATTGAGAGCCCGATAGTCAACACAAAGTCTATCAGTCCTGTCTCGCTTATTCACAAAGAGGGTTGGGCTACCCCAAGAAGAGGTACTGTGTTGAATGAAACCCAACTTCTCTTGTTCATCAAGCTGTCGTTTGAGTTCAGCCAACTCAGCAGGACCCATTTTATAAGGCCGCTTGGAGATAGGAGCGGTTCCAGGTTCAAGCTCAATTACAAACTCAACCTCACGATCCGGAGGCATACCTGGCAACTCTTCAGGAAAGACATCTGGGAACTCACAGACCACCGGAACACTCTGAATAGCTTCCATAGCATCATCATTCAGAGCCGCCAAAGAGAAAAGCTGGATAGCAGGAGTCAGACTCGGAGAATAGACTATATGGCCTTCAGGAATCTTCAGAGAAACCGAGCGTTCAGCACAATCAATCACAGCTGCATTTGTTGTCAACCAATCCATGCCCAATATGACATCAATGTCAGAATTGCCCAGAACAATTAAGGACGCCGAGAACGAAGAGCCACCAATCTCAATTTGATTGCCATGGTTGATTTTAGAAGCTGCCATATTTGCTCCAGGAGAAAGGACCATTAACCGCTTAAGGAGAGGATCCATAGCTAACTCATTTTCATTTGCAAACTTGTGAGAAACAAATGAATGCGATGCACCAGAATCAAACAAAACTCGTGCAGGGACTGAGTTAACGGATAGCATACCCATCACAACTCCAGGTGCATGCTCAGCTTGAGCGGCGTTGACACAGTTGGCACGAACAACAGTAGACCCGGGCTTGGTGTTGATGTTGAGAGCCCGAGGTGGTGGTGCACGAACCATAGGAGAGCTTGCCGCAGATCTTGGAGGTGGTGGAGGAAGAGCTTTGTTTTTCATCGGACAGTTCCAGTTTTGATGCCCAGTGTCTCCACAATTGTAACAAGCACTAGGTTGACGTGGAGCAACGTAACCAGGGACTCCGCCAGGCGCTCCAGGGTAGTGGTGGTTGTAGCCCCTGGGAGCAGCAGTGAGGAAGTTTGGTGGCCTTGCCGCATAGCTTGAAGGTCTTGGTGGAGCCGGGAGCGACGGTGGGGTGTTAGGAACCCAGACACGACGCTTAGAAGGAGTTGACATAGCTGAAGAGCTTGCTGCATCGCGGTTGTGTTTCTTTTACTCCTCAAACACTTGCCTACTTGCTTCTTCCTGCAGAGCTGTATGCTGAAGTTCCAGAAAAGACGTCGGCCATGCATGTGTGATTGCATATTTAATCGATGCTTCTTCTTGTCATCAGAGATCTCATCGCCACCATAACGAGAAAGGTTCATGAAGTTCCTAATGTAGGTATTGACATTATCATTGCCCTGCTTGAGGTTGAGAAACACTTCCTTCATCCTCTCCATGACAATTTCTGACAGATACTGCTCTTTGAAGGCTCCAGTGAACTGTCCCCAAGTAGGCTGAAAACCAATGCAGTTTGCCTTCAGGTAATTCTCTCACCAGAGAGCTGCATCTCCCTTCAGAAGGTGAGTGGCACACTTTACCCATTCTTTCTCAGGAACATCTGCAGTCGTCAGTAGCCTTGACATCTCACGCAACCAATCATCAGCATCAAGTGGTTGATCGGACACATCAAATTGGCGTGGGTTGAACTTCAGGAAGCTTTTGATGTCTCCTCGCTTGGGAGGTGGAGGTAGCGGAGCAAACTCATTCCTCCTGACACTTTCTTCGAAACGCTGCTAGTTCTTCTGCATTGCTGCCAAGGCATTGGCGATGCTTGACAACGCGGCCCCGCCTCAGTGGTATGTCCTCCTCAGAGCGGCGTGGTGGTGCCATCCTGTTATTGATATAAAACACAAGTCAGTACTATAATGGAGAATAATAATAATCCAAAATAGTACCAAGATGGAATTAACCAAGATTAAAGGATACAATTTACTAAGATGATATTAAAATATCAACGAAGTTCAAAGCACCTAGAAGATATTAAGCATATCGCACACGACTGAAAAGGAGTGTGGTACACAGATATATCAAAGAAAAAAATTTCCGCAAATTTCGGCATTAAAATACCAATAGATGCGCAAAAACACTTAACGAGTCAAGATTAGTGACTCTACCAAATCAATATACAAGAGCGAATGATAAAAGTAGTGGTATGGTCGCGACTCCATCCCGCACTCAAATCAATACTCCGTACATGATTTAGTAGAACACATATCCCAACACCTTCTTCTCACGATGAACCTAAAGATTAGTAACTACGGAAACGAACACCCCAAACAAGATAACGTCGGATAACAAAGAGTAAGACAGATCGCGGCGGTATACAACGAATCAGATAGATCGCGTCGGTTTGCAAAAGCCTGTCGGTATGGAATGTACCAACAGTTGATAACCAAAAGGCAGATAAAGATAACATGTTGGATGCAACAGATAGACAAGGAATTACACACACACACACACTCAACCTATGGTACTACGGAAACCCAGAACACGTGAATCCCAGTTTGAACTTTTAAGAAGAGGATTGAAAACGTTACACTTCCTTACCAGAAAAGGGTGGGTGGGTGGGTAAGAAGAAAAGTGGAAGCAGTCCTACTCTCGTGTTTTTTTTCTCTAGTATACATAGCTACCAAAAATATTTGCTAGACTGACAACGACCATTTGGCTGAGACCCTGAAGGGCGGGATGGCTCTGATACCAATTGTAACTACCTCGGTGAATTACGCTCCTAGTAACAAGCCTGGATGAGCGGAAATGGTTAAAATAGTACGGTGGGGCCCAAATGCCACTCACAGGTAGACCTTTCGGCTGTCCTAACCATTTCCAAACATCGGGACAAGAACGGGGGGCGTAATCGGCAGGCGAAGGGATCAACTACATACACAAATGAGTATGTATGCAAGCCACCATACAACAGTCCTCAGAGCCATTCCATCTAAAAGAAATAGAAATATTGCAACGCCATACGGCAAGATCCAAATGTCCTAGATAGATATAATAGTTTAGGATATCTCCTCATACATCAAACATCAGAGTATCAGGCGGAAGCGGAAAACAAGATCCGAGTACGGATAAGAAGCAAATCGGCATAAGATGCCCCATAAATAAACACATCCCGCCCACAGATCTCACGGATCCCCTTTCCCGGAATCTCTACACCGAATGATCGTTGTCCACATCGTCCGTCTCCTCCACCCAGTATCCATCTTGTGCGTGTACCTGCTCATCTGAATCAAATAATTTATCGTGTGAGACCCTAGGGGTGCTCAGCAAGTCTTTATGCCTCTAAAGGGGACACAACCTGGGGTGACGCAATCACAGCAAAAGATAAACCCTAACAATTCTATAGATACTCACTAACCATACGCCTAACCAAAGATAGACGGATGTCCGTGAATTAATAACAACATTTATATCAGTAATATTAACAGATCCATCCTCCTCCTCGCTTACCAACGAGGAAGCGGACGAACACCCCCATCCGTTGGCAGTTTTATTATCCATTCCATGAGTGTTGCACTATTTACTAGTCAGTTACTTAGTCAAATTAAAAGCGGTACTTTAGTTATACTTGTCTATGATCGAGAAACTGTGCTCCAAGTCGGCCATAACCGCGGACACGGCTTTCAGAAAGTTTTACCCTGCAGGGGTGCACAAATAGCAACACACACTCGATCAACCTCGGAAAAACCAAATCAAAACCCAACGAGGCATTCACGACAAAGCAATCACAGGATTCAGAAATATTTCAGGGGGCCACCCCATTAAGCTACCCGCGACGAAGTTGGCCAGCTCCGAGACGGACTCAAGGTTTGCGTCAATGGCTGTAAACGACTGGGAACCCGAAAGTGTGACTGGGCTTGTCGATACCGCTAAAACACTCCGCTTACCTAAATAGTACAGGTGCATTCCTCGCACAATCTTAAATAAAGCAGTAAAGCATGGCATAAGTACAAAATATTAATAAAGCCCCAAACTACTTTGTGGCCCCAAGAAATAAGAATGAATCAAGATCTGGCTCAGGGGGGTCCCATAAGCCTCCCGGATGTGGATAGCGCGAATATTCAAGGAACAGGAATGAAGTACTCGGGGTCCTACGGGACACAAGTGAGCATGAAAAACCAAATAGCAGATATTGCTCACCGGTGCCACTTTCATTAGTTATCCCATACTACTCAGGTTAAGTTGTTTAGGTACCTCGTTATCCATCAGACACTCACATACCCTACACATGCTGTTCTACGACCCGCATGGCTCAAACAACTCCTGTAGTAATGGCTCATGGGATGGAGGAACAAGCTTCGGTGGGGTTTAAAAGTAAAGGCTATGCAGTACTTGGGATTCAGTTTAATGTGATCACGACTCAATGATGCAAGAATAAGATAGAGGCAATAGGTACTATATGTATGCAAGCATGTGGTAGTGCTTGCCTGGAAGCTCAGTTGAAGCGAGAGAAGGATCTGGGTAGTGCTCCTGGGTTTCTTGATATATCCCCTGCTCAGCGTCTATTCGGAGAAGAGCCAAACAAACAAGGGACAACATAAATAAAGTGCACAAGCATATTAATAAAATGCGACAAGCAAACAATCATGCCATGATGAATGATGCACAATTTGCATGGCATTAAAGTAGCATGGCATGGGTGAGGTGTAGAATACAAGAAATAAACATTTTATTGAGTTTTGGTCACATGTTATACTCCAATAAGTTGCGGTAAACTTTATATTTATATGATGCATGCTTCAATTCAGAACATGGTATGCATAAACAGAAAGGTCTCGTCGAGCTTATCGATTTAGACATATTATTTGTCAAATTTGGAGTTATAAAACAAAAGTTATTAATTAATTAAGGAAAAGGGCATTTTATTTGTAATTTTAACCAACTCGAAAATTTAAAGTGTTCAAAATATATTTTGAAGGGTATATTTGAATTCCTCACATTTTTCTGATTTCAAAACATATATTATTTGTCAAATTTGGGATTACCAATTAAAAGTTATTGATTTTTTCTGGATTTAAAATCATATTGAACATATTCATAAATTATTTTTATTAACAGAAAAAGTTCAGAGACTTTTTACACCGAGGCCTAGATGACCCTAGCCCTGACGTGTGGGCCAGCACTGAGTCAGCGGCAGCGTGGAACTTTTCTCACAACGGGGCAATGTACCCATAGGCACCGACGCAGGGCTGGGCCAAGGGTCCACCTAACGCGAGCCAACGGGTGGCGACCTGGCCGGGAGGGACCTGTGCTTGACCCAGACCTGGAGGGGCTATCGCAAAGGCCAGATCGGATCTGACAAAAATGAAGTTTTCAGAGGTAAAACAGCCAGCTTGTCCGGTCTTCCGGCGATGATGACGAGCAAACCGTCGGGAATTTTGCGACGCTGCAAAAATGAAAGTTGTAGAGCCAACGTTGGACTACAACTTTGGTGTTTGGAGCTTCGTCAACGGAGGCCTACAATGTACAAGGCAAGGAAAAGAACAGAGGGGGATCTAGCAGGGTAAAACTATCGAAAAGTTTTCAGAAAACGGCTGAGATCGGGCTGGGTTGCGACGACGATTGCGACCGAACGGTGGTGAATTTCGCCATGTCGTAAAAAGGAAAACTGAAGAGGGTGGTGCGGGCTACATCTTCCATTTAGCAAGCTCACACGGAGGCGGACCACAACGACCGGAATCTGCGAAAGAACAGAGGGGTGCGCTAGGGTTCTGCTGCTGCTGTCGGTCGCTTGCGCGGCGAGTGCTGCCTGCGTGCACGCAGCATGCATCGTGCGAGCGGCGGCTGCGCGCGGTGCCGGCGGTAAAGAGGGGGAGGTGGAGCTCACCGAAGTGGCGGCGAAGGCGACGCAGAAGTCGACGCTGAACAACCGCGACGGCGAAGACACGGCGAGCGGCAGAACGCCGGGTGCGCGGGGACGGTGACGTGCACAACAACTTCTCCTCCTCGCTCCAGCGCCCGTACATCGCAGGAGGTTGACGTGCAGCGGCTCCTCCGGCGCACGTGACTTCAGCGACGGCAAGGATCAGCGGCGCGGCTGCATGGCCACAACGGCTAGTGGAGCTTTGCGTGGGGATGAAGAAGAACAAGGAAGGGGATCTCGATCTGGCTGGTTCATTGGCGTGGTGGTACTGCTAGCTTTATGCAAAGAGGGCAGGGAGGGGAGACACGAGACGGGCATGAGGTGGGGTAGTTCTGTCGCACGTGATCGTGAGGGAAGGAGAGAAACAGGATCAGGCACCGATTGTTGTCCATTCGGCTGGGTTGCACCAGACCAGAGAGAGGGGTTCACTGGCTTCACCATGCATAACTGGTGCAACCAGGTTCAGGGGAGGCTGATGGTTTAGAGATCAAGAAGGCTTGGTTCAGGTTGGTTGCATGAAGAAACTCCAAACCAGAAATACAAGCTAGGAACACTTCGGTGCAACAAGAAAAGAGAAAGTGGGGCTTGGAAGGCTCGTTGAGATTTAGGCTTAGATTATAGGTACGGCCAGGTAGATACTAAGTAGATTTAGGTTTTTCCTTTAATTTGATTTGTTTGATTCATTTTGCAAACGTTGTTTCAAAAAAAAACCAACAAGCAATCCATCTAAGAAGAACCAAACATGAGAAGAAGGAAGATGGTTAGGATTTATTGTTCTTTTGTTTGAATATGGAAAACCCCACAAACCACTTGCCAAAGACTAAAGAATTTAAATAAGGAAGAAGATATCCCATGCATGCATTAGAATTTGCAAAAGTACCATAAGGATATCCAATCAAGCTTTCCCTCATAATTCTGTTTAGAAAAGAGGTGCATTTGAAGTGAGAAGACCAAGTGTAGTGTGTATGAGCCACTATGGATTATATGGCCTTATTATATCAAATAAAATCCCAATCTTGAATAAAATCATGACAAGAAGATAGAAAGGAATTCGACACCACCAAGCATGCAAAGATGGCAAAGGAGCTCCCACATTAAATATTGTGAAAACAATATTAGATCATAGATGGAAGAATGAGACAAAAGAATGGATCCATACCCAAAATAATTATGAGCTAGAGTCAAATACCAAAGGGAAAAAGCATTTTCTCTTAATCATAAGGGATGGTAGAATTTATGGATGGAATCAAAAGGGAAGTGGCAAAGTGGATGGTGGAACTCTAAGATGATGATCAAAAAGGTGGTGGAGTTGAATAAAAGATATGCCCCCAACTCAACTTGGGCATTTAAACAATATATCAATAACCAAATACAATATCAAGAGGCAAATACAATTAACAATGCATAAGAGAGAAGAACCAAACCAAAAAGGGTTTTATATGATGCTCAAATGCAAGGTGGCATGATGACATGAGCATGATATAATTATGATGCAAAAATTATATATAGGAAGTAGCCATTATATTACTAGACCAGGTAGCATTACAATTGTTAGACAATTGGGATGCTACACCTGGGCGTGTGATCCAGTGGCTGGCATTGCTTGCGGCTGGGACAGGGAATGGCGGTGGGGTGCTAGCTTGCTCCCAGACAAGGTTGGCGAGGCTAGTGTTGCTCGTAGCTTGCTGTCGACCATGGGGTGGCAATGGTGCTCTCGTCCTGTTCACCATTGATGACAATGGCCAGCTTAAAATGGTGCTAGTGATTAGTTAAGGTTGCTAGATGATCTACTAAGGATAGTGGTGTCCAGAGAGGGAACAAGTTAGGCCAAAAACACTGCTCAACATAGTGTTTTGATTTTGTTTATTTGCATCTGCAACCTGTTTGATGAAATGGCCGCATGAACTTAAGTTTTGAATTTTGAAAAGATTTTAGGTGGGTGTGCTAGGCATGTACTGGGGAGTCTGTGGATGCTTGGGTTTTGAAAATTGAGTTGGTTTGAGTGGTTTTTAAATAGTGGGATCTTCCTATATGAAATAGATTCAATTTTAAATTGTCATTTAAACCAAGCATTTGAATGTTTCTGGATGATCACAAGGTGGGCCTTGGTACCTTGTTATGAGTACTATCAAGGGGTGCAAATATCCATACATGTTTCTGTTAAATTCTGAAAGTTAGAGATAGCCAAAGTAGGTATGGGAGTTAAATTGGCCAAAATGACCATTCACTTAATTTGTTTATTTTGACTTATTTGTCTTTGGTAAAAGTTTGGTGATTGTTTAGATGATGTTTATTTCACCTAAGAATCATTTTACAAGCAAGTAAATATAGAATCATGGCAATTCAACAGAATCCAAATTTTAATACACACACATATGGATGCTTTCATATTTTTAATTAGAAAAGTTTTTGTTAACCCTAAATTTGATGATTAGAGTTTCATGATCCAAGTTTAGTATTTTTGGGATGTTACAAAATCACGGCAGAACAGCGAGGTGTGATGGGGGAAACAGTCGCGAGGTTTATGGCGATGACTAGCGGAGTGGGGCCTGGTTGTCTGCGAGAGAGAGAGAGCGAGAGAGAGAGAGAGAGAGCATGTCGGATCTGCTGGTCAGCGTCTGCGTGGGTGTGTTTGCGCGTGAGAAAAGAAAACGCTTTTGGATAGGAATGGGCTGCAAGTTTGGGATGGACTGGGCCTGTTTTCTGGGCTGGCTTTGTTTCCCTTTTTTTATACTAAATCTTTTTCTTTTTCCTTTTCTATTTTTGTGTTTTTGATTTTTGTTCATATAATTAAAACTCCATTTGAATTCAAACCTTTACCAAACTTTGTGTATATTTTTAATACTGTTTATTAGCATATTCTAAAGTCCATTTTAGAATATTTCTTTTATTCTTTTAGCGTATATTAATTATTTAAAATAGGCCCTTGTCTTAATTCAAACAAGATTTTAATTATGTTTTCAAACTCTATTTGAATTCTAAATTTTACCAAACCTTTTTCAGTTGGTTTTATTTATTCTTTAGTGCAAAATAATTCTCTTTGAATTATTATTTAAAATACCTTAAGAAGATTTATTTTTAAATTGGGAATTGTCTTTATTTAAATAAAATGGGTAATAATCAATCCTTATGATTTTATTTAAGTAATTCTTTACTATTTTTATTAATCAATAAACTTTCATATTATTTGTTTGGCCAAGATTTAATTTGATTTTTTAAATATTCCTTATTTATTTATTTATTTCTTCCTTTGCCTTATAAAATCCATATCTTTTTATTTAAAGATCCAAAATTGGTGATTCCAATTTGTATAATTTTATTTAATATTTTTTATCCTTTTAAATCATTTTTGGATTACTTTGCTCATGATTTGGTATGGATTTTAGCTAGGAGCTTTTGTTAGCCTTGGAAAATATTTCCTTTTAACTTATTAAATTCATAAGGTTTTATCTTTGGTTCCAAATTAAATGAAACCAATTTCTATGATCTTATAATATTTTTATTTATTATTCTTGATCATTTTAAATATTTGTTGACAAATTTTTATATGGACCAAATCCATAGTCTTAGAGAGATTTTGAAAATGACTAATTCCATTAGGGTTTTAGGATTCTGGTTTAACTTTTCCAAGTGCTCAAATTTCAAGATACATTATTGATGAATGCATTTCACTTGATTGAAATTTTGTTTGATTCCCTTTTCATTCAAAGTTTGTTCAATATGGGTTTTGATGTTTCCATTTGGAATCAAAAAGTTTCTTTTCGCCCTAAATTTTAACATTTATTTATTTTGTTAATTTATTTTTCACATTTCAAAATTTGGAAAATTTTGGGGTGTGACATTGAGGGTAAAAGCTAAAGAATGGTTGCTATCCTTGCCTAGAAATAGTATTGATTCTTGGACTAAGTGCAAAGATAATGCTCCTGCTAAGATTATATCTATGTGACATTATTAAAGTTAAACAGCTTGATAATGAACATGTTGCTCAAGCTTGGGAAAGAATGAAGTCTTTGGTTAAGAATTGTCCCACTCATGGACTCACTACTTGGATGATTATCCAGACTTTTTATGCAGGTTTAAACTTCTCTTCAAGAAACCTGTTGGATTCAACTGTTGGAGGTACCTTCATGGGCCTCACTTTGTGTGCTGCAACAAAGCTCCTTGACAATATGATGGTTAATTACTCTAAATGGCATACCGAGAGAGCTCCACATGGTAAGAAGGTAAATTATGTTGAAGAAACCTCCTCTTTCAGTGATAAGATTGATGTTATTATGGCTATGCTTGTTAATGGGAATGCTCCTCTAGATCCTAATAGTGTTCCCTTAGCCTCTATGGTTGCTCAAGAAGAGCAAGTTGATGTGAACTTCATTAGAAATAACAATTTTGTCAACAATACTTATGGTAATTATAGGCCTTATCCCCCTAGTGGAAATGCTTATCAGGGTAGATCTGGAATGTCTAGTGAAGAGAGGATTCTAGAAGTTGAAAGATCCACTAAAAACTTTATGCAAATGCAATATGATCAAAACAGGATTTACACTAAAACTATGGAGGAACAATCTATTAATTTGAAAAATATTAGTCATCAGCTTGAGAATCTTAATAGAGAAATTCCTAGTTTACAGTCAAAAAGTTTGAGTGCTGAAAAGAATATATCCTATTTGTCTGAAGCACAATCCTCTTTGTTTAATAAAATGGCTGCTAAACCTGAAACCATGGAAAGTACCTTTGCTGCCACTCATGCCATACAAGTTACTATTGATGAAAATGTTAGGCTGTTAGCTCAACTTCATGCTAAGGGGGAAAGGGAAGCTGAAATTGATAGAAACAATAGTGTGTGCACCATCACTAGAATGGATACCACTAAACCACAAGAATTCCCTATTCCTCCTCCTACTATGCCTAAGCCTAATGAGTCTACTAATAGTGATGCTAAGTTTGAATTTGATATAGATGGTTGCAATATTTCTGAAGTGATTTTGTTACTGTAAAAGCTTGCTAGAAGTCCTGATGCTAGTGATATGCATGTTGCTTTCCCTAAACACATTACAAATGCACTTGTGAAAATTAAGGAAGAGAAGCTAAAACACAAAGATTCTATTCCTAGCAAAGTAGAAGATAGTTGGGAACCCATTATTAATATGCAAGTGAATGACTTTGATCTCAAAGCTTCATGTGATCTTTGTTCTAGTGTCTCTATTATGCCTAGGAAGATTTATGAAATGCTTGATTTGCCACCTTTGGAAGATTGCTATTTGGATGTCCCACTCAATGATAATGCTAAAAAGAAACTCATGGGGAGTATTAATGATGTTCACATTATGGTTAACAATGCTTATGTCCCTGTGGATTTCTATGTTTTGGATGTTGAATACAATGCTTCTTGTCCTATTACTTTGGGAAGACCTTTTCATAGAACTGTTGGTGCCATCATTGATATGAAAGAAGGCACCATTAAATATCATTTTACATTCAAGAAAGGTATTGAACACTTCCCTACGAGGAGAGAGAAGTTCCTTTTTGCTCCTCCTTTAAAAGCAAGGTTTGATGTTAATGCTTCTTCATTTGAAAATACTTGATTTCTTACTTCTTGTGCCTCACTTAAAAGCGTTAAAGAAAAGTACTTGTCAGGAGATAACCCAAGAGTTTCCTTGAGTCTTGGAAGTTATTACTTAAGTAATGAACTCTCCTTATCCTTTTTTGTTTGATTTTTGTGCCAAGAATGACCTCTAATAAGTGGGGAGTAAGATTTGGGGAGTTGCTGTGCCGAAACAGATTTCTGTCCTCCACCAAAAAACTTAGTGAGGAGTCTATGTAACTCGGATTGAGCTGAAAAGTTACTAATAAATCCCCCAGTATATTAGATAACTTTCTTTAGTTCAACAACTTTTGATTTGAGCAACAGAAGATTTTTGAAAAAATCGGTTTCTACCTGCTTGTCTGTTTTGACAAATCTCTGCCATCATTTGCATTTGCTTCTTATTGATTCCTTTTTGAGTTCTCTTTTGGTGAATTGAGATTTTTGAAGGATTTGCTACAGTAGCTTGTGTTTTTGGTGAAAAGTATTGCTGTTCCAAAGCTTTACCTAAAGGTCTATTATCTTTTGAATACATTAATGTTGCTAATGAAGATTGTGTGAAGTTTTGTATGAAGGAAAAATTTCAGGTGTAGAGAGAGAATGATGTAATGAGATGAAGAATGGACAGAAGATAAAGCTTTAGGATGCCACCCCGGTGTCACCCCAAGAAATATCCAATAGGTACAAGCGTCAAAGATTGGGGATCCCCTTCTTCATCAATAAAAAGCTCAAGTCTGTCTAGACACTTCGTTTTTATTGTTTCATGCATAGTTGTGTTGTTCTTGGAGCGTCTTAGTTTTCGTTTGGTTTGCTTAGTTGTTTATTTTGATTGAATAAAGTAGTTTGGACCCCCGTTCTTGCTCTGTTCTTTCAAATAAGTTGCTTGGTGTTGTAAAGGAGTAGGAAGTTCCTGCTTGAAAGTGCAAGAGGAGCTTGCAATTGACTGTGACTTAGACTATAGCATGACATGCTAGGTGTTGTTTTGACCTTATTCTTAGTGACTATTGCTATAGCATGCCTTGTTCCAAACAATTGGGATTTCTTATAGTGCCTTGAAGAAATTATGCGTTGTTTTAGCATGCAAAAGCATAATATTGTGGTATTCACCTTTGATGCTTTGTTTGGGTTGACTTGGCACATGCTCACACCATGTTATGACTATGACAACTCACCATAACCTTTATGATCATTTAGTACTTGACTTGTAGTACCACTCTATGCTTTGATTAGTAATGTTTTGTTGCTCTGCATGTTTATGGCCATTATTGCTCTCTTAGTTGGTTGCTCCCAGTCTTTTGCTAGCCTCCACTTGTATGAGTAAGCTCTACTCCTGCATCCAACTCCCAAGAAACCAAGTTATTCCAAAGTGTCCACTATAAATTCCTATGCATGGTGTGTTACACCATTCCAAGTATATTATTGTTTTCAGCTACCTTCCAGTTAAAAAGTCTCTTTGTTATGTGAAAACTTAGTGATTATAGCCCTCACGAACTTGATGGCACACTTTATATTCTTTTCCCCTAATAAACTTGAACCATTTTGTCGTATATGTTGTATATTCTTGCACTTATACGTTGGAATTAGCAGAATCGTGCTGTCACGGGGAATGTTTTCAACATTGCACTTGTACTTTGTACACAGTTGATATCATGCTCTTTTGTCTATGGATGTCACTAGTGTGAAATAAATAGGAAGCTTGTAAGTCCATGGAGTTTTTTTGTGTTAGAGAAATTCCTGGGCCGCTAGCCTAAGCCATGCCTAATCATGGTGGAAACTTGGAGGATCACCATAATGAGCTATCTGTGAAGCATCCTCAATAAAAAGCTATGCACATAGTAAATAAAAGGATCGCTAAGATGCTCATTGTCTACTTGCCTTGTCATTTTGGTTATGGGATAGCTCATGTACCATGTTCAAGGGGTACCCCGTTGGCGGTTCTCTATGATACGCATGTACTTACAATGACAAGAACTTACAGGTGACTGAAGTTGAGTAGCATGAGGTGTGGCCCTTGTATTCAAGGGACTTGAGATTGCCAACTTATACTTTGTCAAGCATATACTCCATCTTTGTTCACTTTAACCTTAATCACTTCAAGATGCTTATGATAGGGGCAATGAGGGCTTAAAGCTAACAAGTACCATAATTTTTGGAAGCTCTTTTTGAAACTTGAAATCCCTGCTTCCCTATGAAGGGACTTTCTTCCACCATTATTTGAGTCTCCACCTTCTACCTTTAGGCACCATTAAGAGAGCATAGTTGTCATTCTGTGTGTAGTGTTCCAAAACTTATTGATTGATGCATATTGTGATAGTACTTGTTCTTGTGCTACTTGTTTCTAGTCACCCTTGTGAACTTTGAAGGTGTCGTATGCTTCTATTTGCTACTCTATGAGGGACAAGCTGGTTACCACTATGACATGTTTTCTATATGTGAAACAAACAAACGTTTTTCAATGCATGTTATTCATGATCTTTGTTTGTACCCTTTCATGTTGCATGCATAGTTACTATGTCCTATTGTTAGAACTCCATCTTTCATGCACATGTTTAGAGTTCTTTGATCCCAGCTTTCAATGTTTGCAAATGGTTTGATCTTGGTTTTGATGGTGCATGTCACCTCAAAAATTATGCTTTTTATCACATACGTACTCGAGGACGAGCAGGAGTTAAGCTTGGGATGCTTGATACATCGGAAACGTATATATAATTTTTGATGCTCCATGCTTGTTTACTATCTACTTTGCTTTGCTTTGTCTACACTTTGAGGTGTTTTTATATCTTTTCTGGAACTAAATTATTAACAAGTTGCCACCGTGCCAGTTGCCTGTTTTCTTCTGTTTTTGGTTCCATAAAGGCATAAAATCAATATTCTCGGATTTGGACGGGACAAAAGCCAAAGTCAATATTTTACCATCTGGGACACGAATCCAGAAGACGAGACGGAGAGGCGAACCAGGGCCGTCGCACCCCCTAGGCATGGGTGGGGCCACCTCGCGCCTGTGTAGGGTGTGGGCCCCCTAGCCGCCTCCCAGCCTCGCCTCTTCGCCTATAAGAAGCCCCCGATGCAGAAACCCTAGGTACTCGATAAAAACTCCATGAAATCTTCTATAGCCGCTGCCACCGTCGTCCCTAGATCGGGGGCATCTGAAGTTCTTCCTAGCACCCTACCGAAGGGGAGATCATCCTGGAGACCTTCTTGCCGGTATGAAGCGTGAGTAGTTCCACCCTGGTCTATGGGTCCATGTAGTAGCTAGATGGTTGTATCTCCTCCTTGTGCTTTCATGTATAGATCTTGTGAGCTCCATTCATGATCAAGATCTAATCTATTTGTAATCTTGCATGTTCTGTTTGTGGGGATCCGATGGATATTGAGATTACTATGTTATATTGATTAATGGTTTTTTCTTTTTGATTCTATCATGTCTGTGTTGTTTGTGATCTTGCATGCTCTCTATTGTTAGTATCTATCTTGGCCAAGTAGTTGCTAGTGACTCTAAGAGGGGGTATTTATGCTCGATAGTGGGTTCATGCCTCTAGTTTCCAAGGGAAGTGACAGAAATATCTTCGATTGTAAATGTGTGTTGTTGCCACTAGAGAGAAAACAACGGTCTCTTGTTCATGGAACAAGTGGATTGTTTACCTTACACACTTTGCTTAAAGCAGTTGTCTGTTCCTTGCAACTTAATACTGTAGGGGATTCGTATGATAACTTGAAGGTGGAATTCTAGTCATAGATGGAGTTGGATAGCGGTCTATGTATATTGTTGTATTGCCCAATAGAATCTCATAGGATCTTTTTGTTTGGTATTGCATTGTTATGACTTGCTCAGTTCCTGTCAATTTCCTTGCTGTAATTTGTTTATCCTTCATGCCATGTTGTTTATCTAAGGAGAGCACCTCTAGTGAAATATGGACCCGGTCCAATCTTTACCATTGATACATCTTCCACTATTACCTATTTACTTGCTGCAAACCATTACCTTCCACACCATACGTTTAATCCTTTGTTACAGCAAACCGGTCACCTTGACAACCTCACACTACAAGAAATGTGTTTACTTGTGACCTTCTCATAGTGACGGGGAATGAAATCGTCATAGATCTATGACGATTTCACACAAGATGGTCGTAGACCATTTGGAGAGGTCAAAACCCTTTAGAATTACGACATTTTGGGTCCAAATCGTTATAATTTTATCAGATAAAATCGTCATAATCTATGTAATACAGCTTAGGATTTTATTTTTAGCCTAATATGACCAATCTAAATCGTCATATTGCTAAATTTAATCATATTAATATGACTGGACGGCCACATCAGCACTTGGACCGAACCGAATGGGCCAGCAGCGGGAAGAAAAACACGCACCCACTCTTCCACTACTAACCCTAGGCCCAGCCGCAGATCGAGCCATCACCACCTCTCCATATTGCCTCCAGTCAAACCCTAACCTCCCACATCCTCCATATCGCCTCCCTGTGCGCCGCCGATCTCCCCGCCGAGCCTCAACTTGCGTTCCCACACGCGACACCCTACCTCCAAACCGATCGATCCCCGCCGCCATCCCTCCTCTGTGTGCGCTGCCGCCACCCCTCGATCCCCGCCGCCACGACCTAACCTCCAGATCGCCATCACCTCCAGATCCCATTGCTGCACTCCCCCCATTCCCCTCGTTCCTTAGATCCACCTCCGCAAGCCCAGGAGGAGCCGCAGCGGCCGGTGCTTCCACCCGTTGATCGGAGGACAAGGTCCACCTCGACCCAACGTCCACCGCCGCCGTCTGGGAGGCGAAGAGGATGCGGAGGTCCTGCTCGCGGACACCAAGGCCACGATCGGAGTAGGGAAACTAGCCAGTTGCCGGACACTGAGGGAAGAGCATGCCGAGGGCGGAGGCGGCGGCATGGCAGGGACCAGAGGCGACGGCGCGGACGCCAACCTAGGCACTAGAGGCTGGAGCATCCTTCTCCACCAAAGCATGGATGGGATGGAGGTCGAGCTCAGTCTAGCGTCTCAGGTCTTGGCCATGGCGGGATGCTACAGATCAAGGACGACATAGGTTTGAGGAGCAGCGGAAGCTCTGCATCCCAACCATGTTGCGGCACTTCCAGGTCATGTCTCTCTCTTCACCCTACCTCGCCCCTATCTCTATCGGGTCCTCTCTCAGCACCTCTATCTGCTGTCCCCTGAAATACAAAATGATAAGAGATTTTTATCCCTTGAAATAGGTAATCAGTGTTAATTGAAAGATTCAGACTCTTTCACTTCTTGAAACCTACAGTTTTAAACATGTTATACATGAGTTCTTGCTGCAGGTCTTTCGAATAAGACATCGGATTTAGGTACCAGATTAGTTTGTGTTTGTTTAACAACTTTGTTTTTTGATGCTTTATTATCTGGATAAGTCTAATGTGATTTAGTTAGTTGTATATACATCAAAACACATGTAATCCATCTTCTTGTGGTCTACTTATATGGTTCACTGATAAGTAATTATAATCTGTGTTGGTACTTTCAATAATCATGAGGAACCCATGCTGCTATGTGCACAAAGTAATCTGATATTGTTTAAACATGCTTACACTACTTAAAACATGCACTCTCATAACAGTACCCATGTTGTCATGAATATTTGTCAATGCCTCAGATTATTTTGTTAGTAGTAGTACTACTAGTTCATGTATAGCCATATAGGTATAAAATATGTATATACCTCGATTCTCTTATGCATACACCTATTCTAGGAACTGATCTGTGTTGAGTGCTTATTGACATTCGGTTTTTCCCATGACACCTTGCTGTTCCAGTGTTGGTGGTGCCCTCCAATGGTGTTCTGGTGGTGTTGGTGCCCTCCTGTGGTGTTCAAGTGGTGTCAAAAATTTGGTGAACAAGGGGTGTAGCTCATGATACTATGAACCAGTTATCGTTCTTAATGCATCTAGTGCTTTAATGTTGTTTTTCATATCAGGTCCATGTATGCATGGTTGTAGCAAGAAAGAAGGGGTGGTAACTGTGATAAGTGTGAAATAATCGAACATGTTTTATATCCTTTGGTGCAAAAGTGTTGTTATTATCTGTTCTTCTTTGCATGAAGGCATTAATTTGTTTGTTACGGTTGTGTTTATGGTAGAATAAATAATGCATCCACTCTACATGTTTGATCAGACCATGCTTGCATTAGTTTAGTCAGACCATATTAATCTTGATTTTTTCCCTTAAAATATTCTCTTGAGTATTATCAAGTAGTATCAATATGCATGACTATGAACATTGGAGAAGTAAATATTATATTCCAAAGAACATACTTTCGGTTCGAGTGTATTTGAGAAATAAATATTATTCGGTAACATACCTTACCTTCTTGAGGTTTGTTTAGTTACCAACATGGTGCCTTTCATTCAATAAGATAGCTGCGGGTTATGTATGTATTTGTGTGAGTCTGTTTATTTCCAAAACCTTCTCATATCCCTCATTGATAATTATTCTCTCACCTACGGTTGCCATGAAATCATGATGCATCATGTGGCCACCTAATTGTGCCTTGCTTTCCTTCTGGCAGTGCCATGTCTTGATGTTGCACACCCTCCTCCTCCATGGATGAAGGAGGTCGTCGCCTGCCTCTATGTCGCCACCCCCGTCGACCATCTCCCCCGCATCGACGCTCAGGTCGCTGCCCGCCTTCCCCCACTTGACGCTGTCGGCTGGGCCCTCGGACCCTCAGAGGGCGAGGAGCTCGACCTCTTCATGGTATCTATATGGCTCTCACACCTCTGCTCCTTTTTTACGCTTTCTGCGGTAGGTCTTTGTAGAAGTTTGCTAGGGTCTACGGATGCTTGTTTGGTTTGAATGGCTAGAATAGAGAGAGAATGGGATAATTTTGTCTTAGTATGGGCATTATCTTATGTTGTTTAGTAATTTTCACCATGATGCTTCTTCAGAGAATAGTGCTCTAAATTTCAAACCTTTCTCGTATTGCAACAAGTCTGGAACTGCCAGGCCTATTCTAAATGCTAGATAAAGTCGATTTTCTTTTATGCCTAAGCTATGCTAAGGCCTGTTAAATGGTTAGCCCTAGTTCTATACTTGTTTCTAAGGAGAGTAGTGGAATTGTTGATCCATCATCACTTTTGAAGTTGCTGTTGTTTTGACTTAATTAGATTTTTATGTTACTAAACAGTAGTAGTATAAATGCCTCATTAACAATATATATATTTTCATGGCCAGCTTCTTATCTCTAATGGTAGTTGCCTCACCTATCTTATTAGTGTGACTCATGTATTGCTTGTTCTGTTATCCTGCACTATTGGCAAGTACAGGTTGCAGGACTCGTGGAGCACCATCCACCCCATCCACACTTTCTCCACTTTCGAGGACTTCTCGAGGTAGCCATTTCCCCCTCTTTTCCTACCTACTGATGATACCGCCTGATTCCTTTCTTGAATCTTATTGGAGAGTGGCTTTGATGTGATGTCTATGGTTTTATTTCTGTCGATGCCTAATGGTCTTATTGGACTGTGGCTTCCCCGACGTCACTGCAGATTCCCCGATGTCCAATTAGTATACATGTTATGTGACCATGCTAGTTGATCTTTACTAGCAGTGCTTATGCGAGAACATTAGTTGTTCCTTGGCTTGTACATGTTAGGATTATGTTATCATTATTCATGTGCATTAAGGAACTAGTTATTCCTTTCTCTCAAGTCACATATTGCACACATTTAACAATATAGCTGTGCAGCAAACCTTTTATGTCCATGTCTTGAATTATGATTTCTGCTAAGTATGAAAAGGATAGCTAATGTTCTTCTGAAACTTCCTAGGACTATGCTTGTTTACGGATGAGTTAACATGTAATATCCTAGTTGGTTTTATTTGTACTACTAATTTTCCTTGAGTTGAAACCATATTGGCATAACATTATATTGGTTTTCATACCCTCAAATCAGGATATGCTTCTCAGAAAATGTCGGTAGCATAAGATAATGAAGCCACCCATTATCATTACTGTCGCATCCCCCACCCTCACCGTCTCCATCGCTGTGGTTTGGTTCAGATAAGTATTCGATCTCTCCCACTCCCTTATAGTCCTTGTTAATTCACCCAAGTGAGTTGATAGCTCAAAGTTATAGTTTGATAATCAATTGATGATGATTGGTAGCTCCTGTTTTCGATATGATCTGATCTAACCTGGGCTGGGTACATGACCATGCACGTTTGTGTGTTTGATATAGTATTCCCTTCTTTTTCTAATAGAAGTCAATAGATTACTATGCAGCATATTTTCCTCTTTTGCTACTGGTTTATGTATAGATAGCAATATAGGCTTAGGCCATGTATAATAATTTCCATTTCTATGATCAATTTGGTATCCCAAATCCTCAATTTCTTCTATATCATGACAGTACAGATCTACAGAAGAATCCACTACTTTGATTAGTCATTCTGTCCTTGACCTATTTGTTTTGGATCTTTGTTGTGGCAGGACTCTAGAATCATCAGTGATCTTGACACCTGGTGGTTGCCACTTTCCAAGGATGACTTTGGCTCCTCTAGGACCTACCCGCAGCAGGCCTTATGCACCTACATGTTCTCCTTGTACTATATGGACATCATCTTATTCAGGTGGGGTAAAATTCAAGTCTGGTAGCACCATCTTGATCGATTCTGTTGCTCCTCTTTGTTCGGGTATGTGGTTCTTTGCTTTGTGATTTCTAGGAAGTTTCATTTCTGGATTCAGGATGCTTCTATACTGAGAAACCAAGAGCATTGTTAGTGCAATATGTCCAAAATAGAGAACCATATATACTATGTTGATTTTAATTGATGGTAGTGCCAAACTTAATATGCCTGAGTTGTGCCATACTTATATTGGGTTCATGCTGGATGTACCTAACTTGAGTTGGATGTCCTAATAATTATAAAATTAGGAACCACCATTTGTTTTCTAGCTCTGTATCCTGATAATTATAAATATTGTTTACCTGTGCACCATGCCCTCAATTTATGGTCCATCGAGTGATTGTGATGTCTAAGTATATGCATGGTATTGCCTTTTGCTCTTGGACAGTGTGAACATTTAGGAAAAAAGAACTTCACTTTACTATAGAAAGTGGGTTCGTCCATGCTGACAGTAGAGTTTCATTCATTACAGTTTCATTCATTACTGATGACTATATTCATTACAACTCTTGCATAATTTGTGCAGATGCTTGGTGAGAGCTTGTAACCACTTTTTGATCAGCTGGAGAATGATCGTGCTGCTAAGGTTTTACTCGAATTCTTCTTGATATGGAATAGACAGGTTCTTCATCTTATCGAGTCGTTTGATGCTCCGAAGGCCAAGGTGTTAGAAGCTATGCAGCACTTCTCAGTTGTGCCTAGCAGCAGGCTAATACCCCAACTCATCAGCTAGCCGCTATCTCACTGAGTTATCCATTTGTACCTTCTTAGTCGGAGTGTGTCCTCTCTGCTATCTGTATATGCTTGGTGTTTGAAATGCATCTTATACGTGTTGATTATCGACAGATGAGACTTATATTTGATTAAATGTTGTGATTGTAATTTGAATTCGTTTTGGATTATTTGTTTTGCTTGTCGGATGTACTAGTGAACTAGATCATATTTGGGCTCTAAACAGGCCTTGACCATAAATATTCTAATTCTGAACAGTGTATAATTTCAGAAAATAAAGGCTAAAAAAGGAAAAAGAAATGGACCGTGTACAGGTCGAAGCCCAAATCTTAAAAATACCGAAAATGGCCAAACCCAATAATTAAACGGATTATAAAAGGCCTAGGCCTAAAAGAAAAAGAGCATCGAAAAGGCTAAGGCCCAGTTAATAAAGGGCTAAAATTATTGGGCTTGGCCCATATAGACCTTCAAAATGGACCGGGCTGATTCTTTTCCACGTCGGATTGGCCACGTAGGATCTGACCTGGCGAGGCCAATTCCCCCGTGACGATATTGGATCGTCATAACGATTATGACGATCCAATATCGTCATAGACAGTTATGACGATTTCATCAAAATCGTCGTTATAGTTCATTTGCGACGCCCAGCTTTTGACGATCTCAAAATCGTCATAAACAGACTACTATGACGATTTTGTGACAAAAATGGAGGGTCATATATAGCAAGATTCCTTGTAGTGTCACTGATTCGTTGGGGAAAAGTCTTGAGTTTGTGTTGTGTAGGTCTCCGCGTTGCTTGCAACAACTGTGTGACGTATCCTTCCTCCTGCTGGTTCGATAACCTCGGTTTCTTACTGAGGGAAAACTTGCTACTGTGCTGCTTCACACCTTACTCTTGGGGTTCCCAACAGGCTCCATGTTAGCCACCAACATTGCTCCGAGCTAACACAGTGTTGAAGTACACTAGTTACACTTCTTTTGTATAGCTCACGATTAATGATAGTGTAAGATTATTCCCTTCTCTGTATTCTCTTGGACAACGTTTCATCACTCGGTAGGGTTCGATCTTTCAAGAATTCGAATATTGTTGTGCCCTAGTTTGTATGATAGGAGCTAGGAAAATCTTTGCGTCAATTTGCATTGGCTCGATCGACATTGCCTCTGCCGAGATATTTTGACCAGTCCCCGGGTTTGATTTGGCAGTCCCAGAGTTGAATGGAATAGTCTCCGGGTTACTCCGACCTACCCCCACATCTATATCCATTGGTATCACATCAGGCTCTTGACCAGTCGGGATAAAGATTGACTCGGATTCAGGTGATGTCTTGATTAAGGGTTTCCTAAGATGTTCCAATGCTATACCGGGCGGGATTGCTTGCCGGGATGAGCCTAACTTCAACAAAACATCAGGTGCTTCATTTTCCGCCTGAGGTATATGATGGAATTCACACCCATCAAAGTATCCCAAAATTTCCTGGACATGGAAACGTTATGGTGCCATGTTTGCATCCAAAGCATCCCAATGACCAGATACTTGCTGAATCACTATATCCGAGTCACCAAAGCATTGAATTATGATGATGACAATTTATTTTTCCACTTTTATCCCATGGACAAGTGCTTCATGAAGGGGTTCGCAGTAGAAAATCAAAAAAAATTATCCCTATACGAACACGATCACCAAGATCTATACTATGTAGACATAAGTAACGAAGATGAAGAACGGAGTTCATACCCTTGAAGACCATGGCACGCCTTATGCAGGTAGGAGTATTGCGATGAATATAGCGCCTCAAATGTTGCGCCTCGAAGCTCGACACACGTCTAGTGTAGGGACATCTCTCGGGATCCGTTCCAGCAGAGCAGCAGAAAAAGAAAGAAGCCAGACCTATAACATCCCAATTTCAGCAACCCTGATTTGTTGTCAAAAGGGCAAAAAATCAGGGTGAACAAAAACTTTTTATTTTTAAGAGTTGCAATGTTTTCTTACTTGTTTGCTTGTGTTCATACTTATGATTGTGTATTAGATGTTATACTCCTTACCTCAACCTCAGTTGATAAAAAACTATTTTACAAAAGAGATGTCTTGGATCATCTTTCATTTTCTCAAGAAGTTCTGGCAATGCAAACTCGATCCAAGATGACCTTAACACAACAAAATATTTTATTATTTTCTACTTAACAAAACTATGGAGACCTATATATAATCTCTTTGTGTTTTCAACACAGAACCTTCAACTACTCTTATCTCTAGGTTTTCCAAAAGCTTTCCTAAAACCTCTTCACTCTATTCTTGGTATAAATACCAAGAGGTCCTTATCTTACTTCCAAATGCAACATCTTCAAAACACCCATGCTTACCTCAATCCAGGCTTGATGGTAACCTTAGTAGTAGTTGTATATCTCGGATAAGGTGAATTTCCTTGATCTGCTTTCTAATGTATTGCCTTGATATGCTGATTGCCTTGTTTGATTAGGAACTATAGTGAGCCAATCTAACAGCTCATCCTCTAGGATCAAACCAATAGTTTATTAACACCTATCTAAATCAAGAATCTTGAGCTAAATCCATCTTAGTCACTAAGCTAACCCTCTCACCCACTCAAGCAGAGCCATCCTGAGCTAATCCATTTATTTTAGCATTCAACTCATCAAGGACCAAATATAAGAATGGAGTCACTCCATTCAAGTATTACTTCAATATCATCCACTTGATGATAATAATAACAAAACCTTTCATCCTCTCCAAATGTTTCCCTCTTGCATACTAGTCCAAGTCCAAAAATCTACCAATTTGGCTAAGTCTGGAACCATTAACTAGATTCAATCTTTGGAACTCCACCTACTCCAATCTATGTGCATTCTTAAGAATGTAATCGAACCATCTTGTATAACATCAGTATTAATACCAAATCCCACACTTTACTTTGCTAGATTCTCCTTGGACCCACTCATCCATGACGGTTTTATAGTCAAGGAAATAATCTATTCTTCAAATCTTGTCATCTTGCCTACTTTGGCAGAAGCTCACATCCATATGCTATCTTATTTGGGCTAACTCTTTGCATGACTACCACCTACTAATCATGTTCTATCAACCTACCCTTCACTTGTTTCTAATGGAGCTCTGTGCTTCGTAAACCCACCTGGTTTATGAGGCATCATGACTCATCTGATATGGCAACCTTATTTTCAACAAAGTTTGCCATCCCTCCTAAACCACCCCAAATACACCAATGTCAAACTATTGCTATCACTATAATCTATATAACTTGGTCTAACCATACACCTATCCCTTGCATCAAGGTGAGCTCTGAGGTCAGTAATGCAACCTTGTTTAGGTGGTATAAAAATATCAATGCCCTAGATCCTCTAATCCTTGTTCTCCTCTAAAATCCATCTTTTTTGCAAAACCCAAGGCTGCCAACGATGGATAACTCAATTTGACATCATCCACCTTAGATATAAACATTTACCAAATAATTTCCATCATTAGTTGGGACCTCAAACTAAGTAATTTCCCTCCTTTGCAAAATCTTCAAAATCTTCCATATGAAGGAAAGTTTGTTATTCTCCAATCTACTTTGCCAACTCAAGGCACATTTGAGGCACATACATCATACCCTATTCTCCCATATCAAAAATAAATATTTTTGAGATTCTTGATTATTTCTTTTTGCCCTTTTTTCTTAAATGGCAGAAACATGAAATAATGTTTTAAAAAATACTTTTCTTTCCAAAGAAATTCCAAGACAATCCTCAAACGTGTGATGTGGTATTTAGGAACATATCACATCAATAACCAACCTTGTCCAATATAAAAATATCAATTGATCTTCTAGAAACCATATCAACACCTTTTGAATAAATGGTTTTAAGTGGACTTTAAAACCTCTAAAAAATCTCAAATAAATCTTGGACAAATAATTTGATCATACCAACCCACCAGTACCCTTTCCCCACCTTGACAAGACCAAATTCTTAGACTTGTTTCACAATCACCTAATTGACCAATATTTAAATTATTGTTATTTCAAACTTTCAAACCAAACAAGCTACCACCAAAATGGCCAAGCAAGCTTCCCCAACACAACACACACACCCTTGGCCGTGTACCACAATAGCAGCATCTCTCTCCCTTATCCTATAGCTCTTGAGCAAGTAATAGAGAGATATGGTCATATCTTGTTCAAAATATCTTGTATATTAAAAACAACAACATCCACCCTTCCCTCCAATCATCTGGTCGAGCACATGGCCCACACACCCCCAACACCACCCCTTTTGGACAATCCCCTGATCCCTCCCCTATCATGTCCAAACATGGACACGGTTCACACTGGACCTCCCTTCCTCGAGATAAATAGCCCAAGGCCACCCCAACGCCTCCCTTCGCCCTCATTTGCCTTTATCCTTTCCACTCACCTTCCTAGAGCACCTCTTCTCCTCCCCTGCTATGCCTTTCCCATGAGAAGAAGCAAAATAAGTCTCGTCCATTGATCCAAAACCGAGCATAGCCCCCTCCTCGCCACCTCTTCCTCTCTGCATGTCACACTCCGGTGTTCCCCTCCCCTCTCTAACTCACCCCATGTTGTTTATCTTGACCAGGATGGCCCTGGTAAGACTCCTCGACGAGCTCCCGAGCACCACCGCGGGATCCGTCGCGCGAGATTCCTCCAGGAAGCAACCCACGCCTTGTCACCCATCCCCGAGGTCGTCCCCGACTACCGCGTAGCCATGGGCCCTCCGTATCTCCCCTCCGAGCCCCCAGGTAAGCTACTGCGCCACCGACGCTGCCCCTAGGGTTTCGTCCCTGTCTCCCGGTCATGAGGAGGAACAAGGTTCCTCCACCGTCGATTCCCACCTAATCCCACGGCCCCCTGAGCCCTATACCCCTTCATCGTTTCCGGTTCGCCGACAAACAGGCCCCATGGCCGGGTTTTGAACCTCAAAAATCCCACGCGCCCCGTGAAGCCCAAGCCGGCCGGCCCATGTTGCCCGGCTAGATCTTTTGCTTGCGCGGCCCACATTACCATTTGTCTTTTTCGTTTTAAAAATAGTATTCCAGATCTAAAATACTTCCCTAATTATTTAAATACAAATAAAAATGAAAAATAGGTATAATCACAAAGAGATAAATTTGTACAGAAACCTTATTGTTTCCGTCAACATGCAACACTAAGTCCAAACCAAATTAGTAAACACATTTTTTACCAATAATTAAAATACCTAGAGGTATATTTTCACTAATTAATTATTATAGAAACTTTGCTAAACCAAAATTAACTAAACCCAAGTTGTGACGAAAGGTATCCTAGATACCTTGTACATCCCTTTGGAGACACCTAAAATTGTGTAACATCCCAACATTTAGGAACCAACGAAGGGTAGAACTGGGATTTTGTGCATAAGCATGCATTCATATGTAAAATGTGGGTAAATTTTTGCCAAACAAAAACCTAAAGTGATAAGAGTTTCTTTCACTCTCTATGTGTAGGAATAGCTATTGAGAGTGATCGTTATAAATTTTGACATGATTTTTATGAATCAATGTGTTTTGGGGGGAAGAATTTGAATTCAACTTGAAATTTGAATTTATATTTAAAAGTTAAGTTTTGGTATTTTGAATAATTCAATATAAAGTAATTCAAATAAGAAATGACTCTTTATTTCTTATCCTTATTCCATACACATTTTTACAATGATGAACTATTACAATAAAGGCATTACAATATAGGGAATTCAAATAATAAACTATTACAAGATTGTTACAAAAAGAATAAAATAAAACATACAATATGAATGTATTTATCTATCTGATCCTATACTAAATCTTACATATCCAAATCTTGTACCTGCAAAATAATATAAAACAAACAAAATGAAAATAAAAGATTAATTGTAAGATTACTCTCAGTGGAGAGCAGTGAAGTGCACTGCTCAAGTTTGCATCATTGAGTAATTGATAAAGGGGAAAGTTTCAGCGATATGAAAGAATCTGTTCTTCCATAATAAATAAGCCACAACTCAATATATTATCAGTAAGTAAAAGGGGCAAGTTTCACTAGGTGAGTAAAATGTAAAAGGTCAAAAGGTGAAACACATCATCGATCTGATCCACACCATGCACCCAATAGCCAGGCAGCACAGTCATTTGACTGTATGGTGTGTGCTGTCAACACAGCAGCAACAGCCACATAAGAAAAACGAGAAGAGATCAGCTGTAGCAAAGCTTCCAGCAGCTCATTCTCACTTTCAAACATCAAACCAGGAACACACTAAGCTTACCAAAGCCAAGCAAATCATCAGCCAAACCATACACGAGACCATCTAAGTACTCACCAAATGGTGACATAAGGAGGGGGTGGATCAGGTGGATAGCAAGGTCAAGGACAAGCTTACAGGAACCAGAAGGTGAAGGACAAGATCAAGCTAGTAGCACAATCAACAATATCTAGCTAACCAGATTAATCAACCACAACACCAACAACCTAACAGTTGTGGTGAGTAATATAAAACCCTCACATGATCTAACCATTTTCTCTAGATTAAGATACATGTGTTGTTTTATATCTAGATCTCTTAGAAATAACCCAAGTGGGGTGAATCCATCACAGATTGTAACATCGCAAAAATACTAAACTTGGATCATCAAACTCTAATCATCAAAATTAGGGTTAACAAAAAATTTTCTAAAATAAAAATATGAAAGCATGCATGGTGTATGCATTTCATTTGGAATTCTTTTGAACCACCTTGTTTGTGTGTTCCTTTGCTTGTAAATGGATTCTTAGGTGAAATAAACATCATCTAAACAATTACAAAATTTTCTCAAAGACAAATAAATCAAAACAAATAAAATAAGGGAATGGTCATTTTGACCAATTTAACTCTCATGCCTACTTTGGCTGTCCCAAACTTTCAGAACTTAACATAAACTTTTCTGGTTCTTTGCACCCCTTGATTGTACTCATAACAAAGTATCAAGGCCCACTTTGTGATCATCCAGAAACTTTCAAATGCATAGTTTAAATGACAGTTCAAAATTGCATCTTTATCATATGAGAAGATCCCACTTTTTCAAAAACCACTCAAGCAAGCTCAACTTTCAAAACCCAAGCATCTGCAGACTCACCAGCACCAACCTAGCACACGCACCAAAAATCTTTTCAAAATTCAAAACCTGAATTCTTGCGGCCATTTCATCAAACACTTTGCAGACATAAATCATCAAAATCCTAAACACTATTGTGAGCAGTGATTGAAGCCTAACTTGTCCCCTCTCTAGCTCAAAACCATCTCAGTAGATCATCTAGCAAGTTAAACCAAGCACTGGCCTCACTGTAAGCTGGGCAATGACATCAATGGTGAACAGCCGAAGCTCACCATGCCACTCCAGTGGAGACAGCAAGCTAGAAGGAGATTTAGTCGTGCCAACCTTGTTTGGGAAGCAGCCCACCATCCATCGCCACTCACTGTCCTAGCCGCGAGCGTTGCCAAACCCTGGACCACATGCACGGACCGCGCCCAGCTCGCCAGCAACCATGCCGAGCATGCGCCAGAGCGCCACGCTCGACCAACGCCCACAGACCGCGCGCCGCCCCCGCCGCGTGCATACATGATCGCCACCAACCCAGGAGACCGCCAGACATCCCCGTTCTCCGCCCCATGCCTCACAGCCACCGCTCGCCGTCGAAGATGCCGCCTCTGCCGCGCAGAGCATCGCGTTCACCAAACCGCGCCCCCTACGCTTTAAAGCCGTAGAGCATCGCCAGGAGACCACCAAGCGATCGCCACCGCCATCCATGCCTCTAGCCGCCCGTAGCCATGTCGCCACCGTCGCCTGCCCATCCCGTTCGGTATCGCCGTCGCGACTATAAATAGAGGCCACCCCCAGCCGAATTGAGCACACCATCTCACTCCCCTCTCCTCACTGATCGTGCCACCCCGTTCCCGGAGCAAGGCGAGCAACACTTCGCCGGAATTTCACCGGAGCCTGCCGCTGCTGGAGAAGAAGGGGGCAGTGATTGGAGCCGCCCCAGGAGAAGTTGCCGGTACCAGGAGGTTCGCCGTCGTCGACTTCGTCGTTCGCCCGCCTCGCCGACCCTCGCCTGAGCCCCGATCAGCCCCCAACAACCCCCACCTGCCGCGCTAGGTTTCTATCTCACCGGCATTGCCCAACATCGACGATGACCCTCAACCGTTGGATTAGAACTAGATCGAACGCACCACATCGCCCCATACCGCTTCACACCCCTGTCTCACTGACGCGTGGGGACAGCGACTTAGCCAGCCCGTGTAAGCGCTGTGCTTAGCAGGCCGGCCCAGTATCGCTTCCCGCGCAGCCCAGTTATTTGAATTTAACCTTTTTCATTTTATTTCAAACACACTTCTGTACCCAGTTTCAAAAATCAACCTAGGTCGATTCATTGAACCAAAATGAATGAAACCGATTTTGTTAGAAAGGCCTGGGAATGCTGAATCCAAGCCCGTTGGATTCAAGTCATTTGGATCTATAGATCATCGATGGTAAAAATAACAAGGCAGAAGCTTTTCTGCATTCAAACATTTTTAAAATTTAAACCATAATAGATTTTGAGTTGATTCCAACTCTCAAAAATCACATTTGACCATACCTTTCAGAATATAAAAAAATATATAGGTTTACTTACAGAAATAATGACTAAGTAATAAAAAATGCCACATAGGCATTTCTAGCCACTTTAATTAATTAAAATAAAAGAGAAAAACCTTATTAAATTGTGACACCACTTTAAATCACATTCCCATGGACTAAAATATGTGGTGATGACATGTGTCAACATGATCCCATGTTTGGTTTGGAGAATATTAAATCTTAAGTAGTTTTTCAATGAGTATAAATTACTTTTCTAAAAATAAAAGGAATTAAACCAATCTTTAATCTTGTAATGTTAGTGATGATGCTAGATCATCTATAGGACCCTTTTGTGTGATGAATGCAAGTAGTTAAGTATTTTTTGGTGATTGTGTACCTCGTATTTATTCATAGACGCTAGTACCGACCAACGATACGAGGAGGAAGGAGGATACTATGAAGAAGAGGCCGAGGAGAACTTCAACCACTGCTCTGCACAAGGCAAGCTAAGACTTGCAAGATACTCTACTTTAGCAAGCCTAACTATACAAGTTAACCTTGCAAGCCTAATACTACTAGCTGAATGTGCAAGCTTATACTTGCAACTGGGCAAGCTAATACTTACTTACTACTATGTCAACTATATGCCTTAACCATATGTGATCATATCCACTTGATAAACCAATCCTAGTTTTATTTGCAAGCCCTCTACTTTATTTCTTTATCAAAGCTTTAACTTAGAGTTGACTTAAGTGACTTGTAGATTCTAGAAAGATATATTGAAGGTTGTATAAAGAGCATAAACTTTGGCCTAAGCTAGAAAATCTTGATGTCATCCTAAGGCATAAGATTGAACTTAGTAGAAACTCCACTAGTTTACTATCCCCCATTAGTGCTTACCCCACTTGTAGATGCTAGTGCTAAGCATAAAACTTGATCAACATTAGATGGGAATACTTGGTGGAAATGGTTATGAAAACCTTAGAATGATGGATCATTCTACTGAGATGTTTTGACATGTGTTTCCGAACACCTGATGATTTTAGTGATGAAAATGTTGAGGCATGAGCCTTAGCCCTTTATAAAACTGATGGTTGTCTCGATGCGATACCATTCCAATTTTATCGTACAACCACAATACCCGAAGATTGGGTAGGGCTTGACTGGAAACTTATATACCTTAGTATTAGTTCCCTCACGGCCAAGTTCTGAGCTGAGGCTACCTTGTGAAGATTGTCCACCTGTGTAGTACCCAAGATGACAGTTGGTCATGGTTGGGAGGCCAAACTCATAGGAGAGGTTCTTATACTAGGGCATGTAATTGAAAGGTTAGGATTGATTATACGCATACTGAGTATGGTGAATTCAGGATTTGTTCCTGACAGATGTATCGAATATTGTGGTGAAAGTGTACAATCTCTGTAGAGTGCCAAACTATTCGAATAGCCGCGTCCGCGGTTATGGACAGTTGGAGTGGCCATACTGTTCCCCCGTCAGATGTTTTCAAAAGACTTGTGAAATGAATTGATACTTTGACTTGACCACAAAAGGTTTGTGATATGAAATACAAGTTCCTAGTTAGGAGTTATAAAATTGTGACTAGATTCTCTTGCTTCTCAGCTTAGTAGACATAAATCTGGCTTTTGCAAAACAACCCTAGAGCATAGTGTCCTATTATCAAAAACCCCTTTCACTTGTTAGTACTAGTTTGCGAGTACTTAAAGAGTACTCATGGCTTTGTCCCTGGATATTCCCGTGGCCAGACTATGAAGAGGAGTACCTGGAGAATGGACCCCAGGAAGGTTACGACAACTAGGATCATCTCCCATCGTCAGCATTGCCTGTGACCCCGAAGATGGAGCTTCGCCTACGTTACCGTTATTATTACTTATTCCGCTGCTTGAAGTTGTATTAAGGACTGGATCATGAGAGCCCTATTTGTGTAAGACCTTATGTATGGTTTGTAGTGGATGATGTACTGTGGTATCCAATTCTGTTATGTCTCGCAAAAATGGTAATCCTGGGATTGCGATGTATGGCATAACAGGCATCTGGGATTAAAAATCCGGGTGTTGACAAGTTGGTATCAGAGCCATCCTGACCATAGGAGACCCTAGTTAGACTGGATGTTTGAATCAAAAAATTAGTTTCAAAACCAAAGAAAACAAATATTTACAAAAACTTATTCTCATTCTTATCCCTTTGATTCTTTCATGAAAATTCATGTTCCTCAAAAACTCTTGCAAAATACATAAATTTTTGACACACTTGATCACTCTACTAACTTACTCATCCTATATTCTTATAGATGGAAGTGAAGTACAGCAAGTTTTACCAGTTGGGGAATGGATGAGACCTTATATTTGAGAGGGATTTGGACCAGCTTTCGGAACTTCTGGAGCGTCCGCACCCCGTGTTCTTCGGAGCTCAGCTCAATGATCAAGGAGGAGAAGATCTGCAGTGGCTAATTGTTGCAAGTCTACGAGGAAAGATTGAACCTCCCACTACTGAGGGAATTCAGTTTACATTAAGAGAGAACAACTGGCTTGATGGACTTGCCAGGGCCATGCAGGAAGCTCTTTCCCGTCTGTGTGGGCAGAGCGTCAATCAGATCAAGGGAACCCGCTTTGAGTTTTGCCCAAGGCGTGATGCAAATGGACAACCACTGGAAGCCCCATACCACCCTGAGCCGAAGACTCAATTGGACCATCTTATCTTCATGATGTACGATCGTCAGCAGGAGTTGGATAACTGTCGTGACTACTCCAACCACAAGTCTGCCATCATCAAGACGAAGGATCAAACCATCGCCATGCTAGCAAAGGATCGCAAGTCTCGCTGCCGTCAGCTCGACAAGAAGGAGCGCATCATTGCCCGTCTTTGCCACCGTATCTCATCTTTGGAGGAGACCATCCATGAGATAGACATGCAGCTGGAAGAAAGGGAGAATGCCGGAGAGGATCTTCGTGGAGACCCATACTCCTATCTCAGCGATGATGATGATTTTCTGGAGGATCAGGCTATGGAATTCTTCACCGATGAGGATGATTTCGCCTTCATCGATGACGATGAAGATGATGAAGCCACCGATTCCGAGGAGTAGTAGCACTTGAGCACTAGCGTAGTGAGTAGTATTCGGTCCCACTGTATCATAGTTTCTAGAATGGTTCTTAAAACTATCTGTTTTTCTTTGTTGTGTTTTTGTATCGTGTGCTATGAATGAATGAATGAATGAAAAGCGAGTTGCTAGAAAAATCTGAGTCAAACTTTAAAAACTTTTCAAAATCCCAGAACCTTAGAAATTTCCCTCTTTTCTCATGATCTATCTCAATCTTCAGATGCCAGGCGGAGGAAGTGGTTCATCCCTGGACCCGATGTTGCAAATTCTTCAAATGTTGGCTTCTGACCGCGAAGCTGAAAGAGCGGAACATCAAGCCAACCTAGCCACCCTGCAACAGATAGCCCAGCCAGCCCACAACAACCAAGGACACAGAAATCAGGACAACCATGGATCTAAGGTCAAAAATTTCCAGAATACCAACCCACTTGTTATCACTAATTCAGAAGAACCACTAGATGCCGATGATTGGCTGCAAACCATGGAAAATAACCTAGATGTCGCCGGAGTGGAAGCCAACGAGAAAGTTCTGTTCGCCACCCACTATCTAGCCGGAGATGCTAGGGCATGGTGGAACAGTGTTCGCGCAATGACTGGAGGCCAGATGATGACCTGGGGGGAATTAAAGGTCAAGTTGAGCAGAACCCATGTGCCACCGGGTTTGATCAAGAGGATGAGAGACGAGTTCAGAGAACTGAAGCAAGGAAGGATGACCGTAGTAGAATATCGTGACAAATTTTTGTCATTAGCTAGGTATGCCTCGGATGAGATCGACACTGAAGCCAAGAACAAAGAAAGATTCCTGAATGGTCTGCACGATGAGATGCAGACGGTGTTAGTCAATATCCCCTTTGCGGATATCGAAGCCCTTGTCGACTCTGCTATCCAGATGGAAGGAAAGATTAACCAAGCCAATGAGAACCGCAAGCGTCGCATGATGCATCAGCCAGGAACCCATTAGACCCCAAAGTATCACCCTAATCTATCTCCAGGATTTGCCCCAAGAACCAACAGACCCCCGATGAACCGTCCAACCTATCCCAACCATGGAAACCCTAGGCCCGGAGGAAATCACAACAACCCCGGGAACTCTAGAAATTTCAACCGTTCCCCACCCAAGTTCAACACCAACAATGCTGCCACCAAAACCAACACTGCCCCGAGGACTGGAACCAATGCTGTTCCTGTAACAGCAAAGGACAAGTCGCAAGTGACTTGTTATGACTGTGGAAATAAGGTTCACTATTCCAACGAGTGCCCCAACAAGAAGAATGCCGCAGCCCCCAATGCCAATGCCCCAGCTCAGCAGCAGCGTCGTGTTCAGCCAGGAAGAAGTTTTGCCCCAGGGAATTCGCTCAACCGCAATGGCCGTCTTTTTCTCATGCATCTTTGAAGCTCGAAGCGCCGGGCGTCTTTGGGTATGTTTTCTGTTAATTCAATACTTGCAAGAGTGTTGTTTGATTCTGGTGCATCGCACTCATTTGTCACCGAAGAATTTGCATGCACTAGTAAAATTCAACCAACCATACTGAAGCATGTTATGATCGTTCAAATTCCCGGTTCAACCACCAAGGCTAGGCAAATTTTCAAAGCCGTCCCTATCCGAATCCATGGCATAGATTTTTATGCTAACCTGATAGTACTCGGAACTATAGGTTTGGAAGTAGTACTAGGAATGGATTGGATGTCCAAACATAAAGGATTGATTGACTGTGCCAAGAAAGCCATAACCATGACCAGTACAGCCGGAATATCAGTCGAGCATATATCTGAACCTTACCTCATCAATTCAAGTGCAACAAGAGTATAGCCCAACCTACCATTGACCAAGTCCGGATAGTCTGTGGATACCCCGATGTATTTCCAGATGTTTTGCCCGGTATGCCCCCAGATCGGGATATCGAGTTTATCATTGAACTAATCCCCAGAACTGGACCCATAGCCCAGAGACCATATAGTATGAACCCGTCGGAACTAGAGTAACTGAAGAAGCAACTAGATGCCATGTTGGAAATTGGATTGATTCAACCAAGTGCGTCACCATGGAAGTCACCTGTCTTGTTTGTGGACAATAAGGATGGAGGTAACCATTTGTGTACGGATTATCAGAAGTTGAATGATGTCACCATCAAAAACAAGTATCCCTTGCCCAAGATAGAAGATTTGTTTGATCAGTTGACCGGTGCCAAAGTGTTTTCTAAGATTGATCTTAGGACTGGTGCCAACACCCGGATTTTTGAATCCTAGATGCCTGTCATGCCATACATCGCAATCCCAGGATTACCATTTTTGCGAGACATAACAGAATTGGATACCATAGTACATCATCCATTAAAAACGATACATAAGTTCTTACACAAATAGGGATCTCATGATCCAGTTCTTAATACAACTTCAAGCAGCGGAATACGTAATAATAACGGTAACGTAGGCGAAGCTCCATCTTCGGGGTCACAGGCAATGCTGACGATGGGAGATGATCCTAGTTGTCGTAACCTTCCTGGGGTCCATCTTCCAGGTACTCCTGTTCATAGTCTGGACATGGGAATAGCCAGGGACAAAGCCATGAGTACTCTTTAAGTACTCGCAAGCTAATACTAATGGGTAAAGGGGTTTTTGGATAATAGGACACTAGGCTCTAGGGTTGTTTTGAAAAAGCCAGATTTAACTCTACTAAGTTCTGAAGCTAGCCATAATTTTATAACTCCTAGGTGGAATCTAGTAACTCAGGTCACAATTCTGTTGTGGTCAAGTCAAAGTCTCAATTCATTTCACAAGTCATTTTGAAAAGTCTCACGGGGGAACAGTATGGCCACTCCAACTGTCCATAACCGCGGACGTGGCTATTCGAATAGTTTGACACTCTGCAGAGATTGCACACTTTCACCACAACATTCGACACATCCGTCAGGAACAAATCCTGAATTCACCATACTCAGTATGCGGATAATCAATCCTAACCTTTCAATTACACGCCCTAGTATAAGCACCTCTCCTGTGAGTTTGGCCTCCCAACCATGACCAACTGTCATCTTGGAGTGGTACGCATGTGGACAATCTTCACAAGGTAGCCTCAGCTCAGACCTTTGGCCGTGAGGGAGCTAATACTAAGGTATATAAGTTTCCAGTCAAGCCCTACTCAATATTCGGGTATTGTGGTTGTACGATAAAATTGGAATGATATCGCATCCAGACAACCATCAGTTTTATAAAGGGCTAAGGCTCATGCCTCAACATTTTCATCACCAAAATCATCAAGTGTTCGGAAACACATGTCCAAAACATTTCAATAGAATGATCCATCATTCCAAGGTTTTTATAACCATTTTTCCACCAAGTATTCCCATCTAAAGTTGATCAAGTTTTATGCTTAGCACTAGCATCTACAAGTGGGGGTAAGCAATTTAATGAGGGGTGGTAAACTAGTGGAGTTTCAACTAAGTACAACCTTATATCTTAGGATGATATCAAGGTTTCTAACTTAGTCCAAACTTTATGCTCTTTATGCAACCTTCGAAATCTTTCTAGTATCTACAGGTCACTGAAGTCAACTCTAAGTTAAAGCTTTGATAAAGAAATAAAGTAAGAAGCTTGCAAATAAAACTAGGATTGGTTTATCAAGTGGGTATGATCACATATGCTTAAGGCATATAGTAGGCATAGTAACAAGCAAGTATTTGCTTGCACAATATCAGTATAAGCTTGCTAAATTGCAAGTGTTAGCTTGCATAGGTCAACTTGATTAGTAAGGCTTGCTAAAGTAGAGTGTCTTGCAAGTTTTAGCTTGCACATTCAACTAGTAGTATTAGGCTTGCCTTGTGCAAAGCAGTGGTTGAAGTTCTCCTCGGCTTCTTCTTCGTAGTATCCTCCTTCCTCCTCATATACTTGGTCGGTACTAGCGTCTATGAATAAATACAAGGTACACAATCACCAAACAATACTTAACTACTTGCAATCATCACACACAAGGGTCCTATAGATGATCTAGCATCATCTCTAACAGTACAAGGTTAAGTCTTGATTTAATTGCTTTTATTTTTAGAAAAGTAATTTCTACTCATTGAAAAACTACTTAAGATTTAATATTCTCCAAACCAAACATGGGATCATGTTGACACATGTCATCACCACATATTGTAGTCCATGGGGATGTGATTTAAAGTGGTGTCACAATTTAATAAGGTTTTACCCTTTTATTCTAATTAATTAAAGTGGCTAGAAATGCCTATGTAGCATTCTTTTACTACTTGAACATTATTTATACAAGTAAACCTATATATTTTTATATATTCTGAAAGGTATGGTTAAATGTGATTTTTGAGAGTTGGAATCAACTCAAAAGCTATTATGGGTTGAATTTGAAAAATGTTTGAATGCAGAAAAGCTTCTGCCTTGTTATTTTTACCATGGGTGATCTATAGATCCAAATGACTTGAATCCAACGGGCTTGGATTCCGCATTCACAGACCTGTCCAACAATCAATTTGGTGCACTGAATCGAACTGGGTTGATTTTTGAAGTTGGGTACAGAAGTATGTTTGAATTGAAATGGAAAAAGTTTAATTTGAATAACTGGGCTGCGCGGGAAAAGTTAACGGGCCGGCCTGCTAAGCGCGGTGCTCCCGTGGGCTACTTAAGTGGGTGTCCCCACTCGTCAGTGACACGGGGCTGGGCGAAGCGGTATGGGGCAACATGCGTCATTCGATCTGATTCTAATCCAATGGCTGGGAGTCATCATCGACGCGAGACAACGCTGGCAAGAACGAAACCTAGCACGGCCATTGGGGGGTGCTGGGGGCTCACCGGGGTACGGGCGAGGGTCGGCGAGGCAGGCAAACGACGAAGTCGATGACGGCGAACTCAGGGGTGGTCGCGACAGCTCCTGGGGTGGACGAAATCGATGGCTCCCTTCTTCTCCAGAGGCGGCGGGCTCCGGTGAAATTCCGGCGGGGTGGTGCTCGCCTTGCTCTGAGAACGGTGTGGCACGATCAGTGAGGAGAGGGGAGTGAAATGGTGTGAAGAAATCGAGCGGGGGTGGCCTCTATTTATAGTCGAGCGAGGGGACCGTCAGGGCGCATGGTGAGCTCGTCGGGGGCGATGTTACAGGCGGCTATTGGAATTGGCAAGGGTAGGGGGCGGTGTGGTGTCTCCTGGCGATGCTCAATGACATGGTTTAGAGGCATGGGGCGGAGCGGCTTGGTCTGGAACGGGCGATGCTCTGCGCGGCAGAGGCGGCGTCTTCGACGGCGAGCGGTGGATGTACGTCACGGGGCGGCGAACGGGGATGTCTGGCGGTCTCCTGGGTCGGTGGGGATTGTGTATGCACGCGGCGAGGGCAGCTTGCGGTCTGTGGGCTTCGGTCGAGGGTGGTGCTCTGGCGCACGCTCGGCATGGTCTCTGGCTGTCTGGGCGCGGTTCGTGCGCTTGGTCCAGGGCTTGGCAACCCTCGCGGCTGGGACAGGGAGTGGCGGTGGATGGTGGGCTGCCTCCCAGACATGCTGGCTAGGCTTGCTGCTTCTCCTAGCTTGATGTTTGATGTTTGTTTGATTTTTGTCTGCAACCTGTTTGATGAAATGGCCGCATGAAATCAAGTTTTGAATTTTGAAAATATTTTTGGTGGGTTTGCTAGATTGGTGCTGGTGAGTCTGCAGATGCTTGGGGTTTTGAAAGTTGAGCTTGTTTGAGTGGTTTTTGAAAAAGTGGGATCTTCCCATATGATAAAGATTCAATTTTGAATTGTCATTTAAACTATGCATTTGAAAGTTTCTGGATGATCACAAAGTGGGCCTTGATACTTTGTTATGAGTACATTCAAGGGTGCAAAGATCCGTAAAAGTTTCATTAGGTTCTGAAAGTTTGAGACAGCCAAAGTAGGCATGGGAGTTAAATTGGTCAAAATGACCATTCATTTAATATATGTGTTTTGATTTACTTGTCTTTAGGAAAAGTGTGGGAAATGTTTTAGATGATGTTTATTTCACCTAAGACACATTTTACAAGCAAATAAACAAACAAACAAACAAGGTGGTTTTAAAACAATTCAAAATCAATGCATACACATATGCATGCATTCATAATTTTATTTAGAAAAGTTTTTGTTAACCCTGATTTTGATGATTAGAGTTTGATGATCCAAGCTTAGTATTTTTGGGATGTTACAACTGGCTATCATCAACTCAAGATTCGTGCAGAAGATATTCCCAAGACTGCCTTTACCACCCGATATGGATTGTACGAGTTTATAGTCATGTCTTTTGGATTAACCAATGCCCCTCTTATTTCATGAATCTCATGAATAAGATTTTTATGGACTTCCTGGATAAGTTTGTCGTTGTTTTCATCGATGACATTCTGATTTATTCCAAATCAGAAGAAGAACATGAGCTACACCTAAGGACCATTTTTGGAACCCTTAGAGAGCATCGGCTGTATGCAAAGTTTCGCAAATGTGAATTCTGGTTACTGGAGGTAGGATTCCTCGGTCACATCGTATCAGCCGGAGGAATTGCCGTTGACCCTGAAAAAGTAAAAGATGTCAAAGATTGGCAAGCCCCAACCACTCAAACCCAAGTTCGTGCATTTCTCGGATTGGCGGGATATTACTGCAAGTTCGTAGAAGGATTCTCGAGTATCGCCAGACCCATGATCCAATTGCTAAAGAAGGACAAGAATTTTGATTGGAACGAAAAATGTGAAGCGAGTTTTCAAGAACTCAAGAGGAGATTGATTTCAGCCCCAGTTCTAATCATGCCCAATATTACGAAGCCCTTCGATGTGTATTGTGACGCATCCAAGATCGGTCTCGGATGTGTGCTAATGCAAGAAGGAAAAGTTATATCTTATCTATATCGACAACTGAAGCAACATGAGCAAAATTACCCAACTCATGACCTCGAACTTGCAGCCGTAGTTCTAGCCCTGAAGACATGGAGACATTTACTTTTGGGAAATCGTTGTGAGATCTATACGGATCACAAGAGTCTGAAGTATATATTCACTCAGAAGGAGCTGAATATGAGACATAGAAGATGGATTGAGCTAATCAAGGATTATGATCTGGACATTCACTATCACCCTGGTGAAGCCAATGTGGTAGCATATGCCCTTAGCAGATTGCCATGCCGCTTGAACTCCATTATCTTGAAGGAGCAACCAATCTTGCACAAAGAGATGGAAGAGTTTCGAATGGAATTAGTGAGTGAAGGATTTTTGGCTAGCATAGAACTCCAGCCCACTTTGATCAGTCAGATTAAAGAGGCGTAGAAGGGTAATGCTAGTATCGACGGAATCAAGCGTCGTATCAGTACAGGAAAAGTACCCGGATTCACCGAAGAAGAAGAAGGAGTTCTGTGGTACAAAGGATTCCTTTGTGTACCATCAGATTCTGAGTTGAAAGAAGTTATTCTGATGGAGGCTCATGATACTCTTTATTCTATCCATCCCGGAGGAACTAAGATGTATCATGATTTAAAAGAGCAATTTTGGTGGCATAAGATGAAGAGAGAAATCGGAAGCTATATCTCCAAGTGTGATATATGTCAGCGAGTCAAGGCAGGACATCAAAGACCCGCTGGACTGTTGCAACCATTGCAGATTCCGGAATGGAAATGGGATTTCGTTGGAATGGACTTTATCACCGGATTGCCTACTTCTAGTAGGGGAAATGATTCTATCTGGGTCATATTGGACCGATTGTCCAAAGTCGCCCATTTCAAAATTGAATCTATATCATATGAGAAGATCCCACTTTTTCAAAAACCACTCAAACAAGCTCAACTTTCAAAACCCAAGAATCTGCAGACTCACCAGCACCAACCAAGCACACCCACCAAAAATCTTGTCAAAATTCAAAACTTGAATTCTTGTGGCCATTTCATCAAACACTTTGCAGACACAAATCATCAAAATCTTAAACACTATTGTGAGTAGTGATTGAAGCCTAACTTGTCCCCTCTCTAGCTCACAACCATCTCAGTAGATTATCTAGGAAGTTAAACCAAGGACTAGCCTCACTGTAAGCTGGGCAATGACATCAATGATGAACAACCGAAGCTCACCATGCCACCCCAGTGGAGATAGCAAGCTAGAGGGAGATTTAGCCGTGCCAACCTTGTCTGGGAGGCAGCCCACCGTCCACCGCCACTCCCTGTCCCAGCCGCGAGCATTGCCAAACCCTGGACCACACGCACGGACCGCGCCCAGCTCGCCAGCAACCATGCCGAGCATGCGCCAGAGCGCCACGCTCGACCGACGCCCACAGACCGCACGCCGCCCTCGCCGCGTGCATACATGATCGCCACCAATCCATGAGACCGCCAGACATCCCCGTTCGCCGCCCCATGCCTCACAGCCACCGCTCTCCGTCGAAGACGCCGCCTCTGCCACGCAGAGCATCGCGTGTTCCATACCAAACCGCACCGCCCCTACGCGCGCATTAAAGCCGTAGAGCATCGCCAGGCGACCACCAAGCGATCGCCACCGCCATCCATGCCTCTAGCCGCCCGTAGCCATGTCGCCACCTCGCCTTCCCACCCCGTTTGGTCTCGCCGTCGCAACTATAAATAGAGGCCACCCCAGCCGAATTGAGCACACCATCTCACTCCCCTCTCGTCACTGATTGTGCCACCCCGTTCCCGGAGCAAGGCGAGCAGCACTTTGCCGGAATTTCACCAGAGCCTGCCGCTGCTGGAGAAGAAGGGGGCCAGCGATTGGAGCCGCCCCGGGAGAAGCTGCCGGTACCAGGAGGTTAGCCATCGTCGACTTCGTCGTTCGCCCACCTCGCCGACCGTCGCCTGAGCCCCAGTGAGCCCCCAACGACCCCCACCTGCCGCGCTAGGTTTCTGTCTCGCCGGTGTTGCCCAACGTTGATGATGACCCTCAGCCGTTGGATTAGAACCAGATCAAACGCACCACATCGCCCCATACCGCTTCGCACCCCCTGTCTCACTGACGCGTGGGGACAGCGACTTAACCAGCCCGCGTAAGCGCTCTGCTTAGCAGGCCGGCCCAGTATCGCTTCCCGCGCAGCCCAGTTATTTGAATTTAACCTTTTTCATTTTATTTCAAACACACTTCTGTACCCAGTTTCAAAAATCAACTCAGGTCGATTCAGTGAACCAAATTGAATGAAACCAATTTTGTTGGCAAGGTCTGGGAATGCTGAATCCAAGCCCGTTGGATTCAAGTCATTTGGATCTATAGATCATCCATGGTAAAAATAACAAGGCACAAGCTTTTTTGCATTCAAACATTTTTCAAATTTAAGCCGTAATAGCTTTTGAGTTGATTCCAATTCTCAAAAATCACATTTAACCATACCTTTCAGAATATATAAAAATATATAGGTTTACTTACAGAAATAATGACCAAGTAATAAAAAAATGCCACATAGGCATTTCTAGCCACTTTAATTAATTAAAATAAAAGAGAAAAACCTTATTAAATTGTGATACCACTTTAAATCACATTCCCATGGACTAAAATATGTGGTGATGACATGTGTCAACATGATCCCATGTTTGGTTTGGAGAATATTAAATCTTAAGTAGTTTTTAAATGAGTAGAAATTACTTTTCTGAAAATAAAAGGAATTAAACCAAGCTTTAATCTTGTAATGTTAGTAATGATGCTAGATCATCTATATGACCCTTGTGTGTGATGAATGCAAGTAGTTAAGTATTGTTTGGTGATTGTGTACCTCATATTTATTAATAGACGCTAGTACCGACCAAGGATACGAGGAGGAAGGAGGATACTACGAAGAAGAAGCCGAGGAGAACTTCAACCACTGCTCTGCACAAGGCAAGCTAACACTTGCAAGATACTCTACTTTAGCAAGCCTTACTATACAAGTTAACCTTGCAAGCCTAATACTACTAGTTGAATGTGCAAGCTTATACTTGCAACTGGGCAAGCTAATACTTACTACTATGTCAACTATATGACTTAAGCATATGTGATCATATCCACTTGATAAACCAATCCTAGTTTTATTTGCAAGACCTCTACTTTATTTCTTATCAAAGCTTTAACTTAGAGTTGACTTAAGTGACTTGTAGATTCTAGAAAGATATATTGAAGGTTGCATAAAGAGCATAAAATTTGGCCTAAGCTAGAAAATCTTGATGTCATCCTAAGGAATAAGATTGAACTTAGTATAAACTTCACTAGTTTACTATCCCCCATTAGTGCTTACACCACTTGTAGATGCTAGTTCTAAGAATAAAACTTGATCAACATTAGATGGGAATACTTGGTGAAAATGGTTATGAAAACCTTAGAATGATGGATCATTCTAATGAGATGTTTTGACATGTGTTTCCGAACACCTGATGATTTTGGTGATGAAAATGTTGAGGCATGAGCCTTAGCCCTTTATAAAACTGATGGTTGTCTGGATGCGATACCGTTCCAATTTTATCGTACAACAACAATACCCGAAGATTGGGTAGGGCTTGACTGGAAACTTATATACCTTAGTATTAGTTCCCTCACGGCCAAGGTCTGAGCTGAGGCTACCTTGTGAAGATTGTCCACCTGTGCAGTACCCAAGATGACATTTGGTCATGGTTGGGAGGCCAAACTCACAGGAGAGGTGCTTATACTAGGGCGTGTAATTGAAAGGTTAGGATTGATTATCCGCATACTGAGTATGGTGAATTCAGGATTTGTTCCTGACGGATGTATCGAATATTGTGGTGAAAGTGTACAATCTCTGCAGAGTGTCAAACTATTCGAATAGCCGCGTCCGCGGTTATGGAAAGTTGGAGTGTCCATACTGTTCCCCCGTCAGATGTTTTCAAAAGACTTGTGAAATGAATTGAGACTTTGACTTGACCACAACAGGGTTGTGTTATGAAATACAAGTTCCTACATAGGAGTTATAAAACTGTGACTAGCTTCTCTTGCTTCTCAGCTTAGTAGAGATAAATCTGGCTTTTGCAAAACAACCCTAGAGCCTAGTGTCCTATTATCAAAAACCCCTTTCACTTGTTAGTATTAGTTTGCGAGTACTTAAAGAGTACTCATGGCTTTGTCCCTATCTATTCCCGTGGCCAGACTATGAAGAGGAGTACCTGGAGAATGGACCCCAGGAAGGTTACGACAACTAGGATCATCTCCCATCGTCAGAAAGATGGAGCTTCGCCTACGCTATGGTTATTATTACGTATTCCGCTGCTTGAAGTTGTATTAAGGACTGGATCATGAGAGCTCTATTTGTGTAAGACCTTATGTATGGTTTGTAATTGGTGATGTACTGTGGTATCCAATTCTATTATGTCTCGCAAAAATTGTAATCCTGGGATTTCTATGTATGGCATAACAGGTATCTGGGATTAAAAATCCTGGTGTTGACACAGATGATCTTTCTTAATAAAGAATCTCCTAAAATCATACAAATCAACCCAGGATCTCAGACCAACATCATAGATCCTAGATATTATAGCTAAATCTTATATTCCAATATGACCATAGCTTAGCTTATGAATTCTGGGCAGATCTCCTAGTGGAGTAGCACCCCAAAATTCTTAAATCTTATGAACTCATATAAAACCATGAGCACCTCATTGAGTAATTGATAAAGGGGCAAGTTTCAGCGATATGAAAGAATCTGTTCTTCCATAATAAATAAGCCACAACTCAATATATTATCAGTAAGTAAAAGGGGCAAGTTTCACTAGGTGAGTAAAATGTAAAAGGTCAAAAGGTGAAACACATCATCGATCTGATCCACACCATGCACCCAATAGCTGAGCAAATATCATTTGATCAGATGGTGTGTGTCAACACAAAGAATGACCACATAAGAAAAACGAGAAGAGATCATCTGTAGCAAAGCTTCCAGCAGCTCATTCTCACTTTCAAACATCAAACCAGGAACACACTAAGCTTACCAAAGCCAAGCAAATCATCAGCCAAACCATACACGAGACCATCTAAGTACTCACCAAATGGTGACATAAGGAGGGGGTGGATCAGGTGGATAGCAAGGTCAAGGACAAGCTTACAGGAACCAGAAGGTGAAGGACAAGATCAAGCTAGCAGCACAATCAGCAATATCTAGCTAACCAGATCAATCAACCACAACACCAACAACCTAACAGTTGTGGTGAGTAATATAAAACCCTCACATGATCTAACCATTTTATCTAGATTAAGATACATGTGTTGTTTTATATCTAGATCTCTTAGAAATCACCCAAGTGGGGTGAATCCATCACAGATTGTAACATCGCAAAAATACTAAACTTGGATCATCAAACTCTAATCATCAAAATTAGGGTTAACAAAAACTTTTCTAAAATAAAAATATGAAAGCATGCATGGTGTATGCATTTCATTTGGAATTCTTTTGAACCACCTTGTTTGTGTGTTCCTTTGCTTGTAAATGGATTCTTAGGTGAAATAAACATCATCTAAACAATTCCAAAATTTTCTCAAAGACAAATAAATCAAAACAAATAAAATAAGGGAATGGTCGTTTTGACCAATTTAACTCTCATGACTACTTTGGTTGTCCCAAACTTTCAGAACTTAACAGAAACTTTTCTGGTTCTTTGCACCCCTTGATTGTACTCATAACAAAGTATCAAGGCCCACTTTGTGATCATCCAGAAACTTTCAAATGCATAGTTTAAATGACAGTTCAAAATTGCATCTTTATCATATGAGAAGATCCCACTTTTTCAAAAACCACTCAAGCAAGCTCAACTTTCAAAACCCAAGCATCTGCAGACTCACCAGCACCAACCTAGCACACCCACCAAAAATATTTTCAAAATTCAAAACTTGAATTCTTGCGGCCATTTCATCAAACACTTTGCAGAAACAAATCATCAAAATCCTAAACACTATTGTGAGCAGTGATTGAAGCCTAACTTGTCCCCTCTCTAGCTCAAAACCATCTCAGTAGATCATCTAGCAACTTAAACCAAGCACTAGCCTCACTGTAAGCTGGGCAATGACATCAATGGTGAACAACCGAAGCTCACCATGCCACTCCAGTGGAGACAGCAAGCTAGAAGGAGATTTAGTCGTGCCAACCTTGTTTGGGAAGCAGCCCACCGTCCATCGCCACTCCCTGTCCTAGCCGCGAGCGTTGCCAAACCCTGGACCACATGCACGGACCGCTCCTAGCTCGCCAGCAACCATGCCGAGCATGCGCCAGAGCGCCACGCTCGACCGACGCCCACAGAACGCGCGCCGCCCTCGCCGCGTGCATACATGATCGCCACCAACCCAGGAGACCGCCAGACATCCCCGTTCTCCGCCCCATGCCTCACAGCCACCGCTCGCCGTCGAAGACGCTGCCTCTTCCGCACAGAGCATCACGCGTTCCAGACCAAACCACATCGCCCCTACACGCGCATTAAAGCCGTAGAGCATCGCCAGGAGACCACCAAGCAATTGCCACCGCCATCCATGCCTCTAGCTGCCCGTAGCCATGTCGCCACCGTCACCTGCCCATCCCGTTCGGTCTCGCCGTCGCGACTATAAATAGAGGCCACCCCCAGCCGAATTGAGCATACCATCTCACTCCCCTCTCCTCACTGATCGTGCCACCCCGTTCCCGGAGCAAGGCGAGCAGCACTTCGCCGGAATTTCACCGGAGCCTGCCATTGGAGAAGAAGGGGCATGATTGAGCCCAGGAGAAGTTGCCGGTACCAGGAGGTTCGCCGTCGTCGACTTCGTCGTTCGCCCGCCTCGCCGACCCTTGCCTGAGCCTCGATGAGCCCCCAACAACCCCCAGCTGCCGCGCTAGGTTTCTATCTCACCGGCGTTTCCCAACATCGATGATGACCCTCAACCGTTGGATTAGAACCAGATCGAACGCACCACATCGCCCCATACCGCTTCGCACCCCCTGTCTCACTCACGCGTGGGGACAGCGACTTAACCAGCCCGTGTAAGGGCTGTGCTTAGCAGGCCGGCCCAGTATCGCTTCCCGCACAGCCCAGTTATTTGAATTTAACCTTTTTCATTTTATTTCAAACACACTTCTGTACCCAGTTTCAAAAATCAACCTAGGTCGATTCATTGAACCAAATTGAATGAAACCAATTTTTTTAGAAAGGCCTGGGAATGCTGAATCCAATACCGTTGGATTCAAGTCATTTGGATCTATGGATCATCGATGGTAAAAATAACAAGGCAGAAGCTTTTCTGCATTCAAACATTTTTTCAAATTTAAACCATAATAGCTTTTGAGTTGATTCCAACTCTCAAAAATCACATTTAACAATACCTTTCAGAATATAAAAATATATAGGTTTACTTACAGAAATAATGACCAAGTAATAAAAAATGCCACATAGGCATTTCTAGCCACTTTAATTAATTAAAATAAAAGAGAAAAACCTTATTAAATTGTGACACCACTTTAAATCACATTCCCATGGACTAAAATATGTGGTGATGACATGTGTCAACATGATCCCATGTTTGGTTTGGAGAATATTAAATCTTAAGTAGTTTTTCAACGAGTATAAATTACTTTTCTAAAAATAAAAGGAATTAAACCAAGCTTTAATCTTGTAATGTTAGTGATGATGCTAGATCATCTATAGGACCCTTGTGTGTGATGAATGCAAGTAGTTAAGTATTTTTTGGTGATTGTGTACCTCGTATTTATTCATAGACGCTAGTACCGACCAACGATACGAGGAGGAAGGAGGATACTACGAAGAAGAGGCCGACGAGAACTTCAACCACTGCTTTGCACAAGGCAAGCTAAGACTTGCAAGATACTCTACTTTAGCAAGCCTTACTATACAAGTTAACCTTTCAAGCCTAATACTACTAGCTGAATGTGCAAGCTTATACTTGCAACTAGGAAAGCTAATACTTACTTACTACTATGTCAACTATATGCCTTAACCATATGTGATCATATCCACTTGATAAACCAATCCTAGTTTTATTTGAAAGCCCTCTACTTTATTTCTTTATCAAAGCTTTAACTTAGAGTTTACTTAAGTGACTTGTAGATTCTAGAAAGATATATTGAAGGTTGTATAAAGAGCATAAACTTTGGCCTAAGCTAGAAAATCTTGATGTCATCCTAAGGTATAAGATTGAACTTAGTAGAAACTCCACTAGTTTACTATCCCCCATTAGTGCTTACCCCACTTGTAGATGCTAGTGCTAAGCATAAAACTTGATCAACATTAGATGGGAATACTTGGTGGAAATGGTTATGAAAACCTTAGAATGATGGATAATTCTACTGAGATGTTTTGACATGTGTTTCCGAACACCTGATGATTTTAGTGATGAAAATGTTGAGGCATGAGCCTTAGCCCTTTATAAAACTGATGGTTGTCTGGATGCGATACCATTCCAATTTTATCGTACAACCACAATACCTGAAGATTGGGTAGGGCTTGACTGGAAAATTATATACCTTAGTATTAGTTCCCTCACGGACAAGTTCTGAGCTGAGGCTACATTGTGAAGATTGTCCACCTGTGCAGTACCCACGATGACAGTTGGTAATGGTTGGGAGGCCAAACTCACAGGAGAGGTGCTTATACTAGGGCATGTAATTGAAAGGTTAGGATTGATTATCCGCATACTGAGTATGGTGAATTCAGGATTTGTTCCTGACAGATATATCGAATATTGTGGTGAAAGTGTACAATCTCTGTAGAGTGTCAAACTATTCGAATAGCCGCGTTCGCGGTTATGGAAAGTTCGAGTGGCCATACTGTTCCCCCGTCAGATGTTTTCAAAAGACTTGTGAAATGAATTGAGACTTTGACTTGACCACAACAGGGTTGTGATATGAAATACAAGTTCCTAGTTAGGAGTTATAAAATTTTGACTAGCTTCTCTTGCTTCTCAGCTTAGTAGAGATAAATCTGGCTTTTGCAAAACAACCCTAGAGCCTAGTGTCCTATTATCAAAAACGCCATTCACTTGTTAGTATTAGTTTGCGAGTACTTAAAGAGTACTCATGGCTTTGTCCCTGGCTATTCCCGTGGCCAGACTATGAAGAGGAGTACCTGGAGAATTGACCCCAGGAAGGTTACGACAACTAGGATCATCTCCCATCGTCAGCATTGCATGTGATCCCGAAGATGGAGCTTCGCCTATGTTACCGTTATTATTACTTATTCCGCTGCTTGAAGTTGTATTAAGGACTGGATCATGAGAGCCCTATTTGTTTAAGACCTTATGTATGGTTTATAGTGGATGATGTACTGTGTTATCCAATTCTGTTATGTCTCGCAAAAATGGTAATCCTGGGATTGCGATGTATGGCATAACAGGCATCTGGGATTAAAAATCCGGGTGTTGACAAGTTGGTATCAGAGCCATCCTGACCATAGGAGACCCTAGTTAGACTGGATGTTTGAATCAAAAACTTAGTTTCAAAACCAAAGAAAACAAATATTTGCAAAAACTTATTCTCACTCTTATCCCTTTGATTCTTTCATGAAAATTCATGTTCCTCAAAAACTCTTGCAAAATACATAAAATTTTGACACACTTGATCACTCTACTAACTTACTCATCCTATATTCTTATAGATGGAAGTGAAGTACAACAAGTTTTACCAGTTGGGGAATGGAGGAGACCTTATATTTTAGAGGGATTTGGACCAGCTTTCGGAACATCTGGAGCATCCGCACCCCGAGTTCTTCGAAGCTCAGCTCAATGATCAAGAAGGAGAAGATCTGCAGTGGCTAATTGTTGCAAGTCTCTGAGGAAAGATTGAACCTCCCACTGCTGAGGGAATTCAGTTTACCTTAAGAGAGAACAACTGGCTCGATGGACTTGCCAGGGCCATGCAGGAAGCTCTTTCCCGTCTATGTGGGCAGAGCGTCAATCAGATCAAGGGAACCCTCTTTGAGTTTTGCCCAAGGCGTGATGCAAATGGACAACCACTGGAAGCCCCATACCACCCTGAGCTGAAGACTCAATTGGACCACCTTAGCTTCATGATGTACGATCGTTAGAAGGAGTTGGATAACTGCCGTGACTACTGCAACCACAAGTCTGCCATCATCAAGACGAAGGATCAAACCATCGCCATGCTAGCAAAGGATCGCAAGTCTCGCTGCCGTCAGCTCGACAAGAAGGAGCGCATCATTGCCCGTCTTTGCCACCGTATCTCATCTTTGGAGGAGACCATCCACGAGATAGACATGCAGTTGGAAGAAAGGGATAATGCCGGAGAGGATCTTCGTGGAGACCCATACTCCTATCTCAGCGATGATGATGATTTTCTGGAGGATCAGGCTATGGACTTCTTCACCGATGAGGATGATTTCGCCTTCATCGATGACGATGAAGCCACCGATTCCGAGGAGTAGTAGCACTTGAGCACTAGCGTAGTGAGTAGTATTCGGTCCCACTGTATCGTAGTTTCCAGAATGGTTCTTAAAACCATCTGTTTTTCTTTGTTGTGGTTTTGTATCGTGTGCTGTGAATGAATGAAAAGCGAGTTGCTAGAAAAATCTAAGTCAAACTTTAAAAACTTTTCAAAATCCCAGAACCTTAGAAATTTCCCTCTTTTCTCATGATCTATCTCAATCTTCAGATGCCAGGCGGAGGTAGTGGTTCATCCCTAGACCCGATGTTGCAGATTCTTCAAATGTTTACTTCTCACCGCGAAGCTGAAAGAGCGGAACGTCAAGCCAACCTAGCCACCCTGCAACAGATAGCCCAGCCAGCCCACAACAACCAAGGACACGGAAATCAGGACAACCATGGATCTAAGGTCAAAAATTTCCAGAATACCAACCCACTTGTTATCACTAATTCAGAAGAACCCCTAGACACCGATGATTGGCTGCAAACCATGGAAAATAACCTAGAAGTCGCCGAAGTGGAAGCCAACGAGAAAGTTCTGTTCCCCACCCACTATCTAGCCGGAGATGCCAGGGCATGGTGGAACAGTGTTCGCGCAATGACCGGAGGCCAGATGATGACCTAGGGGGAATTCAAGGTCAAGTTCAGCAGAACCCATGTGCCACCGGTTTTGATCAAGAGGATGAGAGACGAGTTCAGAGAACTGAAGCAAGGAAGGATGACCGTAGTAGAATACCATGACAAATTTTTGTCATTAGCTAGGTATGCCTCGGTTGAGATCGACACTGAAGCCATGAACAAAGAAAGATTCCTAAATGGTCTGCACGATGAGATGCAGACGGTGTTAGTCAATATCCCCTTTGCGGATATCGAAGCCCTTGTCGAATCTGATATCCAGATGGAAGGAAAGATCAACCAAGCCAATGAGAACCGCAAGCGTCACATGATGCATCAGCGAGGAACCCATTAGACCCCAAAGTATCACCCTAACCCATCTCCAGGATTTGCCCCAAGAACCAACAGACCCCCGATGAACCGTCCGACCTATCCCAACCATGGAAACCCTAGGCCCGGAGGAAATCACAACAACCCCGGGAACTCTAGCAATTTCAACTATTCCCCACCCAAGTTCAACACCAACAATGCTGCCACCAAAACCAACACTGCCCCGAGGACTGGAAGCAATGTTGTGCCTGTAACAGCAAAGGACAAGTCGCAAGTGACTTGTTATGACTGTGGAAATAAGGGTCACTATTCCAACGAGTGCCCCAACAAGAAGAATGCCGCAGCCCCCAATGCCAATGCCCCAGCTCAGCAGCAGCGTCGTGTTCAGCCAGGATGAAGTTTTTCCCCAGGGAATTCGCTCAACCGCAATGGCCTTCTTTTTCTCCTGCATGCTGAAGAAGCTCAGGAAGCGCCAGACGTCGTGCTGGGTATGTTTTCTGTTAATTCAATACTTGCAAGAGTGTTGTTTGATTCTGGTGCATCGCACTCATTTGTCACCGAAGAATTTGCATGCACTAGTAAAATTCAACCAACCATACTGAAGCATGTTATGATCGTTCAAATTCCCGGTTCAACCACCAAGGCTAGGCAAATTTTCAAAGCCGTCCCTATCCGAATCCATGGCATAGATTTTTATGCTAACCTGATAGTACTCGGAACTATAGGTTTGGAAGTAGTACTAGGAATGGATTGGATGTCCAAACATAAAGGATTGATTGACTGTGCCAAGAAAGCCATAACCATGACTAGTACAGCCGGAATATCAGTCGAGCATATATCTGAAACCTTACCTCGTCAATTCAAGTGCAACAAGAGTATAGCCCAACCTACCATTGACCAAGTCTGGATAGTCTGTGGATACCCCGATGTATTTCCAGATGTTTTTCCCGGTATGCCCCCAGATCGGGATATTGAGTTTATCATTGAACTAATCCCCAGAACTGGACCCATAGCCCAGAGACCATATAGTATGAACCCATCGGAACTAGAGGAACTGAAGAAGCAACTGGATGCCATGTTGGAAATTGGATTGATTCAACCAAGTGCATCACCATGGAGGTCACCTGTCTTGTTTGTGGACAAGAAGGATGGGGGTAACCGTTTGTGTACGTATTATCGGAAGTTGAATGATGTCACCATCAAAAACAAGTATCCCTTGCCCAAGATAGAAGATTTGTTTGATCAGTTGACCGGTGCCAAAGTGTTTTCTAAGATTGATCTTAGGACTAGTGTCAACACCCAGATTTTTGAATCCTAGATGTCTGTCATGCCATACATCGCAATCCCAGGATTACCATTTTTGCGAGACATAACAGAATTGGATACCATAGTACATCATCCATTACAAACGATACATAAGTTCTTACACAAATAGGGATCTCATGAACCAGTTCTTAATACAACTTCAAGCAGCGGAATACGTAATAATAACTTGATGGCGTAGGAAGCTCCATCTTCGGGGTCACAGCAATCTTGTGATTGGAGATGATCCTAGTTGTCGTAACCTTCCTGGGTTCCATCTTCCAGGTACTCCTGTTCATAGTCTGGCCATGGGAATAGCCAGGGACAAAGCCATGAGTACTCTTTAAGTACTCGCAAGCTAATACTAACAGGTAAAGGGGTTTTTGGATAATAGGACACTAGGCTCTAGGGTTGTTTTGCAAAAGCCAGATTTATTCTCTACTAAGTTCCGAAGCTAGCCATAATTTTATAACTCCTAGGTGGGATCTAGTAACTCAGGTCACAACTCTGTTGTGGTCAAGTCAAAGTCTCAATTCATTTCACAAGTCATTTTGAAAAGTCTCACGGGGGAACAGTATGGCAACTCCAACTGTCCATAACCGCGGACGCGGCTATTCGAATAGTTTGACACTCTGCAGAGATTGTACACTTTCACCACAACATTCGATACATCCGTCAGGAAAAAAATCCTGAATTCACCATACTCAGTATGCGGATAATCAATCCTAACCTTTCAATTACACGCCCTAGTATAAGCACCTCTCCTGTGAGTTTGGCCTCCCAACCATGACCAACTGTCATCTTGGGTACTGCACAGGTGGACAATCTTCACAAGGTAGCCTCAGCTCAGACCTTTGGCCGTGAGGGAGCTAATACTAAGGTATATAAGTTTCCTGTCAAGCCCTACCCAATATTCCGGTATTGTGGTTGTACGATAAAATTGGAATGGTATCGCATCTAGACAACCATCAGTTTTATAAAGGGCTAAGGCTCATGCCTCAACATTTTCATCACCAAATTCATCAAGTGTTTGGAAACACATGTCCAAAACATTTCAATAGAATGATCCATCATTCCAAGGTTTTGATAACCATTTTTCCACAAAGTATTCCCATCTAAAGTTGATCAAGTTTTATGCTTAGCACTAGCATCTACAAGTGGGGGTAAGCAATTTAATGAGGGGTGGTAAACTAGTGGAGTTTCAACTAAGTACAACCTTATATCTTAGGATGATATCAAGGTTTCTAACTTAGTCCAAACTTTATGCTCTTTATGCAACCTTCGAAATCTTTCTAGTATCTAAAGGTCACTTAAGTCAACTCTAAGTTAAAGCTTTGATAAAGAAATAAAGTAAGAAGCTTGCAAATAAAACTAGGATTGGTTTATCAAGTGGGTATGATCACATATGCTTAAGTCATATAGTAGGCATAGTAACAAGCAAGTATTTGCTTGCACAATATCAGTATAAGCTTGCTAAATTGCAAGTGTTAGGTCGCATAGGTCAACTTGATTAGTAAGGCTTGCTAAAGTAGAGTGTCTTGCAAGTTTTATCTTGCACATTCAACTAGTAGTATTAGGCTTGGCTTGTGCAGAGCAGTGGTTGAAGTTCTCCTCGGCTTCTTCTTCGTAGTATCCTCCTTCCTCCTCGTATCCTTGGTCGGTACTAGCGTCTATGAATAAATACGAGGTACACAATCACCAAACAATACTTAACTACTTGCAATCATCACACACAAGGGTCCTATAGATGATCTAGCATCATATCTAACATTACAAGGTTAAGTCTTGATTCAATTCCTTTTATTTTTAGAAAAGTAATTTCTACTCATTGAAAAACTACTTTAGATTTAATATTCTCCAAACCAAACATGGGATCATGTTGACACATGTCATCACCACATATTGTAGTCCATGGGGATGTGATTTAAAGTGGTGTCACAATTTAATAAGGTTTTACCCTTTTATTCTAATTAATTAAAGTGGCTAGAAATGCCTATGTAGCATTCTTTTACTACTTGAACATTATTTCTACAAGTAAACCTATATATTTTTATATATTCTGAAAGGTATGGTTAAATGTGATTTTTGAGAGTTGGAATCAACTCAAAAGCTATTATGGTTTAAATTTGAAAAATGTTTGAATGCAGAAAAGCTTCTGCCTTGTTATTTTTACCATGGGTGATCTATAGATCCAAATGACTTGAATCAAACGAGCTTGGATTCCGCATTCATAGACCTTTCCAACAATCAATTTGGTGCACTGAATCGATCTGGGTTGATTTTTGAAGTTGGGTACAGAAGTGTGTTTGAATTGAAATGGAAAAAGTTTAATTTGAATAACTGGGCTGCGCGGGAAAAGTTAACGGGCCGGCCTGCTAAGAGCGGTGCTCCCGCGGGCTGCTTAAGTGGGTGTCCCCAGTCGTCAGTGACACGGGGCTAGGCGAAGCGGTATGTGGCAACGTGGGTCGTTCGATCTTATTCTAATCCAATGGCTGGGAGTCATCGTCGACCCGAGACAACGCTGGCAAGAACGAAACCTAGCACGACCAGTGGGGGGTGCTGGGGGCTCACCGGGGTACGGGCGAGGGTCGGCGAGACGGGCGAACGACGAAGTCGACAACGGCGAACTTAGGGGTGGTCGCGGCAGCTCCTGGGGTGGACGAAATTGATGGTTCCCTTCTTCTCTAGAGGCGGCGGGCTCCGGTGAAATTCCGGCGGGGTGGTGCTCGCCTTGCTCTGAGAACGGTGTGGCATGATCAGTGAGGTGAGGGGAGTGAAATGGTGTGAAGAAATCGAGCGGGGGTGGCCTCTATTTATAGTCGAGCGAGGGGACCGTCAGGGCGCATGGTGAGCTCGTCGGGGGAGATGTTACAGGCGGCTATTGGAATGGGCAAGGGTAGGGGACGGTGTGGTGTCTCCTGGCGATGCTCAATGACATGGTTTCGAGGCATGCGGCGGAGCCGCTTGGTCTGGAACGGGCGATGCTCTGCGCGGCAGAGGCGGCGTCTTCGACGGAGAGCGGTGGATGTACGTCATGGGGCGGCGAACGGGGATGTCTGGCGGTCTCCTGGGTCGGTGGGGATTGTGTATGCACGCGGCGAGGGCGGCGCGCGGTCTGTGGGCGTCGGTCGAGGGTGGTGCTCTGGCGCACGCTCGGCATGGTCTCTGGCGGTCTGGGTGCGGTTCGTGCACTTGGTCCAGGGCTTGGCAACCCTCACGGCTGGGACATGGAGTGGTGGTGGACGGTGGGTTGCCTCCCAGACATGCTGGCTAGGCTTGCTGCTGCACCTAGCTTGATGTTTGATGTTTGTTTGATTTGTGTCTGTAACCTGTTTGATGAAATGGCCGCATGAAATCAAGTTTTGAATTTTGAAAATATTTTTGGTGGGTTTGCTAGATTGGTGCTGGTGAGTCTGCAGATGCTTGGGTTTTGAAAGTTGAGCTTGTTTGAGTGGTTTTTGAAAAAGTGGGATCTTCCCATATGATAAAGATTCAATTTTGAATTGTCATTTAAACTATGCATTTGAAAGTTTCTGGATGATCACAAAGTGGGCCTTGATACTTTGTTATGAGTACATTCAAGGGGTGCAAAGATCCAGAAAAGTTTCTGTTAGGTTCTGAAAGTTTGAGAAAACCAAAGTAGGCATGGGAGTTAAATTGGTCAAAATAACCATTCATTTAATATATGTGTTTTGATTTACTTGTATTTAGAAAAAGTGTGGGAAATGTTTTAGATGATGTTTATTTCACCTAAGACACATTTTACAAGCAAATAAACAAACAAACAAGGTGGTTTTAAAAGAATTCAAAATCAATGCATACACATATGCATGCATTCATAATTTTATTTAGAAAAGTTTTTGTTAACCCTAATTTTGATGATTAGAGTTTGATGATCCAAGCTTAGTATTTTTGGGATGTTACAACTGGCTATCATCAACTCAAGATTCGTGCAGAAGATATTCCCAAGACTGCCTTTACCACCCGATATGGATTGTATGAGTATATAGTCATGTCTTTTGGATTAACCAATGCACCCGCTTATTTCATGAATCTCATGAATAAGATTTTTATGGACTTCCTGGATAAGTTTGTTGTTGTTTTCATCGATGACATTCTAATTTATTCCAAATCAGAAGAAGAACATGAGCTACACCTAAGGACCATTTTTGGAACCCTTAGATAGCATCGACTATATGCAAAGTTTAGCAAATGTGAATTCTGGTTACTGGAGGTAGGATTCCTCGGTCACATCGTATCAGCCGGAGGAATTGCTGTTGACCCTGAAAAAGTAAAAGATGTCAAAGATTGGCAAGCCCCAACCACTCAAACCCAAGTTCGTGCATTTCTCGGATTGGCGGGATATTACTGCAAGTTCGTAGAAGGATTCTCAAGTATCGCCAGACCCATGACCCAATTGCTAAAGAAGGACAAGAATTTTGATTGGAACGAAAAATGTGAAGCGAGTTTTCAAGAACTCAAGAGGAGATTGATTTCAGCCCCAATTCTAATCATGCCCAATATTACGAACCCCTTCGATGTGTATTGTGACGCATCCAAGATCGGTCTCGGATGTGTGCTAATGCAAGAAGGAAAAGTTATATCTTATCTATCTCGACAACTGAAGCAACATGAGCAAAATTACCCAACTCATGACCTCGAACTTGCAGCCGTAGTTCTAGCCCAGAAGACATGGAGACATTACCTGTTGGGAAATCGTTGTGAGATCTATACGGATCACAAGAGTCTGAAGTATATATTCACTCAGAAGGAGCTGAATATGAGACATAGAAGATGGATTGAGCTAATCAAGGATTACGATCTGGACATTCACTATCACCCTGGTGAAGCCAATGTGGTAGCAGATGCCCTTAGCAGACTACCGTGCCGCTTGAACTCCATGATCTTGAAGGAGCAACCAATCTTGCACAAAGAGATGGAAGAGTTTCGAATGAAATTAGTGAGTGAAGGATTTTTGGCTAGCATAGAACTCCAGCCCACTTTGATCAGTCAGATTAAAGAGGCGCAGAAGGGTAATGCTAGTATCGACGGAATCAAACGTCATATCGGTACAGGAAAAGTACCCGGATTCACCGAAGACGAAGGAGTTCTGTGGTACAAAGGATGCCTTTGTGTACCATCAGATTCTGAGTTGAAAGAAGTTATTCTGATGGAGGCTCATGATACTCATTATTCTATCCATCCCGGAGGAAGTAAGATGTATCATGATTTAAAAGAGCAATTTTGGTGGCATAAGATGAAGAGAGAAATCGGAAGCTATATCGCCAAGTGTGATATATGTCAGCGAGTCAAGGGAGGACATCAAAGACCCGCTGGACTGTTGCAACCATTACAGATTCCGGAATGGAAATGGGATTTCGTTGGAATGGACTTTATCACCGGATTGCCTACTTCTAGTAGGGGAAATGATTCTATCTGGGTCATATTGGACCGATTGTCCAAAGTCGCCCATTTCAAAATTGAATCTATATCATATGAGAAGATCCCACTTTTTCAAAAACCACTCAAACAAGCTCAACTTTCAAAACCCAAGCATCTGCAGACTCACCAGCACCAACCTAGCACACCCACCAAAAATCTTGTCAAAATTCAAAACTTGAATTCTTGCGGCCATTTCATCAAACACTTTGCAGACACAAATCATCAAAATCTTAAACACTATTGTGAGCAGTGATTGAAGCCTAACTTGTCCCCTCTCTAGCTCACAACCATCTCAGTAGATTATCTAGCAAGTTAAACCAAGCACTAGCCTCATTGTAAGCTAGGAAATGACATCAATGATGAACAGCCGAAGCTCACCATGCCACCCCAGTGGAGATAGCAAGCTAGAAGGAGATTTAGCCATGCCAACCTTGTCTGGGAGGCAGCCCACCGTCCACCGCCACTCCCTCTCCCATCCGCAAGCGTTGCCAAACCCTGGACCACACGCACGGACCGCGCCCAGCTCGGCAGCAACCATGCCGAGCATGCGCCAGAGCACCACGCTCGACCGATGCCCACAGACCGCACGCCGCCCTCGCCGCGTGCATACATGATCGCCACCAACCCAGGAGACCGCCAGACATCCCCGTTCGCCGCCCCATGCCTCACAGCCACCGCTCGCCGTCGAAGACGCCGCCTCTGCCGCGCAGAGCATCACGTGTTCCAGACCAAACCGCACCGCCCCTACGCGCGCATTAAAGCCGTAGAGCATCGCCAGGAGACCACCAAGCGATCGCCACCGCCATCCATGCCTCTAGCCGCCCGTAGCCATGTCGCCACCGTCGCCTCCCCATCCCGTTCGGTCTCGCCGTCGCGACTATAAATAGAGGCCACCCCCAGCCGAATTGAGCACACCATCTCACTCCCCTCTCCTCACTGATCGTGACACCCCGTTCTCGGAGCAAGGAGAGTAGCACTACGCCGGAATTTCACCGGAGCCTGCCGCTGCTGGAGAAGAAGGGGGCCAGCGATTGTAGCCGCCCCAGGAGAAGTTGCCGGTACCGGGAGGTTCGCCATCGTCGACTACGTCGTTCGCCCGCCTCGCCGACCCTCGCCTGAGCCCCGATGAGCCCCCAACGACCCCCACGTGCCGCGCTAGGTTTCTGTCTCGCCGGCGTTGCCCAACGTCGACGATGACCCTCAGCCGTTGGATTAGAACCAGATCGAACGCACCACATCGCCCCATACCGCTTTGCACCCCCTGTCTCACTGATGCGTGGGGACAGCGACTTAACCAGCCCGCGTAAGCGCTCTGCTTAGCAGGCCGGCCCAGTATCGCTTCCCGCGCAGCCCAGTTATTTGAATTTAACCTTTTTCATTTTATTTCAAACACACTTCTGTACCCAGTTTCAAAAATCAACCCAGGTCGATTCAGTGAACCAAATTGAATGAAACCAATTTTGATGGCAAGGTCTGGGAATGCTGAATCCAAGCCCGTTGGATTCAAGTCATTTGAATCTAAAGATCATCCATGGTAAATATAACAAGGCAGAAGCTTTTCTGCATTCAAATTTTTTTCAAATTTAAACCATTATAGCTTTTTAGTTGATTCCAACTCTCAAAAATCACATTTAACCATACCTTTCAGAATATATAAAAATATATAGGTTTACTTACAGAAATAATGACCAAGTAATAAAAAAATGCCACATAGGCATTTCTAGGCACTTTAATTAATTAAAATAAAAGAGAAAAACCTTATTAAGTTGTGACACCACTTTAAATCACATTCCCATGGACTAAAATATGTGGTGATGACATGTGTCAACATGATCCCATGTTTGGTTTGGAGAATATTAAATCTTAAGTAGTTTTTCAATGAGTAGAAATTACTTTTCTAAAAATAAAAGGAATTTTAAACCAAGATTTAATCTTGTAATGTTAGTGATGATGCTAGATCATCTATAGGACCCTTGTGTGTGATGAATGCAAGTAGTTAAGTATTGTTTGGTGATTGTGTACCTCGTATTTATTAATAGACGCTAGCACCTACCAAGGATACGAGGAGGAAGGAGGATACTACGAAGAAGAAGCCGAGGAGAACTTCAACCACTGCTCTGCACAAGGCAAGCTAACACTTGCAAGATACTCTACTTTAGCAAGCCTTACTATACAAGTTAACATTGCAAGCCTAATACTACTAGTTGAATGTGCAAGCTTATACTTGCAACTGGGCAAGCTAATACTTACTACTATGTCAACTATATCACTTAAGCATATGTGATCATATCCACTTGATAAACCAATCCTAGTTTTATTTGCAAGACCTCTACTTTATTTCCTTATCAAAGCTTTAGCTTAGAGTTGACTTAAGTGACTTGTAGATTCTAGAAAGATATATTGAAGGTTGCATAAAGAGCATAAAATTTGGCCTAAGCTAGAAAATCTTGATGTCATCCTAAGGAATAAGATTGACCTTAGTAGAAACTCCACTAGTTTACTATCCCCCATTAGTGCTTACCCCACTTGTAGATGCTAGTGCTAAGCATAAAACTTGATCAACATTAGATGGGAATACTTGGTGAAAATGGTTATGAAAACCTTAGAATGATGGATCATTCTACTGAGATGTTTTGACATGTGATTCCGAACACCTGATGATTTTGGTGATGAAAATGTTGAGGCATGAGCCTTAGCCCTTTATAAAACTGATGGTTGTCTGGATGCGATACCATTCCAATTTTATCGTACAACCACAATACCCGAAGATTGGGTAGGGCTTGACTGGAAACTTATATACCTTAGTATTAGTTCCCTCACGGCCAAGGTCTGAGCTGAGGCTACCTTGTGAAGATTGTCCACCTGTGCAGTACCCAAGATGACAGTTGGTCATGGTTGGGAGGCCAAACTCACAGGAGAGGTGCTTATACTAGGGCGTGTAATTGAGAGGTTAGGATTGATTATCCGCATACTGAGTATGGTGAATTCAGGATTTGTTCCTGACGGATGTATCGAATATTGTGGTGAAAGTGTACAATCTCTGCAGAGTGTCAAACTATTCGAATATCCGCGGTCGCGGTTATGGAAAGTTGGAGTGGCCATACTGTTCCCCCGTTAGATGTTTTCAAAAGACTTGTGAAATGAATTGAGACTTTGACTTGACCACAACAGGGTTGTGATATGAAATACAAGTTCCTACTTAGGAGTTATAAAACTGTGACTAGCTTCTATTGCTTCTCAGCGTAGTAGAGATAAATCTGGCTTTTGCAAAACAACCCTAGAGCCTAGTGTCATATTATCAAAAACCCCTTTCACTTGTTAGTATTAGTTTGTGAGTACTTAAAGAGTACTCATCGCTTTGTCCCTAGCTATTCCTGTGGCCATACTATGAAGAGGAGTACCTGGAGAATGGACCATAGGAAGGTTACGACAACTAGGATCATCTCCCATCATCAGCATTGCCTCTGACCCCGAAGATGGAGCTTCGCCTACGCTATGGTTATTATTACGTATTCCGCTGCTTGAAGTTGTATTAAGGACTGGATCATGAGAGCTCTATTTGTGTAAGACCTTATTTATGGTTTGTAATGGATGATGTACTGTGGTATCCAATTATATTATGTCTCGCAAAAATTGTAATCCTGGGATTTCTATGTATGGCATAACAGGCATCTGGGATTAAAAATCCGGGAGTTGACACAGATGATCTTTCTGAATAAAGAATATCCTAAAATCATACAAATCAACCCAGGATCTCAGACCAACATCATAGATCCTAGATATTATAGCTAAATCTTATATTCCAATATGACCATAGCTTAGCTTATGAATTCTGGGCAGATCTCCTAGTGGAGTAGCACCCCAAAATTCTTAAATCATATGAACTCATATAAAACCATGAGCACCTCAATAATTTTAGCAAAAGGATTCAAGATCCAGTAACTAATGATAATATCAGAACTTGTCTATGAGGGACAACATGAAAGGAATCTAGTTCCTAAGCCACAGACCAACATCATAGGCTAACATGTTTAAAAAGGAAGCTTCCAACTTAGCTTTGACATAAACCCATGCTAAGAACCAATATTATCAACCCAGTAGTAGAACCTAGAATTGTGTGACATTTTAAGATGGTGTCACAAGAATAGGTTCTAAATCAAGAAGATCCATTATTTATCTTGAATAAATAAACTTGAAAGACACTAAATATCATTTTCCTGGAATCAACCACCAGGAATAATTACCAAGTCTATATCCATCCACATAATCACAGTATCACTATAATCACACTATTAACTTAATTCTGAGTATAATCTCAAAAGTTAGAGCTCAACAATTTAGTGGGAAATCACTAACAGTACTACTGACAGTACTAATATCTTGATAGTGGTGAATTCACAAACCACCAACACCACCAGTAAAACTCCACAGTAGCATTACCATTTAGGTCATGACAAATTATCAGTTGGAATTAGTGCTATAAGGCCACTAGCATCATAAAAATCAAATGTAAACAGTGATCAATGTAGTGTACTTGATCATAATGCTCACTAATAATCACCACTAGTTCCAGTTCATCATATATAACCAAACAGAGGGAGGAACCCTAAAAAGGACATGAACCCTAATTAGGGATGCACACTTGAGACACATAAATAAGATCAAGGGAGGCATAGGACAGCAAACACAAGGGGTGATCAGGATTAGACTCACCAAAGGTCATCGCTATAGTTTAGAAGAGGGATCAGACGGGCCGACGAGCACACAGCGGCATGGGGAGCACCGAAGGGCGCTGCAACCCGCACCGAGCTGAGGCAGCGGACACAACAACACTTGAGGACGAGCAGCACCACCATAGCAACATACAAACACCCCACAGCACCACTGGAGCAACAGAGGCGGCATCATCGGCATCACCCCAAACCCTAGGGTTCGGGACAGAGCCAGTCTGGCCGCAGGTGAGCCCCAAAGGCAAAATGGACTAGTTGAAGGAGCAGGGCCAAAAACCATGCCATGCACCACGACGGAAGGCAAAGAGGACCAGGGTGGCGTGAATCGCATGGCGGCGGTGTCGGCAACCCCACGGGGTCGAGGAAGAAGGAGAGGAGTGAAACAGAGAGAGAGGGGAGTGTACTGGCCCGATAGGGCTAGTACCACATCGAGGAGCTGTTTTGACTAGGCCAATTGGGCCAAGAATGGCCCAAATAGCCAATGGGGTAGGCCCAAATGTTAATGAAATTTTAATAATTTCGCAAAAGACCAAAATAACCCTAGGATTCAATAAATCCTAGAAAATAAAATAAAAGCATTAAAAATGCAAAAAATATATTTTTATATTCATAATAAAATAACCTATTAAATTAAATCTAGAAACCTATTTTTAATAAAGGAACTTTAGGTTAAATATTTTATAATATATATATCCCTTAAGGAATTTTTTAAAAATCAATAAAATGCCTAAAAACAAAATAAAAATAACTTTTATCATGTTTAGTTATTATAGTATTTTAGAAAAATATTAAATTGATATTTAAGATACCAAAATAAAATGTCTTTAATTAAAATACCGATTCTTAAAAAGAAATATTAAGGCAACAATTATAAGAGTTAAAAATTAAATAAAAAATTAGTTTTTAACTCTATTAATAATATATTACATTATAAAAATAGTGAATATAATATTTATAAAATGTTAAGGTTATTCCTTAAAATGAATTCCTTTATTACATAAAGGAATTATAGAAACTAAAATATTGGGTAAAACACACAAAGAAGTTAAATAATAAATTGGATGTCATGTCAACGACTATAGTGTACTACATATGCAGTGGTATGCTGGGTCACCGTAGTTGGTATCACAACAATTGCTTTGACCTTAGGTTGGAAACCTAGTAAAGGGTATTACATGTAGGAGTTTATAGCAATGATAAAGAATTCTCTAAAAGTTTATAATTGGTATTCAAATGAGAATATTCCGTTGTATATTTTAGTGCGATAATTCTTTGTTATGATGCAATTTATTATTGTTTACTAATCAAAATATTTTTGGTATACAGTGTTGTGGCACGAAAGTTTCCAAAACAAACTTTGGTAAGGAAAGAGGAGACTCTCGATGATTATCAAGGATCATTCACTAATCATCTTCGTCAACTCTTATTGATTTTTAGTTGTCCAATTAAGATCCCAGTGAATACCATAACATATTATGATGGTCGTATGTTATCCAAATACCGTGTGAGTATCCAACTTCCAAAGGAGCTTGGATTATATCTCGATCTACCTATACGTGAAGGTAGGAGTCATTTAACAGCATACCATGTTGCTGTTTTGGAGGCGATAACCAATATCTGGGAGCACAAAGCCTAGGAGTTTGAAGGGAGCACATTTTCTGTGATTCCTCATGATTCTATCAACTCGGAGCCAGTACCAGATCATCTTACTTTATTAAAGAAGCATCCTAAGTTAGCTTCCAAGTTTATGGATCGATATCGACTGATTGTTTGGTCTTTGTATAAGAAACATCAAGTCACAGTAGAGGATAAAAATGACATGTTAGAGGATCTAACTGATCCAGAACAAAGGAACCAGTTAGCATCTCAGTTAGAGAATGAAGCAAGGAGTAGTGCAAAACCAATCTTTAAGGATATACCTATAGATCCCGAATCATTTACACCATATCCTTATTCACCCAGACTAGAACCTACCTACGATCCTACTTTAGATATGAGGTATCCTGTACCACAGGCTTCTGAGGAAGGATCTGATTCAGAACTTCTTATTGATAATTCTGATGGATGGTGGATGGGATCACCTGAGGGATCCTGATGAAATCAAATGTCAGTGGATGGGTGCGAGAATCAATCCTAATGATAGTAGCATAAATACCATATTTCTAGGAAGTCAGGAGGAGGAAAAAGATCCCGAGGAGAGAGTGTTTGAATCACCAATATCTTATCAAAACCCAGGGAATGTACATTATCCAGTGTTTAACTATCTTGCTCAACGGATCACCTGGGGGCAGCGGAATCTGGGTATTCTGTTGACAACCCTAGGAATGAAGCTCAGGAGATGCAAGTGGGTGATAGTGATGAACAGGTTGCTGAAGACTTTTCAGCTGAGCTGGATGGAGTCAATGCACTCAGGCTGAGTAATAACTCAAGTACTGATACTTCAGATACCGAGTATGTTTCATCTAGAAGGCCATTAGTTCCACAAACTGTGCGACGGACGTCATGTCATCACGGTTAGACTTCAGACATGTATGATGAGCGTCGCGGATACTAAAGACGTAGGTTACTCATTAGGAAGTAGTTGGTATTACGTATTGTAGTGCGATAAAATGATGTATCTAAATAAGTGAGGTAGTGTTCTTATGTGATATGGTACCTATATGGTACAGGTTTGTAATGACTTGGTATTCGTTAAGTTTTTTGTAATGTATAATATGTGAAATGCATATTTGGATCTTATTAGGGTTTTTATTTCCATTGTGTGACTATTTCTATGCATGAAGTTAAGCTCAGAACACATGTGCATGATGTAAATATGAGTATTCACTTCATGTTGCAGGACTAGGGGTTCATGGAATCGGGTGTAGAAACTAAATCTGCACAATAGCGCATGGAGCGCGAGGCTAAGGAGAAAGCAGATGCTGATGCTGGAAATCAAGGAGCATTACCACCACCACCAATGAAGCCGCTAATGGAGAAGTTTTTTATGCAATACATGCAAATGATGCAAGAGTCCTAGAATAAATTCATGGAAGAGTTGTTGGGATGAGCTGGAAATCAGAGAGCACCTGAAGGAGGAGGAGTGAGTCTTTCCAACTTCCAAAATGGAAGGCCGTTACCTTTTGCATCAGTTCTAGAACCAATGGATGCAAAGGATTGGCTAGCAGATACTGAGAGAAATTTAAAGATTGTAGGTTGCAATGATGAAGAGAAGCTGAGGTATGCAACCCATCTCTTGACCGGACCTACTACATCATGGTGGGAGAATTAGTTACAAAAGCAACCGCCAGGAAGAAGTATACATGGGAGGAGTTCAAGCAGAGGTTCCGTGAGTATCATGTTCCTGAAAGTGTGATGGAGTTGAAGCGTAGAGAGTTTGAGGAGCTTCAACAAGGAGATACCAGTTTCATGAAGTACATCCGGGGGTTCAGCCAACCATCTTGTTATGCTGAGGATGAAGTGAGCACTGAGGAAAAGAGGAAGAAGCATTTTTGCAAGGACTAAATCCATTTGTAAAGATGCAGTTGAGGCTGGACAATAAACAAACTTTTCAACAGTTGCTCGATGCAGCTATTACCTTTGAGGATGACCACAAGAATGTCCAAGAGGACCGAAGGAAGAGAGCTAAGAAGGAAACAAAGAGGATACAAGCAAGCAAACCTAAACCCAATTTGGAATTCAAACCTAGGAACAGATCCTATAATAACAATAATTCCAATTGGCGTACAAATCCAACTGTAAAGAATGTTATATTCCATAATTGCAAGCTTCTAGGGCATACGAGAAGGGATTGCCAAAACCAGGTAATTGTTTGCCATAGTTGCGGCCAAAGGGGTCATATAAGGCCAAATTTCCCAAGTAAACCACCGGGTGGTTGGCCAACAAGAAATGAAGGACAAGCCCGTGGAGGGAATGGACAACCTAATAAAGGAGGAAACTTTGTCAAGAACAATAATGGCAAAAGGAGCAGGCCTACCGGGATGCTGAATTGTGCAACCTTGGAGGAGGTGGATAACACCAAGCACGCAGTGATAGGTACGCTCAATATCCTTACCAATATCGGAAATGTTTTATTTGATACCGGTACAACTACTTCATTCATATTTGAAGAATTTTGTGATAAGTTTGGGATTAGAAGGGCAAAGTTAGAAAACCCTATGACCGTGGTGACGGCAGGGGGAAATTTAGTTGTATGCCACATTAAACAAGATCAGGTTGCCTCAATATGTGAATTTATGTGATTCCTTTGAAGGGAATTGTAGTAGTGCTGGGTATGGATATGACGACTGAACATGGAGCTTAGATAAATTGTGAGTATAAAACTGTCTCAATCAAGACTCCAACTGGAGCACGGATAGTATATCAGGCTGATAAGCACCGTCATATCATGGTAGTTCTTCAATTGAACTCAATGAAGGAGGTCAAGTTGGAAGATATTCCTATAGTAAATGAGTTCCAAGATGTTTTCCCAGCAGAGTTACTAGGAATGCCACCGGATCGGGAAATAGAATTCACTATTGATCTAATCCCTGGTACAGTACCAAAAGCTCAAGCACCATACAAGATGGGTCTGAAGGAATTAAAAGAGCTTAAAGAGAAAATTGATGAGTTAGCCAGAAAGGGATTTATTCAAGAAAGTGTATCTCCTTGGGGAACTCCGATGATGTTTGTAGATAAAAGAGATGGAGGACGAAAGATGTGTGAGGATTTATAGGAATCTCAACAATGTTACCATCAAGAATAAATACCCATTGCCAAGAATTCAAGATCTATTTGATCAAGTCAAGGGAGCTAGAGTATTTTCCAAGATTGATCTAAAATCGGGATACCATTAGATAAAAATCAAACCTAAAGATGTTCTAAAGACAACATTCGTGTCAAGATATGGACATCATGAGTATCTCGTTGTACCTTTTGGTTTGACTAATGCACCGGCAATATTCATGAATCTGATGAACAAAATCTTCATTCCGTACTTGGACAAGTTTGTCATAGTGTTTATTGATGATATTTTGATATATTCAAAGGATAAGGAAGAGCATGCAGATCATTTGAGAATAGCATTGCAAATCTTAAGAGAACATAAGCTTTACGCTAAGTTCAGCAAGTGTGAATTTTGGTTGGATGAGGTAGAATTTCTTGGTCATGTGATCAGTAAGGATGGGATTGCTGTAAATCCATCCAAAGTTCAATCAGTGCTAGAGTGTACTGAACCAACCAATGTGAAACAAATATTAGGTTTCTTGGGTATGCCTGGTTATTATTGAAGGTTCATTGAAGGTTTTTCCAAGATAGATAGACCGATGACCAAATTGCTAAGAAAGAGTACACCATTCCTCAGGGATGAGAAGTGTGAAGAAAGCTTTCAAGAGTTGAAAACTAGATTAACTACCGCCCCAATCTTAGCAGTTCCTAATATAGGGAAGGATTACACAGTATATTGTGATGCATCCAAAGAAGGATTGGTTTGTGTGTTCATGCAAGATCATCAAGTAATTTCTTACGGATCAAGACAACTGAAACCACACGAAGTCAATTATCCAACACATGATTTGGAGTTAGCAGCAGTAGTCTTTGCCTTGAAAGGATGGAGGCATTTTCTCTATGGAGCAAGATGTGATTTATAAACTGACCACAAAAGTCTCAAATATTTCTTCACTCAAAAGGAATTGAATATGAGACAGAAGCGTTGGTTATATCTAATCAAAGATTATGATTTGACAATCAATTATACCCCTGGAAAGGCCAACGTTGTGGCCGATGCTTTAAGCCAGAAGAGCACATATATTCGGCCTATCAATCGAGAACTACCAAAAGAGCTGCAGGTGGATTTGGAGAGGTTGGAACTTCAATTCATAAGAACATAGATTCTTGGAGGACTAGCTACCATGCGAGTAGTGTTAGAACAGAGTAGTGATCTAAGGCATGAAATTTTTAGGCAACAAAACGAAGATCCTTTTATTGCTAAAGAAATTCAAAGTATATCCCAAGGTCAAGCATTAGTTTTTTGCTTAGGAGATTATGGATCTTTATGGTTCCAAGATTGTATTTGTGTTCTAGGTGTGTCAGAAATTCGTGAAGTGATACTCCGAGAGGCACATGAGACACCATATTCGATTAATCCAGGAAGTACCAAGATGTACATGGATTTGAAAGAATTATTCTGGTGGAATAACATCAGAAGATACATTGCAAAATATGTGTCGGAATGCCATACTTGCCAAAGGGTAAAAGCTAAACCTCAAAGTCCAGCAGGACCATTACAACCTTTGGAAATTACAGAGTGGAAATGGGAAGAAATTGGTATGGATTTCATCATAGGATTACACATGACACCAAAACGGAAGGATATGATATGGGTGATTGTTGATAGACTCACAAAAAGTGCACATTTTATTCCTGTAAATCAAAAATATAATGCCGAGAAGGTAGTAGAACTATATGTCAAGGAGATAGTAAGTAAGCATGGAGTGCCCAAGAAGATTGTATCTAATAGAGGATCTGTGTTTACTTCAGCATTTTGCAAACAATTACATGAAGCACTTGGTTCAAAGTTAGATTTGACCACAGCCTATCATCCATAAACTGGGGTCATACTGAAAGAACCTACCAAATATTGGAAGACATGCTTAGGGCTTGTGCATTATACTTTGGAGGTTCGTGGGAAGATCACCTACCATTGGCAGAATTTTCCTATAACAACAACTATCAGAGTAGTCTGAAGGCAGCCCCATATCAAATACTTTATGGGAGGAAATGTAGATCACCAATATGCTGGATGAACTTGGCCGTAGCAACGAATTTTCACCAGACTATATCAAGGAAAGGCAAGATATCATCAATATCATCAACGATAGATTGAAGATATCTCAAAGTAGATAGAAAAGTTATGCTAATCAAAGTCGAAGATCTAGGCATCCTGAAGTGGGAGATATGGTATATCTCAAAGTAAGCCCAATGAAAGGAGTTAAGAGGTTCGGAGTTAAAGGAAAATTGAGTCCCGGATATATAGGACCATTCAAAATACCGAGTCAGAATAGAACTATAGCTTATGGTTTAGAGTTACCACCAAGATTGGCTCAAGTTCATAATGTTTTCCATGTATCACAACTCCAAAAATGTCTTAAGGTTCCTGATGATGCAATCACACATCAAGAGGTGGAATTATAAGAAGATTTGACGTACGTTGAGAAACCCTGTAAAATTTTGGAAGAGAACTGGAAAAGGGTGAGAAACAGGGAAATCAAGTACTGCAAAGTACAGTGGCAGCATCACTCTGAGAGAGAAGCAACATGGGAGAAAGAGGATTACTTAAAATAATCCTATCTAGAACTATTCAGGTACACTTCGACAAACTTCGGGACGAACTTTAATTTAAGGGGGGAAGTCTGTAACATCCCAGCATTTAGGAAGCAACGAAGGGTAGAACTAGGATTTTGTGCATAAGCATGCATTCATCTGTAAAATGCGGGTAAATTTTTCGCCAAACAAAAACCTAAAGTGATCAGAGTTTCTTTCACTCTCTGTGTATGAATAGATATTGAGAGTGACTGTTATAAATTTTGACATGATCTTTATGAATCAATGTGTTTTTTTTTGGGGGGGGAAGAATTTGAATTCAAACTTGAAATTTGAACCTATATTTAAAAGTTAAGTTTTGGTATTTTGAAATGATTTTAAAAATGACATAGTAATATCATTTGTTATAATAAAGAAATAATAAATAATAATATAATTCAATATAAAGTAATTCAAATAAGAAATGACTCTTTATTTCTTATCCTTATTCCATACACATTTTTACAATGATGAACTCATTCAACTAATGAAGGGGTTCGGTATAGTAAAGGAATTACAATATAGGGAATTCAAATAATAAATTATTACAAGATTGTTACAAAAAGAATAAAATAAGAAGTACAATATGAATGTATGTATGCATATATCTATATATCTATCTATCTGATCCTATACTAAATCTTGCATATCCAAATCTTGTGCTTGCAAAATAATATAAAACAAACAAAATGAAAATAAAATATTAATTGTAAGAATACTCTCAGTGGATAGCAGTGAAGTGCACTGCTCAAGTTTACATGATTGAGTAATTCTTAAAGGGGAAAGTTTCACCAATATGAAAGAATCTGTTCTTCCATAATAAATAATCCACAAGTCAATATATTAGCAGTAAGTAAAAGGGGAAAGTTTCACCAGGTGAGTAACATGTAAAATGTGAAACACATCATCAATCTAATCCACACAATGCACCCAATAGCCAGGCAGCATAGTCACCTGACTGCATGGTGTGTGATGTCAACACAGCAGCAGTAGCCACACAAGCAAAAGGAGAAGAGCTCAGCCTTATCAAAGCTTCCAACAGCTCATTCTCACTTTCAAACATCAAACCAGGAACACACCAAGCTTACCAAAGCCATGTAAATGATTAGCCAAACCATACACCATACCATCCAAGTACTCACCAGATGGTGACATAAGGAGGGGGTGGATCAGGTGGATAGCAAGGTCAAGGCCAAGCTTACAGGAACTAGAAGGTGAAGGATAAGATCAAGCCAATAGCACAATCAGCAAGATCTAACCAACCAGATCAATCAGCCACAACACCAGCAACCTAACAGTTGTGGTGAGTAATATAAAACCCTCATGCAAGTGGGGTGAATCCATCACAGATGATCTTTTTGAATAAAGAATATTCTAAAATCTTATAAATCACCCCATGATCTCAGATGAGCATCATAGATCCTGTATATTATAGCCAAATCTTATATTCCAATATGATCGATCTTAGCTTATGAATTCTGAGAACATCTCCTAGTGGAGTAGCACCACAGAATTCATAAATCTTATGAACTCATATAAAACCATGAGCACCTCAATCATTTTAGCAAAAGGATTCAAGATCCAGTAACTAATGATAATATCAGAACATGTCTATGAGGGGCAACATGAAAGGAATCTAAGTTCCTAAGCCTCAGACCAACATCATAGGCTAACATGTTTAAAAAGGAAGCTTCCAACTTATCTTTGACATAAACCCAATGCTAAGCACCAATAGAATCAAGACAGTAGTAGAACCTAGACTTGTGTGCCATTTTAAGATGGTGTCACAAGAACAGGTTCTAAATCAAGCACATCCATTATTTACCTTGCATAAATTAACTTGAAAGACACTACATATCATTTTCCTGGAATCAACCACCAGGAATCATTACCAAGTCTATATCCATCCACATAATCAGAATATTACTATAATCACATTATTAACTTAATTTTAAGTATAATATCACAAGTTAGAGCTCAACAATTTAGTGTGCGATCACTGACAATACTAATATCTTGACTGTGGTGAATTCACAGACCACCAACACCACCAGTAAAACTCCATGGTAGCATTACCATTTAGGCCATGACCAATTATCAATTGGGATCAGTGCTATAAGGCCACTAGCATCATAAAAATCAAATATAAACAATTCTCAATGTAGTGTACTTTATCACAATCCTCACTAATCATCACCACTAGTTATAGTTCATCATATATAACCAAAACAGAGGGAGGAACCCTAAACATGACACGAACCCTAATTAGGGATGCACACTTGAGACACATAGATAAGATCAAGGAAGGCAGATGACATCACACATGAGGGGAGATCAGGATTAGACTCAACAAAGGTCCTCGTTGTAGTTTAGAAGAGGAAGAAGTGGGGTCAACAAGTGCATGGCGGCATGGGGAGCACCGAGCTGAGGAGGTGGCCATAGTAACACTTGAGGACAAGCAGCTCCACCACAGCAACATACAAATACGCCACAGCACCACTGGAGCAGCGGTGGTGGCATCACCCCAAACCCTAGGGTTCGAGATGGAGCCAGCCTAGCCGTAGGAGAGCCCCAAAGCCAAATCGAAATGGACTAGATGAAGGAGCAGGGGCAGCAACCATGCCATGCACGACGGCAGCAACCAGGGAGGACCAGGGCAGCGTGAATCACTCGGCGGCGGTGTCGGCAACCCCACGGGGTCGAGGAAGAAGGAGAGGAGTAAACAAGAGAGATAGAGGGGAGTGTACTGGGCCAATAGGGCTAGTACCACTTCGAGGAGCTGTTTTGACCAGGCTAATTCGGCCAAGAATGTCCCAAATAACCAATGGGGTAGGCCCAAATGTTAATGAAATTTTAATAATTTAGCAAAATACCAAAATACCCCTAGGATTCAACAAATCCTAGAAAATAAATTAGAGGCATTAAAAATTCAAACAATATATTTTTAGATTCATAATAAAATAACCTATTAAATGAAATTAAGAAACCTATTTTTAATACAGGGACTTTAGGTTAAAGATTATATAATATATATATCTCTTAAGGAATTTTGTAAAAATCAAGAAAATACCTAAAAATAAATAAAAATAACTTTTATCATGTTTAGTTATTATAGTATTTAGAAAATACTAAATTGATATTTAAGATACCAAAATAAAATCTCTTTAATTAACATACTTATTCTTAAAAAGAAATATTAAGGAAATAATTATAAGAGTTAAAAATTAAATAAAAAATTTGTTTTTAACTCTATTAATAATATATTACATTATAAAAATAGTGAATATAATATTTATAAAATGTTAAGGTTATTCCTTAAAAATAATTCTTTTATTACATAAAGTAATTCCAAAAACTAACATATTGGGTAAAACACACAAAGAAGTTAAATAATAAATGATGCATTACACTACTATGCATATTCATTTTTTCTTCTTTAAATATTGTCCTTACCGGGCAATAATAGTGTTTTGGAGACATAGAAGCTCAAGGTCGAGTGCAAGCATCCAACTTCACTACCTTGCAATCAGAAGGCAAGTTCATCACTTGCTCATGTCCTTTGAAGAGTCTTTATCAAAGTATTTATAATTTGTGTGTTATCATCTATGTTTTGAGGAAATAAAATATTATTTTCTCAAATAAATAAATTGTTGGCATCATCCTAAGTGATGATATGGATTAGGTGAGCAATAGAATTTAATTTTCTATTTGTAACAAGATTAATCACCTAGGAATTAACAACCCATGACATCAGTTATTCTAGCGTCGTATATCACGCGTTAACCATGAGATTTGGAATGGGATGAGGAAGTTAGCTAGATCTTCCTCCTTTCACATGAACGGATGACCATCTCGTGATGCTGTTGTACCTTACGAGGCTCAGCATGGGTTGGACCCCTTAGTTCCCCACGATATTGGTGTCTAGACTATCCCTGAGAGACCATCATAGGTATGTCCTCATAATGATGGGGGCAACCAGGTTCCTGTCTGCTCACTGGAGTCCTCAAGGAGTCAACCATAGTTATATCCGCTATGCGGAATAATATAGGTCGCTCTGCTTGGGGGTCGTGTTCTATGTGGGGTCGCAAGAAAGGGTAGTGATTGGCTTGGATCACCTACTAGGACCCACATCATGGAATTGTGGACGGGAAAGTACGTCCGGTTGTGCAAGGAGGAGTTGATCTCTCATGGGTAAATTAACGCACCTCTACAGAGTGTAAGAATTGTAACTTGTTACTCCCTATTCCGGGAAGGAGCTACGAACGCGGCAGGAAAGGAACTCCATGAAAGTTCTGGTCAACCTGTGAAGGCTGATGGTCATAGTTTTTAACAATAAAATCAATCTTTGATGGAAGATTTACGAAAACTTCATAGTGCCAAGTACTAATAGTCCGAGGTGGTAGATAGAGCATCAAACTTCCCACCTTGCATATAATGAACTTGCTGGGTAATGCTGGTACTCACACTTTCCTTTGATCCCTTGCTTATACTCTGAGGATACAGAAGATACCCCACTGTATGCAGCTGAAAGCCAAGATGAGGTCTTCTACGAGGAGCCAGATCTGTCTAGTGCTATAGAAGGGGTGGACTACGACATAGTCTATGGAGGAGAGCACAATGAGTCAGAATAATTTTCTTAGTAATTAGTAACCAATTGAGCTGAGCAACATGAGTCATATATAATAAGTTGTTGAGATCAATTCGGAGTTGAAGTTGCAACTTTAAAACTTCCACTGAAATAGTTTAGATTTGGTATGTAAGTTGAATCTTTTGAAGTCTCGAAGTTCTGGTATTGTAGTAACAATCATGTGTGTATGTTTGTAATATGGACCTGGAATGTTTCTATTGTACCACTCTAAGGGATGTGATATTTATGGAATGGTGTTCTGTGGATGTCATGTCAATGACTATAGTGTACTACATATGCAGTTGTATGCTGTGTCATGGCAAATTGCTTCCTAGTTTGCCCATAGTAAAAATAACAAAAACATCACATTTATGCAATTGGGAATATATCTAGGTCAAATAAAATAGGTACTGACCTAATTCCAACTCTCATATTTCATAACACATAGCATCCATAAAACCCTAGGATCCCAGTATTTATTGAGCTCTCTTTGATTTATTGTGAACTAAAATTTTCTGTGCATAGTTCGTTAACCAATAAATTGACTACAGTAATTATGTACCTCCAAAAAGAGTGATTCAAATTTCTACAAAAAGGGATTTAAAATACCTGAGATGTGTATTTGTAATCACATCAAAATACCATGTAGTATAATTCTGGTTAAAAAGACAAATATCTTCTAGAGCTGCCTTTGGGAATTTCCTAAGGGCATTCTGCTAAATATTTTAATGTGATTCCATCTCTGAGTGAATCAGTCCAGCAAAGCCTACTTAACCATCCAAGGAAATAATTTCTGGAACTACAAAAGATTTATGGTGAATTATTCCCTAAAACTACAGTTTTAATCTCTATAAAATACATACTAAATCAATGGAAATTGATAAAATAGGGAAACCACTTTTTTGGTTTCACTTTGTCAATACCCATCTGATGATATCATGTTTTCATATTTATATCATACAGAACTTGACCTTAGTTTAAAAACCCTTAAGTAAGTAGATTTGGCCTCCAAATTCATTAAGGAAAACCCACATTTTGCTTCTCAAGCATTTCCACTTGCTTTAAATCCAATAACTCAAAACCTACTAATTCTTGCTTTGTTCATTTATTTATGTATGTATTCATGCTTTTATGCCTTGCATTGATTTATGCATTGCTTGTATGCATGTTTGATCGATAATGGCGATAGTTGCGATTGTGTGACGACGAGAAGAAGGAAGCATCAGATTATTATTATTATTATTGTTATCGGTATTCTGATATTCTAAAGAAGTAAAGGGACATCTTGCTGGTCACATGCAAGCCACCTTCTTGCTCATAAGCCTTGTCCTACTATTTTACTTATGCATGTTTACCTACTATTTATGAAACTGCATTGTTTTATTATTTATGTATAACTGGTAGTGGCTTGGCTCCTCCAAACCATTACACATTTTTATAACTAAGTAGAACCCATTGATGACACCCACTCTCCCCTAGTATGGTATATGGTGTAAAACACCATAACCCTTTGGAGACCCTGTTTCCACCAAAGCAAAACTATAGGATGGGAAGACCCTGGAAAAGTATTACGAAATGTTCTATGATTAAACCTTGGTGAGGTTTGACCTACCAAGAGAAGTGATACGTAAAAAATATATCTACTTTCCCGAACACTTTTGCTATCGTTTCTCCTCTAAACTTGTGTGATTTGGATACAACTAACACAGATTGACGCTGTTTTCAGCAGAATTACCTTGGTGTCTAGTTTTTGTGTAGAAAATCAACTACCAGGAAAAATCCTGGAAAATATGCCAAAAATCCTATTTCACTAGAAGAATCATGGATCCAGAATACGAGAAGGAGTGGAGGCCTTGGGGCCCACACCCCCTGCCGTGCGGGCCAGGCCTGGCCGTGCCTGGAAAGGGTGTGGCCTCCTCATGCATCCCCTCAGCCTCCCTCTTCGCCTATAAGTTTCCTTATGACCTAAAAACTCAGGGGGGTGGCGTTTTTCCTGAAAGAGTTCCGCTGCGCCGCCACCACCAAAAACCGCGATTCGGAACCAGAAACTCTGTTCTGGTACCCAGCCGGGATGGGGAATTTGGAGAGGATCATCGCCATCATCATCAACAATGCTTCTCCATCAACCATCCATGTTTCCCTCATCCATGAGTGAGTAATCCCCCGTTGTAGGCTATGGGGATGGTAGGGATTGGATGAGTTCTATCATGTAATCGGATAAGATTATTAGGGCATGGTGCCTAGTATCTCTATTTGTGCTATTTGACTTTGTTGCAACTTGCTATGCTTAATGCTTGTCACTAGGACCCGAGTGCCATAATCTCAGATCTAAACTTATTATTGATTCATTATGATAGTATTGCTTGTGATCTTATCTAAAAGTTGTGTACGCATATCACTGTCCGGATCCAAAGGCCCTGAACTGGCAGAAATTGGGACAGCCAGACGGGATGGCTGTGATGTGAGGATCACATGCGTTCACGGAGTGTTAATGCTTTGCTCCAGTGCTCTATTAAAAAGAGTGAATTAATTGCCAGTAGTTCCCTTGAGGCCCCGCTGCAACGGGCTGGTAGGAAAAGATCTTGTGCATGTTCTCATTGCGAGCACACGTGACTATATATGGAGCACATGCCTATGATTGTTTCGTACTTGGATGCTTTATATTATTTATCTGCAATTGCCCTAGATCTTGAAGATACATGTTTAGTATCGTCCATGTAAAGCCCGTCCATCCATCCCTATGCCTACTGCACTCATATCCTAATGTTTGCTACTATTTTTACTATTGCTCTTGTTTTCCTCCTGTTGTTACTTTGCTATTGCTACTAAAAAACTGTTGCTACTGATAAACTTCTATGAGAAAGACTATTTCTAGGTGCAGCTGAATTGACAACTCAATTGTTAAGGCTTATAAGTATTCTTTGGCTCCCCTTGTGTCAAACCAATTAATATGGTAATACTAGCCTCGAATACTGTTGCGATCCCCTATACTTTTGGGTCATCAAGACTATTTTCTGGCTCCGTTGCCGGGGAGCATAACTTTATTTGTAAGTTCACTTGGATCTATTATTGTTCACTGCTACTCCTTTCATCATGGGGAAGTCTCGTGATGGAAAGTTTCCTATTTTACCATCCACTACAAGGAGAGGTACAGTCCTAAACACATCTGCTGCTCTTGACTCACCGTCTGTTATAAGTAAGCTTGTTACACCACCACCACATACACATGCTACACACACTGCTACTACTACTGAATATGAAATTGCTTCTGATACTCATGATGTTACTTCTACTATAACATCCCAAAAATATTAATCAAGATTATCAAGTTCCATCACCCAAATTTAGGGTTAACAAAAACTTTTGTTATTAAAATTAATATGAATGCATGTGTGTGTGTGATGAATGCATGAATGCTTGTATTCCCATGTGTGATTTTTATGAATGGAAAGGATTGGTTTAAAGATGAAAACAACATCATCTAAATCATTTCCAAGTAGAATCAAATAAAGTGAAATTCAAAAATAAGATATATGAGCTAATGGTCATTTTGACCAAAGTTAACCACTAGACCACTTTGAGTGTTTCTAGTCCAAGTTTTCTAACAGAAACTATAACATCCAAAAAATATAAAACAAGGATCATCAAACTCTAATCACTAAAATCAGGGTTAACAAAAACTTTGATTATTTAAAATCATATGAATGCATGTGTGAATGAAATGATTTGACAAATGCATGAATGGACTTGTGTGATTAATCTAAATAACAAGAAATGGTTTAAAGATGAAGATAACATCATATAAAACATTTCCATGAAGAAACAAATCAATAGAAAATAAAAAACAAAGAAAATTAAGCAAATGGTCATTTTTGCCAATCTTGCTCACTAGGTCACTTTGAGTGTTTCTAGTCCAAGATTTAAAACAGAAACTTTCCCAATTCTTTTCACCCGTAGATAGAAGTAGTAAAATTGAATCAAGGCCCACCTTTCAAACTTGCAGAAACATTTGGCAACCCCATTCAAATCACAATTCAAAATTGAATGTTATTCATATATGAAGATCATCCATTTTCAAAACCCAAGAAAACCAATGCCCCTTGACTAATCCAACTAACCAGACACTCCCTAGCATGTTCCTAGCAAACCCACAAAGTTTGAATCCAAAATTCAAATTTAAACTTCTTGTGGCCATTTCATCAAACACCTTGCAGATTCAAATCAAACAAACATCTAACACTATAGTGTGCAGTAAAATTGGCCTAACTTGTTCCCTCTATAGCTCACTCTACACTCCAAGTAGATGATCAAAGTAATCAAACTAGCTTTAGCAGCATTGTGAGCAAGACTAGCCATTAATGTCGACCATGCCGAGAGCACCATTGCCACCCCAGTGTCGCCTGCGAGCTAGAGGCCGCACTAGCCTCACCAACCTTGTCTGGGACATGCAGCACCGTCCACCGCCACCCACTGTCCCAGCCCCGAGAAATTCCAGCCCCTGGACCACACTACAAGACCATGCCAAACCTCTCTGCGACCATGCCGAGAGCGCGCCCGTGCGCCACGCTCGACCATCACCCACAGACCGCGTGCCGCCCTCGCCGCTTGCAGGGATGATCACCAGCACCCCAGCACCCCGCCAGACATGCCCGTTCGCCACCGCGTGGACCACGCGTGCTGTGCGACATTAACACCACCGTAGGACCCGCTCAGAGCACCGCGACGTTCCGACCGATCAACACCGCTCCACACCGCAAGACCACGCCGTTGAGCTTCGCCAGGGAGCACAAAACCACCCCTACCATTGCCCATGCCAGTAGCTGCCTGTGCCGTCGACCACGACGAGCTCAGCCCGTGCCCGTCGGTCCCCTTCCGCCACTATAAATAGAGGCCTCCACCGCTCGTTTTCGCCACACCAGTTCACTCCCCTCTCACACAGAACCACCCCACCTCACTCCCGGAGCTAGGCGAGCAGCGCATCACCAGAATTTGGCCAGAGCCCGCCGCTGCTGGAGAAGAAGGGTGCCGTCGATTGGAGCCGCCCCAGGAGAAGCTGTCGGTACCAGGAGAACCGTCGTCGTCGACTTCGTCGTTCGCTCCCGTCGCCGACCCTTGCCTGAGCCCCGGTGAGCCTCCCACACCCCCACTTGTCGTGTTAGGGTTATGTCTCACAGGCGCTGACCGACGTGGTTGATGAACCATAGTTGTTCGATTAGAGTTAGATCTTGTGGTTCACACTGCCCCGTACCGCTTCGCCCCTCCCTGTCTCACTGACGCGTGAGGAAATCCACTAAACCATCCCGCGTACGCGCTGTGTGTAGTGGGCCGGCCCAGTTAACCATCCCGCGCGACTCAACAATTCAAATTAAGATTTATTCATTTAATTTCAAACATAGTTCTATACCCAGATTCAAAAATCAACCTAGCTCGATTCACTAAACCAAAACACATGAAACCAATTTTGCTAGAAAGGTACTGAAATTCTTAATCCAAGCCCGTTGGATTCAAACTATTTATATTTGTAGATCAACCATGTTAAAAATAACAACGCAGAAGATTTTCTACATTCAAACATTTTTCAAAATTCAACCACAAAATCTTTTGAGTTGATTCCAACTCTCAAAAATCACATTTGATCATACCTTTCAGGATATATAAAAACATATGGGTTTACTTGCAGAAATAGTGTTCAAGTAATAAAAGAATGCCCCATAGGCATTTCTGGTCACTTTATTTAATTAAAATAAAAAGGTTAAACCTTATTAAATTGTGACACCACTTTAAATCACATTCCCATGTACTGCAATATGTGGTGATGACATGTGTCAACATGATCCCATGTTTGAGTTGGAGAATATTAAATCTTAAGTAGTTTTTCAATTAGTAGAAATTACTTTTCTAAAAATAAAACAAATAAGACAAGTTCTTTAATCTTGTAGTATTAGTGAGGATGCTAGATCACCTAGTATGAAAATTTGTGTGATGATTAGAAATAGTTAAGTATTGTTTGGTGATTGTGTACCTCGTATTTATTTATAGACGCTAGTACCGAGCAAGGATACGAGGAGGAAGGAGGATACTACGAGGAAGAAGCCGAGGAGAACTTCAACCACTGCTCTGCTCAAGGCAAGCCTTCCTATACAAGTTGACCAACAAATCTATTAACTTAGCAAGCTAACCCATGCAAATTATGCAAGCCAATACTTGCTTGTTGCCATGACAACTATATGCCTTAAGGATATGTGATCATACCCACTTGATAAACCAATCCTAGTCTTACTTGCAAGATTTATACTTTATTCTTTATCAAAGCTTTCTCTTAGAGTTTAAATAGTAAATTGTAGATACTAGAAGCATATTGGAAGGTAGCATCAAGAGCATAAAATTTGGCCTAAGTTAGATAATCTTGATGTCATCCTAAGGCATGAGATTGAACTTAGCAAATCCCCACTTGTTTATCACCCCTCATTAGTATTTACCACCACTTGTAGATGCTATTGCTAAGTATAAAAATGGATCAATTTTAGATGGGAATACTTGGTGAAAATGGTTATGAAAACCTTAGAATGATGAGTCATTCTACTAAAATGTTTTGACATGTGTTTACGAACACCAGATGATTTCGATGATGAAAATGCTGAGGCATGAGCCTTACCCCTTTAAAAAACTGATGGTTGTCTGGATGCGATACCATTCCAATTTTACCGTACAACCACAATACCCGAAAATTGGGTAGGGCTTGACTGGAAATTTATATACCTTAGTATGGGTTACCTCGCGGTCATGGTTTGAGCTGAGGCTACCTTGTGAAGAGTGTCCACCTGTGCAGTACCTAAGATGACAGTTGGTCATGGTTGGGAGGCCAAACTCATAGGGGAGGTTCCTATACTAGGGTCTGGAACTGAAAGGTTAGGATTGATTATCCGCATACTAAGTATGGTGAATTCAGTATTTGTTCCTGACGGATGTATCGAATGTTGTGGTGAAAGTGTACAATTTCTGCAGAGTGTCAAACTATTCGAATAGCCGCATCCGCGGTTATGGACAGTTGGAGTGGCCATACTGTCCCCCTGTCATATGTTTTCAAAATGACTTGTGAAATGAATTATGACTTTGACTTGACCACAATAGAGTTGTGATATGAAATTCAAAATTCCCACTTAGGTGTTGCAAAACTTTCAACTAGTTTTCTTGCTTCTGAACTTAGTAGAGGTAAATCTGGCTTTTTGCAAAACAACCTTAGAGCCTAGTGTCCTACTACAAAAAAACCCCTTAACTTGTTAGTATTAGTTTGCGAGTACTTAAAGAGTACTCATGGCTTTGTCCCTGTCTATTCCCGTGGCCAGACTATGAAGATGAGTACCAGGATGATGGACCACAGGAAGGTTACGACAACGAGGATCATATCCCATCGTCAGCATTGCATGTTACCCTGAAGATGGAGCTTTGCCTACGCTATCGTTACTATTAAGTTAGTCCGCTGCTTGAATTGTATTAAGAACTGGATCATGAGATCCTTATTTGTGTAAGACCTTATGTATGGTTTGTAATGGATGATGTATTGTGATATCCAAATCTGTTATGTCTCGCAAAAATGGTAATCCTGGGATTGCGATGTATGGCATAACAGGCATCTGTGATTAAACATCCGGGTGTTGACAGAAACAAATCCAATTCTTTTCACCCCTTGCTAGACCAAGTAAAAATAAACCCAAGCCCACCTTGCAAACAAACAGAAATAGAATTAAAATCTATTCAAATGACAATTCAAAATTGAATCCTTAATAGGTACTAAGATCACCATTTCTCAAAACCCAACCAAACCAGTGCACCTTGACAAACCCAAGCAAACATATACTACCAAGTATGTGACCAGAGCACTCACCAAATTTCATTCAAAAATTATAAACTTAAATTCTTGCGGACATTTCATCAAATAGTTGGTGAACACAGTAAACACTGCCTAACTTCTACTATTTGTGATCAAAGCCTTGTCCAAATCTTGTCTCCCATTTCTCACCCTTGTCTCCCCAAGTGAGCACACAAGTATTGAACAAGCTAGAACCCTACCCTTGCACCAGTTCCATTCCACCCGAGCTTCCCCTTGCCATCCGACCATGGATAGCTAGCAGGAGCCAGCGCCGTGCCCATTCACCATATCCAGGAGGCAGCTGACCGTCCACAGTCACCCCCTGTCCAGCCCTCGCATACAGCCAGGCCCTGGACCACCCTAGAATTGTCATGCCCTTTGTCTCTGCGCCATGCCGAGAACACGCCAGAGCGTCGTTCCTGACACGCTCGCACATGCCGTGCCTTTCCCTCGCCACCCGTGCATGCAATCACCGTGACACCAGCAACCCCCCAGACATACCCGTTCGCCGCCGCGCGACCCGTAGCACCATGCATCATCAAAACCATCATAGGTGCCATGTAGAGCGTCAACCGTTTCCGACCAGGAGAACGCGCACCGGCCTACACCCTCCGCCATGCCATTAGCTCGTTGTACCGTCGACTCCGACAAGCTCCGCCCATACCGCACTCCCTCTCTCGCTCGGCTATAAAAGGAGTCCTATCCAGCCTCAATTCGCCACACCATCCCACTCCCCACCTCTCTCAGAACCTCCAACACCTTTATGACCCACAATTATAGGGGATCGCAATAGTCTTCGAGGGTAGTATTACCCAATTTATTGATTCGACACAAATGGAGCCAAATAATACTTGCAAGACTTAACAACTGAGCTGTCAATTCAGCTTCACCTGGAAATAGTTCTTGCTCATAGAAGCTTATCAGTAGCAACAGTTTGGTAGTAGAAAAAGAAAAGTAATAGATGAAGTAAAACAAGAGCAATAGTAACAGTAGTAGCAAACAGTAGGATATGAGTGCGGTAGGCATAGGGATGGATGGACGGGTGTTGCATGGACGAGTCTAAACATGTAACTTCAAGATCTAGGGCAATTGCAGATAAATAAGAATAAGAATCCAAGTAGTAAACAATCATTGGCATGTGCTCCATATATAGTCATGTGCGCTCACAATGAGAACTTGCACAACATCTTTTGTCCTGCCAGCCCATTGCAGCGAGGCCATAAGGGAACTACTGACAATTAAGGTCTCCTTTTAATAGAGCACCGAAGCAAAGCATTAACACTCCGTGAACACATGTGATCCTCACACAGCCATCCCCTCCGGTTATCCCAATTTGTGTCACTTCAGGTCCTTTGGATCCGGACAATGATATGTGTACACAACTTGCAGATAAGATAACAAACAATACTATCATAATGATTCAATAATAAGTTCAGATCTAAGATCATGGCACTCAGGCCCTAGTGAAAAGCATTAAGCACAACAAGTTGCAACAAGGTCAAATAGCACTAATAGAGATACTAGGCACCATGACCTAACAATCTTATTCGATTACATGATAGAACTCATCCAATCCCTACCATCCCCATAGCCTACAGAGGGGGATTACTCACTCATGGATGTGGGAAACATTGATGGTAGATGGAGAGGCGTTGGTGATGACGATGTCGATGATCCTCCCCAAATTCCCCGTCCCGACAGGGCGCCAGAACGGAGTTTCTGGTTCCGAATTACGGTTTCTGGTGGGGGCGGCGCAGCAGAACTCTTTCTGGAAAAACGTCGAACCCCCCTCGATTTTTAGGTCAAGAGGCGTCTTATAGGCGAAGAGGGAGGCTGAGGGGGTGCCTGAGGCGGCCGCACCCCCCTAGCCGTGGGGTGGGCCCACCCGCACGGCAGGGGGTGTGGGCCCCTCATGCCTCCACTCCATCTTGTACTCTGGCTCCGTGGACCTTCGGGAGAAATAGGATTTTTGGCATATTTTCCGGGATTTTTCCTGATAGTTGATTTTCTGCACAAAAACTAGACACCAAGGTAATTCTGCTGAAAACAACGTCAGCCCGTGTTTGTTGTATCCAAATAACACAAGTTTAGAGGAGAAACAATAGCAAAAGTGTTCGGGAAAGTACTTATGTTTTGGACGTATCAACTCTCCCAAGCTTAGCTTATTTCTTGTCCTCAAGCAATTTAGTTGAAAACTAAGTGCGATAAAAGAACTTTCACGAACACATTTGCTTCATATGATGCATATATTCTCAGCACAGGAGTAGATACTTAAACCATTCATAATAAGAAGTATGCAACTAAGTCTACTCAATAGTCATTGCAAGCTATGAAGAGAAACCAACTCAATAATAATAAGTAGCATGAAACATAAACATAAGCAACATTGCAATGCTCATAATAAGGTATGATAGAGTCGTATCTCGCTTGCCTTTGTTTGTAGAGCACAACACAAATGCCCAGGTACCTCTGAAGTTCAAGTGGAGACTAGAAGTAAATTTATCAGAGGTACAAGCATCAAAGTCATGAAATAATTAACCAAGTTTTGAGACAACCCAAGAATGACAATTATGCTCTCGAGAAGGTGCTCATAGAATAAGTGGTGACTCAACAAGGAAGTGAAAAGGGTTTTGAAAGGTTTGAAAGGCTTCCAAATGCTGAAAGTAAGGTACTCATTAGCTTTGAGCTCTCATTGCCCCTATCATAGGCATCTTTATGTGGTTAATGGTGAAAGTGAGGTCCAATATGAGTTATATGCTTGACAAACCATAAACTAGAAATCCCAAGTCCCTTGAGTATGAGGGCCCCTCCTCATGCTACTCAACTTTAGTTACCTGTAAGTTCTTATCATTGTAAATACATGCATATCATAGAGAACTGCCAACGGGGTACCCCTTGCACATGATATAGGAGCTATCCCATAATCAAAATGACAAGGAAAACAGACAATGAGCATCTCAGCGATCTTTTTATTTGCTATTTGCATAAGTTTTTATTGAGGATGCTTCACAGATTGCTCATTATATTAAAGCTGCACGTTTCCACCATGATTAGGCATGGCTTAGGCTAGCGGCCTAGGCGTTTCTCTAACACATATATATAACTCCATGAACTCACAAGCTCCCCTTTTATTTCACACCGACGTCATCCACAAACAAAAGAGCATGTTATCAACTGGATATGTATCCATAAGAGTTGAAAGCCTTCCCCGTGACATCACGGTTCTGCTAACTCCCAGCTGTAACACCCCCGATCACTCCGGATCGACGACTGTCACTTCTGACAACTCAATAGGGCTAGACTAACCCTAGAGACCAACACTAGTATTTTCTGTGCACTTTGTCCTCACTTGTACGCACTTGGTACCCACTTCCCGATCAGTCACCCATCCTAAAATTGCTCTAGGCCAAGCACGCTTAACCTTAGAGTTCTTTTTGAATGAGCTTCCGGAAAAGAAGTTGCAACTTGTTGGTATGGGTTTCCTATCAATCCTATTGAGCCATGCGCCAGGGTCTCACATAAACCCACCCTTAGAAGATCGACGTCGTCGTCGATCAACCACAAGCCAGGAACGTCCCCTCTTGGCACATGTCTGAACGTCCCCTCTTGCCGGCAAATTGCCATTGCCGTGTCCACTCCGGGCCACACGCGCCATGCTACACATGTCCGCCACTGACCCGCACACGCACATGTAACCGCGAGGGTCCGCTCTGATACCACTTGTAACACATCTGATCACTCCGGGTCGACGACTGTCACTTCTGGCAGCTCAATAGGATCTCTAGACTAACCCCATATACCAACACTAGTCCTTTTTGTGCACTTTGTCCTAACTCGTGCGCATCCGATACCCACTTCCCGGTCGGTCACCCATCCTAAAATTTCTCTAGGACAAGCACGCTTAACCTTAGAGTTCTTTTTGAATGACCTTCCTGAAAAGAAGTTACAACTTCTTGGTATGGGTTTCCTATCAATCCTATTGAGCCATGCGCCAGGGTCTCACATAAACCCACCCTTAGAAGATCAACGTCCTCGTCGATCAACCACAAGCCAGGAACGTCCCCTCTTGGCACATGTTTGTGCGTCCAGTGCCGGCACATTGCCATTACCATGTCCACTCCGGGCCACACGCGCCCTGCTACACATGTCCGCCACTGACCCACAAACGCACATGTAACCGCGAGGGTCCGTTCTGATTCCACTTGTAACACCTCCGATCACTCCGGGCCGACGGATGTCACTTCTGGCATCTCAATAGGATCTCTAGACTAACCCCATAGACCAACACTAGTCTTTTTTGTGCACTTTGTCCTCACTCATGCGCACCCGGTACCCACTTCCCGGTCGGTCACCCATCCTAAAATTTCTCTAGGACAAGCACACTTAACCTTAGAGTTCTTTTTGAATGATCTACGGAAAATAAGTTGCAACTTGTTGGTATGGGTTTCCTATCAATCCTATTGAGCCATGCGCCAGGGTCTCACATAAACCCACCCTTAGAAGATCGACGTCCTCGTCGATCAACCACAAGCCAGGAACGTCCCCTCTTGGCACATGTCTGTGCGTCTAGTGCCGGCAAATTGACATTGCCGTGTCCACTCCGGGCCACACGCGCCATGCTACACATGTCCGCCACTGACCCGCACACGCACATGTAACCGCGAGGGTCCGGTCTGATACCACTTGTAACACATCTGATCACTCCGGGTCGACGGCTGTCACTTCTGGAAGCTCAATAGGATCTCTAGACTAACCCCATAGACCAACACTAGTCCTTTTTGTGCACTTTGTCCTAACTCGTGCGCACCCGGTACCCACTTCCCGGTCGGTCACCCATCCTAAAATTTCTCTAGGACAAGCACGCTTAACCTTAGAGTTCTTTTTGAATGACCTTCCGGAAAATAAGTTGCAACTTGTTGGTATGGGTTTCCTATCAATCCTATTGAGCCATGCGCTAGGGTCTCACATATTGTAACACCCCCGGTCACTCCGGACCGACGGCTGTCACTTCTGGCAGCTCAATAGAATCTCTAGACTAACCCCGCAGACCAACACTAGTGTTTTCTGTGCACTTTGTCCTCACTCGTGCGCACCCGGTACCCACTTCCCGCTCGGTCACCCATCCTAGAATTGCTCTAGGCCAAGCACGCTTAACCTTAGAGTTCTTTTCGAATGATCTTTCGGAAAAGAAGTTGCAACTTGTTGGTATGGGTTCCTATCAATCCTATTGATCCATGCGCCAGGGTCTCACATATACCCACCCTTAGAAGATCGACGTCCTCGTCGATCAACCACAAGCCATGTTGGGGAGGTGACCCTGGATAGGGTCAAGACAGGGGAAAGGCGAAAGGAACCTCCCTTGTCATGAGCCGAGTTACTGTTTTTGTCGGCCGAGTCATATAAGAGTCGGCCGAGATAAGCAGGGCCATGGCAAGTGTAGAATGAGTAACACCTTATCCGGCCGACATATGAGTTAAGTCGGCCGAATGAGTCTAACTAACTTGAATGCAGGTGTAGGCCGAGCCGAGTTATGCGAGACAAGGCCGAATAACATGAAGCTTGCAGGAGAAGGAGGTGCCTATAGTCAAACCCTAGTCACTGGCTTGGAGGAATCTAGACAGAGCCAAGCACAAAGGACAAGGAGCAGAACAACAGAAGGGCAGAAGAACGTCACGGAGGTGACAGTAAGGAAGCCCGAGGCGTGCATGTGAAGATCTCTGGAACATTACCGCCGATAGAAGGGCGACACGGAAAGGAGGACGCCGAGTTACCATATTTGGACAAGCATATTCCAAGGATATGCTTGCGACGTCAGCCCTAGAAGGAACCAAGGCACCCCTTTCTCAGGGGGGGACGCTGGCTCCTGAGAAGGGGATCGATTCATTCTACGCCGTAAGGCTCGTGTAGTAGTGTTCTCCCTCTGTATGAGACAGCTCTTGGAGTACATGTATTCATTGAGGTCAGGAATAGAGATTTACTTGTTGAGCATTTGAGTGTACAAATCACTACATCTTCCCTCCCGGGATCCCTCTAGCATCCATTGGCCTCATACTTTAGCCTACCCATGGCATCTGCCGTGCCACCACCACGACAGTTGGTGCCCACCTTGGGGCTAGCGGCGGTGCTAGTTAGAGTTAAGATCCGGACAGGAAACTTCATCCACACCGGTGAGCGGGTTGTCTCTGGCTTAGTCCAGAGATTTGATCTCTGGGACTATGTCAGCGATAAGGAAGGTAGCTTCAGGAGGAAAGCGCCTCTGCACAACGACGTCTTCATCAAACTGGGCACGCGCACGGTTTACATCAGCGTCGACACCTCCTGCGTCTATCCTCACCGAGTTATTGATGCAGGAGAGCCTCCCCTCAATGCTGCTAACGGTCCACGTGGAGCACGCCCCGTCGGCAGCGTCGAGGTGATGGTGACAGCCGCAGCACAGGCGGCAGGAGCAGGCGCCGGACCAAGCAAGGACCCGGCGGCGGGAGGACAGGTGACCACGAAGCAAGCCGCTCCACAGCCCACCGAGGTAGATCCGCCAGCAGCCAAGTCAGCCGGGGTACAGGAGACGACCCTAAAGGCGGCAAGGGTAAGGTGGCCACCTCTGGAAAGACCAGAGAATATTCTCCAGGAAACTATAGATAATCTAACCACGCCTGTGGCCCCGATACTTGATCCGGCTAACGCCCAGGCGGAGCGAAGAAACTATACAAAAAGTACTGTTAGAGGCAAAAAAGGTGTCGGCCTTGCGGGAGTCCTTAAACAGGACCCTGCGAGAATATGCTAAGGCAAACAAACTGGATGTGGCCCCCGAGCGGGTAGATGAATTGAGATTGAGAGGAAAGAACCTCATGAATGATATGAATAAAGAGTATGAATCTCGTGGAGGTGATTAAGTCGATCTAGGCTTGCCGAGGTATAGTACCCCGGCAAAGAACCTAAGGGCGGCAAATGCCGCTGCTTTGGAACTGGAAGGATTAAGCGGGGAAGCCCGGCAGAAACAGCAAGAAAGAGTGAATGAGCTGGTGCGCATTGCGAATCAGCAAAATGAGGAAATGCTAAGGGCTGACCCGACGAGACCGAGAGCCTCGCGTATGGCTCATTCGGCGGGAGCAGCGCCCGCACTATCTGCGGCAGCAGCATCCTCACCTGGAAACAACGCGCGAAAAGATTGAGCTGTGACCTCAGGAAAAAAAAATAAGCAAATTGTTCCGTATGATCCGGCGGTGGCCGGAAAGGTCAATAATAATAGAGGCAATGGCAGCCGAGGTAACAGTGAAGATAGAAACCCTGGCCGTGCTAACAAGGGGCACAGAGACCTCGAAAGGGGAAATCATGAAAATAATAACCCGGCGGAGGGAAGGAGAAACCCTCCACCAAATACTCAGCCGAGATATGAACCTCGGCATGATCGAGAAGTGAGACCAGCTCATCATAATCAGGCAAATGATAGGTACAATGATGGTTACTCGGATATGGAGCATGCAGGACATGATGGGGATAACCATTATGGAATACAAGAGAGAATAGTTTATAGAAACTTACCATCAAGTGAGCGAGACTAAAACTGGATAGATTATATCGGTCCGAGTTATTGGAAGAACAAGGTCCGCCAGGTCCGGCATGTTTCGGACCTCGGATCATGGGCGAACCGCCAGTGCCGAATTTCCAATTGGCAAGGGGCACAAAAACATATAATGGGAGCACAAAACCACAAGATTGGTTGATTGACTATGCCACTGCAGTAAAGATAGCTGGTGGAAACCTACGATGGGCGGTGAGATACATCCCACAAATGCTGGAAGGACCAGCCAAAGTATGGCTGAACAATCTGCCGACAGGTAGTATCAACTGTTGGCTAGATTTTGAAGAAAAGTTTGTCAGCAATTTCACTAGTACTTATAAGAGGCCGAATAGGCCTCAACAGCTCGCTATGTGCAAACAGAAGCCGAATGAAACAGATAGGGAATTCTTGACTCGGTGGTGTAACCTCAGAAACTCATGCGAAGGGGTCATAGAATCTCAAGCGATGGCTTGGTTTGCTCAAGGCTGCCGATATGGGAGTGTCCTATGGCAGAGACTGCAAAGAGATATGCCGACCACCTTGGCAGAGACCATCAGGATAGCAGATCCGTATGCATTAGGGGATCCAACGCAACCAGAATTAATGTCGGCAGAGCATCGGGAACACCAAGATCAATATGCAAGATATGCAGCCGGATCATCGAGGTGCAACGAGTTGCGAGGTAGAAGAAGGGAGGAAAGACCGGATTACATATATGCATCCAATCAGGTGGAAGCGGTAGTACAAGACCAGCCGAGTCATGGAAACAGTCAGCGACAGAAGAACAGTCCTTAGTAGTGGACGCCGAAGAATGAGGGGAAAAGGCAGTGGACACCAGAACAGAAGAAGCAATGGCAGGAGAGGCCGAAGTACAAGTTTGAATCCATGCTGGATCAACCATGTAAATTCCACACTCCAAACCCGGCCAAGCCAGCTAATCATACAAATCTTCAATGTGCTTGGATGAAAAATGCAATGGGGAACCCGGCGGGCATGCAAGCGCCCCCTCATCAAGCGCATCAGCAGCAGAAGCCACAGCTAACTGGAGCAAATGCGCAACAGTTAATGTTACCACCACCTACTCCGAGGTATGATAACTCGGACCGGAGAGATGCAGTGCATCAAGTGATTAATCAAGGTCAAGATGGAAGGACAAACCCCGGAAACAACGGACGTAATGATTACAAGGAGCATCATCAGTCATATTGTGTGTTCACAAAAGAACAGGAAGACAGGCAAAGTGTACAACGCCAGCATATGGAAGTGAATGCTGTTATGCCGGCAGTACCAAGATATGTGCCTTGGTCCGATCAGGAAATAACCTGGAGCATCAAAGATCACCCGAAGATAATGCCGAATCCAGGGTCGTATGCACTGGTACTAGATCCGACATTTGTCGGACCCAGTATTAACGTCAAATTCTCAAAAGTGCTCATTGATAATGGGAGTATTATCAACATTATGTACAAGGACACAATGCACAAACTTGGCATAACACAGAATATGTTGCAATCCACAAGAACGATGTTCCATGGAATAGTGCCGGGTCTGTCATCCGAACCCATTGGGAAAGTCCGAGTAGATGTATTATTCGGCACAAGGGAGAACTGCAGAGCGGAGAATTTAGAGTTTGAAGTGGTGGACCTAGAGAGTTGCTATCATGCTTTACTCGGACGGCCAGCGCTGGCCAAATTCATGAGCATCTGTCATATTACTTATCTGAAAATCAAGTTACCCGGGCCACAGGGGGTGATAATAGTAGTGGGATATTACAGAAAGTCAATGGAATATGCTTTGGCCGGATCAAACCTAGCCGAGTCATTGGTGATTGCAAGAGAAAAAAGAAGGATTCAGGAGGTAGTGGCTCTGGCTCAGTCGGCACAGCTGAATATGCCGGCACTAGCCAACCCCCATGGAAGTGTTTATTTCCAGCCGACTAAAGAGACGAAAAAGATCCAGATAGATGAGAAATTCGCAGAGCGAACCATCACAATTGGTGCCGACCTAGATGCCAAATAGGAAGTCGAGCTCACCAACTTCCTCCGTGAGAATCGAGATATCTTTGCATGGTCAACTCAAGATCTGCAAGGTGTGCTGAGGGAGTTGGCTGAGCACCTTTGCATGTAAGGCCAGGAGCAAGGCCGGTGAAGCAACCTCTCCGCCGCATCGCCGAAGACAGGAGAAAAATAATAGGGGATGAGATAGCTCGGCTCCTTGCGGCCGGGTTCATCATGGAGGTGCTTCATCCGGATTAGCTATCAAATCCGGTGTTAGTAGAAAAGAAAAAGGATGACCCAAATGTAGCCGTCGTATAGCGAATGTGTATCGATTACACGAACCTAAACAAGGCATGTCCCAAAGATCCTTTTCCTTTACCTAGGATATATCAAGTCATTGATTCGACCGCTGGTTGTGAGTTGTTGTCATTTGTAGACGCGTATTCTGGTTTCCACCGGATACCGTTAAATCCGGCCGATCAAATAAAGACTGTGTTTATTACCCCGTACGGGGCTTATTGCTATCGCACCATGCCATTCGGCCTGCGTAATGCAGGAGCAACATACCAAAGATGCATGCAAAAGTGTCTACATGACCAGATAGGAAAAAATGTAGAAGTATATGTAGACGATGTGGTTATAAAAACCAAAGAGAGCAAAATGCTTCTTGATGATATTCGGCAGACATTCGCAAACTTGAGAAGATTCCGAATGAAGCTAAACCCGGAAAAATGTACCTTCAGTGTGCCGGCTGGAAAATTACTCGGGTTCCTCGTGTCCAGCCGAGGTATAGAGGCAAATCCAACTAAAATCCGGGCAGTTGAAAAAATGGAACTGCCAAGATGTCTTAATGATGTACAAATATTCACGGGATGCCTGGCTTTGCTGAGTCGATTCGTATGTCGGCTAGGGGAAAAGGCATTACCTCTATATCAACTGATGAAAAAATCTGATAAATTCGTCTGGACACCGCAAGTAGATAATGCATTTCATAAGTTAAAAAAGATGTTAGTCACAACACCAATCTTGGCTTCTCCATTATCAAAAGAACCTATGTTATTTTATGTAGCCGCCACAAACAGAGTGGTAAGTGCGGTGGTTGTTGTGGAACGGAATGAAGGAGATAGGTTGATACAAAGGCCGGTATATTACCTGAGCGAGGTATTATCGGCCTCAAAACAGAACTACCCGCACTACCAGAAGATGGCTTATGGAGTATACATGTCGGCGAAAAAACTCAAACATTACTTCGAAGAGCATCCGATAAAAGTGATTTGTGAAGCGCCCATAGCCGAGATATTGAGCAACAAAGATGCAACTGGCCGAATAGCAAAATGGGCAATCGAGTTATCACCTTATGCTCCGCAATTCGATAGGCGAGATGCAATCAAATCTTAGGCAGTGGCCGACTTCTTTGTGGATTGGGCCGAGGTACAATATGAACCACCATTACCAGATCCGAATTATTGGACAATGCATTTTGACGGATCCAAGCTGAGAAATGGTTTGGGGGCAGGGATAGTATTAACTTCGCCAAAAAAAGATCAGCTGAAGTATGTGCTGCAGATTTTTGCCGCATCAAACAACGTAGCCGAGTATGAAGCACTCGTCCATGGGTTGAAAATGGCAAAAGAAATTGGTATACGTCGAATCCTATGCTACGGGGATTCAGATCTAATAGTACAGCAAGTATCAGGCAATTGGGACGCATTAGATGCGAATATGGCCCTATATAGATTTCATGTGCAAAAAATCAGTGGTTACTTCGATGGATGCAAGTTTCATCATATACCTCGGGCGGAAAATGACGCTGCGGACACACTGTTAAAACTCGGATCAACTAGGCAGTCAATTCCCCCAGGTATTGCCCGAGAGCACCTGAGAAAACCATTGATTACACCATCACCGTAATCCGAGTCGATTCGTATCTCGGCAGAAGTGAAAGAAGGAAGCGTGCCAATGGAAATCGACAAAGAATGCGACCCGGATTTTATGAAGGTGAACCCTGCCATCGCACGAGCGAACACAGAAAAATCCGAAGCTGTTATGTCGGCGGAAGATATTGAAATCGACAGTGAAACTATCCCAGAGAAAATCACGCCGATATGGGTGCAACCCATATTCTCATTCCTTAAGGAGGCAATCTTGCTGAGTAATGAAGTACTGGCTAGACAAATAGTAAGAAGAGCAAAATCTTACACAATCATAAATAATGAGCTATATAAGAGAAGCGTCACGAACATAATACAAAGATGTGTTGACTCGGCAGAAGGACAGGAATTACTCCTAGATATACATGAGGGAGAATGTGGGCATCATGCCTCATCCAGAGCTTTAGTGGCCAAGGCATTTAGGCATGGGTTTTATTGGCTGACAACATTAAAGGAGGCAAAATAATTAGTGGAAAAATGTAATGGTTGCCAGAGATATGCCAGCAAGATACATCTGCCTTCGTCCGAGTTAAATACGATACCAATCACTTGGCCTTTTTCTGTATGGTGCTTGGATATGGTAGGTCCATTCAAACCAGCCCGAGGCGGAATGACTCACATTCTAGTCATGGTAGACAAATTCACAAAGTGGATCGAGGTGAAACCAAAAAGAAAATGTGATGGACCAACAACAGTAAAATTTCTAAACGATATTATCTTGAGATATGGATATCCACACAGTGTTATCATAGATAATGGCACAAATTTTGCTGAAGGACCCTTCGCTAGATTCTGCCAAGAAAAAACACATAAGACTAGATGTTGCCTCGGTGGCTCACCCAGCATCAAACGGGCAAGTAGAAAGATCAAATGGACTGGTATTGTCAGGAGTAAAACCCCTTCTTATCGAACCACTGCAAAGATCGGCAGGATGCTGGATTGAGGAGCTTCCGACAGTACTGTGGAGCCTCAGGACCACCCCAAACAGGTCAACAGGGTATACCCCTTTCTTTCTGGTATACGGGGCAGAAGCTGTACTTCCAGCCGACATAATGCATGACTCACCAAGAGTAATCCAATACACAACGGCCGAAGTAAACGAAGTATCACGGCAAGACGATGTGGATCTGATAGAGGAAGCAAGGGAATTGGCATTATCAAGATCAGCCATTTATCAGCAAAACCTCAGACGATACCATAGCAAAAAAGTAAATCCAAGAGTTTTTAAAGAAGGAGACTTGGTTCTTCGACTAGTGCAACGCACATCCGACATGCATAAGGTCTCACCTCCATGGGAAGGACCATTCATGGTGAGTAAAGAATTGCACAATGATGCATATTACCTGATCGACGCTCAGCCACCAGAGAAGAATAATGCGAATAAGGCCGGAGACGAATCAAAAAGACCATGGAACATAGCCTTACTTCGCCCGTTATACACTTCGAGGCCAAATGTTGTACGTCGTGATGCGACGCATCAAGTTGAAGTATCAAGCATGTGTTAAACCTCGGCACTTCGAGCAGTGACTCGGGGACTGCACCATGTTATTTCATGTTTTGAATTATGTATTAAATTTCGGCACCTCGAGCAGTGACTCGGAGACTGCACCGTGTTATCCCATATTTTGGATTATGCATTAAACCTCGGTACCTCGAGCATCGACTCGGGGACTGCCCCATGATTGTTTCTTGTTTTGAAATATGTATTAAACCTCGGCACCTCGAGCAATGACTTGGGGACTACCCCGTGGTATTCTCTACATTGAGCTATGAATTATATTTCGGCAACCCAGTTTGTAACTCGAGGACGGTTTCGTGTTATTCGATATTATTTGAACAGATATAAACCTTCCGCGACCCAAGGGATAACTCGGGGATGACTTACACCGCTCATTAGCCCATTTATATAAGATCTTGATAGCCTCAGCAGAAACTCGGGGACTACCCCAATTTGCTGCCCATAATTCATAAGATGCAACATAAACGTGCCTCGATCGGCAAAGGAACAACAAGGAGAAAATAATTAATGAGTTCTAGAGGTAACAACCTTAGCAAGTCGAAGTATGATAAGGGATACAAGCCAACCAATGAGGTTGGGGAATTATACTTCAAATAGAAAGCGCGAAAACAACAACTATACAACCAAGTTTACAAAGGGCAAGGCAAAGATATGAAACATATAGCTTAACTTAGACGAAATAACAATAGGTACCATTACCAACGCCTCAGCGGCACAAGGCAAAAAGGTTCGCACAACACCAAAAGACGGACAATTGTTTCACAAATATCATACGCCCGACATGCCGGGGACTTAAAGCAAATTGAGGTTTTTCAAGCCTAAATGCCAGAAGAGGCCAAACAACCCTTAATGGGCAATAGCATGGTCAGGAGCATTGGACATGGGTATCTCGGACGCTGGAGGAGGGACCTCAGTCTCCTTCAGGAGAGTATCTTCAGCAACTAGGCGCTTCGAAGTAGCTGGCGCATCAGCCGACGTTACCTCGGCTTCAACGGAAGCCATAGTAACCTCGGGTGCAAGCTCCGGCTGCCGAGAGACACCAGTTTGAGCTCGAGAGCTTTCAGTCCCTTTAGAGGACGATCGCGCATCGCCATCCTCGCCCGAGCTATCGTTTGAATCACGGGAATTATCTGAGTCACCCTCCGATCCATCCTGATCGGCCGATTCATCACCCGATGTATCTTCAACTTCGACATCGTCCACTGGATTGGGAAGAAAACTCGGCCCTTCGATCCAATTATGCACGTCAGCATACTCAATAAGCTGGAAGGCGCGAGCTTGGCGGCAAGCGACGAACTCTGGATCCTCAAACCAACGAGAGCCAGTGTGCAAATTCATTACAGTATCGAGTGAGATATCCTCGTACCAAGACAAAACGGCTATAAGTGCCATATCAGCACCAGCCCTCCCAGCAGATTCCCTCTAGAGATTTAATTGGGTCTGAGATGCCATTAACCTCGCCACAAGCACTTTAACTTCATCAATATCAGGCGTTCCAGAGGTATTCGGCCAAAGAACATGGTAGGCCCGAATAGCTGATTGCACCAGATCTCTTCCCATAATCTTCATTTGTCCAATAGAAGCACCGACAGCAATCAGGAAATCTTCCATTGAGTATTATGGACTCGAGTCAGCAGGGACACCTCGGCGCTGGCGAGCAGAAATCACTGACCTAGAGCCCACTGGTTTCGCTTCCGGAAAATGATATACACGAAAGGAAAACATATCAGTTAAAAATAAGAAAGAGAAGAAAATAACCCGGCCACGGGCAGAAACTTATGATGAATATAACTCAACATTTTTTGGAGATCCAGGGACCAATCGACCCTACTCTTCTCGAAACGAGTAATTTCCTCGCTCATCGTCCGGTTCTTTATCTCGGCAACCTCAGGAAGTTCTTTATCTTTCTGCAACTACAGGCTCAGTCGATTCTTTTCTTCAGAAAATTCCTGATCAACCTTTTCCAGTTCAGACTTTTGGGAAAGCTTGAGAGATTCAACCTCGGCACGTAACCGAGTTATCTCATCATCCTTTTCTTGGAGTTGCGTCGAATGAGCGGCAGCTTGTTCTAAAAAATGCAGCATCATATCAGTCATAGGTATGCATTCTTCATGTGATGCTGCAAGTGTTTATAGCTCGGCTATACCAAATTCGGAAAGTTATAAGAGACCCAATATTTATCTTGGACAAGAATTAATAGGTTAAAAACCAAAAAGGAACCAACCTTCAAGAGTGGAAACCTTCTTGGTAAGGCGAGTATTGAGATTGTTGATACTAGCTGCACGCCAGCGAGGAGTGAATTAGCACGACAAGCCAAGAGTATTACGAACTTAAGGAACAATACAGGGATTAGTTAAATTACTAGTCTTCTTCACCACAGGAACAACCTTCTCATATTTTTCTTGCAGTTTCTTATGGGCGAAGAGCAACCTTTGAAATTTGGCTGTCCGCCAATCATGGGCAACCTAGATATAATGGAAGGTTAAAAGGATGGATATTCAAAGCTAAAGCAGATCCGAATCAAGTAAAACTTGACTCGGATCTAGGTGGCTGGATATTCAAAGCTAAAATATATCCGAATCAAGTAAAACCTGACTCGGATCTAGGTGGCTGGATATTCAAAGCTAAAACATATCCGAATCAAGTAAAACCTGACTCAGATCTAGGTGGTTGGATACTGAAAGTCTAGGCAGATCTGGATCAAATAAAACTTGACTCGGATATGCATGGACCATGGCTAATCCGAATCACAAAAGGGTTGAGTTAGCAAGAAATGCATTTAAAGCCTAAAAAATCTTCCAAACGAACAAGTTATCCGGTTGCAAGCTTCGGGGACTAGCGCATATATAGTACCATTTGAATAACAGACAAAGTATCAACGAAAGCACTTACCTCGTTCATCTTGTCACTGTCAAGGACAATCTTAGCAGCCATATGCAAGCGACTGCTGATGTCGGAAAGCTGAAATGGTTGGCTACTCGGATTGCCTTCAAGTTGATCGGCGGCATTCTAGTTATTGGCATACTCCACCAAAGAGTCGAGGCTATTTCCGCTCTTAGTGTGGGTCAATACTTTACCTCGGGCCCGTTTCTGGACCACCGCCGTCGCCGGACTCATGTGAAGAGTAAGTTAAGTGTCGGCGGCCGGGGTGACACCAGGCTTAGCAGAGGAAGCCCCCTTGCGAAGTGCATCAGCTATGTTGGGCTGAGAAGAGCTAGCCGGCCCTTTCTGAGATGCTGAAGGTTTGGTAACAACAACCTTCCTACTTTTAGGAGAGGCTTCGGCAGGGGCAGCAACCTCGGCACTAGGAATCACGTTCTGAGGGGCAGGAGGAACTATAGTTTCCAAGGCAGCCGAGATGGTAATATCTTCGGCTGGAGCGGGAGTAGCAGCTGGGATTGTGGTGATCAAGGGGTCGTTGGGGGAAACCTTGGCGGTCTGAAGAGGGCAACGGGTTCAACAGGATGATCTGGTGGCGGCGTTATGTCGGAATTAACGGTGGAAGCAGTGGGTACATCTTTCTGAGGTGATGTATGGGTCGGCGCAGGAGTAGAGTCAACACGAGAGGGACTGGGAGCCTGAGTATCTTCCGGAGGCGGAGGAGAAGGCTAGTGAGTAGCATGACTTGTCATACTCGGACCGCTTGGCTTCGCGGAGAGAGGAGCTCTGCAAGAGACAAAGAGATGAAATCAAAAGACAAAAAGAGAGAAACAAGAAATATGAATGAAAGTAAACTCACCCAGTAACCGCAGGCATGGTTTTATGCCTCGGAATATGCTGCGCAGACTTCTTCACTCGCTTCTTGGGGGCAGCACCGGAGGGATCTGCCGGAGCGGTGCGCTTCTTCGAGGTAGAAGGAGCTTGAGAAGCAAGAGGTTCAGCCTCATGCATCTAACCAGCCGGATTATCTAGGAAATAAGGATCCGGAAATGCGTAAGAGATAGGCACCACGGCAACTACCTCAAGAATTTGGACGTCGTTCGAGTCACCTTCATCCGCATGAGCCGAGGTCTTGCCTCAAACACGAACCGGAGCGACATTTGACTTAGGGACAAACTCCTCCGAGTTAGGTTCTCCGGTGTCAGAAGTATTATGATCTGCGGTCCATGGAAGAGCCAAAACCTCGGCATCCTCTGTCCTTTGCTTGGTAAACCTCTGCGAGAGAAGAAACAAAGAAGGATTAGCAAAAGAACAATCACGAGTGCTAATCGGAAGCAAACACCAATGCGTAAATTTACCTGAGGAGGGGGATTCCCGCGAGTGAAGGGCTTTAGTCCCCATGCCCACGCCTCCGGCATATCGGTCTTGAAGATAGCCCGGACATGCTTGTAAATGTGATAATCGTCGAGCACAACCGTTGAAACTCGGTTGGGATCGAGAGGACCACTCATATAACGAAGCTTGTGAGAGCGAAGCTGAAAAGGGAAGATTCGGCTGCTGATGAATGCAGTCATCAAAACCTCACCACGGAGCCCGGCGCGAATCAACTCCTTGAGACGAATCTCGAATGCCTCGGCCAAAGCATGGCTCTTCCTAGGATTATAGTTCCAATCTTCTTGGAAGGGGGGCCAATAGAAAAAGAAGGAAGTCGAATCTTATCTTCTTTCCCAGTATTTTTGACATAGAAAAATGATTTATGCCATTTCTTACAAGACTCGAGGCCGGCGACACGCGGGAACTCAGAGTTCCTTCGAGGTGTAATGGACGCAGCCCCGCATTGGGTAAGAGATTTCTCGGAAGGTTGAAGAGATTTGTCCGGCACGACATTAGATCGGATTTGGAAGAATTTGGACCAGGCATGTACGGAGGGCCAAAGGCCGAAGTACCCCTCCAAAGCCGAGATAAAAGCTGACAAGGAGGCTACAACATTGCCCGGCAGATGATGCGGCTGGAGGCCGAAGTAATCAAGGAACCCCCTAGCAAAATCGCTAAGGGGGAGGCCAAACCCACGAGAAAAATGGGACATGAAGACTATGTACTCTCCCTCGTTGAGCACTGGAGAGGATTCATTGTCGGGAAAGCGATAGCTTACCTCAGCAGGGATCCGATGCGTCTTGATTAACCACTCTACCTCACGGCGAGTGACAGTGGAACCCTGCCAAGAACCCCATTCTGGTCCGGACGCGAAATCATCCTCCTCGACGAGGGCTCCGCTGGAAGAACTATACATGGGCTCGTCGGAGGAATCAACAGAGGAGAAACTAGTAGTGGGGAGAGGCCTAGAAGTGCAAGGCCCTGTCGTGGTTCTAATGAGCGTGGCGGCGCAACGAAGAAGAACTGCCGTGAAGGATTTAGGAAACAGAGGGATTGCCTAGGGCAGAAATCTAGCGGCGGTGCCATAGGATAACTCACCAGCAAAGGCGACGGAGAAGGGCATGGCGGTGAGGTCGTCGGATCAGGAACACAGCAGCGCGACCGTCGAGGAGGTCGATGGTGGCGCGGCTGCTAGCGCGCGAACGGAGGCGCCAGCACGAGGAGGAAGAAGAAGGGCAAACGAAGGGGAAAAGTAAAACCGTATAGCCCCTCTCCCCTCTTTATAACCACGCAGTATTAGCGGTAGTGGGATCGTGGGTGCGCCACGATAACCGCATACTCACGTGCGTGGCGGAACCGCTCGCAGCTAGTGGAGCCACACCGAAGACCACACGGTGCAGGAGGGGATCTTGCCTCCTGACCGATGCGGTACTCAAGGCATCACTGCGCTGACGCGACGGGCGCAGTAATCACTGTAGCTTGTCAGTGGACACTGTAGAGGAACAAAAAACTAGAGGAATAATGTTGGGTGGTACACGTAGGACGAGGCGTGCTCAGGAAGCTTCACAGATACCTCGAACAGAAAGAATTAACTCGGAAACAAAGAGAGAAGTATGTTGGGAAACTGATGTGGCCCGGGCGAGGTTTCAGGCAGGACCACACCAGCTTCGAGGACTAATGTTGGGGAGGTGACCCCAGATAGGGTCAAGACAGGGGAAAGACGAAAGGAACCTCCCTTGTCGTGAGCCGAGTTACTCTTTGTGTCGGCCGAGTCATATAAGAGTCGGCCGAGATAAGCAGGTCCATGGCAAGTGTAGAATGAGTAACACCTTATCCGGCCGACATATGAGTTAAGTCGGCCGAATGAGTCTGACTAACTTGAATGCAGGTGTAGGCCAAGCCGAGTTATGCAAGACAAGGCCGAATAACATGAAGCTTGCAGGAGAAGGAGGTGCCTATAGTCAAACCCTAGTCACTAGCTAGGAGGAATCTTGACAGAGCCAAGCACAAAGGACAAGGATCAGAACAACAGAAGGGCAGAAGAACGTCACAGAGGTGACAGTAAGGAAGCCCGAGGCGCGCATGTGAAGCTCTCTGGAACATTGCTGCTGATAGAAGGGCGACACGGAAAGGAGGCCGCCGAGTTACCATATTGGGACAAGCATATTCCAAGGATATGCTTGCCACGCCAGCCCTAGAAGGAACCAAGGCACCCCTTTATAAGGGGGGACGCTGGCTCCTGAGAAGGGGATCGATTCATTCTACGCCGTAAGGCTCATGTAGTAGTGTTCTCCCTTTGTATGAGACAACTCTTGGAGCACTTGTATTCATTGAGATGAGGAATAGAGATTTACTTGTTGAGAATTTGAGTGTAGAAATCACTACATCTTCCCCCTCCCCGGATCCCTCTAGCATCCATTGGCCCCATACTTTAGCCTACCCTTGGAATCTTCCGTGCCACCACCACGACAAGCTAGGAATGTCCCCTCTTGGCACACGTCCGTGCGTCCAGTGCCGGCACATTGCCATTCCGTGTCCACTCCGGGCCACACGCGCCATGCTACACATGTCCGCCACTGACCCGCACACGCACATGTAACCGCGGGGGTAGGCTCTGATACCACTTGTAACACCCCCGGTCACTCCAGACCAAAGGCTGTCACTTCTGGAAGCTCAATAGGATCTCTAGACTAAACCACAGACCAACACTAGTCTTTTCTGTGCACTTTGTCCTCACTCGTGCGCATCCGGTACCCACTTCCTGGTCGGTCACCCATCCTAAAATTGCTCTAGGCCAAGCACGCTTAACCATAGAGTTCTTTCGAATGAGCTTCCGAAAAAGAAGTTGCAACTTGTTGGTATGGGTTTCCTATAAATCCTATTGAGCCATGCGCCAGGGTATCACATACACCCACCCTTAGAAGATCGACATCCTCGTCGATCAACCACAAGCAAGGAACGTCCCCTGTTAGAACACGTCTGTGCGTCCAGTTCTGGCACATGTGCCATGCCGTGTCCACTCCGGGCCACACGCTCCATGCACCACATGTCCGCCACTGACCCGCACACACCCATGTAACCGTGAGGGTCGGCTTTGATACCACTTAACACCCCCGATCACTCCGGACCGTCACTCGTGCGCACTCGGTACCCACTTCCCGGTCGGTCACCCATCCTAGAATTGCTCTAGGCCAAGCACGCTTCATCTTAGAGTTCTTTTCTAATGAGCTTCCAGAAAAGAAGTTGCAACTTGTTGGTATGGGTTTCCTATCAATCCTATTGAGCCATGCACCAGGGTCTCACACCAGCCTATAATTTGCAAGCATATAGCTTTCATGGACAGTCACAAAGGTTCAGGTTTATTAAGTGCAAGGAATAAAGTGTGCCATCATGTTCGTGAGAGCTTTACTAACTAACTTTCTCAAAAAAGTCAAACATTTTATTTGGAAGAAAACGAGGAACAATGAATATGCATGGAATTAGCAAATGATGCTAATAGGTAGGTATGGTGGACACTGTTGGCAATATTGGTTTTGGGGAGTTGGATGCCCAAGTAGAGATTATTCTCAGTGCAAGTGAAGGCTAGCAATAGAGAGCGAGCGACAAACGAGAGAGCAATAACTTTCATAATCATGCTTGCAACAAAACAAGACTAATTATGGTATGAAAATGATACAAGAACTCTAAGGCAAAATAAATCATCGAGGCTTACTTACTATTGTTTAGTCATATGCATGCATGAGCATGTGCCAAGTCGATTCACATGAAATATTCAAAGGATGATACCACAATATCATACCAAGTTATGAATAGAACAATGCAAGCAAACATTCATATGACACGCTACAAACTATTAGCAAGATGGGGTTGATCACAAAAAAGAAAGAACTACTAAGCATCCATAAATAACATACACCTTACATGAACAGACTAAGCATGCTCACAATGATGAGTATATGTACACAAATGAAAACAAATAGAGTTCGTTAACAGCCTCTTACCACACCTCAAGTTGTCTTAATCTTCATTATTTCCCTTCACTTGTGTGACTTGAACAAAAACATGAAACCAAAATCCACTGACGACGGCTGAACACTTCAAAGAACTTCACAAAACCAAAGAAGAACAACAAATATTTTTGGTGTTTTCGATTTTTTTAAAGCAAGCAAACAAAGCAAAATCTTTTTGGATTTTTCTTTAAGGCAAACCAAGGCTGAAAAGCAAATAAACAAACCAAGAGAAACAATGAAAATATTTTTGGTCTTTTTTTGTGTTTTGAGAAAGCAGAAACAAAAAACCAAAAACAAAGTGAAACAATGGATATACAAAGAACCGACGATGATATATAGATGAGTGTGATGTCGGTATACATCCCCCCAAGCTTAGGCTTTTGGCCTAAGTGGGGCTCAACTCCGTGGTGACCAACAAGGTGCACCTTCGTAGTACGACGAGGAGGCCTCTTCGTCCTATTATGAGCTCGAGGACTCCCCTATATAGTGCATAGAGGGGTCGTATGAGGGTGCGTCCCCCTCTTAGTGTCCATGGAATCCAAGAATGCGTAGCTTCTTGTCCATCTCCTCGGAGCGTGACAAAGGTCCCTGGGAAATACTGAACAAAGTGGTTTGGGGCAGAGGAATCTCTCTCTCTTCCCCATTAGTAAACTACATTCTATAAACCGGACTCTCAATGGTAGAGACAGCAGTGACAAAGTGATGTGCTTTCATGGCAGCAAGATCAAGCCTCTGAGGAGCCAAAACTATATCATTTGGATCAACAGCAAGGTCTACCGCAGCAACAACACGTGCAACAATAATACCCCCATAAATGGGTCCCTTAGAAGCTAAGTGACGACCAACAAGAGAACCAAGATTGTACCTGGTTTCATTGTTGAGTGCAGCATCTAGGAAGGCCAAATGATGGTTGGAAATATTTCTATTGTTCTCCCTACCAAGAACACAAGTGGCAAGATAATAAGCAAAGTACCTGATAGGTGGGAGTTGAATATTTCTTATCTTTCCCTGTTGGGATCTACGGTCATCATCATTGGTTATCCCGTGGTAGAGCTCCAATAAACCAGCGGGCCGAGCTAGAATCTTCTTCACCATCCCAGTTGTACCAATACCTAGGATCTCACAAAATTTCTTCAATGTCATGGAGTAAGGCCTGTTATAAATTTTGAAAGACACATCGGGTTTGAACAAGCTGTTAGAAAAAGAGAAGCTCTCCACAAAGGTTTTAGTGAGCGTAGCATACTGCACGCTCTCATCTTGCATATAACTTGTTAATACAACCCTCTGAACCAAGCTTAGGAAATCATTGAGAATCCCAGAAGCCCGCGAAAAGGTTGGACGAGGAAAGGTGGAACGGTGCGCATCCCCCTCATCTCCCTCGTCTCCAAATCGCGATGTAAGGAGATCCTTATTGTATGAGGGTCTAGCTCTGGAGGAAGATCTTGAATACCTTGCCCTTCTAGGTCCATCACTCTCAAAAATTTCACCATAGGTGTGGTTGTACATGACCTCTTTTTTCTGAAATTTTTAGACAAACATCAAACCAAGTGATTTCCAAGTTGATAAACGATGAGAAACTACTATGGGAACTTGCTAGAGGGATACACATGCATCAAAATGTAATCTCTCAGCCTAGAACAAGAATGCAATCTCACACAACCTGACACCTATAGCAGCAAAATACTCAAGATACAGTCTACCAATCACAAATCTAATTGGACAAGCGGAGGAGGCACATACCAAGGAGCAATCCCTCCAAACATCAGCAGCAAATATGGGCTAAGCAAGGAGATCGAAAATCGGGAGCAAGAACAGGAGGAACTCGAGCTTGAGAAAGTTTTCCGGTGTTTTTTGGGAGAGAGAAAGAAGGTGGCTGGGAGGAGGCATCTTGGAGGGCCACAAATGGGCCACACCCAGGCCAGGCGCCACCTGGGGCTGGTCGCGCCACCAGGGGGTGTGCTGGCCTGGTGGGACCCCCTAGGCCACTCCAGGTGTCCCTCTGCCCCTTTTCTCGAGGAAAATCTATTATGAATTTTCTGGGATTTTTCGGGAAACTTTACTTTTGGGCCAATTTTCAGGGTATGAAAATTGATTTTCTCGCAGAAAATATTTTTTAGAAGAAGCAAAATCAAACCAAAACCACAACTATAGAAGTTCTAAGACACTCTAACAAGCAAACAACTAGCAAAACCAAAGCTAACAAGAGGAAGAGCAAAGACTGGGAAGGAGAATAGTAAAAGTGAGCAAGAATAACCATAGTGAAAGCATTGTTTTGTTCATTAAAATCCTTTTGAGGAACCATAGTGAAACCATAGTGAAAGAAGTAGTAGTCCTCATAAGATAAACAAAAAGAAACACAAAATAGTTGAGGAACCACCTGAACCTGCTGTAGACCCTAATAGTATATCTATCTCTAATGCTGAAACTGAGAGTGGTAATGATAAAAATGATGCTCCTGATAAGGAACAAGTTGAGGAAGAACCTGAAAAGCACACTAAGAACACTAGGTATACTAAGGAAGATTTTATTGCTAATAAACATGGTAGTGAGAGAGAACCTTGGATGCGTAAACCTATGCCTTTTCCCAGTAAGAAACACAAGTCGAAGGAGGAAGAACACTATAACATGTTTTGTGAGTGGATGGAACCTTTATTTTTAAAAATTCCTTTGACCGATGCTATTAATTTGCCTCCTTATTCAAAGTATATGAAGGATATTTTATCTAATAAAAGGAAGATTCCTAATGAGGAAATTTCTACTTTTCTTGCTAATTATTCCTTCAATTGTAAGGTTCCAAAGAAACATGGTGATCCAGGTATAACAACTATTCCTTGATCTATTAAGAATAATTATGTTAGAACTGCTTTATGTGATTTGGGAGCTGGAGTTAGTGTTATGCCATTTTCTGTTTACAAGAGACTCCAGCTAGAAAAGTTGATACCAACTTATATATCTTTGCAAATGGCTGATAAGTCTACTACTATTCCTGTTGGTATATGGGAGGATGTTCCTTTTCAAGTGGCTCATAATTGCTTGGTTTTAACTGATTTTGTTGTGCTTGAAATGCCTTAAGATGATAATATGTCTATTATTCTTAGGAGACCTTTTCTTAATACTGTAGGTGCTATCGTCAATTGTAATCAAGGAAATGTAACTTTTAATATCAATGAAAAAGAGCATACTGTCTATTTCCCCAAGAAGATTGATAAGAGTTATTGCCTAAATTCCATTGAAAATATTGAGAGCATCAAAGTTTTAAGAAATATATTGTCCCATTCCACAAGAAAGTTTTGAAACTATTATGATTGGGACTATTGCTATCAAGTTTGAGGTAACATAATCACTTTGTGGAATGCAAAGTTTTGCTTCATATAAGATTGTTTTGGTAACAAGACTTGATCAACCTTGTTAACAAAGGGATTTTAATGAACAAAACAATGTTTTCATAGTGGTTATACTTGCTCACTTTTATTTTTCTCCTTCCTAGCCTTTACTCTTTCTCTTGTTAGCTTTAGTTTTGCTAGTTGTTTGCATGTTAGAGTGTCTTAGAACTTCTGTAGTTTTGGTTTTTGTTTGCTTTTGCTTCTTCTAAAAAAATCTTTTTCTGCGAGAAAATCAATTTTCATAACAAGAAAATTGGCCAAAAATAAAATTTCCCGAAAAATCCTAGAAAATTCATATTAAATTTTTCCTCGGAAAAAGGGGCAGAGGGACACTTGGAGTGGCCCAAGGGGGCTCACCAGTCCAGCACACCCCGTGGTGGCGCGGCCAGCCCTAGGGCGCGCCTTGCCTGGGTGGGGCCCACTTGTGGCCCTCCAAGATGCCTCCTTCTAGCCACTTCTCTCTCTCTCTCTCCTGAAAAACACCGGAAAAATTTCTGAAGCTCGAGTTCCTGCTGTTCTTGCTCCCGACTTTCGATCTCCTTGCTCAGCCCTTCTTTGTTGCTGATTTTTGGAGGGTTTGCTCCTTGGTATGTGCCTCCTCCGCTTGTCCAATTAGATTTGTGATTGGTAGATTCTATCTTGAGTATTTTGCTGCTATAGGTTTCAGGTTGTGTGGGCTTGCATGTTTGTTCTATGCTTAGAGATTTCATTTTGATGCATGTTTATCCCTCTAGAAAGTTCCTATAGTATTTCCTCATCTTTTATCAACTTGGAAATTACTTGGTTTGGTGTTTGTCTAAAAATTTCAGAAAAAAGTGTCATGGACAACCACACCTTTGGAGAAGTGTTTGAGAGTGATGCACCTAGGAGAACAAGGCCTTCAAGATCATCCTCCCGAGACAGGCCATCATACAATGAGGATCTCATTACACCATGTTTTGGCAACGAGGGAGATGAGGGGGATGCACACCCTTCTACATTCCCTTGTCCTACCTTTTTGCAGGCTGCAGGGATTCTCAATGATTTCCTAACCTTGATTTGGAGGGTTGGACTAACTAGTTATATGCAGGATGAGAGTGAGCAATATGCTATGCTCACCAAAACTTTTGTGGAGAGTTTCTCTTTTACCAACAACCCTTTCAGGTCAGAGGTGTCATTCAAAATCTATAATAGGCCCTTCACCATGATAATGAAGAAATTTTGTGAAATCTTGGGTATTGGCATGGCTCGGACAGTGAAGAAGATTCCAGCTCAACCCGCTGATTTATTGGAGCTCTACCGTGGGATAACCAATGATGATGAACGTGGAGCCCAGCGTGGAAAGATAAGAAATATTCAACTCCTAGCTATCTGATATTTTGCTTATTATCTTGCCACTAGTATTCTTGGTAGGGAGAACACTAGCAATATTTCCAAATATCATTTGACTTTCCTATCTACTGAACTCAACAATGAAACCAAGTACAATATTGGTTCTCTTATTGCTCGTCGCTTAGCTGCTAAGGGACCCATTTATGTGGGTATTATTGCTGCACGTGTTGCTGCTTCCTTAGACCTTTCTGTTGATCCAAATGATACAGTTTTGGCTCCTTAGAGGCTTGATTTAGCTGCCATGAAAGCACATCACTTCGTCATTGTTGGCTCTGCCCTTGAGAGTTTGATATAGAGGATGATGTTTATTGACGGGGAAGAGAGAGAGATTCCTCTGCCCCAAACCACTTTGTTCAGTACTTGCCAGGGACCTTGGTCGCGCTCCAAGGAGGAATGGACGAGCAGCTACGCATTCATGGTTTCCACGGACACTACCAGGGGGACGCGCCCTCTTATGACCACTCTGTGCACTACATGGGCGCCTCGAGGTCGCATCAGATTTAAGGGCCTCTTCGTCAGACACGTAGGTGCACCTTCTTGGTCACCATGGGGTTGAGCCCCACTTATGCGAAAAGCCTAAGCTTGGGGGGAGGTACACTAACATCACACTCATCGATATATCATGTTTCGTCAGTTCTTTGTATATCCATGTTTCGCTTTCTTTTTGGTTCTTTTTTCTTCTTTCCCAAAACACAAAACGACCAAAAATATTTTCATTGTTTCTCTTGGTTTGTTTCTTTGATTTTTAGATTTGGTTTGCCTTAAAGAAAAATCCAAAAAGATTTTTCCTTTGTTTGTTTTTGCTTTGTGTGCTTACTTTGAAAAATCGAAAACACCAAAAATATTTGTTCGTCTTCTTTGGTTTTGTGAGGTTCTTTGCAGGGTTAAGCAGTCCTCAGTGGAGTTTGGTTTCATGTTATTATTCAAGCCACACAAGTGAAGGGCAATAATGAAGATTAAGATAACTTGAGGTGTGGTAAGAGGCTGGTAACGAACTCTATTTGTTTTCATTTTTATACATATACTCATCATTGTGGGCATGCTTAGTCTGTTCAGGTAAGGTGTATGTTATTTATGGATGCTTAGTAGTTTTTGTTTCCTTATGATTAGCTCCAGCTTGCTAATAGTTTGTAGCATTTCATATGAATGTTTGCTTGCATTGTTCTATTCATAACTTGGTATGATATTGTGGTATCCTCCTCTGAATGTTTCATATGAATCGACTCGGCACATGCTCACTGTAAGATACCTCCTTTATAAAGGAAAGGGATCCCTGTGATTGCAATGCTAGTCCCTGGATCAATGCTAGCATCCACAGTTTAAGATGAAGTACACAGATAAAAAGGTCATTTATTACAGCCATTCCAGAGATAAACATAGTCTTTACAACTCCAAGGACACAGGCCTAATACAAGAGTTTGAATAAGTAAATAAATAAAAGTCTTCATCTTCATGTGCCACAGGCAAACATGTTGAGTGTAGACTCATGACACCTAATCCTCATCAGAGTAACCTGCAACATCACAAGTTACAGCCACAGTGGGTCAATACTTTGGAATAGTATTGGCAAGTGATACCTTAGTAAAAATTTGAAGTGGACTAGATACTATATGCAATTTGGCTAAGTGTAGATTGGCTTGCTTTGCTCAAAATAGATTTTTCCGATTAGTTGAAATTGCTAAGTTTTTCTTTGTCAAAACTTTTCCCAGAACCACCAATAGACATTGAGGTCCTTCACCCTTGTTCACCCACAAGTTTTTACTTAGAAATTGGGATGAGGAGATTCTTGATAGCTTCCATGTCTTGATGCTCAAGTTGTCCATTGCCATGGACTTGGCTAAGTACTTAGGTTTTTCCATCTGCAGAGGTTGTGCACTTTGCCCACCAGACTTGGTTTCACCAAGACAGGACCTTTCAGAAGCCTCCCCTTAGACCAAATGGACGCGTTCCAACCTATCATCCCACTACCACAAACTGTCCAAATGGATAAGTTCTAGCAACTTATGTGATCGAGGCAGAGCCCATATTGCCAAGTGGCTGCCCTAGAAGCTTCTTAACACTTGGCCTCTAAAATCTCTTTGTTCCTGGGTGGCTTACCACAAGTGAGATACACAAGGAAAACCATAGAAATGGGCCTTGTGTAACCACTCAACATAAACCTTTCCTTCCATTCCACCCAGGTGTTTCATTAACTTAGTTGTTTTATTAGACAAAACACAAGTCCAAAGGACTTAGGAATATTTTCATAATAGCATGTATATATTCACCAACCCTTGGTTGCTACTAGCTAGGCTAAGCATGGCATAGATAGTAACTTAACTTAGAAATTCCCTAGCATTTCTACAACTACTAGGATTTCCCAACATGGCATATAAGCAAAATAATATCATGCAAGACTTAGCAAAATATTTCTAATGCTTTGTATTAAACATGGGATAAAAATATTCATGAAGTACCACTTGCCTTGGTAGTTGGGAGAGTAGCACTCCTCACAATCACAATCACTAGCACCAAAATCTACACAAAGATTGGTAGCAACAAATTACACACAAAACATATACAATCAAAAATATATGCTTGCATGCAAGATGATATGTGATGATTTTTAAAACTCAACAAAGCAAGTATTCAGTACTGATTCATAAACAAGTTAAAAACTTGCCAAACAACCATTATTTATACCCTAAATTAATTCCTAAACATTTCATATACTCAAATTATCCCTACCCAAGTTTCTTCAAATAAAACCCTTTTAACAGAAGCTAAACATTAAACACATTGCATATTTAGAAAGAGATTGCTCTCCTGATTCCAATGGTATAAAATTTGTCAAATTCTAACGTGGGGATCAAAAGTTATAGCCCAATCAAATTTGAATAATAATCAGATTCAAAATTCAGTTTTAAATCTAAACTCAGCCACGCGTCATGTTCTAATTGGTGCGTACCGCTTCGCACCGGATCACGCTCAGCTACCGTTGGATCTAACTAAACACGCACGACTCAGATATAAACTTAACGGTTCGATAAGTGAACTAATCCTACGCGCTGGATCTAGATCTGACGGCTACGAATCAACCGACCAAAACTGAGCGGCGCTAGCGGCGGCTACTGGCGGCGGCGAGCTCTGCCTACGGCGGCGCGGCGCTACAGGTCGCCCGGAAAGGTGGGAGGATGCTCACCAGGTTCGCAGCGACGAGGAGAAGCTCAACTTGGCGGCGGCTTGGCAAGGGGCGCACGGAGTGGGCTGCTGGAGCTCGTCGGAGTTGCGGCCGGCGTCGGGTTCGAGTAGACGGCGACGTTGGCGACGCTCCTGGTCTCCCTAGAACAAACAAACGGCACCAGATGACGCACAAGACAGTGGCGAACAACTTCGTGTGAATCAGAGGCGAAGGGGCGCAAAGGGCTTACGGAATTTGGTCGCCGGAGTTGAGGTTGTCGTCGGGTGCTTGTGGTGTCGAACGGAACCGACGACCTGGGGCAGTACAGGACAAACCAGTGGGGTTAGGAGGTGCGCAAAGAAGTTGTGAAGCGGCTCGTATGAACCAAAGGGTAAGGGGCGCACAGGGCTCACCGAAATCGATCGCTGGAGTGAGCTCTGTCTGCGGCGGTGTGAGGTTGATTGCGGGCAGCCTGGTGGCGGAGAGGTTGTTCTAAGTGAGGGGAAATTGTCGCAGAGAGGTGGGGGTTAAGTAGGCGGAGCAGGGGCAAGAATCTCGCGAGCAATCAACGCCAATTAAGCGCATTTGCGTCGGGGAAGAAACGGCCATGGCGAGCAGTTCTTCAGCGCGAGATTGACGACGAGCCTGACGTGGCGGGGTCTACATCGTGAATAAAACAGAGAGGGGGTGGGGTCCTGGCGTCAGTCTCTCTGCGGGTTCGTTTGTGAGTGAGAAGGAGAGAGGGGGAACCCGGGTGAGCTAAATGGGCTGCGTCTGCTGCTGGGCTCAATTGCTGGCGCCGACCCTTTTCTCTTTCTTATCTCTTTTTCTTTTTCTAAATCGATTTTCTGGAATGATTTTCAATCAAATTCAAGGGCATTTGAATTTCAAACCTTTTCTAGATTTTTGTAAAGTGTAATCATCATTCTTTTGGACACAAAACCAAGTGATCTCTCTGTACTTGCTTGGTCCCTTTGAATAAACAAAATAAACAGTGCTATGGCACTTGGTTTGGAAATGCTTTGAAAATGGTTTTGAAACCATATTTGCTTTGTAAATTTTTGTCCAAACTCTACATTCAATCTAAACAACAAGGAAGCAAACAAGACTTGGTTAAAACACTTATTCTCTCAATTGAGTATAGTCATTTGATTTATGTTTGCTCCCATAAAATGATAGCACTATGTGCTTCTGTTTTCTTGAAAATAGTTTGAAAATGATCTCAAAATTATAGGGATGTGCACTCTTTGAAATCATGATTTTAGGGATGTTACAAATCTAACCCCCTTAAGGTGAATCTCGCCCTCGAGATTCGGATTGGCTAGCAAATAGGTGAGGGTGGTCTTTCTGAAGATCATCTTCTCTTTCCCATGTTGCTTCCTCTTTAAAATGATGATTACACTACACTTTGCAGAACTTGATAGTCTTAGTCCGCGTGACTCTTTCTGCAGTCTCAAGAATCTTGATAGGTTTCTCTTCATAAGTAAGATCACTTTCCAATTAAACCTCGTCCAAAGGTATAGTATCCTTCAAAGAAGTTTCTTCCATTTCTGGATGACATTTCTTGTGTTGACTCACATGAAACACATTATGGACAGCTGACAGAGATTCTGGCAGTTCAATTTCATAGGCAACTTCTCCTTTACGACTCAGAATCTTGAATGGTCCAACATATCTTGGTGCCAATTTTCCTTTGACTCCGAACCTCTTCACTCCACGAAGTGGTGACACTCTAAGATAAGCTCTATCACCAACTTCGTAGGTGACTTCTCTACGCTTAGGATCTGCGTAGCTATTCATCGGACTGCTATCTTCAACCTCCCTTAACCAACTTGACCTTCTCTTCGGCTTCTTTGATAAGATCTGGCCCGAATAAACTTCTTTCTCCCACACCATTCCATAACAATGGGGTGGTACACTTTCTTCCGTAGAGAAACTCAAATGGTGCCATCTCAATGCTGGCTTGATAGCTGTTGTTATAAGAAAATTCTGCGTAAGGCAGACTTTCATCCCAACTGGCTCCATAGTCTAGGGCACATGCCCTCAACATGTCTTCGAGAATCTGATTAGTCCTTTCTGTTTGTCCATCGGTTTGAGGATGAAAAGTAGTACTGAATTCCAACCTCGTTCCCAATGACTCATGTAACTGTCTCCAAAAATGGGAAGTGAATTGAGTTCCCCTATCAGACACAATACTCTTGGGCACTCCATGTAGACATACAATTCTACTCATGTAGATTTTGGCTAACTTAGCACTTGTATAGGTTGTCTTCACGGGTATGAAATGAGCCACTTTAGTTAGGAGATCCACTACTACCCAAATAGAATCGTATCCTGGCCGGGTCCTTGGTAATCCGGTAATGAAATCCATACCAATCTTGTCCCACTTCCAATCAGGAATAGGTAGTGGTTGAAGCAAACCTGCTGGTTTCTGATGTTCCGCTTTCACTCTACTACACACATCACACAAAGCAATATGTTCGGCGATGTCCTTCTTGAGGTTATTCCACCAAAATCTTTCTTTCACGTCCATGTACATTTTGGTGTTACCCGGATGAATGGAATACGGAGAGTTGTGTGCTTCTTGCAAAATCAGTTTCCGCAGCTTAGGGTCTTGTGGAACACAGATACGTTTCCCATGCCATAAAGTACCCTGTTCGTCTTCATGGAACCCTTTGGTTTTTCCTTTGCCAATCTTTTTCTTTAATCTCTTCGATTTATTTATCAATCTTCTGAGCTTCTTTGATCTTGTCCAACAAAGTGGGTTGAACATCCAAAGACATGAGATGTCCTTCAGGCACAATCTCCAATCTGAGTTTTCTGAATTGGGCACACAAATCATCTGGCAATTCTCCTTTGGTAAGGCCATTCACAAAAACTTTACGACTTAAAGCATCTGCTACAACATTTGCTTTACCGGGGTAGTATTGCAAACTTAAGTCATAGTCCTTGATAAGTTTTAGCCATCTTCTTTGTCTCATATTAATTTCCTTTTGGGTGAAGATATACTTCAAACTTTTGTGATCTGTGAACACTTCACAACGCTTTCCCAAAAGATAGTGTCTCTGAGTGCATGGACAACAGAGGCTAACTCTAAATCATGAGTAGGATAGTTCACTTCATGAGTTTTGAGTTGTCTCGAGGCATACGCCACAACTTTTCCTTCTTGCATAAGTACTGCACCCAAACCCTGATGAGATGCATCACAATATACTTGGAAATGTTTTTCCAAATCTGGCAGACACAAGACTGGTGTTGTCACAAGTCTCTTCTTCAATTCCTGAAAGCTGAGTTCACAACCTTTAGACCAAGAAAACTTCTTGTCTTTCTTTAGCAATTCCGTCATGGGCTTAGCAACCTTAGAGAAATTCTCAATGAACCTTCTGTAGTAACCTGCTAAGCCAAGGAAACTACGAACTTCTTTTACGGACTTGGGAGATTCCCATTCAGTTACAGCTGAAACTTTAGCAGGATCAACTACTACACCATCCTTTGTCATAACATGTCCAGGAAATCCAACTTCATTCAACCAGAATTCACAGTTGCTGAATTTAGCATAAAGTTTATGCTCCCGTAACTTCTGAAGTATCAATCGCAAATGTCCTGCATGCTCTTCTTTTCTCTTCGAGTAGACTAAAATGTCATCGATGAAAACGACAACAAACTTGTCAAGGAATTCCATGAACACCTTGTTCATCATATTCATGAAGTATGCTGGAGCATTGGTCAAACCAAAAGGCATTACGGTATAGTCATACAATCCATACCTTATAGTGAACGATGTCTTAGGTATGTCTTGTTCTCTTATCTTGAGTTGAAAATAGCCTGACCGGAGATCTATCTTTGAGAACACACATGCTCCTTCTAGATGATCAAACAAGTCATTGATTCTAGGCAAAGGGTATTTGTTCTTGATAGTCACCTCGTTGGGCGAACGGTAATCTATGCATAACCTTTGACTTCTATCTTTCTTCTCCACGAACAAAACTGGGGCTACCCAAGACGAAGAACTTGGTTGAATAAATCCTTTCTGCAACTATTCTCCAAGTTGTTTCTTGAGTTCTTTCAGTTCATCAACTGACATTTTATAAGGTCTCTTTGCTATTGGTCCAGATCCTGGTACCAAATCTATCAGAAACTCCACATCTCTATCTGGTGGCATTCCCAGCAATTCTTTCGGAAACACATCCGGATACTCACTCACAATTGGCACACTGTCCATGCTAACCCCCTTAAGAGAATTTAGCATACTCCTTCTTGCTTCAAAGTTGGTCTTGAATCGATCCTTTTATTTTCTGAGTTGTGAGTGAGACAAGATGGTTGGCACAATCTATTACTCCCTTGTGCTTAGTCATCCACCATTCCCAAAATGACATCCAATCCTTGGGAGTTTAGAATTATCGTGTTAACGGAAACTTATACTTCCCAAACTCTATGGCTAGATCGTGACATCCTGAATTCACTATCATTTCTCCACCAGAGAACTTACTTTTATAGGACACCCAATAGTTTCTCGGCGTTCATTTCTTTCAACAAATGCTCTTGATATGAATGAATGAGATGCACCAGTATCAAAGAGAACAAATGCTGGAACAGAATTGAGTTTGAACTTACCAGCCACAGCATCAGGCTCCTCATATATTTCCTCCACATTGATGTGGTTCACCTGTCCCTTCTGAAAAGGGTTGGGCTTGTTGGGTCCTTCAACTTTCTTTTCTGGTCATTCATTTGCATAATGCCCCATCTTCTTGCACTTGAAGCATTCAACCTGACTAATGTCCTTCTTGACAGGATGACTTCCACTTCCACTTCCATTACCACTGTGGTGGCTCTTGTATCCAGCCTTGTGGTTCTTGAACTTGTCATTGTCATGACTGCGGTGATGCTTGTTGTCATGACGGTTGTGGTTGTGGTGCTTTTTGAATTTCCCATGCTTGTGGGATCCTGAGCTTCCACTGTCATCATAATGGGAACGTTTGTGTGACGATCCCGAGCTGTGCTTGTCTGAGTGCTTTCTCTTCCTGCTCTCAACTTGCTTCATTTTGTTATCCAAAATAGCAGCCTTATCACAAAGAGACTGGTATGTGGGGACATATGCTACGGCCAGTTGTAGGTTCAGCTCATCATTTAACCCTTCGAGGAACTTTTCTTTCCTCTTAGCATCAGTGTCAACTTCATCCAGTGCATATCGCGCCAGATTGTTGAACTCCTCAATATATTCAGCCACGCTGCGGTGGCGCTGTTTCAAGTTATGGAACTCCTTCTTTTTCAGACTCATCACTCCAGATGAGATATGATCAGTACGAAAGCCATCCTCAAAGATAGCCCATGTCACATCTTCTATGGGAGTGGTGATCTGGAAGTTATCCCACCAAGTGGCGGCTGTCCCTTCCAGCAAATGTGCTGCAAATCTGACCTTTTCAAAGATCAAGATGTTACGGTTACCAAGTCCTTGTTCACAGAATGTAGCCAATCATTGGCCACCATGGGGTCAGTCGTCCCTGAGAACTTTGCTGGCCTCAATCTCAAGAACCTGGTAAGCATATCAAAACCCGGTGGGTTGTTGTTGTTGTTGTTATTGTTGTTGTTGTTATTGTTGTTATTGTTGTTGTTTTGGTTCTGGATGAACGTCGTCATCATCTGCATCAGCTGAGTTTGAGCGGTCATCATTTGCTGCATTTCTGGAGTGATGTTGTTGTTCTTGGGGTTGGGGTTTGCACGACGGGGAGGCATCTATGGTTTGTTCAATAGAGATAAGAATGAGATACCCATAGATGCTTTCATGCACATTACATCACATAAGCAAACACAAAGATAAAGGTTCAACAACAAAATAACAAGTTCGCAAACTAAAACACACAAGTAGCAAGCCATCCACATGTAGGATGGTCAAATAACAAGTTCTCAAGCAACAAGTACGATAATAAATGATAAGTGAGTAGTCAAATCTACTCCTCGGCATCAATCTCCTCCTTGACAAAGGTAAGACATGCGTTCTCCATCGCGGTCTTGTATTCCTCGACACTAGTGGTCAAGGTCTCTATCTTGGCTTTGAGAGCCCTCTTCTGGGAACGAAGTCTCTCAATCACCGTCTGCTGCTGCTCGAGCTCGAAGTCCTTGGACTGGAGTTCTTCAGTCATGTCCCAGATCTTCTTGTTCCTATCCTGGACACGCTTCTCCTGACTCTTGAACTTCCTGTCCTGGCTCTCGAACATCGCCTCCATCTCCTTGACTATCTCATCTTGCTCCGCGAAGAGCTTGTCCTTCTCGGGAAGTTGCACCTGGAGTTCGTCATTGTTGAGCATGACGTTGGTCCTGTCAGTGTCCACGTGCCTAATGAGAGACTCTAAGTCCTGGAGGTACAGGCGAATCAGCTCTGCTGTGTCCCTCGAATCGTCCTCGAAGTCGATGGACTCTCCATCCTCATCACGTATACTGAAGACGTGGAAGTGAGTACCTCTAACATGTCGGGAGTGTCTCCCCAGCAGACGCCCCATCGATCTCGTGATAACTACCTCAAGGCCTCTCTCCTTGTCATCGTGCATGAGCTTGAAGACAATGGCCTCCATGGTAGCCTCTGTCTGGCGTCCGGGCTGGTTGACCTTGAAGCCCCAGAGGTCCTTCCTCTCAAACTTGGTGAGGGGAAGCACCATGATGGTAGGCAGAGGAAGATTGAGCAAAGTAGTAAGCTCAACAATACGAGGACCAAAGCGAGTAACCTGGAACTCCTCAACAGTGCTGATGGTAACAGTAGGCATCTTTTAAGGCAAAACATCACAAGTCATGCATACATGAAACCATTACAACAACCAAGGTTCAATCTTATTTTAAAGCAACATTTGGAAAATAAGGTGATAAGTGGTGGTCCAACTAACGAAGTACGCTTACAATCCTATATCACTGGATCTGTTGGCTAACACAATGTTTCTAGAAGCAATCAGCCTATCTTGCTCACACGACTCCATCAATAAGTCTATAATGTCTCCTCTTAAGGTTTGCTTGGTAGCTTCCAACTCTTGGGTATGTTCCTTCTCTTTCTTTAGATCATTTTGGAGGTTGAGCATTCTGCACTTGACTCTATCACCAAGTTCTTTGATGGTCTTCCAACCTGCATCCCTTGCTGATTCAAAGAATGTAGTGTGCACCACTGAATTGGTGAACATGCAGAATCCTTTTTCCTGATGGTTGTCTTCCTTGTTTTTATACAAGTGAAGTTGCACCCACCAGTATTCCACTCCTTCATCCATCACAGGAAAACCCTTATACACAGCTGCACCTTGTATCTCTAATGCAACCATGAGGTCCTTGAGAGCCTTGGGGAATTCCGTCTCACACTCCAAAGTCATTGTCATGAGTGGTCCTTTCCTTACGGCTTCGTTGATGGAGTTCATCTACAAATAGAGATGAGGAAGAAGATTAGAAAAGTTTACGAGAAGAATAGACAAGTGTAGAAGTTGCTGAATTTTTTTTCCTTAGTGGTTTCCAATCCTAGGGTCATAATCCTACAGGCAACACAGTGCTCTCATACCATCTGTAAGATCCCTCCTTTATAAAGGAAAAGGATCCCTGTGATTGCAATGCTAGTCCCTGGATCAATGCTAGCATCCACAGTTTAAGATGAAGTACACAGATACAAAGGTCATTTATTACAGCCATTCCAGAGATAAACATAGTCTTTACAACTCCAAGGCCACAGGCCTAATACAAGAGTTTGAATAAGTAAATAAATAAAAGTCTTCATCTTCATGTGCCACAGGCAAACATGTTGAGTGTAGACTCATGACACCTAATCCTCATCAGAGTAACCTGCAACATCACAAGTTACAGCCATAGTGGGTCAATACTTTGGAATAGTATTGGCAAGTGATACCTTAGTAAATTTTTTAAGTGGACTAGATACTATATGCAATTTGGCTAAGTGTAGCTTGGCTTGCTTTGCTCAAAATAGATTTTTCCTATTAGTTGAAATCACTAAGTTTTTCTTTGTCAAAACTTTTCCCAAGGAACCACCAATAGACATTGAGGTCCTTCACCCTTGTTCACCCACAAGTTTTTACTTAGAAATTGGGATGAGGAGATTCTTGAGAGCTTCCATGTCTTGATGCTCAAGTTGTCCATTGCCATGGACTTGGCTAAGTACTTAGGTTTTTCCATCTGCAGAGGTTGTGCACTTTCCCCACCAGACTTGGTTTCACCAAGACAGGACCTTTCAGAAGCCTTCTCTTAGACCAAATGGACGCGTTCCAACCTATCATCCCACTACCACCAACTGTCCAAATGGCTCAGTTCTAGCAACTTATGTGATCCAGGCAGAGCCCATATTGCCAAGTGGCTCCACTAGAAGCTTCTTAACACTTGGCCTCTAAAATCTCTTTGTTCCTGGGTGGCTTACCACAAGTGAGATACACAAGGAAAACCATAGAAATGGGCCTTGTGTAACCACTCAACATAAACCTTTCCTTCCATTCCACCCAGGTGTTTCATTAACTTAGTTTTTTTATTAGACAAAACACAAGTCCAAAGGACTTAGGAATATTTTCATCATAGCATGTATATATTTCACCAACCCTTGGTTGCTACTAGCTAGGATAAGCATGGCATAGATAGTAACTTAACTTAGAAATTCCCTAGCATTTATACAACTACTAGGATTTCCCAACATGGCATATAAGCAAAATAATATCATGCAAGACTTTGCAAAATATTTCTAATCCTTAGTATAAAACATGGGATAAAAATATTCATGAAGTACCACTTGCCTTGGTAGTTGGGAGAGTAGCACTCCTCACAATCACAATCACTAGCACCAAAATCTACACAAAGATTGGTAGCAACAAATTACACACAAAACATATACAATCAAAAATATATGCATGCATGCAAGATGATATGTGATGATTTTTAAAACTCAACAAAGCAAGTATTCAGTACTGATTCATAAACAAGTTAAAAACTTGCCAAACAACCATTATTTATACCATAAATTAATTCCTAAACATTTCATATACTCAAATTATCCCTACACAAGTTTCTGCAAATAAAACCCTTTTAACAGAAGCTAAACATTAAACACATTGCATATTTAGAAAGGGATTGCTCTCCTGATTCCAACGGTATAAAATTTGTCAAATTCTAACGTGGGGATCAAAAGTTATAGCCCAATCAAATTTGAATAACAATCAGATTCAAAATTCAGTTTTAAATCTAAACTCAGCCACACATCATGTTCTAATTGGTGCATACCGCTTCGCACCGAATCACGCTCAGCTACCGTTGGATCTAACTAAACACGCATGGCTCAGATCTAAACTTAACGGTTCGATAAGTGAACTAATCCTACGCGTTGGATCTAGATCTGACGGCTACGAATCAACCGACCAAAACTGAGCGGCGCTAGCGGCGGCGAGCTCTGCCTACGGAGGCGCGGTGCTACAGGTCGCCCGGAAAGGTGGGAGGATGCTCACCAGGTTCGCAGCGATGAGGAGAAGCTCAAATTGGCGGCGTCTTGGCAAGGGGCGCATGGAGTGGGCTGCTGGAGCTCGTCGGAGTTGCGGGCGGCGTCAGGTTCGAGTAGACGGCGACGTTGGCGACGCTCCTGGTCTCCCTAGCACAAACAAACGGCACCAGATGATGCATAAGACAGTGGCGAACAACTTCGTGTGAATCAGAGGCGAAGGGGCGCAAAGGGCTTACGGAATTTGGTCAGCGGAGTCGAGGTTGTCGTCGGGTGCTTGCGGTGTCGAACGGAACCGACGACCTGGGGCAGTACAGGACAAACCAGTGGGGTCAGGAGGTGCGCAAAGAAGTTGTGAAGCGGCTCGTATGAACAAGAGGGGAAGGGGCGCACGGGGCTCACCGGAATCGATCGCCGGAGTGAGCTCTATCTGCGGCGGTGTGAGGTTGATTGCGGGCAGCCTGGTGGCGGAGAGGTGGTGCTAAGTGAGGGGAAATGGTCGCAGAGAGGTGGGGGTTAAGTAGGCGGACCAGGGGCGAGAATCTTGCGAGCAATCAACGCCAATTAAGCGCATTTGCGTCGGGGAAGAAACGACCACGGCGAGCAGTTCTTCAGCGCGATATTGACGATGAGCCTGACGTGGCAGTGGGTCTACCTGTCAGTGAATAAAACAGAGAAGGGGTGGGGTCCTGGCGTCAGTCTCTCTGTGGGTTCGTCTGCGAGTGAGGAGGAGAGAGGGGGAACCCGGGTGGGCTAAATCGCCGCGTCATTGGCTCAATTCAAGCGCCGCCATTTTCTCTTTCTTATCTCTTTTTCTTTTTCTAAATCGATTTTCTGGAATGATTTTCAATCAAATTCAAGGGCATTTGAATTTCAAACCTTTTCTGGATTTTTGTAAAGTGTAGTCATCATTCTTTTGGACACAAAACCAAGTGATCTCTCTGTACTTGCTTGGTCCCTTTGAATAAACAAAATAAACAGTGCTATGGCACTTGATTTGGAAATGCTTTGAAAATGGTTTTGAAACCATATTTTCTTTGTAAATTTTTGTCCAAACTCTACATTCAATCTAAACAACAAGGAAGCAAACAAGACTTGGTTAAAACACTTATGCTCTCAATTGAGGATAGTCATTTTATTTATGTTTGCTCACATAAAATGATAGCACTATGTGCTTCTGTTTTCTTGAAAATAGTTTGAAAATGATCTCAAAATTATATGCATGCATGAATGATGTGCACTCTTTGAAATCATGATTTTAGGGATGTTACACTCACGCATTCATATAACTAAACAATACTTAGTAAGCCTCGATGATTATTTTGCCTCAGAGTTCTTGTATCACTTCCATGCCGTAATTAGAACTGTTTTGTTGCAATCATGATTATAACAGTTATTGCTCTCCTGTTTGTCGCTCCCTGTCTATTGCTAGCCTTCACTTGCACTGAGTATGTGTTCTACTCGTGCTTCCAACTCCCCAAAACCAATATTGCCAACAGTGTCCACCATACCTACCTACTATCATCATTTTCGATTTCGTGCATATGCAATATGCCTTGTTTTCTTCCAAATAAAATGTTTGTTTGTTTTGAGAAAGTTGGTTGGTAAATCTCTCACGAACTTGATGTCACACTTTATTTCTTGCACTTAATAAACTTGAACCATTGTGACTGTCCATGAAAGTTATATGCATGCAAATTATAGGCTGGGAGTTAGCAGAACTGTGTTGTCACGGGGAAATCTTTGAAAATTGCACTTGTACATTGTACCCAGTTAATATCATGCTCTTCTGTTTATGGATGTCGTGGTGTGAAGTAAAAGGGGAGCTTGTAAGTTCATGGTGTTATATATATATAATATATATATATATGTGTGTGTGTGTGTTAGAGAAACGTCTGGGCCGCTAGCCTAAGCCATGCCTAATCATGGTGGAAACTTGCAGCATAACCATAATGAGCAATCTGTGAACCATCCTTAATAAAAACCTATGCAAATAGCAAATAAAAATATCGTTGAGATGCTCATTGTCTGTTTTCCTTGTCATTTTGAATATGGGATAGGTCTTATATCATGTGCAAGGGGTACCCCGTTGGCGGTTCTCTATGATACGCATGTATTTACAATGTAAAGAACTTATTGGTAACTAAAGTTGAGTAGCATGAGGACTGGCCCTCGTATTCAAGGGACATGAGATTTTCAGTTTATGGTCTGTCAAGCATATAACTCATATTGGACCTCACTTTCACCTTAACCATCTAAAGATGCCTATGAGAGGGGCAATGAGAGCTCAAAGCTAATGAGTACCATACTTTCAGCATTTGGAAGCCTTTCAAACTTTTCAAAACCTTTTCACTTCCTTGTTGAGTCACCACTTATTCTATGAGCACCTTCTTGAGAGCATAGTTGTCATTCTTAGTGTAATGTGCTTGTTCAAAACTTGGTTAATTATGTCATGACTTTGATGCTTGTATCTCTGATATCTTTACTTCTAGTCTTCACTTGAACTTCAGAGGTACCTGGGCATTTATGTTGTGCTCTACAAACAAAGGCAAGCGAGATACCACTCTATCATACCTTATTATGAGCACTTCAATGTTGCTTATGTTTATGTTTCATGCTACTTATTATTATTGAGTTGGAATCTCTTCATAGATTCCAATGAATATTGAGTAGACTTAGTTGCATACTCCTTATTATGAATTGTCTAAGCATCTACTCCTGTGCTGAGAATATTTACATCATATGAAGCAATGTGTTCGTGAAAGTTCTTTTATCGCACTTAGTTTTCAACTGAATTGCTTGATGACAAGCAATAAGCTAAGCTTGGGGGAGTTGATACGTCCAAAACATATCTACTTTCTCGAACACTTTTTCTATTGTTTCTCCTCTAAACTTATGTGATTTGGATACAACTAACACGGACTGATGCTGTTTTCAGCAGAATTACCTTGGTTTCTAGTCTTTGTGCATAAAATCAACTATCAGGAAAAATCCCGGAAAATATGCCAAAAATCCTATTTCACTAGAAGACTCACGGAGCCAGAATACAAGACGGAGTGGAGGCTTGGGGGCCCACACCCCCTGCCGCATGGGTCAGGCATGTCTGTACCTGGAGGGGGTGTGGCCGCCTCAGGCACCCCCTCGGCCTCCCTCTTCGCCTATAAGTTGCCTTCTGACCTAAAAACTCAGGGGGTTCGACGTTTTTCCAGAAAGAGTTCCGCTACGCCGCCACCACCAGAAATCGTGATTCGGAACCAGAAACTTTCTTCTGGCACGCTGCCGGGACGGGGAATTTGGAGAGGATCATCGCCATCATAATCAACAACTCTTCTCCATCAACCATCCATGTTTCCCTCATCCATGAGTGAGTAATCCCCCTCTATAGGCTATGGGGATGGTAGGGACTGAATGAGTTCTATCATGTAATCGAATAAGATTGTTAGGGCATGTGCCTAGTATCTCTATTAGTGCTATTTGACTTTGTTGCAACTTGTTGTGCTTAATGCTTGTCAGTAGGTACCGAGTGCCATGATCTCAGATCTAAACTTATTATTGATTCATTATGATACTCCCTCCGATCCTAAATAAGTGTCATGTTTTTGAACTAACTTTAGTTCAAAATGGCGACACTTATTTAGGATCGGAGGTAGTAGTATTTTTTGTGATCTTATCTGCAAGTTGTGTACACATATCACTATCCGGATCCAAAGGCCCCGAAGTGACATAAATTGGGATAGACGGAGGGGATGGCTGTGATGTGAGGATCACATGTGTTCACGGAGTGTTAATGCTTTGCTCCGGTGCTCTATTAAAAGGACTGCCTTAATTGCTAGTAGTTCCCTTGAGGTCCTGCCGCAACGGGTTGGCTGGACAAAAGATGTTGTGCAAGTTCTTATTACAAGCATGCCTGTCTATATATGGAGCACATGCATATGATTGTTTAGTACTTGGATGCTTTATCTTATTTATCTGCAATTTCCCTAGATCTTGAAGTTACATGTTTAGTCTCGTTCATGCAACGCCCGTCCATCCATCCCTATGCCTACCGCACTCATATCCTACTTTTTGCTACTATTATTACTATTGCTCTTATTTTGCTGTTGCTGTTACTTTGCTATTGCTACTAAGAAACTGTTGCTACTGATAAACTTCTGTGGGAAAGACTATTTCCAGGTGCAGCTGAATTGAAAACTCAGTTGTTAAGGCTTATAAGTGTTCTTTGGCGCCTTTTGTGTCAAATCAATAAATTTGGGTAATACTACCCTCGAAGAATGTTGCGATCCCCTATACTTGTGGGTCATCAAGAAGTTTGAGAAATAAAAAGGTTTTGGTTTTGCAAATAAGGTTGAAGTGGAGAAGGAGGAAAATGTTTACGAAAACGCACCTTGTTCTTTGCAGTTTTGCTTGAACAATTAACCCATGCAACCACATTACTCCTATATGGTAAGGAGATGGATTTGATGTTTTTTTACTCTGGTATAAGATGCCTCACAACTACTACAGGGGATTGTGGTCTGTGGAGGGTGGGTCTTGTACTGTAAGGATCCATGTGAAGCATCGATCCAGAAAATAAATGAACGGTCTACGGGCCGCCATGCGTTACTATGAGCCCCTTATTGAAAGCGCACACTTTGTGCAGTGGAAAAGGATCTCTGATTGGCTTTCGAACTATACAGGGCGGCCCGATCTTGAGGGGAACAACACTCATAGGGTAGGAACTTATATTGGAGTGGGCATCTGTAGAGTCTTGATCGATTACTTGACCCACGATCAGTGATGTGGACATCCCATCTATTGATACAACCATTGTACCTACAGCTACACACATACAAGGACCTATCACTCGAGCTCGTGCCAAGCAACTTAACTATCATGTACTTTCGTTTTTTGGAACAATTCCTAATATTCATGAGAATATGATGCTGCCTAAATCAGATATGTTTGTTACTCTTAGGAATGATGGACCTAGCAAGGACGAGAAAGACAAGCATTGAAGCATGATCATGCATGGATATGGCAGCAAGCATGTGAGGATTCAAGAGGACGCCACCAGTGGAGATTTCAGAACTTTGATGCCACCATAATGAAGATTGAAGGCTTGAATGAAATATTCAAGATTAATACTTCATAAATTCGTCTATCGCTTAATATGGTGTTGCGAAACCATTATTTTGGGCCAAGCCCATGTAATTTTTGCAGGATTTTTAATAGACACTTTTTAGAGTCCATATTTGAGGACAAAAGGACTTCTGGGGTTGGATTTGTCTACCACCTCTATGGCTGGTCGAAACCCCACCTTTTCCTCCTTAAATACTCCCCATAGCCGTCAGTTTAGACCCAGCTTTTGTTTATACATAAAGTTAGACATCATAGCAACTTCGCCAAGGCTCGAGCGTCGCAGAGGCCTCTTGTACTTCGCACCTATACATGATCCCACCTTTTCAATAAATCTTTCATCTTAATCCGAAATATCTTGATTGAAATATTAGTTCTTACTTGTTCTCGATTTCAGGTAGGAATTAAGACCCTCGCTGGTCAGGCAGATCGTGTTCCCGCAGGATCGGTAACCTCCAGGAGATTGGCCTAGCGATTGCATTGGTGCTCGTGCTAGCACGTGTAGTCGGATCGTCAAACCCGAACTCCACCAAATCGACTATCACCATCTCATCGAAAGATCGGACACCTTTTCCCTATCAAGTGGTATCAGATTTCAGGTTGCTCGGTGAGATTTACTATTTTCGTAGATTAGATCTATTTTTGCATCCCATCACCAATCTATGCCTTGCATTATCTTTTTAGTTTTTGCATTGTTGAATTTGTGTCTGCATCGTCGCGTCGAGTTGCTGGTCTTAGTGTCTCGTTCCTTAAGAGTTTTGAGGTCTGGTCACATTAGTCACCGCTGCCACGCTCGCAGATCACCGCCATATACACCCACCACATAAACCCTAGCCACCGCTACCATATTCTGCCGCCATACACCCTGCCACCATACACTCGACTCCGACTCCGCCACCACCTTCCTACCACGACACGGATCCGACCACTTTTCCTGCTGCGGCATGAGTCTGAGTTGAGTTATTGTTTCCTAGTTTTTCTTTTTTACTTTCCTTACTTGTTGTTTCCGTGTTGATATAAAGTCGCTTTTGAGCTAAAAGTCCGATCGCAAGTCTAGAAGGATATAAAAAAAATCGACCTTGGGGACCACTTTTATCCATCGGCCATTATAGCGATATTTTTTTGGCGCCTGCACGCTTTCAGGAGCATAATTGAAAAAAATCGAAATTTTTTTTGGGGCTATCCTATTTTTAGACCCCATAGATCAGTTCTAGACACTCACCATCATAGTGATTTTTGACATCTGAGTTCGCTTTTCAGGGTGCCATATCATCATACCGTTGCTAGTTGTACGGCGTTGTGACATTGTTAGTTCTCTAGGCTCGCGTCTCTAGTACGGTCTAGACTAGGAATAGCACGGTACCGTTGTTGAGCATTCTTTCAACATTGCATTGTTATTTTGATAATTTCTAACCCCTTTGCTAAGCCTTCCCAGATCTCCATAGATTTCTCCACGTGTAGTGTCTCGACTCTGGGTAACCGCTCGGTTCAATATCTGGACCCACTGATCCTCGCGGTTGCACATCGCCTTTTTCCTGCTATTTGGTAAGAACATGTAAGAGCTATGTATATTTCTTGATGGATTACGCGTGTTGACACCATATTTCCATACTATAGACATATATAGATGTTATTTTGAGGACTAACCATGGCAGATACTTTGCATGACCCCTCAAATATGATGACCCAAGAGCTACATGCCCACTTCTTTGAGCTGTTGGTAGGACGCGTTGAAGATGTGGATGCAAGACTAGAGGAGTTTGAAAACAAGCTCACCAACGTCATGGACAAGATCGAAGGACTCGAGAAATCCTTCAACGACAAGCTAGATGCTCGGTTCAAGGAGGTTTTGGACAGATTGCCTGCACCTGCACCCGCACCCGCACCTGCCCCGGCAGCCCCTCGACAGGGCGCACGACGCATTCCGATCACGAGTCGTACTATTGGTTCAGCTGTCGATGCTGCAACTGATGCACCTTAGGCTTCCAATGCAGCTGTTGCTGCGACCTTGGGGGAAGACAACGAGTACTACTATAACTTCGACGACGACAATCTGTTTGATGAGGAGGCTGAACAACCTCCACATCCTGTTGGTCGACCTCGATATTACCAATGCAACACTCGCCCACCGGTACGTGACGATGATCATGTTGCATAGCTTAAATTAAATATTCCATATTTTGAGGGTAAATAATCCTGATGCATATCTTACATAGGAGATGGAGATAGAACAACGTTTTGCATGTTTAAAATATCCTGAGAATATGCGTGTTAGTGTGGATACATGTGAATTTACTAAATTTGCTTCCCTTTGGTGGTCTGAATATTGTCACTTAAATCCTACTACTATTCCTAGTACCTGGACTGCATTAAAAACTGCTATGCATGTTCGTTTTGTGCCTCCTACTTATCAACGTGATTTACTAAAGAATCTGACCCGTTTAGAACAAGGAAAAAATTCTGTAGAAGAGTATTATTAGGAATTGCAAATGGGGATGGTTCGGTGTGGTCTTGTTGAAACTACTAAACAAATGCTTGCACGTTTCTTTGGTGGATTAAACAAGGATATTCAACACATTCTAGACTATAAGGAATATAATACCATCACTCGTTTGTTTCATATTTCTTGCAAAGCTGAACGTGAAGTGTAGGATCGCTAAACACCATGGAGGAGGACTAATAATTCTGCAGGCCGCACATCCTCTTGGACATCCCAAAAATCAGCGCCTTCTTCTCGTGATTCTCCACCCGCTACTACCACATCCAAAGCCACCACAAGGCTTCCTTCAGCTGCTCATCCACCATCATCCAATGCTCCTGCTCGTAGTGCATCTTCTATGGCTTCCATAGGCAAAACAAAGGACATACAATGCCACAAGTGTTGGGGTTATGGTCATATTGAGCGACAGTGCAACATAGCATGTTATGATGGTGCGTGATGATGGTGAATATGATTCAGCAAGTGACTTTGATGAAGATACATTAGCTCTTATTTCTTCTCGATAGGTCGATAATTCTGATTTTGAAGAAGATAGAGGTAATGGGAGCTGAAACTGCTGATTAATATAAGATCTTAGTAGCACAACGTGTATTGAGTGTGCAATTGAGCAAATCTGAGCATGATCAACGCCACAACCTATTCCAAATGCGTCCCGTTCTCAAGGAAAGAGCTATAAGGATAATCATTGATGGAGGGGTTGTAATAATCTGGCTAGTGTTGACATGGTAGAGATGCTTGCACTTCCAACAAGACAACGCACACATTCATATTACATCCAATGGTTTGAGAGTTCTCGCAAGATCAAGGTAACAATAACGGTATGTGTGCATTTTACTATTGGTACATATTCTAATTTTGTTGATTGTGATGTTGTACCTATGCAAGCTTGTTCTTTGTTACTTGGTAGACCATGGCAATTTGATAGAGAATCTATTCATAATGATAAAACTAATCACTATTATTTTATGCATAATGGAAAGAAAATTGGTTTAAAACCTATGACTCCCGAACAGATTTTAAAAGATGATCTTGCTAGATTTAGTAGAGCTAAAACTGAGGAGAAAAATAAAAGTGAGAATTAGATTGTTGCTGCAGATTTTGTACCACCAAAGAACACTAAATTTGATTCTACACATGCTACTGAAATTCGTTTGAAGAGTCCATGTATGCTTGCAAATAAAATTGATATTGCTGAAATAGATGTAAACAATACTCCATGTTATGCAATTGTCTGCAAAGAAGTTTTGTTTTCATTTGAGGATATGCCTCCTTCTTTGCCACCTGCTGTTGCTAACCTTTTGCAGGAATATGAGGACGTTTTTACAGCTAGGATGCCACCAGGACTACCTCCTATTAGAGGAATTGAGCACCAAATTGATCTAATTCCTGGTGCCATACAGCCCAACCGCGTGCCATATAGAACCAATATAGAGGAGACAAAGGAGATACAACGCCAAATTCAGGAACTACTCGATAGAGATCATATTCATGAGTCCCTTAGCCCATGTGATGTTCCTACTATTTCGGTACCTAAGAAAGATGGTTCTTCGTGCATGTGTACTGATTGTAGAGCTATCAATAATATTACTATTAGATATCATCATCATATTCCACGTTTAGATGGCATGCTTGATGAATTGAGTGGCTCTGGCATGTTTTCTAAAGTTGATTTGCGTAGTGGTTACCACCAGATTCGTATGAAATTGGGAGATGAATGGGAAACAGCATTTAAAACTAAGTTTTGTTTGTATGAGTGGTTAGTGATGCCATTTGGTTCAACTAATGCACCCAGCACTTTCATGAGATTAATGAACGAAGTTTTAAGTTCTTTTGTTGGACGTTTTGTGGTAGTCTACTTTGATAATATTCTGATTTATAACAAACATTTAGAGGATCATTTGGAACATTTACGTGTTGTTTTGAATGCTTTACGCGATGCACGTTTGTTTGTTAATCTTGAGAAGTGCACCTTTTGCACCGATCGAGTTGCGTTTCTTGGCTATGTTGTTACATCACAGGGTATTGAGGTGGATCCACCCAAGATTGAAACTATTGAGAAATGGTCGCAACCCAAGACGGTCACACAAGTGAGGAGTTTTCTTGGCCTCACTGGTTTTTATAGGCGCTTTGTGAAGGACTTTGGATCAATTGCCGCACCATTGAATGAACTTACCAAGAAGGATGTGCCCTTTTTTTTGGGCGATGCACAACAATAGGCCTTCATGATATTGAAAGATAATTTAACACATGCTCCATTACTCCAACTTCCCGATTTTAGTAAGACTTTTTTATCTTGAATGTGATACTAGGGGAATTGGTTTGGGAGGTGTGTTATTAGAAGAGGGAAAACCTGTTGCATATTTTAGTGAGAAATTGAGTGGGGCTAGTCTAAACTATTCTACTTATGATAAAGAATTATATGCGTTGGTTCGGACATTAGAAACTTGGCAACAATATTTATGTCCTAAAGAATTTGTTATACATTCTGATCATGAATATTTGAAGCATATTCGTAGTCAAGCTAAGTTGAATCGTCATCATGCAAAGTGGGTTGAATTTATTGAGTCTTTTCCTTATGTTATCAAACACAAAAAGGGTAAAGATATTGTTATTGCTGATGCGTCGTTATACTTTGTTATCTCAGCTTGACTTCAAAATATTTGGCTTGTAAACTATTAAGGAACAATATGTGCATGATGCTGAATTTAAAGATGTGTTGCAGAATTGTAGAGATGGTAGAACTTGGAACAATTTCGTCTTCAATGATGGATTTGTGTTCCGTGCTAACAAATTATGCACTCCAGATAGTTATGTTCTATCTTTTGTTATTACAGGAGGCGCATGGAGGAGGATTGATGGACACTTTGGTGTCAAGAAAACGGAGGATGTTCTTGCTGCACACTTCTTTTGGCCACGTATGCGTCGAGATGTTGAGAGATTCATGGCACGTTGCACTACTTGTCAAAAAAGCTAAGTCTCGCCTTAATCCACATGGTTTATATATGCCTCTTCCTATTCCTAGTGTTTCTTGGGAGGATATTTCTATGGACTTTGTTTTTGGATTTCCTCATACACATAAGGGGAGGGATAGCATTTTTGTTGTTGTGGATTGATTTTCTAAGATGGCACACTTTATTCCTTGTCATAAAACGGATGATGATGCGCATATTGTTGATTTGTTCTTTTGTGAAATTGTTCGTTTACATGGTGTGCCAGATACTATTGTTTCTGATCGTGATACTAAATTTCTTAGCCACTTTTGGAGATGCTTATGGGCTAAGTTGGGGATTAAATTGCTGTTAGTACTACATGTCATCCCCAAACTGATGGACAAACTGAAGTAGTGAATATAACTTTGTCTACTATGTTGCGGGATGTTTTAAGGAACTTAAAATTGTGGGAAGAGTGTTTACCTCATATAGAATTTGCTTATAATTGTTCTCTACATTCTACCACAAGGATGTTCCCATTTGAGATTGTGTATGGTTTTATTCCTGGTGCACCTATTGATTTATTGCCATTACCTTCTTCGGTGCAAAATAATTTGGATGCTACTCAACATGTTGAAATGATATTAAACTTACATAAGACTACTAAAGATAACATAGAACACATGAATGCTAAGTATAAACTTGCTGGTGATAAAGGGAGAAAGCATGTTGTGTTTGATGTTGGAGATCTTGTTTGATTAAATGTGCGTAAAGATTGTTTTCCTGATTTGCACAAGTCTAAGTTAATGCCACGTGCTGCTGGTCCTTTTAAGGTGTTAGAGAAAATAAATGATAATGCATTCTTGAGTTTCCTCCAGACTTTGGTACGGTTAGTCCAACATTTAACATTGCAGAATTGAAGCCTTACTTTGGTGAGGAAGATGAGATTGCGTCGAGGACGACTTCAATTCAAGAAGGGGAGCATGATGTGGACATCCCATCTATTGATACAACTATTGTACCTACATCTACACACATACAAGGACCTATCACTCGAGCTCGTGCCAAGCAACTTAACTACCAAGTACTTTCGTTTCTTGGATCTATTCCTCATATTCATGAGAATATGATTCTTCCTAAATCAAATATGTTTTTACTCTTAGGAATGATGGACCTAGCAAGGACGAGAAGGACAAGCATTGGAGAGGGCAGCAAACATGTGAGGATTGAAGAGGACGCCACAAGTGGATATTTTAGAACTTTGAAGCCACCATAATGAAGATTGACGGCTTGGATGAAATATTTAAGATTAATACTTCACAAATTCATACATATCTTAATATGGTGCTGCGACACCTTTAGGCTCATGCAATTTTCGCAGGATTTTTAATAGCCACTTTTTAGAGTCCGTATTTGAGGAGAAAATGACTTCTAGGGTTGGATTCGGCCACCACCTCTATGGCTGGTCGAAACCCCACCTTTTCCTCCTTAAATACTCCCCATAGCCGTCACTTTAGACTCGGATTTTGTTTAGACTTAAATTTAGACATCATAGCAACTTCTCCAAGGATCGAGCGTTGTAGAGGCCTCTTGTACTTCGCACCTATAGAGGATCCCACCTTTTCAATAAAGCTTTCATCTTAATCCCAATATCTTGATTGCAATATTATTTCTTAGTTGTTCCCGATTTCAGGTAGGAATTAAGACCCTCGCTGGTCAGGCTGATCGTGTTCCCGTAGGATTATAACCTCTAGCAGATTGGTCTAGCGATTGCATTGGCGCTTGTTCTAGCACGTGTAGTCGGATCTTCAAGCCCGAACTCCACCATATCGACTATCACCATCTCATCGCAAGATCGGACACCTTTGCCCTATCAATCAGTGTGGATCAGGGAAGGGTACCCGTTTGGTGTGGGTATAGTGTACAACCTATATAGAGTGTAAATATATTTGAATAGTCGAGTCCTCGGTCATGGACGGTTGGAAAGGTTGCTGTAGAGTAGTGCTTATTTTGATTTTAAAAAGGACTTCGGAAAAGCAATGGCTTGGAAAAGTTTTGACCATGGGATGGTCGGAAAAAGAAGGAAAGGATTTTGTTCATGGGATGACCGGAAAGTAGAGAAGATGGGTGACTCAATCCTAGTGTTTCCAAAACTTTTCAAAAAGGTTTCTAAAAAGGTTTACAAAAGATTTTAAACAAAGATAAGTAGATGCTATATCTACAAGAGAAACTATTTGAGAAAAGAACCTCTCTTGGAGCCCTCCTACTACCATAGTCATAATGCATATCCTTTTATTATATTGTTCCTCTTTTAAGGTGGTCTGCGAGTACATTCAAAGTACTCACTGACATTGTCCCTGCCTATTTACTTGGCCATACTTTCAAAGGATCAAGGAACGATGGAGATGTTGCATCTATGCGAGCTAGGCCATCTTCCCAGTCAGTTGCCTGTAAGTTAAGGCGTGACATGGGCTCTCGATTGAAGACTTCCGCTATTGATGTTTGGAATCATCATAATGGCAATGATGTAAGTTTTGTACTCGCTACTTTCTGGATGTTGTAATGATACTCGTAGGTTATGCTCATGGCTCACTAATCATGGAATGTGAATTGCAGGCATAACGGGGATTCTCGGACCATAAATCCAGGGTCCCACATGACCGTCCTGCGCACGACTGTAGTGTAGAGCTGGAGAACTAAATAAAGAGGCTAGATCCAATCTAATGGAGAGAGCTCTAGGTTTTAGGGGAGAGAAAGAACTTGATGTTGGGGTGGAAATAGAGGGGAGGGGGTCCTCTATTTATAGTAGGGAGAGGGTAGGGAAAATCCAAGGGCTTGTGGGTGGGAACCCCCAAGCCGCCTCCAGGGGGAGGTTGGACGCTGCTAGCCCTAGCCCCCCACCCCCATGGGTGGGAACCTAGGTTTTGGCCGGTGGCCCTAACCCCTCTCTCCCTTAGGCGCCTACCCTCTTGGGCCCTTCTAGAAGCTCTCCAATAGCAATAAAGCTGCCCATAAAATATAAAATAAAATATACTTTTAATATTAATTCAACTAATTAATGTAAAACACATATATATTAATATATTCTATACACCGAAACTCCTTTCGGACCTCTTCCGGTCAACATCGGATAATACCCAGAACCTTTCTGGTTTCTCTCTCTTGTTTCTCCTTCGGTTCTGGTTCAATCACAAAGCGTCCCCACCCTTAAGTGTTCCACCCTTTGGCTCAGAGTGGCTACAGAAATGAACAAGAGTCTCTTGTATCAATGATCAACATTGGGACCTGGATGTCCATAATGATCCATGAGCCCTCATGATTAATCTCATCGCTTGAACCTTAACTGCGTAGACTTATTCCCTTTGACATACGATACCTAGGTTATCAGAGATTTGATCTCAAGCATCTCCATACCTCTTTTCAATCTCGATACTAATGAACTAGTTTACTTATTCCTGTGTCGTTGCATTCCATGATCCAATCATATGCTTGCTAGCTTCGTTAATGCAACGTATGTGTATCTATCCGTTACTTGGATTGGAAAATCCTGGTCTTGACAAAAACTCCTCAACCCATTTATTTAGGAAACCCAACAATACCTTTATGATCACCCTTTAACAGTTTGATACTTTATTTTATCAAAGTCTCCCTCAAAAACAGTGATTATGCATTATCTCACTGTCGAAGTTCGCAAGCCACGATGTCTGTATGTTATCATCAATGATGAATGTTTAGGTAACTAGTTCTCATTGTGATTAACTTTAGGGTGAATTTCAATCACATCATTCTCCAATGATGTGACCTCATTGTCAATCCACACTATCACCATGATCTTGAATCCATAAGATCATCACTTGCCCAATGAGCTAGTTTAGTAGAGGTAACTAGAGAGCTGGTTGTTTACATACCACACATGTATTAACGTTTTGTATTAAAATGGTTATAGAATGGCAAGGAATACATTATGAACAAGAGATACATGAAATAAAAACTCTTTATTATTTGCCTCTAGGGCAAATCTCCTTTAGTCTCCCACTTGCACTAGAGTACAAATTAATCTAGTTTTACAATAGGCAATGACCTAACACCAATACTATCCCGGTGTTGATAATGCTTGTCTTATGGAATACTTTTGGTCAACGGATCTGCGACATTAATATCCGTATGCACTTTACAAATATTTACTTCACCATTCTACACATGTTGTCTAATGGCGTGGAATCTAAGCTGGATGTGCTTGGCTATTGAATGAGTTCTTGGTTCCAACGCGTTTGATGTGGCACCTATGTTGTCATAGTAGATTGTCACATGGTCATACACATTAGGAACAAATCCTAGTTCGATGATGAAATTCCACAGCCATACAACTTCATTTGCCGTAGAGTTAACTGCGATGTATTCTGACCCCATTGAAGATTGTGCCACCATTGGTTGCTTCACGCATCTCCCGGTTACCGTGCAATTATTCACCAAGAAGACAAATCCTGTCTAAGACTTTGTGTCATCGGAGTCCGTGTTCCAGCTCACATCCATGTAACCAATTACGTTCACAGCTACATCATCAGCTCCATAGACTAGGAACATATCCTTAGTTCTTTTCACATACTTCAGGATATTCTTTATAGTTGTCCAATGTTCTACTCCTGGATCACTTTGGAAACGACCTTTCCAACTAAGAGCTAGGGACACATCGGGTTGAGTACATAGCATAGCATATATGATAGAACCTATGGCTAAGGCATAGGGAATATTAACCATCATTTCTCTTTCAGCATCTGATGCTAGACATTGAGTCTTACTCAATGGCACACCTTTCACAAGAGGTATAAAACCCCTTTTTGCGTTTTCTATTTTGAACTTCTTCAAAATATTATCTATGTGTGTACTTTGACTTAATGCTATCAGGCATCTTGATCTATCTCTATAGATCTTCATGCCCAATATATAGGTTGCTTCACCTAGATCCTTCATTTAAAACTGACTACTCAGATATTTTTCACGCTCCCTAATAAATGCACATCATTCCCAATCAGCGGTATGTCATCCACATATACCACTAGGAATGCCACCGATCTCCCACTCACTTTATTATAAACACAAGCTTCTTGATTATTTTCGACAAATCCAAAACACTTGATCACTTGATCAAATTGCTTGTTCCAACTCCTAGATGCTTGCTTTAGTCCATATATGGAATGCTCAAGATTGCATACCTTTCTAGAATCCTTAGGATCGACAAACCCCTCTGGTTGATCATATACAACTCTTCTTCAATGTGACCATTAAGGAAGGCGGTCTTCACATCCATCTGCCATCTCTCATAATCATGATATGCAACAATTGCTAGTAAAATCCAGATAGATTTCAACGTTGCTACAGGAAAGAATGTCTCACTGTCGAAAACCCTTTGCGACAAGTCTTGCCTTATGGACAATCACATTTCCATCAACATATGTCTTCTTCTTAAAGTTCCATTTGTTCTCCACAGCCTTTCGACCTTCAGGGAGATCCACCAAGTTCCAAAATCACTACAAGAAAAATATCATTTTACAACGTATGATTTTCGTGGTTGAAGGTCTGTTTTTCTTGGTTGAAAAGCCTTCTACGAGAGATGCCCTTCGTGGTAGAAGCCCCGTCACCCATGATTCTACCATGGTTTTTTTCGACCATGGCGAATCGAACCCTTCGGCCACGAAAAATAGTTCTGTCGTAGATTTGTTCGTCAGCCGTGTTGACTGCTGACATCATGCAAACTGCCACGTGGAAAACGCCGTTAATGGCCAGTTAGCGCCGTTAACTGTCAATGAAACTGTGGTACAAGCAAGGCCCAGCCAAGGCCTAATTATTATTAAGTTGGTCGGCCCATTAAGAGAGCCCAATAGTATCATGGTGCGTTACTGTTCCGCCTGACACTGTTTGAATTGGGCCCATCGGTGCTTCCCTCCTCGGCCCGTACTATTTTTGGCACATTACTGTTTCAACCTACACTCTTTGAAATGGGCCCATATGTGCGGACCGTAAGAGATTGGGCCGGTTACTGTGTTGACCAGTACTATTTGAAAATGGCCCCTTTGGACAGCCCGCTTTTGGCCCGTTACTATATAGCCTGCACTGTTTGAAGTGGGATCATTTATGTAGCCCTCTATGGCCCATAAGCTTTTGGGCTCGTTAATGTTCCGGCCTAAAGAAGGTCATTCTACGCCTATTAGCGGCCCGTTGTAGTCAGTCCATTATTGTTTTGGACTTTTAGTGTTCTGGCCTTTTACTATTCTAGCCATTTACAGTTCTAGCCTTCGATTGTTCTAGTTCTTTACTGTTATGGCCCTTTATTGTCCTGGCCTTTTACTGTTTCGTTCTTCTACTATTTTGGTCTTTTGTTGTTTTGTCATTTTACTTTTCTAGCTTTTTACTGTTTAAAGTGTACAGGTTAAACGACCCGCTACCACATGGCGGCACGGAAGGTCTGTCGCTGTTGATTGGCGACCCATCAAGGGCTGATACAGAACTAGGAAAATTAGAGGCGTATTCCCAGTAATAGATTATCTATAGTACTAAAATAATTCTATAACTATAGAAGAAAAACTTATAACTATAAAAATATTAAATTATTACAGGCCAGAAAAAAACTAGAGCTCAAACAACATCATCTTAGTACAACACAACTGATAAACAAACAGAATCTTGGTTTAAAAAATGTTCCTTTTAGGAAGCTCGCATCGCTTCACATATAACGACAAGCTTACCACATGACTTGCTAAGGAGATTATTGAGTAGTTTCTCTATCAAAGCTTGCTTGTTCTTCAACACGGATAATTCATTCCATGCTATGGAGACTACTGCATTTGTTCTATTGGATTTCTGTCCAACTACATCAAGTGCATCTCGGAGTGCAGCTCCAAAAAATCATTCTGCTGGAATGTATGGAACAAAAGACATCATGTACCTACGTGAACAATACGCATTGTCACTACTGCTCTTTGCAAAGAGATCTGCAGTGAAGTAGTTGTTTTATGTTCTTCCCTCATATTTATATTTGCAACCTGAAACAAAAAGAAATGTCCTATGTCATCATTACTAAGGAAAAGAAAAACCAAAGAATTTAAAATCAGTCAACTAGTAGTAGCAGGGCCTCATACATCTCCATCTTCTAGAATAACTGGAATAGTCGACTTCATAGAGGGATGAGATCGTGTGCAACGGCACTTCTGCTCTGTGAAATGACTGATCTACTTGATGAAGGCTGAAACTAAGATAAAAAAGTTACAACATTATATGAAGGAACAAAACTACGTGTTCGTTCTCAAAAGATTATTTTGGTCTGATATAGCAATGCAAGCACTCAACCCAAGGACCTCAAGAAAATTGATCAAAATAGAATGCATGATTTACAAATGTAATGAATCCAACGACTAAGATCTCCTTAAACTGATAGAGAAGCATTTACCAAAGAACAACATAAGCATTTAACCATTGTGGCTGATATTAACTAGCCTACTCAATGTGTAGTTCGATCTAAATCTTAGGTAGGTGGAATTTTTGTAATCATTGACAAACTACTATAGTAACTAAGTCAAATTACAAATAGAACAACACCGTGCCTCTAATAGACTAGTTAGATCATTTCAGAGAAATGGTGAAACAATCTATCATATAGTTTGATACATAAACATTCAGATTTAAATTTTTTGATTATCTGCCCAAAGACCAATTGAACTATCGTGTGCCTCGTATTAAAATAGCCAGACAAGTGGCAGATACCACAGTGATATTTGAAGTGAACGGTTGATTATGATCCTTATCTTTCTGTTATATTGGATTTCGTTGCAAATCTGGCCTTGTTCTAATCATCCTAGTGCCTCCGACCAAAATAAAACTGAACTACAATAAATGGCCTGAAATGGGGGGACTTCAACCTTAAAAACAAGGGGGAGGGGTGCATACATTACCTATATGTAGAGTATCACGGTTTCTTATCTCGTTACAGGTATATTTATTGACGATGTAGGCTGCATCATATAAATGGACTGGTGGTCTCCATACTTCAGTGTTGGGCCTCTACATAAAGGTGCAGCGAATAGTAAGAACAAAAAGGTTCCAATCTGATAGATGTTATTATGAAGTGACAGGAAAGGAATAGATACTTACTAGATTATAGGGTCCATTCATTCTATTATTTCAGTGTAAACTGCATCTGTTCATTGCGTAACAACAACAAACTGTTAGGAATCATGGGGTAAGAAGAGGCAAATAAACCTGATCTATTACTGGAAGTAGTATAACAAATGTAAACGTGTACTGCATACATAAGAGAACAACATCAGGCAGGAAATAACAGTTAGTGCCATAGCCTACATAAAAACAGAGAGAAATTATAGTGAAATCACTTATGGGTGGGCACTTTAATAAAGGAGATATTGGAAACGAATGTGTTCACCATTTGCTGGTACATACTTGTGGAAGCAGAATAGGGTTGCTTTGAGCGCTGGACGATAGCGGCGAAGAAGCAAATTTAGGGTAAGGTGGTGAAGGTTAGATCTAGAGTTTTCCGCAAGGCTTTCCCAGCTGCGGGCGAGGATTGTGTGTGTGTGTGGGTGGGGGGTGGGGGTGGGGGTGGGTGGGGGTAGGGTGGGGCAAGGAGGGATATAGAGGTAGTGAACCGGGAAATTACGATTGAAGCTCTAACGAACTGCCTTAACTTGGGGTGGAAAGGGAATTCCAGTATGTTTGAAACACAGGGGAGCAAAATATTTTGGGGAAAGAGAGAGATTTTCCTGCTCGACTAAATCAAGGCCGTACTCCCTAGAATCAAAGGCAGTCATGGGCCCATGTTCAAAAATTAAGGCCCATTAGGCATTGATCATCCATGGCTCATATTGGACGTATGGTTGTCCCGATCAAGCCCTTTTAAGCGGCCATAAAAAACGACCACCTCTCCCCATCCAGGCACGACGCACACACTGAAGAAATTTCTCTGTCTCTCCCCCTCCCTCTAGTCTAGCCAAGCCACCACATACACAAAAATGCCGCGCAGCTGCTCCGATGAGTGCACCTCCATTGACGAGTCCAGCGCATTGGCCAAAGGGGATATCATTCCCTACCATGGTGATAGCGAGGAGCCTGTGCTGACACATCGAAAGGTATTTTTTCCAATGAGGACCCTTCTTATCGTCATCTGATGGAGGGGGCGCCACCTGAGAGCATGGAGGAGGAGGAGCGGGACGAGGAGGACAATGGTTTATCTTTCATATATGACAGACCCATCGTCTTCAAGAAGAGTTCACTCGATCCACCCTTCTTCAGCAATAAGAAGAGGAAGCAGGAGGATGAGGGGTTGGAAATCATCTACAAGAATAGTGCACTCGTTACCTTCTTCACTGGAAATAAGAAGAGGAAGGAGAAGGAGGCGGGAGGCTTGAATAAGAACAAGGCGAGAGATGGGGGATGCCATGGGAAGAGGAAGGATGACGCCAACAGGAAGGTCGCCGCAGAAGGATCATAGTCCAAGAAGAAGAAGAAGTCTTATGATTAATTTAACCTCTAGTACTACCTATCTGTAATAAGGTTCGGAGATTGAATATCATCAAGTGCAAGTTAGAACGGTGTTGGGATCTAGCACAAGTACTACGGTTGTCATTTCATCTCCCCTGCTACGATGCAATAAAACCTATTGTACTCCGTATTACTTCCTCCCCTTAATTTCTACATGCGTTCTAGGAAAGAGGGGTGCCAATATAGAGAAAGAGACGTCAATTATTACTCACGTGATTTCAGGTAATTCATACTCCTACTAAAAGGAAGAAACCTGGGAAACCGCATGTATTCATAGTGATTAAGTTAAATACAGAGTACTACTATCAAAGTCCCTGGATAAAAAATAACCTCTGTACAACGTACTTATAGGTAAATCATCTCCTTGCTCAACATTGAATTAAATTATTTAATATCACATTGATATGAATAATTGACTACGCCCAATGTGCTATCCCCTGGACGGCACCGCGACACATCAAAAAGGCTATGTCACCTGCAAAATCAAGCAAGCACGCAACCATCTATACGCCAGAAGAATCCAGCAGACACCACACAAACATCAGAATCAGGAGACTGCGCCATGCCGAGAAACACACGAGCAGAGAGAATAAAATCACCAAGAAATAGAGAGGAGCGAAATGAATTGCCTTGGCAGCAAGTACGTGCATCTCAGCACCTGTATCTCTAGAATGTCCCTTGGAACCGTGTGATGACAGCTGCATCTGAGTATTATAGTACTATTTTGTAGTCTCACTTCATGAAGTCATGAGAGAACTCGGGTACTACCTAGTAAAAAACCATAAATAGCTATCGTCGCCCACCGCCCGTCGCCCGCCCACCGCAAATTCATACACCTACCAAAGTACTGTAAAAAGAGATGTACTACTCGAGTATAAAAAGACATGTATTGCCGAAGTATTAGTACAACTGTACAACTACTGCTGCTACTGTTCTACTCCTATTACTACTCTATAGAGTTTCCAAAATCTGGACCTGTCTTTTTATAAATTAATCCTAGTACCTGTATCTAGAAATGCTTAACCGGAAGAAAGAAATGGAACTTTGCTGAGGTTTCGTGTACCTAGGCATCGATCCTGGCGTTTTCCCTGTGGACCGAAATGTTGTAAACTTGGTTTCAACCAGGCAAAGTACCCTTTACCTAAAAAAAGAGAGAGAGAAACGAAAGAGCCATAAGAGACAAGCAGATAGAATAAAATGCAGATCATGTTGAACACATGTATGCAGTCCTCGATCTCTCCCCTGCAGCATTGTACACTTTGCGCCAGACCCCACGCTTCGCTGCCTCTCTCTAGGAATAGACCTTCACGTGGGTAGGATCTGTTACTGTACAATGCGATACCTGCTTTACTCTCACTTGTCAACTTCCTACAGCCTTGTTTTGAACGACTAGTGTGAAGCATGGTGTTGAAGTGGTGATACCTACCTATTACTCCATTTTTATGCAGGAGCATGGCCCTAGGATGGATCAAGGGACCCCATATTCAATGATGCATAAAAATTCTAGACCGCAGGCACTACATCGGAGATCCGAGCATCCAGGGAACCACTCCAACGCCGCGCTTCTAGGCGGATTCCACCAAGAGTTAGCTGGCCATGGACAAAGACGAGCTAGCGCCGATAACTGTTCCATGCCCCCATGATGCCTGTCTCACCATGGTTGTGTACCATAAGATCGACGATCTAGCAACGATAACTGTTCCATGCCCCCACGATGGCCGTCTCACCATGGTCGCCTACCACGATCTTGACAACCACAATACCGTGTGCCCATACAGCTCGTGCGGCTGCATGGAGGTGGGCTGCATTTTCACCGCCTTGCCGTTTGAGCTCCTTATCCACCTCGACAACGACCACAAGGTACAAGTCCATAGGATATCATACGGCGAGCCCATGGAGTTTACAGTAACAATGTCGTTACCGTCCTTTCCGCCATCCATGGTCATCGTCTACTGTGATGACGCTAGCGTGTTCAGCCTCATCTTCGACGAGCTCGGTCAGGCCGTCGCCATTTCCTCGGTGTGCATTAGGGCGGCCACGTGCTCGTGGCCCCGGTACAGGGTGAAGCTATGTGCGACTGGCCCGTAGTTGCCGGTGGATTTCTCGACGGACATCATTAATGGGGTAATGGATCCAACGAGCTGCGCATCGACTCGTAGTGTAGTCCTTGAAGATCTGACATTCCTCATGGTGCCGCCGTGATACATAACCGCGGCTGCTGGACCGTACCAGGAGGTGTTCTCTTTCTCCGTTTGCACCGAAAAGAATAACTGATCTTAAACTTATGCTAGTGATCCTTACGTGATGGTAAATAATGTATTACTAGTTAATTTAGTTCTAGAGTTTCACTCGTTTCCTTGTTACTGTAGTAGTACTCGGAGACAGGGTCTACTTTGGCACTAGGAAGGGTATATTTTGGCTATAAAGTAAGTTTGCTGATAATATTTATATTTAGGATTTAAGTGTTATATAAAATTATACGTCAAACTTCTATATATTATGCCACACTCACGTGCAAAGCACGTGCAACTTACTTAGCCATCTATAACACCCTTAGACCGACCCTATGCAAGTCTTAGAGATTCCCGCCAAACCCACATAGAAACGATTCAAAGGCGCCCACCAGGCACTTCGTGCGGGTGGAAAACGAAGTAATACCATTACATATTAGTCCATGATGGAACCCATAGAACAGATATATACAACATCGACTCCATGAGTAAAGAATACAGATATACAGTACAAAGATCCAAAGCACCTTGAAAACGATACAACGTCCAAGTATGGACAAGATGCAAATTGAGCTAAGAGCCCTGAAGAATAACCAATGTCGTCCATAACCCTGCCCAGGCCAAGCCGGAAGGGTAACCCTACTAACAACGTTGATCTCAAACCTGCTCAATAAAAAGGGTGCTGACAAAGGGCAAAAGAAAAAGGAAGCGGTCAGTACTGAAGCCAGTACACGGCGAGTCTTAGAATTCGGCGGTCCTCGCCTACATAGATATGGTGGACTGAAGCGGCAGCGTGGAAAGCACTAAACACCTATAGAGACTCGTTACAACTGGCGACTATCAGAGAGGGATAAGAAAGACCTATTCGAATCCAACCTAAAACTATCACCAAGCATACCCATCCTGGTATTTCCCCCCTCGAGACCAAACGAGGAAGTCAACCGAGGAAATCACACAGTTGGCAGTTTTATCCATTCTGTTATAGTTATGGAAATTACTAGTCAGATATAGATAGCATGAGTCATCCTAAAATTATAAACAGTGGGAAGTTTTAGTTAACCATTCCGTTGTAGTTGCAATACTTACTAGTCAGATACATATACCATGAGATATTCAAAAACCCAGTAGTTGTTGGTACTTTTATATATCCATTCCATTGTACTGAAATTGATCACTAGTCATTTCAAAGTCAAATTTATAGCACTACTTTAGTTATAGTTCTCTATGATCGAGATACTATGCTCCAAGTCGTCCATAACCGCGGACACGGCTTTCAGAAAGTTTTACCCTGCAGGGGGCACAAATAGCAACACACGCACGATCAACCTCGGAAAAAACCAAATGAAAACCCAACGAGGCATCACGATAGAGCATTTGCAAGATTCATATTTGATTTCAGGGGGCCACCCCACTGAGCAACCCGCAACGAAGTTGGACGGCTCCGAGACGGACCCAGAGGTTTGTGTCAATGGCTATAAACGACTGGGAACTCGAAAGTGTGATTGGGCTTGTCGATACCACGGAAACATTCCACTTACCTAAAAAGTACAGGAGCTCCACGCGCAATAGTAATTAAAGCAGTAAAGCATGGCATAAGTATAGGATAGTAATAAAGCCCCAAACTACTTTGTGGCCCCCAGAAATTAAATATGACTCAAGCTAAGGTTAAGGGGATTCATGGTCCCACATGCGGATAGTTCGAATATTCAAAGAACAGGTATCAAGTACTCGGGGTCCTACAGGCAAGTGGACGGTTAAAAACCAAATAACATCTATTGCTCACCTGTGCCTCTACATTATTGACCTACTTTCTATTTTAGTGATTAAACTATAATTAAAGCCATGATCACCTCCAACATTAAGCATGAGGCATTTCTCCAACAACGATGGTACTTGACAACATCGAAACTACACCTGAGAAAGCAACTACGACTCGCAAGGCCGACTATCTACCAAACAACAGGTAATAGGAGGTGTCCAAGGCAATATAATGGTTCCAAGGGATATCACGGGTACGAAAACTAGAGCATCACACCAAGATAACAATAGATCAACATGAGGAAATAAAGACTATCAAGGTAAAATAGGTAGAAAGGGGGAGAATACTCGCCTGAAAAACATTGCCGAAGGTTCATAACCGAAGAACGTGTCGAAGCACACAACATCTCATCGTCCTATCCGGAAAGAAGCAAAACACTAAAAGAAACAAGCGATGCAACAATTACAACTAATGAGAAAGAATTGGCATGATCATGATATGATGCATGACATGGCAAGTTAATGATGCAAACTATGTCGAAAAGGTATTAGGTGCATAGAAAATTGATGATATAGCATTCGTGAGGCATTATTAATATGAAAACAATTAGTTACCAATTTTATTTATCAAGTTTTCCTTGCATAAATAGTACTAATTATAAAACTGCTCTTAATGCATGATGCAAATGATAACATGTATATCATGGTTGGATAGGTCTCGTCACGCTAATCGATTTAGACACTTATTAATATTTATTAGTTCGAAATTTTGGAATTGCTCAAACGATAATATAAATAGCATAAACAGATTCCTCATACTTTTCTAATTCAAAAACATATATTATACTTAGTATTTGGATTTGTCATTTTAAACCCATATTTAAATCAAATATATTAAAGGGAGGTCAAAGTCAAAGGTTTGACTAGATAGAGCCAAATCTGGTCAAATTTGAAAACATGGTTGTATTCATATTTGGAAAACATTTAATTTTCATTTTGAAAGTTTTTACAAATTCAAATTATTTCATAATATATGAATTTATTTAGATTTAAACATTTTCTGAAATTTTATTTGTATTAAAGGTTTTGGCAAACTTTTGTTACGCAGCTGAATATTACCCCATTCACCGACGGGTAGGGACAGATGCAGAAGGCCACAGGGCGCGCGGCCAGCTGGAAAGCACCAAGTGGAACAGGCGGGGCGCGGGTTGAGCCGAGGAGAACTCCAGGGGCCTTTTGCAAAAATGCGACTGCTCTATTTTCTGACGAAACTGAAAACCAACACGAAAATTGCTAGCTGAGAGATTTTAGGATGAAGATGGCGAGTGATCCGCTGCAATTTTCGCTATGCCAAAAAAAGAAAACTTGCATAGGGGTTAAAGGGATATAGATTTTATTCAAAGATTTTGTCCGAAGGAGAACTACACCGGCCGGTATCTGGCGACGAACAGAGGATCAAATGGAGGCATCCCCCTGACGAATAGAACAGGAAACATGCAGAAAGATTGGCCCGACTTCAGATGTTTATGGAGAAAAATCCTTGCAGAATTTGGATGTTCCTTAAAGAAAAAAGTTTGAGATCTCGCTTAGCACTACAGTCTTCGTGTAAAAACATTATTCGAAGGGAGGCTGTACTTGTCGGAAAATAACGAAGAACAGAGAGGGTTCAGGTGTGGTTCCGCCGGACGAGCTGAACTGCAACAAACCCCGATCTTGCGAGGAGTATTCTGGCTGAACTACTGGTTCTAAACACGTGATCTTTAGGATGTTTTGAAGAGGGTACCAAAGGATACGAGAAGGTGCTCATTTCTTGGGATGAGGTTGGCCTAGCGCTAAGAGAGCTTGCAGCGAAGTTGGCGGCTTTCTCGCTGCACAGATAGCAGCACAACAGCGGTGCTAGCGTAGGGCGTTCGACAGGAGGCAGCGGCGTACTACGGCGAGGAAATGAGGACGAAGGTGTCCAGGGGGGTAGACATGCTCACCCTAGGGTCGGTGGTGTAGAAGTTGAAGCAAGGGGAGGCGAGGTTCTTGCGCGGGGCTAGAGTCAGGAACCTCCTGTTCTTGCGACCACGTCGGCCCTCGTCGTCTTTGCCTCCAGTACCCGATCGTGAAGGGAAGCGGGGATGCTGTATCTCCAGGGACTCTTGGGTTAGCTCTGGCTTCTCAGGTAGCGGGGGCAGAGGTAGGAAAGGCTAGGGTTTTGGCTAGGCGATGGCGGCGGAGAGGAGGAGAGGTGGGGGTTCGATCTGGTGGGTGGGAGAAGTGGTTCGAGGGGAAAGCTAGCTGGGTTGCAAACTTTAAGCCAAAGCGAGGTGTCATGAGGGAGGCGTGTGCGCTATCGGTGCCCAGCCTTCGCTAGAGGCCAGGTCGAGCACGTGAGCGCGGGGAGGGAAGAGGAACAGCGCCTATGGAGCTGGCCTGGTGCAACCGGCAGAGAGAGAGATCTATAACAGGGGGCGCCTAGGGAAGGGTTTGGCTGGTTGGTTGCCATTGGATCAGAGAAGGGGAGCTCGGCTAGAAGGGTGTGGGTTGCGGTCTAGATTAGTTAGGTTAGATGGTTTCTTTCTTTTCTTTCTATTTGGTTGTTTTGTTTATTTTTAAAACAAGACTAAGAAGAATCTTTCAAAAAGAGAACCACAAGAATGGAAACCAATTAGAACAAGGGTGGTTAGGTATAAATGATATATTTAGGCTTGGATAGAGTGGAACCACTTACTGAATTCAACTCAACAGCTTTCTCCAAAAATAAAAAGGATACATGAATAGAAGGAAAATGGACAAATTTGCATGGGCCATGCATGATGTAATAAATGCCCCTACTAGTTGTGAAAACAACTAGTTGCACTCATGTATATACATACATACATACATGCATTCAAATTGAATAAGGCCAATGCAAAGATATACAAACTTGATTCTCCTATGGAGTGGATGAAAAAATAAGCATAAATGAATATCAAGGGGCAATGTTAGTTTGTGGTTTCCACTAGATGATCATTTAGCCTCTTCTATATTCAAACATGCTCACATATTCACATTCACACCGTATAGAAGATAGAGAGGATGTTCTACTCACATAGCATACAAAGATGACCATGAGGCTTCCCATATTCATATTGTGAAAACAACATATATCACCTATGGGAGCATGTAGAAATAGAATTTGATCCATTCCCAACACATATGAGCTAGATTTAAACACCAAATATAGTTGCAATGGCTCATATATAATTAGGATGGTGGAATTGTAAGGTGATGCAAAGAAAGGCGGTGGAGTTAATAAAAGATATGCCCCCAACACAACTTGGGCATTGAGCAATATATCACAAGCCAACTACAATATATCAAGAGGCAAATACAAGTAATACAATATGAATGCATATAGGGTAAGAACCAACAAAAAGGGTTTTATATGATGTTCAAATGCAATGTGGCATGGTGACAAGAGCATTATATAATGATGATGCAATGCTAGAATGATAGGTAGGAAGTATCAATATCTAGAAAAGGCAAGTAGCATTACAATTGTTATACAATTGGGATGCTACAACTCTCTCCCACTAAACAAGAATCTCGCCCCGAGATTTCTAGGAAAGAAATCTTCACGATCCCATGTAGATCCTTCAAGGGGATGGTGCGGCGACTACGCCTTGCCAACCTTGTTGAGAGATCACTCCGATGAACAAAGGACGAATGTAAAGGTTTCAACAAATAAAGACACCTCTAAATTCGACAGAAAGAGATAAAAGATGCATTCTAATCCACTTCAATGTACAAGAGCAAATAGAATGAGTAGTCGGCATGGGGGCCACTCCATCACGCAACCAAACTATTACTCCGCACGTTTAGTAGAAAAGTGTGCACCCCATTCTCGGATTTAGACTAAAGATCTTGACAAGCAACATTCGGAAACAAAGGACGGATGCGGGCTCTTTATCGGATCTTATGGAGATGATGTCGTCATGCTGGGAAACTCCAGGAGATACAAAGAAAAAATGAGTGAATTTTCGGTCTACTAAAAGATAAAATAGAGGAAAAATCCTTAGATAGCATGAAGACCAGATGTCAAAGCACCATTACAAGAGGTTGGAAACGAAACCTTGGAGGTAAGACAGAAACCCAACCACGAGAAATCCTGGACTCGAAGAAAAGATAAGGGGGTAGATTCAAAACACACGAAGGTAAGAGGAGAATAGCAGAGGGGTAAGGAGTAAAAACAGAACTAATCAGATCTATCCAAACGATTTTTCAAAATAGTTTTGACACTCTATGATGACCGTTAGCTAGTTTATCCTACATGCTAGACCAGTGGGGTATCATAACTATTGAGCTCTGATACCACTCTGTAACACCCTCAGACCGACCCTATGCAAGTCTTAGCGATTCCCGCCAAACCCGCATAGAAATGATTTAAAGGCGCCCACCAGGCACTTTCGTGCGGGTGGAAAACGAAGTAATACCATTACACATTAGTCCATGATGGAACCCACAAAACAGATATATACAAAATCGACTCCATGATTCAAGAATACAGATATATAGTACAAAGATCGAAATCACCTCGAAAACGATACATCATCCGAGTACGGACAAGATGCAAATTGAGCTAAGAGTCTTGAAGAATAACCAATGGCGTCCATAACCCTACCCAGGCCAAGACAGAAGGGTAACCCAGCTAACGACGTTGATCTCAAACGTTCTAAACAAAAAGGGTGCCGACAAAGGGAAAAATAAAAAGGGAGAGATCAGTACTGAGGCCAGTACATGGCGAGTCTTAGAATTTGGCGGTCCTCGCCTACATAGATATGGTGGACTAAAGCGGCAGCGCACCAAGCACTAAACACCTATAGAGACTCGTTACAACTGGCGACTATCAGAGAGGGATAAGAAAGACCTATTCAGATCGAACCTAAAACTATCACCAAGCATACTCATCCTGGTATTTCCCCCTCGAGACCAAACGAGGAAGACAACCGAGGAACTCACACAGTTGGTTGTTTTATCCATTTTTTTATAGTTATGGAAATTACTAGTCAGATATAGATAGCATGAGTCATCCTGAAATTATAAACAGTGGGCAGTTTTAGTTAACCATTCCGTTGTAGTTGCAATACTTACTAGTCAGATACATATACCATGAGACATTCAAAAACCCAGCAGTTGTTGGTACTTTTATATAGCCATTCCGTTGTACTGAAGCTGATTACTACTCATTTCAAAGTCAAATTTATAGCACTACTTTAGTTATAGTTTTCTATGATCGAGATACTGTGCTCCAAGTCGTTCATAACCGCGGACACGACTTTCAGAAAGTTTTACCCTACAGGGGGCACAAATAGCAACACACGCATGCTCAACCTCGGAAAAAACCAAATAAAAACCCAACGAGGCATCACGACAGAACATTCGCAAGATTCATATTTGATTTCAGGGGGCCACCCCACTAAGCAACCCGCGACGAAGTTGGCCGGCTCCGAGACAGACCCAGAGATTTGTGTCAATGGCTGTAAACGACTGGGAACCCGAAAGTGTGACTGGGCATGTCGATACCACAGAAACATTCCACTTACCTAAACAGTACAGGCGCTCCACATGCAATACTAATTAAAGCATTAAAGCATGGCAAAAGTACATGATAGTAATAAAGCCGCAAACTACTTTGTGGCCCCCAGAAATTAAATATGACTCAAGCTAGGGTTAAGGGGATTCATGGTCCCACATGCGGATAGTGCGAATATTCAAAGAACAGGTATCAAGTACTCGGGGTCCTACGGGACACAAGTGGACGATTAAAAACCAAATAACATCTATTGCCCACCTGTTCCTCTGCATTATTTACCTACTTTCAATTTTCGTGATTAAACTGCAATTAAAGCCATGATCATCTCAAACATTAAGAATGAGGCATTTATCCAACAACGGTGGTACTTGACAACATCAAAACAACACCGGAGAAAGCAACTACGACTCGCAAGGCCGACTATCTACCAAACAACGGGTAGTAGGAGGTGTCCAAGGCAATATAATGGTTGCAAAGGATATCACGGGTACGAAAACTAGAGCCTCGCAACACAGATAGCAATAGATCAACATGAGTAAATAAATACTATAAAGGTAAAATAGGTAGAAAGGGGGAGAATGCTTGCCTGAACATTGCTAAAGGTTCATAACCAAAGAACGTGTCGAAGCTCACAACATCTCATCGTCCTATCCGGAAAGAAGCAAAACACTAAAAGAAAGAAGCGATGCAACAATTACAACTAATGAGAAAGAATTGGCATAATCATGATATGATGCATGAAATGGCAAGTTTATAATGCAAACTATGTCGAAAAGGTATTAGGTGCATAGCACATTGATGATATAGCATTCGCGAGGCATTATTAATATGAAAACAATTAGTTCCCAATTTTATTTATCAAGTTTTCCTTGCATAAACAGTACTGATTATAAAACTTCTCTTAATGCATGATGCAAATGATAACATGGATATCATTTTTGGATAGGTCTCGTCACGCTGATCGATTTAAACATATCATTTGTCGAATTCGGAGTTACGGATTAAAAATTATGCAATAATCAAGAAAAGACACTTATTAATATTTATTAATTCAAAATTTTTGAATTGCTCAAATGATAACACAAATAGCATAAACAGATTCCTCACATTTTTAATCAAAAACAATTATACTTAATATTTGGATTTTTCATTTTAAACCCATATTTAAATTAAATATATTAAAGGGAGGTCAAAGTCAAAGGTTTGACTAGATAGAGTCAAATCTGGTCAAATTTGGAAACATGGTTGTATTCGTATTTGGAAAACATTTACTTTTCATTTTGAATGTCTTTCCAAATTCGAATTATTTCATAATATATGAATTTAGTTAGATTTAAACATTTTCTGGAATTTTATTTGTATTAAAGGTTTTGGCAAACTTTTGTTACGCAGCTGAATATTACCCACAATCACCGACGGGTAGGGACACATGCAGAAGGCCACAGGGCGCGCGGCCAGCTGGGAAGCACCAAGTGGCACGGGCGAGGCGCGGGTTGAGCCGAGGAGAACTCCAGGGGCCTTTTTACAAAAATGCGTCTACTCTGTTTTCTGACGAAACTGAAAACCAACATGAAAATTGCTAGCTGATAGATTTTAGGATGAAGATGGCGAGTGATCCGCTGCGATTTTCGCCATGCCGAAAAAAGAAAACTTGCAAAGGGGTTAAAGGGATACAACTTTGGTTCAAAGACTTAGTCCGAAGGAGAACTACACCGGCCGGTATCTGGCGACGAACAGAGGATCAAACAGAGGCATCCCCCTGATGAACGAAACAGGAAACATGCAGAAAGATTGGCCCGACTTCAGATGTTTATGGAGAAAAAGTCGTGCACAATTTGGATGTTCCTTAAAGAACAAAGTTTGAGATCTCGCTTAGCACTATAGTCGTCATGTACAAACTTTCTTCGAAGGGAGGCTGTACGTGTCGGAAAATATTACCCACAGTCACCGATGGGTAGGGATAGATGCAGAAGGCCACAGGGCGCGCGACCAGCTAGGAAGCGCCAAGTGGCATAGGCGGGGCGCGGGTTGAGCCCAGGAGAACTCTAGGGGCCTTTTTGCAAAAATGTGGCTGCTCTGTTTTCTGAAGAAACTTAAAACCAACACGAAAATTGCTAGCTGATATATTTTAGGATGAAGATGGCGAGTGATCCGCTGTGATTTTCGCCATGTCGAAAAAAGAAAACTTGTAGAGGTGTTAAAGGGATACAGCTTTGGTTCAAAGATTTTGTCTGAAGGAGAACTACACCGGCTGGTATCTGGCGATGAACAGAGGATCAAACGGAGGCATCCCCCTGACGAACAGAACATGAAACATGCAGAAAGATTGGCCCGACTTTAGATGTTTATGGAGAAAAATCCGTGCAGAATTTGGATGTTCCTTAAAGAACAAAGTTTGAGATATTGCTTAGCACTACAGTCTTCGTGTACAAACTTTCTTCAAAGGGAGACTGTAGATGTCGGAAAATAACGAAGAACAGAGAGGGTTCAGGTGTGGTTCCGCCGAACGAGCTGAACTGTAACAAACCCCGATCTGAACTATAGGTTCGAAACACGTGGTATTTAGCATGTATTGAAGAGGGTACCAAGGGATAAGAGAAGGTTCTCATGTCTTGGGCTGAGGTTGGCCTAGAGCGAAGCGAGCTTGCAGCAAAGTTGGTGGCTTTCTCGCTGCATAGATAGCAGCACAACAGCGGTGCGAGCGTAGGGCGTTCGACAGGAGGCAGCGGCAGACTACGACGAGGAAATGAGGACGAAGGTGTCCAGGGGGGTAGACAAGCTCACCCTAGGGTCGGTGGTGTAGAATATGAAGCGAGGGGAGGCGAGGTTCTTGCGCGGGGCTGGACTCAGGAACCTCCTGTTCTTGCGACCACGTCGGCGCTGCTCCGTCTCCATGCTGCCTCCAGGTACCAGCCGACGAAGGGGAAGCAGGGGACGCCAGGTAGCTCCAGGGACTCTTAGGTTAGCTCTGGCTTCTTAGGTAGCGGGGGCAGAGGTAGGCGAGGCTAGGGTTTTGGCTAGGCCATGGAGGCGGAGAGGTGGGGGTTCGATCTGGTGGGTGGGAGAAGTGGTTCGAGGGGAAAGCTATCTGGGTTGCAAACTTTAAGGCAAAGCGAGGGGTCACGAGGAAGGCGTGTGCGCTATCAGTGCCCAGCCTTCGCTAGAGGACAGGTCGAGCACGTGAGCACGGGGAGGGAAGAGGAACAACGCATGTGGAGCTGGCCTGGTGCAACCGGCAGAGAGATATCGTTAACAGGGGGCGCCCATGGAAGGGTTTGGCTGGTTGGTTGCCATCAGATCAGAGAGGGGGATCTCGACTAAAAGGGTGTGGGTTGGAGTCTAGATTAGTTAGGTTAGATGGTTTCTTTCTTTTCTTTCTATTTGGTTGTTTTGTTTATTTTTAAAACAAGACTAAGAAGAAGCTTTCAAAAAGATAACCACAAGAATGGAAACCAATTAGAACAAGGGTGGTTAGGTATATATGGTCTATTTAGGCTTGGATAGAGTGGAACCACTTATTGAATTCAACTCAACAACTTTCTCCAAAAATCAAAAGGATACATGAATAGAAGGAAGATGGACAAGTTTGCATGGGCCATGCATTATGTAATAAATGCCCCTACTAGTTGTGAAAACAACTAGTGGCACTCATGGATATACATACATACATGCATTCAAATTGAATAAGGCCAATGCAAAGATATACAAACTTGATTCTCCTATGTAGTGGTTGAAAAAAATAATCATAAATGAATATAAAGGGGCAATGTTAGTGTGTGGTTTCCACTAGATGATCATTTAGCCTCTTCTATATTCAAACATGCTCACATATTCACATTCACACCATATAGAAGATAGTGAGGATGTTCTACTCACATAGCATACAAAGATGACCATGAGGCTTCCCATATTCATATTGTGAAAACAACATATATCACCTATGGGAGCATGTAGAAATAGAAGTGGATCCATTCCCAACACATGTGAGCTAGATTTAAACACCGAATATAGTTGCAATGGCTCAGATATAATTAGGATGGTGGAATTGTAAGGTGATGACAAACAAAGGCGGTGGAGTTAATAAAAGATATGCCCCCAACTCAACTTCGGCATTGAGCAATATATCACGAGCCAACTACAACATATCAAGAGGCAAATACAAGTAATACAATATGAATGCATATGGGGTAAGAACCAACAAAAAGGGTTTTATATGACGTTCAAATGCAATGTGGCATGGTGACATGAGATGAGATAGTGATGATGCAATGCTAGAATGATAGGTAGGAAGTATCAATATCTAGAATAGGCAAGTAGCATTATAATTGTTATACAATTGGGATGCTACACCATCCTACTACTTTTCGTTGCTTGATTACATGGTCCTTTGTGCTAAATGTTTGGAATTGGATGTAATTTTCTATTTTGTGAGGTCCTTGGTGTAACACATATGTACACATCCTATGACCGTGTTAATTGAATCATCTTGCTCCCTTAGGACATAACCCATCAGAAAAAAAGTGCCACCACCCGCTTTTCAAAAAAGGTAGTTGGTCATTTGGAAAAATTTGGATGAACTATATACTAAATAGTGTCTAGATTCATCCCAATTTAGACAAATTTGAGTCAACTAATATGGGTCGGAGGGACTAGTAGAATAAATTAAAGAACAAAGAATGCCCCCAACCAATTTTCGTACAAAGTGGACAATTATTTCTTATAGTTTCCCCAAGTTTAAGGATTTTTCTGGTTTCGAAATTAGAACCTGTACCGTTGGATCAAGATTGGAAAATCCAAACATTGCTAATTGTGTGATATCCTTTTCCATTCTTAGCATCTATAAGATTCTATTGATAGTCTTTAGCATAATGAACGCTTTTGTGCGCAAACCTCAAAACACACTTTGTCGTGGTATTGCCGACGAGTACGCCATGGAGGGGTCCTCACAATGAGTGTTTAGATACGTGGGGTAAGGCGGACGGTTGACGGGTATGAGGCAACACACCCAGGTTCAGATCCCACGATGGTGGCAGAATCCTACTCCTGCTATAAATCACTATAATGGCAATACGCCGAGTTATAGGGATCGGTTCACTGTGCGAGGTATGAGTTGATTTATGCCCTAAAGGCTCCCATAGGTCCGTCTTATATAGTCGCCAGGTCCTAGGGATACAGGTAAAGTCCTAGCCGGACATGTTATAGAGTTCTACACAGTATACATTCAGTCTAACGTGTCTTGCACTCCACGGCTCCGGGTACGTCGGTGACTCCTCCGTAGCTTTCCTCTATACGGCATGGGCCTCCCTTCTGGATCCATCTAACTGGGCCGCCCAGCAGGCCATAGGCCTTTCTACCAACTGTGGGCCACCTGGGTTATCCGGATAAGAGACACGCTATGAGGATACCCATATAGCATATCCCCAACAGTAGCCCCCGGAGAACTCCGAGATCTTGCGTTGTCTTTCCTCTTCAGGTTGTGTGCTGCGTCTAGATGGATGTCGGCAAATCGTCAAGCAATATCTTGTAGTCCTCCTAATAACCCTGCAATGCTTTCCGTCTTCAACTTGTAAGTCGGAGAAATGCTGAATCTTCCATCGTACTCTTCTCATATCCGGACTGGACCGTCCATGCCGGAATCTTTCGATGGGATGGTTCACCTGCCAGTGTCAGCTATAGCAACATAGACCATAGGTCATTGCCGCCTCGTAACTCACACATGCAGATAACACAATCATGTCCATTTTCCCGCGCGAAGGATACGAACCATTGGCGGTGGCGATTGAGAACGCGGCGAAATTTCCGTGCACGCGCACGCACACGTCGTCCACACAACCATTCGATCAATTTGCATGAATCTTGACGCTGGGGGTTATAAATTTCAACCATGATATATTTCATCTTTTCACCTCATTCTCCCCTGCATCATTGTCTTCCTCCTGCGAGCATCTCCTCGAGCCCTCCGTGCGCACACGAAAACCCTAATGTCCCCAATCTCCCAGTCACCTGTCTCCCCTTCAAGTGGTGAGCAATAGATCCAACCCATCCATGGCGGAAACGGCCGATGCTGCGGCAAAGTCGGCGAGCTTCGTCCAGGTGCCCCAGAGGGTCTGGTGCTACCACGGTCTGCGGTGGTGGAGTCCACCGGTGGTGACCATATTCCAGCGGCGCTGGAGCCGCTAGAGGAGGATGGTGACTCCCATAAGGAGGAGTGGCGTGGATTTGATATCACGGACGGCGATATCAAAGAGCTGCTCGTTGAAGGCTACCTTCCTGCGACGGAGGGGCTTGTCTAGCGGGCGGCGTCGGACGGTGAGGTCACCCCTTCTCCCCAAGCCGGAGAGAAGGTGTACCTGAAAGTGCAATTGGTACGCGGCGTCTCCCTCCCGATCTCCGACTTCTTCCTTTCTGTCCTTATCCACTATCGGGTTCAACCTCAGAACCTATCCCCCAACAGCATCCTCGCGCTTAGAAACTATGCGGCGCTTTGTGAGGGTTACCTAGGGATTAGGCCTAGGTTAGATCTATTTATTTACTTCTTCACTGTCAAGAGGGAAGCCGGAGCTAGCAAGGACGATCTCAACAACTGCGGAACTATTAGTTTTAAGATCCATCCTGGCCGGCGGTTCCCCGACATCGTCGGCCACGAGTTTTGCGAGAACTAGCAACGAACATACTTCTACGGCCCAGATGTCCCTTTGGCTGGCCGAGAAGAAACGTACGCGGACTTCATTGATGGGGCTGCCGCTGAAGCCCCGACATGGAGATCCCAGGCCACCCTTCCCTCCGACAATGATGCTTCCCGTGCCATAAGGCGGATAGAGTGGTTCATAGATACGGGTCTAACCTGTTTGTACCTAGCCATGTGCTGGTTTGTCAGGCGGATCCAGCCTCTGCAACACCGCTCGAAGCTGATGCATGAATATACCAAGGATAGGAAGGATAGCCTTCGCATCTCCATGGACAACTTCTCGAGTGACTTCGTCAAGCTCCGCCTCAAGACATCGTCAAGGTGAAGGATAGGAAGCGCGGCTTCACCAGGACCTACGCCATGTTCGAGGAGGGCAATTGCCCAGAGGTACCTGTTTATTTTCCGTGTATTACATGTACTCCAGTTCTTCCGTCTAGCCATTATCATCTCATCTAACACTTTGGGATTTCACTTAACAGCTCAAAATTCTAGAGGAGGATATCATGGCTCTCCAAACTATGACCCTAATATGAAGGAAGTCACCGTCGTGTCCGACGATGATGTGTTATTGGCGCGTAAGTGGAAGAGATCCACCTCTGACGCTGCCGACGGAGGCAAGAAGAAGAAGACAGAGGGTGGAGCCTCCAAAAAGACTATCGCCGCCCTGGAGGTGGAGAAAGAAGAATTATCGGGATCCCTTTCACCAAAGCACCCACTGTTGAGTAAGCTTATTATACTCCGACATTGTCTCTTGCTCATCTTATTTCTGTACTTATACTTTTGCACGTTTCAGGAAGAAGGCCAGTTTGAGTTTGAAGAAGACCTCCAAAACATCGGGGGCTTCTAAAAACATTAAAGATATGTTGCACCAAGATGTGTCGCACCAAGAATCTCCTGCCATCGCCCCTATCACTCCAATAATCCAGCCTGCCGCCACTCCGACAAGCTCCCCGACTAAGGATGCATCTGGCCCTTCCGCCATGGAAGTGGACCCAGCTGTCTCCGCGGAGCTCGTCGTTGCCAGCGAACAGGCGACACAAGAAAGCACCGCAACCAAAATGGTTGAAGCTCCGGCTAAGGATGCCATCGGTAGCAGTAAGGCGATGGTGGTAGGTGGAACGTCTGCTAAAGGCGGCGCTACTGCACCAAGGACATCAACAGAGCTTCCGAAGATAGTCTACCCGGCGCTTACGCCGAGTATCTCAACTCTGGCTCCTGGTGTGGCTCCAACTTCTCCGACTTGCGGTCTTGAGGAGCTTCTCAAGCAAGATGATATCCTGCGAGGAAATAGCTTTTCCTTCAGCAAGATATTTTCCAAGAGCGCAACCAATCTCAAGATGATTGCATGTGTAAGTTTTTGTTTTCATAAGTAACCCCCGAGGATTTAGACGGAAAACCATAGGTCTTTGCATCTGAATGCTCTAAGACTGACTGAGCTAGAAAACTTCTCATTGTAGCCCCCAAGTATGTAGTTTGAATGAATTATTCCGACTAGATACTTTTAGAGTATCATACGTAGTGTTTGTAAGTATGAATACTGTAGCCCCCACGCCTCTTGTTGAAACTGAATTAGTTTCGACTAGAAGCTTAAAGAAAGACTAAGAATTTTGCCGAGTTAAAAACTCTTATTGTAGCCCCCAAGCCTCTAGGTGGATACTTATCCGGCTATATGCTCTAAGAGACTAAGTTATTTTCATCTTCTTTCCATAGAACGAGAATGCTTGGAGAGGCGTCGTCAACGAGAAGTTCCACAAGATGCGCGTAGAGCTGGAAACTGAAAAGGGTAAAACTGCCTTCTTGAAGGAACAAATCACCAAGAGCAAGAGTCTTTTTTTCCTTTCGTTCTTGTACTCAAACTTGGTCTTGTGCATCACTTTTCCGACTACTCATTTTGTGTTTTCTTTTCTCCAACTAGTAGAAGCTATCGCCAAGGACAAGGACATTGTCGAGCAATCCAAGCACATTGAGTTGCTGGATAGCGAAAACAAGATCCTTAAGCAGGAGAGGACTGATACCCTGAATATGCACGAGAAATCCATGAAGGACTTGCAGGAGTCTGCTAATACGGAGATGAATCGCTTGAAGGAGGAGATTGCGATGCTCAAGGAGCAGAAGAAAGCTGCCGATGAGCAAAATCAGCGCAATCTTGAAGCATACAAGATCCTCCGACAAGAACAGGACTCCATGGCGGAGACGCTCCAGCAAGCCGAGGCGAGCATCTTTGGTAAGCAATTATCCTTATTGTACTTCTGTAAACCAGGTACTATGAACTTTTTGTGTTATTGAACTCATGTGCTCCTTTGTTTGTCGAAAATGCAGCTCCTATTTGTTTAACCAAGTCGCCTCCTCTGCCAAAGGAATGCATGGTCCTCGCCAGCAACTTTATCAGCAATGTCTTCAAGCAACCCAAGGAGATTGCCAAGCCCCTCAACATCAATATTAAGGCGGTGAACTCCATGATGAAGTACTCGGAGATCTTGCGCCAAGCCCCCGAGCGTATCGTAAGCTGGAAAGCTTCATGTACCCAGGCTAGCGCAAGGATGTCACTGGAAATGGTCAAGGCCCACTATGAGAATGCCGACAGCGCACGGTAACCTCAGGTCTTCCCGACGTAGACGATGAAGGCCAGAAGATTGACCATAAGGCTATCTAGGCATCGCTTGCGGGTTTTGACACCAGGTTTGCCGAGTTGGTCGATCACAACGTATTCGTGCCTCTGGAGATCATTAACGGCGACAACCAAAGATCCCCCGAGTCCCTCAAGACCACCGACTTCGAAGAGGATAGCTCTCCTGCTGCCGACGATGCTGCATCGAAGTCTCCTGTGCCAGAGGAATAAAAAAACACTTTGTAATATTTGTTTCCTCTGGTTTGGTGTATGTGGAAAAACTACTATGTTAACTTACGGCGGAAAAACAATAGTTGTAATTTCCTGCTACTCAAGTACTGGTTCCAGCATGTAAATATTTTTTGACGCAAGTGCTGGCTTATCCATTACTCTGGTTTTTATGATTGACCTTTTGTGAGTCAGAAGGCTCGTAGTCGGAACCATGCGCTCAGGTGATGATGCCCAATGGCACCGTCAAAAACCTAAGCACAAAATCGCCGACTTCAAGTGCCAAAAGTCACTACTCCAGAATCCACATAAAAACAACAAAGAACGTGTAGACCAGAAAACTTAAGCTAACGCCCATAGGAGGAATTTTCACAAGTGAAAATGTAAAGCTTGCGTATAAAGGTTTTATACGATCCAAAAATGAACACTAAAGGAGGTAAAAGACTCAGAAGTATGAGTGAACTGGAGAGCATTATTTCATTGATCATATAAGAGGTACACAGTAGATAAAAATATGCTAAGTGTAAAAAGGACGTAGCTATGCTATGTTCCATGGCCGATCAAGCTCCAGGTAGTCATCATCCGGGTCACGTCGCTTACGCTTATGATCATCACTGGGTATATCCTCAAGTTCCTGATTTTCAATGAGGTAGTAAGATCCATTGAGCAGCGCCTTGCTTATGATGAATGGTCCTTCCCATGTCTGGGATAATTTGTGTGACTTCTTCTGCTTAAGTAGGAGCACCAGACCCTCCTATTTAAACAAGCAATGCCGAAAGCGGCGACTATGGTAGCTGCGTAGCTTCTGCTGCTAGATGGCGGATCTTTAGCATGCCAAAACACGCTCTTCCTCGAGAAGGGCCACATCTAGGCGTCTGGATTCTTCAATGTTATCTTCGTCGTAGGCGGCAACTCTTGGTGAATCGTTAAGGATGTCTGAAGGCAGGATGGCTTCTGCTCCATATACCATGAAGTAAGGGGTGTAGCCAGTGGATCTATTGGGTGCAGTTCGTAAACTCCATAGCACATATGGTAATTCCTCTGCCTAGGATCCCACTGCTCTATGTAGCGGTGCTTCAAGACTGATTCCCTAAAGAATTAATCCATTGGCTCGCTCAACCTGACCATTGGACTGTGGGTGTTCCACAAATGCTAGGTCAAGTCGGATGCCCTTCTCCCAACAATAAGCTTCCACTTCTCCGAGTGACAAGTTGCTGACGTTGTCGGTGATAATGCTATGTGGGAGACCAAATCTCACCACTAGATCCCGGACAAACCTAAGGGAAGTTGCCCCATCAAGCTTTCTAATGGGTTTAGCTTCTATCCACTTGGTGAATTTATCAGCTGCTACTAGCAGATGAGTAAATCCACATGGTGTTGTTTGCAACAGACCAACCATGTCTAGCCCCTAGACTGCAAATGACCAAGTTATTGGTATTGTTCGGAATTCTTCAGCTGGAACATGTGGTTGTCGGGCATAGTACTGGCATCCCATGCATGTCTCAACCAGCATGTCGGCGTCCGCCTTTGCGGTTAGCCAGTAGAATCCTTGCCGGGAGGCTTTGGAGACCAACGTTCGAGGAGCGGAATGATGCCTGCAATCTCTGAGATGGATCTCACGAAGAATTTCAATACCCTCCTGCTGGGAAACACACATTAGGTATACACCAGTGGTGCTTCTTTTGTAGATTCTTCCATTCATTATGGTATAGATCTTTGCTCGACGTACTATGTGCCCACTTTCTACCTCGTCGATGGGCAAAGTTCCGTGTACGAGATACTCCATGGACGGTTTTGTCCAAGCCGGAGGGACCTTTGTCACTATGTGAATGAAAGACTAAACTCTGTCCGGATTCTCATTGTCCGCACCCTTCACGGATGGTGTCCGTAGATACTCCAGGAAAACTCCAGGCGTAATTTGTTTGCGCCCTGATCCAAGATTTGACAGAAGATCAGCCGCCTCATTTTGCTCCCTTGGGACATACTTGACTTCATAGCCTAAGAAGCTCCTGGCTATGTCATCCACTTCGTTTCGATATGCCGCCATCATAGGGTTCCGCGCTTTCTAGGTGCCAGCCACCTGTTGGGCAACCAAGTCGGAATCTCCACACCAAACTATGTGATTGATGCCAATATCCTTGGCAAATCATAGTCCGTGAATGAGTGCTTCATACTCCGCCATGTTGTTTGTAGCCTCGAAGTGGATCTGCAGAACGTAGTGTAGCTTTTCTCCGGTTGGTGACTATACTAGTACACCATCCCCCGAGCCATTGAGTAGCTTTGATCCGTCAAAGTGCATCACCCAATATTCTGCCTCCAGCATAGGGGTAGCATCTGGCATCTCCGTCCAATCTGCGATTAAATCCGCCAAGGCTTGTGACTTGATACCGTCGCATCTCTTGTAAGTAATCTCGAAGGCGGCAAGTTCAATGCCTCACTTCGCGACTCTTCCTGTAGCGTCGTTTTTGTTGATGATGTCGGACAGTGGAGCTTTGCTCAGAAATGTGAGAGGGTGCTCCTGGAAGTAGTGTCTTAGCTCCTGGAAGTAGTGCGGGTAACGCTGCTTGGACTCCGTCAAGACCTCGCTTACATAGTAAACTGGTCGTTGAACTCCATATTCATTCCCATGTTCTTTCTGCTCTACCACGACAACGATGCTGATTAGCCGGGTGGTGGCCGCCATGTAAATTAACATAGGCTCCATAGGCTTGGGTGCTGTAAGGATAGGAGCCGAGGAGAGTATCTCCTTTAGCTGCTTCAATGCTGCATCTGCTTCGTCCATCCATGTAAATTTGTCCACCGTCTTCAGCAACTTGTACAGCGGCAGAGCCTTCTCTCCAAGTCGGCTGACGAACCAACTAACTGCTGCAACGCAGCCTGTCAGCCGTTGTATGTCTTTCAGGCATGTCGGACGATTTATGTTTAGGATGGCCTTGATTTTCTCCGGATGACCTTGATTTCGCACTGGGAAACAATGAAGCCCAATATTTTGCCGGCTGGAACCCTGAAGACGCACTTCTCAGGTTAAGCATCATGTTGTATTTTTGGAGATTATCAAAGGTTTCCTTTATGTCGAAGATTAAGTCGTTTGACTTTTTAGACATCACCGCTAGATCGTCCACATAGGCGTGAACGTTTCGACCAATTTGATCATGTAGGCAACGCTGCATTGTCCACTGGTACGTAGCACCTGTGTTTTTCAGCCCAAAGGTCATCATGACATAGAAAAATGTGTCGTAAGATGTGGTGAACGAAGTGGCCAATTGGTCCGACTTCCTCATATTAATCTGGTCGTATCCTGAGTATGCATCGAGAAAACACAAAAGTTCCAAGCCAGCTATCGATTCAATGACTTGGTCAATGCGAGGCAAAGCAAACTTATCTTTGGGACACGCTTTGTTCAAGCAAGTGTAATCAACGCACATTCTTAAATCTTTGGTTCCCTTTTTGGGGACAAGTATAGGATTGGCCACCCATCGGGTGTGAAGGATGTTGGAATTATGCCCTAGAGGCAATAATAAAGATGTTATTATTATAATTCTTGTTCATGATAAAGTTTATATTCCATGCTAGAATTGTATTAAGCGGAAACTTTAATACTTGTGTGGTTTGTGAACAACACCGTATCCCTAGTACGCCTCTATGGACTAGCTCATTGATCAATGATGGTTAAGGTTTCCTAACCATAGACATGAGTTGTCAATTGATAATGAGATCATATCATTGGAGAATGATATGATGGACAGACCCAAACTAAGCGAAGCAATTAGATCGTATCATCGTGTGCATCTTTGCGAAGCTTTTCCTATGTCAAATATTGTATTCCTTAGACCATGAGATAATACAACTCCCTGGTATCGGAAGAAAGCTTTGAGGTCATCAAACGTCATCCTATGAGAGGGTGATCATAAAGGTGTCTCTCAGGTGATCGGAAAGTATCTCATTGGGTTGTATGTATCGAGATGGAATTTGTCCCTCCCAAGTCGGAGAGATATACTTGGGCCCACTCGGTGTCGATATCAACACCGCTTGCAAGCATGTGGTTAAGGAGTTAATCACAAAGTGATATCGGATTACGGAACGAGTAAAGTACTTGCTGTGAACGAGGTTGAACTAGGTATGACGGTACCGACGATCAAATCTTGGGCAAGTAAAATATCGCGAGACGAAGGGAATATATATATGGGATTGATTGAATCCTGGCATCGTGGTTCATCCGATATGATCATCGATGAATGTGTGGAGTCAATATGGGTGCCCAGACCCTGTTGATTATTGATAGAAGATCATGTGCGCATATTCTCGAACCCGCAGGTCACACACTTAACGTGTCTCGGCGCTAGGATAGATTGGATAATTGGTTTATGAGTTTTTTGTTCGGAGTCTCGGATGGGATCCGGGACATCACGAGAGGTTCCGGAATGGTCCGGAGAATAAGATTCATATAAGGCAGTGCAGTTTTTGGAGTTCGGAATTGTTCCGGGTTAATCGGTATTGTACCGGAAGCTTCTAGAACCTTCCGGAAGGGGACCAACGTGGCCCCACCTTTCGGGAGGGGGCATGGGCCTATGAGGGAGTGTCCTGGCCGCATTGGTCCAGGGGCACAAGGCCCCATAGGGCCCAGCCGATTCTATAGGGTTTAAATCGTTTAAACTAGAGACAGAATTTCTAGAAGTAGGGAGAGTCCTTGCCCCCCACTCCTCCCTCCCTTGGCCGCCGGCCCAAGGCTTGGAGGAGGGGCAAGGGCTGGCCGCCCCCCCTCTATATATATAGGGCTGGGGCGCCCCGTCCCCCCCCCCACACCTTGCCTCCAATCCTAGTTGCCTTGCTACCCTCCTCTCTCCCTCCCGACTTTTTGTAGGCGAAGCCCTGCTGCAGAAACTCTCCACCATATACACCACGCCGTCGTGTTGTAGATCCAATCTATCTCTCCACCATACTCGCTGGTCCAAGGGAGGAGGAGACGTCGAGGTTCTGCACGTGTGCATCTCACGGAGGCACCGCCACTTGTGGTGCTAGATCGGATCGGATCGCGAGGAGGAGAAGCGAGTACGACTACATCACCCACGTTCCGACGAACGTTCCGCTGTGTGAATCTTCAAGGGTATGAAGATCTAATCCAATCTCTCCCGTTGATTGCATATCCTAGATTAGATCTTGGCTTTCCCTCTGTTCGCATCCGTAGAAAATTTTGATTTACTATGCCGCGAAACCCTTCAGTGGTATCAGAGCTAGATCTATGCGTAGATGTGTTTCACGAGTAGAACGCAACATGGTTGTTGCGGGCGTTGATGTTTTCTGTTGCAAGCCTCTTGTTTGTGTTCTTCTTATGACGCGGGATAGTGAGATTGAAGCGGTCCAAGCCAACCTTACGCGACGTCGTTCGCGAGACCGGCTCCGCACTTGACGTGTGGCTTGTACCACACATGCGGCTGGTGGATGTCAGTTTCTCTCACTATAGTTGTCATGGGATTAACACCGGAGTTTGGCAACCATAATATCACCATTGTGGCTTTCCGTAGGTAAGAATCGTTCCTAGCATATACTCCCATAAGCCACGTAAAACATGCAACAACAAAGTAGAGGCGTCTAACTTGTTTTTGCAGGGAGTGTTTTCTGTGATATGGTATGGCCCAAGATGTGATGTGTATATTGTATGCGATGATCATGTTTTGTAATGTTTCACGACTTGCATGTCAACTAGTACACAACCGGCAGGAGCCATATGGTTGTCTTCATAATTGTGTATGACCTTCAACTTCTTATACGCCATGTAATAGCTTTACTTTATCGCTAAGTAGTTAGCAATAGTTGTAGTTGCTATTCTTGGTGGAGGCAATCATGGTGGAGTGATGGAGATCATGCCGGAACGCACAAGATGGAGATCATTGCGCGCAGATTGGCTATACCATGTCACATAAAGTTATATGCATGTGATGTTTATCCTTTTATGTATCTTATTATGCTTAGATCGCGACGGTAGCATTATAAGATGATTCCTCACTTAAAGATCAAGATAAAAACTGTGTTCTCCCCAAGTATGCACCGTTGCGAAAGTTCGTCGTGTCCAAGCATCACGTGATGATCGGGTGCTATACTTGGGTCTAGCTTGACGAGCCTAGCATGTACAGACATGGCCTCGGAACACAAGAACCGAAAGGTTAAGCATGAGTCATATGAATGATATGATCGACACTTTGTTGTCCACCATTGAAACCACATCTCTTCTCGTGATGATCGGATTAGGTGTGGTGAATTTGGATCGTGTTCACTAAACAACTTGAGGGATGTTGAATTTAGTGGGAGTTCATCTAGTAATTTGATTAAGTTGAACTATTTATCATGAACATAGTCTAAATTGTACTTGCAAATACTGTAGATCACATGGCCAAGTCCAACTTCAACTTCAACGTTTTTGCTAAGAAACAATGGGTCTAACTTCACCAATTGGTTCCGCAATCTAAGAATCATTCTGTCTGGCGGACAAAAGGACTATGTCCTTGGGAAAGCGTTAGGTGACCCCCCTGCTGCAAGCTGCGGTGATGAGAAAGTCATCTATCGATCGCAAAGATGATTATGGTGTGATTAAGAGCACCATGTTGTTTGCTATGGAACCGGAACTTCAAAATAGTTTTGAAGAGTATCCCGGGCCCTTTGAGATTCTCGAGGAGTAGAAAACCATGTTTCAGACTCAGGCCCGTTCTGAGAGATATGAGATCTCCGAGAAGTTCTTTAACTGCAAGATGGAGGAAGGGAGTGCACGATTCCGGAGGAGCTCAAGATTGACAGGTTCTGCAATCACTCCTCCCGGCTACAAAAGTTTTGTAGTGACTCATAATCGATTGGTTCCATCGATCACCGAGCTCTTCGCAAAGCTGAAGGCTACGGAGGTGGACATCAAGAAGGATAATCATGTGTTGATGGTCAACAAACCCTCCTTTAAGAAAGGTAAGGGTGCAAAGAAGTCCTTCAAGAAGGGCGGCGGCAAGCGCAATGCTCCTGCTGAGAAGAAGCTCAAGTCTGGTCCTAAGCCGGACACTGAGTGCTTCTATTGCAAGGACAAAGGTCATCGGGCATAATCGTCCAAGTACTTAGCGGACAAGAAGGCTGGCACCATCAAAGGTATATTTGATATACATGTTATTGATGTTTTCCTTACTAGCCCTCGTTGTAGTGCACGGGTATTTGATACCGGTTCATTGCTAATATTTGTAACTCAAAGCAGAGCTACGGAATAGACGGCGGCTTGTGAGGATGAGGTGACGATCTTGGCGTTGGCAGATCAAGAGTTGATGTGATGGCCGTCGCGCTCTCCTTAGTTTTACCTTCGGATTAGTTTTAAACCTTAATAAATGTTATTATGTGCTGCGTTGAGCATGAACATTATTTCCGGATCGTGTTTATTGCAAGACGGTTATTCATTTAAATCGGAGGATAATGGTTGTTCTATTTATATGAGTAACATCTTTTATGGTCATGCACCTCTTGTGAATGGTTTATTTCTTCTAAATCTCGAAAGGGATGAAACACACATCCATAACATTGAGGCTAAGAGATGCAAAGTAGATAGTGATAATACTACTTATTTGTGGCACTGTCGTCTAGGTCATATTGGTGTAAAGCGCATGAAGAAACTCCATTCTGATGGACTTTTGGAGTCTCTTGATTTTGAATCATTTGACACATGCGAACCATGCCTCATGGGCAAGATGATCAAAACCCGTTCTCGGTATGATGGAGCGAGCAACGGACTTGTTGGAAATCATACATACCGATGTATGCAGACCGATGAGTGTTTCGACGCGCGGTGGATATCGCTATTTCCTCACTTTTACCGATGACTTAAGTAGATATGGGTATATCTATTTAATGAAACATAAATCTGAAACATTTGAAAAGTTCAAGGAATTTCAGAATGAAGTGGAGAACCATCGTAATGTAAAGATTAATTTTCTACGATCCGATCGTGGAGGTGAATATTTGAGTTATGATTTTATCACGCATCTTAAAGCAAGTGGAATCGTTTCACAACTCACGCCACCCGGAACACCACAGTAGCAATGGTGTGTCGAGCAGGAATCGAACCTTATTAGATATGGTCCGATCAATGATGTCTTCTTGATTTACCGTTATCATTTTGGGGTTATGCATTAGAAACCTGCATTCACTTTAAATAGGGCTCCATCTAAATCCGTTGAGACGACCGTATGAACTGTGGTTTGGTGCTAAACCTAAGTTGTCGTTTCTTAAAGTTTGGGGATCTGAAGCTTACATCAAGAAGTTGATGCGGACAAGCTCGAACCCAAAGCGGAGAAATGCGTCTTCATAGGATACCCTAAGGAAACTATTGGGTATACCTTCTATCCAGAACCGAAGGCAAAGTGTTTGTCGTGAAGAACGGTTCCTTTCTTGAGAAGGAGTTTCTCTCGAAAGAAGTGAGTGGGAGGAAAGTAGAGCTTGACGAGGTTATTGAACCTTCTCTTGAATTGGAGGGTAGCGCAGCACCTGAAATTTTTCTAGTGCCGCCTGCACCAACAATAGAGGAAGCTAATGACAAGGATCATGAAGCTTGACGATCTTGCTCTTGAGCGTCGCAGTCGACAAGGTCGCGTTCCCTCCGAGTGTACGGCAACCTGTCTTGACTGTCTTGTTAGTAGAAGACGGTGAACCTCTGAACTATGAGGAAGCGATGATGAGCCGGACTACGAGAAATGGCTAGAAGCCATGAAATCAATTGGGATCCATGAGCGAAAACCAAGTATGGACTTTGGTGGACCCTCCTAGCGGCCAAAGGCCGTTGAGTGCAAATGGATATTCAAGAAGAAAGCGGACGGATGGTAATGTTACCGTCTATAAAGCACGGCTTGTCGCAAAAGGTTTTCGACAAGTTCAAGGTGTTGACTACGATGAGACTTTCTCTCCGTAGCGATGTTTAAGTCCATTCGGATTTTATTAGCAATTGCTGCGTTTCATGATTATGAAATATGGCGATGGATGTCAAGATTGCGTTCCTCAATGGCAACATTGATGAAGAGTTGTATATGATGCAACCCGAAGGTTTTGTCGATCCTAAGGATGCGATAAAGTATGCAAACTTCAGCATTCCATTTATGGATGAAGCAAGCATCTCGGAGTTGGAACCTTCGTTTTGATGAAGTGATCAAGAGCTTTGGATTTGTTCCAAATTGCTCTGAGCTTGCATCTACAAGAAAGTGAGTGGGAGCTCGGTGGCGTTTACGGTACTATATGTGGATGACATATTGATTATTGGAAATGACATCAACATGCTTAACGATGTGAAGAGTTATTTGAATAAGTGTTTTCAATGAAAGACCTAGGTGAAGCTGCTTATATATTGGGCATCAAAATCTATAGAGATAGACAAAGGCCTGATAGCTTTAAGCGGTACATATCTAGACAAAGTTCGAAAAGGTTCGAATGGATAAGGCAAAGAAAGGTCCGAGGCCTATGTTGCCGGTGTAAGATATTGAGCAAGGCTCGGTGTCCATTCTACGGTAAATGATAGGAAGCTATGAGCAAAGTGCCTTATGCCTCGGCCATAGGTTCCATCATGTATGCCATGCTATGTACTAGACCGGATGTGTCCAATGCTCTTAGTTTGACGGCAGATATCAAAGTGATCCGAGTGGAACCTTTGGACAGCCGTGAAGAACATCCTAAAGTACCTAAATAGGACTAAAGAAATGTTCTTAGTCTATGGGGGTGATGAACAGCTTGTCGTAAAAGGTTACGTCGACCCTAGTTTTGACACCGACAAGGATGATTCCAAATCTTAGACGGCATACGTTTATATTTTGAATGGAGGAGCTGTGAGCTGGAGAAGCTGCAAGCAAAGCGTGATCGCGGGATCTACAGTGGAAGCGGAATACATGGCTGCTGCAGAAGCGTCAAGTGAAGGAGTTTGGATCAGAAACTTCATCACTGAGCTTGGCGTGGTTCCATGTGCATTGGACCCACTGGAGATATTGTGTGACAACACTGGCGCCATAGCACTTGCTAAGGAACCAAGATATCATCCAAAGACCAAGCATATCAACCGCAAGTTTCATATAATCCAAGATTATATTGCAGATGGAGATCTGAAGATTAGCAAAGTACATACAGATCTGAATGTCGCAGATCCATTGACTAAACCTCTTCCACGTGCAAAACATGATCAGCACCTCAGTGCCATGGGTGTGAGATTGTTGCCAAATGTAAACTAGATTATTGAATCTAGTGCAAGTGGGAGACTGTTGGAATTATGCCCTAGAGGCAATAATAAAGATGTTATTATTATAATTCTTGTTCATGATAAAGTTTATATTCCATGCTAGAATTGTATTAAGCAGAAACTTTAATACTTGTGTGATTTGTGAACAACACCGTATCCCTAGTACGCCTCTATGGACTAGCTCATTGATCAATGATGGTTAAGGTTTCCTAACCATAGACATGAGTTGTCAATTGATAATGAGATCATATCATTGGAGAATGATATGATGGATGCATAACCTAAGCGAAGCAATTAGATCGTATCATCGTGTTCATCTTTGCGAAGCTTTTCCTATGTCAAATATTGTATTCCTTAGACCATGAGATAATACAACTCCACGTATCGGAAGAAAGCTTTGAGGTCATCAAACGTCATCCTATGAGAGGGTGATCATAAAGGTGTCTCTCGGTGATCGGAAAGTATCATTGGGTTGTATGTATCGAGATGGAATTTGTCCCTCCCAAGTCGGAGAGATATACTTGGGCCCACTCGTGTCGATATCAACACCGCTTTCAAGCATGTGGTTAAGGAGTTAATCACAAAGTGATATCGGATTACGGAACGAGTAAAGTACTTGCTGTGAACGAGGTTGAACTAGGTATGACGGTACCGACGATCAAATCTTGGGCAAGTAAAATATCGCGAGACGAAGGGAATATATATATGGGATTGATTGAATCCTGGCATCGTGGTTCATCCGATATGATCATCGATGAATGTGTGGGAGTCGATATGGGTGCCCAGACCCCGCTGTTGATTATTGATAGAAGATCATGTCTGCATATTCTCGAACCCGCAGGGTCACACACTTAACGTGTCTCGACGCTAGGATAGATTGGATAATTGACTTATGAGTTTTTTTTGTTCGGAATCTCGGATGGGATCCGGGACATCACGAGAGGTTCCGGAATGGTCCGGAGAATAAGATTCATATAAGGCAGTGCAGTTTTTGGAGTTCGGAATTGTTCCGGGTTAATTGGTATTGTACCGGAAGCTTCTAGAACCTTCCGGAAGGGGACCAACGTGGCCCCACCTTCCGGGAGGGGGCATGGGCCTATGAGGGAGTGTCCTGGCCGCATTGGTCCAGGGGCACAAGGCCCCATAGGGCCCAGCCGATTCTATAGGGTTTAAATCGTTTAAACTAGGGATAGAATTTCTAGAAGGAGGAAGAGTCCTTGCCCCCCACTCCTCCCTCCCTTGTCCGCCGGCCCAAGGCTTGGAGGAGGGGCAAGGGCTGGCCGCCCCCCTCTATATATAGAGGGCTGGGGCGCCCCCTCCCCCCCACACCTTGCCTCCAATCCTAGTTGCCTTGCTACCCTCCTCTCTCCCTCCCGACTGTTTGTAGGCGAAGCCCTGCTGCAGAAACTCTCCACCATATACACCACGCCGTCGTGTTGTAGATACAATCTATCTCTCCACCATACTCGCTGGTCCGAGGGAGGAGGAGACGTCGAGGTGCTGCACGTGTGCATCTCACGGAGGCACCGCCACTTGTGGTGCTAGATCGGATCGGATCGCGAGGAGGAGAAGCGAGTACGACTACATCACCCACATTCCGACGAACGTTCCGCTGTGCGAATCTTCAAGGGTATGAAGATCTAATCCAATCTCTCTCGTTGATTGCATCTCCTAGATTATATCTTGGCTTTCCCTCTGTTCGCATCCGTAGAAAATTTTGATTTACTATGCCGCGAAACCCTTCAAAGGACTTCTCGGATAAAACTAGCCTTAATTAACCTAGCTATCTTTTTGCTGATGGCGCGTCTCTTCTCGTCTCTGAAGTGTCATAGAGGTTGTTTCACTGGTTTGCATTTTGCATCAATATTCAAGATATTCTCGGCAAGTTTCCTAGGTACACATTTCATGTCGGCAGGTTGCCAGGAAAAGATGTCCCTTTTCTCACGGAGGAACTCGACGAGCACGCTTTCCTATTTGGGATCCAGGTTCATTCCAATGGCGATGGTCTTGGAGGCATCGCCTACCACAAGTTCCACCGGCTTGGTTTCGATGGCGGCCTTGAAGGCTGGGGTAGAGTCAGAAATCTGTTTCTTCGATGCCGGCATCTCCGTGGCATCGACCTTGCTCTGGATCTCCTTGAATTCTTCGCCGTAGAAGACAACTTCTACAAAGCCTGCTTCTCCAATCTCGTAGTCCCTTGCCTTGGTAAAGCTTCTGGATACGGTGATGACACCGTTTGGTCCGGATATCTTGAGCTTGTTGTATACGAAGCATAGCATGGCCATGAAGGCGTGGAAGATGTCGTGTCCGAATATGACGTGCGCTCTTGAAGGGGACCACCTCGAAGGACATGTGTTATTGGAGGTAATTGTTGACATTGCCAAAAGCGACCTGGAGCGTGATGCACCCAAGGGACCGAGCCTCCCGGACAGGAACTACGCCATGGAACACGATGTTGGTCTGCCTTAGGTTGGCCTCCGTCATGTTCACCTTGTGTAGCGTATCCAGGTACATGTTGTTGATGCTGCTTCCACTATCCACCATATATTTGGTGAACTCATTGCCGTCAATCAGGGGGTTGATGACCATGGCGTACTGGTTCTCCATAGGGATGAGGTTTGGATGATCCTTCCTATCCCAGGTAATTGGAATTTCTGACCAGCGCAGGTACTAGGGGACTGGGGGAAGAGTAGCCATCAGTATCCTCATAGAGGTTTTCTGTTGTCGGACAGTGGGGTGCCAAGGAAAGTGTGGAAAACGGCCGCTGATGATGCTCGACGTGGCACTTCATTGGTAACACCAAGCACATGGTGTGTGAAGAGTAAGCAACAAGTTTTCCCTCAGTTGAGACCGAGGTTATCGAACCAGAAGGAGGAAGGAAACGTCACACAGGTGTTGCAAACAACGTGGAGACCTGCACAACACAAACTCAAGACTTTGCCCAAGGAATCAGTGAGGTTGTCAAGCTCACCAGTTTGTTGTAGCAAAGGATTAAACCTATGGTGAGGAAGGTAAGGGTTTGCAGCAAGTAAACAAGTAATAGTGGAAGATGTATCAATGGTAAAGATTGGGCTGGTGTCCATAGTTCACTAGAGTTGCTCTCCTTAGTTAAACCAAACATGGCATGAAGGGTAAACAAATTACAGCGGGGCAATTGACATGAACTGAGCAAGGAATAACAATGCAATTACTAGCTAGAAAGATCCTATGAGGTTAATTGGGCAATACAACAATATACATAGACCGTCATCCAACTTCATCTATGACTAGAAGTCCACCTTCAGGTTATCATCCGAACCCTCTCCAGTATTAAGTTACAAGCAACAGACAACTGGTTTAAGCAAAGCGTGTAAGGCAGACAGTCCACATGTTCCATGAACAAGAGATCGTTGTTTTCTCCCTAGTAGCAATAGCACATCTACAACCAAAGAGATTATTGGCACTTCCCTTGGAAACTAGAGGCATGGACCCACTATCGAGCATAAATACTCCCTCTTGGAGTCACTAGCAACTACTTGGCCAAGATAACCACTAGCAACGGAGAGGATTCAAGATCACAAACAACACATACATGATATAATCATAAAGATAAAACCATTATTCAAACCAACATAATAATCTCAATATCCATCGGATCCCCGCAAACACAACATGCATGATTACAAATAGATTGGATCTTGATCATGAATGGAGCTCACAAGATCTATACATGAAAGCACAAATGAGGAGATACAACCATCTAGATACTACATGGACCCATTGTCCAAGGTGGAACTACTCACAAATCATACAGGAGAGAAGGCCTCCGGGAAGATCTCCCCTCCGCCAGGGTGCCGGGAAGAACTTAAGATCCCCCTGATCTAGGGACGATGGTGGCGGCGGCTACAGACGGTTTCGTGGATTTCTGATCGAGTACTCAGGGTTTCTGCATCGGGGGGTTCTTATAGGCGAAGGGGGAGACCGAGGCGGCGTCCAGAGGGGGCCAATCCTACCCAGGCACGGGGTAGGTCCCACCCACACCTAGGGGGGTTTATCCGCCTTGGCACGCCTCCTCTTCTCTCCTCTGGACTTCTTGTTCCCCACGGAAAGTTATTGACTTTTTCCTTCATCCCGTCCAATTTCGAGAATATTTCTTTACTAACTTCTCTGAAACCAAAAATAGCAGAAAACAGGCATGTGGCAATGTTGCAACTTGTTAATAGGTTAGTACCAGAAAACATGTAAAAAGCACCTCAAAGTGTGGACAAGTAAAGCAAAGTAGGTACTAACCAAGCATGGAGTTTCAAAAATTATAGATACGTTTCCAACGTATCAGCATCCCCAAGATTAACTCCTGCTCGTCCTCGAGTAGGTAAGTGATAAAAGAATAATTTTTGAGGTGGCATGCACCCTCACAATAAAGATCCAACCATTTGCAAGCATTGAAAGTTGGGATCAAAGAACTCTAAACATGTGCATGAAAGATGGAGTTCTAACAAGAGGACGTAGTAAATATACATGCAACATGGCAAGCTACAAACAAAGATCATGAATAATATGTATTGAAAAATGTTTGTTTGTTTCACATGCAGAAAACATAGCATAGTGGCAATCATCTTGTCCCTCATAGAGTATCAATATAATGCATAGGACACCTGCAAAGTTCACAAGGGTGACTAGAAACAAATAGCACAGAGCAAGTAATAACACAATATGCATTAATTAATAAGCTTTGGAACATTGCACACAGAATGACAACTATGCTATCTTAATGGTGCCTAAATGTAGAAGGTGGAGACTCAATAATGGTGGAAGAAAGTCCTTTTTGTAAAGGAAGCAGGGATTACAAGTTTCAAAAATATCTTACAAAAATTATGGTACTTGTTATCTTTCAGCCCTCATTGCCCCTATCATAAGCATCTTGAAGTGGTTAAGGTTAAAGTGGAAAAGCTGGAGTATATGCTTGACGAAGTATAAGTTGGCAATCTCATGCCCCATGAATACGAGGGTCACACCTCATGCATACTCAACGTTGGGTCCAGGTAAGTTCTTGTCACTTTAAGTATTTGCATATCATTAAGAACCGCCGACGGGGTACCCCTTGCACATGGTACATGAGCTTTCCCATAACCAAAATGACAAGGCAAGCACACAATGAGTATCTCATCAATTCTTCTTATGTAAGATGGGAATATGGTGCTTTTTTCTCTCTTTCCTCTTTTCTCAATGTCTATCTTTTTATAACAACAATGCTTCATAGATGTCACTATGGTGATGCTGGAAGTTTCTACCATGATTAGGCATGGCTTAGGCTAGCGGCCCAGGCGTTTCTCTAACACAGGATACAAACTCCATGGACTTACAAGTTCCCTCTTTATTTCACACCGGTGACATCCATAAAGAAAAGAACATGATATCAACTGAGTACAACACGGTACAAGTGCAATGTTGAAAATGTTCCCCGTGATGACAGTTACGCTAATTCCAACTTATAAGTGCAAGCATATACAACAAAGTTGTCACAATGGTTCAAGTTTATTAGGGGCAAAGAATAAAGTGTGCGTTCAAGTTCGTGAGGGCTTTAATCACTAAGTTTTCACATAACAAAGTAGTTTTTAATTGGAAGATAGATGAAAACAAGAATATATTTTGGAATGGTGTAACACACCATGCATAGGAGTTTATAGTGGACACTTTGGAATAACTTGGTTTCTTGGGAGTTGGAAGCATGAGTAAAACTTACTCATACAAGTGGAGGCTAGCAAGACTGGGAGCAACCAACTAAGAGAGCAATAATGGCCCTAATTATGCAATGCAACAAAAAAAACTAATCAAAGCAAAGAGTGGTACTACAAGTCAAGGACTAAATGATCATAGAGGCTAATGGTGACTTGTCATAGTCATAACATGTTGTGAGCATGTGCCAATTCAACCCAAGCAAAACATCAAAGGAGAATACCACAATACTGTGTTTTTGCATGCTAAAACAACGCATAATTTCTTTAAGGCACATTAAGCAATCCCAATTGTTTGGAAAAAGACATGCTACAACAATAATCACTAAGAATAATGCTAAAACAACACCTAGCATGTAATGCTAAAGTCTAAGTCATAGTCAATGCAAGCTCCTCTTGCACTTCAAGCAAGAACTTACTACTCCTTTCCAAACACCAAGCAAACTTATTTGCAAAACAACACAGCGAGAGCGGGGGTCCAAACTACTAAAGCAAAGTAAACAAACTAAGCAAATCAAACGAAAAATAAGACACTCCAAGAACAATACAACTATGCATGAAACAATAAAAACGAAGTGTCTAGACAAACCTGAGCTTTTTATTGATGAAGAAGGGGATGCCTTGGGCATCCCCAAGCTTTGACGCTTGTACCTCTTGGATATTTCTTGGGGTGACACAATGGTGGCATCCCCAAGCTTGAGCTTTTGTCCATACTTCGTCTCATTGCATAATTCTCTCTCTACACCTGAAATTTTTCCTTCATATAAAACTTCACACAATGTTCATTGGCAACATTAGCTTATTCAAAAGATATTAGACCACTAGCAAAGCTTTGGAACAGCTAGGCTTTTCACTAAAAACATAATCTACTGTAGTAACTCCTTCAAAGAAACTCAATTTACCTGAAGAGAGCTCAAAAAGGAATCAATAAGAAGCAAATGCAAATAATGGCAGAAATCTATCAAAACTGACCAACAGGTAGAAACGAATTTTTTCGAACATATTCTATTGCTCAAATCAAAAAGTGTTGAACTAACGAAAGTTATCCAACATACTAGAGGATTTATTCGTAAATTTTGAGCTGAATCCGAGTTACAGAGCCTCCTCACAATGTTTTTTGGTGGAGGACAGAAATGTGTTTTGGGACAGCAACTCCCCAAATCATACTTCCCTCTCATTAGAGGTCATTCTTGGCACAAAAAACAAACAAAAAGGATAAGGAGAGGTCATTACATAAGTAATAACTTCCAAGACTCAAGGAAACTCTTGGGTTATCTCCCAACAAGTACTTTTCTTTAACGCCTTTAAGTTAGGCTTGATAGCTTGAGAAGATGCTCACATAAGAATTATGAATTGAAGTCAAAGAGAGCATCAAGAAGAAAATTCAAAACACATTTAAGTCTAACCCAATTCCTATGCATAGGAATCTTGTATGCAAATAAATTCAAAAAGAACAAAGTGAACTTCAAAACTTTCAGCACATAGAGAGGTGTTTCAGTACCATGAAAACTTCTAAAACCATATTTTCCTCTCTCATAATAATTTTTAGTAGCCTCATGAATAAACTCAACAATATAGCTATCACATAAGGCAGGCTTTTCATGAGCTACAAACACATAATTCTATCAAGCTCAAAAATAGTGGGATTAAAACTTTCATAGGTTTTATCCAAAGTAGATATTTCAAAAGGATCCACAGGAACATAACAATCATCCTCCTTTGGTAAGCATGGGGGACAATCAAATAATGTAAGGGATAAAGAGTTAATCTCATTAGAATGTAGGCAAGGGTAGATAATCCATTCTTCGTCCTTTTGTTCATCACTCTCCCCCTCTTTTTCATATAATGAGCTTCCAGTTTCAATAATTTCTTCTTCCATAGGCTCCTGCAAGGAATTAGTCTCTTCCAAATGTGGAAAGCACCTATTAAAATATTAAATAATACAGCCATTTGCTTCCTTGTAATTGTTAAAGAAAAATTTAAGTATCTCATAAACCTCATGTTCATAAGGTGCATCATCAGTATTTTCAAGCAAACTAGCAAGTTCAAATTCACTCTTGAAGGCAATAAATTCTTCAATTTGTTCCACATCATAAAAGTCATAGTTTCCTTTAATATAAGAATATATGGTAACATTATCATTATACTCACATTGAAAGGGTAGGTGTTTATACCTCCTGCAGCAACAAGCTTTATCAAACCAATAAGTAACAAATAAGTAGAGAACATGTCTCTAGCAATAGTATTCAACTTATCAATTTGTTCCCATAAGTGTTTCCCTTTCTGTGACAAACGGTGTTACTTGTAATAATACTTTTGTTCTTCCGTGAACCCACCTTGCCAATAAGAACTAGTTTAAAAGAAACCATCCATTGATAGAAAGCATGACCAAGCAAGGCAATAACAGACCAGCAACTAGAGCAGGGACTAATTTTTTTGTGTTTTTGAGTAAAGCAAGCAAACCAAACTAGACTAATTTTTTTGGGTGTTTTGAAAAGAGGCAAACAAAACCAAGAAAACAAAATAAAGCAAACTAAAAACAAAGTAAAGAGAAAGGAAGTGAAGGACTGCCCTAGTGAAGACGTCCTTAGCCTCCCCAGCAACGGCGCTAGAAAGTCTTGATGATGCTCGACGTGGCACTTCGTTGTTAACCCCAAGCGTAGAGTGTGTGAAGATCTAGCAGAAAGTTTTCCCTCAGCTGAGACCGAGGTTATCAAACCATAAGGAGGAAGGAAACGTCACACAGGTGTTGCAAACAACGTGGAGACCTGCACAACACAAACTCGAGACTTTGCCCCAACGAATCAGTGAGGTTGTCAAGCTCACTGGTTTGCTGTAACAAAGGATTAAACATATGGTGTGGAAGGTAAAGGTTTGCAGCAAGTAAACAAGTAATAGTGGAAGATGTATCAATGGTAAAGATTGGACCGGTGTCCATAGTTCACTAGATGCGCTCTCCTTAGATAAACAAGATGGCATGAAGGGTAAACAAATTACAGCGGGGCAATTGACAGGAACTGAGCAAGGCATAACAATGCAATTACTAGCCAGAAAGATCCTATGAGGTTGATTGGGAAATACAACAATATACATAGACCGTCATCCGACTGCATCTATGACTAGAAGTCCACCTTCAGGTTATCATCCGAACCCCCTCCAGTATTAAGTTGCAAGCAACAGACAACTGCTTTAAGCAAAGTGTGTAAGGTAAATAGTCCACATGTTCCATGAATAAGAGACCGTTGTTTTCTCCCTAGTAGAAACATCACATCTAGAACCGAAGAGATTATTTTCACTTCCCTTGTAAACTAGAGGAATGAACCCACTATCGAGCATAAATACTCCCTCTTGGAGTCACTAGCAACTACTTGGCCAAGATAACCACTAGGAACGAAGAGCATGCAAGATCACAAACAACATAGACATGATAGAATCATAAAGATAAAACCATTAATCAAACCAACATAATAATCTCAATATCCATAGGATCCCCACAAACACAACATGCATGATTACAAATAGATTAGATGTTGATCATGAACGGAGATCACAAGATCTATACATGAAAGCACAAAGGAGGAGATACAACCATCTAGCTACTACATGGACCCATAGTCCAAGGTGGAACTACTCATGAATCATACCGGAGAGAAGGCCTCCGGGATGATCTCCCCTCCGGCAGGGTGCCAGGAAGAACTTAAAACCCCCCGATCTATGGACGATGGTGGCGGCGGTTATAGACGGTTTCGTGGATTTATGATCGGGTACTCAGGGTTTCTGCATCGGGGGCTTCTTATAGGCGAAGGGGGAGACCGAGGCGGCGGCCATAGGGGGCAAACCCTACCCAGGTGCGGGGTAGGGCCCACCCACACCTAGGGGGGTTTAGCCGCCCTGGCACACCTCCTTGTATCTCCTCTGGACTTCTTGTTCCCCACAAAAAGTTATTGACTTTGTCCTTCGTCCTGTCCAATTCCGAGAATATTTCTTTCCTAACTTTTCTGAAACCAAAAACAGCAGAAAACAGGCATTTGGCATTGTTGGAACTTGTTAATAGGTTAGTACCAGAAAACATGTAAAAAGAACCTCAAAGTGTGGACAAGTAAAGCAAAGTAGATACTAAACAAGCATGGAGCATAAAAAATTATAGATACGTTTCCAACGTATCAGCCGCCTTCTTCTCGAAGGTGTTCTTGCCCTTGCCATCGCACTTGGAGGTGTGCTTGGGGTCAACATCCTCATCCATGTCGCTTGAATCCTTGGACTCCTCTTCCTTCTTTTTCCCCTTGCCCTTGCCTCGCGGTCCGTTCTTTTGACTTTGCTTTTAGCCGGACTCCGGGTCCTCCTTGAGATTGTTGACAAACTTGCAATGTCGATTGGTGTGAGTGGCTTTGCCGTTGGCGTCGAGGTGTAGAAGGAATGGCATATCATGGTACTCTTCGTATGTTTGGGGAACGCGGAGCGTTGCCGAGGTAGTTTCACTACCTCGCTGCTGCCCACGACCAGCCTCCCGTCCTCGGCTATGCTGTCCGCCATCACCTCGTCATGCAAATGTCATGGTGACCATGTCAGAGATTTTCTTTTCTTCTGACAGGCTCTTCCGCCCCGTGCTGTTGTTCCTCCGAGCTTGAGTTGGAATGGCCATTGCCGGCAGGGAGCCACGAGCATCGTTGTTGGCAGCAGCAAGCTCACTAGCTAGCTGGATCATCTGGTTGAGATCTAACCGGTGGTTGTCCTGCAAGCGCTTCAACTTATGTCGGAGCAAGGTACCTTTCTCCAACCCATAGAAGAAGACGGCCATGTCAGTCTGAGAGTGCACTCCTGTGCAGGAATTCTTCATATCCAGCCAACAAGAGAGGTAGGCGCGAGATGACTCGGCTTTCTCCTGCGCGCACCGCTGTAGATGGCCAACAGTACAGGGACACTTATACGTACCCTCGAAGTTCTTGGTGAACGCTTCTTGCATGTCCAACCAATTGTAGATGGACTTATCCGGCAAGTAATCGATCCATTGTCGGGCCATGCCCACCAGCATCAGTGCGAGGTACTTGACGGCAATGTTGGGGTTACCCCATGCGATCTTCACCGCGTTGCCATAATCCTGCAACCACGTAGCTAGTTTGACGGTGCTATCATAGGGATTGATGGTCTTGTCAATCTCGAAACCCTTGGGGTAAGTTGCGGTCTGTATTACAGGTCCAAAGCAACGTGGTCCCACGTATTGTCCTTCCCGAGCCTCGTGAATCTTGTCCAGGCATGAACGTGCGTCGTATGGCTCCAGGCTTTCTCTTTTCTTCTTGCCGCCAGGGGAAGGGCTGCGTGAACGACGCGGGCCTCCTCCGCCATGGTCGCTGCTATGGGGTGACGGAGGCGGAGGTGGCGGTGGGTTATCTTTCTTTCTGTTACCCTCCTACGACGCCTCATGATTGTTGTGGTTGCTTGTCGGACACGGAGGGTCATGACGCGACCTGCTCTTGTGTCCTTGGTTGCGCTCTCCATAATGACGGGGTTGCTCCGCGTTGTCGCAGATGACGATGCCGCTTTACCTTGGCGGAGGCATGTCCGTGCGATGATGAGCCTTGGGGTCTTCGCGATGTCGGGGAGACCGGGGCGGTGGAGATGTGTGACGAGGATGAGCCTTGCCTCCATGGTTGGAGGATATGGGGATAGCGTACTTCTTGTTGCATGCATCCCTCCGTCTTTGTTCTGATGAACACGTCTGAGATCCAACATCATGAGGAGATCGCTCCCTTGGCGTCTTAGGCTGGCTAGACTAGCAAAACATTGGGTTACACTCAAGCCTCTGAGAGGTGGCCTTTTCCTGCTGTTTCACCTCCTTGGCCACAAGGTCATAGACCATTTCCACAGCTGTGGGTGATCAATCCTACTCTAGAAGGGTCTTGGCGACGGCGAGGTTGAGGAGAGGAGTGGGAATCACCTGCCTGCCTTCGCTGTCAATATATGGCTTTACTTGTGGAGGCTTCGAGGGGGCCCATCCTAGGTTTCGCCATACACCAAGATCGTTGATGACGCGAGCTGGAGATTTCTTAGCCTTCTTCTGCTGGAGCAGAGTCTTTTACTCGACCTCCATGGCTCTAGCTTTCTCTATTGACTTCTACGCGTTGGCTAGATCTCGATCTAGCTTTGCGCCTTGCTCCGTGATGGCCTGCGCTTCCTACAGCAGCTGCTGGCGCTTCTCGTCAAGCTGGACTACGTTCCAAATATGGGCCACAGTAATGGGCTCGATGAGTAGGTTGTCGTACATCACTCTATCAGCTGGAGTGATTAGGGCAGCAGCAGACGTAGATGTCGGAGGCGGCGGGTTTGCGGTGTTGTTGTTACTCGGACCTGTGTTGAGTTCCTACGGCTGCTGCACTGGGTTAGGCGGAGGGGGCATGAACTTTGTGCGATCATTTTCGGTAGCAACAGGTGGTCCCTTCCCCTTGTCCAGTGCTATAGGCGGAGCTCGTCCGAGTTGATCTTCTTCCATCGCGGTCCCAATGGCGACGAACACCTCTCGGGATGTGACGGTGTTGTTGGCCTTCTCGTCACGTTTGTAATCCTCCTCCATCTCCTACATAGCAGAGTCTAGCTCCTCCATGCTGAAGTCTATCTCCTTCGAGTAAGCGCTGATGTCGGCATAGAGCACAGAGTCGGAGGGTGTCGGGGCATCCTCGATGATGGGTGGTGGGGGTGCGACAGCAGTGAAGATGACTGGAGGCAATGGTGCAGCTATAGCGACGACGACCAGAGGCGGCGGTGGCGGTGGCTGAGGCGGAGGGGCACCGTCTAAGAGCGCGAGCCTGCTGCCGCCTTAGCATAGATGTTAACGGTGTTCAGCATGCTTTCTAAAGTGAGGCGTCCATGTAGAGGTCCCAATTTTTAATAAGATAGAGCCCCATGTGTTTACAATGCTAGTCCCTGGATCAATAGCTAGCATCCACAGTTAAGATGTAATATCAAGAAACAAAGGTCATAATATAACTTTATAACCAGGAATAACATAAGTTTATTACATCAAACATAGCTCATTTGGCTATTACTTTACATTGCAGCGGAATAACTATAAGTATGGGTCCTTCATCTTCAAAGTGCCACAGGCAGATGTTGGTTGTAGACTTTGTAATCCTAATCAATCAATCCTCACTAAAAACAATCAAACCTGCAACATACAAGTTACAGCCACAAAGGGTCAATACATTTGAATTGTATTGGCAAGTGATACTATGGTAGTATAGTGGAGTCTATCATCTATATGCATTTGGCTAAGTGGAGTTGAGGCTTGCATTTCTCAAAATAGATTTTTCCCTTAACATTTGAAAATACTAAGTTTGTGCTTTGATAAAATCATTTTTCTCAATCAAAGATTGAAGATCCTTTACAAGGCATCTCTCAATCAAAGATTGAAGATTTCAAACAACCCTTGTTCAATCCACAAGTTTTAACTTAGAAATTTGAATGATGAGATTCTTGATTGCTTCCATGTCTTGATGCTCAAATTGTCCTTTACCAGGGACATGGCTAAGTACTTAGATTTTACACTCTGCAGAGGTGGTGCACTTTCCCCACAAGACTTGGTTTCCCAAGACAAGATCTTTCAGAAGCCTTCCCTTAGACCAAAATGGACGTGTTCCAACCTATCAAACAATACCACCCTCTGTCCATATGGCTAAGTTCTTGCAACCTATACGATCATGGCAGAGCCCATATTGCCAAGTGGTTGCACTTGAAGCTTCTCAACATTTGACATTTCAAATCTCTTTGTTCCTGGGTGGCCATCCACAATTGAGATACACAAGGTTAACCATAAACATGGGCCTTGTGAACCACTCAACCAAAAACCACCAAGCAAGCCCATTCCACCCAGGGGATTCATTAACTTAGTTGTTTTATTAAACAAAAACATAAGTCCTCAGACTTAGAGATTTTTCCATAGTGTGAATATATTTTCCACCCATGTTTTCTATTAGATAGGCTAAGCTTGATAGTAATAGGAATCTTAACTTAGGAAAATCCTACTAAGGATTCATCTACTAGGTTTTACTATAGCAAGGTCTATACTTAGCATAAATTCCATGCAAGTTTTACTTAGCAAAATCACTAATGCATAGTGAAAGTAATGGGACAAAAAGTATGAAGCATCACTTGCCTTTTTGGTAGAGTATGGGTTCACTCCTTGTCCTTGCAACAATCACACTCTTCAAGTCACTACAATTCAATCAAGCAAGGCACAAACTTAATCTACCAATCAAGCAAAACATCACATAAAATAACAAAGTCAAAGTAATGCATGCAAGCATGCAAAAGAAGGTTCTAATTGCAAAGGTGGTCTCCACTAGGCTTCTAAACTTTGTAAAGTCAAAAGTGGTTATTTTACAAAGTGGCAAAGTCATTTGCAAAAGGGTTTTGGTCTATAAACCATTTTTAAATCTAATCATTATTTTATGTGGTGAAAATTATTTTTATCAAAGCAAAACTTTATGTTTTTCACCAAATGAGTTGCTATTGCAAAACTTGGTGTTTTGGGTCAGTAGGTTTGGTCTAAACCATTTTCCCAAAGTTCTTACTCAAAATCATTTTCAATAAATAAATCACATTTCTATTTGACTAGAAATGGTTTTAAATCAAAGAATCATATTTTTATTTCACCAAATACATTTTTGAGTCCACAAAGTGTTTACTAATGTTATTAGGTTAAAATCAATCCAATTTCCAAAGATTTTAACCCCAAATTCATTTTTAAACAATTTTTACATCCTTAACAAGCACACAAATGAATCTGCACAAACAAGTAAATTAACAGATACTATTCACTAAACCAAGGGCATGGTTGGCTAGGTCTTGCTCTCCTGAATCCAACGACATAAAATTTGCAATTTTTGGACGTGTGGATCCAAAGATACAAGGGTTTGAAGTTTGCAAATAATTCTGTTTTCAAATTTGTTTTTAAACAGAATAGGTGACACGCGGCGTGATTTCATTGGACGATACCTCTTCGCGCGGATCAGCGTTGCGGTGCGTTGGATCTAATCGATCGTGTGGTCCAGAGTGCGTACCTCTTCGCGACTAAGTGATTCTATCTCGCTCGCCCGATCTAGATCGAATGGCTCGCGCGTGTTTGACCAGAAGCTGGCGGTGCTGACGCGGCGGCGACTGGCGGCGCGGTCAGGTGTGGATGGTGCCGGTGGTCTAGGAAGCGAGAGAGAAGGAGAAGGGGCTCACCGGGTTCAGGAGGTCACGGCGATGCTCAACGTGCCGATGGTTCGATGAGGGGCGCTCTGGTCTTAGCAGGATTGCTCGCCGGAGTGGAGGACGGCGTCGGGTGCGTCAGGTGGTCGTCGTGGGCTATGCTGTGGTTCACCCCAAGGCATAACGAAAACGCAGTTAGATGCGCAGGACCAAGGCAAAGTTATGTGCGTGAATAAGAGGTGAAGGGGCGGTCTGGTTCACCGGAAGTCGAAGTCGCCGAAGAAAACCCAGCCGCGCGCTGCGAAGTCGTTGCTGCCGACGCCTGGGTGCCCGCAGTAATTGGTGGTACGGGAGAAGTGTCTCGGGAGTGGGAAGCTGCTAGGTTGCACAGGAGGCAAGGGGCGGTGATACGGAATTGACGAGGAAGGTCGTCGGAACAGAGGAGGAGCCTGAGGAGGAATTGGGGCTGGTGGCGTGCTTGGAGGAGGGTCGGGAGAATGAAGATGGGATGCGTTTTATCGAGCATGGTCAATGAGAGGTAAAGGCCCGGCATTATGAATTGATCACGCGGATTGGCGCAATGGCAGCGAGGTTTGGGAGAGGAGGTCGAGGGCGGTGAGGACGATGGCTAGCTAAGGTGGACTGCGTCGGTGAGAAAAAGGGTGAGGAGGAGGTCCACCACTGCTGGCTTTAAGCAGTTCAGTGAGGAAAAAGTCAGAGTGGGAGAAAAGGTTGGGCTGGCTGTTGGGTTGAGTCGGGCTGGACGTATTTTTTTTTTTTTTTTTTAATCCTTTTTCTTTTTCCAAATTTATTTTCTGTTTTGAATTTCATCCAACTATTCAAGCATTCAAATAATTCAAACAATTCAAACAATTGTAATGAGTTTTTGGTTCTGTTTATCAACATAAACCAAATCTCAAAATAAAATAATATTTTTAATCATTTTTAAGATCTATTTAATAATTAAATAAAATAGCCCTTTAGTTATTTAATCAAATAGGGTTTGATTTATTTAATAAAATCCTCATTTGAAATACAAACACTTTCAAAACCAAATCAGTAGGTTTTATTTGAAAATATAAGATACTTGAAATACTTGTTTAAAAAAAATAACATTTTATTTTAGGGTCCAATACCAATTAAATGAATAGACCTTATTCATTTAATTCAAATAGGATTTGTTTTATTGAAATCTTTATTTTGAAAACTAAAATAAAACCGAAACACTTCAGTAGGTTTTATTTGAGAATATAAAATACTTAGAAAACTTATTTAAAACAATTTAATAAGTTTGATGTTTTAATTAAAATGGTAAAACCTTTTATTTAAATAAAATTGGATATTAATTCTTTATTATTTTATTCAAATAAACCTTTACTATTTTTAATCAAAACCAAACATTTTATTTTAAATACTTGGCCAAGGTTTAATTTGGCTTTATAAAATAATCTTTATTTATAAATCCACCTTTTCATTTGAAAACAAAATCTTTTATTAAAAGGTCCAAAATAGTAATACCAAAATATTTTATTTTCCTTTATTAAATGTTTATCTTTTGAATCTCTTTAGGATTTATTTAATTAAAATGGGTTTGAAATTCCAATTGAATTCAAAAGTCTCTTCTGGCCCCTGAAAATCGAACAAAGTTTTATTTTATTCATTTATTTTTTCACATTACAAGATTTGGAAAATCTTGGGATGTGACAGTTACACCTTAAAATAAATCTCGTCGAGATTTGGGAGGCTAGGGTTTACAAGGGTTCAAAACAACTAGGTACTACCACCCTTAAAAATTTTCAAACAAAATTACATATTGGCCTTCTTGGGATCCTGGGGAAATTCTCTAAGCAAACTTTTGCATTGTGTCCTTGGTTTCCATTCTTGACTCATGGGCCAAGGTTGAGATCCTTCATAGACTTGTTTAACTTGTTCTTCATCTTTTCTGGACAATTGTTTGCATAGTGGCCTAGTTCCTTGCATTTGAAACACATCACTTGGTTGATATCTTTCTTTTCCTTTTGTATCATTGCCTCTTGTTTGTTTCCTTGGTTCTTCTTCTTTTCTGGGCAATCACTGGCATAGTGTCCCATCTCTTTGCAATTGTAACACTGCAATTGGCTTATGTCCTTTTTCTTCTTTTTGGGTCTCTCCAAAGCTAGGAGTTCTTCTAGTTCATGTTCTTCATAGGTGGGAGATCTTTCTCTCTTCTTGGGGCATTGATCTTCTTGTTACTTGGATGCATGATCCTTGTCTCTAAAAATATTGCTAGCTTGGGTTCCTTCTAGATTGGCATCTTTGTCATCCTTGTTGTCATTAGCTCTTTGGGAAAAGTTTTCTCCCATGTTGATCATTTGAGTAACCAATCCTTGCAACACTTGGGATTGAAGTTTCAAAATCCTTTGTATGGCAGGGTCTTATCCATTGTTGTTGGCTAAAAGCTGAGTTGTCTCTTGGCTCAACTGGTTTTGGGTTGCTATAAGTTCTCTCATGTTGTCCTTTTGGTTGTTGTTGTTGTTGTCATCAACCTTGATGTTGGAGTTTCTTGGAGAAGTCATCTGTTTGGGTTGAATTGGGATTAGAATAGGCAAGATATTTCTAAGGAAATATTTTTAATCACACACATCACAATTCACACAAACAAGGTGCAAGCATTCACAAACAACTTTTCACTCAAACAACAAAGTTCAAGCACATTTTAGGCAACAAAATATTTTGTTACACCACATAAGTTGGTGTGTTTTGACTTAGCTAAAATATGGTGGTCCATCTATAGGGTTCACTTGTGATCTTTCCATCTTTATTGGTTGGTTCTTCTTTCTACATGATATCTTGGTTTCCTTTAGGAAAACTCTTGGTTATAATACTTCAAATGATGTAGGCTCCTTCTAACTTTTGCATTCCCTCAGTCTCTAAATCTTGAGCAAGATTTCCTTGTCTCTCTTGTAGTCCTTAGTGATATCCAAGTTGGAAGTCCTTGGTGAACATGCTGAAGATGTTGAAGTCATTAGAGTTGAAGAAGTCCTTTGCACATGGTGTAGTCTTTGGCCATGGGTAGGTTTTTCCATCAAGTTGAAATATAAGAGATGTAGAGTTGAAACCAAAATGGTTGAGGAAAGAGTTTACAAGTGTTTTTGTAAATAAGTTTTTGGAATAAGACAACTCCTATTTTCTAAGGGTTTTTGTCCAATTCCTAGGGCTTACAAATCCTAGAGGCAACACAATGCTCTGATACCATCTGTAGAGGTCCCAATTTTTAATAAGATAGAGCCCCCTGTGTTTACAATGCTAGTCCCTGGATCAATAGCTAGCATCCACAGTTAAGATGTAATATCAAGAAACAAAGGTCATAATATAACTTTATAACCAGGAATAACATAAGTTTATTAAATCAAACATAGCTCATTTGGCTGTTACATTACATTGTAGCGGAATAACTATAAGTATGGGTCCTTCATCTTCAAAGTGCCACAGGCAGATGTTGGTTGTAGACTTTGTAATCCTAAACAATCAATCCTCACTAAAAACAATCAAACCTGCAACATACAAGTTACAGCCACAAAGGGTCAATACATTTGAATTGTATTGGCAAGTGATACTATGGTAGTATAGTGGAGTCTATCATCTATATGCATTTGGCTAAGTGGAGTTGAGGCTTGCATTGCTCAAAATAGATTTTTCCCTTAACATTTGAAAATACTAAGTTTGTGCTTTGATAAAATCATTTTTCTCAATCAAAGATTGAAGATCCTTTACAAGGCATCTCTCAATCAAAGATTGAAGATTTCAAACAACCCTTGTTCAATCCACAAGTTTTAACTTAGAAATTTGAATGATGAGATTCTTGATTGCTTCCATGTCTTGATGCTCAAATTGTCCTTTACCAGGGACATGGCTAAGTACTTAGATTTTACACTCTGCAGAGGTGGTGCACTTTCCCCACAAGACTTGGTTTCCCAAGACAAGATCTTTCAGAAGCCTTCCCTTAGACCAAAATGGACGCGTTCCAACCTATCAAACACTACCACCCTCTGTCCATATGGCTAAGTTCTTGCAACCTATACGATCATGGCAGAGCCCATATTGCCAAGTGGTTGCACTTGAAGCTTCTCAACATTTGACATTTCAAATCTCTTTGTTCCTGGGTGGCCATCCACAATTGAGATACACAAGGTCAACCATAAACATGGGCCTTGTGAACCACTCAACCAAAAACCACCAAGCAAGCCCATTCCACCCAGGGGATTCATTAACTTAGTTGTTTTATTAAACAAAAACATAAGTCCTCAGACTTAGAAATTTTCCATAGTGTGAATATATTTTCCACCCATGTTTTCTATTAGCTAGGCTAAGCTTGATAGTAATAGGAATCTTAACTTAGGAAAATCCTACTAAGGATTCATCTACTAGGTTTTACTATAGCAAGGTCTATACTTAGCATAAATTCCATGCAAGTTTTACTTAGCAAAATCACTAATGCATAGTGAAAGTAATGGGACAAAAAGTATGAAGCATCACTTGCCTTTTTGGTAGAGTATGGGTTCACTGCTTGTCCTTGCAACAATCACACTCTTCAAGTCACTACAATTCAATCAAGCAAGGCACAAACTTAATCTACCAATCAAGCAAAACATCACATAAAATAACAAAGTCAAAGTAATGCATGCAAGCATGCAAAAGAAGGTTCTAATTGCAAAGGTGGTCTCCACTAGGCTTCTAAACTTTGTAAAGTCAAAAGTGGTTATTTTACAAAGTGGCAAAGTCATTTGCAAAAGGGTTTTGGTCTATAAACCATTTTTAAATCTAATCATTATTTTATGTGGTGAAAATTATTTTTATCAAAGCAAAACTTTATGTTTTTCACCAAATGAGTTGCTATTGCAAAACTTGGTGTTTTGGGTCAGTAGGTTTGGTCTAAACCATTTTCCCAAAGTTCTTACTCAAAATCATTTTCAATAAATAAATCACATTTCTATTTGACTAGAAATGGTTTTAAATCAAAGAATCATATTTTTATTTCACCAAATACATCTTTGAGTCCACAAAGTGTTTACTAATGTTATTAGGTTCAAATCAATCCAATTTCCAAAGATTTTAACCCCAAATTCATTTTTAAACAATTTTTACATCCTTAACAAGCACACAAATGAATCTGCACAAACAAGTAAATTAACAGATACTATTCACTAAACCAAGGGCATGGTTGGCTAGGTCTTGCTCTCCTGAATCCAACGACATAAAATTTGCAATTTTTGGACGTGTGGATCCAAAGATACAAGGGTTTGAAGTTTGCAAATAATTCTGTTTTCAAATTTGTTTTTAAACAGAATAGGTGACACGCGGCGTGATTTCATTGGACGATACCTCTTTGCGCGGATCAGCGTTGCGGTGCGTTGGATCTAATCGATCGTGTGGTCCAGAGTGCGTACCTCTTCGCGACTAAGTGATTCTATCTCGCTCGCCCGATCTAGATCGAATGGCTCGCGTGTTTGAAGCTGGCGGTCTTGTGTGGCGGCGGCGATCAGGTGTGGATGGTGCCGGTGGTCTAGGAAGCGAGAGAGAAGGAGAAGGGGCTCACCGGGTTCAGGAGGTCACGGCGATGCTCAACGTGCCGATGGTTCGATGAGGGGCGCTCTGGTCTTAGCAGGATTGCTCGCCGGAGTGGAGGACGGCGTCGGGTGCGTCAGGTGGTCGTCGTGGGCTGTGTTGTGGTTCACCCCAAGGCATAACGAAAACGCAGTTAGATGCGCAGGACCAAGGCAAAGTTATGTGTGAATAAGAGGTGAAGGGGCGGTCTGGTTCACCTGGAAGTCGTCGTCAGAGAAGAACCAGCGGCGGCGTTTAGAAGCTGGTCGTTGCCGACGCTCTGGGGTGCCCGCGGTCGAATTGGTGGTACGGGGAGAAGTGTCTGGGAGTGGGGAAGCTGCTAGGTTGCACAGGGAGGCAAGGGGCGGTGATACTTGGCCGGAATTCGACGAGGAAGGTCGTCGGAACAGAGGAGCTCAGGGAGGAATTGGGGCGGCCTGGTGGCGTGCTTGGGGGAGGGGTCAGAGGGAGAATGAAGAAGGGATGCTGGCGTTTTATCGAGCATGGTCAATGCGAGGTAAAGGCCCGGCATTATTGCGAATTGATCACGCGGATTGAAGGCAGCAATGGCAGCGAGGTTTGGGAGAGGGAGGTCGTGCGGTGAGGACGATGGCTAGCGAAGTGGGACTGTTGCGTCAGTGAGAAAAAGGGTGAGGAGGAGGTCCACCAGTCAGTGGCTTTGCGGGCTGTTTCAGCGGTGAGGAAAAACGGTTCGGGGGGGAGAGTGGCAGGTGGGCTAGGTGGGCTGTTGGGTTGGAGCTGGGCTAGACGGTGGGCTGTTCTATTTTTTTTTCTGTCTGAATCCTTTTTCTTTTTCCAAATTTATTTTCTGTTTTGAATTTCATCCAACTATTCAAGCATTCAAATAATTCAAACAATTCAAACAATTGTAATGAGTTTTTGGTTCTGTTTATCAACATAAACCAAATCTCAAAATAAAATAATATTTTTAATCATTTTTAAGATCTATTTAATAATTAAATAAAATAGCCCTTTAGTTATTTAATCAAATAGGGTTTGATTTATTTAATAAAATCCTCATTTTAAATCCAAACACTTTCAAAACCAAATCAGTAGGTTTTATTTGAAAATATAAGATACTTGAAATACTTGTTTAAAAAAAATAACATTTTATTTTAGGGTCCAATACCAATTAAATGAATAGACCTTATTCATTTAATTCAAATAGGATTTGTTTTATTGAAATCTTTATTTTGAAAACTAAAATAAAACTGAAACACTTCAGTAGGTTTTATTTGAGAATATAAAATACTTAGAAAACTTATTTAAAACAATTTAATAAGTTTGATGTTTTAATTAAAATGGTAAAACATTTTATTTAAATAAAATTGGATATTAATTCTTTATTATTTTATTCAAATAAACCTTTACTATTTTTAATCAAAACCAAACATTTTATTTTAAATACTTGGCCAAGGTTTAATTTGGCTTTATAAAATAATATTTATTTATAAATCCACCTTTTCATTTGAAAACAAAATCTTTTATTAAAAGGTCCAAAATAGTAATACCAGAATATTTTATTTTCCTTTATTAAATGTTTATCTTTTTGAATCTCTTTAGGATTTATTTAATTAAAATGGGTTTGAAATTCCAATTGAATTCAAAAAGTCTCTTCTGGCCCTGAAAATCGAACAAAGTTTTATTTTATTCATTTATTTTTCACATTACAAGATTTGGAAAATCTTGGGATGTGACAGGCTACCACCCTTAAAATAAATCTCGTCCCGAGATTTGGGGAGGCTAGGGTTACAAGCAGGTTCAAAACAACTAGGGTACTACCACCCTTAAAAATTTTCAAACAAAAATTACATATTGGCCTTCTTGGGATCCTGGGGAAATTCTCTAAGCAAACTTTTGCATTGTGTCCTTGGTTTCCATTCTTGACTCATGGGCCAAGGTTGAGATCCTTCATAGACTTGTTTAACTTGTTCTTCATCTTTTCTGGACAATTGTTTGCATAGTGGCCTAGTTCCTTGCATTTGAAACACATCACTTGGCTGATATCTTTCTTTTCCTTTTGTATCATTGCCTCTTGTTTGTTTCCTTGGTTCTTCTTCTTTTCTGGGCAATCACTGGCATAGTGTCCCATCTCTTTGCAATTGTAACACTGCAATTGGCTTATGTCCTTTTTCTTCTTTTTGGGTCTCTCCAAAGCTAGGAGTTCTTCTAGTTCATGTTCTTCATAGGTGGGAGATCTTTCTCTCTTCTTGGGGCATTGATCTTCTTGTTACTTGGATGCATGATCCTTGTCTCTAAAAATATTGCTAGCTTGGGTTCCTTCTAGATTGGCATCTTTGTCATCCTTGTTGTCATTAGCTCTTTGGGAAAAGTTTTCTCCCATGTTGATCATTTGAGTAACCAATCCTTGCAACACTTGGGATTGAAGTTTCAAAATCCTTTGTATGGCGTGGTCTTATCCATTGTTGTTGGCTAAAAGCTGAGTTGTCTCTTGGCTCAACTGGTTTTGGGTTGCTATAAGTTCTCTCATGTTGTCCTTTTGGTTGTTGTTGTTGTTGTCATCAACCTTGATGTTGGAGTTTCTTGGATAAGTCATCTGTTTGGGTTGAATTGGGATTAGAATAGGCAAGATATTTCTAAGGAAATATTTTTAATCACACACATCACAATTCACACAAACAAGGTGCAAGCATTCACAAACAACTTTTCACTCAAACAACAAAGTTCAAGCACATTTTTAGGCAACAAAATATTTTTGTTACACCACATAAGTTGGTGTGTTTTGACTTGGCTAAAATATGGTGGTCCATCTATAGGGTTCACTTGTGATCTTTCCATCTTTATTGGTTGGTTCTTCTTTCTACATGATATCTTGGTTTCCTTTAGGAAAACTCTTGGTTATAATACTTCAAATGATGTAGGCTCCTTCTAACTTTTGCATTCCCTCGCCTCTAAATCTTGAGCAAGATTTCCTTGTCTCTCTTGTAGTCCTTAGTGATATCCAAGTTGGAAGTCCTTGGTGAACATGCTGAAGATGTTGAAGTCATTAGAGTTGAAGAAGTCCTTTGCACATGGTGTAGTCTTTGGCCATGGGTAGGTTTTTCCATCAAGTTGAAATATAAGAGATGTAGAGTTGAAACCAAAATGGTTGAGGAAAGAGTTTACAAGTGTTTTTTTAAATAAGTTTTGGAATAAGACAACTCCTATTTTCTAAGGGTTTTGTCCAATTCCTAGGGCTTACAAATCCTAGAGGCAACACAATGCTCGATACCATCCGTAGAGGTCCCAATTTTTAATAAGATAGAGCCCCCTGTGTGTACAATGCTAGTCCCTGGATCAATAGCTAGCATCCACAGTTAAGATGTAATATCAAGAAACAAAGGTCATAATATAACTTTATAACCAGGAATAACATAAGTTTATTAAATCAAACATAGCTCATTTGGCTGTTACATTACATTGCAGCGAATAACTATAAGTATGGGTCCTTCATCTTCAAAGTGCCAGTGCAGATGTTGGTTGTAGACTTTGTAATCCTAAACAATCAATCCTCACTAAAAACAATCAAACCTGCAACATACAAGTTACAGCCACAAAGGGTCAATACATTTGAATTGTATTGGCAAGTGATACTATGGTAGTATAGTGGAGTCTATCATCTATATGCATTTGGCTAAGTGGAGTTGAGGCTTGCATTGCTCAAAATAGATTTTTCCTTAACATTTGAAAATACTAAGTTTGTGCTTTGATAAAATCATTTTCTCAATCAAAGATTGAAGATCCTTTACAAGGCATCTCTCAATCAAAGATTGAAGATTTCAAACAACCCTTGTTCAATCCACAAGTTTTAACTTAGAAATTTGAATGATGAGATTCTTGATTGCTTCCATGTCTTGATGCTCAAATTGTCCTTTACTGTGGACATGGCTAAGTACTTAGATTTTACACTCTGCAGAGGTGGTGCACTTTCCCCACAAGACTTGGTTTCCCAAGACAAGATCTTTCGTAAGCCTTCCTTAGACCAAAATGGACGTGTCTCCAACCTATCAAACACTACCACCCTCTGTCCATATGGCTAAGTTCTTGCAACCTATACGATCATGGCAGAGCCCATATTGCCAAGTGGTTGCACTTGAAGCTTCTCAACATTTGACATTTCAAATCTCTTTGTTCCTGGGTGGCCATCCACAATTGAGATACACAAGGTCAACCATAAACATGGGCCTTGTGAACCACTCAACCAAAAACCACCAAGCAAGCCCATTCCACCCAGGGGATTCATTAACTTAGTTGTTTTATTAAACAAAAACATAAGTCCTTAGACTTAGAGATTTTTCCATAGTGTGAATATATTTTCCACCCATGTTTTCTATTAGCTAGGATAAGCTTGATAGTAATAGGAATCTTAACTTAGGAAAATCCTACTAAGGATTCATCTACTAGGTTTTACTATAGCAAGGTCTATACTTAGCATAAATTCCATGCAAGTTTTACTTAGCAAAATCACTAATGCATAGTGAAAGTAATGGGACAAAAAGTATGAAGCATCACTTGCCTTTTTGGTAGAGTATGGGTTCACTCCTTGTCCTTGCAACAATCACACTCTTCAAGTCACTACAATTCAATCAAGCAAGGCACAAACTTAATCTACCAATCAAAAACATCACATAAAATAACAAAGTCAAAGTAATGCATGCAAGCATGCAAAAGAAGGTTCTAATTGCAAAGGTGGTCTCCACTAGGCTTCTAAACTTTGTAAAGTCAAAAGTGGTTATTTTAAAAGTGGCAAAGTCATTTGCAAAAGGGTTTTGGTCTATAAACCATTTTTAAATCTAATCATTATTTTATGTGGTGAAAATTATTTTTATCAAAGCAAAACTTTATGTTTTTCACCAAATGAGTTGCTATTGCAAAACTTGGTGTTTTGGGTCAGTAGGTTTGGTCTAAACCATTTTCCCAAAGTTCTTACTCAAAATCATTTTCAATAAATAAATCACATTTCTATTTGACTAGAAATGGTTTTAAATCAAAGAATCATATTTTTATTTCACCAAATACATCTTTGAGTCCACAAAGTGTTTACTAATGTTATTAGGTTCAAATCAATCCAATTTCCAAAGATTTTAACCCCAAATTCATTTTTAAACAATTTTTACATCCTTAACAAGCACACAAATGAATCTGCACAAACAAGTAAATTAACAGATACTATTCACTAAACCAAGGGCATGGTTGGCTAGGTCTTGCTCTCCTGAATCCAACGACATAAAATTTGCAATTTTTGGACGTGTGGATCCAAAGATACAAGGGTTTGAAGTTTGCAAATAATTCTGTTTTCAAATTTGTTTTTAAACAGAATAGGTGACACGAGGCGTGATTTCATTGGACGATACCTCTTTGCGCGGATCAGCGTTGCGGGCGTTGGATCTAATCGATCGTGTGGTCCAGAGTGCATCTCGCGACTAAGTGATTCTATCTCGCTCGCCCGATCTAGATCGAATGGCTCGCGCGTGTTTGACCAGAAGCTGGCGGTGCTGACGCGGCGGCGACTGGCGGCGCAGTCAGGTGTGGATGGTGCCGGTGGTCTAGGAAGCGAGAGAGAAGGAGAAGGGGCTCACCGGGTTCAGGAGGTCACGGCGATGCTCAACGTGCCGATGGTTCGATGAGGGGCGCTCTGGTCTTAGCAGGATTGCTCGCCGGAGTGGAGGACGGCGTCGGGTGCGTCAGGTGGTCGTCGTGGGCTATGCTGTGGTTCACCCCAAGGCATAACGAAAACGCAGTTAGATGCGCAGGACCAAGGCAAAGTTATGTGCGTGAATAAGAGGTGAAGGGGCGGTCTGGTTCACCTGGAAGTCGTCGTCAGAGAAGAACCAGTCGCGGCGGCGTTTAGAAGCTGGTCGTTGCCGACGCTCTGGGGTGCCCGCGGTCGAATTGGTGGTACGGGGAGAAGTGTCTGGGAGTGGGGAAGCTGCTAGGTTGCACAGGGAGGCAAGGGGCGGTGATACTTGGCCGGAATTCGACGAGGAAGGTCGTCGGAACAGAGGAGCTCAGGGAGGAATTGGGGCGGCCTGGTGGCGTGCTTGGGGGAGGGGTCAGAGGGAGAATGAAGAAGGGATGCTGGCGTTTTATCGAGCATGGTCAATGCGAGGTAAAGGCCCGGCATTATTGCGAATTGATCACGCGGATTGAAGGCAGCAATGGCAGCGAGGTTTGGGGGAGGGAGGTCGTGCGGTGAGGACGATGGCTAGCGAAGTGGGACTGTTGCGTCAGTGAGAAAAAGGGTGAGGAGGAGGTCCACCAGTCAGTGGCTTTGCGGGCTGTTTCAGCGGTGAGGAAAAACGGTTCGGGGGGGAGAGTGGCAGGTGGGCTAGGTGGGCTGTTGGGTTGGAGCTGGGCTAGACGGTGGGCTGTTCTATTTTTTTTTTCTGTCTGAATCCTTTTTCTTTTTCCAAATTTATTTTCTGTTTTGAATTTCATCCAACTATTCAAGCATTCAAATAATTCAAATAATTCAAACAATTCAAACAATTGTAATGAGTTTTTGGTTCTGTTTATCAACATAAACCAAATCTCAAAATAAAATAATATTTTTAATCATTTTTAAGATCTATTTAATAATTAAATAAAATAGCCCTTTAGTTATTTAATCAAATAGGGTTTGATTTATTTAATAAAATCCTCATTTTAAATCCAAACACTTTCAAAACCAAATCAGTAGGTTTTATTTGAAAATATAAGATACTTGAAATACTTGTTTAAAAAAAATAACATTTTATTTTAGGGTCCAATACCAATTAAATGAATAGACCTTATTCATTTAATTCAAATAGGATTTGTTTTATTGAAATCTTTATTTTGAAAACTAAAATAAAACCGAAACACTTCAGTAGGTTTTATTTGAGAATATAAAATACTTAGAAAACTTATTTAAAACAATTTAATAAGTTTGATGTTTTAATTAAAATGGTAAAACCTTTTATTTAAATAAAATTGGATATTAATTCTTTATTATTTTATTCAAATAAACCTTTACTATTTTTAATCAAAACCAAACATTTTATTTTAAATACTTGGCCAAGGTTTAATTTGGCTTTATAAAATAATCTTTATTTATAAATCCACCTTTTCATTTGAAAACAAAATCTTTTATTAAAAGGTCCAAAATAGTAATACCAAAATATTTTATTTTCCTTTATTAAATGTTTATCTTTTTGAATCTCTTTAGGATTTATTTAATTAAAATGGGTTTGAAATTCCAATTGAATTCAAAAAGTCTCTTCTGGCCCTGAAAATCGAACAAAGTTTTATTTTATTCATTTATTTTTCACATTACAAGATTTGGAAAATCTTGGGATGTGACAGGCTACCACCCTTAAAATAAATCTCGTCCCGAGATTTGGGGAGGCTAGGGTTACAAGCAGGTTCAAAACAACTAGGGTACTACCACCCTTAAAAATTTTCAAACAAAAATTACATATTGGCCTTCTTGGGATCCTGGGGAAATTCTCTAAGCAAACTTTTGCATTGTGTCCTTGGTTTCCATTCTTGACTCATGGGCCAAGGTTGAGATCCTTCATAGACTTGTTTAACTTGTTCTTCATCTTTTCTGGACAATTGTTTGCATAGTGGCCTAGTTCCTTGCATTTGAAACACATCACTTGGCTGATATCTTTCTTTTCCTTTGGAATCATTGCCTCTTGTTTGTTTCCTTGGTTCTTCTTCTTTTCTGGGCAATCACTGGCATAGTGTCCCATCTCTTTGCAATTGTAACACTGCAATTGGCTTATGTCCTTTTTCTTCTTTTTGGGTCTCTCCAAAGCTAGGAGTTCTTCTAGTTCATGTTCTTCATAGGTGGGAGATCTTTCTCTCTTCTTGGGGCATTGATCTTCTTGTTACTTGGATGCATGATCCTTGTCTCTAAAAATATTGCTAGCTTGGGTTCCTTCTAGATTGGCATCTTTGTCATCCTTGTTGTCATTATCTCTTTGGGAAAAGTTTTCTCCCATGTTGATCATTTGAGTAACCAATCCTTGCAACACTTGGGATTGAAGTTTCAAAATCCTTTGTATGGCAGGGTCTAATCCATTGTTGTTGGCTAAAAGCTGAGTTGTCTCTTGGCTCAACTGGTTTTGGGTTGCTATAAGTTCTCTCATGTTGTCCTTTTGGTTGTTGTTGTTGTTGTCATCAACCTTGATGTTGGAGTTTCTTGGAGAAGTCATCTGTTTGGGTTGAATTGGGATTAGAATAGGCAAGATATTTCTAAGGAAATATTTTTAATCACACACATCACAATTCACACAAACAAGGTGCAAGCATTCACAAACAACTTTTCACTCAAACAACAAAGTTCAAGCACATTTTTAGGCAACAAAATATTTTTGTTACACCACATAAGTTGGTGTGTTTTGACTTGGCTAAAATATGGTGGTCCATCTATAGGGTTCACTTGTGATCTTTCCATCTTTATTGGTTGGTTCTTCTTTCTACATGATATCTTGGTTTCCTTTAGGAAAACTCTTGGTTATAATACTTCAAATGATGTAGGCTCCTTCTAACTTTTGCATTCCCTCAGTCTCTAAATCTTGAGCAAGATTTCCTTGTCTCTCTTGTAGTCCTTAGTGATATCCAAGTTGGAAGTCCTTGGTGAACATGCTGAAGATGTTGAAGTCATTAGAGTTGAAGAAGTCCTTTGCACATGGTGTAGTCTTTGGCCATGGGTAGGTTTTTCCATCAAGTTGAAATATAAGAGATGTAGAGTTGAAACCAAAATGGTTGAGGAAAGAGTTTACAAGTGTTTTTGTAAATAAGTTTTTGGAATAAGACAACTCCTATTTTCTAAGGGTTTTTGTCCAATTCCTAGGGCTTACAAATCCTAGAGGCAACACAATGCTCTGATACCATCTGTAGAGGTCCCAATTTTTAATAAGATAGAGCCCCCTGTGTTTACAATGCTAGTCCCTGGATCAATAGCTAGCATCCACAGTTAAGATGTAATATCAAGAAACAAAGGTCATAATATAACTTTATAACCAGGAATAACATAAGTTTATTAAATCAAACATAGCTCATTTGGCTGTTACATTACATTGCAGCGGAATAACTATAAGTATGGGTCCTTCATCTTCAAAGTGCCACAGGCAGATGTTGGTTGTAGACTTTGTAATCCTAAACAATCAATCCTCACTAAAAACAATCAAACCTGCAACATACAAGTTACAGCCACAAAGGGTCAATACATTTGAATTGTATTGGCAAGTGATACTATGGTAGTATAGTGGAGTCTATCATCTATATGCATTTGGCTAAGTGGAGTTGAGGCTTGCATTGCTCAAAATAGATTTTTCCCTTAACATTTGAAAATACTAAGTTTGTGCTTTGATAAAATCATTTTTCTCAATCAAAGATTGAAGATCCTTTACAAGGCATCTCTCAATCAAAGATTGAAGATTTCAAACAACCCTTGTTCAATCCACAAGTTTTAACTTAGAAATTTGAATGATGAGATTCTTGATTGCTTCCATGTCTTGATGCTCAAATTGTCCTTTACGTGGACATGGCTAAGTACTTAGATTTTACACTCTGAGGTGGTGCACTTTCCCCACAAGACTTGGTTTCCCAAGACAAGATCTTTCAGAAGCCTTCCCTTAGACCAAAATGGACGCGTTCCAACCTATCAAACACTACCACCCTCTGTCCATATGGCTAAGTTCTTGCAACCTATACGATCATGGCAGAGCCCATATTGCCAAGTGGTTGCACTTGAAGCTTCTCAACATTTGACATTTCAAATCTCTTTGTTCCTGGGTGGCCATCCACAATTGAGATACACAAGGTCAACCATAAACATGGGCCTTGTGAACCACTCAACCAAAAACCACCAAGCAAGCCCATTCCACCCAGGGGATTCATTAACTTAGTTGTTTTATTAAACAAAAACATAAGTCCTTAGACTTAGAGATTTTTCCATAGTGTGAATATATTTTCCACCCATGTTTTCTATTAGCTAGGCTAAGCTTGATAGTAATAGGAATCTTAACTTAGGAAAATCCTACTAAGGATTCATCTACTAGGTTTTACTATAGCAAGGTCTATACTTAGCATAAATTCCATGCAAGTTTTACTTAGCAAAATCACTAATGCATAGTGAAAGTAATGGGACAAAAAGTATGAAGCATCACTTGCCTTTTTGGTAGAGTATGGGTTCACTCCTTGTCCTTGCAACAATCACACTCTTCAAGTCACTACAATTCAATCAAGCAAGGCACAAACTTAATCTACCAATCAAGCAAAACATCACATAAAATAACAAAGTCAAAGTAATGCATGCAAGCATGCAAAAGAAGGTTCTAATTGCAAAGGTGGTCTCCACTAGGCTTCTAAACTTTGTAAAGTCAAAAGTGGTTATTTTAAAAAGTGGCAAAGTCATTTGCAAAAGGGTTTTGGTCTATAAACCATTTTTAAATCTAATCATTATTTTATGTGGTGAAATTTTTTTATCAAAGCAAAACTTTATGTTTTTCACCAAATGAGTTGCTATTGCAAAACTTGGTGTTTTGGGTCAGTAGGTTTGGTCTAAACCATTTTCCCAAAGTTCTTACTCAAAATCATTTTCAATAAATAAATCACATTTCTATTTGACTAGAAATGGTTTTAAATCAAAGAATCATATTTTTATTCCACCAAATACATTTTTGAGTCCACAAAGTGTTTCGTAATGTTATTAGGTTCAAATCAATCCAATTGCCAAAGATTTTAACCCCAAATTCATTTTTAAACAATTTTTACATCCTTAACAAGCACACAAATGAATCTGCACAAACAAGTAAATTAACAGATACTATTCACTAAACCAAGGGCATGGTTGGCTAGGTCTTGCTCTCCTGAATCCAACGACATAAAATTTGCAATTTTTGGACGTGTGGATCCAAAGATACAAGGGTTTGAAGTTTGCAAATAATTCTGTTTTCAAATTTGTTTTTAAACATAATAGGTGACACGCGGCGTGATTTCATTGGACGATACCTCTTCGCGCGGATCAGCGTTGCGGTGCGTTGGATCTAATTGATCGTGGGGTCCAGAGTGCGTACCTCTTCGCGACTAAGTGATTCTATCTCGCTCGCCCGATCTAGATCGAACGGCTCGCGCGTGTTTGACTGTGGTGGCGGTCTTGCTGGCGCGATCGGGCGGCGATCGGTGTGGACGGTGTCGGTGGTCTAGGAAGCGAGAGATAAGGAGAAGGGTCTCACTGGGTTCAGGAGGTCACAGCGATGCTCAACGTGCCGATGGTTCGACGAGGGGCGCTCTGGTCTTAGCAGGATTGCTCGCCGGAGTGGAGGACGGCGTCGGGTGCGTCAGGTGGTCGTCGTGGGCTGTGCTGTGGTTCACCCCAAGGCATAACGAAAACGCAGTTAGATGCGCAGGACCAAGGCAAATTTATGTGCGTGAAGAAGAGGTGAAGGGGCGGTCTGGTTCACCTGGAAGTTGTCGTCAGAGAAGAACCAGTCGCGGCGGCGTTTAGAAGCTGGTCGTTGCCGACGCTCTGGGGTGCCCGCGGTCGAATTGGTGGTACGGGGAGAAGTGTCTGGGAGTGGGGAAGCTGCTAGGTTGCACAGGGAGGCAAGGGGCGGTGATACTTGGCCGGAATTCGACGAGGAAGGTCATCGGAACAGAGGAGCTCGGGGAGTAATTGGGGCGGCCTAGTGGCGTGCTTGGGGGAGGGGTCAGAGGGAGAACGAAGAAGGGACGCTGGCGTTTTATCGAGCATGGTAAATGCGAGGTAAAGGCCCGACATTATTGCGAATTGATCGCGTGGATTGAAGGCAGCAACGGCAGCGAGGTTTGGGGGAGGGAGGTCGCGCGGTGAGGACGATGGATAGCGAAGTGGGACCGTTGCGTTAGTGGGAAAAATGGGTGAGGAGGAGGTCCACCAGTCAGTGGCTTTGCGGGCTGTTTCAGCGGTGAGGTAACACGGTTCGGGGGGGAGAGGGGCAGGTGGGCTAGGTGGGCTGTTGGGTTGGATCTGGGCCAGACGGTGGGCTGTTCTATTTTTTTCTGTCTGAATCCTTTTTCTTTTTCCAAATTTATTTTCTGTTTTGAATTTCATCCAACTATTGAAGCATTCAAATAATTCAAACAAATTAAACAATTGTAATGAGTTTTTGGTTCTGTTTATCAACATAAACCAAATCTCAAAATAAAATAATATTTTTAATCATTTTTAAGATCTATTTAATAATTAAATAAAATAGCCCTTTAGTTATTTAATCAAATAGGGTTTGATTTATTTAATAAAATCCTCATTTGAAATCCAAACACTTTCAAAACCAAATTAGTAGGTTTTATTTGAAAATATAAGATACTTGAAATACTTGTTTAAAAAAAATAACATTTTATTTTAGGGTCCAATACCAATTAAATGAATAGACCTTATTCATTTAATTCAAATAGGATTTGTTTTATTGAAATCTTTATTTTGAAAACTAAAATAAAACCAAAACACTTCAGTAGGTTTTATTTGAGAATATAAAATACTTAGAAAACTTATTTAAAACAATTTAATAAGTTTGATGTTTTAATTAAAATGGTAAAACCTTTTATTTAAATAAAATTGGATATTAATTCTTTATTATTTTATTCAAATAAACCTTTACTATTTTTAATCAAAACCAAACATTTTATTTTAAATACTTGGCCAAGGTTTAATTTGTCTTTATAAAATAATCTTTATTTATAAATCCACCTTTTCATTTGAAAACAAAATCTTTTATTAAAAGGTCCAAAATAGTAATACCAAAATATTTTATTTTCCTTTATTAAATGTTTATCTTTTTAAATCTCTTTAGGATTTATTTAATTAAAATGGGTTTGAAATTCCAATTGAATTCAAAAAGTCTCTTCTGGCCATGAAAATCGAACAAAGTTTTATTTTATTCATTTATTTTTCACATTACAAGATTTGGAAAATCTTGGGATGTGACAGTCCAGAAGCCTGCTGCCGCCTTAGCGTATGTCGGAGAAGCGTACCTTGGTCCAGTCCTTCCACAAAGTGATACATGGCATCATCATTGGGGTAATGCGCCAGGTCGTCCCGTATTCGGAGCCACATGGCAAGGTAGTCGCGGGGGTGTTCACCCTCTCTCTGCACGCAACGCGCCAGATCGAAGATGGTCACCACGCCGACGAACATGGATCTTTGTTGTCCAGACGCACGAGCGAAGCTGGCGGACTTGCAGCAATCTTCCACCGTTATATCCTGCACAGGGGCGGTTTGGGTGGGCCTTGAATTTTTCTGATCTTTGTCGGCAAACTCCAAAGAGAGATCCGACATCGATCCTTCCGCGAACGTATCCAGACCGTAGGCGGTCCGTGCGGGTCTTGATGCTCCTCCGACTTCCAGGGAACTAGTGCCCGAGTCGGTTTCGCCGATGAAGAGGTGGATGTCCCTTATTGGGACGAACGAGCAGCGAGTGGGGTTTGTCTTTGCCGGGATTTAGTAATTGTCGGGAGGGATAATCAGAACGTTGCCAGAGAAGAGAACACGACCAATGGCTACGGTTTCACCGATTCCCGCGAAGATCTTGGACCTCGCCCGCTATAGAGCATGAAGCGCCTCTTGCCCCATGGTGGGCGCCAACTGTCGTCGTATTGCCGATGAGTATGCCATGGAGGGTTCCTCAAGTGCGTGTTTAGAGATGTGGGGTAAGGAGGACGGTTGACGGGTATGAGGTAACACAACTTACCCAGTTTCAGATCCCACGATGGTGGCGGAATCCTACTCCTGCTATAAATCACTATAATGGCAATACGCCGAGTTACATGGATCGGTTCGCTGTGCGAGGTATGAGCTGAGTTCTTCCCTAAAGGCACCCATAGATCCGGCTTATATAGTCGCCAGGTCCTAGGGTTATAGGGAAAGTCCTAGCCGGACAGGTTACAGAGTCCTACACAGTATACAATCAGTCTAACGTGTCTTGCACTCCAAGGCTCCGGGTATGTCGGTAACTCTTCCGTAGCCTTCCTTTAGCCGGCATGAGCCTCCCTTCTGGATCCATCTAACTGGTCCGCCCAGCAGGCCATAGGCCTTGCTACCAACTATGAGCCACCCGGGTTATCCGGATAAGACACATGCTATAATGATACCCATATAGAATATCCCCAACACACTTCATTGCTTAGTTTCAGGGACCTTGTGCTAAATGCATGGACTTGGATGTGATTTTCATTTTTTACAAGGTCCTTGATGTAACTTGTACTTCCACCGACCATGTTAACTAAAGCACCTCGCTTCGGGGGGACCTACCACAATTATACTAAAATACAACCTCCCAATTATCACACAAAGTGGACCACGGTTTCTTATATAATTCCATTTTCAAGCTTTCTAGCTAACTTCACATACTTCACTTACTTTTTTGTCGATTCAACGAAATTAGGTCAAACTTGAGCTACAAGTCAGCGCGGTAGATTAATTGCTCTTGAATTAAATGTAATTTCAGAGGTAGATGGGTGCGTCTTCTTGTATAAAACAATGTTGTCGGTGTGAGTTTCGAACTATCTAGAAAGAACATTTTCAATTTCCCAAGTGATGAAGAAATTGTTCTTTTCCATAAAGAAATAAAGTCCAAAGAATATGGATCTAAATTCTATAATTCAGCAAGATTCCAGACATATTAAGTGGACCAACATGTTGTACGTAATTGAGATTTCTATGTTTTATGAGTTTCAAACTCCCTAGCTAACTTGCCCACTTGAGTGACTTTATACCGATTTATCGAAATTAGGTCAAATTTGAACAGCGAGTAAATTTTAGGTTGCTTCGATAGTTTTACGAAAAATCTTTTGGAGGTACCCATCAGGGGGTCAATTAATATATCAGAAACCACCGAGAGTTTTAAGAACATGTTCAACTTTTTTCTAAGATTATTCATCTTGACAACTTAATGAAATTAGGTTTTAAACTTGAGCTACAAGTAGGCACGATAGATTTCTCTTGAATTAAATGTAATTTCACTGCCGTAGATGGGTGCATCTTCTTGTAGTAAACAATACCGTCGGCGCGAGTTTCCAACTATCAGGAAATAACATTCTAATTTTTCTAAGTGATGATGATCGAGATTGTTCATTTCAAATAAAGGAAGTCTTAAGAATATGGATTTGTATGCCACAAGCCAAGCTTTCGACATATATAGTTGACCGACATGTTTGTACTTATGATTAATTCCCATGTTTTAGGAGTTTTCAAACTTCGGCCTAGCTAACTCTATCCACTTGAATGACTTTATGTCTATTTACCGAGATTAGGTAAATTTTTCGAACTTCAAGTAAATTGTGGGTTGCTTTGAAAGTTTATGAAAAAGCTTTTGGAAGGTACCCACTACGGAGTCACAACTAATATATTAGAAACCACCGATATTTTAGAAGACAGGTCCATCTTGTTGCTAAGATTTTTCATCTTGACAATTTAACAAAATTTTGTCAAACTTGAGCTACACAAGTAAGCGTGATATTTTAATCTTGAATTAAATGTATTTTGAGAGGTAAATGGGTGCATCTTCTTATAGTAAACAATTTCATCGGCATGAGTTTCGAACTATGAGGAAAGAACATTCAACTCTCAATTTTTTTGATTGATGAGAACATAGTTCTTTACCGTAAAGAAAAGTTTGAATAATATTGGATCTTGATGCCACAAGCCAAGTTTACATACATATATAATGGACCAACATGTTATACTTACGATTCCCATGTATTATGAGTTTTATGGACCAACATGTTGGACCAACATGAATGAATTTATGTTTATTTATTGAAATTAGGTCAAAATTGATACTACGAGTAAATTGTAGGTTGCTTTAAAAGTTTGTGAAAAATCTTTTGGGGGTACCCATCGGGGGGAATAATTAATATATCAAAGAACCAAGAGTTTTGACGATAGCTACAACTTCTTGATAAGATTTTGCATATTGACAATTTAACGAAATGAGGTGAAACTTGTGAGCTACCAGTAAGCGCGAAAGATTGCTCTCTAATTAAATGTCTTTTCGAAGGTTTTTGGGTGCATCTTATTGTATTAAATAATGTCGTGGGTGTGGGATTCCAACTATAAGAAAAGAACATTCTTCAATTTTCTGAGTGATTACGAGATTTTTCTTTCCCGTAAAGAAAGTCCGAAGCATGGATCTGAATACCACAAGCCAAGTTTTTAGACATATACAGTGTACCAACATGTTGTACTTATGATTTCCCATGTTTTATGAGTTCTCAAACTTCCTAGCTAACTCTACCCACTTGAATGAATTTATGTCGATTTATCAAAATTAGGTCAAATTTGAATACTGCTAGTAAATCGTAGGGTTCTCCGTGAGTTTTATGAAATGGCGTTTGGAGGTACCCATATCGGGTGGACAGTTAATATATCAGAAAGCACCAAGAGTTTTGACGATTGGTTTGACTTCTTGCTAAGATTTTCCATCTTAGTAATTTTTAAACCCTTTTGAAAACAACCACATGAAATAAAGAAAAATAAAAAGAAATTAAAAGATTTAGGCATGACACGCCTTATCATGCATGTCTTGTGTTCTATGTGCCATGAAAATGTTAACAATGGGATTTGACTAGTTTTGGAAAAAACATCTTTGCAGTATTGTCCTACCATTTATAGATATTATTGGGTTTCAACCCGAACGACCATGGTTTATAGATGTGCAAAGAACCAAATATACACCCGTACTTTATAGATGTGGCTCAATTTTATAAATATTTTGAGATTTACCTATTATAATTAAATATAGTGATGATATGTCATACTTATGTAAATTATGCATGTCTCACGTGCAAGGCAAATGCAACTTACTCGTAGTACTAGGAAGAACATGGCTCAGCTACGGATTGTAAAACTGAGTATATTACATGCGGCAGTGTTAGTACTAAAGGGCAAAACTGAGTATAACCAAATTTCCAGGGTTACTCTCGAGGATATAATCGAGTATACCTACCTCGCAATAGTTTTAGACACGAGGGAAAAAATGTGACCACGGTACGCGTGTCGTGGTGCACATGGCATTATTACCGGACGAGTGTGGTCGTGCATTGTGTAGTAGCGTTTGCAGGTTACACGGTGCACGGTGGAGCAACAAAATGTCCGTTCATTTCACCTTTATTATAGAACCCCTCTCCCCCTCCGCCTCCCCACTCTCACTCACTCAACAACCGTCTCCACTATCCCATCACCTTCTGCAAACCCCTAGGAAAACCCCAACCGCACCGGCGACGGAGAAGAAAGGCGTGTTGGCCATCGTCGCCTCCAAGGTCTCCAGCGAGGAGGTCCTCTTCCTCGTCTAGGCCCCCGTCGAGGCATTGCAGTCAGCCGATGTCCCTGTCCTGGCCCCCGTCCCCGCTAACGGCATAACCGCCAGCGAGGAGGCCCCCGCCGGTCGCGGGAAGGTCCAGCTCGATTGGGACCCCTACGAGGAGCAGGAGTTCATACGCTTAGAGAACCCCTATCACACCAGCATCATTGACCCATGGTTGGAGGTAACTAGGATTTTCTCCTCTTCCCTTGTTCTTCCCCATTCCCATCGTTCGATGTTAGATTGTTTATTATTAGGGTTCGGTTGTTTGGATTTTCAATTGTTGGATGCTAGATCTTTTTACAGAAGCTAATGCTCTTGTGTTTTGATGAATCCCCATGTTTGTATTTCAATCCTATTTTATTTGTCCTCCGAGTTGTAGTTAAGGAATTCCCAAGTTGGTACTAGCGCTAATCTATAGTTGGGATCAACATTTGATTTTGTTTGAGATTTGGGAATTGGGGGATTTAACCCACCAGCGTCATTTATGCAAATAATCATGAGATCTCAATAAGTTAAATTATGCAAATAATCAATCCCAATAACCAAGGTATCTCAATCATGTCCTTATTGCACGCTACTATTTTTTCCAACCGGTGGATAGCAGCGACATCTGCAGCGACAATGAGTCCAAGCACACCAAGACTCATCAGGTGCTGAGGAGGCTGAAGTCTGGACAGTACGACTACTACTTAGTCGGTGACGTCTATAGGTGCCCCTTCTGCGAGAGGAGACTCCACGCCACCGACTTCAACTACCTCGTGAAGCATGCCTAGGATGTTACCAACTACGAGCACGATATGAACGTCCATGCCTTCAGAGCACAAGGCGCTCAGCTCTCACCTCCGCAACCTCCAGAAGGTGGTCATCAAAGAGGGTCGCATGCCCCCGACCAAACCCAAGGAGCAAAAGGTCAAGGGAATGTGCAGCAAGAAGGAGAGGAAGCGCCAGAGGGAGGTTGCGGAGGCCAGGAGGTACCGCTGATCTTGTGTGCTTCTTATGCTACTATAAAGCGGCTTCTATTGTATTTCCGTGTTGAACTTGTCCGCTGATGCTGCTGATCCCTAATTGTCGAACCTTGTTTAGTGATGTACTACATATCCTATGTTAGCTTTGCCTACATCTTCTTTGTTTACTGAATGTGTTGGTTAGATTTGCTTCTTTATATTTGCTACCAGATTGGGCAAAAACAAGCATGCAAAAGGAACCTCTTCTGGAGAGATTGGACTATTTTTTTACATCTGTTTCCTGGACACAAAGCTATCCTTCAACTTTTGTTGTCCCTCTTACCAAGCCAACCTCTGATCATCTTCCTTGTGTCATCTCTATTGGCACAATGATTCCAAAATCCCAGGTTTTCAGATTTGATAACTACTGGATGCATCACAGTGATTTTAAATCAATTGTTCAAAATGCTTGGAACATTCCAGTTGGTTTCCCTGACTTTGCTAAGAGAATTAATGCTAAATTCAAAAATGTCAGAAGAGGGTTAAAGATCTGGGCAAAGAATTTTCCTTGTTTGAAAGCTCAAATTAGTAATGCCAATGCAACTACTGATCTCTTGGATGTCTTGGAGGAAATGAGAACTCTTACTGTACTGGAATGGAATCTCAGGGACTTGCTGAAAACTCTTGTAATCACACTGCTACAAGATAAGAATGCTTATTGGAAGAAAAGAGGAAAGGTCAAATGGGTCAAGTTGGGTGATGAGAACACAAAAAAATTTAATTCAAAAGCTACCATCAGTTTCAGGCATCACTACATCTCCATGCTCAAAGATGAATCCAATGAGGAGATTCATACTCATTATGGTAAAGATGACCTCCTTTGGCATGCTTTTAAGGATAGAATGGGCACCTCAGATAAGCCTGAAATACACTTTAACCTTAGTGAGTTGGCAGGTGAATGTCTGAGCCATGAGGAAAGAGATTCTTTAGAACAGCCATTCTCTGATATAGAAATTGAAGATGTGATTGAAGATCTTCCTAATGACAAGTCCACTGGCCCTGATGGTTTTAATAACGAATTCATTAAGCACTGCTGGCCTATTATTAAGGATGATGTTAAACAGCTACTTTTGGATTTCTTTGAAGGCAAGACTTCTTTGGAAAGCATTAATGCTTCTTTTATCACCCTCATTCCAAAAAATGAGGCTCCTTTGACACCTGCAGATTTCAGGCATATTTCTCTGCTAAACAGTGTCTTTAAGATTATAACCAAACTCCTGGCCAACGACTTCAAAAATTATTCTTAAGCTTGTCCACAAAAATCAATATGGATTCTTGAAACAAAGATCTATTCAGGACTACTTAGGATGGGCCTAATTCCTTTATCAATGTCACAAGTCCAAGGATGAAATTTTAATTCTGAAGCTTGACTTTGAAAAGGCTTTTGATAATATTGAGCATTCCACCATCATCAATATTCTCAAAGCCAAAGGTTTTGGTGAGAAATGGATTAATTGGATTCAGTTGATTTTTGGATCTGCTTCATCTGTTGTACTGTTAATTGGAGTGCCTGGGAAAAAATTCTACTGTAGAAGAGGTGTAAGGCAAGGGGATCCCTTATCCCCCCTTCTGTTTGTTCTTGCTGCCGATCTCCTCCAATGCATTCTCAACAAAGCAATGTGCCTTGGACTTCTATCTCTTCCCTTAGAAGGTGTTTTACCTTGATTTCAGATTTGATGTCGAGATGACACCTTATTGGTCCTTAAAGCTGATTCAAAACAACCGATGTCCCCTATACTTCATACTTTTGATATTTCCATTGGACTCAAGGTTAATTATTCTAAATCTAGTATGATGCCAATCAACATGGATTCTGATAGGCTAAGACATTTTGCTAATACAATTTCCTGCCTCACTGGATCACTACCCTTCACTTATCTTGGATTTCCTTTAAGCATCAAAAGCCTGCAGTGGAACATTTTCTGCCTATTGTTCAGAGAGTGGAGAGAACATTATGTGGGATTGCTGATTTCCTAAACTACGGGGGAAAGCTACAATTGGTCAAATATGTCTTATCTTCCCTTACCATTTATTATATGAGCTGCTTTGAACTTCCTATCACTATTAAAGATCAGCTGATCAAGTACATGAGACAATGCCTGTGGAGAAAAAAAACCACTGATGTCCAAGCTAGAGGACAAGCACTAGTGGCCTAGAACAAAGTTTGTAGACCAAAGGATCATGGAGGTTTGGGTGTTCTTGATCTTAACATTCAAAACTCTGCTCTTCTTTTGAAAAATTTGGATAAATTCTATAATCACAAAGATATTCCCTAGGTTCATCTTGTCTAGAACACTTACTATAGCAATGGAAAATTTCCTGGAAGAAGTTTTGAGGGGTCCTTTTGGTGGAAGGCTCACCTGAAATTAGTTGACTGTCGTGGTGGTGGCACGGCAGCTGCCATGGGTAGTATTAAGTTGGGGGCCGAATGGGTGCTTATGGTCACTGGGGAGGGAGTGCACAGTCGAGCCATGCACGAAGAACAGGAAGAACTCTCCAGACTTGGCAATTCGAATGATACCCCAAAGATTACAAGTGCTCCTTGAGCTGTATCAGCTAGAGTACACATCACTAGTTTCCTACTTGGTCCAACCTCCTGCTACTACTGCTATGCCCTCCCTTATATAGGCAGTGCTAGCTAGCTAATACCCCTTTGCGTTCTAGGGTTTATTGTTTGGATCTTGGTCCCTACAATATGGGCCAGGTCCTGGGCTTGCCCTAAGCCTAGAGGCCCGGTCCATAAAGCTTGACAGCTAACGGTCTTCTGGTACGCTGCTTCTTGTTCTTTTTGGCGTCATGCTGTTACTTTGTACGTCAGCGTATGCTTTAGGCGTCACCCGGATCCTTTTGTGTCACCCGGCCCTTGCTCTTCTCTTTTGACCATGCTTTACCATGGTCCCTCCTGAACCTTACTCGGAAAGGTGCCTCGTGTCTTCCTTGACTCGGCCCTTCCTCGGTTGACTCGGCTCGTCGGTACCTGCAAGGGTTATAACTTTGTCCTATGCGGGCCGAAATAGTTTGTATGTCGGCTTTCATGCTTATCTTACCTAGCCGTTCTTACCCGGCCTTGGTTCTTTCTTTACTCGGAGCCATCCCAGCTACGCTATGTTTCCCCTCTCGTGACCCTATCGGGGGGTATCCCCCCGACATTACTCCCCGAAGCTGGTGAGGTCAAGCAGTTCAAGCTGTTAGGCATCTCCAGGTTCCTTTTGTGTGAATGGAACTTAGTTTTTTGTCTTTATTTGTCGCAATTTCGCACCTTGCCAGGTCAGTCTGACAATTTACGGGTTGATTCTTTGACTTCTTTGTTCATTCCTGCCTCGGGCCGAGTTACTTTGGCCAATTCCGAGTCATTTTTGGCGCGCTTCAGTCACTGACAGCTGGTAATCATGATTACTTGCCTCAATTTTTGTTCCAAGCTCTAGCGGCATAGTGACGGCTGCGTAGTTATTCCCCGTCACTGTGGCAGTCCCATCGACCTGCGCCTCTTGTCCTTCTAGTCATGACGTGGCACGGGATTTTTCGTGTATCCTTGGCTACGTGGCGCTTGCTGACTGGCTTTCCCGGCCTGGTACACGGCCACACGCTGGCCGCACGGCACAGATTGATCCCACGACCGGGGTTTTTACTGCCCTTAAGTAGGGGTTGGGGGTTTCCACTTCCCCCACGCCCGTTCAGTTTTCCCTTGCCCTTTCTTCTTCCTTGCGCCCGCAAAATCGAACTGCCCACTTTGCGGTTCCTTCTTCCTCCTGTTCTTGTGTTGCGATTGCCCCTTTCTTCTTTCCATTCCAGCACGGGTCCACGCTGTTCCGAGCCTCTTCCAACCGCGGAGGAGACTGACTCTGCTGATCTCATGGATGCTCGCGACGGTGACGATGGTGCTGAGGAGCAGGAGATTCCCTCAGACGAGCGTGACGGCTGGGAAGGCTCGGAGGTCTCCATCGAGGAGGTGGAGTGGCTCCGCTCCACTAGACGCATTCCGCTGCAAGTGGATTGCCGCCTCCCCTCTGGTGAGATCTCTCCTAAACCTCAAGCTGGCAAGCGGGTGGTTTTCCTTTCTCATTTCTAATGCGGTTTCGCTCTTCTGTGAGCTCCTTCTTTTCCTCATTTCTTTCTACCTTCCATCTGCAGACCCACCATCTTCCTGCCAATGTGATTGGCTCTCTTTCTTGCTTCATCTCTGCTTGCGTAGCCTACCTTGGGATTTGACCTACAGTTCTTCTGTGGGCCAAGTATTTTCGCTTTAAAGTTCAGTTTGTTCCCCAGCCTGAAGTTCCCCATGCCGAGAAGAAGCCAAATTTGTGCGGTGCTTCCAGCATCACGCCTAGGAGAGATTCTATCTTTCCTCGGGCTGCTGGTATTGATTCCTGCAAGAAGTGGCATAGAACCTTTTTCTATGTCAAAAACAGCAGGTCCACTGATAACATCCGGCTTCCCCCTTTTTCGGATGAGGTCCCCCACAAGAAGAATTGGCATCTTGACCCGCGAGACCAAGACGCTGCGGTAAACGAGGCTAACGCTATCCTGGAAAGGTTGCTATCGCCGGATGAAAAATTTCATCTCGCCGACTCTGACCTCATGTGCACCGTCATCTCACGCCGGGTAATCCCCATCCAAGCGAGGAGCCACAAGATGTGCTTCATGAGTGGGTATCCCGATCCCACTCGGCACTCCACTAAGGAGCTCACCCATGACTCCATTGCCTGCCGAGTAATCTCAATCTTTAAATTGAACTTGGCGGATGATTGGGCTTGGAGTTGCCCACCGTTTAGCCGGGTCAGGCCTGTCCCCTGGGTAAGTTTTCCGAATCACTTTCTCGCCGAGTAGGCTTTAGCTCTTTTGCCACTCTTAGTTTAGTTTTTCAATTTCTCATTTTGTTTGTCCTTCACAGAATCTCCTTCACCAGGTTGATGACAGTACTGTCCCTCCTGCTGGTTATCATGGGGACCGCTCCAACTCGGATGAGGTCGAGTATGACCTGGAGTGCTTCATGCCCATCCCGCACACTGCGGCTGCTTCAGCTTCGGGTAAGTGTCAATCTCGCAATCCCTTACAAGATTGGTCTGATGGTGATGAGGATGATGATTGTACGCTTTTGGAGGTATATGCCTTGTGACCTTAATCTCTTTGCTTATCCGAGTAAGCCCGTTATTTACTTATGCAGTTGGCCAGGTACATGACACTCCTCCTCTCGCCGTGGGCGGAGTCGGCAAGATTCACGTTGCCAAGCCGAAGCGACGCGGAGCCTCCTCCAGCACTGAGTCGACCAAGAAGAACAAGCCAAATCCGGCGGCTCCTAGTGCCTCTGCTGCTGCCAGCCTGGCTGAGACCCGCCACGCTGCTCGGCGCCGAGTAACACGCCGAGTCCTCCATGACCAGGTTGTCACCGGGTAAGCCTTTTGTATTCTGCTTGCTCCGTTCTTTTCTTTTTCGTCACTGACGTTCTCTTATATGTGTGTCTTGTTGTTTTCAGTGCCGCACCCTTGACGGCGAACCAGGCTGCGTCTAGCATTGCCTCGCCGCTAAGGCCTGCGCCTCCTCCAACTGACTCGGCGGTGCCAAGCCCCGTCTGGGTTGAGGCTCGCACTGTTGAGGCTCACGCTTCTCAGTGTCAGTCAGACCTGGTGGGTCAGACGGCTAGCGCTCTTGGCGCTAGCCAGGAAAAACTTCCTGATCTTGGTGATCGTGAATCTGGCGCCGAGAAATCTTCTGCCACCAGTTCCTCTGGCATCAGTCCTCAAGCTGATGTGAATGAACAACTTCCTGATCTTGGAGCCAGCAAAACTGCTGAGCCCAGTCAGGCAGCTCCACGTTCCTCTCCAAATCCTTCTGCTCACTCTCCAATTCTGTCAAAGGGCCAGACCCAGCCCAAGGCTTCTGGCTCTACTCGCCCCTCATCTGGCAAATCCACCTCTTCCAAGCAAACAATGCTTGTCTACGCTCCGGGTTCTGCTCCTCAGATCCAGCCTCTGTCATTGGCGACAATGATCGCTTCAACGGGTAAGGGGAGCGAATCTGCGGCTACCAGGTCAGGTGATGGCTCTAGGGCTGTTACCCTCCATACTTCTACTGCTGCGACCCGTGCCACTGTGCGAACCGCCCTGAAAACGGGTCAAGTTCTCACTCGGACGCTCAGTGGTAAGAGCCTGGGTTCGGTTGAGCCTTACACTGTGGCATGGAATGCAGCTAGCGAGCAGGAGGTCAGCACCCGTGCCGGCAAGAAACTGAAGCTGTGCCCCAAGGTCGTCTCCGACATGACCCAGCAGGCCATTACTCTGATGGCCTGTGCGGACAAGGTGAACGAGGTAAAATAACTTCTTACTCTTTTATATCATTGAGTATTTCCTTTATACATATCACCTAGTCCCCGAGGTTACTGTCGAGTAAGGAACTTACTCGGATGTAAGCTCTTTAATAGTCACTTAGTCTTTAGATTCTTTACCCCAAACATGCATGTTAGAGCTTCGATTCCTTGCCCTCGAGGTTACTATCGAGTAAGGAACTTACTCGGCTGTAAGCTCTTAAGCTCTTTGATTTCTTTATGCCACACTCATGTTAGAGCTTCAATCCCTAGCCCTCGAGGTTACTATCGAGTAAGGAACTTACTCGGCTGTAAACTCTTCAACTTTTTGATTCGGCAGGTTGCTTGACTTGACTCTTCCTTATTGTATGTCTTCTTTGATTATCTCACGCATAACGAGTGCACCAAAGTGCACCAAGCTCTCGTCCTGGCGCATCGCAAGCTCAAACTTGCGTATGAGAAGCTACAGACTGACACCTACGGCCAAGGTAATATCCTGATCTGTCCTTTTTCTTTTCAGCATTCTTTTCTTTGGTTCATTATCTCAATCCTTCCTCATTCTTTTTTCACAGCCTCCGCTCAATCTACCATCGAGGCTCTTCACTCACAGATCAGCGAGGCCGAGAGTAAGTTCTTTGTCTCATCGTTGTGATAAGTGAAATTTCCTGTTGGTGCTGACAAATAACTTGTTCCGAATAAGTAGAGAAGCACCAAGCTGAACTCCAGAAGGAACGAGATGAGGTGACTCAGCTAAAGAAGTTGATGGCCGAGACGGAGCAGAAACACTTGGTCGAGGTGAAGGGGTTGAGGGAGGAGCTTGACGAGAAGAACGAGCAACAGGCTGCCAGCGCCGAGAAGACCAAAAGGTTGCTCGACGAGGCCGAGTCATCGGTCGAGTTGGCAAATCTGAACTTTGACGCCCTTCAAGCCAAGGCCAAGACTTGGCATAGCAAACTCGCCGCCATCAACTTCTTTCTCGGTAGTGAGTCCTTACTCGTTTTGCACTATATAAGTCATCTTGGACTTCTTCCATCTGCCCTTGTTATTGGCTAACTTTCTCTTTTGCTTACAGAGAATTTTCCTGAGGCCAACATGTTTGCCATCCGAGCCATGAAGAAAGTGAGAGCCGAAGCTGGTGCCCCTGCTGAAGGCGAGGTATCCATGGAGGAGCTTCTCGCATCGGTGTCTGAACAGGTCAAGACCCTCAGGTCTTGTGGTGTGGACTTGCTCAAGTCAGCTATCCATGTGTTTTGCATGCTTTGGCCGGATGAAGACCCACCCGAACTCATCGAGCCACTTTCCGAGAGAATGCTCCTTACTGAAGACCGACTAGATCAATGGCGTGAGTCGTCCGGCCGAGCCGCAGCGGACAAGGCTCTCTCCTTCGTGCTTTCCTGGTACGAGGACATCAACCTTGATGTTCTTGCTTGCATAAGGGGGGATGGCAAATGGCTGAATGACCCGGAGCTGATCAAGAAGCGCCAGGAGCGTGCTTATGCCATGATCGAGTACACCATGGTGCACGCTTGGTGTGAATGGACCATCTTCCTCGACCTTGGCGACCCGCTCGTCGAAGTTGCTGATGAAGAGGGTGGCGACAGCGAAGCAACCGAGTCAGATGATCCGGATGACACGGCCACAGATGCTCCTCAACCGGACGATGCTCCAAGCGCTACTCCTGGCTCCGGGAGTGCTCCTCCAAGTTCTTCTGCTCCTTAGGCTAAGCAACACTCGAACTTTGATCATATCCCCGATATGCCAGGTACATATGTAACATACATTGCACTTTTAAGTTTGATTTTGCGCCTGTTAATGGGCTTTATATATTTGCGTTATGCTCTGAGTGCGAATAATTCAAGGACAAGTCCCCGAGTTTCATTTTGACGTGTCACCTCTCCTTGCCTATGGACCTTGTCTACATTTTTCGGTGTTCGACATTAGAGTCTCAAAGTAGTAAGGATGTAGCTAACGGGTATGAAACTTGGATCACTTGTCCGAGATTACTCGACACGTAGTATAACGCGACCTGCAGAGAGTTAGGCAAAAAACTAAAGCCGACTCGCATTTTTCCTTTCTCTTTATCCGGCATTCGTGTTTACCCGTCTTACATCGTTTTCTCTTGATTGCCATGAAGCCGTGTTTTCGGACAACAGCATAGTCGAAGAGTTGATTTCTTCCGAGTAAACACTACTTTTTTCGAGATAAATTTCGGGTATCACGCCATCCGAGGTAAAATAATTGAAATGGAAAACTTAAGGGGTATTCCTCGAGTTAGTTTTTCGAATCATACCATTTTATTTTTAGCACATAGCCGGCAAACACGTCCGACATATGAGAGTTCGGGTGATACATGCACTGCTTCTCCTAAGTATAGAAGGGACGAAGCAGTGCCACATTACATGGCATTTTGGTTTCATCTCCTGACATGTCCGCCTTGTTATTTTGCGCTTCACGAGCGTCTATGAGATAGTAGGAATCATTGTGCAATGATTTGCTTACAATGAATGGACCTTACCATGGAGGTGATAATTTATGCATTCCTGTTGTGCGCTGCACCAGCCTTAGCACCATATCTCCTTCTCGGAAAACGCGAGGCTGCACTTTCTGGTTATGGTAGCGTCGGAGATTTTGTTGATATATAGCGGATCTGGATAATGCCAGTTCCCTTTCTTCTTTGAGTAGGCCTACTCCATCTTCTCGAGCCTCTTTTACCTCGGCTTCCGAGTGTTGCCTTATCCTGGGCGAGTCATATTCTATGTCGGCAGGCAAAACTTCTTCAGCCCCATATACGAGGAAAAATGGGGTATAACCAGTTGAACGATTCGGAGTTGTTCTTAGGCTCCACAGTACTAAGGGTAGTTCCTCTATCCAACAACCAGGTGATCTCTGGAGTGGTTCCATTGAGCGGGGTTTTATCCCTGACAGAACTAAGACATTAGCCCGTTCAACTTGTCCATTTGATTCTTGATGGGCGACTGATGCTACATCGAGTCTTATTCGGTGTTTCCCATAGAAGCGAGCAAAATCTCCTTCGGCAAAGTTCGTGCCATTGTCAGTGATCATACTGTGTGGGTAACCGTATCTGAGGATTATATCCCTTAAGAATGTGACAGCTGTTTTACCGTCCAATTTGTTGATTGGTTTCACTTCTATCCACTTGGTGAACTTATCAATCATGACCAAGATATGAGTCATACCTCATCTTGCTGGTTTGAATGGTCCTACAATATCTAGGCACCATGCCGCAAAAGTCCAAGTGATTGGTATAGTCTTCAATTCAGACGCTAGTAAATGCGACTTGGACGCATAGTGTTGACAAACACTGCATCTTCAAACTAACTCTTGCGCTTGTGCCAATGCTCTTGGCCAGTAGAATCCATGTCGGAATGCCTTGGCTACCAATGCTCTTGATGACGCATGGTGCCCGCACTCTCCTTGATGGATATCCAATAAGATCTCCTGGCCTTTCTCTGAGCTAATACAACGCTGCAGTATGCTTGTCACACTTTGCTTGTAGAGTTCCTTGTTGATTATGGTGTACGCTTTTGCTCTTCGTGTTGTTTGCCTTGCCAATGTTTCATCACTCGGCAAGGTCCCATCTTTCAAATAGTTGAATATTGGTTGTGCCCATGTTGGTATTAGTGGTTCCGGGTCTGCTTCAACATCAATGTCCATTGGTTCCGCCGACATATTCTCTACCGACATAACCTGAGGAGTCCCCGAGTGTGATTCGGCGATCCCTGAATTGAACGGACCAGTCCCCGAGTGACTCGATCCTACCCCTGAGTCGTTGTCCATTGGCACTGCATCTGATTCCTGACTCGCCGGGATGACCCTGATTGATTCGGACTCTGGTGACGGCTTGATCGATGGCTTCCTGAGATGCTCTAGCGCTACCCCTGGTGGTATTGCTTGCCTAGGTGATCCTAGTTTGGATAGTACATCTGCTGCGTCATTTTCTGCTCTAGGAATGTGATGAAATTCACAACCGTCAAAATATCCCGAAATTTGTTGCACGTGGAAACGATATCATGCCATGTTCGCGTCAAGGACATCCCAATATCCAGACACTTGCTGAATCACCAAATCTGAATCACCAAAACACATGATCCTTTTGATACCAATTTCCTTGGCTACTTTAATGCCATGGACAAGTGCTTCATACTCGGCAACGTTGTTAGAAGCAGAAAAATGAATCTGCAACACATACCTGAGTTGATCCCTCTTTGGAGATGTGAGCACTATCCCGGCGCCCAGACCCATTTTCGTCTTGGACCCGTCAAAATGCATTTTCCAGTAATTCGGATCTGGAAGTGGTGGTTCGTACTGCATTTCCATCCATTCTACAAAGAAATCTGCAACTGCTTGAGATTTTATTGCATCTCGCCTATCATATTGTAAAGTGTATGGTGCCAGTTCGATAGCCCATTTGGCGACTCGGCCGCTGGCATCTTTGCTGCCCAATATATCCGAGATAGGTGCCTCACATATTACCCGGATTGGGTGTTCTTGAAAATAATGTTTCAGCTTCTTTGTTGCCATATATACCCCATATGTCATCTTCTAATAATGCGGGTAATTCTGTTTCGAGACAGAGAGCACTTCGCTCAAGTAATACACCGGTCTTTGGACTGATTTGCCCCCTTCTTCACGTTCAACCACTATTACTGCACTTACAACTCTGTTGGTTGCGGCGACATAGAGCAACATTGGCTCCTTGGATAATGGTGATGCTAATATTGGTGTTGTTGCCAACATTTTCTTTAATTCATGGAAAGCGCTATGAGCTTGCTGTGTCCATGTGCATTTGTCTGATTTCTTCATCAGCTGATATAGTGGTAGGGCTTTTTCACCCAGCCGACTAACAAACCTGCTCAACGAGGCCAGGCATCCAGTAAACTTCTGGACATCATTGAGGGTTTTTGGCAATTCAATTCTTTAGATGGCCCTGATCTTTGTCGGGTTAGCTTTGATTCCTCTGTTGTATACAAGGAATCCGAGTAACTTGCCAGCCGGGACACCAAATGTACATTTTTTTGGGTTAAGTTTCATCCGGAATCTTCTCAAGTTTGCGAATGTTTAACGCAAGTCCTTAATTAGAGTATGAATTTGTTTGTTTTTTATTACCACGTCATCGACGTATACTTGAAAATTTTTGTCCAATTGATCTTGCAAGCATTTTTGCATGCATCTTTGATATGTTGCGCTTGCATTTCTCAATCCGAATGGCATGGTGCGATAGCAATAAGCCTCGTACGGGGTGATAAAAGCTGTCTTTATTTGATCATTTGGATTCAGTGGTATCTGATGGAATCCTGAATACGCATCCACAAACGACAAGAACTCACACCCAGCAGTAGAATCTACGACTTGATCGATTAGAGGCAGAGGAAATGGACACGCCTTATTGAGGTTCGTGTAATCAATACACATGCGCCATACCACTGCCACGTTCGGGTCATCTTTTTTCTTCTCGACCAAGACTGGATTTGACAACCAGTTCGGGTGCAGTAATTCCTTGATGAATCCAGCAGCTAAAAGTCGGGCAATCTCGGCACCTATCACTTTCCTCCTATCTTCAGCGAAGTGGCGGAGGGGTTTCTTCACCGGCTTGGCATCTTGTCTTACATGAAGAGAGTGCTCAGCCAGCTCCCTCGGAACTCCTTGCAGATCTTGAGTGGACCATGCAAAGATGTCCCTATTCTCACGGAGGAAGCTAGTGAGCTCGCTTTCCTATTTGTCTGTAAGGCCAGCCCCAATGGTAACTGTGCGATCTGGGAAAGTTTCATCCACTTGCACCTTCTTGGTTTCCTTGGTAGATTGAAATGACACACTGCCATGCGGGTTGGTGAGTGTCGGCATGGACATTTGCGCTGCTTTGGCCAATGCTGCCACTTCCAACATCTGACTTTTCTCTTGTGATATGAAGAGTGACTCGGCTAGAGAAGATCCGGCTGAGGTACAAGCAATAGATCTTTTGTAGTCCCCTTCAACTGTGATCACCCCACATGGGCCTGGCAGCTTCATCTTCAAGTAAGCGATGTGAGGAGTAGCCACGAACTTTGCCATAGCCGGCCTGCCGAGTAAGGCATGATAGGAGCTGACCAAATCTACCACCTCGAACTCTATAGCTTTAGTGCGACAATTTTCTCTGTTGCCGAATAAGATGTCGACCCAGATCTTGCCAATTGGCTCACAGGACAGTCCCGGCACAATACCGTGGAAAGTTGTCCTAGTCGGCTCCAGCATGTTCATGGTTATGCCTAACTTGAGCATGGTAACCTTGTACATGATGTTGATGCTACTGCCATCATCGATCAATTCCTTTGAAAATTTCACGTTGATATCTGGGCCCATGAATGTTGGATCCAAAACCAGAGCGTATCCTCCAGGGGTTGGCATGATCTTGGGGTGATCTTTTATACTCCAAGTTATTTCTTCCTCAGACCAATGCATGTACTTGGGAATTGCCGGCATCGTGGCATTCACTTCCATCATTCGTTGTTGCTGGCTCTTCTTGTCATTTGGCTCTGTGAAAAGACAACATATCTCTGGTGATGTTCCCTGTACTCATTTCTAGTTCCATGGCCGACATGAGCGTCGTCACCTCTTGGATTGTGCACCTGGTGCCCAGCTTCTCATCTTTCTTGATTCTAATACCTCGGCTGCCTATTTTCATATCCGTTATCTTCTCGTACTGCTTGAGCATTTCCTCTTGTAAGTGGTGGAGGGGGAGGTGGTGGAAGCTGCTTATTCGGCGAGTCCACTCTATCTCCTTTCTGAAACCAAGTGCATTGCCTTGTCGTGTGATTGGCTGGTTTACTCGGACTAGGCGTGTGAAACTTACATGGCTGATCTAGCATCATCTCATAGGTATATTTTTGTCGGTCCTGATACTGCTTCCTCTGATCGTATGGCCTTTTGCCGTTATTCTTTGGCACCCATTGTTGTTGACCATTTGTCCTTTGACGCTGACTGCTTCTAGCATCTGGATGATCCTGACTCACAGCCGCAACCTGAGTCAAACCATACCTGTAATCTGGTCTTTCGTCTCTTCTCATGCTTCTGTATTCGGATCTTCCTGACGCCTTTGCGACCCGGCATCATCATAGATCTGAGTCTCAGTCATTCCGTCTGCCGACATGAGCAGCGGTTGAGTCGGATCACCTAACGCATACGAGTCAACAATTCTTATCGTCTCTGCCAGGCTTGCCGGCATATCTCTTTGTAACCTTTGCCACATCACACTTCCATGTCTACATCCTTGTGCAAACCATGTGATTGCTTGTGATTCGATTACCCCTTCACAAGAGTTACGCATCGTACACCACCTTGTGAGGAATTCCCTGTCAGTCTCATTTGGTCTATGCTTGCACATTGCTAGTTGTTGTGGGCGATTCGGCCTCTTGTAAGTGCTCATGAAATTGCTCACGAAAGCGTCGTGAAAATCGATCCAACTGCTGATGCTTCCGGGTGGCAAATTGTTCAACCATACCCGAGCTGGTCCTCTGGCTTTGTGCTTCCATCATATGTTTTTGTCCATCTGGCCAGCTGGAAATTTGGCACCGGTGGCTCTTTCATGATCCTTGGGCCAAAGCACAGCGGACCCTGCGGACCTTGTGATTCAATTATCTCTGCCATTTTTATGCGGTCAAGCTTCAGCCTTGCATCATCTGGCTGAAGATTCTTGCCTCCGAATCTTGCTCCCATTGCTTGATACGCATGATCTGGCAGTTCATACCCGTCCTTTACCATAGTCGAGTAACCATCATTATACTTATTCGCATTCAGGTCAGCAGGCTATTGAACTGCTTTTCCCATGATTTGCTCTCTTCTTTCTGGCTGAGCTGGTGCGTTATTCAGAGTTGGATTTCCTCCTCCTGCCGAGTGAGTTCCACGCCTAGCATGATGCGCAAAATTTTGTCCTCGGTTGTCATTTCTTTACCCAACTTTTTCCTGGTTTTCGTTTCCTTGAACCACTGCCGGATCATAGGGGACCATCTGCTTGTTTCTTCCAGAATCCACACTTTTTTCTTTTCTCGTCCTAGGCGCCGCTCCGGGTGAGGATGATGTGTGCCCAAATGATCTTGCCGGGACAGGAGTTGCCGAGTGAACCAGCTGTGACCTCCCTGCTATACCCGGATTTGCTCTGTAATACCCCTCATTCAGCATGCTGGCTGCTTTTACTAGTTCATTGACTCGTTCTTGCTTCCTTTTCTTTGCTTCCCCCTCCAAGTGGGGTAATTCTGCCATTGCTGCTTTTGCTGCTCGCAGATTAGCTGCTGCTGTGTTATATGTTGGACACATGGATGTCTTGTTGCTGTTCTCCGGTGTTATATTCGATGTGGCATCTGCCATCTCTTCGTTGAGGTTCCTTCCTCTTAATCTCGTTGCATCAAGCCGGGTCTTCGCGCCCTTGACTCGATTTGCTGAGTTAAGCTCTCGGATGGTGATATCCACATCCTGATGTAACTGTGCTAGCTCCTTGGCTTTTTCCAGAACTTTTATCTTGGCTTCCTCTAACTCGGCTTGCACATGTGTCGGGTCAGTTGCATGTGCCACTGGCTCTGCCAACTTGTCTATCGCTTCCTGCAGCTCCTTATCTCTCTTTCTCCTAGCTATGTTCTCTGTTTTTTCCAGTGGCGCCTTTGTTGTTCTTTTAGCCCTTGGCGTCTCCTCATGATTTCCTCCCTCTTCATTCTCATTCACTACTGGAACTATCGAGGGAGCTATGGGGTTTGGGGTTGTCATCATTACCTCCATGGAGACGAGTTGGTGCGGTTTCCCAGCGACTGGAGCCGCTGGAGGATCTGGCGCCAGGACGACGTGCTCAATATATGCGCGCTCCACGCGCACCACGACGTAGACTTGGTGCTCGCCGAACTTGATGAACCGACCACCTCTAGGGAACGGCTTGGTCCCGAAGCAGCCCGCATTGTCGCTGACGAAGTTGAGCGCTCCAAACCTCTGGATGAGGCCAGAGTAGACGCGCTCGCCGGTCTTGGCGATGATGTTGCTCGTCCGGATGAAGACTCCATCAAACACCTATTTCTGCCCCACGGTGGGCGCCAACTGTCGTGGTGGTGGCACGGATGCCATGGGTAGGCTTAAGTTGGGGGGCCGAATGGGTGCTTGTGGTCACTAGGGAGGGAGTGCACAGTCAATCCATGCATGAAGAACAGGAAGAACTCTCCAGACTTGGAAATTCGAAAGATACCCCAAAGATTACAAATGCTCCTTGAGCTGTATAAGCTAGAGTACACAACACTAGTTTCCTACTTGGTCCGACCTCCTGCTACTATTGCTATGCCATCCCTTATATAGGAAGTGCTAGCTAGCTAATACCCCTTTGGGTTCTAGGGTTTACTGTTTGGATCTTGGTCCCTACAATATGGGCCAGGTCCTAGGCTTTCCCTAAGCCTAGAGGCCCGGTCCATAAATCTTGACAGCTAACGGTCTTCCGGTACGCTGCTTCTTGTTCTTTTTGGCATAATGTTTTTACTTTGTACGTCAGCGTATGCTTTGGGCGTCACCCGGCTCCTTTTGTGTCACCCGGTGTCGCCCTTATCTTTTGACCATGCTTTACCATGGTCCCTCCTAAACCTTACTCAGAAAGGTGCCTCGTGTCCTCCTTGACTTGGCCCATCCTCGGTTGACTCGGCTCATCGGTTCCTGCAAGGGTTATAACTTTGTCCTATGCGGGCCGACATAGTTTGTATGGCTTTCATGCTTATCTTACCCGGCCATTCTTACCCGGCCTGGTTCTTTCTTTCCTGGGAGCCAACCCAGCTGCGCTATGTTTCCCCTCTCGTGACCCTACCGGGGGTTATCCCCCCGACATTGACATCTTTAAAGGAATTGCAAAATGCTCGGTGGGATATGGCATTTCCACCCTCTTTTGGAATGATATGTGGAAAGATGAATGCTTGCAGCATAAGTTTCCTCACTTACTGTCTTTTGCAAAAAATCCACATATCTCTGCCAGTGAGTTTATTCAGACACCCAACATGCAAGATCATTTCTTTCTTCCTCTATCTCAGCAAGCTTATTTTGACTATCAGTGCCTACAGAAAATTATCAGTGAAGGGATACAGGGAGAAACAGACAATTGGAGCTACATTTGGGGAAGTGATTCTTTCTCTGTTAAAAAGGCCTATTCATAATTATCTGGGCATCTGACAGTTCAGCCTCATTTCTCCTGGTTATGGAAGTCTTCTTTCCAGCAAAAACACAAGTTCTTCTTCTGGCTTTTGCTCCTTGATAGACTAAACACCAGAAACCTTCTAAAGAGGAAAAGATTCTCTCTAACCATATATGATTGTTTGTTCTCTGGTTGCATCAGTGAGGAAACATTAAATCATTTATTTTGGGACTGCCCTTTTTCAAAAGCGTGTTGCGATGATATCTGCCCTGTCAGAGATAATGTTTTAAATCTCTTTGAGGCGTTGGCTAGTATAAAGCACAGATTAAAAGTCCCCTTTGCAATGGAGATTATTATTCTGGGGGCTTGGGGCATCTGGATGTGCAGAAAAAAATGAAATCTTTAACAACAAGCGTGCTTCCCTTGATGAATGGAGGGCTATTATTATTTTGCAAGAATTAAGATGGGTCCTGTTTAGAATCAAGAAAACGTATTTCCAGGATCTCAAAGCCTGGATCAACAACAATTTGGACATGAGATAGTTATCCTTGTACTGTTTTTCCCTCTCTGAGGTGGCCTTGGATTTGTAAATATTTACTTATGTAACTCATTATGGTTTATAAAAATTGCAGTGGGGTTTTACCCTACTGTTTTACCCTAAAAAAAGAACAATGAATGATGAAGAGAGAAGCTGCTCTAGAAGAAGGATACGAAAGAAGAGAGATGGAGGAGGGGAAAAAACGAGAGGGATGATAGGTGGGATCCAGGTCCATGTCATTGCTTAATTGTGGGCCTATCATATTAGTTTAGTTGTTAAAATGCGATTAGCCAAAAAATATTTACCTATTTGTAACAGCTCGCCCCAAAAGCGGTACGTATCCGCAAAAAATTGCAGGGCACTAACCTGTTACCCTGGCCCCAATTGTGGTACTAAATGTAATTTACTCCTGAAATGCGGGTTCACGTCCTTTCCTAAAACATAATAAAAATTATTTATGATATTATTTATAGCTAGTCTATGTGATGAGACAATACAATACTGAGCCAGGACATGACCGCTTTCTAGTATAGCTATAACTCCAGCCGGCATCCTCGATACAGTTGCGCACTTCATAAGACCGATAAGGTAACATGCAAACACACCTCGTTCAAAGAACCTCTCGTATTCTCCATCTCCGATTTGGCCAACGCTGGCTAGCCGCATTTTGAATCCTCTCGAGCTAGCGCTCACTTCGCAAATTTTCCTAACCATTTCTCGCCCACAGAATCGGTTCTTGCAGGCCGCCATCACTCTTCTCCAATAAACCCCAACAATAATATTTGAATCCACCCTTGCCCCTAGTCCATCCGGACTCAATAATAGATTCGATGCACAAGATTCGGTATGGTGGCTGGAGCAAGTTCGACGACGACGCCTTCGGAGAAATCTCTATGTGTATAGACACTACCAGCGCCATCCGGCTGGCCGCATGCTCCAAGGAGTTGCGCCGCCAAGTCGCTTGTGGAAAAGGTAGCAGCAACCCCAACGACGGCTGCGGGGCATTGGTCACCTTCCATAACTTCCTCACCCACAAGATGGCGTGCCCGCACGGCCTGTGCAACTACCCTGAGCATGGCTGCGAGTTCGCCGCCCCGCCCACAGCGCTCCTCGCCCTCCTCAAAAATTCTCACTCGATGGAAGTTCACAATTTCTACTATGGCCGTGGAACACAGGTACATCTATCAGCCTTTGCTGGCACCTGGCTCATGGAGAGTACAGATCGTCGTATCCAGGGATGATGCTACATTTTTCGACGTGTGATTTTACATGCTCCACTATGGCCTCGTGGTATCCGTCTAGTGCATCAGGTCGGCGGCGTGCAAGTTTCCGCGGTACATGGTGGAGGTGCACTTATATAAACCTTCAATGATGGGAGGGTACCTAGAGGAGTTCGCCGAATATAAACTATTTTTCAAGCCGAAGAGCAACATGTAGCCGGCCGCCGATGGGATGACTAAAGATTTCAGGAATTTTAATAAACATGATAGATTCATCCTGGATTACTCATTCTGCATTCACAAGGTGGTAGATGACAGATATGACCGTCTTGATTCTGATGATGATCTTCCATTCAAATTTGGGATTAAGTATTGATGTTGATTCTAGTCGAAGGGTTTCAGTGTGTCAGAAATATGGATTTTGGCTGAAAAGTAGTACAGTACAGTACTATTGTACCAGGTCTTGTAATTGGGAGTATATTGTTTCTAGTTTTTCTTGTGCTATTGTATTTTTGTCGCATGTACTGGTAGTACTTGTTTGGATCAAATGCTGGAGATTATCTAGAATTTCTTTTCAAACATGGATCTATATTGGGAGCTAGCACTAATTGCTTAGATCAAGTAGCTTTTCCTTTAAAACAATGGCCTTGCACATGTAGTCCGTTGGTACTCTCTCCGTTTGAAAATAGATTCAAAGGATTTGTGCAACACATGAATAGGGAAAATGCAGGAATAGAATGGCATGACACTTGATATTCTATTGGAATAAAAACTGTAGGGATCAGTAAAATTAGCTGTTTGCTTGCACCGCAGGAAAAAATAGTAACTTTATAGGGTTTAAGTACATGCCATATAGGAATTTTTCCAAGAGGTTTCACCTCTTCTTAGAAATCCTATAGGATTATAGTGTAGGAAAGCAATGTATAGGAGTTTGTCGGATTCATTTCTTTCAAACAAACACACTCTATAAGAAAAATTCATATGGATATATAATTCCTTTAGAATTTTTTTAAATCAAACAGGCCCTAAGATGTTTTAGCTTTTGTGAAACAAGTGTATCTAATAGTGTGTAGTTTGGAGTGAACACATGCTATATAGGGGTCAGATGCACTTCAAAAAAGCTAAACCAACTTATATTTTAAAATGGAGGTAGTAATACGTATGTTTTATCGCAGTCAGGTTACTCATATTTACTTTATCATTTTTTCTTATAATATTTTATATGTTGCAATTTAGTCTGTCGATTCTTACTTCCTTTAATAACTCCAAGTACATTTCTCAGCCGTTGTTGGCACCATGCTCATTACAAGTAGAGAAGATCGTATCACGGGACGATAGTACGATGTTTGCTGTACTATTTGATATACGCGAGTCGGGCAACATCGTCATATCCTTCGTGTGCATCAGGTAGGACGCGTTCTTGTCGCCCTAGTACAATGTGAGTTTAGTTTCACTGCCTATACGCTGTCAATAGAGCTGGGGTTTTGGGATATAAACTATAGTTCTTCCATGCCTAGGATCAGGGTGATGTCGTCCATCATGCAGAAGAAAAAACTTTCCATGCTATTGTACCATGAAACATCTTATATTAACCAGGGCGTGCATTACTCAATATCCATCAATCGAGGGGTAGAATTCCCAATTGACAAAGAATTGTAAGAAAGTGAGGCTAGCCATGAAGTAGTACTAGTATAGTACCAGTTCTTATACTTCGGAGTATTTTGTACTATATACTGCTAGTACTTGTTTAGGTCAAGGGCAGGAGATGGTCTTGCTTTACCTTTATTCTGTCGTTTTCTATTACCAAAGTATTTTGTTCAACTAATAATGATGTACTGTTAACTGTTTAGATAAAGTGTAGCAGATTGTCTTGCTTTTCTTTTGAAAGCTAGCATTGTCATAATTATCTAGATGCGTCTTGGACATTTTGGGTTGCATATAGCGTCACACAGGCATTGACATAAGGAGGAGGTATTCACACAGAAGCAGACTTGATCGTTAGTTTTTCTTGCTCCAATGATCGAGTATATTTGGAGAACAGGGAAAATGATCGTGCACCAAAGTTTTTTGAGCGAGAACAAGAACCGATTCTCTCTGTACTGCTATTGAATTTCAAGCAGGAAAGCTATTGAATCTCTCAATTGTTATGTTCTTGCTATTACTAAAGAATTTTTTAGAACTAATACTGATGTACTGGTACTTTTTTAAATCAAGGGCGGTTGATAGTCTTGCTTTTGTTTTGAAACATGGCCTTGTCACAATATAGATGAGACTTGGGCATTTTGGGTTGCATATGGGGGTCGCACAAGCATTTGATGTGAGAAGAAGGTACTCGAAGCACACTTGATTGTCAGTTTTGCATGATCCAATAGTCGAGTGTGTTTAGAGAAAAGGTAAAACTCATCGGATGACAAGGTTTTAAGAGCTAAAACAAAAACTAGTTCTCTCTGTACTGCTATTGTGTTTCAGTGTATGTATTCCTGAATTGCTCACTTTGAAATGCTACTGAATTGGTCAAGTGCTGCTGAATGTGAACTGCGAATCTGTCGATATTTTTCTATCTTATTTTGTATTGCAGAGTTTATATAAATATCTACCAAAATAAATTATCGATTTCTTTCCCTCCCTATCTGAGGTGTTTATTTTGAATCCAGCCCAGCCACAGCAAAATGCAATTTTTATATACCAGGAAAAGAAATCTATCTCATTCGGCCCCTCTTTGGCCTAGAACATTTTAATTCGGCCTTTTAAGGGTAAGGGGACTGCTGACCACAGCCCAGTAAAGTTGAGAAACGAGTCCATGGAGAATAGCCTATGGAGTATAGCCCATATAGAGAAGCCCATGTAGAATATCCAAACTCTTTTTAATTCGGCCTTTTGGGCATTTCCCTCCACCTCTCAATATTTTTAAAAAACTTGGTCTTCAGATTTTTTTACAGCGCCTATAGTTTTTAGTTTAGCTGCTAGGAGCACCGCTTTATTATTTGACCAAAAAAAAAATTTTAAGGAGACAAGTCCCTAAGTTATAATAGTAAAGCTTAAGATTCTATAATGTTAGTTGTTTTTGTCGTAGTGGTAAGGCACCTAGTCGACCGGCGATGAGGTATCGAGTTCGAATCCTAGGAAATTTGTGTTAATATAGTGTTACTTTTTTGTACTCTTAGGCTGACATATGGGACCCATATAAACTGTTGCTGCATCTAGCAATGTTGCCAAGGTCAGGACAGTGGACTCGACCCGAAAAAATAGTCCAACATATATACACACATTTAATTCAAATAGAGGTTGACATGTGGGACCCAGCATAGACAAATTTAATTCAAATAGTGGCTGACATGTGGGACCCAGCATAGACATGTTTCCTGCACAGAGAAGGCTGACATGTGGGACCCAACATAAACACGTTTCCTGTATATAGAAGGCTGACATGAGGGACCCAACATCGGAGTATAGATTAACATTTTTATACTCTATAAGGCTGACATCTAGGGCCCAAGTAAATTGTTGCTGCATCATAGACATGTTTCCCCTCAAAAAATTCCACCAATGTTGCCATGGTCATAGCGACGGACTCAACCCGAAAAAACAGTCCAACATACATACATTTATTACAAATAGAGGCTGGCATTTGGGACCCAGCATAGACCCGTTTCCTAAACAGAGGTTGCTGACATCTGGGACCTAGTTACGGACCAAATTCAAAAGAATAGAGGTGGCCGAAAAAAGTCCATCATAGAACGTTTCATTTACGGAGAGGCTGCCATGTGTGACCCACTAGAGAGACCTTATATAGGTGCTGCATCGAGAAATGTTGCCAAGTTCAAATAAGGTAAGCGCGAGCAAGAAAAAAGTCCAACATGCACACGTTCTTCTAATGAGATGCTGACATGTGGGACCCATCAGCGTGACCAAACGGCAGATTCGTCGAGCAACGCTATCTAGTTCGGAATAGGGTAGAGCTAGAGAAGAAAAAAATTCCATCATATACACACTATTCTTCTAATGTGAGGCTGACATGTGGGACCCACCAACCAGTATAAACGGCTGATGCATCAAGCAACGTTGCCAAGTTCGAAACACGGAGGCGCGAGCAAGAAAAAAGTCCTACATGTGCATGTTTCTTCTAATAAGATGCTGACATGTGGACCCAGCATCGTGACCAAATGGAAGATTCGTCGAGCAACACTATCTAGTTAGGAATAGGATAGCGCTAGAGAAGAAAAAATCCAATCATATACACATGATTCTTCTAATGTGATACTAACATATGGGACCCACCAGATTGAATAAATAGATGATGCAGCGAGCAATGCTATCAAGTTAACACAGAGGCTCGATCGAGGGCAAAAATTCTATCATACACATGTTTCTTGTAATGAGAATATGACATGTGGGGCCCAACTACATGATTATGCATCTGGCAGCGCTATCAAGTTCAGAACAGGGTAGCACGACTGAGGGAAAAAATCCATCATACACATGTTTCTTCTAATGAGAGGATGGCAGGTGGGCCCAGATGCGTGATTAAACGGCTGCGCAATCAAGTTCGAAACAGGATAGCAAGAGCGAAGGAAAAAAATCCATCATACACATGATTCTTCTAATGAGAGGCTGGCATGTGGGACGTAGCATCGTGATTAACAGCAGATAGACCGAGCAACATTATCGAGTTTATATTAGGAAGGCACGAGCCAAGGAAAAAATCCATCATGCACACGTTTCTTCTAGTGTGAGGATGACACGTGGGACCTAGCAGACTGATTAAACAGCGGATGCATCGAGCGACACTATCAAGTTCGAGACAGGGAAGGAAAAAATTCCATCATACACCTAATTACTCTAATGTGAGGCAGACATGCGGGACCCAGCATCCTGACTAAATGGAAAAGGCATCGAACAACATTATGGAGTTCAAATCAGGGAGGTGCGACCGAAAATTTTGGTCCGCTAGATTCACTGACGTTTGGGACCCACACGCAAAAATATAAGTCAACATCTCGCGAGGAAGCAGAAATCTTACTTCTGCCACACACCTGTCGATCTTTGTCCATGTTTTTATGGGTTTCATTGTAGTAGAGGGGCGCGAAACCAGAAAAAAAAGTTTTGTATCGGCCACGGTCAAGACGAGATTTTCTTCATGGAAGACGCGCCTTCTACGATGACCTACATGTCCAATCGTTGCGAAAGGAAACATTTCTTTTAGTGACTTGGTTCTCATGCATGGATCCTATCTCGGATTTCATGGCTTGTAGCCATTTCTTGGAGTCAGCACTTTCCATTGCTTCTCTGTAGGTTTTGGGTTTATCTTGTTCATCTAACAAGACTAACATCACAAGGCTACTATACCAATATGGAACAGCTCGAGCCCTTGTAGATATCGAAATTGTAGGATCTTCAATGTTATGATCTCTATCATTCGTTTCTTCTTCCATTATAGAGGGCGGTTCCGGAACAGTTTCTGTTGCGCTACTCGTTATTTGGAGAGAAGGGTCAACGATCTTATCTAACTCTATATTTCTTCCACTAACTCCTTTCGTGAGAAACGCTTTCTCTCGAAAGACGCTGATGACTCCTTAATGGCGCCAGAGAACTTGGTGCTTGACGTGGAGCCTATTGGGATCCCCAAGAGCAAGGTGTGTAGAAGTACAGCAGCAAGATTTCTCTCAGTAAGAAACCGAGGTTATCGAACCAGTAGGAGGAAGGAAATGTCACACAGGTGTTGCAAGCAACATGGAGACCTGCACAACACAAACTCAAGACTTTGCCCCAACTAACAGTGAGGTTGTCAATCTCACTGGTTGATGTAACAAAGGATTAAACGTATTGTGTGGAAGGTAATGGTGGTTTGCAGCAAGTAAACAAGTAACAGTGGAAGATGTATCAATGGTAAAGATTGGACTGGGTCCATGGTTCACTAGATGTGCTCTCCTTAGATAAACAACATGGTATGAAGGGTAAAAAAATTACAGCAGGGCAATTGAGAGGAACTGAGCAAGGCATAACAATGCAATACCAAACAAAAAGATCCTATGAGATTCGATTGGGAAATACAACAATATACATAGACCGCCATCCAACTGCATCTATGACTAGAAGTCTACCTTCAGGTTATCATCCGAACCCCCTCCAGTATTAAGTTGCAAGCAACAGACAACTGCTTTAAGCAAAGTGTGTAAGGTAAACAGTCCACTTGTTCCATGAACAAGAGACCGTTGTTTTCTCCCTTGTGGCAACAACACATCTACAACCGAAGAGATTTCTATCACTTCCCTTGGAAACTAGAGGCATGAACCCACTATCGAGCATAAATACCCCCTCTTGGAGTCACTAGCAACTACTCGGCCAAGATAGCTACTAACAATGGAGAACATGCAAGATCACAAACAACACAGACATGATAGAATCATAAAGACAAAACCATTAATCAATCTAACATAGTAATCTCAATATCCATCGGATCCCGCAAACACAACATGTATGATTACAAATAGATTAGATCTTGATCATGAACGGAGCTCACAAGATCTATACATGAAAGCACAAGGAGGAGATAAAACCATCTAGCTACTACATGGACCCATAGTATAAGGTGGAACTACTCACGTTTCATACCGGAGAGAAGGCCTCCGGGATGATTTCCCTCCGGCAGGGTGCCGAGAAGAACTTCAGATCCCCTCGATCTAGGGATGATGGTGGTGGCAGCTACAGAAGGTTTCGTGGAGTTTTTGATCGGGTAATTAGGGTTTCTGCATCGGGGGCTTCTTATAGGCGAAGAGGCGAGGCCGGGAGGCGACCAGGGAGCCACACCCTGCCTAGGCGCGGGCCCACCCCTGGTCGCGCCTAGGTAGGGGGGTTAGCCGCCCTGGTTCGCGTCTCCATCTCGTCTTCTGGATTCGTGTCCCTCACGGTAAAATATTGACTTTGGCTTTTCTCCCGTCCAATTCCGAGAATATTGATTTTCTTCCTTTCTAGAACCAAAAACAGAAGAAAACAGGCAACTGGCACTGTGGTAACTTGTTAATAGGTTAGTTCCATAAAAGATATAAAAACACCTCAAAGTGTAGAGAAAGAAAAGCAAAGTAGATACTAAACAAGCATGGAGCATCAAAAATTATAGATATGTTTCCAACGTATCAAGCATCCCCAAGCTTAACTCCTACTCGTCCTCCAGTAGGTAAGCGATAAAAACAATATTTTTTGATGTGACATGCACCATAAAAACCAACATCAAACCATTTGCAAGCATTGAAAGCTGGGATCAAAGAACTCTAAACATGTGCATGAAAGATGGAGTTCTAACAATAGAACATAGTAACTATGCATGCAACATGAAAGGCTACAAACAAAGATCATGTATAACATGCATTGAAAAACGTTTGTTTGTTTCACATACAAAAAACATATCATAGTGGCAATCAACTTGTCTCTCATAGAGTAGCAAATAGATGCATAGGACACCTTCAAAGTTCACGAGGATGACTAGAAACAAGTAGCACAAGAACAAGTAATATACAATATGAATCAATAAATAAGCTTTGGGACACTGCACACAGAATGACAACTATGCTCTCTTAATGGTGACTAAAGGTAGAAGGTGGAGACTCAAATAATGGTGGAAGCAAGGCCCTTCATAAAGGGAAGAAGGGATTTCAAGTTTCAAAAAGAGCTTCCAAAAATTATGGTACTTGTTAGCTTTCAACCCTCATTGCCCCTATCATAAGCATATTGAAGTGATTAAGTTTAAAATGAACAAAGATGGAGTATATGATTGACAAAGTATAAGTTGGAAATATCAAGTCCCTTGAATACGAGGGCCGCACCTCATGCTAGTCAACTTCAGTCACCTGTATGTTCTTGTTAGTGTAAGTACATGCATATCATAGAGAACCACCAACAGGTTACCCCTTGCACATGGTACATGAGCTATCCCATAACCAAAATGACAAGGAAAGCAGACAATGAGCATCTCAGCGGTCTTTTTATTTACTATATGCATAGATTTTTATTGAGGATGCTTCATAGATAGCTCACTATGGTGATGCTACAAGTTTGCACCATGATTAGGCATGTATTAGGCTAGCGGCCCAGGTGTTTCTCTAACACAAAATGCATACTCCATGGACTTACAAGTCCCTCTTTATTTCACACCGGTGACATCCATAGACAAAAGAGCATGATATCAACTGAGTACAAAGTACAAGTGCAAAAGTGAAAACATTCCACGTGACAGCACGGTTCTGCTAATTCCAACGTATAAGAGCACGCATATACAACATAGATGACACAATGGTTCAATTTTATTAGGGGCAAAGAAATATAAATTGTGCCATCAAGTTTGTGAGGTCTTTAATCACTAAGTTTTCACATAACAAAATAGTTTTAATTGGAAGATAGTTGAAAACAAGAATATACTTGGACTGGTGTAACACACCATGCATAGGAGTTTATAGTGGACACTTTGGAATAACTTGGTTTCTTGGGAGTTGGAAGCACGAGTAGAACTTACTCATACAAGTGGATGCTAGCAAGAGACTGGGAGCAACCAACTAAGAGAGCAATAATGGCCATAATCATGCAGAGCAACAAAGCATAGAGTGGTACTAAAAGTCAAGGAATAAATTATCATAGAGTCTATGGTGACTTTTCATAGTCATAACATGGTGTGAGCATGTGCCAAGTCAACCCACATAAAGCATCAAAGGAGAATACCACAATAGTATGCTTTTGCATGCTAAAATAACGCATAATTTTTTCAGGGCACAGTAAGAAATCCCAATTATTTGGAACAAGACATGCTACAGCAATAATCACTGAGAATAAGGTCAAAACAACACCTAGCATGCCATGCTAAAGTCTAAGTTACAGTCAATGCAAGCTCCTCTTGCACTTACAAGCAAGAACTTACTACTCCTTTCCAACACCAAGCAACTTATTTGCAAAACAATACAGCGAGAACGGGGGTCCAAACTACTTTATTCAGGCAAACTAAACAAACTAAGCAAACCAAACAAAAACTAAGACGCTCCAAAAACAACACAATAGTGCATGAAACAATGAAAACAAAGTGTCTAGACAGATCTAAGCTTTTTATTGATGAAGAAGGGGATGCCTTAGGCATCCCCATGCTTTGACTCTTGTACCTCTTGTATATTTATTGGGATTACACCGAGGTGGCATCCCCAAGCTTGAGATTTTGTCCATTCTTCATCTCATTACATCATTCTCTCTCTACGCTTGAATTTTTCCTTCATACAAAACTTCACACAATCTTCATTAGCAACATTAGTGTATTCAAGTATTAGATCTTAGGCAAAGCTTTAGAACAACAAAACTTTTCACTAAAAACACAATATACTGTAGCTACTCCTTTAAAAAGCTCAATTCCCCAAAAGAGAACTCAAAAAGGAATTAATAAGAAGCAAATGCAAATAATGGCAGAAATCTGTCAAAATAGACCAGCAGGTAGAAACCTATTTTTCTGAACATCTTCTGTTACTCAAATAAAAAAGTGTTGAACTAACAAAAGTTAGCTAACATACTGTGGGATTTATTCGTAAATTTTCAGATCAATTCGAGTTACAGAGACTCCTCACGAATTTGTTTGGTGGAGAATAGAAATCTATTTTGGGACAGCAACTCTCCAAATCTTACTTCTCTCTCATTAGAGGTCATTCTTGGCACAAAAAGCAAACAAAAAGGATAAGGAGAGGTCATTATTGAATTAATAACTTCCAAGACTCAAGTAAACTCTTGGGTTATCTTCCAACAAGTACTTTTCTTTAACTCCTTTAAGTTAGGCACAAGAAGCAAGAAGAATCAAGTATTTTCAAATGAAGAAGCATTAATATCAATACTTGCAAAATCTTAAACTATGAAAGGTATCTCATCCAAATGGGTTTTGGAGGATACCTTATCATCTCTCTTTGGTCTACTACTTTTATCAAAAATATTTTCAAAGGCTTCATGCAATACAACAAGCTTAAATGGTATGGGTATCGTAAATTCCTCTCTGGGCTTAGAAGTACCCACAATTCTACACTTGAACCTAGCATATTAAAACGCTCAAAGACCTTTTTGGATTCCCTAGAAACATCATGGAACTCTTTTAGTAAAGTTTCAAGAATGAAATCTATCTTTTCAGCATTCTTTTCTTCTTTTAGTTTTAGGCTAACAAACCTAGCCTCCAACATATGAACTAAAGAAGGTGCAACAATCTCATAGTTAGGAGCAATCTCTATTATAGATTTATCCTCAATATCCTCATACTTGATAACATGATTAAAGAATTCTTCAATATTATCTCTCCCAATTATGGATCCACTACATATTGCAAGATCTTTCAGAGCGAACTTGGGGAGAAACATGGTGAGCTAGAGCAAGGTGGCAACTAGAGTAGACACTAATTTTTTTGTGTTTTTAAATAAAGCAAACTAACCAAACTAGACTAATTTTTTTTGGGTTTTTTGAAAAGAGGCAAACAAAGCCAAGAAAAAGAAACTAAGCAAACTAAAAACAAAGTAAAGAGAAAGGAAGTGAAGGAATCCCCTAGTGAAGACTTCATTAGCCTCCCTGGCAATGACACCAGAAAACTTGTTTGATGACTCCTTAATGGCGCCAGAGAACTTGGTGCTTGACGTGGAGCCTATTGGGAACCCCAAGAGCAAGGTGTGTAGCAGCACAACAACAATTTTTAACTCAGTAAGAAACCGAGGTTATCGAACCAGTAGGAGGAAGGAAACGTCACACAGGTGTTGCAAGCAACGCGGAGACCTGCACAACACAAACTCAAGACTTTGCCCTAACGAATCAGTGAGGTTATCAAGCTCACCGATTTGTTGTAACAAAGGATTAAATGTATGGTGTGGAAGGTAATGGTTTGCAGCAAGTAAACAAGTAACAGTGGAAGATGTACCAATGGTAAAGATTGGACCAGGGTCCATAGTTCACTAGAGGTGCTCTCCTTAGATAAACAACATGGCATGAATGGTAAAAAAATTACAGCAGGGCAATTGACAGGAACTGAGCAAGGCATAACAATACAATACCAGACAAAAAGATCCTATGAGATTCGATTGAGGAATACAACAATATACATAGACTGCCATCCAACTGCATCTATGACTAGAAGTACACCTTCAGGTTATCATCTGAACCCCCTCCAGTATTAAGTTTCAAGCAACAGACAACTTCTTTAAGCAAAGTGTGTAAGGTAAACAATCCACTTGTTCCATGAACAAAAGACCGTTGTTTTCTCCCTAGTGGCAACATCACATCTACAACCGAAGAGATTTCTGTCACTTCCCTTGGAAACTAGAGGCATGAACCCACTATCGAGCATAAGTACCCCCTCTTGGAGTCACTAGCAACTACTCGGCCAAGATAACTACTAACAACGGAGAGCATGCAAGATCACAAACAACACAGACATGATAGAATCATAAAGACAAAACCATTAATCAATCTAACATAGTAATCTCAATATCCGTCGGATCCCCGCAAACACAACATGCATGATTACAAATAGATTAGATCTTGAGCATGAACAGAGCTGACAAGATCTATACATGAAAGCACAAGGAGGAGATGCAACCATCTAGATACTACATGGACCCATAGTCCAAGGTGGAACTACTCACGCTTCATACCGGCGAGAAGGCCTCCGGGATGATTTCCCCTCCGGCAGTGTGCCAGGAAGAACTTCAGATCCCCCCGATCTAGGGACGATGGTGGCGGTGGCTATAGAAGGTTTCATGGAGTTTTTGATTGGGTACTTAGGGTTTCTGCATCGGGGGCTTCTTATAGGCGAAGAGGCGAGGCTGGGAGGCGACTAGGGGGGCCACACCCTGCCTAGGCGCGGGCCCACCCCTGGCCACGTCTAGGGGGGTTTGGCCGCCCTGGTTCGCGTCTCCGTCTCGTCTTCTGGATTTGTGTCCCTCACGGTAAAATATTGACTTTGGATTTTGTCCCGTCCAATTCCGAGAATATTGATTTTTTGCCTTCCTAACCAAAAGCAGAAGAAAAGCAACCGCACTGTGGCAACTTGTTAATAGGTTAGTTCCAGAAAAGATTTAAAAACACCTCAAAGTGTAGACAAAGCAAAGCAAAGTAGATACTAAACAAGCATCGAGCATAAAAAATTATAGATACGTTTCCGACGTATCAAACACCGTCTTTAGCAACAAACGGTTGGGCCTCGGCTTTGTTGTAGAAGGTATACCCAATAGTCTCCTTTGGGTATCCCACAAACATGCACTTTACCTATTTAGGTTCGAGTTTGTCAGGCTGTAGTTTCTTAACGTAAGCCTCACATCCCCAAACTTTCAAGAATGACAACTTTGGCTTCTTGCCACGCCATATCTCATATGGAGTTGTCTCCACGGATTTGGATGGTGCTCTGTTTAAAATAAAAGTGGCAGTTTATAATGCATAGCCCCAAAACGACACAGAAAAATCAGTCAAAGACATCATGGACCGAACACTATCCAATAGAGTGCGGTTACATCATTCCAACACACCATTACGATGTGGTGTTCCGGCTGGCGTAAGCTGTGGTACTATACCATAATTCCTCAAGTGCATGCCAAACTCATAACTCAAGTATTCTCCTTCCCGATCAGATCGGAGATTCTTAATCTTCTTGTTGATTTGATTCTCTACCTCATTCTGAAATTCTTTGAACTTTTCAAAGGTTTCAGACTTATGCTTCATCAAATATATATACCCATATCTACTCAAATCATCAGTAAAGGTAACAAAATAACGATATCCACTGCGTGTCGAGACACTCGTTGGTCCACACACATATGTATGTATGATTTCCAATAGGTCTACAACCCGCTCCATAGTACTCGAGAAGGGTTGAAAGGATCGTACGGGCACTATTAGGAAAAGGCCTATCAGTGGCGCATCATTTTGGGACTTCTGTGGCGCAGATGGTATACGCCACTGTTATCTCGCCACTAAAGTGTAGTTCTGTGGCGCATATTGAAATGCGCCACAGAAGTCTCAACAACTTTTGTGGCGCATGTTGCCAAAATGTGCCATAGAAGTCCCGAACCATATCTCAAACTTCTGTGGCGCATATTGCCAATATGCGCCACTGATGTTTTTTTCAAAATTCAAAAAAAAACAGCCAGATCTGGCCGGATTAGGAGGTGGGTGGTGGGTGGAGGAGGAGGGTCATTAGAGTAGGAGGCCTCTAGTGTAGGAGGAGTACGAGGAGCAGGTGGAAGGGTTGCCGGAGTAGGAGGCCACCGATGTTGGTGGAGTAGGAGGGGAGGGGTCACCGGAGTAGGATAAGGAGGCTGTCGGTGGAGGAGGAGGAGGAGTAGGAGGCGGTGGAGGAGGTGTCGCCGGAGGTGGTGGAAGCCATGTCCAGAGTAGGAGGAGGAGTTGGCCGAAGAGTGGAGAAGGAGGAGGATAAGGTGAGGAAGAGAAGAAGAGAAGGAAGAGAAGGAGAGGAAGAAGGGGAGGAAGAAGGGGAGGAAGAGGGGGAGGAAGAGAAGAAGTGGAGGAAGAAGGGGAGGAAGAGAAGAAGTGGAGGAAGAAGGGGAGGAAGAGAAGAAATGGAGGAGAGGAGTAAATAGGAGAAGGATAAAAGAGAGGGGGAGGTCACCATAGAAATTCAAAATTCGAATCCCAACACTTCTATGGCGCATATGTCAGAAATGCGCCACAGAAGTTTCTCCCCCTTTTTTATTTTTTTGCAGGAAAAAATCTTCTTTCTGCCATAACTTTTTACTCTTTTCGAATTTGGGGAAGCTGTAAAACTTCAACGGGGTTGAAATAGAGTAGGAAATTTCGAGACGATCATTTTGGTATATTACAATTTTTTTCCCGACGTCGTATGCAAAAGTTTCAATCGTTTTACTGTCCCATGAACGTTTTTTGCAAAATACATCGAAATTCATTTTTTACAATTTTACCTACAACTATACCCCAAAATACAACTACATCTTCAAGGAATTATTTTTTTGAATTTTTTATCATTTTCATTTATTTTTTACAAAAGTTAAAAGTTGATCTACGGGTGGGCGGTGGTGAAATCTGGGTTTCCATGTTATGTGGCGCATATCTATATATGCGCCACAGAAGTTCCTCACTTTCTGTGGCTCATATATCCATATGTGCCATAGAAGTTGGAACTTATGTGGTGCATATGGACATACGCGCCACAGAAAGTGAGGGAGCCCAACCCCGGTGGCGGGTGCACCAAACTTCTGTGGCGCATTGTTTCCTTATATGCGCCATATAAGTGTGAAGATTTTTGTGGCGCATTTACTGAAATGCGCCACTGGAGTTTATCTGTGGCGCATGGTCACACATATACGCCATAGAAGATTTGTCTATCTATAGTTGGTTTCCTAGTAGTGGGGCACCTAGAGGGGCGTGACTAAGTGGTACTTCAAATTTTACTCTTTTTCAAGTTAGGGTTTGACACAAAAGGTAAATTCTCTAGATTATGCAATTATGGTGAATTTACCTATATGTCAACCTATCACAAACACTAAGCAAGAACGAGATAAGTAAAGTGCGGTAAAGGATAGAAGTAACCAAAGTGGAGCACGCGGAGACATACAGATTTGTTTCCATAAGAAGCAATAATGTGACCATAAGCACCCACATAACCAGATGTGTACTACCTGCGCAAAGTATCTACCCATAGATCCGGCTCTGATACCACTGTTGGGTTCGCAGCATAGAAAACAAAAAAAAACTGTGATGGGAACTACTAAGCACCACGATCCATCTATCTAGATACAACAACGGGTGCATATATATCCAAAGAATACATACCCTTGAAGAACTAAAAGCTTTACGACATTGGACTCGTGGATGATGTAGTCGTTCACTTGCCGATCTCAAGATCAAGTAGAATTCTGGCAGCACCACAACTTAGCATAGCATCCGTGATCGCACACATGTCCGGAACCCCGACAACCTCCATGACCTCGGTCCAGCAATGCAGCAGAAGTAGAAAATCCTCACTCTATAAAAAGCCACTGGGAACATCTATCTTGCTACGCCGAGACCATGGGGAATATTTTAGAGGGGGAGAGAGATCCTTCACAAGGAGGTGTGTGTGAGATAGAGTGAGAGGGGTTCCTTTTATAGGAGGAGGGGGACAGCCAAGGGCCATGGTGTGGAAGCCATGGTGGGTTCTCCTACCTCTTCCTCATTCATGTGGGTGGAGCACCCACTCACATAAAAGACCTTCACTCAAAAATCCACTCATACATGCATTAATTTTCCATCAAAGTTAATGTATCTCTCATTTAATAAAATTATTTTATTTATTTTATTCCGAATTTTTTAATTAAAATAATTAACAAACAGTCACATAAAACCCCTTGCAACATTTCAGTTTTACATTCCGAACTAGTTTCAGCAATTTCACCTGAAACAATTCCGGTTTCCATTGAAATAATTTTAGCGCTTTGATATTCTTTCTATGCATTCCATTTGATCCAAATGGTGCCGGTATCCATTAAGTGTGTCACCCAACGGTTCGCGAATAATGCAGACATCATCGAGACCCATCTCTGATCAATAATCAGCAACGAGACCTAGAGATCCGTACTAACTCTCACACATTCAATGATGACTTCTTGTGATTGTGTGAACCTTTAACATTGTAACTAAATCACTTTGTCTCACGATATTTTACATGCCTGAGATTCGATCATCGGTATCCCTATACCTAGCTTAATCTCGTTACCAACATGTACTCTTTTCTTGTTCCCGTGATATAACATTCTAGTGATCCACATCACTTGCTTGCAAGCTATATCAATATGATATCACCGAGAGGGCCCAGAGTACATCTATCCATCATCGGGATGGACAAATCTCACTCTTTATCGATGATCCTCTACATAACACTATCAGAGAATCTAAACCCACCTTTATAGTCACCCTATTATGGTGTGACGTTTGATGTTATCAAGTTACTCTTCTGGTGTTAGTGATTGACATGATCTCATGGAATAAGGAATAAAGTTACTTTGTAATGATGTTATAGTAATCTAAACATAATGACTTTGATCGTATTACTATGCTTCGGATGAATGTTCATCACATGATTCCACCAATGTTGTGACCTTGTTATTAACAACATCCAATGTCCATGATCAGGAAACCTTGATCATCTTGTTAATCAATGAGCTAGTTTATATGAGAGGCATAACTAGGAATTCTTTATTCGTTTATTAAACACACATGTATTAATGTTTTTGATTAATACAAGTATAGCATGCAAAAATAAACATTTATCATAAACAAGGAATAAGATACTAACCACTTTATTATTTCCTCTCGGGGATATTCCCTTCAGATATAACGGCAGTGCCTTCTCACCTAGACGACTAACAAATCGACACAACGACACCAGACATCCAGTGAACTTATGGACATTGTTGAGACTCTTTGGTAGTTCCATTATTTTTGTTTCCCTTATTTTAGTCGGATTTGCCTCTATACCTTGGTTGGACACGAGGAAACCCAGTAATTTTCTGGCCGAGACAGCAAATGTACATTTTTCTGGGTTAAGTTTCATTTGGAATCTTCTTAAGTTTTCAAATGTTTGCCGCAGATCATCTATGAGAGTATGACTCTCTTTGGTTTTTATTCCCACAACATCAACATATACTTGGACACTTTTGTCAATTTGATCATGTAAGCATTTTTGCATGCATCTTTGATATGTGGCACCAGCATTTCTCAAGCCAAATGGCATAGTGCAATATCAATAATCCCCGTATGGGGTAATGAAGGTTGTTGTTATTTGATCATCCGGATTTAACGGTATCTGGTGGAAATCAGAATAAGCATCTACAAATGATAGTAGTGCACATCTAACCGTGGAGTCGATCACTTGATCAATCCGCGGTAAGGGGAATGTGTCTTTTGGACAAGCCTTGTTTAGATTCGTGTAATTGGTACACATGCGTCATACCATAGCGAAATTGGAATCATATTTCTTCTTATTTACCAGAAATGGATTTGACAACCAGTCCGTGTGTAGCACTTCCATGATAAACCCGGCAGCCAAGAGCCGAGTTATCTCATCAGCAATCACTTTTCTCCTATCTTTGGCGAAGCGGCGGAGAGGTTGCTTCACCGGCCTTGCATCTGGCCTCACATGTAGAGAGTGCCAGCCAAAGTTGGTGACCTCGCTTTCCTATTTATTTAACTCGACACCAATGGTAATGGTGCTCTCCAGGAAAGCCTCATCAATCTGAATCTTCCTTGTCTCTTTTTTTGACCGGAAGGAAACATTCCCATGCGGGTTAGTCAGCGACGGCATAGCCAATTGAGCCTACTTAGCGAGAGCTGCCACTTCCATAATCTTTTGCTTCTCATGAGCTATCACCAGTGACTCTGAAAGTGAAGATCCTGCCGAGGCACACTCCATAGAGCATTTGTAGTTACCATCAGTAGTGATAACACCATTTGGACCCGACAGTTTAATCTTCAAATATGCTGTGTGAGTAGATGCCATGAATTTTGCCAGTGCTAGCCTGTCGAGTAAAGCATGGCAAGAGCTGGCGAGATCCACCACTTCAAACTGTATAGATTCAGTCTAGAAATTCTCTCTATTTACAAACAGAACATCAACCCAGATCTTTCCATTTGGCTCACATTACAGTCTCGGCACAATGCCATTGAAAGTGGTTTTAGTCGGCTCCAACATTTTTGGGCTGATCCCCAGCTTGTGCATTGTACATTGTACATTATATTGGTGCCATTTCCATCATCTATCAGCACTTTGGAGAACTTGACGTTTATGTATGGGCCCATGAGTGTTGGATCCAGCACCAGGGCATATCCTCCTGGGTTTGGCATAACCTTAGGGTGATCTTTTATGCTCCAAGTGATTTCCTAGTCTGACCAGTACATGTACTTTGGCACAGCCGGCATTGCGGCATTTACCTCCATCATTCATTGTTGCTGACTCTGGTTGTCATTTGGCTCAGTCACGAACACCGTGTAACTCTGATGATGCTCTATGTACTCATTTCGACCTCTTTGTCTAACATTCCCACCATCATCTCTCGGGTCGTGCACTTGATTCACAACTTCCCTCCTGTCCAAGTTATTGTATCTCGACTGCTGATTCTCGTATCTCAGTTGTGCGACCACGATTTAAGCATTTGCTCATGTGAGTGGCAGAGGGGGAGGTGGGGGCTGATTCGCTGATTCTCCTTTCTCGGACTTTTGAAACCAGTTGCGCTATCGAGTCGTATGATTCGCCGGCTTACTCGGATTAGGAGTATGAAACTTGCACGACTAATCCAACATCATTTCATATGTGTACCTTTGCTTTTCTTCCCATGGTTTCTTTTTCTCATATAGCTTTTTGCCATCATTCTTTGGTACCCATTGTTGGTGTTGTGGTCCACTACCCCTCTGACGCTGGCTATTGCCAGCATCTTGGTGATCTTGACTCACTGCAGCAACTTGGTTTGAACCGTAGCGGTAATCCGACCGCTCTTCCTTTCTCTTTCCTCTGTAATCATTGTGTTCATGTCGCCTGTATGACCCGTCTCCATCGTATGCTGGGTTTTTCGTATTCCCGTCTGTGTCAGATCTCCCAACACATATGAGTCAGCAATCTTCATTGTCTCGGCTAGACTCGTCGGAATATCTCTTTGCAGCCTCTGTCACAACACACTTTCATGTCGGCATCCTTGCACGAACCATGCAATGACATATGACTCGATCACCCCTTCACAGGAGTTGTGCATTGTGTACCACCTAGTGAGGAACTCTCTATCTGTCTCATTCGACCTCTGTTTGCACATTGCTAACTGCTATGGGCGATTCAGCCTCTTTTATGTGCTGGTAAAGTTGCTGACAAAGGCCTCATCAAAATACACCTAAGTATTGATGGTTCCTGGTGGCAAGTTATTCAGCCACACTCTTGCTGGTCCCTCCAACATTTTTGGAACATACCTCACTGCCCATCTGAGGTTTTCATGTGCTATGTTTACAACGGTGCCATAGTCAATCAACCAATCCCGAGGCTTGGTGCTGCCGTCATATGTCTTGGTGCCCCTCACTAGCTAAAAATTTGGCACATGAGGTTCCCTAATGATCCTTGGTCCGAAACATGTTGGTCCCGACGGACCTTGCGCCTCGACGAGCTCAGCCATCTTTATCTTATCCAGTCTCAACCTTGCATCATCCGGCTAGAGGTTTCTGTTTCCCAAACGAGATCCCATTGTGTTATATAGGTGGTCCGGTATTTGATACCCGGCGTTGATCATTTCCGAGTAACCATCATTGTATCTATAGGTATTTGGGTCTTCTTGTTGTACTATATGCCCAACACTTTAATGCGGCCGAGGTACTTGGACTTGTTGCTGCCGCGGAGGTGGATTACCTCCTCCTGCCAAGTGATGACTGCTGGGATGCAAAATTATCATCCCCATGGTGAAGTCCGTCGCGGATAATGACATGGAAGCCAAGGTCTAGAGACTGTTAATGATGGTTTGAATCCTAGTTCCATTGAGGTTTTGGCTTGGTGAATTGGGTCTTGGAGCAACGACATTGGAAAGTGGGGATGGCAGTATAGGAGGATTCCAGAGTTCAAACTTGCAGGGTGAATATCTAAGGTCTAGCCTTAATTGGTTGTGCCTGGCAATAACCTTGTTGAAGACATTGTTTTGTGAGCGTGGAATTTCTCTGGGGTGAAAACCCATGGTCGTTGATTAGAATGATGACGACGCTTGTGCATTGTTCCCTTCTTAGAGACATCTCTTTTGGAGAGTATGATTCTCTGGTACAGTCTCGGTAGTGTTTGGTCCGCTGTTGTAAGACATAGATCATTATATCAGGACTTCTTTTTTCTTATATTTTTTATTTTTGGCTGTGTGCATTCGTAATACTAATATGGTTATGAGTTGTTGCAGAGGCTAGATGTAATTGTATCTCGCGATATGAACATATGCTCCTTTCAAATAAAATCAATTACACACTACATTTGCACCAACATATGATGTAAGTATAAGGTGAATAAGAAATATATGGGAACACTCTTTTCGTTCCCATGCTCCCAGGCAGAAACAATAAAAGAAACAGTAAAGTCACTAAAAATCTGTATTTTGTTCTCTCGACATACATGTTGATGCTCGCATAGTCTCATGTGCCTACAACACGAGTAAAAAAGACCTAAGCAAAAAAAGTGTTGCTCAACAAAGCATATTTTGCAGCACCAAATGTTTTTCACATGGGTCACAAATACAAGTATGTGTCCAATTCTACATATACATATAGAACTTGCAAACTATATGAACAAGTTTCATTTTAAATTCTTTTGACATTAGAAACGTCATTTGTTCCATCAGACAGTTTCTTTTTTCACTTTAGATCGACAGAAAGTTGTCCTGAAACGGCCTCTGTTTTTGTCATTAAAGCACAACAACCATGTGAAGTTACAACAATGTTTTTCACAAAATCAAAAAGTTCCAACAACGTAAAGTTGTCAATACTACCTGTTCGTGAAATCGATACTCCCTCTGGTCTGAAAATAAGTGAATTGGATTTGTTTAGATTCACATATATCTAGATGTTTTTTATCGTATAAATACATATGAATCTTATTACATACAATCAGTACAACTGGCGTACTTATCTTAGGATAGTATGGCAATGCAGTGTCATATCATGTTATCAAATATCTTTAGATGGCTCATTCATGTTGAGACCCTAAGTGATCTATGATTAATAAGATTTGTATAAATAGGTTCTAAATAAAGTAATAAAAGATCGTATGCATTGCTCGAAGCAGCGGCCGGGGCTATGGTCCCATTTTGGAAAAAATACATATGAATTTAGACAATTCAAGTCACTTATTCTTAGACGAAGGGAGTATGAACATTTACTAAATTAACCACAAAAGTTACTACCAACTACAAGTACATATTGGACGCATATCTCATTCTCTTGGGACAAATGCTTAGGTTAGTCGCTGGCAAAATTGTCTAAGGACCGTCGCGATGCTCGCATCTCACCGGAGGCAGAAGCTTTGCCTCGTCTCATTAAAATAGAAGACGTTTTACAAATTCGAATTACAAGCGAGCAAATATGTTCTCTACCGACATGATTGATCCCAAGTGTTTTGCACCCGCAATACTCCACAACCCTGCCTCTTCTTTGACTTTGCAAGCTACCAAGGTCAGCGTGGTAGAGATTTTGCGAAAAACCCTCCCATTGCGTTTGTTCCATATTTCCCAAGAGTAGATCATGCTAAGAGAAGCCAAAGATTTTCTCCTAGTACCATTGGTGTAAATAATCGATTCCCACCACTAGTTGACGGTATTGTGTGTTGCCCAACTTGACATGTGAATGGAGATGAGCCCAAGCTATGCAACAATCATGTTTTAAAACCGGAGTGTATAACAACACTTTAACAAGAGGTGCGTCACAGATTCATTCTCCCTCTTGCATAGTTGTAAATCACCACAATTAGGTCCTCGCCATCTGTCGTCGTATCGTGACGACATATACCATGGGATGTCAAGGATACATGTGTCGAGCTTAATGAGCGAGCGACGGGTTCCAGATGCAGAATTAGGCATAAGCACGAGGTGATGTACCAAGGTCCGGGTCCTCGCTGTGGAGGTAACACCGTGTCAACACCCGGATTTTTAATCCCAGTGCCTGTTATGCCATACATCGCAATCCCAGGATTACCATTTTTGCGAGTCATAATAGATTTGGATACCACAGTACATCATCCATTACAAACCATATATAAGGTCTTACACAAAAAGGGATCTCATGATCCAGTTCTTAATACAACTCAAGCAGCAGAATACGTAATAATAACGGTAGCGTAGGCAAAACTCCATCTTCGGGGTCACAGGCAATGCTGACGATGGGAGATGATCCTAGTTGTCGTAACCTTCATGGGTTCCATCCTCCTGGCACTCCTCTTCATAGTCTGGCCACGGTAATAGCCAGGGACAAAGCCATGAGTACTCTTTAAGTACTCGCAAACTAATACTAACAAGTGAAGTGGGTTTTTGTAATAGGACACTAAGCTCCATGGTTGTTTTGCAAAAAGCCAGATTTACCTCTACTAAGTTTAGAAACGAAGAAATCTAGTTGAAGTTTTATAACACCTAAGTGGGAACTTGTATTTCATATCACAACTCTGTTGTGGTCAAGTCAAAATCTCAATTCATTTCACAAGTCATTTTGAAAACATCTGACGGGGGAACAATATGTCCACTCCAACTGTCCATAACCGCGGACGCGGCTATTCGAATAGTTTGACACTCTACAGAGATTGTACACTTTCACCACAACATTCGATACATCCGTCACGAACAAATCCTGAACTCACCATACTCAGTATGCAGATAATCAATCCTAACCTTTCAATTACACGCCCTACTATAGGCACCTCTCCTATGAGTTTGGCCTCCCAACCATGACCAACTGTCATCTTGGGTACTACACAGGTGGACAATCTTCACAAGGTAGCCTCAGCTCAGACCTTTGCCGTGAGGGAACCAATACTAAGGTATATAAGTTTCCAGTAAAGCCCTACCCAAATCTCGGGTATTGTGGTTGTACGGTAAATTTGGAATGGTATCGCATCCAGACAACCATCAGTTTTATAAAGGGGTAAGGCTCATGCCTCAACATTTTCATCATCCAAATCATCTGGTGTTCGAAAACACATGTCAAAACATCTCAATGGAATGATCCATCATTCCAAGGTTTTCATAACCATTTTCATCAAGTATTCCCATCTAATGTTGATCAAGTTTTATGCTTAGCACTAGCATCTACAAGTGGGAGTGAGTACTGATGAGGGGTGGTAACTAGTGGAGTTTTACTAAGTTCAATCTCATGCCTTAGGGTGACATCAAGATTATCTAGCTTAGGCCAAATTTTATACTCTTTATGCGACCTTCAATTATCTTTCTAGTATCTGCAATTCACTTAGGTCAGCTCTAAGTAATAGCTTTGATAAAGAAATAAAGTAGAAGCTTGCAAATAAAACTAGGATGGGTTTATCAAGTGGGTATGGTCATATATGCTTAAGGCATATAGTTGGCAAGGTAACAAGCAAGTATTTACTTGCATAGGTATAGTATCTTGCAAGTGTTAACTTGCACAATCAACTAGTAGTGTTAGGCTTGCTAAAGTAGAGTATCTTGCAAGTGTTAGCTTGCCTTGTGCAGAGCAGTGGTTGAAGTTCTCCTCGGCTTCTTCTTCGTAGTATCCTCCTTCCTCCTCGTATCCTTGGTCGGTACTAGCGTCTATGAATAAATACGAGGTACACAATCACAAAACAATACTTAACTATTTTCAATCATCACTCAAAAAGGTCGTATATATGATCTAGCATCATTACAGTAATATTACAAGATTATTTCTTTTATTTTTAGAAAAGTAATTTCTACTCATTGAAAAACTACTTAAGATTTAATATTCTCCAAACCAAACATGGGATCATGTTGACACATTTCATCACCACATATTTCATTACATGGGAATGTGATTTAAAGTGGTGTCACAATTTAATATGATTTAACCTTTTATTTCAAATAAAAACAAATGACTAGAATTGCCTATGTGGCATTCTTTTATTACTTGAACATTATTTCTGTAAGTAAACCCATATGTTTTTATATATACCGAAAGGTATGATCAAATGTGATTTTTGAGAGTTGGAATCAACTCAAAATCTATTATGGTTTAAATTTGAAAAATGTTTGAATGCAGAAAAGCTTATGCCTTGTTATTTTTACCAAGGTTGATTTGTAGATTCAAATGATTTGAATCCAACGGGCTTGGATTAAGCATTTCAAAACCTTTCTAACAAAATTGGTTTAATTCCATTTGGTGCACTGAATCGAGCTGGGTTGATTTTTGAATCTGGGTACAGAACTATGTTTGAATTAAAATAGAGAAAGTTAAATTCAAACGACTGCGTTGCGCGGGAACTGCTAATGGCGCGGGGCGCGACTGACAGGGGGGTCTACTGGTCAGTGGATCTTTAAACACGAAGCGGTACGGAGAAATCTCATCCGCACGATCTAAGTCTAATCGAACGGCTGCTACTCATCGTCCACGTCGGGCGGTGCCGAGATGTAAACCTAACGCGGTGGGGTCATCGGGGCTCACCGGGGCTCAGGCGAAGCTCGGCGATGCGGGCGAATGACGAAGTCGACGACGGCGAACCTCCTGGTATCGGCAGCTCCTCCTAGGGTGGACGAAATCGACGACGCCCTTCTTCTCTAGAGGCGGCTTGCTCCAGCGCAATTCCGGTGATGCGCTGCTCGCCTTGCTCCAGGAATGTGGTGGAACGATCAGTGAGGTGAGGAGAGTGAGATGGTGTGCTCAATTCGGCTGGGGGTCGTCTCCTTTTATAGGCTCGACGGTGAGACCGAACGGGATGGGCAGACAATGGTGGCGACACGGCTACGGGCAGCTAGAGGCATGACCGAGGGTGGCAATCGTTCGGTGGTCTCATGGCGATGCTCTAGGGTTTTAATGCCCGTGTAGGGGCGGTGCCAAATGGTCGGGAACGCTCGATGCTCTGCGAGGCAGAGGCGGCGTCTTCGACGGCGAGCGGTGGCTACGGGCATGTCTAGCGGTCTATTGGGACGGTGGGGAGCATGCTGGCGGGCGGCGAGGGCTCGAGGTGGTCGGATTGCGTGGAAACGGTGCGTGCTCTGTGGTGCACGTCGGCATGGTCGATAGCTGCACGGGCGCGGCGTTCCTGGCGGTTCTGGTTGCTTTCTGCGAGGCAGGGCTGGTTGAGAGGGGGCGGTGAGGCATGGGCTACCTCCCAGACAAGGTTGGCACGGCTAGTTCTTCCTCTAGCCTGCTGTCCACACTGGGGTGACATGGGTGCTCTCGGCCTGTTCACCATTGATGATATTGACAAGCTTAAAGTGGGGCTAATGATTAGTTAAGGTTGTTAGATGATCTACTAAGGCGAGTGTTTTGATTTTGTTTGATTTGTATCTGGAAGGTGTTTGATGAAATGGCCGCATGAATTCAAGTTTTGTTTTTAAAAGATTTTTGTTGGTGTGCTAGGCATGTGCTGGTGAGTCTGTAGATGCTTGGGTTTTGAAAGTTGAGCTTGTTTGAGTGGTTTTTGAAAAAGTGGGATCTTCCCATATGAAATAGATTCAATTTTAAACTGTCATTTAAACTATGCATTTGAATGTTTCTGGATGATCACAAGATGGGCCTTGATACTTTGTTATGAGTACTATCAAGGGGTGAAAAGATCCAAATAAGTTTCTGTTAAGTTCTGAAAGTTAGACATAGCCAAAGTAGGCATGGGAGTTAATTTGGCCAAAGTGACCATTCACTTAATTTGTTTGTTTTGATTTATTTTTCTTTGGGAAAAGTGTGGGGATTGTTTAGATGATGTTTATTTCACCTAAGAATCATTTTACAAGCAAAGAAACACATAATCATGGAAATTCAAAAGAATCCAATTTTTGTTACATACACATAGGAATGCTTTCATATTTTTAATTGGAAAAGGTTTTGTTAACCCTAATTTTGGTGATTAGAGTTTTATGATTCTAGTTTAATATTTTTGGGATGTTACAAACCTTCCCCACTTAAAAAAAATCTCGTCCCGAGATTTAAAAAGGACGAAAAGATTACCTAGGATTTGAAGAGATCGGGAAACTTCGTCCTGATGTGATCTTCGAGCTCCCAGGTAGCTTCCTCTTGCGTGTGGTTTCTCCACTGAATCTTGAGAAACTTTATGCTTCGGGTTCTAGTAGTTCTGAAAGCTTCTTCCAAAATACAAATGGGTACTTCAGGATAGGTCAGGTCATCGTTGATTTCTATGGTCCGGTGATCGATATTCTTGAACACTTCAATCTTCTCTGGAACTTCGTGGCACTTGCGAAGTAATGAGATATGGAACACATTGTGCACGGCTGACATTTCTTCGGGTAGTTCCAATTGATACAACACTTCTCCTCGACGGTTTAGAATTTTGAAGGGTACGATATATCTGGGGGCTAAATTTCCTTTGAGCTGGAAACACTGCATTCCCTTCAATGGCGACACTTTCAGATACACAAAATCTCCTATGTTAAAGGCGAGGTCTAGACGTCTCTTGTCGGTGTAACTCTTATGTCTGGACTGGGCTGTCTTGAGGTGCTCACGAATCTTGTGAACCTTCTCTTCTGCTTCTCGTAGGATATCGGATCCGAAAATCTGACTCTCTCCTACTTTCGACCAATTCAAAGGGGTGCGACACTTTCTTCCGTACATAAATTCAAATGGGGAGATTTGCAAACTAGCTTGATAACCGTTGTTGTATGAAAATTCTGCAAACGGCAGATAGTCTTCCCACTTAGATCCATATTCTAACACACATGCTCTTAACATATCTTCGAGTATTTGATTTACTCGCTCCGTTTGTCCATCGGTCTGAGGGTGATAAGCGGTGCTGAAATCTAGGCGGGTTCCTAAACCTTCTTGGACTTTCTTCTAGAATCTCGAGGTAAACTGATTTCCTCGATCCGATAAGATGTTCTTGGGGACTCCATGCAAACTGACGATTCTAGCGATGTATAACTCCGCTAGCTTCGAACTCTGATATGTGGTCTTGACAGGTAAGAAATGGGCGACTTTGGACAATCTATCCACTATGACCCAGATAGAGTTATTTCCCCTACTAGAAGTAGGCAATCCGGTGATAAAGTCCATTCCAACGGAATCCCATTTCCATTCCAGAATCTGCAATGGTTGCAATAATCCAGCGGGTCTTTGATGTCCGGCCTTGACTCTCTGACATATATCACACTTGGCGCTATAGCTTCCGATTTCTCTCTTCATATTATGCCACCAAAATTGCTCTTTCAAATCTTGATACATCTTAGTTCCTCCGGGGTGGATAGAATAAAGTGTATCATGAGCTTCCTTCAAAATAACTTCCTTCAACTCAGAATCTGCTGGTACACAAAGGCGTCCTTTGTACCACAGAACTCCTTCTTCGTCATCAGTGAATCCGGGTACTTTGCTTGTACCAATACGACGCTTGATTCCGTCGATACTAGCATTTCCTTTCTGGCCTCTTTGATCTGGATGATCAAAGTGGGTTGAAGTTCTATGCTAGACAAAAATCCTTCACTTACTACTTCCATTCGAAAATGTTCCATCTCTTTGTGCAAGCTTGGTTGCTCCTTCAAAATCATGGAGTTCAAGCGGCACGGTAATCTGCTAAGGGCATCTACTACCACGTTGGCTTTACCAGGGTGATAGTGAATGTCCAGATCGTAATCCTTGATTAGCTCAATCCATCTTCTCTGTCTCATATTCAGCTCCTTCTGAGTGAATATATACTTCAGGCTCTTGTGATCCGAATATATCTCACAACGGTTTCCCATCAGGTAATGCCTCCATGTCTTTAGGGCTAGAACTACGGCTGCGAGTTCGAGGTCATGGGTTGGGTAATTTTTCTCGTGTTGTTTCAGTTGTCGAGATAGATAAGATATAACTTTGCCTTCTTGCATTAGCACACATCCAAGACCGATCTTGGGTGCGTCACGATACACGTCGAAGGGCTTCATGATATCCGGCATGATTAAGATTGGGGCTGAAATCAATCTCCTCTTGAGTTCTTGAAAACTCGCTTCACATTTGTCGGTCCATTCAAACTTCTTGTCTTTCTTCAGCAATTGGGTCATGGGTCTAGCGATACTCGAGAATCCTTCTACGAACTTGCGGTAATATCCCGCCAATCCGAGAAATGCACGAACTTGGGTTTGGGTGGTTGGGGCTTGCCAATCTTCGACATCTTTCACTTTCGTAGGGTCAACGACAATTCCTCCGGCTGATACAATGTGGCCGAGGAATCCTACCTCCTGTAACCAGAATTCACATTTGCTAAACTTGGCATACAACTGATGCTCTCTTAGGGTTCCAAGAATGGTCCTTAGGTGTAGCTCATGTTCCTCTTCTGATTTGGAATAAATCAGAATGTCATCGATGAAAACAACGACAAACTTATCCAGGAAGTCCATAAAAATCTTATTCATGAGATTCATGAATTAAGCGGGGGCATTGGTTAATCCAAAATAAATGACAGTATACTTGTATAATCCATATCTGGTGGTAAAGGCAGTCTTGGGGATATCCTCTGCGCGAATCTTGAGTTGATCATAGCCTGTTCTAAGATCAATCTTAGAAAACACTTTGGCACCAGTCAACTGATCAAACAAATCTTCTATCTTGGGCAATGGGTACTTGTTCTTGATAGTGACATCATTCAACTTTCGATAATCCGTACACAAACGGTTACCTCCATCCTTCTTGTCCATGAACAAGACATGTGATCTCCATGGTGACTCACTTGGTTGAATCAATCCAATTTCCAACATGGAATCCAGTTGCTTCTTCAGTTCTGCTAGTTCCGACGGGTTCATACTATAGGGTCTCTTGGCTATGGGTCTTGTTCCGGGGAATAGTTCAATGATAAACTCGATATCCCGATCTGGGGGGAATACCGGGCAAAACATTTGGAAATACATCGGGGTATTCACAGACTATCCGGACTTGGTCAATGGTAGGTTAGGCTATACTCTTGTTGCACTTGAATTGACGAGGTAAGGTTTCAGATATATTCTCTACTGATATTCCGGCGGTATTGGTCATCGTTATGGATTTCTTGGCATAGTCAATCAATCCTTTATGTTTGGACATCCAATCCATTCCTAGTACTACTTCTAAACCTTTAGTTCCAAGTACTATCAGATTATCATAAAAATCTATGCCATGTATTCAGATAGGGACGGCTTTGCAAATTTGCCTAGCCTTGGTGGTTGAACCGGGGATTTGAATAATCATAACATGCTTCAGTTTGGTTGGTTAAATCTTACTAGTGCATGAAAATTCTTCGGTGACAAATTAATGCGATGCACCAGAATCAAACAACACTCTTGCAAGTACTGAATTAACAGAAAACATACCCAGCACGACGTCTAGCGCTTCCTGAGCTTCTTCAGCATGCATGAGAAAAAGACGGTCGTTGTGGTTGAGCGAGTTCCCTGGGGCAAACCTTCTTCCGGGATGAACACGACGATGCTGCTGAGCTGGGGCATTGGTATTGGGGGCTGCGGTATTATTCTTGTTGGGGCACTCGTTGGAGTAATGACCCTTATTTCGACAGTCATAACAAGTCACTTGCGACTTGTCCTTTGCTGCAATAGGCACAGCGTTGCTTCCAGTCCTCGGGTCAGTGTTGGTGTTGGCGGTAGCATTATTATTGGTGAACTTGGGTGGGGCACGGTTGAAATTGTTAGAGTTGTCGGGGTTGTTGTGATTTCCTCCGGTCCTTGGGTTTCCACGGTTGGGATAGGTCGGACGGTTCATCGGGGGTCTGTTGGTTCTTGGGGCAAATCCGGGAGATGGGTTAGGGCAATACTTTGGGGTCTGATGGGTTCCTGGTTGATGCATCATGCGATGCTTGCGGTTCTCGTTGGCTTGGTTGATCTTTCCTTCCATTTGGATAGCAGAGTCGACTAGGGCTTCAATATTAGCAAAGGGGATATTGACCAACATAGTCTACATCTCATCGTGTAGACCATTCAAGAATCTATCCTTCTTCTTGGCTTCAGTGTCAATCTCATCCGGGGCATACCTAGCTAATGACAAGAATTTGTCACGGTATTCCACTACAGTCATACGTCCTTGATTCAGTCATCTGAACTAGTCTCTCATCCTCTTGATCAAACCCGGTGGCACATGGGTTCTGCTGAACTTGACCTTGAATTCCTCCCAGGTCATCATCTGTCCTCCGGTCATCACACGAACACTGTTCCACCATGCTCTGGCATCTCCTGCTAGATAGTGGGTGGCGAATAGAACTTTCTCGTTAGCTTCCACTCCGGCGACTTCTAGGTTGTTTTCCATGGTCTGCAGCCAATCATCGGCGTCTAGGGGCTCCTCTGATTTAGTGAAAACAGGTGGGTTGGTGTTCTGGAAATTCTTGAGCTTAGATCCATGGTTGTCCTAATTTCCGTGGCCTTGGTTGTTGTGGGCTAGCTGAGCTATATGCTGAAGGGTGGCTAGATTGGCTTGACGTTCGGCTCTTTCATCTTCGCAGTCAGAAACCAACATTTGCAGGATCTGCAACATCGGGTCCGGGGATGAACCACTTCCTCCGCGAGGCATCTGAAGATTGAGATAGATCATGAGAAAAGAGGGAAATTTCTAAGGTTCAGGGACTTTGAAAAGTTTTTAAAGTTTGACTCTGATTTTTTTTAGAAACTTGCTTTTCATTCATTCATTCATAGCACACGATACAAACACACACCACAAAGCAAGAAAAGCAGATGGTTTTAAGAACCATTATGAAAACTACGATACAGTGGAACCGAATACTACTCACTACGCTAGTGCTCAAGTGCTACTACTCCTCAGAGTCGGTGTAGTCGTCATCCTCATCATCATCGATGAAGGCGAAATCATCCTCGTCGGTGAAGAATTCCATGGCCTGATCCTCCAGAAAATCATCATCATCGCTGAGATAGGAGTAGGGGTCTTCACGAAGATCCTCTCCAGCATTCTCCCTTTCCTCAAACCGCATGTCTCTCTCGAGGATGGTCTCCTCCAAATCCGAGATACGATGGCGAAGACGAGCAATGATGTGCTCCTTCTTGTCCAGCTAACGGCGACGAGACTTGCGATCCTTCGCTAGCAAGGCGATGGTCTGATCCTTCGTCTTGATGATGGAGGACTTGTGGTTGGAGTAGTCACGACAATTATAAAATTCCTTCTGACGATCGTACATCATGAAGCTAAGGTGGTCCAATTGGGTCTTCAGCTCGGGGTGGTATGGGGCTTCCAATGGCTGTCCATTAGCATCACGCCTTGGACAAAACTCAAAGCGGGTACCCTTGATCTGGTTGATACTCTGCCCACATAGACGGTCAAGAGCTTCCTGCATGGCCCTGGCAAGTCCATAGAGCCAGTTGTTCTCTTTTAAGGTGAACTGAATTCCCTCAGCAGTGGGACGCTCAATCTTTCCTCGGAGACTTGCAACAATTAGCCACTGCAGATCCTCTCCTCCTTGATCATTGAGCTGAGCTCCGAAGAACTCGGGGTGCGGACGCTCCAGAAGTTCCGAAAGCTGGTTCAAATCCCGCTCAAAGATAAGGTCTCCTCCATTTCCCAACTGGTAAAACTTGTTGTATTTCACGTCCATCTATAAGAATATAGGATGAGTTAGTAGAGTGATCAAGTGTGTCAAATTTTATGTATTTTGCAAGAGTTTTTGAGGAACATGAATTTTCATGAAAGAAACAAGGTGATAAGAATGGGAATAAGTTTTTGTAAATATTTGTTTCCTTTGGTTTTGAAACTAAGTTTTTGATTCAAACGTCCAGTCTAACTAGGGTCTCCTATGGTCAGGATGGCTCTGATACCAACTTGTCAACACCTGGATTTTTAATCCCAGATGCCTGTTATGCCATACATCGCAATCCTAGGATTACCATTTTTGCGAGACATAATAGATTTGGATATCACAGTACATCATCCATTACAAACCATACATAAGGTCATACACAAATAAGGATCTCATGATCCAGTTCTTAATACAACTCAAGAAGCGGAATAACGTAATAATAAAGGTAGCGTAGGCGAAGCTCCATCTTCGGGGTCAGAGGCAATGCTGACGATGGGAGATGATCCTAGTTGTTGTAACCTTCCTGGGGTCCACCATCCTGGTAATCCTCTTCATAGTCTGGCCACGGGAATAGCCAGGGACAAAGCCATGAGTACTCTTTAAGTACTCGCAAACTAATACTAACAAGTGTAGTGGGTTTTTGTAGTAGGACACTAAGCTATAGGGTTCTTTTGCAAAAAGCCAGATTTACCTCTACTAAGTTTAGAAACGGAGAAAGCTAGTTGAAGTTTTATAACACCTAAGTGGGAACTTGTATTTCATATCACAACTCTGTTGTGGTCAAGTCAAAGTCTCAATTCATTTCACAAGTCATTTTGAAAACATCTGACGGGGGAACAATATGTCCACTCCAACTGTCCATAACCGCGGACGCGGCTATTCGAATAGTTTGACACTCTACAGATATTATACACATTCACCACAACATTCAATACATCCGTCAGGAACCAATCCTGAACTCACCATACTCAGTATGCGGATAATCAATTCTAACCTTTCAATTACATGCCCTAGTATAGGCACATCTCCTATGAGTTTGGCCTCCCAACCATGACCAACTGTCATCTTGTGTACTACACAGGTGGACAATCTTCACAAGGTAGCCTCAGCTCAGACCTTGGTCGTGAGGGAACCAATACTAAGGTATATAAGTTTCCAGTCAAGACCTACCCAAATCTCGGGTATTGTGGTTGTATGGTAAAATTGGAATGGTATCGCATCTAGACAACCATCCGTTTTATAAAGGGGTAAGGCTCATGCCTCAACATTTTCATCATACAAAAAATCTGGTGTTCGAAAACACATGTCAAAACATCTTAATAGAAAGATCCATCATTCCAAGGCTTTCATAACCATTTTCATCAAGTATTCCCATCTAATGTTGATCAAGTTTTATGCTTAGCACTAGCATCTACAAGTGGGAGTGAGTACTAATGAGGGGTGGTAACTAGTGGAGTTTTACTAAGTTCAATACCATGCCTTAGGGTGACATCAAGATTATCTAGCTTAGGCCAAATTTTATGTTCTTTACGCAACCTTCAATTATCTTTCTAGTATCTACAATTAACTTAGGTAAGCTCTAAGTAATAGCTTTGATAAAGATATAAAGTAGAAGCTTGCAAGTAAAACTAGGATGGGTTTATCAAGTGGGTATGGTCATATATGCTTAAGGCATATAGTTGGCATGGTAACAAGCAAGTATTTACTTGCATAGGTATAGTATCTTGCAAGTGTTAACTTGCACAATCAACTAGTAGTATTAGGCTTGCTAAAATAGAGTATCTTGCAAGTGTTAGCTTGCCTTGTGCAGAGAAGTGGTTGAAGTTCTCCTCAGCTTTTTCTTCGTAGTATCCTCCTTCCTCCTCGTATCCTTGGCCGGTACTAGCGTCTATGAATAAATACGAGGTACACAATCACCAAACAATACTTAAATATTTTCAACCATCACACAAAAATGTCGTATAGATGATCTAGCATCATTATAGTAATATTACAAGATTATTTCTTTTATTTTTAGAAAAGTAATTTCTACTCATTGAAAAACTACTTAAGATTTAATATTCTCCAAACCAAATATGGGATCATGTTGACACATGTCATCACCACATATTTCATTACATGGCAATGTGATTTAAAGTGGTGTCACAATTTAATAATATTTAACCTTTTATTTCAAATAAAAACAAATGACTAGAATTGCCTATGTGGCATTCTTTTATTACTTGAATATTATTTATGTAAGTAAACCCATATGATTTTATATATTCTGAAAGGTATGATCAAATGTGATTTTTGAGAGTTGGAATCAACTCAAAATCTATTATGGTTTAAATTTGAAAAATGTTTGAATGCAGAAAAGCTTCTGCCTTGTTATTTTTACCAAGGTTGATTTGTAGATTCAAATGATTTGAATCCAACGGGCTTGGATTAAGCATTTCAAAACCTTTCTAACAAAATTGGTTTAATTCAATTTGGTTCACTGAATCGAGCTGGTTTGATTTTTCAAACTAGGTACAGAACTATGTTTGAATTAAAATACAAAAAGTTAAATTCAAACGACTGGGCTGCGCGGGAACTGCTAATGGGCCGGCACAGTGTCACTCCACGGCGCGGGGCGCGACTGAGAGGGGGGTCTACTGGTCAGTGACTCTTTAAACACGAAGCGGTACGGGGAAATCTCATCCGCACGATCTAAGTCTAATCGAACGGCTGCTACTCATCGGCCACGTCGGGCGGTGCCGACGAGACAGAAACCTAACGCGGCAGGTGGGGGTCGTCGGGGGCTCACCGGGGCTCAGGAGAAGTTTGGCGATGCGGGCAAACGACGAAGTCGATGACGGTGAACCTCCTGGTACCGGCAGCTCCTCCTGGGGTGGACGAAATCGACGGCGCCCTTCTTCTCCAGAGGCGGCCTGCTCCGGCGCAATTCCGGCGATGCGCTGCTCGCCTTGCTCTGGGAATGTGGTGGAACGATCAGTGAGGTGAGTGGAGTGAGATGGTGTGCTCAATTCGGTTGGGGGTCGTATCCTTTTGTAGGCTCGACGGTGAGACCGAACGGGATGGGCAGACGATGGTGGCGACACGGCTACGGGCAGCTAGAGGCATGGCCGAGGGTGGCGATCGTTCGATGGTATCCTGGCAATGCTCTAGGGTTTTAATGCGCGTGTAGGGGTGGAGGCAAATGGTCGGGAACGTTCAATGCTCTCCAAGGCAGAGGCGGCGTCTTCGACGTCAAGCGGTGGCTACGGGGTACGAGCGGTGAAATGGGCATGTCTGGCGGTCTCCTGGGACGGTGGGGAGCATGCTGGCGGGTGGCGAGGGCTCGAGGTGGTCGGGTTGCGTGACGGTGTGTGCTCTACGGTGCATGTTGGCATGGTCGACAGCGGCATGGGCACGACGTTTCTGGCGGTTCTGGTTGCTTTCTGCGAGGCAAGGCTAGTCGAGAGGGGGCGGTGAGGCATGGGCTACCTCCCAGACAAGGTTGGCACGACTAGTTCTTCCTCTAGCTTGCTGTCCACACTGGGGTGACATGGGTGCTCTCGGCATGTTCACCATTGATGTATTGGCAAGCTTACAGTGGGGCTAGTGATTAGTTAAGGTTGTTATATGATCTACTAAGGCTAGTGGTGTCCAGAGAGGGGACAAGTTAGGCCAGAATCACTACACACTATAGTGTTTTGATTTTGTTTGATTTGTATCTACAAGGTGTTTGATGAAATGGCCGCATGAATTCAAGTATTGAATTTTGAAAAGATTTTTGGTGGGTGTGCTAGGCATGTGCTGGTGAGTCTGTAGATGCTTGGGTTTTGAAAGTTGAGCTTGTTTGAGTGGTTTTTGAAAAAGTGGGATATTCCCATATGAAATAGATTCAATTTTAAACTGTCATTTAAACTATGCATTTGAATGTTTATGGATGATCACAAGGTGGGCCTTGATACTTTGTTATGAGTACTATCAAGGGGGTGCAAAGATCCAAATAAGTTTCTGTTAAGTTCTGAAAGTTAGAGATAGCCAAAGTAGGCATGGAAGTTAATTTGGCCAAAGTGACCATTCACTTAATTTATTTGTTTTGATTTATTTATCTTTGGGAAAAGTGTGGGGATTGTTTAGATGATGTTTATTTCACCTAAGAATCATTTTCCAAGCAAAGAAACACATAATCATGGCAATTCAAAAGAATCCAATTTTTGTTACATACACATAGGAATGCTTTCATATTTTTAATTGGAAAAGTTCTTGTTAACCCTAATTTTGGTGATTAGAGTTTGATGATTTTAGTTTAATATTTTTGGAATGTTACACACCGCTACTCCTACAAGGATATCTACTATGGTCAAGATTACAAGATTGCTCCTTGAGTTGTATGTCTCGATAGAGAAGGGTCTGAGCTAGAAGAATCTATTGTTGCTCATTACTATGGATGGAATTTTCTCTGTCATTCCCCCTTTTCTAGTAGATCTTTCCGGGTCACCTTATATCCATGGTGCCTAGGGTATATGGGAGAGAGAGAGGGAAAATGGGCTAGGCCCAGCTGTCAGCTAACTACGTGCTTCCTAAGGGTCCCATCAAGTCATGTCGGCTGTCCAGTCTTGTCGCCACAATCATCTGACATCATGGAATAAGCGACAACGTGCGACCAGTGTGTCAGGCATAGGAGACATGGGCTATCACGGACAGCATGATGGTCACAGTGCCATGGTATTACCTTGATGTGGGTAACGACCAGCCCGAGTGCTACAACGTATATATGATGCGACATGAGCATTCACATCGTGCAGAAGAGGGAGCCGAATGGGTGTAGCCGGCTATCGATGAGGGAGCGCCAATGGGAGGAAGCCGACCGCTAGAAAGGGGAGATCTGTCTGGGGAAGCCGACCATCATCAAGTGGATCCGGCTGAGGATAGCCGGACCGCATCTTAGCCAACCCAGACAGCCGGTCATCCCCAACCTTCTCTAACTCTTCATTGTTGACATGTTGAATCGTTGACTTGGGATCACTAGGGGTCATCCCCATGACACCGTATTTGTTTGCGGTCGGCCGTCCACACCCAGTCTTGAAGGATTGGCCATGGAAAGAGTTTACACTTGGGAGGGCCCAGTTTTCCCATACCAACTTCGGAATTGAATCTAGTGAAGCCTTCGAATTGAGCCTTATATGCCACGCTCACCGTTTATGCGTGTATGCTCCTGAGGTAGAGAATTTCCAAGTGATGTCATCTGGTGCGCCTCAATAAGTTGCACATTTCTTACAAGTGTCCATAGGTTGAAAAACTCGGAGACGTATTGCATTGTGATCCCCTAGAGGTGTTTATTTTTCCCACAAAAAATCTGTTGGAACTCCCTTGTTAACAGTGAATCTTTCAGTGTCGATAGAGCAAAGATGGATGGGGAAATGTCCTTTCGTTTATGACCATGAAACCACATATCATTTATGGGTTTGTTGTAAAAAAAACAAAAATGTACCTATGAGATTGAGGAAGAAACCCCAAGATCCATCTACTACATGCTAGTAACTAGAGGAGTATGGTCTATATACCCTTGTAGATCTAAAGAATTAACGATCAAAAATCATGATTGGCATAGTCGTATTACTTCACGGCCCAAACCGATCCAATGCCACTACTAGCGGCGCCTCCGAGATATGCATACGTACGGCTCGATGTCATCTCCTTTTTTTCGATCCAGTAAGATAAGGTGGAGTGGTAGATGATATCACTCCTGTAGCACGATGGCATGATGGTGGAGTTTATAGGGCTTCACTAATCACACCGAGGAATGATGTTCTTGAGTAGGAAGAGAGAGAGAGGGAGAGAGAGAGAAAGAGAGAGTGCTGTCAGTCCATTTATATATAGGAGTGCATGGGCGGGGAAATTTGGCAGCCAAGAGGGAGGAAGCTTACCTCCTAAGTTTCTTTTCCCCTTTCTCTCAAAATTTCGTTATTTCACACATATGACTACCGCCAAAATGCCTACCATTAACGGTTTAGAAATTAACTACACTAATGATAGAGACGTATCCAATCTACAAGGCGCAGCTAATCAGCGGCGCGCGCATAATCAATGTACGTCGAATGTGCTTCATTAAGTGACGATAAAAAACTGCACCTGGACGTCAGCACTAATTTGTCGGTGATGACTTAAATAACAAACTGGTTGTCAGCGTTAGTTTTCAACCGGCAAGTACTTGATTTACTATAACGCAGGTTTTATTTATCTATGTTTAGGCTGGTCATAGTGGAAGTAAACATCATATGTTACTAGTCTAAGTTACTATCTCCATAGTGGAAAATAACAGATAAGATATCATGCAAAGTCTCATTTATTGCAATATAGACTCATTTTGTTTTGAAATGTGTGATGTTATGATAACATAGCTAGTTATCACAAACATCTTTCTTATCATTTAATTGCATGCCATGTCATCTAAATGTTTAGTTGACAATACATGTAGGACTATGTTACTACACAAGTTACTCTCTATGACTAGCCTTACCGACGATCTATTTTGTATAATGTGTATCATTGATGATTCGTCCCTGATGAGCATGATAACTCCATTTATGTCATTGGTTTTAGATCATTATTGGCGGCTGGAAATATAAGTTATCACGGGTAGGTTATTCTATGCTGGTTGCAGGTTGATTTATTAGAAAAAAAATGTTGTATTAACCCACGCTGGGGTCGATGGTGAATTTATCGAAAATACCATAATTATTTCTGCATTAATATAATCCATGTCATGGCGTACATACAAATGCACTCAAATTCTTACAACTAGTTTCTAGTTCGCCTACATACTCTAGACGTATAACAATGTATTCTAGACCATACAAATACAATAATTACATCATGAGCAATGTATTTTGTGGTGTACAAGTATCATTGTACAAATATGTGCAATGTATTTTGCAAGGTACAAATATCATCTTTCTAGAAGCTCATCAAGTTGGACGGTCTGAATAAAAATATCACACAAGAAGATCATCTTCACATGGTTGATGTCCTCGTATGCCATATCTTCAGGTGGAGATACTACCGCAAGCAAAACAGAATGAGATTATGCTAGAAAAAATTAATAACAAATCTTGGTTGTACATTATTAGAAAAACGATATTTCGTTCGGAGCAGTCCAGAGTATTAGTCTAAGTTCGACCACGAACCGGGACTAATCCAAGCACTCGTCTCGGTTTGAGCGGCCGGCACGTCGCTCGGACGGAGGGGGCTTCCGTTCCGGTTTGTGCGGGATCCTGCGTCCCGGTTTGTGTAATACAAACCGAGACTAAAGGTTTGGCGCTAGATACATGGCCTGCCGCACACCTTTAGTCTCGGTTTGTGTTACAAACCGGGACGCATGAGCCCTGTCTATAAATACGCCTCCCCAGAGCTTTGTCCCCCTCTGTTTTTTCTTGGTGGAAGGTATGAGAGGTGTGTGCTAGTTTTTTTCCTATGCATGCGAGGTGTTTGATGAAATGTTTGAGTGAACGATCCTGTTTAATTTCTCACAAAAAAATATAGGAGGTGCCCGAGCCACACTTGAGTTTTCTCCTCTTTCTTTCCTCCTCGATTGAGGTTAGCAATCTTACCTTTTCATCTGTCATTGATACAATGCATGTGTCGATGTGAATTGGTTATTTCACTATTTATGATGTTCTGTAATGGTTTTTGATAAACTTAATTATATGATGCAGATGAACAGTTGGGAATGGATATAAGGTGACCGGCATGAACCCGAATACATTAAGGGTGTGGATAAATTTATCGATGTGGCTACGGCAAACAAAGAGAATGGTCTTATGCATTGTCCATGTGAATACATTAAGGGTGTGGATAAATTTATCGATGTGGCTACGGCAAACAAAGAGAATGGTTTTATGCGTTGTCCATGTGTTCAATGTCGGAACAACAAAGATTACTCTACCTCGAAAATCATCCGCCGACACCTAGTTATGAAAGGTTTAATACCCAGCTATAATTGCTGGATCAAGCACGAGGAAAGAGTGGTTATGATGGAAGACAATGAAGAAAAAGAGTATGATGATAACAACTTTTATCATATGTTTCCTGAATACGGTGATACTACAATGAAAGACAATGAAGAGGAAGGAGATGAAGAACGGGCATCATATGAGCCCGCTGATGATCTTGGTAGGGTCATTTCTGATGCAAAGCGATACTGTGAAAAAGAAAAGGAGAAGTTGAAGTTGGAGGACATGTTAGAAGATCACAAAAAAATGTAGTACCCAAATTGCGAATATGACAGCACAAAGCTCGGTACCACACTGTAATTGCTGCGATGGAAGGCAGAGTGAGGTCTAACCTACTCCGTATTTGAAAAGTTTCTAAAAATAATGAAGCCGAAGCTTCCAAAGCATAACAAATTTTCCGTGAGTACGTATGAAGCAAAGAAGACTCTCTACCCTCTAGGATTATATGTGCAGAAGATACATACATGCATTAATGACTGCATCCTCTATCGTGGTGAGGAGTATGAGAATTTAGATAAATGTCCGGTATGCACTGCATTGCTGTATAAGATTAGACGAGATGACCCTGGTAATGTTGAGGGAGATCCCCCCGGAAGAGGGTTCCTGCTAAGGTTATGTGGTATGCTCCTATAATACCAAGGTTGAAACGCATGTTTAGAAGCATATTAGGGAGTGCCTCTATGACCAACTTTAGGGAGATGCCGGAGGACTGGGCTCCCGCAGCATATCCCTAAAGCTAGTCATATTGGTGTCCCTGCTCTCTCACACCATCTTGCAGCTTGTAACTTCTCTAACTAGATCAATACGTTAGGAAGCTAACTAATTTCACATATCAGGGAGTGCCTCTATGACCTGTTTGTTGGAGATGCCAGAGGACTCGGCTCAGGCGGCATCTCCCTCAAACTGGCCGTTATGGTGTTCCTACTCTCGCAAACCATCTTGGAGATGCCTGACGACTCACAAAGATGCCTATTTATAGTACAAGCAGCACAACCTAGTGTTGACACTCACAACATAATGTAGACACTCACCCCTATCATTAGTGCTGACTCATGTTTTGTCCTGGTTGGTGTCTCCAACCGGGACTAAAGGTTCATCTTTACTCCTAGTTGGAGACACCATCCGGGACAATGTACAAGAAGCATGACATAATGTCGACACTCACTCCTATCATTAGTGCTTCCTGTCCCAGCCTACCGCAATCCCTTCAGTCCCGGTTAGCGGGACTAAATGTTTGCCGAAATGGGAAAATTTTGAAACGGGCATAAGAAATTCAAAAAAATCAGAACAATGTAAATCCTTCGCATGGTGTCATATTATCTGACATAGTTGCAAGGAAAAATACCAAACTTGGTATATTAATTATATCTCGAAAAAACCTTTAAAAAATGACCTATCATGTTCGAGGTTTCACTACGAGGAAACTAGCTATATATAGACATACCTTCTGTGGCACATGGTCCTGACCATGCGCCACAAAAGTTACCCAGTGGCGCATCCGGCGAAATGCGCCACAGAACCACCAAAATTCTATGGCGCACCTTCCATAGCAATGCGCCATAGAAGTTTGGTGGGACCAACACCAGCCGTTTGACCATGAATCTTTTGTGGCGCATTACTCCGTATGCGCCACAGAAGTTTGGTGGGACCCACAGTAGGCGGGGTCTGGCCGTGCTCTGACCAAACTTCAGTGGCGCATATAGGGAGATGCGCCACAGAAGTTTATATCTTCTGTGGCGCATATTGCGATATGCGCCACAGAAGATATATGTGGGCCCCACTCTCTGGACACCTATGTACAAGCTTATGTGGCGCATTGTTGCGTGTGCGCCATAGAAGAACAAACTTCTGTGGCGCATGTGTGTGGTATGCGCCACAGAAAGCTTCGTGCTTCTCAGATTATTTGTTTCCTAGAACACACATTTTCCTCTTGTGCTTTCCCAACTAAACAATTACCAGTGGAGTAGGTAGAATATACTAGACAATCTAGTAAATAGACATGTGCAGTGGCATACATCGTTGCAAAATGCACATGCGCATAGCCTTAAACAGCAAAACAACAATGACATACATCATTGCAAATACACAAACTACAACATTGCAAATCCCTTCAAAGAGCTGGTGGGGGCGATGGCGGTGGAAGATGCCAAACCTCCCTGTTCACGCGCGCCTACAACCTGTGACGGTCCTCCATGGACACACGTTGGAAATTGACACCACCACGGCCACCGAGTTGGCGCCGCTCTCCTCCGGAGATGCGAGCACGGCGTACAACCTCATGGCCTTGTTGTAGAGGGCCTCGTGTTGCAGTCTGGCCTCCTCCTCGATTAGGTTGACCTCTGAATCCGGCGGCGGCTGACTCCGAGCATTGCCCCTCGACCTCGCCCCTCCACTTCGAGTAGGCTGCAGGGAACGCGAGCGGGATGCGCTCTCCAGCGAGTCTTCCGACGAGTTGTGGGAAGAATACAAAAGGCAAGTATGTTACTTTGGACAGGAAGTGTGGCATATATATAGAGGGGTGTCATTAAAGAGCTCTATCTGCCACCTTTATTTGGTGCAGATCTGTGCCTCAGTGTTCTATGGCGCATGGGTCAGACATGCGCCACAGAAGTTTAACCTTCTGTGGTGCATAACCACGATGCGCCACGTAACACCGATCCCCGATACATGTGCGTGGCATTCGTTGTCCATCCGCCACAGAACATTGAGTCAGGGGCCCACTTGGCCCACTACACCCTATGGCCAAGGTTCTGTGGCGCATGCAGCCTGTATGCGCCACAGAATACTTCGACTAGATCTACACAAAGGTGGCATCTTTGCTTCCTCCTATCTCCCACCATCCATTTCACATCCTTCTTCCCCCTCCTCCCAGCTCGTCTTCTTCGTCTCTCCCACCCCATTGTGTCTATACATTTCAACATTTTGTTGTATTTAAACCTACTATAGTTGATAGATTGGTTAGGGAAAGCCTTTCTCCAACTAGTTGATCTAAAACACACCTACTTTTCTCCTCCACATCTCTATTTGTGTACTATTATCTCTCTATAGATCTATTGATCCACACTCTCTCACATCGCGCTCTCGAGTCGGTACTCTATCTACCCGGTGAGTAATTTGCCATGAATATTCATGTTTTGTAGGTGTAAAGCTTGTCGCGTGGCGGTGTGTATATGCGATGCATGCATGGCGCGAAGATGATGTTTGTGCATGAAGCTTGTGTGCATGAATGCTTGCATGGGAAGAAGATTCTTGTTTTTGCTTGTCTCTGTACCGGTGTCGTGCATGGATGTTTGCCGAAATGTTGATTCATTTCCATTTCGGCAAATTTTTTCACCACCCATATGTCCTACTTTTAGGAAAGGTCATGCCGAATTTTTCCGGCGACGACCATGCATACCGCGCAGGCTACCATGGTCTATATTTCTAATTAACCTACTCTCTGTCTTTTTGCTCTATATGTGCATACCGCGCAGGCTACCATGGTCGTCAGCATGAGCGAAGGTCGAGTTACTAGGTATAATAAATATGCCAAGGCGGACATGATTGGGAACAACAAGACCCAGATAAGATGTCCATGTCAAACATGCAAACTCCAGCGCTGGATCGACCCTGATTCTAGACAATTGGAGGATCACCTGCTCAGGTGCGGTTTCATGCGTGACGACTTCGATGAGGAGCTGGCAGTAAATGATGTTGGTCATAATGAATACTTGGGCAAGCGAGAAGACGAAGAGTCTCCTGACGGGCATGGTAATGATGACGAAGAATATACCGGCGACGGGCATGATCATAATGACGAAGAAGGAGATGTCGACGGGCATGACCATCATGAAGAAGGAGAAGAAGCGAACACCCTGACGCTGCTAACTTCGGTGTTAAGGGATCCTCATGTTCAGGAACTGCTTCTCAAGGAGACGAGCAACGCCAAAGTTGCAGCCAAAGAGAAAGCCAAGCTGGCGCAAATGGAGTTAGATGGAATGACTCCATTATATCCTGGGTTTCGGCCCAAGGATACACGCCTGAGTGTAACGCTCAAGGCTCTAGAGATGAAGGCGGAACACAAATGGACCGACTTGAGCTTCAATGCTAACATGGAATTCTAGCACGATCGTCTTCCTAACGGGAACACATTGCCAACAAGTATAGAGGAGGCCAAGAAAATCGTGTGCCCTCTCGACCTACCGCACGTTAAATACCACGCATGTATCAATGATTGCGCACTTTATCGTAACAGTACGCGAGAGAACCACATGTCCCAGTATGCGCCATGGACGGTAAAAGAGAGGGAACAAGAAAGTTCCTCGAAAAGTGGTATGGTACTTTCCTATCACTCCCTGTCTATAGAGATATTTCGTAGATCCTAAGGAAGCAAAGCTAATGCAATGGCACGCGGAAAGGGAGAAACCCGAAGATGATCCAGAGAATGGCAAGATCCTAACACACCCTTCAGACGCTAGACAGTGGAATGCATTGGACATAGAGTTCGAAGAGTCCGGGGGCGATTCAAGGAACGTCAGGTTGGGTATAAGCACTGATGGACTCAATCCTTTTGTCAACCAGAGTAGCACGCATAGCACCTGGCCCGTGTTTGTATGGCCGTACAACATCCCTCCGTGGCTCTGCACAAAGCAAAGGTACATACACATGAGCATTCTTATTCAGGGGCCGAAACAGCCAGGTGTCGATATGCATCTTTATCTCGGACTGTTGAAAGAGGAGTTAGCCACGTTGTGGGAGACGCCAGCCCATACGTGGGACGCCTACACTAAATAATATTTCCCTCTGAGAGCCACGTTGCTCACGACTGTGCAGGACTATCCTGGTTGCGCATATGTATCGGCCCAGGTGAACCACGAACACAATGCATGTGTCAAGTGCATGAATAAGACCCCGCATCTCCAGCTACCCAAGGATCCCAGGTCTTCGAAAACCGTGTTCCAAGGGACTCGGAAGTGGCTTCGCATGGATCACCCGTGGAGAAAACGCGGTGACCTGTTCAATGGTAAAGACGAGCTCGAAAGAGCCCCGCGTACGAGGAGTGACGAAGAAATCGAGGAGCTTCTGAATAATTGGGATGAGTGCCCAGCTCCAGTGAAGAATCGACCAAGGACAAAGCCGCTTCTGGGTGTATGGAAAGCGAGGTCTGTTTTCTGGGACCTGCCGTACTGGAAGGTCCTCCACACGCCCCATAGCCTCGATGTAATGCACATCACGAAGAACGTTACCGAGAGTCTGCTTGGCACTCTCCTCAACATGCCGGAGAGGACCAAGGATGGGCCGAAAGCAAGAAATGACCTAAAATTGCTTGGCATCAAGAAGGAGCTTCAGTACCCTGATAGTGATGATGATGACGATCAAACGGAAGGGACTCAGGGTCACCGCAAAAGGGTTAAGAAGAATGAGGTGGTTGTGCTTCGCGCTGCCTCTTCACTCTGTGTCAGGAGGAGATCGAGTAGTTTTTCTGGTGCCTCCTAGGAGTCAAAGTTCCTCACGGTTACTCGGGCAAGATAAGCAGGTATCTCGACGTAGCGAAGAAGAGGTTCAGAGGTATGAAGTCCCACGACTATCACGTGATGATGACACAGATACTTCCAGTTGCCATACGAGGGATAATGGACGAGCACGTCTGTGAGACACTATTTGGCTTGTGCAACTTTTTCGACGTCATCTCTAGGAAGTCGATCGGCATGAAGCAGCTCGATAGGCTACAGGAAGAGATCGTGGTGATACTATGCGAGCTCGAGATTTACTTTCCGCCTGCATTCTTCGACATCATGGTGCATCTACTTGTCCATGTCGTGGATGACATCATCCATCTCGGGCCGACATTCCTGCATAACATGATGCCGTTTGAAAGGCTGAACGGTGTAATCAAACGGTTCGTTCGCAATAGGTCCCTTCCAGATGGAAGCATAACGAAGGGCTTTCTGATCTACGAGTGCATCTCTTTCTGCCAGAACTATCTAACCACCGAGAAAGAGGATGTTGGAATACCCACCAAGAAGCACCTCGGCAGGCTCGCTGGGTATGGTCACCGCGAGGGCCTCCGCTCACTGCATGTCGACATTGCTAATCGACGCGCCGACTTTGCCAGGGCACACCGAGTCGCACTACAACACATTGAATTGGTCAGCCCTTGGGTGGAAGAGCACAAAAGCTTGATCGAGTAGGAGAACATGGACCGGGCCCGCCCGAGGAAGAAAGGAGACGTAACAAGAGAACACAACTCCACCTTCATGGGTTGGTTCAAGAAAATGCTGCTGGACAATCCCCAGCAGACGCCTTCTACAGAAGATCAACAACTCATATTCTCCTTGTCAAAGGGACCAGCGCATAACGTAAAGACCTATCAGTCATACGACATCAACGGTTACAGATTCTACACCGAGGAAAAGGACATGAATAGCGAATATCAAAGCTCAGGAGTTACTATGATGTCCTTCGCCGATGACGAGACTACTGTCATGGAAAGATTCTACGGAAGGATGGAGGAGATATGGGAGCTCGACTACTGTGGAGAGACGGTACCGATGTTCCGTGTTAGATGGGCCAAGAACGTCGAAAAAGAAGGCCGATATTTCACCACCTGCGTTATACCAGATGCCAAGTCGGCAAAGAAGGCCTCCACGAAAAATGAGCCGTGGATACTCGCTAGCCAAGTTGATCAATGTTTCTTTATTACCGACCCGTCAAAGCCTAGTTGTGTTGTAGTGAGGAGGGGAAAGAGGAGCATAATCGGAGTGGAAGGATCCGCCAACGAGCAAGACTTCGACAAGAATGGCGATCCGAAGATCGAAGAGGAGTTCGACAAGTACTTTAACATGCCTACTACTACAGTAAGAAGAAAGACCACACTACCTACTAAAGGTTGTCTGTTCACTAGACGAAATCTCATAGTGCCCGGGCTAAAGTATTCAACCGCGAAGAAAAAAGGCAAGAAGATTGTGAAGAATAATATTGATGTATATGTTTCGGGTTTTTTGAGAATAATATAATTATGTATACGATATTCGGGTTTTTTATGTATATGATTCTTGGTTTTAAATATATTTGTAACTTGTAATTAAAAATAATTTTTAAATAAGGAAAAAAATTGAGACAGCCAGGATTCGAACCTGGCTACCCCACATTAGTGCTGTCAAGCAAGACCAATAGGTTAGTGAGTGATTCATGTCAAATTACAACATTGCGCCATTTTGGACTAAGTGCCAAGGTTTTGTGGCGCATATTGCCTGAATGCGCATTCAGGCAATATGCGCCACAAAACCTTGGCACTTAGTCAAATGGATGGTTCGTCCTTTGATTTCCCCCACCTCCATTTCACTTTCCCCAAATAAAACACGCGTGCATCCCCGACGAACCCTAGCGCTGCCCGCCCAAGCTCCGCCCGCCCCAGCACACGCCCGCCCAAGCACCGCCCACGCCCGCCGCACCGAGGAGGAGGCTAGTGGAGGAGGAGTCGCCGTGTGCCTGTCGAGGAGGAGCCACCGTGCGCCTGTGGAGGAGGAGCCGTCGTGCGCCTGTCGATGAGGAGCCGCCGTGCGCCTGTGGAGGAGGAGACATCGTGCGCCTGTGGAGGAGGAGGCGCCACTGTGCTCCTTGTGCCGTCGTGTACACCACTAGTGAGTTCCTCCTTTCCACTAGTGAGTTTCTATCAATGATGTTGTCCTAGTTGATATGCTTTGGTATGAAAGCAGGAGATGCACACCTTTAGGTCCAATGGTGTGTGTTTCATCTGGTTATGCTAATTTCGATTTGTGAGCTTGTGTGCCGCGAATGCTGTATTACTTTGTTGTGGGGTTTGCTCATATAGTATTGGGGATGGTGGAAATGGGGATGAAAAAGGGCTTAAGTAGGGAAGATATATATTTTTAGATTCACTTAGGTAGCGAAGAAAAACCAAAATCAAGTTTCAGGCTTCTAATGAAATTATCACCTCATTGTGTCGAGGCAGCCATGATGCTCCCTCTTGCAAATAGAAAAGAATATATTTATATCCATTTATCATGTCAGATGTCTTGATGATGAATGAAATATGCTTAATTTAAATAACATTGTGTGTACCCTCCCTTGTTTTTAAGATAGGTCTGTGTATGTGATGCCTTGTCTATTGTGCTTGTAATATATTGAACTTATATGGATTACATGTAAAACTTTGACTTCTTAATTAAGATTGGGTGCTGATCCATTGGAGTTTGGGAGCTGAAAACATTAGTTTTATGTATTCAGCCATTTGTTTCTTGTAGTCAGATTGAATAATATGCCTTGCAGTTATATTTGAACTTTGAATAATATGTCTTGCACTGTTTTTCAGTTTTTGTATGAAAATGCCATCACACTTTCATATGGATTCCATGTATCCTTAGCCTAGAGGTTAATATGAATGTTATACTGTTGTTTCAGTTATACTTTCACTGTGTTTCAGTTATACTTCCAGTGACATCTATGTCTGCTGAATACACCTGCTTTTATATTTCAACTTGGCTCAAGTGCCAATCTGGGCCATGGCACACCTAGGATTCAGCCCCTTATTTTTTATAATGTACCTCTGTTTTATAATGTAAACCTTTTATAATGCCAATCTGCTGTAGTAGTACCTCAAGTGCCAATCTGTTGTAGTAGTATCTTTGCTCGCCCCAGATGCTTGTAAAATGATCAATAGATAGATCTACCGGTGTTGCCTGTGGTTCTAATGCTGGATTATCTTCTATGTTCTATTATCCTGATGCTGGATTTGATTATCTTCTATGTTCTATGTTCTATTATCCTGATGCTTGTAAATGATCTGATGCTGGATTATCTACTGGTGTTGCCTGTGTTGTGTTGCTGTTATATGAATCTGTGATGGATGATGATGGATGTTTATATGAATCTGTGTTGTGTTGCTGTTTATATGGTGATGGATGAGGTCAATGGGGTTGTCAATGGGGCTGGGTTTTTTTTCTTGCAGGGATTTCAATTGAGTTGCCTGTTTCTCCCGAAGTGTTGATTCACTTCCGTTTCGGTTGATAAATGGGCACTTGTAGGTCCAAAATTTAGCAAAGATCATGCCGAATTTTTCGATCGATATTTGTGCTAACCTTTTGTCTCTTTTTTTAGTAATAAAGCACAAACATGTCGACTAACGACGAGACCGGTCCTTCTAAACAAATGAGCATCGAGGATCTAGCCCAAGAGGCCAACAAATCGTTGTGAGGGGCGTCCCAAGAGCATGAGGAGGCGGAGGAGATGAGAATGACACCACCACCGACGACCATCGTCGGAGGTGCTGGGGACGAGGAAGATCCAGATTACGAGGGGGACGACGATGACTACGATGAAACTAGTGAAGGCGAGGAGGAGGGTAACACCACCACGGATGGTGGCGAGCGCACAGATGGTGGTAGAGGCAACCCGGGCACCATACAGAAGAAGAAGGATATTAAGGATCGTAAGCCGCAAGTGCTCGCCAACGTCTGTGATGAGTTCACCGAGGTCACAGAAGGTGGCCAACCCATTGCGCCTTCATCGATTGCCTGCGGGTACGGCATGTAACTCGGGTGCATCGTCCGAGAAAGCATCTCGATCAACACGAAGTACATCCGACGTAATCATGCTTTGGTCGAGAACCTCCTTAAGAAGCTTCACAAGCGATACACATTCCCAGAGAAGTTCAGGAACCTGGAGAGTAATAAGAACCCGGTGAACAAACTAGCACTGACAAAGATGAGCAACGCCTTGAGCAGCTTGAAAACCCGGGTAAAGAACAACATTGACAACGGTGAAAGCTGGGAGATTATAAGTAGGAAAAATCCGATGCTCGACGAAGAAGAGTTCAAGATATTCAAGGCGGACTTAGATACCGCTGCCTCTAAAGCATGGACTGAGTGGGGAAAGACCATGAGAGAGAAGAACCTAGGTAACCACCGGCTTGGAAGCGGCGGATACAGAGGGAAACATCCCATTTGGGACAAGGAGGACGCCGATCTTGAACACCTGGGTAAAGAGAACCCATGGCATAAAATTACAGACCTGCAAATCCGACAAATTGTCTGGGCCCACTACTACCTGGACCCTGTTACAGGGGAGTTCGTCACCGATGACCCGGATGTGAAGGCCTTTGAGCATGAGCTGGTAAGGAATTTACCGTGGATCTCTCATTAAAATAATTAAGCCAAGAATCTAAATGCATGCATGGGTTCACCTCTCCTTGTATCTCTGCAGGAGAAGGAATTGAACGCTAGCGAGGACTTGTCGTCCCAAGATTCGACGACGGAGCCATGGGACACTGTTTTTAACAGGGCGACGAACACTTACAAGAAGAGGGAGAAGAAGTTGCCACCAAAATCAGCTGGCGGTGTGTCCGGCTTCGGTACAAGCATGAAGTTTACTGAGTACTACAAAGAGGACGCAAAGAAGAGGAGGGAGAGGAAGAACCAGTCGACGGCTAAAGATAAAGCCGAGGTTGAAGAGCTGAAGTTGAAGGTGAAGACATTAGATGCAAAAGTGGATGAGAAAGCAATGGACAAGTTATTGGAGGAGAAGCTTCGAGCGATCATCCCCCCTGGGTTGATGGAGGGGCTAGCTGTTTGGAATGCGGGAGGTCGACAGGGGCCGATAAACGTGCCCAGCTTTAGCGGCAGCAACTCGAGCATCAACGTTAATGCGTCGCCGGACTTGGTGACCCCGCCGACCACCATCGCCGCGGCGCAACCGCAAGAGCTTTTTGTCGCACAGCTTCCCCCTGCTGCTCCCTGTTATCGCCGTATTTTGGCCAAAGACGGAGATGGGCCGTGATCAAGATGGGCTTGGAAGATACATATATTCAACGTGTTGTTGAATCGGCCTAGTGCGTGGATTTGGGCTAAATTGCCCGTGTATCTTGTATCATAGTAGGTTTCGTGTTTGTTTAGGTTCCGTTTATGTTTAGGTAAAGATAGAGTTGTAGAGTTATTCCAAAAGTAGAGAGTCTCCGGACTATAAATATGTACCTAAGGTTATCGAAAAAAGGAGGACAACCACGTTCACAACAAACACAATCTCGGCGCATCGCCACCCCTTGTTTCTAGGGTTTCTTCGGTAAGTGCCATGTTGCCTAGATCGCATCTTGCGATCTAGGCGATTCACTATCGTTACCTGGTTTTACTGCATCAAGCGTTGTTGACGGCGAGTAATACCTTTATCATAGATTGTTTGAGGCTAGCATCGGTGCTTTTCGTTACTATCGTCGAAGTTATGCTACCTCTAGCTATCTCGCTACCCTTGCACCTTTTCCCAAAGTGTAAGGGTAGCATCTTGCTTGATCTTTATTTAGTCGATTCGATCTGTTATAGTTGTGCCTTGTTTACCAAGGTTTAGTTTAATATCTACGTAATCAGGCCTTACAAATGGGTTGAACGATCCAGTAGTACATAGGGACGTGGCTTATTAGTTCTAGAGAAGATGTTCCGGTAATTGACTTTACGTTGGTTATTAGGCCTCCTCTAGGGTTAATATTCTTCATCTTTGTACGCATTGTGCTCAATTACGTGTAGGACGCCCAGTTATGTGGTGAAAACATTAGACTGTCAGAGATCGATTTAACTTGTAGTGATCAAGCAAAACCCCATGTTATCGTAAATCTAATGCAGAACCATGGGGCAATCGGCTCTAGGAGCCGATTCTGGAAACCGGGAGCCGATCACGGCTCGAATTTTACGATACTTGTTTACCATGCAGAAATCAATCGAGCAATCCTTCACCTTCGACCAGGTATAGGTCAGGTGGCACGCCTCGAACCAAGCCAGACGTGCCGGAGCTTTTGCGGCCGTCCCGAGGGACCAGGCCCACCAGCGATCCCGGAGCCTCCGCTCTTCGTGTTGCTCGTCGCTCGCCGGTGGGTTTTGGCAGCAACACATTCTCGAACGCCGGTGGGACCTTCAACAACGTCTACATCAACATCCGACGCTGCAATGGAGAATGACACCACTTACGACGATCTACCCGACGAGCACAAGGCCAAGCACGACGAGATCAAGGCTCTTCGAGGAAGACCTCATCGGCTCTTTGAGAGGACCCGTAAGCATGGCATCGTGGAGAGGGTTCTCCCGAGGGTGCTCTTGATGAGGTGGATCTGCTGTTTTCCTGAGGAGCGCACTGAGCTCTGACGGCAGAAGTCAACTACATGGTGGCTCATTCTGCACCGCCATTCCGAGAGCCCGTGAACGCGTCGAGCGGTCGGTTCGCGTTTCAGGAGATCATGAAGCATCAGATTCCGTGAGGGGCCTACTTTAGGGACTCACCAGGAGAAAGACCGCCGCACTGTGCCACAGCCTGCTCGCACTTGCCGCCCGTAACCGCTAGGAGCAGCGGCTTACGCCGTCTACAAGGTCGAGGCGACCCAGCGATTGCCAATTCCTGTTTGAGCCACCTAAGGAGATCCCACACGGATATATATGCCACGCGTGCGACGCAATAACCTGACACGCACCAAACAGATTGCAACCGCAGGGGTTTCTGCGGCAGGAGCTCTTGGGGCAGGATCTTCAGGGGCAGGCGTGTCTGGAGCAGCGATGGCTGGGATGGATGCTGACAAACAGGCGTGGCTAGCCAAGTATGCCATCGAACAAGTCATGAGAATCTAGCCCCTACGGCTCGCATAAAGGAGCAAATCGGTACCATCCCGAGGACAGGCTTCGCGTCAAGAGAAGGACAATCGGCTATTCAAAGCCGCACTCAACGAAGTTTGATCTAATTCCTGCCACCCAAGTATAAACTCCCCGAGTTCTCAAGGTTCGCTGGTCGGGGTCGAGCTCGATCGAGCATAAGCCGATACCGCACAACTAGGCATGATTTCGCATCGGATCGATGCGCGTAAGATTTTTTGCGCAATCTCCGACAGACCAGCCTTTGGGTGGTACACCTCACTACCACCGATTCAATTCATACCGAAGCAACCGGAAGAGCAGTTCCACATCCAGACTACCATTCAGAGGCTATGAGGTCGGCATTGCGCACTGGCGCAGCGCAGGTAGCGAGAAATCAGCCGAGTACATCCAGCGCTTCAGATCGCCAAGAACCGTGTTACTCGCTCGCTTAATCGAGAAGGAAGCAAAGCTGGCGGTGTTGGGTCTCGGCACCCATCAAGGATCCTGCTTTCGGTAGAGTACAACTCATTGGCGCACATGGCCCTAAATCGACGATGTATGAGCAGCGCCACCGAGTTGTACCAAGACAAATTCAAACGTCCGATAGGCCTGGTCGATGCGTAAGAAGAAGATCCTACAGACCAGGAGGTGTCCGAGCTGAATGGGCTCGGGGGCGATCCTGTGGCCTGCAAATGGGTAAACAGCAAGGGCCTGCGAAGGGTTCGACTTGATGTGAGCAAAGCTGAGCAGATATTTGATTTGCTGAAGGAGAAGCACCGAGGTTACCTCAAGGCCACAAAATCCCTACGGCTCAGAAATGAACGGGAGGTCAGACGCAAGTGGCATCACTGCTCACCCATACCACCAATGAGTGCAAAGAGCGCCGCCAAATCCAAATGGCGATAGAACAAGGCCGTCGATCCTTGGGCGTTCGCCATGAAAGTGGACACGAACCCATTTCCGCGTCAACATGGTAGAACTCAGCCGCTTTGCGGCGTCACTGGATTTTTCGCTCGTTAATATGGCAGGTCCTGGTACCACCATGACACGCATAAGCACGAAGGTGGTCGCCTCGGGCAAGGAAAGAAAGGAGGCTAGTCCATGCGACCGGCCCAGCCACCACGACAGGCGGTACCTAACAGAGGAACAAGTGAGGAGAGTGCGATATCAGAAGCCACATTCCATGCATCTCCTTAACAAGTATGAGCGCCAGTATGACCAACGTCGCTAGTCGAAGCGAGACGAAGATATGAGCACCTTGCTAGGGGACCATCAAAAGAAAAGGAAGGCGCAGACAAACATTGGGATTGTCCTTTCTTCAAGTACTGCTGGGACGCGGGGATGAGCCGATTGCCTACAGTCGACAACTGCCCGGAATGCGGTCAGCAGAAGGAAGACACGAGGCCAGTGTCGATTCAAACGCCTAGGGCCTCTTCCACCCCGCAGCCGCCAGGAGTCCGCTCGAGCGTAAGACCTCGAGAAGCCAAAGAATGACAAAGACGAAGACAGGTATCACCGTCCAAGGTGGTGTCCCGACTCGTACACACCTGTAAGCGTAGAGTGCAGCTGGCGAATTTAGAGGAAGTCAAGCGCAGATTCCACGCTTTAAAGAAGGCACGGCCTGATCTGGCCATCAAAGTGAGGCAGACTTTGGAAACAGAAGACCGCCCGACAAGAAAAGAGTGGCGCCCCAAACCGGTAAAAGCCGATGCAAAGACATCGGCTGGCACAAACATGGTGTTCGTACTACCGCCGAATTCTCGCGCCAAGAACCAATGAGCTACCGTGCAGTTTGATCGCGCCCACGGCCGGTTATCTTTGAGAAGCCACGTGAGAAGGGTTATAAACATCCGAAAGCCTGACTGCGGGTTACATCAATGGGCAACCTGTCAAGAAGATGTTGGTGGACACCGGCGGCAATCAATATCATGCCATACTCCATGCTACGACGCTTGGGACGCCCACCGCAGATCCGATCAAAACCAACGCCACGTTAAGCGACTTCAACGGCCGTCTTGAACGCAAGGCGATCGAACGTGGACCGACGGTGGGAAGGAAAACCGCATCCACGCCATTCTTCGTCGTGGATAGCAAAAGCACTTACACGCCTTGCTAGGAAGGGATTGATTCACGCTAATTGCATTCCATCCACAATGCACCAAAGGCTCGATCCAAAGGGATGGAGACGGCGGAGGTCATCCACGCAGACGATTCTATCGAGATCTCCATAGCTGGCATGAACGCAGGGAAGCGAAGACCAAGAGCCGATCTCGAATCAATCTAGACGGCGAGCGATTGAAGCTACAAAAACGGGTGAGGCTGGTCTTATCCACCGCCTTACAGTAGAAAAGCCCACGATCATCAGGTACGGCCGATCCTCGCGATCGCACAAAAATAAAAGCAGCGATCATACGACAAGCTCATGTAGTCGTAGCAGAGATGCTCGCCACCGTAAAACAATAAGGTGTAAACCGCCCTGATCGATGCAAGCAAAAGGGCCGATTCAAGCGATCAGCCCAAATTATTTTTGTTATCCTCACCTACCGTTTGCCCTGTGTTTAGCGTCGATTTAACAGGTGACGGAAAGCTAGGGTATGGGTTTACATCCGCTGATGAGCTAGAAGAGATCGACATTGGTCCTGGGGATAAGCCACGACCAACATTTATCAGCAGAAAGTTAGATCCGAGTCTGCGGGGCCCGATGATAGCCCTGTTGAAACAATATCCGATCGCTCACCGACTACACAGAGATGCTCGGTTGGACAGAGCATCATCGAGCATAGACTCATCAAAAAGGATTTCGCCGTTTCAGCGAGCACGACAAATGAAGGCAAATTCGGAAGAAGTCAAGAAAGAGGTCGAGAAAATGTTGATGCCAAGTTGATCGTGCCATGCGGTATGCCGAGTGGATTTCTAGTATCGCACTGTAGAGAAGAAGGATGGCCGATGGCGTGTTGCTATAGATTTTCGGATCTCAACAGCTACCCCAAAGGATGAGTATCCGATGCGGTGGCGTAAACATTGATCAATGCAAAGCTGGTCATAAGATTCGAAGCTTCATGGACGGCAATGCCGTTACAACCAGATCTTCATGGCTCCGAAGACATACACAAGACTGCATTCGAGTCCTGGTCGTGGGGTTATTTGAATATGTAGTCATGACGCTTTGACTGAAAAATGCCGCGCACGCACTAAAGGGCCATGAATTATATTTTCATGATCCGATCGGCAACTGGTGGAGATTTACATCGACGACGTGGTCAAGTCTGCTTCACAAGACGGACACTTGGATGATCTCGCATGCGTCTGGACCGAACAAGGAAGTTCGCCACGGATGAATCCAAAGAAGTGTGCCTTCGGGTGACGGCCGGTCAGTTCTTGGGTTTTTGGTCCATGAACGCGAATTGAGATCGCCTGAAAAGTCGAGGCGCAAGGCGAACAATGAAGCCACCCACTACAAAGAAAGAACTGCAGCCTCATCGGCAAGATCAACTTCGTCAAGATTCATCTCCAACTGTCAGAAGAATAGAGCCGCTCATGGGACTAGTAAAATCAAATCGACGAGGAATTCCGGCCGGGGCGTAACAACAACGAGCCTTCGACGAGATCAAAGAATATCTGACAAAGCCGCCAGTGTTAGTTCCACCGCAGCCTAAACAGGCCGTTCTATATTTACTTGTCAGTAGCTGACACGTCCATCGCCTCGGTTGTGGTGCAAGTTTATGATGGGCTGGAGCGAGTCGTCTTTTACATAAGCAGAAGGATGCTGGACGCAGAGACAAGGTACCCTGATATCGATAAGTTGTGCCTCTGCCTGTTTTTTACCTGCACCAAGCTGCGCCATATTTTGCTATCAGCAGAGATCATCATCATATGCAAATCAGACGTCATAAAGCACATGCTGTCGGCTCCTATGTTAAAAGGCCGACTGGGCAAATGGATGTTTGCATTATCAGAGTTTGACATCCGGTATCAACCCGAAAGCGATTAAGGGACAAAGGCCGATCTTATCGCTGAAAGGATCAACACTAACATAGCAAAGACCGCCCATAAGAGCGGGCTATGTTTTTCGACGGATCAGTTTGTGACGATGGCTGCGGCATCGGCATTTTACTCGTGTCGCCCCGGGGGGCAACCTTTTCCTTCTCCATCAGATTGTCTACCTCTCGCACCAACAATGTAGCCGAGTACGAGGCGATACGCAAGGGGATGGAGTTACTCCTCGAAGCCGGAGCAGAAGCGGTGGAAATTTTTGGAGACTCCAAGTTGGTGATTTCCCAGCTCACGGAGGACTACAAGTGCGAGAGCGAGTCCCTCTTCCCATTATGGCTGCACTGCCGCGAGCTGATGGCGCAATTCCGGGACATAAACTTCACTTGGATCCCACGATCGCAGAATACCGAGGCAAATGATCTTGCGCAGATGGCTTCAGGCTACAAGGACGTGGTAGAAGGAGCCGACGTTCAGGTACAGTTCCTGGAAGCGGACGACTGGAGAGCCGATATCTTCAACTACTTGAAGGATTCGACTCGGGGGGCACCTAAACGGATAAGGTACAAAGCCATGAAGTACGTGCTTATTGGGGATGACATGTTTTACAGGACTCTGGAAGGGCTATTGCTCAAATGCCTGGGGACAGCCGAGGCCAATCGGCTCCTACACGAGGTACACGAAGGCACCTGTGGAACTCACCAATCGGCTCATAAGATGAAATGGTTGATCAGGCGATCAGGGTTTTATTGGCCCACCATGCTTGAGGACTGTTTCAACTACTATAAAGGGTGTCAAGCATGTCAGAAATTTGGTAAAATCCAGATGGTACCCGCGTCAGCAATGAACCCCATCATCAAGCCTTGGCCATTCCGAGGTTGGGGCATGGACATGATCGGCAAAGTCAATCCTCCATCAAGCAAAGGCCACATGTGGATTCTGGCTATCACTGACTACTTCACTAAATGGGTGGAGGCTGTCCTGAAGAAGTCAGTGAACTCGAAGGATGTTATCAATTTTGTGAAAGAACATGTCATCCATAGATTCGGGATTCCCCAAACTATCACGACCGATGGAGGTTCGGTCTTTATTTCTCAGGAGTTTAGAAAGTTCTGCGAGGACATGGGGATCAAGCTGATTAGATCATCTCCATACTATGCTCAAGCAAATGGGCAAGCTGAGCCCAACCGAGCCTCATCAAGCTGATCAAGAGAAAATCGATGAGCACCCAAGGCGTTGGCACGAGGTTTTGTCGAGGCGTTATGGGCTTATCGCATGTCATGTCATGGAGCAATAAAACCTCACCATACCATCTAGTATATGGACAAGAAGCCGCCCTACCGGGAAATTACGGCTGGATCGAGACGCCACTTTTCGTGACGATCTAACGATCAAGAATACGCAACCCTGATGAGTGACAGTGTGGAGGATTTAACCGAGCTCAGGCTATGGTCACTGGAGAAAATCAAAGAGAACAAGGCCAAAGTAGCTCGTGCATACAACAAGAAAGTGAAGCCAAAGGAGTTCCACGTTGGTGATCTGGTATGGGAAGCTGTGTTGCCCTTGGGGACTAAGGATGCAACATATGGTAAATGGTCTCCAAATTGGCATGGACCGTACAGGGTCGATCAAGTTTTAAGAGGAAACGCATACATGCTCGAGCAGTTGGATGGCGTAAAATTCCCAGTGGCGGTCAACGGTCAGCATCTCAAGAAATATTTCCCAAGCATGTGGGATGTTGGACAGTAAAACGTGAGGGGCCGATACATGAGATCGGCTAAGTAAAAGCACGAGAGACGATGGACAGTAAAAATATGGGGGCCGATGCTGAAAATCGGCCGAATAAAAAAAAAGTATAGCCGATGCACGGTCATCGACTCTAGAGGTTTTACAAAAGGCCACATACAAGCCATCAAGAAATGCTTCAAGGCGTGAGGGCGCCAAGACGGACACGATCCACCGGCGATCTCAGCTTTCATCTTCATCTTTGCTGGTCACTAGTCGCTTGTGCAGGCATGTTTTTCGATGGGCAATTGGTGATTTGGGTCGCCTGCTTTGAGAAAGGTCGCAGTCATCGCTTGAAACCAAGAAGTGGCCGCTTTAATGTGCCTAAAGATGCGACCAAAGTTTGACCTCGCTAACGCTTTTTGGGAGAAGCCGATGGATAGTCATCGGCTCTTTGCGATTTGACTTGTTTAATCAGATGCGTGCAGATGTTGAGAGCCGATGCAGTGTCATCGACTTCTAGGAAATCGACCTATCGTGGCTATCGGCAAGATCAGGGGCGAACAAGGCAATCTTCGGGAAATAGATTTTCATTCATTCAAAAGATGATTGCTTACAAAGGAAGATTGATTACAAAAGGGAGCCTACTACTACAAGCGCCATCGGTTCCTAATCTAAAGGGCGAGATCGTCGCCGCCGTCCTCTTCGCTGTCTTCGCCGCTTCGGCATCGCCCCGCCGCCGCCATCAAGAAACCAGCGGGACCTCTTCGCCCTTGTCGTCATCTTCGGTGTCTTCATGGACCCGCGGAAGCGCTCGCGGTGGATACTGCCGAGGAGGTGTCCTCCTCGATTCTCCTCCTCGGAGGACTCGACGCCGCCCCACGACCAGGCGTCGTCACGCTTTCGCCCAGCTTCCCGTCAACGAGGAATCAGAGGCTCTCTTCACCGTCACCGTGGACGCATCGTCTCCCAGACGGTGAAATCCTCCCTTTCGTCCCACCATCGTGGGAGAAGTATCAGACGCCGTGGGTGGGTGCTCCGCGTCGGCTCGCCGCCATCGAGTTGGAGGCGTGGGAGGACATGCCGAGGAAGCAGAGGAGGCCATGGCGAAAAGAGGGTTTTTTCGCAAAGGAAGAGGGTTTTCAAGCATCGAGGAAGATGGGGACGCGAACTGTTCAAAGTAATTTAAATAAGGGAATAGTGGAAAGACGGTTCAATGCCATAGCGGTTTCCCAGATTGCACTGCCAAAATCGTCAAATCATGCACTGCGCAGGAGTTGAGAAGACAGGGCATCATGATGAAGGGGTAGCGTGACGATTCTGTTCTGCCACGCATTCTGTCGACGCGCAGCCCGATAAAGAAAAAAGAGGAGAAGAAGAAGAAAAACACACACAGAGTGGTTTTGGAATTATCATTGCCAAAACCAGGGGGGCATGTGTTATCGCCGTATTTTGGCCAAAGACGAAGATGGGCCGTGATCAAGATGGGCTTGGAAGATACATATATTCAACGTGTTGTTGAATCGGCCTAGTGCGTGGATTTGGGCTAAAATGCCCGTGTATCTTGTATCATAGTAGGTTTCGTGTTTGTTTAGGTTCCGTTTATGTTTAGGTAAAGATAGAGTTGTAGAGTTATTCCAAAAGTAGAGAGTCTCCGGACTATAAATATGTACCTAAGGTTATCGAAAAAAGGAGGACAACCACGCTCACAACAACACAATCTCGCGCATCGCCACCCCTTGTTTCTAGGGTTTCTTTCGGTAAGTGCCATGTCGCCTAGATCGCATCTTGCGATCTAGGCGATTCATTTATCGCTACCTGGTTTTACTCATCTTGAGCGTTGTTGACGGCGAGTAATACCTTTATCATAGATTGTTTGAGGCTAGCATCGGTGCTTTTCGTTACTATCGCCGGGTTATGCTACCTCTAGCTATCTCGCTACCCTTGCACCTTTTCCCAAAGTGTAAGGGTAGCATCTTGATCTTTATTTAGTCGATTCGATCTATTATAGTTGTGCCTTGTTTACCAAGGTTTAGTTTAATATCTACGTAATCAGGCCTTACAACGGGTTGAACGATCCAAAGAGTACATAGGGACGTGGCTTATTCGTTCTAGAGAAGATGTTCCGTAATTGACTTTACGTTGGTTATTAGGCCTCCTCTAGGGTTAATATTCTTCATCTTTGTACGCATCAGGCTCAATTACGTAGGACGCCAGCCACGTGGTGAAAACATTAGACCGTCAGAGATCGATTTAACTTGTAGTGATCAAGCAAAACCCCATGTTATCGTAAATCTAATGCAGAACCATGGGGCAATCGGCTCTAGGAGCCGATTTACAGGGAAACCTGGGAGACGATCACGGCTCGAATTTTACGTATACTTGTTTACCATGCAGGAAATCAATCGGAGCAATCCTTCACCTTCCTGACCAGGTATAGGTCAGGTGGCACGCCCTCGAACCAAGCCAGGACGTGTGCCGGAGCTTTTGCGGGCCGTCGCCCGAGGGACCAGGGCCCACCAGCAGTCCTGGGAGCCTCCCGGCTCTTCGTGTTGCTCGTCGCTGCTCGCCGGTGGGTTTTGGCAGGCAACACTCCCACCAAAAATACCAGTTTCGCACAGCCGGCGGTGGCACCAGTACCGCGGGAGAATGCTGATGATAGGCCTGCCGCCGGGATCGGCCGTGTGTCGACATTTGTCGAGCTCAACTCCCTCACCAAGGTAACTAATATCATACTCCACTTCATCTTCTTTATGCGCCTTTGGTGATTGCCACCTCGATCATGATGCCCAACACATATGTGTCGATATTCAGGACGCTGCTTGCGTACTACTCCACAAAGTTGCCGAAGACGAGTTGAAGGATGTTGCCAAGGGCAATATCATACAACCAGCGAACCTCACGATGCACAACAATGCAATGGACGATGACGTGATGAGGGTCCGGATTGCTCGGGTGTTGCCAGGGTGCGACAACATGGACCCCCCTTTCAACCTCACGGAGGCGCCGAACACAAGACCCTTGCAGAATGCCACGGCTGCCCCTTGACATGGCCGAAGAGTCAGATTTGTATTATGGGGCACCTAAGCGCCAACTCGATCGCCCGGCCACCACCTCGGATGCCACCTATCACCGGGGCCACCTCGATCGTCCGTCCACCACCTAGGAAGCCACCTGTCGTCGTCGCCACCACCAGTCGCCACCAACAACTGTTGGGAGCGTGTGAGCCGCCCCAAGGCGATGCCTCCGTCACAACGCAACCACCGTCGCCCCCGCCACCACCATCACCACATGGCGACAACAACGATGATGATGAAGAATTTGTCAACATCGACGACTACATCAACAACGGCGCCGACATAGGATTGTACATGCCTGTTGTGGATGAATAACCCTTCATCGCTCACGAGGGTCAAGGTGGGCGTCCTACTACATGCACGCAATGCCTGGTCTTCGGAGGTTTATCTCAAGAGACGCCTCCGGCCGCCGATCAACAGGAGAAACCAGTTGGATTCGTCTTTATCCCTGACACACTCCAAAAGGCGGCCGTTGAGCACTTAGCATCCCCATTGGAGGAGCCTCCTCAGAAAACGAAGAAGCACAGGAAGAGAGGTAAGAAAGCTGAGAGCCAACCTCCTCCGAAGAGGATCCGGGCTAAGGATGACGTCGTACCAGCCCACGAGGATGGCTTGCCCAGGATACATATAGCCGGTGAAGCGATACTGACTCTGGATCTGCTTCGCCTTGCTGGTGGACATATGCTCGCTTTGAGTGATAGTATCAAGACACTATAGGGTATTCTTCTTAAAGACAAAGATCGAAATTACCCGATTTTCACTATCAAGGTGCCATCGGACGTGGACTTCATCCATGAAGCCCCCGCGGACGTGTTCTTCATATCGTACGAGGACGTCTTTAAGATGTTTCTCTCGAAACGGCTGGACTATAACATGGTCCGCCTATTCGCGCCTAATCTGGCTATGAAGACCAAGAGAGAGAACACCCCCTACATCGCGATAGTGGATCCCTACTACATGCGTGATAGCCAGTTGAGGGAAGGATCTGAGACACGTGCCAAGGCGATGGCGTATCTCGAGAAGTTCATGGTGGAACACAAGAGGACGAACACGCTTCTTTTGCCTTTCTTTCCCGAGTAAGTAAACACACCCCCTAGCATTGTTAACTTAGGCTTTCTTATAGCTTTCGTCCTTTTCCCTTTTCCAACATCCCGTTTCAATCGTGTTGTGCAGAGACAAATACTGCACACTCATCGTCATTTGCACAAAGTACTCGATAGCATCGTATTTCGACTTGGCGAGTAAGAAGAAGAAGAATAATGACTACACCAGAATAAGGGGTGTTTTGAATGAGGCTCTCGAGGGATACGCTAAAAAAGGATGCCCCTTCGTCAACAAGGGGGAATGTATCAAGGATGACAAGCACGTGTTCAAGCATGTGCTTGAGTTCCCCTGTGTTAAGGAGCCGGCTACTGGCGGCGCCAATGAGGCCTTCTACGCCATGCATCACCTTAAAGGGTTTGTTCGGGATTGCCAGAACCTAACTCTGCCATCTAGTTTCCGAGCATGGGCCGAAAATTTGGCGCGAAGGGACGATGATGATCTTAGAGAAGACTTCCATCGCATCCAGGTTAAGTTGTCGGAAATCATCGTGGAAGATGTCAACACGAGGGGAGGGGTACTAAAACACAACAGAGAGCTGACTAAGAGGGAGACTGAAAATATTCTTCGTCAACAGGGTGAGAACAGGACGTGGATGACGAAGGATGGCTATCTACCATTCCCGAAGCCGAGCGTTAGCAGTTCTCAACATTGATCGATGTTTGCGCCTAGAATTATCATAGATGTCTGTGTGTATTGTTGTGTCACAAACTATATACTACTGTGGTCGTATGTTGTAAACTTCACTATTGTGGTTGTTGTCGTCGAAGTTCTATGATTATGATCGATGTGCTATCTTCTATCTTTACTAATATTTTGCTTTAGTTTATGTGAATATATATGCATGTGAACCAATTTAGTTCTTTCTGTTGCATGATTTACTAATATGCCTTGTCTATAGAGATGACGAAGTGGTACGTGGTGTACAAGGGTTGGGTTCCAGGAGTCTACGATGAGTGGGAGGACTATCAGAAACAGGTGAACAAGTTTAGCGGCAACAACTACAAAGGATACGCGACTCGAGAGGAGGCGGTAGCCAAGTGGAGGAACCACCTATGGAAGGAGAACCGGATGAAGATATTGCTAGTTCTCTTGCTCTTGCTCACTGTCATCATAGTTGTATTCTGTTTGATTCTAGTGTAGGCAAGATGAACACTTCATTTGTAATGTGATGAGATGGTGAACTTTGTAACAAACACTTGTAACAAACCACTTCATTTGACTTGTATTGTAATGTGATGATCACTTGTCTATCTCGTTCGGGCTCTAAGTAGTGTGATGGCACTATTCATGTTTGTATTATATTTGTTTTCATATACTAAGTCAAATATAATGTTTCTGTATAATACTGTATAATATTGTATATTTGGACAAGTTCCAATTTTTTTAATACCTGATACTCAAACCAGTGGCGCAACGTTGTAACCTTCTGTGGCGCATAGTGTTTCAGTGGCGCATTGTCCATAATGCGCCACTGAACAGAGTCTTGTGGCGCATCAACAAAAATGCGCCACAGAAGTATCATGAGTTCTGTGGCGCATTTCGGAATGCGCCACAGAAGTTTTCATCAGTGGCGACATAACAGTGGCGTCCCAGCCATGCGCCACAGAAGACCAATATTGATGCGCCACTGATGAAGGATTTCCTAGTAGTGTTTCATGGCTTTCGGTCCAAATGACCGATGTTATATGCTGAATCATGGCATAGTTTGTGATACTGTGCCCATATTATGCATGCATGTGGACATTGGGATGGAGAACAATGTTGCAGGATGAAGTTTTCCTTTTTGTCGCACAAAAAAGCCATTCTCCATTTTCCGAGCGCAAAAAACGGGTCGTTTTGTAAAGTAACCAAAAAAATGTTGTTTCTGAATGCTACAATCCAATTTTTGTAAAATACTAGACCAACTTACATGGATGATCTCCCAATCGGGAGATCTCAAACCTTTCCGTCCTTCCCGGGTGAAAAAGACAAATGTCTGCCGAATCGGTAGGAAGTGGGTCCGGTTTGTACTACGGGTACATGATCTACGCCCGTGATTTTTTGAAAAAAATAATTTTTAGACTCACAATATGTTGTTTCTTTAGAGATCCAATGCAAGTTCTAACGAGTCTCGTCCCCTATCTTCATAAGGCATAAGGAATTCAAAAAAGGTCTAAACAATATAAATCCTTCATGTGGTGTCATATTATCTGACATAGTTTCAAGTAAAAATACCATATTATGCATTGCTCGAGGTTTCATGGCCTATCATGTTCGAGGTTTCATGGCTTTCGGTCCAAATGACCGATGTTATATGCTCAATCGCGACATAGTTTGTGATACGGTTCCCATATTATGCATGCATTTGGGTATTGTGATGCGGAACAATGTTGCATGAGGAAGTTTTCCTTTTCGTTGCATGGAAAAGCCATTTTCTGAGAACAAAAAACGGGTCGTTTTTTGAAGCAACCACCAAAATACTGTTTCCGAATGCTACCAACCTATTAAAATACTATACCACCTTACATGGACGATCTCCCAACCGGGAGATCTCAAACCTTTCCGTCATTCCCGGGTGAAAAGGAAAAATGTCTATCGAATCGGTAGGAAGTGGGTCTGGTTTGTACTACGGGTACATGATCTAACACCCGTGATTTTTTGAAAAAATCATTCTTAGACTCACAATATGTTGTTTCTTCAGAGATCCAATGCAAGTTCTAACGAGCCTCTTACCCTATCTTCATGCATGCCAGTTCGACCTTAGTTCGAATCGGGAAAATACGAAACAAGTATAAGAAATTCAAAAAAGGTCCAAACAATGTAAATCCTTCGCGTGGTGTCATATTATCTGACATAGTTTCATGTAAAAATACCAAACTTGGTATATTTATTATGTCTCAAAAAAACCTACACAAAATGACCTATCATGTTCGAGGTTTCATGGCTTTCGGTCCAAGTGACCGATGTTATCTGCTGAATCGCGGCATATTGTGTGATACTGTTCCCATATTATGCATGCATGTGGACATTTATATGGAGAACAATATTGCAGGAGGAATTTTTCCTTTTCGCTGCACAAAAAAGCCATTTTCCATTTTCCGAGCATAAAAAAGGGTCGTTTTGTGAAGCAACCACCAAAATGCTATTTCCGAATTCTACCATCCATTTTTTTCTAAAATACTAGACCACCTTACATGGACTATCTCCCAACCGGGAGATCTTAGACCTTTCCGTACTTCCCGGGTGAAAAAGAAAATTATCTATCGAATCGGTAGGAAGTGGGTCCGGTTTGTACTACAGGTACATGATCTAACATCCATGATTTTTTGAAAAAATCATTTTTAGACTCACAATATGTTGTTTCTCAGAGATCCAATGCACGTTCTAACGAGCCTCATCCCCTATCTTCATGCACACCGTTTCGACCTTAGTTTGAATCGAGAAATATTCGAAACGGGCATATCAAATTCAAAATGGTTAATAGTTTAAATAGTTACATTAATTATTTTTAAAAACAAAAAATGGTTTTGAATTAGTTATTCAAATTCAAACACTTTTTATGTTTACATATTTTTAATATTCCAAATTAATATGCAAAAAATATAAGTTAAGTCATTTTGAATTTAAATTTTTTACTGGTTCAAAACAGTTACATAAATTATTTTTAAATAGAAAATGGTTTTGAATTAGTTATTCAAATTCAAACACTTTTTATGTTTAAAGTTTTTTAATATTCCAAATTAATATGCAAAAAATATAAGTTCAGTCATTTTTAATTTAAAATGGTTAATGGTTTAAATATTTACTTTAATCATTTTTAAAAATAGAAAATTGTTTTGAATTAGTTATTAAAATTCAAACACTTTTTATGTTTAAAGTTTTTTAATATTCCAAATTAATATGCAAAAAATATAAGTTAAGTCATTTTTAATTCAAAATGTTTAATGGTTTAAATATTTACATCAATTATTTTTAAAAACAGAAAATGGTTTTGAATTAGCTATTCAAATTAAAACCCATTTTATGTTTAAAGTTTTTTAATATTCCAAATTAATATCCAAAAATTATAAGATAAATAATTTTTAATTCAAAATGTTAAATAGTTTAAATAGTTACATTAATTATTTTTAAAATGGAAAATGGTTTTGAATTAGTTATTCAAATTCAAACACTTTTTATGTTTAATGTTTTTTAATATTCCAAATTAATATGCAAAAAATATAAGTTAAGTCATTTTAAATTAACGATGTTTAATGGTTTAAGTAGTTACATCAATTATTTTTAAAAATAGAAAATGGTTTTGAATTAGTTATTCAAATTCAAACACTTTTTATGTTCAAAGTTTTTTAATATTCCAAATTAATATGCAAAAGATATAAGTTAAATCACTTTTAATTCAAAATGATAAATGGTTTAAGTAGTTACATAATTATTTTTAAAAACAGAAAATGGTTTTGAATTAGTTATTCAAATTCAAACACATTTTATGTTTAAATTTTTTAATATTCCAAATTAATATGCAAAAAATATAAGTTAAGTCATTTTTAATTCGAAATGTTTAATGGTTTAAATAGTCACATCAATTATTTTTAAAACAGAAATTGGTTTTGAATTAGTTATTCAAATTCAAACACTTTTTATGTTTAAAGTTTTTTAATATTCAAAATTAATATGCAAAAAATATTAGTTAAGTCAGTTTTAATTTAAAATGGTTAATAGTTTAAATAGTTAAATCAATTATTTTTATAAACAAAAAATGGTTTTGAATTAATATTCAAATTCAAACACCTTTTCTGTTTAATTTTTTTTTAATATTCCAAATTAATTATCATCTAAAAACCATTACAAATTTAAACCCCTAAATAAAAATAAGGCGGAACCGAGAGATAAATTGTGAAAACTTTGAAAACATCACCAACCGAGACTAAAGGCCCCTGCGCGCGCTGATACGTCGGCAACATATCTATAATTTTTTATGTTCCATGCTTCTTTAGTATCTACTTTGCTTTGCTTTGTCTACACTTTGAGGTTCTTTTTACATGTTTTCTTGTATTAACCTATTAACAAGTTGCCACAGTGCGAGTTGCCTGTTTTCTGCTGTTTTTGGTTCTAGAAAAGCTAGGGAAATATTCTCGGAAGAACAAAGATCAAAGTCAATAACTTTCTGTGGGGAACAAGAAGTCCAGAGGGGAGACAGAGAGGCATGCTAGGGCAGCCACACCCCCTAGGCGCGGGTGGGCCCTACCCCGCGCCTAGGCAGGGTGTAGGGCCCCTGGCCACCGCCTCGGCCTCCCCCCTTTGCCTATAAGAAGACCCCGATGCAGAAACCCTGAGTACCCGATTAATATTCCACAAAACCTTTTGTAGCCGCCGCCATCATCGTCCCTAGATCGGGGGGAGGGGATCTGAAGTTCTTCCCGGCACCCTGCCGAAGGGGAGATCATCCCGGAGGCCTTCTCTCAGGTATGATGGATGAGTAGTTCCACCTTGGACTATGGGCCCATGTATTAGCTAGATGGTTGTATCTCCTCCTTGTGCTTTCATGTATAGATCATGTGAGCTCCGTTCATGATCAAGATCTAATCTATTTGTAATCATGCATGTTGTGTTTGCGGGGATCCGATGGATATTGGGATTATTATGTTGGTTGGATTAATGGTTTTGTATTTATGATTCTATCATGTCTGTGTTGTTTGTGATCTTGCATGCTCTCCGTTGTTAGTAGCTATCTTGGACAAGTAGTTGCTAGTGACTCCAAGAGGGGGTATTTATGCTCGATAGTGGGTTCATGCCTCTAGTTTCCAAGGGAAGTGACAGAAATCTCTTCGGTTGTAGATTTGTTGTTTATACTATGGAGAAAACAATGGTCTCTTGTTCATGGAACATGTGGACTGTTTACCTTACAGACTTTGCTTAAAGCAGTTGTCTGTTGCTTGAAACTTAATACTGGAGGGGGTTTGTATGATAACCTGAAGGTGGACTTCTAGTCATATATGAAGTTGAATGGCGGTCTATGTATCTTGTTGTATTGCCCAACCGGATCTCATAGGATCTTTCTGACTAGTAATTGCATTGTTATGCCTTGCTCAGTTCTTGTCAACTGCCCTGCTGTAATTTGTTTACCCTTAACGCCATGTTGTTTATCTAAGGAGAGCACCTCTAGTGAACTATGGACCCCGGTCCAATCTTTACCATTGATACATCTTCCACTGTTACTTGTTTACTTGCTGCAATCCACCATTACCTTCCACACAATACATTTAATCCTTTGTTACAACAACCGGTGAGATTGACAACCTCATTGTTAGTTGGGGCAAAGTCTTGAGTTTGTGTTGTGCAGGTCTCCGCATTGCTTCAACACCTATGTGACGTTTCCTTCCTCCTACTGGTTCGATAACCTCGGTTTCTTACTGAGGGAAGACTTTCTGCCGTGGTGCTTCACACCTTCCTCTTGGGGTTCCCAACAGGCTCCACATCAACTGAGCCATCAACAAATTTTCTGGCACTGTTGCGGGGGAGGCTGTCAACACCCGGATTTTTAATCCCAGATGCCTGTTATGCCATACATCGCAATCCCAGGATTACCATTTTTGCGAGACAGAACAGATTTGGATATCACAGTACATCATCCATTACAAACCATACATAAGGTCATACACAAATAAGGATCTCATGATCCAGTTCTTAATACAACTCAAGAAGCGGAATAACGTAATAATAAAGGTAGCGTAGGCGAAGCTCCATCTTCGGGGTCAGAGGCAATGCTGACGATGGGAGATGATCCTAGTTGTTGTAACCTTCCTGGGGTCCACCATCCTGGTACTCCTCTTCATAGTCTGGCCACAGGAATAGCCAGGGACAAAGCCATGATTACTCTTTAAGCACTCGCAAACTAATACTAACAAGTGAAGGGGGTTTTTGTAGTAGGACACTAAGATCTAGGGTTGTTTTGCAAAAATCCAGATTTACCTCTACTAAGTTCAGAAGCAAGAACTAGTTGAAATTTTATAACAGCCAAGTGGGAATTTAAATTTCATATCACAACTCTGTTGTGGTCAAGTCAAAGTCTCAATTCATTTCATAAGTCATTTTGAAAACATCTGACAGGGGAACAGTATGGCCACTCCAACTGTCCATAACCGCGGACGCGGATATTCGAATAGTTTAACACTCTATAGATATTGTACACTTTCACCACAACATTCGATACATCCGTCAGGAACAAATCCTGAATTCACCATACTCAGTATGCGGATAATCAATCCTAACCTTTCAATTACACGACCTAGTAGAGGAACCTCTCATGTGAGTTTGGCCTGCCAACCATGACCAACTGTCATCTTGCGTACTGCACAGGTGGACAATCTTCACAAGGTAGCCTTAGCTCAGACCATGGCCGTGAGGGAACCCATACTAAAGTATATAAGTTTCCAGTCAAGCCCTACCCAAATTTCGGGTATTGTGGTTGTACAGTAAAATTGGAATGGTATCGCATCCTCAAAACCATTAGTTTTATAAAGGGCTAAGGCTCATGCCTCAACATTTTCATCATCAAAATTATCTGGTTTTCGGAAACACATGTCAAAACATCTCAGTAGAATGACTCATCATTCTAAGGTTTTCATAACCATTTTCACCAAGTATTCCCATCTAAAGTTGATGAAGTTTTATGCTTAGCACTAACATCTACAAGTGGGGTGAGTACTAATGAGGGGTGGTAAACAAGCGGAGATTAATTAAGTTCAATCTCATGCCTTAGGATGACATCAAGATTATCTAGCTTAGGCCAAATTTAATGCTCTTTATGCAACCTTCAATTTTCTTCCTAGAATCTACAAGTCACTTAAGTAAACTCTAAGAAAAGCTTTGACAGAGAAATAAAGTATAAAGCTTGCAAGTAAGATTAGGATGTTTTATCAAGTGGTATGATCACATATGCTTAAGGCATCTAGTGGTCATGGTAACAAGCAAGTATTTGCTTGCATAAATATGGTATCTTGCAAGGGTTAGCTTTCCACATCAACTAGTAGTATTAGGCTTGCCTTGTGCAGAGCAGTGGTTGAAGTTCTCCTCGGCTTCCTCTTCGTAGTATCCTCCTTCCTCCTCGTATCCTTGGTCGGTACTAGCGTCTATAAATAAATACGAGATACACAATCACCAAACAATACTTAACTATTTTCAATCATCACACAAAGATGCACTATAGATGATCTAGCATCATTACCTATGTTACAAGATTAAAGCATTTGCCTTATTTATTTTAATTTGAGAAAAGTAATTTCTACTCATTGAAAAACTACTTAAGATTTTATATTCTCCAACTCAAACATGGGATCATGTAGACACATGTCCTCACCATATATTTCAGTACATGGGAATGTGATTTAAATTGGTGTCACAATTTAATAAGGTTTAACCTTTTTATTTTAAATAATTAAAGTGACTAAAAATGCCTATGTGGCATTCTTTTATTACTTGGACATTATTTCTGTAAGTAAATCCATAGGTTTTTATATATTCTGAAAGGTATGATCAAATGTGATTTTTGAGAGTTGGAATCAACTCAAAAGCTATTATGGTTGAATTTTGAAAAATGTTTGAATGCAGAAAAGCTTCTAAATTGTTATTTTTACCAAGGGTGATCTACAGATCCAAATGATTTGAATCCAACGGTCTTGGATTCAGCATTTCAGTACCTTTCTAACAAAATTGGTTTCATGCAATTTGCTTTACTGAATCGAGCTAGGTTGATTTTTGAAACTAGGTACAGAGCTGAGTTTGAATTAAAAAGGAAAAATCTAAATTCAAACGGTTGGGCTGTGCGGGAAAGGTTAATGGGCCGGCCCAGTGTCACTCCGCAGCGCGGGGCGCAGCTGAAATATGGGTACCACCAGTCAGTGGATCATAACACGTGAAGCGGTACGGGGTGGTGTGGTTAGTTGGATTAGAAGAGCGATCAACAGCGGAGGGTCATCGACGACGATGAACATGTCACCGGCGAGCTCGAACCCTAGTGGCTCAGTGGGGGTGCATAGGGGGCATACCAGGGCTCCAGCAACGACGGCGAGGCGGGCAAACGAACGAGTGGTCGACGGCGAGCTCAGGGGTGGTCAAGATCAACGGCTCCCTTCTTCTCCAGAGGCGGCCTGCTCCGGCGCAATTCCGGCGAGCTGCTGCACCTCCTGCTCCGGCTAGAGGGTGGAATGACCAGTGAGGTGAGGGGAGTGGAATGGTGTGCTTCAATCGGCTGGGGGTCGCCTCCTTTTATAGGCTCGACGGCGAGACCGAGAGGGATGGGAAGGCGACGGTGGCGACATGGCTACGGGCGGCTAGAGGAATGGCTGAGGCTGGCGATTGACGGGCGGTCTCTTGGCGATGCTCTAAGACTTGAATGCGAGCTTAGGGGCGGTGGCAATTGGTCGGGAACGTGCGGTGATCTGCGACGCAGAGGCGGCGAACTCCGTGGCATGCGGTGGCTACAGGGTACGGGCGATGAAACGATCATGTCTAGTGGTCTCCTGGGACAGTGGGGTGCATACTGGCAGGCGTTAAGGGCTCGAGATGGTCGGGTTGCGTGGGAACGGAGCGTGCACTAGGGTGCGCGTCGGTAAGGTCGACAGCGGCGCGGGCGCGGCGTTCCTGACAGTTTTGGTTTCTGTCCTTGAGCTAGGGCTGGTCGAGAGGGGGCGGTGAGGCATGGGATACCTCCCAGACACGGTTGGCACAGCTAGTTCTTCGTCTAGCCTGATGTCCACACTGGGGTGACATGGTGAGGCTCAGCCTGCTCACCATTGATGGCAATGGCAAGCTCACAGTGATGCTAGAGGTTACAAACTAAGCTAGATGATCTACTAGATGTTTGCTGTGAGCTAGAGAGGGGACAAGGTTGGCCAAAACACTGCTCAAAATAGTGTTTGTGATTTGTTTGATTTGAATCTGCAAGCTATTTGATGAAATGGCCGCAAGAACTTGAGTTTTGAATTTTGAAAATATTTTTCGTGGGTGTGCTAGACATGTGTTGAGGATTCTGTGGGTGCTTGGTTTTTGAAAATTGAACTTGTTTGAGTGGTTTTTGAAATAATGGGATCTTCCCATGTGAGATAGATTCAATTTTAAACTGTCATTTAAACTTAGCATTTGCATGTTTCTGGATGATTAAAAAGTGGGCCTTGGTACCCTATTATGATTACTAACAAGGGGTGCAAAGATCCACAAATGTTTCTGTTGAGTTTTGAAAACTAGAGATAGCCAAAGCAAGCATGAGAGTTAATTTGGCCAAAGTGACCATTCACTTTATTTGTTTATTTTGGGTTGTTTGTCTTTGGGAAAAGTTTGGGGATTGTTTAGATGATGTTTGTTTCACCTAAGAATCATTTTACAATCAAAGAAACACGGAACCATGGAAATTCAAAAGAATCCAATTTTTGAATACACACACATATGAATGTTTTTATATTTTTAGTTGTGAAAGTTTTTGTTAACCCTAATTTTGATGATTAGAGTTTGATGGTCCAAGTTTAATATTTTTGGGATGTTACAAACCTTCCCCCCTTAAACAAAATCTCGACCCGAGATTTGAAAAAGGACGAAAAAGATTACCTAGGATTTGAAAAGATCGGGAAACTCCGTCCTGATGTGATCCTCGCACTCCCAGGTAGCTTCCTCTTCTGTGTGGTTGCTCCATTGAATCTTGAGAAACTTGATGCTTTGGGTTCTGGTAGTTCTGAAAGATTCTTCCAAAATACGGATGGGTACTTCGGGATAGGTTAGGTCATCGTTGATTTCTATGGTCCGGTAATCAATGTTCTTGAACACTTCAGTCTTTTCCGGAACTTCGAGGCACTTGCAAAGTAATGAGATATGGAATACATTGTGCATGGCTGACATCTCTTCTGGTAGTTCCAATTGATACAACGCTTCTCCTCGACTGTTCAGAATCTTGAAGGGGACGATATATCTGGGGGCTAACTTTCCTTTTAGTTGGAAATGATGCATTCCCTTTAATGGCGACACTTTCAGATACACAAAATCTCCGATGTTGAAGGAGAGGTCTCGACGTCTCTTGTTGGCGTATCTCTTCTGTCTTGACTAGGCGGTCTTGAGGTGCTCACGAATCTTGTGAACTTTCTCTTCTGCTTCTCGTAGGATGTCGGTTTCGAAAATCTGACTCTCTCCTACTTCCGACCAGTTCAAAGGGGTGCGACACTTCCTTCCATACATGAATTCAAATGAGGCCATTTGCAAACTAGCTTGATAACTATTGTTGTATGAAAATTCTGCGAACGGGAGACAGTCTTCCCATTTAGATCCATACTATAACACACATGCTCTCAACATGTCTTCGAGTATTTGATTTACTCGCTCCGTTTTTCCATCGGTCTGAGGGTGATAAGCTATGCTGAAATCTAGTCGGGTGCCTAAACCTTCTTGGACTTTCTTCCAGAATATCGAGGTAAACTGAGTTCCTCGATGAGATACGATGTTCTTGGGAACTCCGTGTAAACGGATGATTCTAGCGATGTATAAGTCCGCTAGCTTCGAACTCTGATATGTGGTCTTGACTGGTAAGAAATGGGCGAATTTGGACAATATGTCCACTATAACCTAGATAGAGTCATTTTCCCTACTAAAAGTAGGCAATCCGGTGATAAAGTCCATTCCAACGGAATCCCATTTCCATTTCGGAATCTGCAATGGTTGCAACAATCATGCGGGTCTTTGATGTCCCGCCTTGACTATCTAACATATATCACACTTGGCGATATAGCTTCCGATTTCTCTCTTCATCTTATGCCACCAAAATTGCTCTTTCAAATATTGATACATCTTCGTTCCTCCGGGGTGGATAGAATAAAGAGTACCATGAGCTTCCTTCAGAATCACTTCTTTCAACTATGAATCTGCTGGTACACAAAGACGTCCTGTGTACCACAGAACTCCTTCTTCGTCTTCGGTGAATCCAGGTACTTTGCCTGTACCGATACGACGCTTGATTCCGTCGATACTAGCATTTTATTTCTGCGCCTCCTTGATCTGGCTGATCAAAGTGGGTTGAAATTCTATGCTAGACAAAAATCCTTCACTCACTAATTCCATTCGGAAATATTCCATCTCTTTGTGCAGGCTTGGTTGCTCCTTCAAAATCATGGAGTTCAAGCGGCACGGCAATCTGCTAAGGGCATCTGCTACTACATTGGCTTTACCGGGGTGATAGTGAATGTCCAGTTCGTAATCCTTGATTAGCTCAATCCATCTTCTCTTTCTCATATTCAGCTCCTTCTGAGTGAATATATACTTCAGGCTATCCGAATAAATATCACAACGGTTTCCCATCAGGTAATGCCTCCATGTCTTCAGGGATAGAGCTATGGCTGCGAGCTCGAGGTCATGGGTTGGATAGTTCTGCTCATGTTGTTTCAGTTGTCGGGATAGATAATATATAAATTTGCCTTCTTGCATTAGCACACATCCAAGACCGATCTTGGATGCGTCACAATACACGTCAAAGGGCTTCGTGATATCCGACATGATTAAGATTGGGGCTGAAATCAATCTCCTCTTGAGTTATTGAAAACTCACTTCACATTTGTCCATCCATTCAAACTTCTTGTCCTTCTTCAGCAATTGGGTCATGGGTCTGGCGATACTCGAGAATCCTTCTACGAACTTGCGGTAGTATCCCGCCAATCCGAGAAATGCACGAACTTGGGTTTGGGTGGTTGGGGCTTGCCAATCTTTGACATCTTTCACCTTTGCAGGGTCAACGGCAATTCCTCCAGCTGATACAATGTGACCGAGGAATCCTACCTCCTGTAACCAGAATTCACATTTGCTAAACTTGGCATACAAATGATGCTCTCTAAGGGTTCCAAGAATGGTCCTTAGGTGTAGCTCATGTTCTTCTTCTGATTTGGAATAAATCAATATGTCATCGATGAAAACAACGATAAACTTATCCAGGAAGTCCATAAAAATCTTATTCATGAGATTCATGAAATAAGAGGGGGCATTGGTTAATCCAAAAGACATGACGGTATACTCGTATAATCCATATCTGGTGGTAAAGGCAGTCTTGAGGATATCCTCTACATGAATCTTGAGTTGATAATAGTCAGTTCTAAGATCAATCTTAGAAAACACTTTGGCACCGGTCAACTGATCAAACAAATCTTCTATCTTGGGCAACGGGTATTTGTTCTTGATAGTGACATCATTCAACTTTCGGCAATCCGTACACAAATGATTACCTCCATCTTTATTGTCCACGAACAAAACAGGTGATCTCCAAGGTGACACACTTGGTTGAATCCATCCAATTTCCAACATGGCATCTAGTTTCTTCTTCAGTTCTGCTAGTTCAGACGGGTTCATACTATATGGTCTCTAGGCTATGGGTCATGTTCCGGGGATTAGTTCAATGATAAACTCGATATCCCGATCTGGGGGCATACCGGGCAAAACATCTGGAAATACATCGGGGTATTCACAGACTATCTGGACTTGGTCAATGGTAGGTTGGACTATACTCTTGTTGCACTTGAATTGACGAGGTAAGGTTTCAGATACATGCTCGACTGATACTCCAGCTGTACTGGTCATGGTTATGGCTTTCTTGGCACAGTCAATTAATTCTTTATGTTTGGACATCCAATCCATTCCTAGTACTACTTCCAAACCTTCAGTTCCGAGTACTATCAGATTAGCATAAAAATCTATGCCATGGATTTGGATAGGTACGGCTTTGCAAATTTTCCTAGCTTTGGTGGTTGAACCGGGGATTTGAGCAATCATAACATGCTTCAGTTTGGTTGGTTGAATCTTACTAGTGCATGCAAATTGTTCGGTGACAAATGAGTGCGATGCACTAGAATCAAACAACACTCTAGCAAGTACTGAATTAATAGAAAACATACCCAGCATGACGTCTGGCGCTTCTTGGGCTTCTTCAGCATGCATAAGAAAAAGACGGTTGTTGCGGTTGAGAGAATTCCCTTTGGCAAACCTTCTTTCTGGATGAAAACGACGCTGATGCTGAGCTGGGGCATTTATATTGGGGGCTGCGGCATTCTTCTTGGGGCACTCATTGGAGTAGTGACCCTTATTTCCACAGTAATAACAAGTAACTTGCGACTTGTCCTTTGCTGCAACAGGCACATCATTGCTTCTAGTCCTCGGGGTAGTGTTGGTGTTGGCGGTAGCGTTGTTGTTGAACTTGGGTGGTGCACAGTTGAAATTGTTAGAGTTGCCGGGGTTGTTGTGATTTCCTCCGGCCCTTGGGTTTCCACGGTTGGGATAGGTCGGACGGTTCATCGGGGGTCTGTTGGTTCTCGGGGCAAATCCTGGAGATGGGTTGGAGCGATACTTTTGGGTATGATGGGTTCCTGGCTTATGCATCATGCGACGCTTGCGGTTCTCATTGTCTTGGTTGATCTTTCCTTCCATCTGGATGTCAGAGTCGACAAGGGCTTCAATATCAGCAAAGGGGATATTGACTAACACCGTCTGCATCTCATCGTGCAGACCATTCAAAAATCTCTCTTACTTCTTGGCTTCAGTGTTGATCTCATCCGGGGCATACCTAGCTAATGACTAGAATTTGTCACGGTATTCCACTACGGTCATCCTTCCTTGCTTCAGTTCTCTTAATTCATCTCTCATTCTCTTGATCAAACCCGGTGGCACATGGGTTCTGCTAAACTTGACCTTGAATTCCTCCCAGGTCATCATCTGTCCTCTGGTCATTGCACGAACGCTGTTCCACCATGCTCTTGCATCTCCGGATAGATAGTGGGTGGCAAACAGAACTTTCTCGTTAGCTTCCACTCCGACGACTTCCAGGTTATTCTCCATGGTTTGCAACCAATCGTCTGCATCTAGGGGCTATTCTGACTTAGTGAAAATAGGTGGGTTGGTGTTCTAGAAATTCTTGAGCTTAGATCCATGGTTATCTTGATTTCCTTGGCCTTGATTGTTGTGGGCTAGCTGAGCTATCTGCTGAAGGGTGGCTAAGTTGGCTTGACGTTCAGCTCTTTCAGCTTCGTGGTCAGAAACCAACATTTGCAGGATCTGCAACATCGGGTCCGGGGATGAACCACTTCCTCCGCGAGGCATCTGAAGATTGAGATAGATCATGAGAAAAGAGGAAAATTTCTAAGATTCAGGGACTTTGAAAAGTTTTTAAAGTTTGACTCAGATTTCTAGCAACTTTCTTTTCATTCATTCATTCATAGCACACGATACAACACACACCACAACAAAGGAAAACAGATGGTTTTGAGAAACATTCTGGAAACTACGATACAGTGGGACCGAATACAACTCACTCCGCTAGTGCTCAAGTGCTACTACTCCTTGGAGTCGGTGTAATCATCATCCTCATCATCCTCATCATCCTCATTGTCATCGATGAAGGCAAAATCATCCTCATCGGTGAAGAAGTCCATGGCCTGATATTCCAGAAAGTCATCATCATCGCTGAGATAGGAGTAGGGGTCTCCACGAAGATCTTCTCCGGCATTCTCTCTTTCCTCCAACTGCATGTCTCTCTCGTGGATGGTCTCCTCCAAATCCGAGATACGGTGGAAAAGACAGCCAATGATGCGCTCCTTCTTGTCAAGCTGACGGCGGCGAGACTTGCGGTCCTTCGCTAGCATGGCAATGGTATGATCCTTCGTCCTGATGATGGAGGACTTATGATTGGAGTAGTCACGAGCATTGTCCAATTCCTGCTGACGATCATACATCATGAAGATAAGGTGGTCCAACTGAGTCTTCAACTCGGGGTGGTATGGGGCTTCCAGTGGTTGTCCCATAGCATCACGCCTTGGACAAAACTCAAAGCGGGTACCCTTGATCTGGTTGATACTCTGCGCACATAGACGGGCAAGATCTTCCTACATGGCCCTGGCAAGTCCATCGAGCCAGTTGTTTTCTCTTAAGGTGAACTGAATTCCCTCGGAAGTGGGAGGTTCAATCTTTCCTCGGAGACTTTCAACCACTAGCCATTGCCTATCTTCTCCATCCTGATCATTGAGCTGATCTCCTAAGAACTAGGGGTGCGGACGCTTCAAAAGTTCCGAAAGCTGGTCCAAATCCTGCTCAAAGATGAGGACTCCTCCATTCCCCAAATGATAAAACTTGCTATACTTCACGTCCATCTATAAGAGTATAGGATGAGTAAGTTAGTAGAGTGATCAAGTGTGTCAAATTTTATGTATTTTGCAAGAGTTTTTGAGGAACATGAATTTTCATGAAAGAATCAAAGTGATAAGAATGGGAATAAGTTTTTGTAAATATTTGCTTCCTTTGGTTTTGAAACTAAGTTTTTGATTCAAACGTCCAGTATAACTAGGGTCTCCTATGGTCAGGATGGCTCTGATACCAACTTGTCAACACCCGGATTTTTAATCCCAGATGCCTATTTTGCCATACATCGCAATCCCAGGATTACCATTTTTGCGAGACATAACAGATTTGGAAACACAGTGCATCATCCATTACAAACCATACATAAGGTCTTACACAAATAAGGATCTCATGATCCAGTTCTTAATACAACTCAAGTAGCGGAATACCGTAATAATAAAGGTAGCGTAGGCAAAGCTCCATCTTCGGGGTCACAGGCAATGCTGACGATGGGAGATGATCCTAGTTGTCGTAACCTTCTTGGGGTCCATCATCCTGGTACTCCTCTTCATAGTCTATCCACGGGAATAGCCAGGGACAAAGCCATGAGTACACTTTAAGTACTCGCAAACTAATACTAACAAGTGAAGGGGGTTTTTGTAGTAGGACACTAAGCTCTAGGGTTGTTTTGCAAAAAGCCAGATTTACCTCTACTAAGTTCAGAAGCAAGAACTAGTTGAAATTTTATAACACCCTAGTGGGAATTTAAATTTTACCTCTACTAAGTCTCAATTCATTTCATAAGTCATTTTGAAAACATCTGACGGGGGAACAGTATGGCCACTCCAACTGTACATAACCGCGGACGCGGCTATTCGAATAGTTTAACACTCTGTAGATATTGTACACTTTCACCACAACATTCGATACATCCGTCAGGAACAAATCCTGAATTCACCATACACAGTACGCGGATAATCAATCCTAACCTTTCAATTAAACGCCCTAGTAGAGGCACCTCTCCCATGAGTTTAGCCTCCCAACCATGACCAACTGTCATCTTGGGTACTGCATAGGTGGACAATCTTCACAAGGTAGCCTCAGCTCAGACCTTGGCCGTGAGGGAACCCATACTAAGGTATATAAGTTTCCAGTCAAGCCCTATCCAAATTTCGGGTATTGTGGTTGTACGGTAAAATTGGAATGGTATCGCATCCAGAAAACCATAAGTTTTATAAAGGGCTAAGGCTCATGCCTCAACATTTTCATCATCAAAATCATCTGGTGTTCAGAAACACATGTCAAAACATCTCAGTAGAATGACTCATCATTCTAAGGTTTTCATAAACATTTTCACCAAGTATTCCCATCTAAAGTTGATCAAGTTTTATGCTTAGCACTAGCATCTCCAAGTGGGGTGAGTACTAATGAGGGGTGGTAAACAAGTGGAGATTAATTAAGTTCAATCTCATGCCTTAGAAAGACATCAAGTTTATCTAGCTTAGGCCAAATTTAAGGCTCTTTATGCAACCTTCAATTTTCTTCCTAGAATCTACAAGTCACTTAAGTAAACTCTAAGAAAATCTTTGACAAAGAAATAAAGTATAAAGCTTGCAAGTAAAATTAGGATGGTTTATCAAGTGGGTATGATCACATATACTTAAGGCATCTAGCGGTCATGGTAATAAGCAAGTATTTGCTTGCATAAGTATGGTATCTTGCAAGGGTTAGCTTGCCACATCAACTAGTAGTATTAAGCTTTCCTTGTGCAGGGCAATGGTTGAAGTTCTCCTCGCCTTCCTCTTTGTAGTATCCTCCTTCCTCCTCGTATCCTTGGTCGGTACTAGCTTCTATAAATAAATATGAGGTACACAATCACCAAACAATACTTAACTATTTTCAATCATCACACAAAGATGCACTATAGATTATCTAGCATCATTACCTATGTTACAAGATTAAAGAATTTGCCTTATTTATTTTAATTTGAGAAAAGTAATTTCTACTCATTGAAAAACTACTTAAGATTTAATATTCTCCAACACAAACATGGGATAATGTTGACACATGTCATCACCACATATTTCAGTACATGGGAATGTGATTTAAAGTGGTGTCACAATTTAATAAGGTTTAACCTTTTTATTTTAAATAATTAAAGTGACTAAAAATGCCTATGTGGCATTCTTTTATTACTTGGACATTATTTCTTTAAGTAAATCCATAGGTTTTTATATATTATGAAAGGTATTATCAAATGTGATTTTTGAGAGTTGGAATCAACTCAAAAGCTATTATGGTTGAATTTTGAAAAAAAATTGAATGCAGAAAATCTTTTAACTTGTTATTTTTACCAAGGGTGATCTACAGATTCAAATGATTTGAATCCAACGGGCTTGGATTCAGCATTTCTGTACCTTTCTAACAAAATTTGTTTCATGCAATTTGGTTCACTGAATCGAGCTAGGTTGATTTTTGAAACTAGGTACAGAGCTGAGTTTGAATTAAAAAGGAAAAACCTAAATTCAAACGGTTGGGATGCGCGGGAAAGGTTAATGGGCCAGACCAGTGTCACTCCGCAGCGCGGGGCGCAGCTGACAGATGGGTTCCACCAGTCAGTGGCTCATATCACGCGAAGCGGTACGGGGCGGTGTGGTTAATTGGATTATAAGGGCGATCAATGGCGGAGGGTCGTCGTCGACGATGAACATGTCACCGGCGAGCTCGAACCCTAGCGGCTCAGTGAGGGTGCATAAGGGGCATACCAGGGATCCAGCAACAACGGCGAGGCTGGCAAACGAACGAGTGGTCGACGGCGAGCTCAGGGATGGTCGAGATCAACGGCTCCCTTCTTCTCTAGAGGCGTCCTACTCCGGCGCAATTCCAGCGAGCTGCTGCTCCTCGTACTACGACTAGAGGGCGGAATGATCAGTGAGGTGAGGGGAGTGGAATGGTGTGCTTCAATCGGCTGGGGGTCGCCTCCTTTTATAGGCTCGACGGCGAGACCGAGAGGGATGGGCAGGCGACGGTGGCGACATGGCTACGGCCGGCTAGAGGCATGGCTGAGGTTGGCGATCGACGGACGGTCTCCTGGCGATGCTCTAAGACTTGAATGCGAGCTTAGGGGCGGTGGAAATTGGTCGGGAATGTGCAGTGCTCTGCAAGGCAGAGGCGGCGAACTTCACGGCGTGCGGTGGCTACGGGGTGCGGGCGATGAAACGATCATGTCTAGTGGTCTCCTGGGAAGGTGGGGTGCATACTGGCGGGCGGCAAGGGCTCGAGGTGGTCGGGTTGTGTGGGAACGGCGCGTGCACTGGGGTGCGTGTCGGCATGGTCGACAGCGGCACGGGCGCGGCGTTCTTGGCAGTTCTGGTTTCTGTCCTTGAGCTAGGACTGGTCGAGAGGGGGCGGTGAGGCATGGGATACCTCCTAGACAAGGTTGGCACAGCTAGTTCTTCCTCTAGCCTGTTGTCCACACTGGGTGACATGGTGAGGCTCGGCCTGCTCACCATTGATGGCAATGGCAAGCTCATAGTGATGCTAGAGGTTACTAACTAAGCTAGATGATCTACTAGATGTTTGCTGTGAGCTAGAGAGGGGACAAGGTTAGCCAAAACACTGCTCAAAATAGTGTTTGTGATTTGTTTGATTTGAATCTGCAAGCTGTTTGATGAAATGGCCGCAAGAACTTGAGTTTTGAATTTTGAAAAGATTTTTGGTGGGTGTGCTAGTCATGTGTTGAGGATTCTGTTGGTTCTTGGGTTTTGAAAATTTAAGTTGTTTGAGTGGTTTTTGAAATAATGGGATCTTCCCATGTGAGATAGACTCAATTTTAAATTGTCATTTAAACTTAGCATTTGAATGTTTCTGGATGATTACAAAGTGGCCCTTGGTACCTTATTATGATTACTAACAAGGGGCGCAAAGATCAACAAATGTTTCTATTGAGTTTTGAAAACTAGAGATAGCCAAAGTAAGCATGAGAGTTAATTTGGCCAAAGTGACCATTCACTTTATTTGTTTATTTTGGGTTGTTTGTCTTTGGGAAAAGTTTGGGGATTGTTTAGATGATGTTTATTTCACCTAAGAATCATTTTACAATCAAAGAAACACAGAACCATGGAAATTCAAAATAATCAAATTTTTGAATACACACACATATGAATGCTTTCATTTTTTTAGTTGTGAAAGTTTTCGTTAACCCTAATTTTGATGATTAGAGTTTGATGGTCCAAGTTTAATATTTTTGGGATGTTACAGAGGCTAAGGACGTCTTCACTAGGGGAGTCCTCTACTTCCTTTCTCTTTACTTTGTTTTTAGTTTGCTTAGTTTCTTTTGCTTGGTTTTGTTTGCCTCTTTTCAAAAACTCCAGAAAAAATTAGTCTAGTTTGGTTTGCTTTCTTTATTCAAAAACACAAAAAAAAAGTTCCTACTCTGGTTGCTGGTCTGTTATTGCCTTGCTTGGTCATGCTTTCTATCAGTGGATGGTTTCTTTGAAACTAGTTCTTATTGGCAAGGTGGGTTCACGGAAGAACAAAATTATTATTATAAGGAATACCGTTTGTCACAAAAAGGGAAACACTTATGGGAACAAATTGATAGGTAGAATACTATTGCTAGAGACGTGTGCTCTACTTATAATGTTACTTATTCCTTTGATAAAGCTTGTTGTTGCTGGAGGTATAAACACCTACACTTTCAATGTGAGTATAATGATAATGTTACCATATCTTATTATGTTAAGGAAATTATGATTTTGATGATGTGGAACAAATTGAATAATTTATTGCCTTCAAGGGTGCATTTGAACTTGCCAGTTTACTTGAAAATACTGATGATGCACCTTATTAGCATGAGGTTTTTGAGATACTTAAATTCTGCTTTGATAATTACAAGGAAGTAAATGGCTATATTCTTGAATATTTTAATAGGCGTTTTCCACAAATGGAAGAGACTAATGCCTTCAGGAGCCTATGGAAGAAGAAATTGTTGAAACTGGAAGCTCATTAGATGAAAAAGAGGGGGAGAGTGATGAACAAAAGGAGGAAGAATGGATTATCTACCCATGCCTACCTTCTAATGAGAGTAACTCTTTATCCCTTACATTATTTGATTGTCGTCCATTATTACCAAAGGAGGATGAATGTTATGTTCCTGTGGATCCTTTTGAAAGATCTACATTGGGTAAAACGTCTGAAGGTTTTAATCCCACTATTTTTGAGCTTGATAGAGATTATGTGTTTGTAGATCATTAAAATCATGCTTTATGTGATATCTATATTGTTGAGTTTATTCATGATGCTACTGAAAATTATTATGAGAGAGGAAAATATGGTTGTAGAATTTTTCATGGTATTGAAACACCTCTCTATGTGCTAAAAGTTTTGAAGTTACCATTGTTTTATCTTCCTATGCTTGTCACTTTGTTCTTTATTAATTTATTTGTGTACAAGATTCCGATGCATAGGAAGAGGGTTAGACTTAAATGTGTTTTTAATTTTCTTCTTGATGCTCTCTTTTACTTCAGATCTTATTTCTTATGAGAGCATCTTCCTAAACTATCAAGCCTAACTTAAAGGCGTTAAAGAAAAGTACTTGTTGGGAGATAACCCAAGAGTTTCCTTGAGTCTTGGAAGTTATTACTTCAGTAATTACCTCTCCTTATCTTTTTTGTTTGCTTTTTCTGCCAAGAATGACCTCTAATGAGAGGGAAGTAAGATTTGTGGAGTTGCTGTCCCGAAACAGATTTCTGTCCTCCACCATAAAGATTCGTGAGGAGTCTCTATAACTCGGATTGAGCTCAAAATTTACGAATAAATCCCCCAGTATGTTAGATAACTTTCGTTAGTTCAACACTTTTTGATTTGAGCAAAATAAGATTTTCGAAAAAGATCGGTTTCTACCTGCTGGTCTGTTTTGACAGATTTCTGTCATTATTTGCATTTGCTTCTTATTGATTTATTTTTGAGTTCTCTTTAGGTGAATTGAGATTTTTGAAGGAGTTACTATAGTAGCTTGTGTTTTTATTAAAAATCCTTTCTATTCCAAAGTTTTGCTAGAGTTCTAATATCTTTTAAATAAACTAATGTTGCTAATGAAGATTGTGTGAAGTTTTGTATGAAGGAAAAATTTCAGGTGTAGAGAGAGAATGATGCAATGAGATGAAGAATGAAAAAAAGCTCAATCTTGGGGATGCCACCCCGGGGTCAGCCCAAGAAATATCCAAGAGGTACAGGCGTCAAATCTTGGGGATGCCCAAGGAATCTCCTTCTTCATCATAAAAAGCTCACGTATGTTTAGACACTTCGTTTTTATTGTTTTACACACTGTTGTGTTGTTCTTCGAGTGTCTTAGTTTTTGTTTGCTTTGCTTAGGTTGTTTATTTTTCTTGAATAAAGTAGTTTGGACCCCCATTCTCGTTGTGTTGTTTTGCAAATAAGTTGCTTGGTATTGGAAAGGAGTAGTGAGTTCTTGCTTGAAAGTGCAAGAGGATCTTGCATTGACTGTGACTTAGACTTTAGCATGACATGCTAGGTGTTGTTTTGACCTTATGATTAGTTATTATTGCCGTAGCATGTCTTGTTCCAAACAATTGGGATTGCTTAGTGTGCCTTGAATAAATTATGTGTTGTTTTATCATGCAAAAAGCATAGTATTGTGGTATTCTCCTTTGATGCTTTGCTTGGGTTGACTTGGCACATGCTCACACCATGTTATGACTATGAACAAGTCACCATAGCCTCTATTATCATTTAGTTCTTGTCTTGTAGTACCACTCTATTCTTTGATTAGTAATGCTTTGTTGCTCTGCATGATTATGGCCATTATTGCTCTCTTAGTTGGTTGCTCCCAGTATTTTGCTAGCCTCCACTTGTATGAGTAAGTTCTACTCATGCTTCCAACTCCCAAGAAACCAAGTTATTCCAAAGTGTCCACTATAGACTCCTATACATGGTGTGTTACACCATTCCAAGTATATTCTTGTTTTCAGCTATCTTCCAATTAAAAACTATTTTGTTATGTGAAAACTTAGTTATTAAAACCCTCACAAACTTGATGGCACACTTTATATTCTTTGACCCTAATAAACTTGAACCATTGTGTCATCTATGTTGTATATGCTTGCACTTATACGTTGGAATTAGGAGAACCGTGTTGTCATGGGGAACGTTTTCAACATTTCACTTGTACTTTGTACTTGGTTGATATCATGCTCTTTTATCTATGGATGTCACCTGTGTGAAATAAAGAGGGAACTTGTAAGTCCATGGATTTTGTATTTTGTGTTAGAGAAACGCCTGGGCTGCTAGCCTAAGCCTTGCCTAATCATGGTGGAAACTTGCAACATCACCATAGTGAGCTATCTATGAAGCATTATCAATAAAAAGCTATGCATATGGTAAATAAAAAGATCGCTGAGATGCTCATTGTCTGCTTTCCTTGTCATTTTGGTTATGGGATAGCTCCTGTACCATGTGCAAGGGGTACCACGTTGGCGGTTCTCTATGATATGCATGTACTTACAATGACAAGAACTTACAGGTGACTGAAGTTAAGTAGCATGAGGTGTGGCCCTCGTATTCAAGGGACTTGATATTGCCAACTTACACTTTGTCAAACATATACTCCTTCTTTGTTCACTTTAACCTTAATCACTTCAAGATGCTTATGATAGGGGCAATGAGGGCTGAAAGCTAACAAGTACCATAATTTTTGGAAGCTCGTTTTGAAACTTGAAATCCCTGATTCCTTTATAAAAGGCCTTTCTTCCACCATTATGTTGAGTCTCCACCTTCTACCTTTAGGCAACATTAAGAGAGCATAGTTGTCATTCTTTGTGCAGTGTTCCAAAGCTTATTGGTTGATGCATATTGTGATATTACTTGTTCTTGTGCTATTTGTTTCTAGTCACCCTTGTGAACTTTGAAGGTGTCCTATGCATCTATTTGCTACTCTATGAGGGACAAGTTGATTGCCACTATGCTATGTTTTATGTATGTGAAACAAACAAACGTTTTTCAATGCATGTTATTCATGATCTTTGTTTGTAGCCTTTCATGTTGCATGCATAGTTACTATGTCCTATTGTTAGAACTCCATCTTTCATGCACATGTTTAGAGTTCTTTGATCCCAGCTTTCAATGCTTGCAAATGGTTAGATCTTCATTGTGAGGATGCATGTCACGTCAAAAATTATTCTTTTTATCACTTACCTACTCGAGGACGAGTAGGAGTTAAACTTGGGGATGCTTGATACGTCGGAAACGTATCTATAATTTTTTTATGCTCCATGCTTGTTCAGAATCTACTTTGCTTTGCTTTGTCTACACTTTGAGGTGCCTCTGGTACTAACCTATTAACAAGTTTCCATAGTGCCAGTTGCCTATTTTCTGCTGTTTTTGGTTCCAGAAAAACTAGTAAGGAAATATTCTCGGAATTGGACAAACTTCAAAGTCAATAACTTTTCATGGGGAACAAGAAGTCCAGAGGGGAGACGGAGAGGCGTGCCAGGGAAGCCACACCCCCCTTAGGCGCGGGTGGGCCCTGCCCCGCGCCTAGGCAGGGTGTGGGGAACCTGGCCACCGCCTCGGCCTTCCCCTTCGCCTATAAGAAGGCCCCGAAGCATAAACCCTAAGTACCCGATCAATATTACACGAAACCTTCTGTAGCCGCCGCCACTGTCGTCCCTAGATCCGGGGGATCTGAATTTCTTCACGGCACCCTGCCGCAGGGGAGATCATCCCGGAGGCCTTCTCTCCCGTATGATGCGTGAGTAGTTCCACCTTTGACTATGGGTCCATGTATTATCTAGATGGTTGTATCTCCTCCTTGTGCTTTCATGTATAGATCTTGTGAGATTCGTTCATGATCAAGATCTAATCTATTTGAAATCATGCATGTTGTGTTTGCGGGGATCCGATGGATATTGAGATTATTATGTTGGTTTGATTCATGGTTTTATATTTATGATTCTATCATGTCTATGTTGTTTGTGATCTTGCATGCTCTCCGTTGTTAGTAGCTATCTTGGCCAAGTAGTTGCTAGTGACTCCAAGAGGGGGTATTTATGCTCGATAGTGGGTCCACGCCTCTAGTTTCCAAGGGAAGTGACAGAAATATCTTCGGTTGTAGATGTTTTGTTGCTACTAGGGAGAAAACAATGGTCTCTTGTTCATGGAACATGTGGACTATTTACCTTACACACTTTTCTTAAAGCAGTTGTCTGTTTCTTGCAACTTAATACTGGAGGGGGTTCGGATGATAACCTGAAGGTGGACTTCTAGTCATAGATGCAGTTGGATGGTGGTCTATGTATCTTGTTGTATTGCCCAATCGAATCTCATAGGATCTTTCTGACTAGTAATTGCTTTGTTATGCCTTTCTCAGTTCCTGTCAATTGACCTGCTGTAATTTGTTTACCCTTCATGCCACGTTGTTTATCTAAGGAGAGCACCTCTAATGAACTATGGACCCCGGTCCAATCTTTACTATTGATACATCTTCCACTGTTACTTGTTTACTTGTTGCAAACCACCATTACCTTCCACACAATACGTGTAATCCTTTATTACAGCAACCGGTGAGATTGACAACCTCACTTTTATTTGGGGCAAAGTCTTGATTTTGTGTTGTGCAGGTCTCCGCGTTGCTTGCAACACTTGTGTGACGTTTCCTTCCTTCTACTGGTTCGATAACCTCGGTTTCTTACTGAGGGAAGACCTGCTGCTGTGCTGCTTCACACCTTTATCTTGGGGTTCCCAACAGGCTCCACATCAACTATCCATCACGCGTTGCTTTGGCTCAGCCCAAAATTTGCCTTTACTCCCGGTTGGTGGCACCAACCGGGACAAAAGGGTGAAGCATACGTCCCGGTTGGAGCCACCAACCGGAATGTATGACCCTTTAGTCCCGGTTGGTGCCACCAACTAGGACGAAAGAGTCCTACTAGTTAACCACGCTAGCCCCTTATCCTTCTTCCTCGTTTCTCTTTCACTCACCCGCAATAGAGACGCCACCGCTGTGATGACAAGCTCGATCATACGCCGTCAGGCTGCCCAACTGTTGCCTCTTGGCCGGCCTCCACGCGCTACCTTGATGTGCTATTCCTCCTCGCCGAAGGAATCGAAGACGCGCGACCAGAATCGACTGTGTCTTCCTCATCAAAGACGAGCTTCGCCATCGCCATCACCGTTGCTGCCGATCTCCTATGTCCCCGCCAAGGCTACACACGCCTCGAGGGTGAGCTTGTTAATCTACTGGACCCCTTCTTTCCTCCCCTCTCGCACTGTCCTTCTCCTATGTCGCGTGCCGCCGTCCGCCACCGCTCGCATGTCATCGCGTGCCCTATTCCGGTGACCAAATCTAGGCGGTGCCATCATAATTAGGTTTGCCTCGACACCCTCTATCGAACAAGACCGCGCACGCCCTCTCACGTGCCCTCTAGCCATGTCGCCGGCCACTGCCTGACTATACTCACCAGAGAGTCGAGCGGGCGTCGAGGTGGCCATGGCCCTAGCCCACAGGTTAGCCTTGCCCCTGGCCCTGCCCCACAGGCCAGCCTGGCCCTGGTCCATAGGTCAGCCCTAGTGGGTAGACGCTGCACTGCTGAAAAATAACCCCCACCCCGAGCTGATGTCATGCTAACGCAATAACCCATTTCTAAATTGGTTTAATAATTTCAGAAATGTTTTAATTCTTGTAGAATTCATAAGTAATTCATTATAAGTCATAAAAATATGTATAATATATTAAAATGTTCAAAAAAAATGAGATCTATCTTTTAAAGATATAAAGATGCATTGTTAAACAATTTACATGACAAGTTTAATTAGAGAACAAAGTGACCCCTCTCATATGCATCCAAGGTTTCTCCGAACTAGGGTTTACACCCCTCGGAACTCCGGAATATTGGTTTTAGTTGATTTTTATTATTGTAAATATTGTAAATTCATTTTTATTATTGTGTATGTATATATTAGGGTTTCTCTGAATTAGGGTTTATATCTCTCGGCACCCAGCCCTAGACCCTCAAATCTCGCCTACCTACCCTCCTCCCTTAGCCACTTTGACTTATTCGCTTTTCCACCTATGCAGAAAATATAGAACCACACAGCAGAGACGAAGAAAAGGAAGAGTTGATCCAAGGTGTGACCCGCGGGGAAGAAAATATAGATGTATCGATGTTTGTGAACAACTCCGGTGAGGGTGATCCTCTTTTTGCCGGAAGAGACGACTTAATTGAGGGAGAAGACATCGACTTTGTTGAGGGAGTAGGTGATTCCTTCTGTGAGGGAGAAGACGACCGCTCCATAGGAACATTGAATATTACAAACTCCGGCGAGGTGCATGTAATATTAATTAATTAATCCTCTGCTATCTATATACATATATTAACGATCTTTCATCTTTTAGCCCTCCAGATCGAGGAAATCTACTACAAAGAGCAAACGAGGCCCAACCAAAAAGTTGGAAGACCATGAGAGGTAAAGGATCGAAGAAGTCGCTGATGACGGCAAACCGACAGGTCCCCTTCTTGTCGCAAACAAATTTGTGTCACAATGCAGAGTAATCTTTAGGGACTTCGTCCTAATCACCATGCGCACTTGGAATAAGCATGTTGATCCGTAAGAAGATAAGCATTTATATGTCCTGGACAAAGCCAAAGATTTACTTTGGAGGAGGCTCATGCTTAATTTCACCTACAGACGGTAGAGGTGGATCCGAATGCGGAGAATCCAGATGAGGAGGCCAAGTAACATGCCGCTGTCACCCAAAAGAAGGTCAAGGAGTGGGCTCTTAAGAAGACGGCCCAGCAATTCACCAATTGGAAGAAAAGATTGCACCTTGACTATGTCGTGAAAAAGAAGACTCCGGATTTCAAGGAGGTTCAGTATCAGAAGTTAAAACCATTCCGTGATGAGTTTGTGGATTACAAGACATCAGCGGTAGCTAAGAAAATGTCTAAAATGAATAAGCTAAATGCTGCTAACAAGAAGTATCACCATACTATGGGGCAAGGTGGCTATAGGGCTTCCATTCCTAAGTGGAAGAAACTTGAGGATGATCTGCATGCTAAAGAGGTCATCCCAGAGACAGCCGATTGGATCGAACGTTCAAAGAATTGGTTTTACGGGCATGGGGCCACATTGGAATCATAAGGGAAGTTTATATATAACATAAGACATAAATAAAACACCTTTCCCATCGAGTACATAAGAAATGCAGTAAAGGTTGTTGAAGAGGGGGATTCATTCCCGATAGAGAGAATGACAAGCTCACACTCGCCCTTGGGAATCTGAAACACAAAGGACGAACACGAGGCATAATAGGCTCCCAAACATGGAGCACTGGGTTTCCCACAAACAGGAAGAAATATCCTGATAAAAGCCATAAGAGGAGAAAGGACAAGGATGAAATTGAAGAAAATATTCAGGCATAACGGATGCGTAAAATTGAAGAACAATTAAAGAGGCAACAAGATCAAATTGATGCACTTAGCCAGCAAGGTACTACTGGCCCATCTCAACAGCACATGGTTGTAGAACCTTCATTCGATGTTATCGGCCTATCGAATAATCGGAAAAGCAGTGTGGCTTCCACTGAGGTCCCGGCTGATGACGATGATGATGGTGCACCGATGATGGCTCATGTTGGATACCCAATGGATGATATCATGGAGATGACACACTGCGAGCTACATGTCAAAGTTCTGAACATAACAATGAAGGTGGCGGTCGGTTATGCCTTACCAATTGGACCTTAACCAACTTACCATTGCCGTCTGATTCCACAGGGCTACGCTATTGTCGGGGTGTATGAAGTTATGCACGAATTTCACCAGTTGAAGCTTGACTACCCTACAGGTGAAGGGTATGTGACTGAACTGGGAGAAGCAACAAACGTCACTATTCTATGGCCAAAGGAATATATCGTGCTTACAAATCAGAAGCCAAGGCTATCTTTGTCGCCGCCTCACCCATCTCCACCAGCACAATAGTCGTCTCCGTCGCCTCACCCGTCTCCAGTGCAACAACCGTCTCTAGCGCAGCCGTTGTCGCGGCGCCAGCCATCGCCGCCATCTAAGAAAAAAAGCGTAAGCGTACCACCGCTACTTTGCGGAGTGGTAAGCGATCACCGGCACGTAAACAAGAGCCTCTTCTAAATGTACCAAAGGTTCCTCTCAAGAGTTCTTATGACTGTAATCTAGAGGAGACTGTGGCGATCATCAAGGCGGAGACGACAAAGTTTTTCGCTAAGCTAAGATGGCCGAAAGAGCTAGAGTTCCCTAGCACCGAAGAAGATAGAGCCCGAGTGTTCAAAATGCTAAAGAGCCTTCACCAACCCGAGCCAAACATGTCATCAGACTATGAGCGCTCTATTCTCAAGTCACATGCGGCACAGAATCTATCGAAGAGCACTAGTGCCAGCGGGAAATCAGTTCCCCAGCTCGGAGAACAAAAAATACAATCGTGCCCCCCTCTCAAGGTGATTTCCCATACCAATGTGGGGTCGAGCAAATATGCGGCCAAAGAGCAGTATGATCCATAGGTAGTTACAATATATGGAGAAGTGGCCGCTGCTCAAGGTATGAGTATTGCTAACTACTTATCCCAGTTATAGTACTTCCCAGCGGCTCAAGTAGCATACAAATACCAGTACGGGAATCCTCTCGTCAAACCCGAGGAAGTAAAAAATCTACCAACAATAATGCGAAGATTGCATAATTGGTACATGAATGCCACAAAGGTTGGGGCTAACTAGATAATGCTAAGGGTTACAAAAAAGCATTACAGGAAAGAAGATGACATGGTAATGATTGAATTTGTTGAACCATTTCAATTATTCAATTAAGACGCCTTGGACAAATCGATGATCAGTGCCTATTGTCTATAAGTACTAATTCTGTAATTAAGTATCTAACTATCTCAACTCGTTTATTGCATGTATATAATCATACTATATTATGCAGAATGAAGATTCTCGAATGCATTAGAGGACAAATCTATGATATTGGGTTCATTGACCCATATTTTGTTCGTCAAGCTAATTAAAAAAAACACCCCGAGGATACAGAGGATAGTATTGTACACGCAGTAAGGTTTCAAAAAACCAGAAGGGAAATACTATTTCCTTACAACTTCGAGTGAGTGTTATTGTCTTGTATACACTTTCTATTTCGCTTATTCGATGTTAAGTGTATAGTTGATGAATTATGCATGCGCAGCTTCCACTATATTCTGCTAATCATTCAACCTGACAAAGGACGGGTGCTAGTCATGGACTCGAAACATAAACCCCTTGAGACGTGGGCGGACATGCAGATGATGCTCCAACGGTAATTTTAATCATTACAGCACTATATCGGCAACGTTCGCGAATTTCCTGATATCAAGTAATTAATAACTCATTTTATTCATTTTCTTTGCTGGGCAGCGCTAGGAAACGGTTTACCAAGAAGGCTAGGGGTGTTTGGAAAGAGGATCTTATATTTCAACCACTAGATGTAAGTACCACTAGCTAGATCCGCGCATCTATTTGATTCTAGTTTTGATACCATTATCATGCTTGATTATTATTTTGATTGAACTTTGTTCTCGTATAGTGCCTGACGCAGGGACCAGGGAATAATTTATGTGTATACTATGTTTGCGAGTTCATCCGTAAGACGTGTTGTGAGAAGGGAAGAAATTTAGAGCAACTTCACATACGTAAATAATTTTCATAGTTTTTTATTACCATCAAATTGTGTTTAGTTTCATTCATATAGGTTAAATCCTTCTTTAAATCAGATCGAACGGCTGCGGGGCGGTCTTCTGCCAAAGGATCGCGTACGAGCAATTCAGGAGGAATTGGCGGGATTCTTGGATGCAGAGGTCATATACCCAAAAGGAGAATACCATATGGAGTTGGGTGTATAAGGAAATAGGGACCGTACAAAGAGCTTATTTTGTATGTATATATGTGCATGAAACCTGTGTATCGAATGTAATATGTTCGACACTTGGATCTCTATAGTCATGATGATGTTGTGTAATATAATGGTTCCTTCATTAATGAGTACAAAACACAAAATAAAAAAGAAAACAATATAAAAAGTGACCAAAATGCTGTCGCGGCAAAAAAAGGTTACCAAAATGAATTCTCTGCCACGACAGAGAAATGTGCCAAATTGCTGCCGCGGCAGATATAGATCTGTCCTGGTTCGTAATACGAATCGGGATGGATGCTCCTCCCCCCTCGCGCCATGCAGCGGCTACATGGAGTCCTGTTTATCCTGGTTCGTGGCTGAACCAGGGCTAAAGGGTGGGGTCTTTAGTCCCGATTGCCACGTCCCGGTTCGGCAACTGGGACTAAAGCCCCTTACGAACCGGGACGCATTGCCCTGTTTCCACTAGGGGTAATAGATAATACTTTGCATGATATATCGGAATATGGAAGTAAATGCTTTCCAAAAACTACAAATATGTTAACAGAACCTAGAGACATGACAAAGGAAACGGTACTTATGAGATAGACCATTTGCTGTGATACCTAAAAAACTCTGACATCAGATCAGTGTCCACAAGATGGATTGGCAATAGAAAATATGTGCACTAATATTTAATCTTGAAATAATTAATATAAGAAACAAAAAATAATGTATGACATTAGATATAGATGCATAAATATACTAAAAGAACATTAGTTAGGCAACAATTGACAAATTATATAATGATTCACGATCAACTTATAGTTATATAATAACAATACACTAAGAAATAAGGATACATCAGGTATGCAGTCAAGGAAGCGTACCTCACTTGAAAGGCAAAGTACCTATGAGCCATGGTTTAGCTGTGGTGTCGTTGCAACAATAAAGAAGCCCGGTTTCGGCGATGACTTCTTTGTTGATGAAGTTCATGAAAGTATTATGGATCTGTGAAAACTCTTTACTGTTGTGAAACTCAATCTTTGAGTTTGAAACATGTGTTAAAAACTATTTTGGTGTGCGAAATATCTTCTGGCACCATATAAAGTTGTCCATATATCACAAAAGTCATTATTTAACACCGAAAATCGTCCGCTGCTAAATGCATCCAACAATGGTGACTTGATACATAATTTGAGGTCTCTTCGGTCTCGTCCTCAACGATGTGACATACATACAACTTTTTCTTGGGCGTCATGGAGAAGTACCAAGATAACATTGGTCTCATTTTTTGATATCTTTTTCAGGGAACCCAAGAGATAAGACTTTTGATCTCTCTGCATAAGAATTATTTGGATCCAGTAGTTGGTGCAAAAACATGTGAACAAACCAACAATTTATTAACCATAAATAAATAATATGTAAATAAATTATTTATAGGATAACCACTTTTTAGATTGTGATGACATGCATAGTGCAATATTAATGCATTCCATATAGTAGAATTTTGTTATGATACCACCAAATAACTCAATTAACGCTTCAAGCATGCTATTATAACAAAATATAGAAAATTAAGATATATTGCACACCAATTCCGACACCATTTTGCTAACTGTCACAATGCAAAATGCAAAAATAACCAAGTGTGTGATTGTTTCTGTAATTTGTTCGGAGACGGGCATGCAAGTGAACTTCTTAAAGCAATACATGGATGTATAAACTAGTACATGCACTGGTGGAAAACGGGCTTTTAGTCACGGGCCATAACGGGCTCTAGTCCTAGTTTTGGACCCGGGACTAGAGACGACCACATGGCAGTTTCTGCGAGGCGGGGGCGGAAACCCTCTAGTCGCGGGTGGTAACACCACCCGGGACTATAAGGCTTCCTGCCGTGGCAGAGAATTCGTGTGTTTCTCTGCTGCGACAGAGATTGTGTGTTTCTTTTTTTTGCCATTTCGTTCCTTTTTCGTTTTGTATTTCACTATAATTTCAAACATATATTTCAGTACACTTATTCTATGCTACTACATACACAGTACACGTTGATGCATCTATATAATTAATATTCGATCCCATGCAAGCATACATATATTCAATCATATCAAAAGGAAGAAATGTTTTGAAATTACATGGCCACTGATGATATATCATATCAACTACATAGAGATCACTAAGGTATATAGAGTTCCGCGTCATCCACATAATGTTCTCCATGTACATCAAGGACCTCCTTCAACAGAAATCCCGACATCTCCTCTTGAATTGCTCGTATGCGCTGTTCTGGCTCTAAATTCTCCCACAAACCTTGAATATAATTGGAATCAAATTTCCGCTCACTGGTAAACTCGTGAATATACTCGTAGACGAAGAATCCACATAAATGAGTTCGTAGTGGCTGTTATAAACTCTTCACCGTTTCATAAGTTAGATCCTCTTTGAATGGACCTGGTATTTTCTGTCTGAACCGTGTCCAACACCTACTCGGTAAAGAAAATGAACAAAGGAGTTATTAGTTACTTGATATCAGGAAATGAACGAAAGAGGCCGATATAATGTGATAACGATTGATATTACTTATGGAGCATTGCTTTCATGTCGCTACACTGCTCTTGGTCCCAACTTAATGAATCGTGGACTTCAACTAGGGACTTGTCAACTTGAATGTTTAGAAATATCTAGTAGAATCTACGGACGTTTACATAAGCATACATGCATAGCTCATCAATTACACTTAACATCGAGTAATAGAAAATAAAATGTGTACAAGATAGAACAGTCACTTGAAGTTGTAAGAAAATAGTATTTCCTTAACAAAATTATTCTCAGTTAAGAACATGCATAGGTATTCCTCCATGTCCTTGGGGTGATTCTTTAACGTATATTCATTAATGATATATGGGTCAATGAACCCAACGTCATATCTTATAGCTCTTTTGCATTCAAGCATCTTAATTTTACAGAATATAATATCGTACAAAAGGATATATATATAGTCAGGATAATATATTAAATGCAATGAACGAGCCGAGCTACAGACTTAATTACAGAAATACATCACTTGCAGACAGTAGCAACCAATGATAGATTTGTCGAGGGCACGCTGATTGTATAAGTGAAACAGTTTGGTCATTTGAACCTGTATCGAGTATGGTTTGAAGTGATGATTCTTTCTAACGTACACTGAAAACCAATCTTGCTGGTGCTTTTTTGTTTGCAACAGGTACCATGTGTGCAGATTTCGCATATGTGTGGATAGACGCTCCTCATGACTAACTAGAGGCTCCCCTTGGACATACTTCCGTACTATTTGACCCACTGGCGTATCTTCATAGCCTAAATAATGACCAAGAGACATATTTTCTTTGATAGCAAGTGCTTTGGCCTCCGATACAGTGGTGCCCATTAGTAATAGCTGGGTGGTCCATTATTTGCATGTCCTTATCCATTTTCGGATCTGAAGGCCTTATCGATATCTGAAATCACTTTGAGAGGGGGCACTGGTTGAATCTTCTGTTGTTCGATCTGGGTAACTTGTCTCCCGCATTTTGCACTTGTTATTTTTTCTGCTTTGCTTGCTTAATAATTTCCTGGTCATAGTCTTATTCAAGATTCATCGATATCTGGGATGGTTGCTCAAGAAAGGACCTAGCCCACTTTTTGGTTTTTTCATCAAATACCGGCTTTGGCTCAGGCTTTTTGGGTGCAAAATGCGCATTAAATTGGGCATCCACATCCATGTAATTTTCCTCATCGGTCTTGTCATAAGGTCTCTTTGGAAGAGCCGACGGGATGTCGATTATCTTCGCCTTTTTACCTTTCTTCGATGTGGGGCACGGGGGAGTGACGACCTTCCGTTCTTTTGACGACGTAGTATTGCACGAATGTGGAGGTGGAGATCAAGTATTGCGCGGAGGCGAAGATCGAGTATTGCACGGAGGCGGAGATTGAGTTGATGTACTCCTGCTGCAGCGATCGACATTGGGGTGGGGTGGACTTGGAGGTTGACGATCATCGGGGCAGGGTGGACTTGGATTCCTTGGCGTCAGTGGCCTTGGCATCGAACCTGGAAACTTGATGTACTTCTTCTTCCATAGAATGATGTTGCGCTTGACATCTCCTAGTTTCGTAAGACCTTCAGGTGTAGCGATGTCAATCCCTAGGTTCGCAAAATCCTCCACTATGTCATCCAGCGTGACACGAGCATAGCTAGGTGGAATCGGAAGTGAATGATGGAGTGCTCCAGGTAGACAAGGTAAAATAGTGGCGATCGCCACCTTGAAGGACAGGTTGTTCATTGGCTGATGTAGCTCACATTTTTCCCTCTATCTGACATCATCCACGAGGTAGCGAGGAGCCGTGTAACATCCCAAAAATCATGATTTCAAAGTTTGCATATCATCCATGCATTCATAATCATTTTAGGATCATTTTCAATGTCATTTCAAAACAGAAGCATTTGAATGTCTATTATTTTATGTAAGCAAGGCATTGGCCCAATGCTACTCTCTAGTATGAGATTATTTGTTTTACACCAAAGATATTTGATCCTATGGTTGATTGGTGTTTTCCAAAGCTTGGACAAAGATTTCAAAACAAAGTATAAATTTAAAACCATTTTTTCTTTACTAAGCAATTGATAAAGGAATTGTTTACTTTAAAATTCCAATGTGCCAAATTATTTTCAAGTGTACAAAATTGTTCTGCAGCCAATTGTGTACTAGTTTCACTTTACAAAAATCCAGAAGTGGTTTGAATTCAAATTCATTTGAATTTGGTTCCTGAAAATCAAAATAGAAATAGAAAAAAGATTAAAGAAATGGAAATGGGCTGGCGCCAGCATTTCGTCCCGACAGCAGAACCAGCCCACCCAGGGTTCCCCTTCTCCCTCTGTTTCTCACCGCAGCCGCACGCACCCTCTCCCTGACGCTCCGACCCCACCTGCCCCGTCAGCATCGTCCCTAATCACCGCACGTCCGACCCGCTCCGCCGTTACCTCGCCGCAGTGCCGTCGCGAATTAAATCGTCTTAATTCCAATTGATTCCGTGCGTGATCCTCGCCCTGGATCCGGCTACAAAACCCCCTCTCCAACCTGCATCTTTCCCCTCACTTCCCTCACTCGCTCCGCCACCAGGCTGCTCGCATTCGAGCTCAAACCACCGCGGTACCGACGACCTTCGGCGGCAAATTCCGGTGATCCCTCTCCTCCCCTTGCCTCCTGGTCTTGCTAGCACATTCCCAGCATCCTTGCGCATAGTTTGACACCTCTGCTGTGTTCTAGGACAACCCCGAGCGTCGGAAACATTGAAGACTGAGCGAGCCCGACGAAGAAATCAACTCCGGCGTGTTATTCTGGTTTGTTCCGAGCGCGCCTTGGCCTCTTTTTGTTACCCGCATGATCAGCATCGCTTCCCGCATCTGACGCACTTCTCCTTTTCCTCTGGCATGATCTACGTCCTCGACAACATCGACGAACAGCCGTGCCCGACGCCTTCACGAACTCCGGCGAGCAATCACTGACGACTTCGAGCGCCCCTCCGCCAACGAAGACCACCTTGAGCTTCAGCATCGTCACGCGAACACGGTGAGATACCCCACTCCCTTCTCGCTTCCTGTAACGCCGGCGACATCACCGTCTGACCGCGCCGCCGCCAGCCACCGTCGCAGCGCCGCTGACTTATGGTTCGTTTGTTGTGGACCGTTAGATCTAGATCGTGCGTGTAGGAATAGATCACTTAAACGAAGAGGTAAGTTAGATCTGGACCATGCGCAGTTAGTTAGATCCAACGGCCCGCGAGCGTGATCCAGCGCGAACCGGTACCGTCCAATCAGGAGCTGCCGCGTGGCCTATGTTTTTTTAAATCTTAATTAGATATATTAGTGATTCAAACTTGCAAAATTCATAACTTTTGATCCACATGTTCAAATTTTGTAAATTTTATATCATTGGAATCAGGAGAAAGAATTCTATCCAATTATGCACTTTGTTTAATAAATTGCATCTGTAAAATGGGTCGTTTTTGCAGAGACATTTCTAAGCTTATTTTGTATATAAAAATGGTATGGAAAATGTTCTAAGGGCCTAATTAATTTTATTTAGTGTATAATTGTTTTGTTTATGATTCAGTACTGTTTCACTTTTGTGGTTTGATGTAGAAAAATCATCACATGGCATTTTCATGCATTCATATATTTTTGCTTGTATATTTTTGATATGTGAATTTGGTGCTATCATTTTATGTGTAGATTTTGGTGCCAATAGTGATTTTGGTTGTGAAGATTGTTGTTACTCCCCCAACTACCAAGGAAAGTGGTGCTTCATAGTTTTGTCCCAATATTTTGACTATGCATTAGAAATATTTTGTATAGGGCTTGCATGAATATTTTGCTAAGTATCTAAATGATATTCTTGGGAAATCCTAGTAGTTGTAGAATTGTTAGAATTTTCTCTAAGTTAAGATACTATCTATTGCCATGCTTAGTCTAGCTAGTAGCAACCAAGGGTGGAATATATTCATGCTATGTAAAATTATTGCTAAGTCTTTGACTTATGGTTTTGCTTAATAAAACAGCTAAGTGAATGAAACACCTGGGTGGAATGGTAATTGATTGGTGGTTTTGGTTGAGTGGTTACACAAGGCCCATTTCTATGGTTTACCTTGTGTATCTCACTTGTGGATTGCCACCCAGGAACAAAGGGATTTGAGATGCCAAATGTTCAGAAGCTTCTAGTGCAGCCACATGGCATTATGGGCTCTGCCTGGATCATATAGGTTGCAATAACTTAGCCAAATGGACAGTTGGTGGTAGGGGATTGATAGGTTTGGAGCGCGTACATTTTGGTCTAAGGGAAGGCTTCTGAAAGGTCCTGTCTTGGTGAAAATCAAGTCTTGTGGGGAAAGTGCACAACCTCTGCAGATGGAAGAAACTAAGTACTTAGCCGTGTCCCTGGTAATGGACAACTTGAGCATCAAGACATGGAAGCTATCAAGAATCTCCTCATCCCAATTTTCTAAGTTAAAACTTGTGGTTGAACAAGGGTGTAGGTTCACCAATTTCTATTGGTGGTTCCTTGGGAAAGTTTTGTCAAAGAAAAACTTAGTGTTTTCAACTGATAGGTAAAACCTATTTTGAGCAAAGCAAGCCTACGCTACACTTAGCCAAATTCATGTAGTAACTAGATGCTAATAATCTACTAAGGTGTCACTTGCCAATACTATTCCAATGTATTGACCCACTGTGGTTGTAACTTGTGATGCTGCAGGTTACTCTGATGATGATTAGGGGTTATGAGTCTACACTCAACATGCTTGCATGTGGCACATGAAGAGGAAGACTTCTATTTTATGTTGTTAAGTTAAACTCTTGTATTAGCCTATGGCTATCGAGTTGTAAAAGACTATATTATCTCTAGAATGACGATGTAATAATGACCTTTGTTTTTGTGTACTTCATCTTTAACTGTGGATGCTAGCAATTGATCTAGGGACTAGCATTGCAATCACAGGGATCTTTACCTTTATAAAGGTGGGATCTTACAGATGGTATCAGAGCCAGGTTATTGCCTGTAGGATTATAACCCTAGGATTGGATTAGAAACCACTAAGGAAAAAAATTCAACAATTTCCACACTTGTCTTTTCTTCTCGTAAACTTTTCTAATCTTCTTTCTCATCTCTATTTGTTGATGAACTCCATCAATGAAGTCGTGAGGAAGGTACCAATCATGACCATGACTTTGGAGTGTGAGACAGAATTCCCCAAAGCCCTCAAGGACCTCATGGTTGCCATAGGGATACATGGTGCAGCTATGTACAAAGGATTCCCCGTGATGGATGAAGGAGTAGAGTACTGGTGGGTGCAACTTCACTTGTACAAAAACAAGGAAGACAACCACAAGGAATCAGGATTCTGCATGGTCACCAACTCAATAATGCACACAACATTCTTTGACTCTGCAAGAAATGCAGCTTGGAATTCCATCAAGGAGCTTGATGATAGACTCAAGTGCAGAATGCTTAACACCCAAAGTGACCTTAGGGAAGAAAAGAATCATACCCAAGAGTTAGAGGCTACCAACAAACGTTTAAGAGAAGACATCATAGACTTAGCAATGGAGTCATGCGATCAGGATCGACAGATTGCCTCTAGAGATGCCTTGTTAGCCAACTTGGCAAGTGAGATGGGATTATAATGTACTTCGTTAGTTGGACCACCACACTTATCGTTTTATTTCCAAAAAAATTATCTAAGTTATGTTGAACCTTTTGATGCTTGTAATGGATTTGTGTATGCCATAACTTGTGTGATTGTTGCCAAAGATATGCTTGTGATACTTTGTCTTGTGATTTTTCTCTATTGATGTTGATTCTAACTTTTCTCTATCTTATAAAAAATAGATGCCTGCTGATATTATCAACACAGCCGAAGAGTTCAGGGGAACTCGTTTTGGCACTCGTCTTATTGATCTCACTAGCATGGTCAACCTTCCGCTCCCTAGCATCATGATGCTTCCCCTCACCAAGTTTGAGAGGAAGGACCTTTGGGGCTTCAAAGTTACTCAGCCAGGACGCCAGACTGAGCTAACCACAGAGGCTATCACTTTCAAGCTAATACATGACGACAAGGAGAGAGGCTTAGATGTAGTCATGCAGGATTTACTTGGGCGCCTGGTAGGGAGGCACTCCAGAGAGCTTAGAGGTATTTACTTTCACCCCTTCGGGAGATGCGACAAGGAGGGTGAGGCTATTGAGTTCGAGGATGCTGCTAGAGAGACGGTGGAGCCGATTCGTCTGTACCTTCAAGACCTAGAGGTTCTTATTAGGATCCTAGATACTGATAGGACCAACGTCATGCTTAGCAGTTGATATCATGAATAAATCTTGATTTCCATGCGAAGGATGGTCTCTCGATGATTAAAAATTTTATCATTTCAATTAACCAAATAGTAGTGATCAAGACTTGCACTGAAATTGGTCAAAGAAAAGATGAGATCTGTCCTCATATGCTCGAAGGGCAGCACACACACAATGTGTATCATTTCATGGTACAACAAGATTTCCATAACCAAACATAAACCTTAATCCACTTGTTTCAAAACATCTTTCACCAAAAAAGAACTAATTTGACCTATAATATTTATCCAGAAATTTAATGAGCAGAGATGCATTCTTCTTCAAAAAAATCTACACCAAGTCCTCCTTTTTTTTTCCTGCAGCAGAACAATGTCCCATCCATCGCCAGGGCTGCTTTTGCTCATCATGTTTTTTCCCCCCAAAGACATTGCTTGAGTTATTCGATCTAGCTTTGCTTTTTTATGAAGAAGTAAGGAAAGAACTAAAGAAGTGAAAGTAAGCAGAAGAGGCGGGAGATGAGTTGTAATCAGCCCCCGAGATAAGAAACTAGAGCTCTTGGCAATCCAGCCATAGAGATAGTCAAGGAAATGGAGGCCAAGTTTGAGAGCCAGGAAACGAAATTCAAGAGCCAAGAGAAGATAGTCCAAGACCGGAACAAGAAGATCTGGGAGATGAAGGAAGATCTAGAGACCAAGGACTTCGAGATCGAGCATCAGCAGGGAGTGATCGAGAGGCTTCGTTCAGAGAAGAGGGCTCTTAAGGCTAAGATAGAGGCCTTGACTACCAATGTCGAGGAATACAAGACCGCTATGGAGAATGCAGGTCCTACACTTGTTGATGTGGAGGTTGATGTAGAGGAGTAGTGGTGACTACTCAATTTATCTTTCATTTACCGTACTTATGATTTTGAGTCGCAATGACCATCCAACATGTGGGTGGCTTGCTATGGTGTGTTTATTTTTACAAACTTGTTGTTTAAGCTTGTTTTGGTGATTTTCTATGTGATGTATTGTGCATGTTAAGCATCTATGGGGATCTCATTCTTATCCTTATGAAAACCACAGATACCTCCTCGACGTGCCAACCCCAACCCAAACAACAACAATGTCACCCCCGAGATGCAGCAGCTGATGACAACACAGGCACAGCTGATGCAGATGATGACCACTTTTATGCAGAATCAGAATAACAACAACAACAACAACAATAATCAGGACAATCCACCAGGATTTGACATGCTCACCAGGTTCCTAAGATTGAGGCCTGCAAAGTTCTCAGGAACTACTGATCCCATGGTGGCCAATGATTGGCTACGTTCGGTGAACAAGGATTTGGTAACTGTCGGCTGCACCAACGAGGAGAAAGTCAGGTTTGCAGCACATCTGTTGGAAGGACCAGCAGCTACTTGGTGGGATAACTTCCAGATCACCACTCCCATTGAGGATGTGACATGGGCTATCTTTGAAGATGGTTTCCGTACAGCTCACATCTCATCCGGGGTGATGAGTTTGAAGAAGAAGGAGTTCTATAACCTGAAACATCGTCACCGTAGCGTGCATGAATACATTGAGGAGTTCAACAATCTGGCGCGATATGCATCGGATGAAGTTGATACTGATGCCAAGAGGAAAGAGAAATTCCTCTAAGGACTGAATGATGAACTAAATCTGCAGTTATCTGTGGCCTATGTCCCCACCTACCAATCACTTTGTGACAAGGCTACCACCTTGGAGAACAAGATGAAACAGGTTGAAAGCAGAAAGAGGAAGCACATCTTTGACAGGCACAACTCGGGATCGTCTCACAAGCGTTCCCATCACGATGATAGTGGGAGTTCTGGATCCCACAAGCATGGAAAAAACAACAACCACCACATACACAACCTCCATCATGACAACAAGCATCACCGTAGTCATGATAGTGACAAGTACAAGAACCACAAGGGTGGACACAAGAGTCACCACAGTGGAGGTGGAAGTGGAAGTGGTAGTCAGCCTGCAAAGAGAGATATCAGTCAGGTTGAATGTTTCAAGTGTAAGAAGCTGGGGCATTATGCAAATGAGTGCCCAGAGAAGAATGTTGAAGGATCCACCAAGCCCAACCCTTTCTAGAAGGGACAAGTAAACCACATCAATGTGGAAGAGATTTATGAGGAGTCAGATGCTGTGGCTGGTAAGTTCAAACTCAATTCTATTCTAGCACTTGTTATTTTTGATACTGGTGCATCACATTCATTCATATCAAAAGCATTTGTTGATAGAAATGGGTTTCCAACTGAAAATATTGGGTGTCCAATAAAAGTAAGTTCTCCTGGTGGAGACATGATAGTAAGTCTTGGATGTCGTGATCTAGTGATAGAATTTGGAAATCATAAGTTTCCAGCTAGCCTGATAATCCTATATTCCCAAGGACTGGATGTAATATTGGGAATGGACTGGATGACCAAGTATGAAGGAGTACTAGATTGTGCCAATCATACTGTCGCACTCACAACCCCGGAAAAGAAACGGATAAGATTCAAGTCTAACTTCGAATCAAAAGGAGTAAGCTGAATTCTCTGAAGGGGGTCAGCATAGACAGTGTACCAATTGTAAGAGAATATCCGGATGTGTTTCCGGAAGAATTGACGGGAATGCCACCAGATAGAGATATGGAATTTCTGATTGACTTGCTACCAGGATCAGGACCAATAGCAAAGAGACCTTACAATATGTCAGTTGATGAGTTGAAAGAACTCAAGAAACAACTTGGAGAACAGTTGCAGAAATGATTTATTCAACCAAGTTCTTCATCTTGGGGAGCACCAGTCTTGTTTGTGGAAAAGAAAGATAGAAGTCAAAGGTTATTCATAGATTATCGTTCACTCAATGAGGTGACTATCAAGAACAAATATCCTTTTCCCAGAATCAATGACTTGCTTGATCAGCTAGAAGGAGCCTGTGTGTTCTCAAATATTGATCTCTGGTCAGGTTATTTTCAGCTTAAGATAACAAGACATACCTAAGACAGATTTCACCACTAGGTATGGATTGTATGAGTACACCGTGATGCCGTTTGGATTGACCAATGCACCAGCTTACTTCATGAATATGATGAACAAGGTGTTCATGGAGTTCCTTGACAAGTTTGTTGTCATTTTCATCGATGACATTTTAATATACTCCAAGAGCAAAGAAGAACATGAAGGACATTTGCGTTTGATACTTGAGAAACTTAGAGAGCATAAGCTGTATGCCAAATTCAGCAAGTGTGAATTCTGGTTGAATGAAGTTGGATTTCTTGGACACATTGTGTCAGGAGATGGTGTAGCAGTTGATCCCGCAAAAGTGTCAGCTATAACTGAATGGGAATCTCCTAAGTCAGTGAAAGAAGTTCATAGTTTTCTTGGCTTGGCAGGATACTATAGAAGATTCATTGAAAATTTCTCCAAGGTAGTTAAGCCAATGACGAAGTTACTAAAGAAAGACAAGAAATTTGCTTGGTCTGAAGGATGTGAACTCAGTTTCCAAGAATTGAAAAAGAGACTAGTGACAGCACCAGTCTTATGTATGCCAGATTTGGAGAAGGATTTCTAAGTTTATTGTGATGCATCTCATCATGGATTAGGTGCAGTACTGATGCAAGAAGGGAAATTTGTGGTTTGTGCCTTGAGACAACTCAAAACTCATGAGGTGAATTATCCTACTCATGATTTAGAGTTAGCTTCTGTTGTCCATGCACTCAAAAAATGGAGACATTATCTTTTGGGAAAGCGATGTGAAGTGTTCACAGATCACAAAAGTTTGAAGTATATCTTCACTCAGAAAGAAATTGAGACAAATAAGATGGCTAGAACTCATCAAGGACTATGACTTGAGTTTGCAATACCATCCCGGTAAAGCAAATGTTGTAGCGGATGCACTAAGCCGTAAGGTATTTGTGAATGGCCTTACTAAGGGAGAGTTTCCAGATGATCTGTGTGCCCAATTTAGAGACCTCAGATTAGAGATTGTGCCTGAGGGACATCTCATGTCATTGTATGTTCAACCCACCTTGTTGGACAAAATCAAGGACGCCCAAAAGACGGACAAGGAAATTGAAGAGATTAAGGAAAAGATTGGCAAAGGAAAATCCAAAGGATTCCGTGAAGATGAACATGGTACTTTATGGTATGGAAAACGTATCTGCGTTCCGCAAAATCCGGAGCTTCGGAAACTAATTTTACAGGAATCACACAACTCACCATATTCCATTCATCCGAGTAACACAAAAATGTACATGGATATGAAGGAAATATTTTGGTGGAATAATCTCAAGAAAGACATCGCCGAACATATTGCTTTGTGTGATGTATGTAGTAGAGTGAAAGCGGAACATCAGAAACCAGCAGGGTTGCTACAACCACTACCTATTCCTGATTGGAAGTGGGACAAGATTAGCATGGACTTCATCACCAGATTGCCAAGGACCAGGTCAGGATATGATTCTATTTGGGTAGTAGTGGATCGCCTCACTAAAGTGGCTCATTTCATACCCGTGAAGACAACCTATACAAGTGCTAAGTTGGCCAAGATCTCTATGAATAGGATTGTGTGTCTGCATGGAGTACCCAAGAGTATTGTGTCTGATAGGGGAACCCAATTTACTTCTCATTTTTGGAGGCAACTACATTGTAACTACCTCGGTGAATTACGCTCCTAGTTACAAGCCTGGATGAGCGGAAATGGTTGAAATAGTACGGTGGGGCCCAAATGCCACTCACAGGTAGACCTTTCGGCCGTCCCAACCATTTCCAATCATCGGGACAAGAACGGGCGCGAATCGGCAGGAAGGGATCAACTACATACACAAATGAGTATGTATGCAAGCCACCATACAAAGACATCGAGCCATTCCATCTAAAAAGAAAGGAAATATAGCAATGCCATACGGCAAGATTCAAATGTCCTACATAGATATAATAGTTTAGGATATCTCATACATTAAACATCGAGTATCAAAGGAAGCGGCAAACAAGATCCGAGTACGATAAGAAGCAAATCGGCATAAGATTCCCCATAAATAAGCACATCCCGCCCAGATCTCATGGATCCCGTTCCTGAATCTCTACACCGAACGATCGTTGCACACATTGTCCGCCTCCTCCACCCAAAGATCCATCTTGTGAGTGTACTTGTTCATCAATCAAACAATTTATCGTGTGAGACCCTAGGGTACTCAAAGTCTTTATGCCTCTAAAGGGACACAACCTGGGTGACGCAATTGCAGCAAAATATAAACCCTAACAGTTCTATAGATACGCTAACCATCCGACTAACCAAAGATACGGATGTCCATGAAATAATGACAACAGTTATAACAAGAATACCATCGATCCATCCTCCTCTCGCTACCAATGAGGAAGCGGACGAACAACCCCCATCCGCTGGCAATTTTATTAACCATTCCATGAGTGTTGCACTATTTACTAGTCACATTTAGTCAAATTAAAGCGGTACTTTAGTTATGCTTGTCTATGATCGAGAAACTATGCTCCAAGTCGTCCATAACCATGACACGGCTTTCAGAAAGTTTACCCTAGGGTGCACAATTAGCAACACACACTCGATCAACCTCGAAAACCAAATCAAAACCCAACGAGGCCTTCACGACAAAGCAATCACAGGATTCAGAAATATTTTAGGGGCCACCCCATTGAGTACACCAAGAACGAAACTGGCCGGCCGAGACGGACTCAAGGTTTGGGTGGACGGTCAGAAACGATCGGGAACCCGAAAATGTGATCGGCTTGTCGACCGCATAATCGTGTCCCGATCCTAACAGACAGTGCTCCTCGCACAATCGTAAATCAAGCAAGAAAGCATGGCATAAGTACAGATAGTAAATAAAACCTCAAACTAGTTTGTGGCCCCAAGAAATAATAATGAATCAAGCTCGCTCTCGGGGTCCCATAAGCCTCCCGGATGTGGATAGCGAATATTCAAGGAACAGAATCAAGTACTCGGGTCCCACGGACACAAGTGAGCAGGAAAACCAAATAGCGTATATTGCTCACCGTGCCACTTTCATTAGTTATCCCATTACTACTCAGGTTAAGTTGTTTAGGTACCTCGTTATCCATCAGACACTCACATACCCTACACATGTTGTTCTACGACTCGCATGGCTCAAACAACTCCTGTAGTAATGGCTCATGGGATGGAGGAACAAGCTTCGGTGGCGTTTAAAAGTAAAGGCTATGCAATACTTGGGATTCAATTTAATGCAATCGCGACTCAATGATGCAAGAATAAGGTAGAGGCAATAGTTACTTGTAACACCCTCAGAATCGGCCCTATGCAAGTTTTAGCGAAACCCGCCAAACCCGCATAGAAACGATTCAAAGGTGCCCACCAGGCACTTTCGTGCGGGTGGAAAACAAAGTAATAACATTACACAACAGTCCTCGATGGGACCCACAGAACAGATATATATACAACATGACTCCATGAGTCAAGACTACAGATATACGGTACAAAGATCCAAATCACCTTGAAAACGATAGAGCGTCCGACTACGGACAAGATGCAAATGGGGCTAAGAGCCCTGAAGAATAACCAATGGCGTCCATAACCCTGCCCAGGCCAAGCCGGAAGGGTAACCCTGCTAATGGCGTCGATCTCAAAACCTGCTTAAACAAAAGGGGTGCCGACAAAGGGCAAAGGAAAAAGAGGAGCGTCAGTACTGAGGCCAGTACACGGCGAGGCTAGAATTCGGTCCTCGCCACAGGTATGGTGGATCGCAGCCAAGCAAAGATGCACTAAACAACCTATAGAGACTCGATACAACCGACGGCTATCGAGAGAGGATAAGAAAGACCTATGCGGATCCAACCCGATACTACCATCAAACAAACCCGCCCGGTGTTTCCCCTCGAGACCAAACGAGGAAGTCAACCGAGGAACGCATTAGCTGGCGCTTTATTTATTCGATTATCATTGCAGTAATTACTAGTCGTGTAGATAATCATCCGATAAAATAAGCGATGAGCCATTTTAGTTAACCATTCCGCTAGAAGGCGGCACTTACTAGTCAGATACAAATAGCATGAGATAACCCAAAAACCCAACAGTTGTTGGTACTTTTATTTAGCCATTCCGTTATAGTCGCAATACTTACTAGTCAGGTACAATGGTCGCAAGCGACAACTCAAGCAAACAATTGTTGGCAGTTTTACTTAGCCATTCCCTTATAGTGAAGCTGATTACTAGTCATTATAAAGTCAAATTTATAGCACTAATTTAGTTATAGTTGTCTATGATCGAGATACTGTGCTCCAAGTCGTCCATAACCGCGGACACGGCTTTCAGAAAGTTTTAACCCGGCCGGGGTGCACAAATAGCAACACACACTCGATCAACCTCGGAAAAACCAAATCAAAACCCAACGAGGCCTTCACGACAAAGCAATCACAGGATTCAGAAATATTTCAGGGGGCCACCCCATTGAGTAGACCATAGAACGGCCACCGACTCGAGACGGACTCAAGGTTTGTGACAATGGTCAGAACGATCGGGAACCCAAAGCTGGGCTTGTCGATACCGCGAAAACATTCCGCTTACCTAAACAGTACAATGTGCTCCTCGCACAATCGTAAATAATACAGTAAAACATGGCATAGGTACAGGATAGTAAATAAAACCTCAAACTAGTTTGTGGCCCCAAGAAATAAGAATGAATCAAGCTCTGGCTCAAGGGGGTCCCATAATCCTCCGGATGTGGATAGCGATAAATCAAGGAACAGTATCAAGCACTCGTGGTCCTACACGACACAAGTGGGCGTCGAAACCAAATATTATCTATCACCCACCGATGCCTCGCTACTTACTTCAATTTTAGTTGTTAAACAGGAATTAAAGTGAACGGTAAGTAAAGCCAAGATCATCTCCAACATCAAACATGCGGCCATACTCCAACAACTGTGGCACTTGACGACATGCAACAGCACTTGAGCAAGCGACTACGACACGCAAGTCCAACTATCTACCAAACAACAGGTAATAGGATGTGTCCAAGGCAATATAAGGCTGCAAGGGATATCACGGTGCGAAAAACTAGAGCAACACGACACAGATAGCAATAGATCAACAGGAGGGAATAAATACTATAAAAGTAAGATAGGTAGAAAGGGGGGAGATTCTCGCCTGAAAACATTGTCGAAGGTACAACCGGAGATCGGGGTGAAGCTCACATCAACTCAACGGCCTTATCCGCGAAGAAGCAAAACACTAGAATAAACACCGGATGCAATATTTAATACAACGGCAGAAGATCGGCATGATGCATGTATGATGTATGACATGGCAAAAGTGCGATGCAATTAGGTCATATTAAGTGGAACCGGGGTCCCGACAATTAATTAGATGGTTCATGTTATTTAACTACCCCGCAAATTAAATGTTGTAATTAACAAGGCAAGATTATACCATCGGTTCGCTACACAAATTACATGGGGCCAATATAAGACTGGATTTGCCCGCATATGGGCCCCATATTTAATTATGAAGTGAATCGGCCTAATGCCCCCAAACCACAGACAAATATGCATGCGAGAATGACAATTTAATATGCAACAATTTATATTTAGCATTTATAAAAATAGGGCTCGGGAACAGGTTCACACATAGGGGGGTCTCGACGAACTTGGGGTTCCGGGAGGTTCGGGGTTCGACAGGGTCCAGGGTTTGACGGGTTCGGTCTCGGATAACGGAGGTAGGTCTCGTCGCATCCGTGGTCTTCGGGTCATGTCGACGATCATGGCGTTCGGGATGAAGTACTTGTCGTATTCGCATCGGCGACCTTGGCTTCCGGGTTCTCGATAAACTTGGCATCCGAGATGAAGGCTCGTCGTCCGGGGATCCTCCGAGTCCGTGTTGACGACCTTGGGGTTCCGACTTTGGTGGTTGGCCGTGTACTTGTTCCGCGAAGGTACGGTCTTCGGGTCCGGGAGGTGGATCTTGGGGTTCCATGACGACGTTCTTGGTCCGAGGTACTCGGTTCCCTCTCGATGATCTTGGGCTTGCGGCTCCTCTTTCGATGACGATCTTGTTTTAGTTGTCGGGGCCTTCGGAAGATCTTGTCGTCATCATTGTTGCTCTTATACCACGTTTTGTTCTTGTTTGCCGAGAGGTCTCAATGTGCGGCAACACATCATCACCTTCTCATCGTCTTCGCAGCCACAGAGGTACTTGCCGAGAAGATCACCAAAGGAGTCACACAACGCCCAAGGAACGAGGCACGGTAGGAGGCAAGCCTTCACGGGCCAAAGGGCGGCCTCCCGGTCCGGGCTCGGCAGAGGGGCCCGGGCGCTTCTCCAGGAGGCGATCGGGACGGATAGTGCCGGGACGAAGGGAGGGCGCCAGCTGGTTTCAGAGCCCCGCAGTGTAGCAGCAGGATGGAGGCGGGCGACCGCCGGTGGAGGCGGCGCGGCCGGGCCGACGAGGTGGGGGCAGGACGCCAGCGGCGAGGAGGCTCGAGGCAGCGAGGGTGCCGGGCGGAGGAGGCGACAGGGCGGGCAGCTGGAGGAGGAGGCTCGGTGCGGCCGACGAGCTCGGGAGGAGGCGCGGGAGACAGGGAAGCGCCAAGCGGGAGGCGGCCTGCAGAGGGAGAGGGAGGAGCGGCCGAGGAGGGCCTGTGGCGGCGGCCGGGCGGAGAGACGGCAGGCGATGGAGTGGCTCCAAAGGGCGGCGAGGCGGACCGGGCGGGTCGACGGGTGGAGAAGAGGCGGTTAGGGCGAGCGGTCCCAGCGGAGGCCGGGCGCGGCGCTGAGGTCGTGGACGGAGGGTGCGGGCAGAGGAGCTCGAGGCCGAGGCCGGAGGTGGGCGGCGAGGAGGCGCTGGTGGCGAGGCACGCGACGCTGGGCGGAGCGCGGTGGAGGAGCAGAGGGCGAGGGAGAGGAGGCGGCAGCGAGCCTGGGGGCACAAGGCTGGGGAAGGATGGAACGGGGACGGGGAGCAGAGGAGGGAGGAGGCAGCGGGAGGTGGGGGACGGGGTGGGGTGTGGACAGGGGGGCGCGTGGGGCCGGGGGACAGCTGGTGGTGGGGCCCAGGCGCGGGGTCGGTTGGGAGAGGGTGGACCGGGTCCAGGTGGGGTGAGGGACAGGCAGGTGGGCCTGGGGCGTGGGGCTGTGGTGGGGGTGAGGGATCGGTTGGGGGAGAGAGGAGAGAGAGGGTAGCAGGGTGGGACCGGAGTGTAAGTGAGAGGGGGGCAGGCGGGTAGATGGGGGATAGGTGAGAGAGAGAGAGGGGGGAGCTGGTGGATTGATGATATGGCGGGGTGGGTAGGAATTGGGGGAGAGGGGTGAGGTGGCGAGCTGTGAGTGGTGGGTAGGTTAGAACTAGGTGGGAATAGGATTTAGGTGGGACTGGTTTAAATGGACTGTTTTTATTCTGGGGGTGGTCGACTGGGTCGAATCGGCCCGTTCGACTGCCCCACTAAAAATAATTGAATGTTTTATTTATTTCAAACAGACTTTTGCAAACCGATAGCAAACAAAACAAAATAATCCGGTGACCCGGGGTTTGCGTTTGAATAAAGACGGGGAGTTTAGAAAACACAAACAGGTTTTTCCGCAAATAGTTTTATGCAAGCAAATGCAAGATGATGACGATGCTCAAATGCAATGTGGCATGACGACATGAGCATGCGGTCATGATGATGCAATGCACAAAAACAACGCGATTTTCTAGTAGTGGTTTTGCGGGATGCCACAATTCGACACCACTAACAATGGATCTCGCCCTCGAGATCCGCCTCATGGTACCGGAAAGAAGGTCGGTGATCTGTATCTTCTCGCTTTGTGTAGATCCTCGCGACACCACTAACAAGAGGTCGTTGTCCGTGATCGTTGAGAGAATACTCCGGGAACAAAAGGTCGAAGGTAGAGGTATCAACAAATAAAGCCACCTCTAGCTTCCGTGGACGAAGTAAAATTGCTGGATCCACTGATTCGATGTACAAGAGCGAATGATAAGATTAGTCGGATGGTGATCAGTCCATCGCGCACCCAAACCATTACTCTGCACACGAATAGGCGGATTATGCAACCAACTCTCGGAATTCAGACTATAGATCTCGACAAGCGAGGTTCGGAAAAACGAGTGATGCAGACTCTGCATCGGATCTGGCGTAGATGATGTCGTCGCGTCGGAAAACACCGGAAGGCACGAGAAGGAACAAAGAGAAGTCCACCAGACGAAGGATTCCTCGGATAGCATGAAGACCAGATGTAGCAACACCGTTACCAAAGGAGGAAGCGAAAACCTAAAGATACGACGGAAACCCAACCGCGAGAAATCCTGGACTCGAAGAGGGAGAAAAGAGCGGATTCAAAACACGCGGAGGGGAGAGGAGAGCAGCAAAGGGGTAAGGAGTAAAATTAGACCTAATCAGAACTATTCCAACCGATTTTGAAAAATAGTTTTGACACTCTACTTCGGCCGTTAGCTAGGTTATCCTACATGCTGGACTTGTGGGGTATCGCAACTGCTGAGCTCTGATACCACTCTGTAACACCCTCAGAATCGGCCCTATGCAAGTTTTAGAGAAACCCGCCAAACCCGCATAGAAACGATTCAAAGGTGCCCACCAGGCACTTTCGTGCGGGTGGAAAACGAAGTAATAACATTACACAACAGTCCTCGATGGGACCCACAGAACAGATATATATACAACACGACTCCATGAGTCAAGACTACAGATATACGGTACAAAGATCCAAATCACCTTGAAAACGATAGAGCGTCCGACTACGGACAAGATGCAAATGGGGCTAAGAGCCCTGAAGAATAACCAATGGCGTCCATAACCGCCTGTGCCAAGCCGGAAGGGTAACCTCGCTAACGGTGTCGATCTCAAAACCTGCTTAAACAAAAGGTGCCGACAAAGGGCAAATGAAAAGAGGAGCGTCGATCGAGGCCAAGACACGGCGAGGCTAGAATTGGCGGTCCTCGCCTACAGTATGGTGGATCGCAGCGCAAAGATGCACTAAACAACCTATAGAGACTCGATACAACTGACGGCTATCAGAGAGGGATAAGAAAGACCTATGCGGATCCAACCTGATACTACCATCAAACAAACCCGTCCTGGTGTTTCCCCCTCGAGACCAAACGAGGAAGTCAACCGAGGAACGCACACAGTTGGCAGTTTTATTTATTCAGTTATCGTTGCAGTAATTACTAGTCAGGTGTAGATAATCATCCTGATAAAATAAGCAGTGAGCCATTTTAGTTAACCATTCCGTTGTAGTTGCGGCACTTACTAGTCAGATACAAATAGCATGAGATAACCCAAAAACCCAACAGTTGTTGGTACTTTTATTTAGCCATTCCGTTATAGTCGCAATACTTACTAGTCAGGTACAATGGTCGCAAGCGACAACTCAAGCAAACAATTGTTGGCAGTTTTACTTAGCCATTCCCTTATAGTGAAGCTGATTACTAGTCATTATAAAGTCAAATTTATAGCACTAATTTAGTTATAGTTGTCTATGATCGAGATACTGTGCTCCAAGTCGTCCATAACTGCGGACACGGCTTTCAGAAAGTTTTAACGCCGGGTGCACAAATAGCAACACACACTCGATCAACCTCGGAAAAACCAAATCAAAACCCAACGAGGCCTTCACGACAAAGCAATCACAGGATTCAGAAATATTTCAGGGGGCCACCCCATTGAGTAGACCCGCAACGAAGCCAGCTGACTCCGAGACGGACTCAAGGTTTGCGACAATGGCTGTAAACGACTGGGAACCCAAAACTGGGCTTGTCGATACCGCGAAAACATTCCGCTTACCTAAACAGTACAATGTGCTCCTCGCACAATCGTAAATAATACAGTAAAACATGGCATAGGTACAGGATAGTAAATAAAACCTCAAACTAGTTTGTGGCCCCAAGAAATAAGAATGAATCAAGCTCTGGCTCAAGGGGGTCCCATAATCCTCCCGGATGTGGATAGCGCGATAAATCAAGGAACAGGTATCAAGCACTCAGGGTCCTACGGGACACAAGTGGGCGGTCGGAAACCAAATATTATCTATCACCCACCGATGCCTCTGCTTACTTACTTCAATTTTAGTTGTTAAACAGGAATTAAAGTGAACGGTAAGTAAAGCCAAGATCATCTCCAACATCAAACATGCGGCCATACTCCAACAACTGTGGCACTTGACGACACGCAACAGCACTTGAGCAAGCGACTACGACACGCAAGTCCAACTATCTACCAAACAACAGGTAATAGGATGTGTCCAAGGCAATATAAGGCTGCAAGGGATATCACGGTGCGAAAAACTAGAGCAACACGACACAGATAGCAATAGATCAACAGGAGGGAATAAATACTATAAAAGTAAGATAGGTAGAAAGGGGGGAGATGCTCGCCTAAAAACATTGTCGAAGGTACAACCGGAGATCGGGGTGAAGCTCACATCAACTCAACGGCCTTATCCGCGAAGAAGCAAAACACTAGAATAAACACCGGATGCAATATTTAATACAATGGCAGAAGATCGACATGATGCATGTATGATGTATGACCTGGCAAAAGTGCGATGCAATTAGGTCATATTAACTGGAACCGGGGTCCCGATAATTAATTAGATGGTTCATGTTATTTAACTACCCCGCAAATTAAATGTTGTAATTAACAAGGCAAGATTATACCATCGGTTCGCTACACAAATTACATGGGGCCAATATAAGACTGGATTTGCCCGCATATGGGCCCCATATTTAATTATGAAGTGAATCGGCCTAATGCCCCCAAACCACAGACAAATATGCATGCGAGAATGACAATTTAATATGCAACAATTTATATTTAGCATTTATAAAAATAGGGCTCGGGAACAGGTTCACACATAGGGGGGTCTCGACGAACTTGGGGTTCCGGGGGGTTCGGGGTTCGACAGGGTCCAGGGTTCGACGGGTTCGTTCTCGGATAATGGAGGTAGGTCTCGTCGCATCCGTGGTCTTCGGGTCATGTCGACGATCATGGCGTTCGGGATGAAGTACTTGTCGTATTCGCATCGGCGACCTTGGCTTCCGGGTTCTCGACAAACTTGGCGTCCGAGATGAAGGCTCGTCGTCCGGGGATCCTCCGAGTCCGTGTTGACGACCTTGGGGTTCCGACTTTGGTGGTTGGCCATGTACTTGTTCCGCGAAGGTACGGTCTTCGGGTCCGAGAGGTGGATCTTGGCGTTCCATGACGACGTTCTTGGTCCGAGGTACTCGGTTCCCTCTCGATGATCTTGGGCTTGCGGCTCCTCTTTCGATGACGATCATGTTTTAGTTGTCGGGGCCTTCGGAAGATCTTGTCATCATCATTGTTGCTCTTATACCACGTTTTGTTCTTGTTTGCCGAGAGGTCTCAATGTGCGGCAACACATCATCACCTTCTCATCGTCTTCGCAACCACAGAGGTACTTGCCGAGAAGATCACCAAAGGAGTCACACAACACCCAAGGAACGAGGCACGGTAGGAGGCAAGCCTTCACGGGCCAAAGGGCGGCCTCCCGCGGTCTGGGGCTCGGCGAGGGCCCGCATGGCGCTGCTCAGGAGGCGACCGAGGGAGACAGTTGTCGGGACGAGGGAGGGCGCCAGCAGCCTGCAGAGCCCCGCAGACAGGTAGCAGCGACAGGATGGAGGCGGGGCGACTGCCGGTGGAGGCGAGGGGGCGGCGGCGCGGCCGGGGCTGACGAGGTGGGGGCAGAGGACGCGGCGGCGGGGAGGAGGCTCGAGGCAGCGAGGTTGTCGGGCGGCAAGGAGGCAGGCCGGGCAGCCGCTGGAGGAGGAGGCTCGGTGGCGCCGGCAGCTCGGGGAGGCGGCAGGGAGACGGGAAGCGCCCGGTGGAGGCGGCCTGCAGAGGGGAGAGGGGAGGAGCGGCCGGAGGGGAGGGCCTGGCGGCGGCCGGCGCCGGAGAGGAAGACGGCAGGCGACGGAGTGGCTCCAGCGGGCGGGGCGAGCGGACCGCGGATCGACGGGAGGAGGAGAGGCGGTTAGGCGAGCTGGTCCCATGCGAGCGGAGGGCCTTGCGCGCGGCGCGGTGAGGGCGCGACGGAGGGGTGCGGGCGGAGGAGCTCGAGGCCGAGGCCGGAGGCGGGTGGCGAGGAGGCGCGGTGGGGCGCAAGGCGAGCACGCGGCCAAGGCGGAGCGAGGTGGAGGAGCAGAGGCGAGGGAGAGGAGGCAGCCAAGAGCTCGGGGCACAGAGGGGAAGGATGGAACGGGACGGGAGCAGAGGAGGAGGAGGCAGGCGGGGGTGGGGACGGGGTGTGGACAGGGCGTGGGGCCGGGGACAGCTGGTGGTGGGGGCCCAGCGCTGGGTCGGTTGGGGAGAGGTGGACCGGTCCAGTGGGTGAGGGATGCACAGGTGGGCCTGGGCGCAATGTGGGGGTGAGGGATCGGTTGGGGAGAGAGAGAGGGTAGCAGGGTGGGACCAGAGTGTAAGTGAGAGGGGGGCAGGCGGGTAGATGGGGGATAGGTGAGAGAGAGAGGGGGGAGCTGGTGGATTGATGATGTGGCGGGGTGGGTAGGAATTGGGGGAGAGGGGTGAGGTGGCGAGCTGTGAGTGGTGGGTAGGTTAGAACTAGGTGGGAATAGGATTTAGGTGGGACTGGTTTAAATGGACCGTTTTTATTCCGGGGGTGGTCGACTGGGTCGAATCGGCCCGTTCGACTGCCCCACTAAAAATAATTGAATGTTTTATTTATTTCAATCAGACTTTTGCAAACCGATAGCAAACAAAACAAAATAATCCGGTGACCCGGGGTTTGCGCTTGAATAAAGATGGGGCGTTTAGAAAACACAAACAGGTTTTTCCGCAAATAGTTTTATGCAAGCAAATGCAAGATGATGACGATGCTCAAATGCAATGTGGCATGACGACATGAGCATGCGGTCATGATGATGCAATGCACAAAACAACGCGATTTTCTAGTAGTGGTTTTGCGGGATGCCACAGTACTATATGTATGCAAGCATGTGGTAGTGCTTGCCTGGCAGCTTAGTTGAAGCGAGAGAAGGATCTGGGTAGTGCTCCTGGGTCTCTTGATATATCCCCTGCTCAGTGTCTATTCGAAGAAGAACCAAACAAACAAGGGCCAACATAAATACAGTGCACAAGCATATGAATAAAATGCGACAAGCAAACAATCATGCCATGATGAATGATGCACAATTTGTATGGCAATAATGTAGCATGGCATGGGTGAGGTGTGGGGTACAAGAATAAGGCATTTTATGGAGTTTTAGTCACATTTTATACTCAAATAAGTTGCTGTAATCTTTATATTTATATGATGCATGCTGCAATTCAGAACATGGAATGCATAAACAGAAAGGTCTCGTCGAGCTAATCATTTTAGACATATCATTTGTTAAATTTGGAGTTATAAAACAAAAGTTATTAATTAATTAAGAAAAAGGGCATTTTAATGTAATTTTAATCAACTTGAAATTTTAAGTGTCCAAAAATATATTTTGAAGGGCATATTTGAATTCCTCTCATTTTTCTGATTTGAAAACATATATTATTTGTATTAATTGGGTTTGTATTTTAGAAGTTATTTTAAAACAGATTTAAAATTTGAATTTGAATTAAATTTGAAAAGGTTTGAATTAAACAGATATTAAGAAAAGCTTTTGTTACACGCACAGAACCTAGCCACAGCCAATGACCAGTGGGTATGCCGACCGGGCGCCCACGCCTGAACGTAAAACGTTTACACCGCGCTGCTCTAGTCTCGAGAGAATGATGTAGCTGTGGCGACCTCGTGGTCCATCATGGCACTGGCCCAATGGAGGACACGTGGTGGATCCGAGGACTGCGGTTGAGGAGTACAAATCTCCGAGAGCCTTTTTTCAAAAGCGCCAGGAAGGCTGACATGTGGGTCTAGGGGGAGCGCAGGTTTATGAATAAAAAGCTAGAGGGGGTTTAACGCAAAACGACATCGCGATGCACTGTGCTTCTTCTCTCTCTGCACCGAGCGACGGATCAGTGCGCGGCGCGGGTGGGGATCGATCCGGACCGCGGCGCGCTGGAGGTGGCAACCAAAGCGCGGGGTGGGGTTGTTGGCGAGAATGATCGGTGGATAGGTAGGGTCTCGCTGCGCGAAGCGAAGCAGACGCGGCCACGGCCAAGATGAGCATGCTGCACAACGTCCCGGCGAGGCTAGGGCAGATCGGAGGCGGCCATGTCAGGAGGTACAAAGGCCACCGAGAGTGTGTCGGCGTTGGTTCGCAGGGCGCCGGGCGATCGCTGACGTGGCTCGCGACGGCGGCTAGGGTTTACGCCGGCCTTGGCGCCGATCTGGTGGTTCGCCTCCTCCTCGTTGCCATGTACAGGGCGATGCAGGGGACCCTCCTTGTACTCCTCGATCACCTCCAAGTCGTGCTCGTCGCCTGGTACGGTGTAGCCGAGAGGAGGCCGAGGGTTTTCCGGCGATGGGGTAGACGATGCGGTGGAGAAGAGGGGGAGAGGCAGGGCGCTGGGGCTGGATCTGGCGAGGCAGAGAGGTGGTGGGGGATGGGATAAAGCAGAGAGGGGTAGGTAGATGCCGTGGGGAGGTGGTAGACGAAAAAGGTGGCTCGGCCACCTTTCTCTCCTCCTCCTTCTCACGTGCTAGGTCGGGAAGGCGGGGCGGTGGCAGGTCGATGGAGCTGCCAGGGTGGCAGGCCATGCCTCGGTGGATTCGTGAGGGCCCTCATGGCCGAGATAGAAAGGAGAGGTGGAGGCTCGGGTTAGGGTTGCACTAGGGTCGGGTTAGGGTTTGTCTTGGCAAGGTGGGAGGTAGCTAGGTGGAGCTAGGGTTTAGTGAGAGGGTGGCCAAGTGGGGCCAAGCTAGGACGAGAGAAGAGAGAGGCCGAGAGGGGTGATGTGGTGTCTAGGGTGGTTAGGTTAGATGAGGAGAGGGGGTATGGTGATAGGGTATGTGATTAGGGGGGTAGGGTTTAGGGTTAGAGTATGGCCAAGGCAAGACCAACCAAGGGGTTAGGGTTTTGCATGCAACAAGCTAGATCAAACAAAAGAAGGAGAGAGAGAGAGAGGTGAGAGAATGATCCACTCAAAGAATTCAAATAAAATCCAAAAGACTTAAATGTGGTGATACTTGCATGACCCATGCAAAATAATTAATGCCATGTTTATTCTTGTGAAAACAATAATATTTTCATGGCATTATTCTTATGCATTCCCAAAAGTGGAATAAAGCCAAGCAAAAGAATTTATAGAAGTAGATCCATCCTATCTCCCATGAGCTAGATTAAATACCAAAAGAAAATCAAATGCAATCTCATGGAATGGTGGAATTATAAGGTGGTGAAAGAAAGGTGGTGGAGTGGAATAAAAGATATGCCCCCAACTCAACTTGGGCATTTAAACAATATATCAATATCCAAATACAATATCAAGAGACAACTACAATTGATAATGCATATGAGAGAAGAACCAACACAAAAAGGGTTTTATATGATGCTCAAATGCAAGGTGGCATGATGACATGAGCATGATATAATGATGATGCAACAATTATGTCTAGGAAGTAGCCATATATTACTAGACAAAGTAGCATTACAGTTGTTAGACAACTGGGATGCTACAACTCTCCCCCACTAAACAGGAATCTCGCCCCGAGATTCTAGGAAGAAGAATAAGACTCAAAGAGGGTAGGATAGTTGGCACGGAGCTCATCTTCACGCTCCCAAGTGGCTTCATCAACGGAATGGTGCGACCACTGCACCTTGCAGAACTTGATGGACTTGTTGCGAGTCCTTCTTTCTGCGGTCTCAAGGATTTTTGTGGGGTGTTCTTGATAAGACAGATCTTCTTGGAGATTGATTAGCTCATGATCCACGGTCCTGCCGGGATCCTTGAAGCACTTCTTGAGTTGAGAGATGTGGAAAACATCATGGACCTTGAGTTTTTCCGGGAGCTCAAGAGCATAAGCAACTTCTCCTCTTCTTCCACGAATTTTGAAAGGACCGATGTATCTAGGAGCCAGCTTTCCTTTGATACCAAAGCGGTGTGTGCCTCTCATGGGAGTGACACGAAGGTAAACGAGATCACCAGGGGCATACACCATGTCCGTGTGCTTCCTGTCATAATTGCTCTTCTGGCGACTTTGAGCAATCTTCAGATTTTCAAGAATGATGTGCACCTTCTCCTCTTCTTGAGTTACAATGTCAGGGCCAAACCAAATTCTTTCTCCTGCACCCGACCAACCAATCGGAGTTCTGCATTTGCGACCATAGAGAGCCTCAAATGGTGCCATCTTCAGACTTTTCTGGAAGCTGTTGTTGTAAGAGAATTCAGCATAAGGAAGACATTCCTCCCACTTCATGCCAAAAGAGATGACGCAATCACGAAGCATATCCTCCAGAATCTGATTGATCCTTTCAACTTGTCCGCGGTGAGGGTGGTAAGGCTTTGAAGTTCAGCTTTGTTCCCAAAGCATTTTGGAAACTTTCCCGAACTTGGAAGTGAAGATGCTCCCAGTCCGAACTGATCTCAAGCGGAACCCCATACAGAGAGACAATTTACATTGATATAGAGCTCAGCCAACTGAATTCCAGAAATTGTTTCCTTGACGGGGAAGAAGTGAGCCACTTTAGAAAGCCTGTCGATGACAACAAAGATTGCATTATTGCCCTTCTGCGACCTTGGAAAACCAGTGATGAAGTCCATCTCTACTTTCTCCCATTTCCATTCCGGGGGTTTCAATGGCTGTAGAAGACCGAAAGGTTTCTGATGGACAGCTTTCACTCTGCGGAAGACATCACACTCCAAGACATACTTGGCACAATATCGTTTCAAACCCGGCCACCAATATTGTGTTTTCAAGTCCATGTATATCTTTGTGCTAACAGGGTGGATAGAAAGAACAGAATCATGCGCCTCCTTGAGAACTTGCTCTCTCAAACCCGGGTAGTTTGGAAAAAACATCCGGTGTTCAAAGAAAAGCGTGCCTTGATCATCGACGTGGAAGGACTCATACTTCGGAAGCTGAAGTTTGGAGATGATCTTTTTGGTGTGCGGATCACCAAGCTGACGAGAGCGAACCTTTTCTTCCAAGAGAGGGGTTGATAGAAGGTTCAGGAGATACCCTTGTTCCACAATTTCAAGGTTGAGCTGACGGAATTCCTCGCACAAGAGAGGCTGTTGTTCTTCCATCATGAAGTTGTTGACATAAGCTTTGCGGCTGAGAGCATAGGCCATGACATTAGCTTTGCCCGGAGTGTAGTTGATGGTCAAATCAAAATCATTGATTGCTTCAATCCATCTCCTCTGCCAAAGGTTGAGATCAGGCTGAGTGAAGATATACTTCAAACTCTTGTGATCAGAAAAGATCTCACAACGGTTGACAAGCAAGTAGTGCCTCCATAGTTTCAAAGCAAAGACAACTGCTGCGAGCTCGAGGTCATGAGTAGGATAGTTGATCTCATGCGTCTTCAACTGTCGAGAGGCATAAGCAACAACTTGTTTTTCTTGCATAAGGACCGCACCCAATCCTTGCAAAGAGGCGTCACAGAATATCTGGAAAGGCTTAGATGTGTCCGGAGGAACCAAGACTGGTGTGGAAGTGAGCTTCTCTTTGAGTGTCTCAAAGCTTGCTTGACATGCAGGAGTCCAAAGGTATTTCTTGCCTTTCTTGAGGAGATCGGTAAGAGGCTTCGCTATCTTCGAAAAGTTTTGCACGAAGCGACGGCAATAACTAGCCAAACCAAGGAAACTCCGCACTTCTTTGATATTAACAGGAGGAAGCCATTCAACAATTGTCTTCACAGTTCCCGGATTGACTGCAATGCCCTTGGCAGAGATGACGTGACCAAGATAGGTTACTTGAGGCAGCCAAAACTCACACTTGGAGAACTTTGCATACAAGCGGTTCTCACGAAGCTTGTTTAGGACACACCGAAGGTGTTCTTCATGCTCTTCCTTTGACTTAGAATAGACTAGGATGTCATCCAGATAGACCACAACGAACTTATCAAGATACTCCATGAAAACCGAGTTCATAAGCCTTGAGAAGGTAGCAGGTGCGTTGGTGAGACCGAAAGACATGACCGTGTACTCATACAGGCCATAGCGGGTGGTGAAAGCTGTTTTAGGAACATCTTACTTGCGAATTTTGATTTGGTGATAACCACTTCTCAAGTCAAGCTTAGAGAACACCACAGCTCAAATAGTCGATCAAGAGATCATTAATCCGGAAGGGATATTTGTTCTTGATGGTTTTAGCATTGAGAGCCCGATAGTCAACACAAAGTCTATCGTCTGTCGCTTCTTCACAAAGATTGTTGGGCTACCCCAAGAAGAAGTCTTGTGTTGAATGAAGCCCAACTTCTCTTGTTCACCAAGGTCGTTTGAGTTCAGCCAACTCAAGGGACCCATTTTATAAGGCCGCTTGGAGATAGGAGTCGTTCGAGTTCAAGCTCAATTACAAACTCAACCTCACGATCCGGAGGCATACCCGACAACTCTTCAGAAAGACATCGGGAACTCGCAGACCACGGAACACTCAATAGCTTCCATAGCATCATCATTCGAGCCGCCAAAGAGAAAAGCTGGATATCGAGTCGACTTGGAGAAAAGACTATATGGCCTTCAGAATCTTCGAGAGAAAGGCGTTCAAAGACAATCAATCACAGCTGCATTTGCTGTCAACCAATCCATGCCCAAGATGACATCAATGTCAGAATTGCCCAGAACAATTAAGGATGCCGAGAACGAAGAGCCATCAATCTCAATTTGATTGCCATGGCTGATTTTAGAAGCTGCCATATTTGCTCCAGGAGAAAGGACCATTAACCGCTTAAGGAGAGGATCCAACGCTAACTCATTCTCATTTGCAAACTTGTGAGAAACAAAAGAATGCGATGCACCAGAATCAAACAAAACTCGTGCAGGGACTGAGTTAACGGATAGCATACCCATCACAACTCCAGGTGCATGCTCAGCTTGAGCGGCGTTGACACAGTTGGCACGAGCAACAGTAGACCCGGGCTTGGTGTTGATGTTGAGAGCCCGAGGTGGTGGTGCACGAACCATAGGAGAGCTTGCCGCAGATCTTGGAGGTGGTGGCGGAAGAGCTTTGTTTTTCATCGGACAGTTCCAGTTTTGATGCCCAGAGTCTCCACACGTGAAACAAGCACCAGGTGGACGTGGAGCAACGTAGCCAGGGACTCCGCCAGGCGCTCCAGGGTAGTGGTGGTTGTAGCCCCTGGGAGCAGCAGTGAGGAAGTTTGGTGGCCTTGCCGCGTAGCTTGAAGGTCTTGGTGGAGCCGGAAGCGACGGTGGGGTGTTAGGAACCCAGACACGACGCTTAGAAGGAGCTGACATAGCTGAAGAGCTTGGTGCATCACGGTTGTGTTTCTTTCACTCCTCAAACACTTGCCTACTTGCTTCTTCCTGCAGAGCTGTATGCTGAAGTTCCAGAAAAGACGTCGGCCTTGCATGTGTGATTGCATATTTAATCGATGCATTGAGCCCTTGCCGGAACCTCTTTTGCTTCTTCTTGTCATCGGAGATCTCATCGCCACCATAACGAGAAAGGTTCATGAAGTTCCTGATGTAGGTATTGACATTGTCATTTCCCTGCTTGAGGTTGAGAAACACTTCCTTCATCCTTTCCATGACAATTTCTGACAGATACTGCTCTTTGAACGCTCCAGTGAACTGTTCCCAAGTAGGCTGAAAACCAATACAGTTTGCCTTCAGGTAATTCTCCCACCAGAGAGCTGCATCTCCCTTCAGAAGGTGAGTAGCACACTTTACCCATTCTTGCTCAGGAACATCAGCAGTCTCCAGTAGCCTTGACATCTCACGCAACCAATCATCAGCATTAAGTGCTTGATCAGAAACATCAAATTAGCGTGGGTTGAACTTCAAGAAGCTTTTAATGTCTCCTCGCTCAGGAGGTGGAGGTAGCGGAGCAAACTCATTCCTCCGAACACTTTCCTCAAAACGCTGCTGGTTCTGCTGCATTGCTGCCAAGGCATTGGCGATATTTGACAACGCGGACCCGATTCGGTGGTATGTCCTCATCGAGCAGTGGTGGAGCCATCCTGTGATTGATATAAAACACAAGTCAGTACTATAATGGAGAATAATAATAATCCAAAATAGTACCAAGATGGAATTAACCAAGATTAAAGGATACAATTTACTAAGATGATATTAAAATATCAACAAAGTTCAAAGCACCTAGAAGATATTAAGCATATCGCACACGACTGAAAAGGAATGTGGTACACAAATATATCAAAGAAAAATTTTCCGCAAATTTCGGCATTAAAATACCAATAGGTGCGCAAAATCACTTAACGAATCAAGATTAGTGACTCTACCAAATCAATATACAAAAGTGAATGATAAGAGTAGTGGTATGGTCGCGACTCCATCCCGCACTCAAATCATTACTCTGCACATGAATAAGTAGAACACATATCCTAACCCCTTCTTCTCACCATGAACCTAAAGATTAGTAACTACGGAAACGAACACCCCAAACAAGATAACGTCGGATAACACAGAGTGAGACAGATCGCGGCGGTATACAAAGAATCAGATAGATCGCGTCGGCTTGCAAAAGCCTGTCGGTATGGAATGTACCAACAGTTGATAACCAAAGGCCAATTGTGATAACAACTTGGATGCAACAGATAGACAAGGAATTACACACACACACACACACACACACACACACACACACAACCTATGGTACTACGGAAACCCAGAACACGTGAATACTAGTTTGAACTTTTAAGAAGAGGATTGGAAACGTTACACTTCCTTACTAGAAAAGGGTGGGTGGGTGGGTAAGAAGAAAAATGGAAGCAGTCCTACTCTCACGTTTTGTTTTTCCCTAGTATACATAACTACCAAAATATTTGCTAGACTGACAACGACCATTTGGCTGAGACCCTGAAGGGCGGGACGGCTCTGATACCAATTGTAACTACCTCGGTGAATTACGCTCCTAGTTACAAGCCTGGATGAGCGGAAATGGTTGAAATGGTATGGTGGGGCCCAAATGCCACTCACAGGTAGACCTTTCGGCCGTCCCAACCATTTCCAATCATCGGGACAAGAACGGGCGGCGTAATCGGCAGGCGAAGGGATCAACTACATACACAAATGAGTATGTATGCAAGACACCATACAAGTACATCGAGCCATTCCATCTAAAAAGAAAGGAAATATAGCATACGGAAAGATTCAAATGTCCTAGATAGATATAATAGTTTAGGATATCTCCTCATACATCAAACATCGAGTATCAAAGTGAGCGGCAAACAAGATCCGAGTATGGATAAGAAGCAAATCGGCATAAGATGCCCCATAAATAAGCACATCCCGCCCACAGATCTCATGGATCCCCGTTCCCGGAATCTCTACACCGAACGATCGTTGCACACATCGTCCGCCTCCTCCACCCAGTATCCATCTTGTGAGTGTACTTGTTCATCTGAATCAAACAATTTATCGTGTGAGACCCTAGGGGTACTCAGCAAGTCTTTATGCCTCTAAAGGGGACACAACCTGGGGTGACGCAATTGCAGCAAAAGATAAACCCTAACAGTTCTATAGATACTCGCTAACCATCCGCCTAACCAAAGATAGACGGATGTCCATGAAATAATGACAACAGTTATAACAGTAATACCATCAGATCCATCCTCCTCCTCGCTTACCAACGAGGAAGCGGACGAACAACCCCCCATCCGTTGGCAATTTTATTAACCATTCCATTAGTGTTGCACTATTTACTAGTCAGTTACTTCGTCAAATTAAAGCGGTACTTTAGTTATGCTTGTCAATGATCGAGAAACTGTGCTCCAAGTCGTCCATAACCGCGGACACGGCTTTCAGAAAGTTTTACCCTGCAGGGGTGCACAATTAGCAACACACACTCGATCAACCTCAGAAAAACCAAATCAAAACCCAACGAGGCCTTCACGACAAAGCAATCACAGGATTCAGAAATATTTCAGGGGGCCACCCCATTGAGTACACCCGCAACGAAACTGGCCGGCTCCGAGACGGACTCAAGGTTTGGGTGGATGGCTGTAAACGACTAGGAACCCGAAAATGTGACTGGGCTTGTCGATTCATGAATCGTGTCCCGATCCTAACAGACAGTGCTCGCACAATCGTAAATAAAGCAAGAAAGCATGGCATAAGTACAGGATAGTAAATAAAACCTCAAACTAGTTTGTGGCCCCAAGAAATAAGAATGAATCAAGCTCGCCTGGGGGTCCCATAAGCCTCCCGGATGTGGATAGCGCAAATATTCAAGGAACAGAATCAAGTACTCGGGGTCCCACGGACACAAGTGAGCAGGAAAACCAAATAGCAGATATTGCTCACCGTGCCACTTTCATTAGTTATCCCATTACTACTCGGGTTAAGTTGTTTAGGTACCTCGTTATCCATCGACACTCACATACCCTACACATGTTGTTCTCGACTGCATGGCTCAAACAACTCCTGTAGTAATGGCTCATGGGATGGAGGAACAAGCTTCGGTGGGGTTTAAAAGTAAAGGCTATGCAATACTTGGGATTCAATTTAATGCAATCGCGACTCAATGATGCAAGAATAAGATAGAGGCAATAGGTACTATATGTATGCAAGCATGTGGTAGTGCTTGCCTGGCAGCTCAGTTGAAGCGAGAGAAGGATCTGGGTAGTGCTCCTGGGTCTCTTGATATATCCCCTACTCAGTGTCTATTCGAAGAAGAACCAAACAAACAAGGGCCAACATAAATACAGTGCACAAGCATATGAATAAAATGTGACAAGCAAACAATCATGCCATGATGAATGATGCACAATTTGCATGGCAATAATGTAGCATGGCATGGGTGAGGTGTGGGGTACAAGAATAAGGCATTTTATGGAGTTTTAGTCACATTTTATACTCAAATAAGTTGCTGTAATCTTTATATTTATATGATGCATGCTGCAATTCAGAACATGGAATGAATAAATAGAAAGGTCTCGTCGAGCTAATCATTTTAGACATATCATTTGTTAAATTTGGAGTTATAAAACAAAAGTTATTAATTAATTAAGAAAAAGGGCATTTTAATGTAATTTTAATCAACTTGAAATTTTAAGTGTCCAAAAATATATTTTGAAGGGCATATTTGAATTCCTCTCATTTTTCTGATTTGAAAACATATATTATTTGTATTAATTGGGTTTGTATTTTAGAAGTTATTTTAAAACAGATTTAAAATTTGAATTTGAATTAAATTTGAAAAGGTTTGAATTAAACAGATATTAAGAAAAGCTTTTGTTACACGCACAGAACCTAGCCACAGCCAATGACCAGTGGGGCCATGCTGACTGGGCGTCCACGCGCACAGAAAAACATTTTACACTGCGGCCTGCTCTAGTCTCAGAGAATGACAGGTAGGGCCAGGGCGACCTCACGGTCCACTGCGCACGCAGCCGTCCAGCGGAGGACACGTGGTGGATCCGAGGACTGCGGTTGAGGAGTACAAATCTCTGAGAGCCTTTTTGCAAAAGCGCCACGAAGGCTGACATGTGGGTCTAGGGGGAGCGCGGGTTTATGAATAAAAAGCTAGAGGGGGTTTAACGCAAAACGACATCGTGATGCACTGTGCTTCTTCTCTCTCTGCACCGAGCGACGGATCGGTGCGCGGCGCGGGCGGGGATCGATCCGGGGACCTGGCGTGCGCGCGCGGAGGCGGCAACCAGTGCGGTGGGGTGGGGGTTGTTGGCAGAGAACAGATCGGTGGCTAGGTAGGGTCTCTGCGGGACGCGGAAGCGAGCAGACGCTACGCTCGCCGGCGCACAGAGCGTGCTCGGCACAACGTCCGGCGAGGCTAGGGCAGATCAGAGAGGCGGGCCATGTCAGGGAGGTACAGGGGCTCACCGAGAGTGTGCTGGCGGTGTTGGTTCGGGCAGGGGTGCTGGCGATCGTCGACGTGGCTCGCGGACGGCGGCTAGGGTTTGGCGTCGGCCTTGGCGTCGATCTGGTGGTTCCTGCCCGCCTCCTCGCTGCTGCATGCAGGCGATGCAGGGGACCCTCCTTGTACTCCTCGATCACCTCCAAGTCGTGCTCGTCGCCTGGTACGGTGTAGCCGAGAGGAGGCCGAGGGTTTGCCGGCGATGGGGTAGACGGATGCGGTGGAGGAGAGGGGGAGAGGCAGGGCGCTGGGGCTGGATCTGGCGAGGCAGAGAGGTGGTTGGGGATGGGATAAAGTAGAGAGGGGTAGGTAGATGCCGTGGGGAGGTGGTAGACGAAAAAGGTGGCTCGGCCACCTTTCTCTCCTCCTCCTTCTCACATGCTAGGTCGGGCAGGGGCAGGGCAGGGCAGGTCAGATGGAGCTGCCAGGTGGGGCAGGGCAGGCCAGGCTCGGTGGATTCGGTGGAGGGGCCCTCATGGCAGAGATAGAAAGGAGAGGGGGAGGCTCGGGTTAGGGTTGCACTAGGGTCGGGTTAGGGTTTGTCTTGGCAAGGTGGGAGGTAGCTAGGTGGAGCTAGGGTTTAGTGAGAGGGTGGCCAAGTGGGGCCAAGCTAGGACAAGAGAAGAGAGAGGCCCAGAGGGGTGATGTGGTGGCTAGGGTGGTTAGGTTAGATGAGGAGAGGGGGTATGGTGATAGGGTAGGTGATTAGGGGGGTAGGGTTTAGGGTTAGAGTATGGCCAAGGCAAGACCAACCAAGGGGTTAGGGTTTTGCATGCAACAAGCTAGATCAAACAAAAGAAGGAGAGAGAGAGGTGAGAGAATGATCCACTCAAAGAATTCAAATAAAATCCAAAAGACTTAAATGTGGTGATACTTGCATGACCCATGCAAAATAATTAATGCCATGTTTATTCTTGTGAAAACAATAATATTTTCATGGCATTATTCTTATGCATTCCCAAAAGTGGAATAAAGCCAAGCAAAAGAATTTATAGAAGTATATCCATCCTATCTCCCATGAGCTAGATTAAATACCAAAAGAAAATCAAATGCAATCTCATGGATAATGGAATGGTGGAATTATAAGGTGGTGAAAGAAAGGTGGTGGAGTGGAATAAAAGATATGCCCCCAACTCAACTTGGGCATTTAAACAATATATCAATATCCAAACACAATATCAAGAGACAACTACAATTGATAATGCATATGAGAGAAGAACCAACACAAAAAGGGTTTTATATGATGCTCAAATGCAAGGTGGCATGATGACATGAGCATGATATAATGATGATGCAACAATTATGTCTAGGAAGTAGCCATATATTACTAGACCAAGTAGCATTACAGTTGTTAGACAACTGGGATGCTACATACATGAATCATTGGGAACAAGATTAGAATTCAGTATTGCTTTTCATCCCCAGACTGATGGACAGACAGAAAGGACCAACCAGATTCTAGAGGATATGTTGAGGGCATGTTCCCTAGACTATGGATCTAGTTGGTATGAAAGTCTGCCTTACGCGGAATTCTCTTACAACAACAGCTATCAAGCCAGTATTGAGATGGCACCGTTTGAATTTATCTGTGGGAGAAAGTGTACTACCCCATTACTATGGAATGGTGTGGGAGAAAGAAATTTGTTCGGGCCAGAACTAATCAAAGAGGCTGAAGAAAAAGTCAAGTTAGTAAAGGACAGATTGAAGATAGCACAGTCCCGACAAAAGAGCTACGCAGATCCTAAGCATAGAGAAGTCACCTATGAAGTGGGTGATAGAGCTTATCTTAGAGTGTCACCACTTCGTGGAGTGAAGAGATTTGGAGTCAAAGGAAAATTGGCCCCAAGATATGTTGGACCATTCAAGATTCTGAGTCGTAAAGGAGAAGTAGCTTATGAAATCGAACTGCCAGAATCATTGTCTGCCATTCACAATGTGTTTCATGTGAGTCAGCTAAAGAAATGCTATCCAGAGATTGAAGAGACTTCTTTGAAGGATACCATACCTTTGGAGGAGGTCCAATTGGAAAGTGATCTCACTTACGAAGAAAAACCTATCAAGATTCTTGACACTGCAGAAAGAGTTACTCGGACAAAGACTATCAAATTCTGCAAAGTTCAATGGAACCATCATACCGAAGAAGAAGCAACATGGGAAAGAGAAGATGACCTTCGGAAAGACCACCCTCACCTATTTGCTATCCATTCCGAATCTCGAGGGTGAGATTCACCTTAAGGGGGTTAGATTTGTAACATCCCAAAAATCATGATTTCAAAGTTTGCATATCATCCATGCATTCATAATCATTTTAGGATCATTTTCAATGTCATTTCAAAACAGAAGCATTTGACTGTCTATTATTTTATGTAAGCAAGGCATTGGCCCAATGCTACTCTCTAGTATGAGATTATTTGTTTTAAACCAAAGATATTTGATCCTATGGTTGATTGATGTTTTCCAAAGCTTGGACAAAGATTTCAAAACAAAGTATAAATTTAAAACCATTTTTTTTCTTTACTAAGCAATTGATAAAGGCATTGTTTACTTTAAAATTCCGATGTGCCAAATTATTTTCAAGTGTACAACATTGTTCTGCAACCAATTGTGTACTACTTTCACTTTACAAAAATCCAGAAGTGGTTTGAATTCAAACTCATTTGAAACTCATTTGAATTTGGTTCCTGAAAATCAAAATATAAATAGAAAAAGATTAAAGAAATGGAAATGGGCTGGCGCCAGCATTTCAGCCCAACAACAAAACCAGCCCACCCGGGGTTTCCCTTCTCCCTATGTTTCTCACCGCAGCCGCACGCACCCTCTCACTCATGCTCCGATCCCACCTGCCCCGTCAGCATCGTCCCCAATCACCGCGCGTCCGACCCGCTCCACCGTTACCTTGCTGCAGTGACGTCGCGAATTAAATTGTCTTAATTCCCATTGATTTTGTGCGTCATCCTCGCCCTGGCTCCGGCTACAAAACCCCCTCTCCACCCTGCATCTTTCCCCTCACTTCCCTCACTCGCTCCGCCACCAGGCTGCTCGCATTCGAGCTCAAAGCACCACTGTACCGACGACCTCCGATGGCAAATTCCGGTGAGCCCTCTCCTCCCCTTGCCTCCTGGTCTTGCTAGCACATTCCCTGCATCCTTGCGCATCGATTGACACTGCTGTTGTGTGCTAGGACAACTCAGCGTCCGCAACGTCGACGAATGAGCGAGCCTGACGAAGCACTCAACTCCGGCGAGTTATTCTGGTTAGTTCCGAGCGCGCCTTGCCCTCTCTTTGTTACTCGCGTGATCAGCATCGCTTCCCGCATCTGACGCACTACTCCTTTTCCTCTGGCATGATCTACGTCCTCAGCAACGTCGACGAACAGTTGTGCCCGAAGCCTTCACGAACTCCGGCGAGCAATCACTGACGACTTCGAGCGCCCCTCCGCCAACGAAGACCACCTTGAGCTTCAGCATCATCACACAAACACGGTGAGCTACCCCACTGCCCTTCTCGCTTCATGTAACACTGGCGACATCACCGTCTGACTGCGCCGCCGCCAGCCACCATCGCAGCGCCGCTGACTTATGGTTCGTTTGCTGTGGACCATTAGATCTAGATCGGGCGTGTAGGAATAGATCACTTAAACAAAGAGGTAAGTTAGATCTGTACCGTGCGCGGTTAGTTAGATCCAACGGCCCGCGAGCGTGATCCAGCGCGAACCGGTACCGTCCAATCAGGAGCTGCCGCGTGGCCTGTGTTTTGTTTTAAATCTGAATTAGATCTATTAGTGATTCAAACTTGCAAAATTCATAACTTTTGATCCACACGTTCAAATTTTGTAAATTTCATATCATTGGAATCAGGAGAAAGTTATGCACTTTGTTTAATAAATTGCATCTGTAAAATGGGTTTTTTTGCAAAGACATTTCTAAGCTTCTTTTGTATATAAAAATGGTATAGAAAATGTTCTAAGGGCCAAATTAATTTTATTTAGTGTATAATTGTTTTTATTATGATTCAGTACTGTTTCACTTGTCTGGTTTGATGTAGAAAAATCATGACATGGCATTTGCATGCATTCATATATTTTTGCTTGTATATTTTTGATATGTGAATTTGGTGCTATCATTTTATGTGTAGATTTTGGTGCCAATAGTGATTGTGGTTGTGAAGATTGTTGCTACTCCCCCAACTACCAAGGCAAGTGGTGCTTAATATTTTTGTCCCAATATTTTGAATATGCATTAGAAATATTTTGTACAGGGCCTTCATGAATATTTTGCTAAGTATCTAAATGCTATGCTTGGGAAATCCTAGTAGTTGTAGAATTGTTAGAATTTTATCTAAGTTAATATACTAGATATTTCCATGCTTAGTCTAGCTAGTAGCAACCAAGGGTGGAATATATTCATGCTATGTAAAATTATTGCTAAGTCTTTGACTTATGGTTTTGCTTAATAAAACAACTAAGTGAATGAAACACCTGGGTGGAATGGTAATTGCTTGGTGGTTTTGGTTGAGTGGTTACACAAGGCCCATTTCTGTGGTTTACCTTGTGTATCTCACTTGTGGATTGCCACCCAGGAACAAAGGGATTTGAGATGCCAAATGTTAAGAAGCTTCTAGTGCAGCCACATGGCATTATGGGCTCTGCCTGGATCATATAGGTTGCAACAACTTAGCCAAATGGATAGTTGGTGGTAGGGGATTGATAGGTTTGGAGCGCGTCCATTTTGGTCTAAGGGAAGGCTTCTGAAAGGTCCTGTCTTGGTGAAAATCAAGTCTTGTGGGGAAAGTGCACAACCTCTGCAGATGGAAGAAACTAAGTACTTAGTTGTGTCCCCGGTAATGGACAACTTGAGCATCAAGACGTGGAAGCTATCAAGAATCTCCTCATCCCAATTTTCTAAGTTAAAACTTGTGGTTAAACAAGGGTGTAGGTTCACCAATTTCTATTGGTGGTTCCTTGGGAAAGTTTTGTCAAAGAAAAACTCAGTGTTTTCAACTGATAGGTAAAACCTATTTTGAGCAAATCAAGCCTAAGCTACACTTAGACAAATTCATGTAGTAACTAGATGCTAATAATCTACTAAGTATCAATTGCCAATACTATTCCAATGTATTGACCCACTGTGGTTGTAACTTGTGATGTTGCAGGTTACTCTGATGATGATTAGGGGTTATGAGTCTACACTCAACATGCTTGCCTGTGGCACATGAAGATGAAGACTTATATTTTATGTTGTTAAGTTAAACTCTTGTATTAGCCTATGGCTATGGAGTTGTAAAATACTATGTTATCTCTGGAATGACGATGTAATAATGACCTTTGTTTCTGTGTACTTCATCTTAAACTGTGGATGCTAGCAATTGATCCAGGGACTAGCATTGCAATCACACGGATCTTTCCCTTTATAAAGTTGGGATCTTACAAGACGGTGCATCATCTAGAAGTGCTTGATCGTCAGCCCGGACCTATGTGGAAGCCACGCTGCTTCTCCACTGGCTAAGATCCAATGCAGGATCATCATCCTGCGGGTGAGCTGATGATCTTTGTCTAATTTCTTGCATGAGTTTCTTCATCTCAGCTAGGTACTACTCTACCTTCAAGATCCGGTCTGCCTCCCAGTCCTTCTTTCTCTAACGGCTTCTGTAACTATCATCGTACTAGGGAAACCCTTTCTTCCATATAACACATGCGCCTTTGCCTTGTGTTTGTCCACCCTTTTCAGGATTCCCGAGGGCGTGTGTTAGCTCATCGTTCTCTCTCTCGGGCCAGAACAATCCCAATTGAGCTTCATTCATTTCCTTAACAAGTTCTTTGGAGGGTTCTAGAATTTTTCCATGAAATAATGTCTTCCCTGTTTCTGGGTCCAACGATCCCCTGTGCCCGTACCACCAGTGTTGTGACCTCTCAGGCCATCCATCTATACCATGAGTGATGCATCTAGCCCTCATGTCCCTCTCCGTAGTTTCCCACTTAGGGACGACACTCGTGTAGCCACATGTCCCCATTTTATGATGGTATTCTTTTTGGCAGCATTTAACGCATTCTTTGCCGACTTTGCCTTTAATACAGCAGATTGCTTGTACGTTACAAAATCGGGCCACTGTTCTCTCAACTTCTCGTCTTCTCCTTTTTTTGACACAAAGACAGTGGGGAAGTCCCCCACTGTGTCTTTTTCATTTTTATAAAAGAAAGGGATTGTACATGATGATGAGTTTTAGAAAATGAAAATTACAAAGTGTCTAGCCAAGCTTGCATGCCTTCTAGTAGGCTAGGTTTGATTCTATGCCAAATGTCGGCTACTGAAAATTTTAAAAAACTGCAACAGTTGTCCAGACACCTCAGTTGTTGATCGAAAATGTTGTCATTCCTTTGGCTCCATATGCTCCAGCATCCTGCCATCATAATAATTTTAAAGATTTGGTTTGATGATCAGCCATGTGCCTCTTGGTTCATACTCATTATTGGATGATCAGTGTTCCATTCTACTCCAAGTTTTCACCAGCAATTTTTGAATAAAGTCACACCTGTAGAATAGATGATCCACATATTCATTAGTGTCTTCCTCACAAAGGACAATGTGTCATCTTCAATGTTGAAATTTTTTCTTACTAGCTGATCTCTGGTATTTAGCCTGTCATTTAGTAGAAGCCAGAAGAAAAACTTGTGTTTGGGAAGACATGGTGATTTCCATATCCATTCAAAAGGATTTGGAGCATCAGGGGCTTTGATGAGTAGGTCATATACCTTTTTAGTTGAAAATCTATCACCACGCCAAGGGAATGTCATTTGTCCTTGTCCAGATCATTGGTATTAGTCTCTAGGATGCTAGATAGACTATTTATCTGGTTTTCTGCAATAAGAGATACTATAAGTTGAAACATTTACAGCAATTCCCTAGCAAGATGAAGTTGTTTGGCTTCATAGGTTCTGATCTTTGGCTTCTTGGCAAATGAGTATAGCTCAGGGAACTTGTTGCAAAGTGAGGTGTCATTCCATTTGTCATGCCAAAGCATAATACTATTTTCCTGACCAGGTGCTATAGTGGTCATATTCTTGAAGTCCAATAGGAATGAGAGACAATTTCTCCACTAGAAATAACCTTTGCTTGAGTTACAGTCTGGCAGGGTGCCATTATGGTAGTATGCTCCCAAATAAGGTTGACACAAGGGATATTCAGACAGTTGAATAATTTATACAGGTTTTTCATCATCATTGCCTTGTTATGCTGTCTCAGGTTTAAAATGCCCAGACGACCTGCCTTTTTGGACAAGCAGACTTTGTCCCATGCCACCAAACATTTCCCTTTTTTCAATGTCCTTACTATGCGATAGAAAGGTTCTGGTAGATTTGTTCACATGGTCAATATGGGATTTGTGCATTTTCATAGCACACATAATGTGGTTGGGCATTGAAGAAATAACCGATTTGATCACAACAAATCTAGAACAGTGTGATAGTAAGTTGGAGATGCCTGCCAATCTTTTATCAACCTTACTTATCAGAGGGGATATGTCATCCACACTTGGTTTTGTGGTGCCCATTGGGAGTCCTAGGTATGTGAAGGGTAGAGATTCAACTTTACATCCAAAACTATCAGCATGGGTTCTGCATCTCTCAGCTGTCATATTAATGGGAACCATAGAAGATTTATGAAAATTTATCTGAAGTCTAGTTGATTTAGAGAAGTCCATCAGTAGTTTATTTAAATTAGTGAGTTGGTCCTGATTTGCTGGCAATATTAAAAGTGTGTCATCTGCATACTAAAGAATTGGGCAATTCTTCCCATATGCCCGATCAATAGGAAGTGCTAACTCATTATTTTGCCATGCATTGTTGGCAATGATTTGCAGCAGTTCTCTAGTGGCAACAAATAGCAGAGGTGATAATGGATTACCCTGTCTGACTCCTCTCTTGCATCTGATATTCTTTTAGGTACTCCATTTAGTATGACAGAAGTATTTGCACTGGTGAGTATCTTGGTGATCCATCCAATGATTTTTTCACCAAATCCAAATTGCTTGAGCATTGTGTTAATAGTGTTGTATTCAACCATGTCAAAAGCTTTCTCAAAATCTAGTTTTAAAATGATAATCTCTCTCTTGGATTTATGACAAATATGCAGATATTCAAATGCCCAGGCTAGGCAGTCTTGTATTGATCTGGATCTGATAAATCCATATTGGTTTTTGCTGACAATGGGGATAATAATGCTATGAGTTCTATTGGCAATTATTTTTGTCAGAATCTTGAGTGCCATGCTAACAAGTGATATGGGTCTAAAATCAGAAGGTTTCATGGGATTTGATATTTTGGGAATAAGAGCAATGTGAGCAGTATTGATGCTATGAATATCCATCTCCCCATTGTGGAATCTGTCACATAAATTGTAGAACTGGAATTTGATGATGTTCCAAAATTTCTTCATGAAGTAGCCATTAAAACCATCAGGCCTAGGAGATTTATCATTTGGCATGTGTTTGATAATGTCATCAATTTCCAAATGGGTGAATGGCTCTTCCAGAGAAGTAAGGTCCTGTGGGATAATGAGACTTTGTAAATCAAACATCATCTCAGTTTCAGAAGTTTTCCATAATTTGTCCCTAAAAGCAGTCCATAAGAGTGCAGCTTTGTGATCATGGTCACTGATTTCATTGCCCAGTTTATCATGTAGAACAGCAATATAATTACTTCTATAGTTCCTGGTGGAAATGGAGTGGAAGAACTTAGTGTTTTCATTACCCAGTTTAGCCCACCTAATGTTTGCCCTTTTCCTCCTATATCTTCTTTTTGCTTCAAGTAGTTTTGATAAATGAGATTTTAGAATTTTTCTGAAATTCATCTCAGGCATTGATAGAGCTCTCTGTTCCTCAAGTCCATCCAATAGTAATAAAACAAAAATTACAGTTATCAATTATATTGTTGAGGATTGAGTTGGATTTGCTCCACTTTTTGATAGCATGTCTCAAGTTTTTTTAATCTAGCAGATAGATCATGTGCATCATTCTTAAGCAGGCCCTTGTTAACCCAATTGTTCTGTACAATATCTGACAGTCCTTCAAAATCCAGCCACTAGTCTTCAAATCTAATGAGTTGTGATTTTTGGTATATCAGTGCTGATTTGGATTAGGATATGGATATGATCAGAGCCTAATCTAGCCAAGGGAGTAGCCATAGTGTTAGGGAAAGCAGTGGTCCAGTCATGAGATGTGAAAATCCAGTCAAGTTTCTCAAGGAGAGGTTGCTGCTGCATATTTGACCAAGTAAATGATCTTCCTTTCAATAGTATTTCCTCCAGATCTTGTTCTTTAATGATGGAATTAAAAGAGTGAATGTTTGTTATATTTCCCCCTGCTCTGTTTCTATCCTCAGAGCTCCTGATCATGTTGAAATCTCCCATGATGATCCACAGTTTATATGTTGATGAGTCAATGCTCATAAACCAATCAATAAATTTAACCCTACCATCATTTGTTCATGGAGCATATATGTTGGTAATGTAAAACTCCTCATTTTTAAAATTGCAAATGAGTTTAACAGTGAGGTGGAAAGAAGATTGGTTGATCACATTGCCATTGAACATATTACCATTCCATATAGTGATCAGTTCACCAGAGTTGCCTATGGATGGCTGGTAGGCAAATTGTCCTAATATTCTAGGACAGAATTTTTTGATGTAGATATTGTCAAAAATATCTCTCTTAGTCTCTTGAATACACAAGATGTTGCAATTTCTCTGGTTTATTTTATCAGCAAGATCATCCCATCTCTCCTATGAGTTAATGCCTCTTATATTCCAATCAAGAATTTTAATTTGTCTACTCATTGGAATCTTTGGTGTGATTGTTGTAACAGATATACATGCACTGTATATCAAAATTAGTAGGACATGGGGAATAATATATGATTTTTTAATCATAATGATGAGTACAATGATTGCAATGTAATAACCAGATGATATATAGCATAAATCTCAGGCAGATATCCAATGAGAAAAACAAGATAATAAGATGTTGAATCAAATAACACTGATATGATAAGACCACAACATAAAGTGCAAAGTACACCCCATATAAGATAAGACAAATGTTTTGCTCTAACACACGAGAGACTTCTGATGATAAATAAAGGAAGTCTGACATAAGAACTTGACATGATTAAACCTTAACTAAAATCGTAGGATAACAGAGCATCTACTGTCCATGCTCTTGGACAAAGTGCATATGTGATTACACACTGTCATTGGAACTATCATAGTTCAGGTTGGCAGCAGAGACCTCCCTAGGAGAATCTGGTAGAAGCTGGTGCCTATTGTCTGGATGGTGTTAACAGGAAGAACAGGAGGAGGTGCACTGTTATGGTCCATGACAATAGCTTCAAAGTGACCAGACAGATTCATGGGGGTGACTTGAGCATTGGAGGCATGTTCATCAGCACTGGCCTTGTTCTTGAAACCTGCATTGAGACTTGCAATTCTGCAGCTTCTCCTAACATACTTGACAGAAGTGGGCTCTGGTTTCTTCCTCTTATTCTTGGGGAAGTTGTCTGGCTTAGGAATCACAGTGACACTGTCAGAGCTGTCAGTGGGAACAGGTATGAAGCTAAGAACAGCTCCATTATCTACAGTATTGTTGGTGTCAAACACTTGTGATGCATTGTTAATCTCCATCTGATCATTGATCTGCAGGGTGTTCTGCTGATTAGGGGGCATAGTGTTGATTTCCAGTGTGACTTTAACACAGTTGATGCCATTTCTTTCAATCTCATTCATCTGAACTGATGCTCCAGTAATAGTACTACCAGCAAGGTTGGGGAAATTTCCATGCTCTTCTCCCATCAAGCTAACAAGCAGGCTAGATAGGTTAGTAATGGGGTCCTGCTCAGCAGTAGACTCATTCTGATTCTCAGGCTGAAGGGGTGGGGTTGCAGGCTCCATGTTCATAGCAGCCTCATTCTGAGAATTAGTTGCAGGTGCTTCATTTGAAAATGCAGCATGAGCAGGTGCAACATTCTCATTCTCTGCAACATTTTCTTCCATCATATGGTCCTGCTATGCATCATGCCGAAACCCCTGGTGAATCATGGGCAGGGGGTGTGGGTTTCCACCATTGGGAGGCAGGGGATCTTCATCTCCAGCATTGGCACCAAGCATAGTGGCAGATAACAGGATCATGGGGCATGTCCATGAATCTCCACTACCATCATCAGAGACATTCTTACCAACCACCACACTCAGAGGAAGAGTATCAATGTCATATGCACGAAATTTAACCAAGATTCTAGCCTTGTTTGATAGATCTTTGTTCCAGACAAGAAATCTACCAAAGGGGATAAATGTTTTCATCACAGATTCACGATCAGTAACATGCACCAGATATCATGGGTGAAAACAATAGCTCTACGGTTGATACCACAATCCTCATTAACAATCCTCAAGGTTCTCTCTCCTATCTGATATGGACTACCCCCCACTGCAGCATCTCTATTAGTGATAGTAGCAAATCAAAACAGAGCAGTACCCATGGCACTCATGGATGTGCTACGAACTTGCGGGCCTAGTCCATGGAGAAACTCACCGATGATCGCAATAGAGCCGAGGAAGTCAGCAGCATCAGGGTTGGGGGTGAGGGTGGCGATTTCCCAATCATCAGCATAGATGGGTGTGTCCCCTCCTAGGAACACATAGCTTCTTTGGGTGCATAGTGGACAAGAAGGGATAGCGGCCATGATAGGGCGAACATGGGGGGCAGGGTCGACTGGGTAGTTCGCCATTGCCATCGCCGATGATCTCAATGGGATTTGTGGAGGAGGAGGTGGAGAAGCCAATGTCAGTGGAAATGTGTATGGGGTTTTCTCTTGAGAAGTCGAGACGGTAGGGTTAGGTGTAACAGTAGCTCGTGATATTCTCCGATAGAAGGATTTTCTTGTTAGCGATGATAGACATCATCTGGAGATGTGCCCATAATTGTAGCATTTACGGCAACGAACACGATTGCGGCAAACTGCACATAAATGATCATTATCTGCCAAGCAATGTGTGCATTTAAATGGCTTAATGACGTTTCCATAAATAGATAAATCCTTTTTATTTGGCCTTTCAGGTGAAAGTCTAGAATGTGAGTTGGATCGATCAGATATTTCTGTCCTAGAATTTGGGATCTCAGTCCGAGATATACGATCATGTGCATGATCAAGATTTTGAAAATGTGTACCGTTGTGGCAGCGTGCAACCTCAACATATGAATCTCTAGGGCCAACAGGTACAAGATTTGCACTAGATAAAGGATTTAGTAAACGTGCAGAGGGTGAGGTGGGAGATGTACCTCGATGGTTGAATGATCCAGAGTTGAAGCTAGAAGAAATCATTTTCCTCTTGTGTCGCACGAGTGTCCATTGCCTCTCTTCTTCCTCATTCCAGAGTTTGACTTCACGTTCCCAATTTGGTCCACACCATTGCTCCATAGATCAAAGTAACACATGAAATCTCGAGATTTATAAAATCTCATTTTAACAATCATGATCCCAATTTCCTTCAAACAAACATCAAATAAGAATACACGTCCCTGCAAGGGAGAGATACGAAGTTTGTCCCAATCTGCACCCAAGCAAGCCGAAAGTGCCACGCCAACATTGGCACATGTAGGATCAAACTTGGAATTGCCAAAAGAAACCACAAGAGAGAAACCAAATTCAGCATAGATTGGATGAACCGGGGTGGAGTACAAGTTCGCCACTCTTTTTGAAAAAGCCAAACCAGAATCAAGATCTAGGGGGAAGGAGATTTTAGATGGTGTCATGATGGTCAGTGTATGGGTTTTGGGGTGGTGGGAATTTATTGCACGGATCAGATTTGGATTTAGATGGCCGAAGCTGGTAGATCGCCGGGCGGGTGTCATGGTGGGGGTGGGGGAAGGCCATGTTTCATGTTTCATTTTTTCTCCTTTGAAGTCTGGAGTTTTCTTTTTCACGACATACTTCGCGTAGAAACTTTTCTTGTGGTTCCGGTACAGTTCGGCCATCTTCATTAGAGCCCACTCCTTGACTTTCTCTCTTCTTTGAATCCCACCCGGCCTTGGGGTAATACCATCTGCCTCAAATTCTTCATACTCTGGAGGTAATTAATATGAAATGCGCTATGAGCTTCTGCCAAAGGTCATCTTTGGCATCATCGGTGACATAACTGTTGAATTCTTCACCTGGTTTCTTTGACTTACTCCATTCTTGAATGGTGATCGGCAGGTTGTCCCTAACAATCACCCCGCATTGATTTGTAAACATCCTCTGGTGCTTATCTAGAGCAACCGGTTGTCCATTATCATCTATTTCTTTGATGGTGAACCTCTGATTACCATCAAACTTTCTATTCGGCCCTCGTTTCGCTCAAGCTGTTCATTGCTTCGATCTGGTGGGCTAAAATAAGAAGAGAGAGTGATTAATATAAATAGATATATCTAGATCAATTAATTTATAGAGGTAACACGAGGCTTAATATATATATACCTCGCCGGATCCTGTCGAGGGGCCATCATTGTTCTTATTTGTTTTCCCTTCCTCCGTCCGGTTTTGCCCTTCGTACGTCAGTTCTTCCTCTAGTCCATCACTGGATGGATTTAGATATGAGTAAATCTCTTCCTCGAGCTCGATATCTTCAGCGGTAGTAATAAGAGGAATTTCACCTCTTATCATGCCCTGAAGAAGATCTTCACCACTGCGATCATGATCCATGACTTAACTATAATAGAAAAGGAGTTAAATAGGTTAGAAAAAATATACTATATAAAATTTTTCTAATAAATATATTAATAATATACTACTAACATTTTGTAACATCCCAGTATTTAGGACTAAACAAAGGGTAGATTTAGAATTTTGTGCATCTGCATGCATGCATCTGAAAATCCGGGTAAATTTTTCGCCACATATAAAGACTAGAGTGATCAGAATTCTCACTCCGATGAATTAGGTTTAGTGTTATGAGAAGGGGAGTGAGATGAATTTTGACATGACCTCTATTGTTTTCTAGAGTTATGAGGGGAGAAATTTGACTTATAACAAATTATTCACAATAATACAAATGCAAGTATTATAAATAAAAGTATAAAGATCCTTAAAATCCAACATTACAATGTTCCTTCAAAATAAAAGAATAAAGAAAAGATTATAATAAAATAATTAAATGAATAAAGAAAATGGAAAATGAATTACAATAATGAAACAAATAGAAAAGTTCTTTATTAAAAGAATATATGTATAACACATTATCCTTTTATAACAAAGGAATAAAAAGAAAATATTACAACCAGGATATAATAGAATTATTTATAAAATTGAATACATGAAGTATTATATTATTCTTTTACAATAAAAGAATAAGAATAAAGTAAAATACAGAAAACAAATAAGAAGAAATATTTATTTAATCATACAAATATTTAATCAATACAAGTAATTAGAAGTCATTACTTAGATGAATAGTTACAAATAAATAAAAAGAAAAGCTTCTATAAAATATAAAAGAATTACATTGTTATTACAATTAAATAAAAGAATTACAAAAGTGATAATTCTAAGATAAAATCTCTATCTATTTTGATATTCCTGGATATTCTTTTAATTCCTGCAAAACAAAAAAATAAAAGATAAAAACAAAAAGGGGTTAGAGTTAGAAATTAAGCTCTCAGTCTAATAGTGAGGTGCACTGTTCATTACATCACTAAGCCAATCATAAAAGGGGCAAGTTTCACCAAATAAGGATATTTGTTCTTATCAAAAGCTGTCTCAGTTCAACATCATTGACAGAAATATTGGGGCAAGTTTTACTATTGAGTAATTCTGTTCTTATTAGTGCATAATGCCTCAGCATTGCTTCACTGGCATTTGGGGCAAATTTCACTTGGTAGCAAAAGGAAGTATCAACACAAGGATAATGCTGCCATCTCAGATGAAGCACATCCACAGTACCAAGTCTCCACTTGGGGAAACTTGCACCCAGTGGGGCCTAGCTACAAGCAGCACTGTCATGTGTCGTGGGAATGGTCACGGCAGATGCTGCAATCGGCAGCGAGTAGTAGAACGAGGGGCAAGGGCGGCCAGCCATCTGCAGTTCGAGATGAGGGCGGAGACACAGGGTTTTACCCAGGTTCGGCCCCCCGGAGGGTAAAGACCTACTCCTGCTGGATTGTATTATGGAGGTGATACAATGGGCGAGCTCGGCGGCTAGGCGGCGAGTCGCTTGGGTGTATGATGGAATGTATCTCTACACGCCCCACAGGGAGGTTTATATAGGCTCACCTCCCCTAGGGTTTACATATCTCAACCGAATCAGTTAAGGTTTTTGTACTTGTTTAACCTAATCCGACTGGGCCTATATACTCGCCTGGGCCTTCAGCTTCCAGTCGCTTGGATCCACGACGGGCTTCGATCCAGTCGCCGTCTTGCAGGCCCACTCGTCAGTTCTTGGGCGATCGGAACGCCCCTGGGTATACCGGCACATCCCCATCAGTAGTCCCCGAGGCCGTCGTCGATTAGGCGTGGGTGGCTGCTGGTAGTCGAAGTATACGGCTTCAGAGTAGACATCCAGTCGAATCGTCGGCGGGCTCCTGTATAAAGGAGAAAACTAGTCATCCCGATCGCAGCTTTGGCGAGTCGGCTCTTGTCATAGTGATTGGGTCGTGGCCGAGTGGTAAGTTGGACTGTTAAACGTGGTCAAACTAGCCATTGGGGTAATCCAACGGTAACTTTTGGCGTAATCACCGCGTAGTAACGGCTCCCTGATTTGGCGGGTAACAACCGCTATATAAGGGAAATGGCAGGAGATCAGAGAACCACTTTCTCGCCATTTCCTCTGATTGCACGCACTTCCGCCTCCCTTCGCATTGTGATCCAGCCGACCCGAAATCCTCCAACCCCCCACAAATCCTTCTTCCATGGCCCTCTCCACCGAACCTTGGGGTAGATCTAAGTGTACGAGGGCGCAACTGGATTCCTTTGAGGAGGCCGGGATCCTGCGCGCCGGCTGCTGGCGCATCCCCGCGGCCGGAGAGGTGACCCCGAACCCGCGCGAGGGGGAATTCATCTGCTTCACCAGCCATCTAGAACGGGGGCTAGGATTTCTCACGTCCCTGTTCTTCCGGCGCTTCTGCGCCTACTACGGGATCCAACCGTCAGACTTGGGTCCACACAGCATCGAGCAGCTCGCCATTTTCATGGCGTTCTGCGAGTGCTACTTGGGCTGCCGGCCCTACTTACCTCTATGGCAAGATCTGTTCCACGGACGAATCAGCCGCGAGGAAGCGGGCGGCCCAATGCTTGCCGCGGGAGGCCTAACATTCCAGCTGAAGTCGAAGGCTTCGTTATTTGACTTGATGCTGCCCGCCAAGGCGGCGAGCGACTGGAAGAAGTCTTGGTTCTACGTTGCCGAGGCGACCCCGGAGGGCGAGACGGCGATCCCACGGTACTCCGCCAACCGGTCCGAACCGCGCCGGCTTCAAGTCGGCAAACTCCCTAGCGACCAGCGGATGGTCATGGACGAAATGCTTCAAACCATCCGCGGTCTGAAGAAGAAGGGCCTCCAAATGATCAACTTATACAACTGCTGGCTCGGGCGGCGGCTCGTCCCTCTGGCTCGGTGCGACCACTACATCTACCAGTACACGGGCCGGGAAGACTCGACGAAGTCCTGACTCGCCGAGTGGAAGCTTGAGGACTACACCCCAGCACTAAAGAAGATCACCCAGGCGGTGTACCTGGACGCAAAGGCTGGGGTCGCCCCTACACCGCGAAGCATCCAGCCCCAACGGTAAGTCACCTCGCATCATTCGCAAGCAGTTTTGCAACGGTCGTTCTAACTTCATTTTGTGTTCATTGCAGCTATTCCAAGTGGTGGAAGGATGGCTCCCGCCTTCAGACGACGAGAATTCGAGCTCGTCCGTCCAGTACATGGGCGAATTGCCTCCCGCCAAGGGCGATTCCGGGAGCGACGAGAGAAACGGTGACGATGGGTCCAAGGAGGAGGTCGCCCGCTGGTCCGCAAGACCCGTGGGCAGCGTCAGCGTGAGCTTGAGGCGAGTAAAATCCTCGAGCGTCATAATGACGACGACGAACTTCCGGAGACCACCTCGCGCCGCCAGGCCACTCCGTCAAAGAAGAAGAAGAAGAAGAAGAAGAAGGAGAAGGAGGCAAAGGCTCCTCCGAAGAAGAAAACGAAGCCGATGAGGCCGGCCTCGCCACCGCACTCGGCGATCAACTCCGACGCCCCCAGCCCGGCCAAGGACGAGGCACCGCCGAAGGCAGCCGCGCTGGACACGGCCGTTGTCGAGGTGCCACTGGCCTCGATGCCTCCGCCATTCGCCCCAGTTTCTGGGCTAGGGGCCGCTCCGGCCGCGGTGGCTTCACCTCGCAGGGAAATCCCTGCTGAAGATGTCCCAGAGGCTCCCGTTGCAGCCTCGACCACGAACAAGCCGTCCGTGTCTTGTACACGCGACGTCCTGGAGATGGGCCTCAGCCGCCGACTGGGCCCCGAACTGGAGAAGCCGGCCGGCATCCGCACGGGGCTACACTTCATTCCGGTCGCCAAGTGAGTTCGCTCACCTACTTTTGTCTTTCATAGCAGCTTGTATTATTTCGCTCACGCGATCGATTTACAGGACCGGAGCGAAGAAGATAGGCCACCCGACCGTGTCTAAGGTGCCGCCCGTCGTCAGCGAGGAGGATCCTTCCCGTAAGAGGAAGGCGGACGAAGTTGTCGTTCCTGCGGATGGCGCCAAGAAAGCCAAGGGCGACGATGTCGTCACGATCTCCGACGACACGGCGATCGCGCCGAATGAACCCGCAATGGAGGCGGGCGTATCCACGAAGGAGGGTGCTCCCTCGCCTGGGGTGACCGAGCCGGTCTCCTTTGGTGCCGGTGCCTCCATCGCCGCGTTCCCGCGCTTCATGACCAAGGCGGCTGCAGTGAGTGGGACCTCGCCCTCGAGCCGTGCACCTGGGGTCGCCGACGCGGAGGTCGAGCAGCGTCGTGGGCACACGCCGGCTCTTCTCGCGTCCGTGGATGCGATACAACTTCACGGCATGCTTGGCGCAGCCATCCAGGTATGTCCAGTCCCCGAGGATCAGGCCGGTGAGTTGCAGCGGTCTGATTCTTTTAGTGTCTTGTTGTTATTTTTCGCGTCCAGTCCCCGAGTGCGCACTCGCTGAATTTCAGCGGGTGGGCACTTAGGATTTGTTGATTGCCAGTCCCCGAGTGTGCACTCGCTGAATTTCAGCGGGTGGGCACTTAGGATTTTTTGATTGCCAGTCCCCGTGGGGCGGCGACGGCGCTTCACCTTAGGCTTGCTCATTTTCCAGAAGATTTCGATCTGGACGATGTGACGAGTGGCTACCCGTCGTCGACTGGCGAGGTGGAGATCTCCGAGGTGCTCAAGTTGACGGGTCCCGCCGCGGTGTACTCCAAGCGCGTTTGGGCTATGGACGACCTCCTTCCTTACCAGGAAACGGTCGCCGCGCCCAACGACCCCGAGCCGCAGCACCGGGACTTCAAGGTCGAGCAGCCCTTCCGCGCGGCGATGGCGGGTGAGCTGACGACGTACCCGTCAAACCCGTACACGCCGTTCGTCCGCAATCGCAAGGGTGCTGGCGAATCGTCGTCGAAGCCTGCGGAATAGAGTAGGTTGCCCTGGGGCGTTAGTAGCAGATCTGCCGTTTGGGCATATTTTGTATTCTGAGACAATTGCAACATGCTAGTAATGTAATATCATGTTTGTTTTGTGACTTGTCGTTTGTTTTCCGATTGAGGTTTGAACGAGTCCCCGAGCGCGTCCGCCCTTTTGTGGGGTTTACCTCGTGTGTGATGTGTTTGTGGTTTTTGAATGTTTTGTTATTGTGGTCGACTCGCCCGGACTCGAAGAGCCAGTCGCTAGGCGACTCCCTTGAGCCTGCTATTTCACCATTTCCCGCTTAACGAGGTCGGGTGGCCGAGTCCCCGAGCGTGGTACTTGGTTGTTCTAGGCGCGACTCGAGGGTGGGTGAGGACTTGGCGCGTTGGTTTGAGCGCATCACTCCTGCCTGGCCCTGTTGGGTCGGTCGCATGGCGAGTCCTGGGCATGCTCTCATACTTGGCGTTTTCCCGAGCCGCTCGCGCTGAACTGGTCGTCAGTCCCCGAGCGTGGTACGTGGCCGTTCGAGTCGCTATGTCAAGGATGCGGAGGGTCATGGTCGCTGTGAGAAGCGAAGGCAGTTGTCTTGGCTCATAGAGCCAGTCGGGCTAGGCGACTCCAATGGGGCTCCGGGTAGGCGTTTTTCGTCGACGATGCAAAACCTGAGGTGGCTCAATGCTTTTGCATCGCACTACTTGGCCGTGCCGATCGCTTTACCAATGGTTGACTTCTGCGGTTAGCTTGACGCTGTTATTACGAGTGCGAGTGGCACAAGACACGGAGAGTAGGCGCAATTTGCGGTAACCAATTCTTTTTATTTCATAGCGACTGAAGAGTACATATGTGGCGTTCTAGGAGTAGAACTTCCGTAGGAGGTTTACATTCCATGGTCTCTTGACGTCGAGTTTGCCGTCCTCGCGGACGTCGATGAGGTAGTAAGCGTCGTTTCCGAGTACACGCCCGATGGCGAATGGTCCCTCCCATGGGGGGGAAAGCTTGTGCATGCCCTTCTTGTCCTGGATGAGGCGCAGCACCAGGTCGCCTTCTTGGAAGGTGCGAGTTTTCACCCGCCGGCTGTGGTAGCGGCGGAGTCCTTGTTGGTAGATGGCGGTGCGCGAGCGAGCTAGGTCGCGTGCCTCGTCGAGTTGATCGACTCCATCCTGTCGTGCGAGTTCGTTCGCAGCCTCCGTGTAGTGGACGACCCTCGGCGAGTCGTGCTCAAGGTCGGTGGGCATGACTGCCTCGGCGCCGTACACCATGAAGAATGGGGTGAATCCTGTCGACCTGTTGACCGAGGTGCGGATGCCCCAGATGACGGAGGGTAGCCCCTCGACCCATCACCCGGCGGTGCGCTCGAGTGGTACTTGGAGTCGCGGCTTCTGGACGTGGAGGATGCTTTGATTGGCCCGTTCCGCCTGGCTGTTGGATTCTGGGTGGGCGACTGATCCGAGGTCGAGTCGGATGTGGTGTTCCTCGCAGAATTCGGCCATGGCTCCTTTGGCGAAGTTGGTGCCGTTGTCCGTGATGATGCTGTTTGGGAACCCGTAGCGATATATGAGCTCGCGTACGAATTTAGTGGCGGTCTTCCCATCGCATTTCCGGACTGGCTTGGCCTCTACCCACTTTGTAAATTTGTCGACCGCGACCAGGAGGTGGGTGTAGCCGGAGGGAGCTTTCTTGAAGGGGCCTACCATGTCCATGCCCCCATACGGCGAATGGCCATGTGATGGGGATTGTCTTGAGCGCTGAGCTCGGCACGTGCGTCTGGTTGGCGTACTTCTGGCACCCGGCGCACCGCTGGACAATGTCGACGGCATCGGCGTGTGCGGTGGGCCAGTAAAATCCATGCCGCATAGCCTTGGCGACCAGAGAGCGGGCGCCGGCGTGGTGTCCGCAGTCACCGGAGTGGATGTCGTGGAGGATCTTGCGTCCTTCGGTGGGTTGGACGCAGCGTTGGAACACGCCAGTGACGCTGCGCTTGTGGAGCTCGTCGTCGATGATGGTGCAGGACTTGCATCGGCGTGCGATCATCCGAGCGTCCGTCTCGTCTGCCGGAAAGGTGCCGTCCTCCAGGTAGGCAACGTAGGGCTTGGTCCCGTCGTCTGGCTCGGTGATGAGTGCGACCAGGGCTACCTCCGGTTGTAACGGGACTCCGATGTCGATCTCCCTCGGGGGAGAGACTGATGGCTTGGTGATTGTGTCCACGAAGACGCCGGCGGGTGGTGCGAGTCGAGCCGACCCAATGCGAGAGAGTGCGTCGGCCTCCTCGTTCTTCCGCCTGTCGATCCACTCGACGGAGTAGCCTGCAAAGTGTCCGCCCAGCTTGTCCACTGCTTGGCGGTACGCCGCCATGGTGGGGGAGACGGCGTCGCAGGTGCCAGCGACTTGCCCAGCGACGAGGTCGGAGTCTCCGTAGCAGCGTAGGCGGTTGACATTCATCTCCCTGGCAGCTCGCATGCCGTGGAGTAAGGCCTCGTACTCGGCCATGTTGTTGGTGTAGGGTGTGAAGTCGAGGCAGAGGACGTAGCGGATCTTGTCGCCCTTCGGTGAAGTTAGCACGATACCTGCGCCTGCACCGTCTGCGTTCTTGGAGCCGTCGAAGTGCAGGCTCCAGTAATGGAGGTATGGCAGCTTCTCTGGCTGCTGGGCCTCTTCCTAGTCGGTGATGAAGTCCTCTAGGGCCTGCAACTTGATCACTTTACGTGGCTCGTATTTGATGTTGTGGACGCCGATCTCGATGGCCCACTTGGCGACCCGCTCGGTCACCTCGCGGTTGCGGATGATGTCCTGCAATGGTGCTGAGGAGACGACCGTGATCGGGTGCTCCTGGAAGTAGTGTGGCAGGCGCCGCTGAGCTCTGAAGACCGCGTATACCAGCTTCTAGTACTGCGGGTATCGCTGGCGCGACTCGGTGAGGACCTCGCTGATGTAGTACACCGGTCGTTGTACTGGGCGCTCCTTTCCTTCCTCCGGTCGCTCGACGACCATGACGGCGCTAACGACGCGCTCCGAAGCCGCGACGTAAACCAGCATGGGTTCTTTGTCGGCGAGGGCGGCGAGTAGCGCTGCGGCGAGTAGCACCTTCTTGAGGTCGCGAAGCGCGTCATCCGCCTCCTTGTCCCACTGGAAGGTGGGGTTCTTGCGCATCAGGCGGTATAGGGGCATCGCTTTTTCACCCAGGCGGGGGATGAAGCGACTGAGAGCCGCTACTCGCCCGGCCAGTTTCTGGACGTCGCGTAGGCACTCGGGTTTGCTGAGTCGGGCGATCGTGTCGATCTTGGTGGGGTTCGCCTCGATCCCTCGTTTGGAGACGACGTACCCCAGTAGTTGTCCTGCTGGTACACCGAAGGTGCATTTGCCTGGGTTAAGCTTTATCTTGTATTTTCGCAGGTTGGCAAACGTTTCCGCCAGGTCGGCGAGTAGGTCACCCTGGCGAGTGGACTTTACGACCATGTCATCGATGTAGACATGGATGTTGCGGCCAATTTGGCTCGCGAGGCACTCTTGGATGCACCGCTGGTAGGTCACCCCGGCGTTCTTGAGGCCGAAGGTCATGGCGGTGTAGTAGAAGGCTCCGAATGGCGTGATGAACACCGTCTTATCCTCCTCCTCGACAGCCATTTTGATCTGGTTGTACCCAGAGTAGGCGTCGAGGAAACATAGCGACTCCGAGCCCGCGGTGGAATCGATTATTTGGTCGATCCACGGGAGGACGAACTGCTCCTTTGGGCATGCGTTGTTAAAGTTTTTTTAGTCGATACACATCCTCCAGGTCCCGTTCTTCTTCTCGACCAGGACTGGGTTTGCCAGCCACTTGGAGTACTTGATTGGCCGGATGAAGCCTGCAGCGAGTAGACGCTACACCTCCTCGGCGATGGCTCGGCGGCGCTCTTCATTGAAGGGCCGCAACGAATGTTTGACGGGTCGCACTTTGGGGTCGGCGTTTAGCTTGTGCTCAGCGAGCTCCCTAGGGACACCAGGCATGTCAGAGGGCTTCCATGCGAAGATGTCCCTGTTCTCACGGAGGAACTCGATGAGAGCGCCTTCCTAGGCTGGGCTCATGCCCGTCCCGGTCATCACCATCTGGCTCGAATCACCTGGGACCAGCTCGACGATGCGGGTGTGCGTCGTTGCCTCGAAGGTTGAGGTGTTTGCGCCCTCCGAGTTAGGCTTCTTGAGTATGGTGGGGTCGTCGTTGTTGACCCCGCTCGCGTACTTGGCGAGCTCATCGGCGTGATTGGTTTCTGCCGCGATAACGGCATCGGCGAGTTTGGCTCCTTTGGCCTCGCACTCGGCGGCCATGTCGGGGTCGCCGTTGATGGTGATGACGCCGCATGGCCTGGGAAGCTTCATCGCGTTGTATGCGTAGTGTGGCGCTGCCATGAACTTGGCGAATGCCTGGCGCCCCAGGACGTAGTGGTAGGGGCTGTCGAAGGGCACTAGCTCGAAGACGATCCGCTCGGTGCGGAAGTTTGCTGGTGTGCCGAAGGTGACTGGCAGCGTGACCTTGCCGATTGGGTACGCCTTCCGACCGGGGACGATGCCATGGAACGTGGTGTGGGTTGTCTCGATCATCGACTGCGGGAGCCGCAGCCGCCTGAAGGTGTCCAGGTACATGATGTTGATGGAGCTGCCGCCGTCCATCAATGTCTTGGGAGCGATGTCGCCGACCTTAGGCTTGACCACCAGGGCGACTCGGCCTGGGTACTCGATGCGTGGCGAGTGGTCCTGGCGGCTCCAGGTGATGGGCTGCTCCGACCAGTTGAGGAACTGGGGAACGTCCACCTGAGCCACCGCATTGACGGCGACGGCGCGGGCGATGACCTTCTTCTCGCGCTTCGTGTTGAAGCCTGTGAAGGTATGGAGCGAGCCGGACAATTTGCCGAATTTTCCGCCGTTTGGCGGGTCGTTGTCGGGGTCCTCCCGTGCTCGCCGTGCCTTCTCGATCTCCCTGAGGGTGTGGCAGTCGGCTGTTGTGTGCGTTGTGGGCTTCCCTTCCCTGCTGTGAAACGCACAAGGTTGGTTAAGGAGGGCCGCGGGGTCGAACCTTGGCTTGGCCTTGTAGTTGCCGCCGTCGCGGCGTTGTTCTCTGTCGCGGCGGAAGCTCTTGGGCTCGCGTTGTGCGTGCCCGGCGTTGGCGACGAAGTCGACTCGCCCGTCACTGCGGCGCTTGCCGGTGAGGCGAGTGTTGCTGTAGCGTAGGTCGGACCGTCGTCCGCTGTCGTTGCCGCTCGTGCGGCGTTGACCTCCCGACTCGTCGTCGGTTTCCTGGTTTGGATCTTCCTCCGCGTACCGTTTGGCGATCTCGAGGAGGTCCGGTATGTTGTCGAGTGTGCGAGAGTGTCGCTTGAGCTTGGCGACCAGAGGCTCGTAGCGGCACGAGGTCTTGAAGCAATGGATCGCGGTGTCCGGGTGGATGCCGACCGCATTGTACCAGAGTTCTTGCCACCGTTGGACCCAGTTGCGGGTCGACTCGCGGGGTCCCTGGACGCATCGCTCCAGGTCCTCGATGGTGGTGGCACGGGTGTAGGAGCACTCGAAATGCCTGACGAAGGCATCGCTCATCTCCTCCCAGGAGTCGATACTATCCTGGGGGAGGGTGTTGATCCACTGCCTGCACGTCCCCTCCATCATCAGGGGGAGGTAACGGGCGGCTAGCAGGTTGGTGTGGCCTGCGATCCCCATCGCCATGAGGTATGTATCGAGCCAGACGGCGGGGTCGTACGAGGGGTCGTACTTTTCTATCTCCTTCGGCACCTTGAAGTTTGGCGGGTACTTCTCGCCTCGGATCATTGGTCCGAAGCACTTGGGGCCGAGTCGGTGGCGACCCCATGGGCTCGCCGTCAGCGATTGGTTAGGGTGTCGCAAGTCGTCGGGCTGGCGTCTGGCCACTTTGGTTGTTGATGATGTGGGTGCGGGCGTCGATGGGTTGACCGTTGGCGGCGGCGAAGTTGGTCGCTGGCCTGGGTCACAGTGGAGAGTGCCGCGTTCGCGGGTCGGTGTTGGAGCTGCAGTGGCTCTGGTGGCGGGCAGTTGAGGGTGTTTGCCGCCATTGGGCGGCCGCTTGAGGCCGCTCTGCTTCCCGAAGAACGCGAGTACACTCGACCCTGCGAGTCGGCGCCCGCGTTTTGCTGCTCGACGGCCTTTGCGAGCAGGGCCCTAACGTACTGGATCTGTAGGGCGCCGTCGCTGGTGGCCGTGATGTTGTCGGCTGCTGCTCGGCCTTCCACGAGGTTGTCCATCGGGGTGGAGAACAATGGGAGGCCGTTTGTGTCTCGCTCCCGTGAGGAGACTACTATCCGTGGCTGGTCCCTGGGAGGTGTGCGGATGGGTGGAGGTGGGGCGCCCATCGCCGTCGACCCTGGCGGGGGCCGGGCGCTTCCTCCTGGTGGCGCGTTCTCGCAGATCGCGCGCTCGGCCTGGGGTCGTTTTGTCGTCGAAGTTCAGCACCCACGAATGGTGGGGTTCAGCGACTGATCCGCTGCTGGTGGTAACGATAGCTCTGCCGTCACCTGCCGAGGCGAATTTTCGCCGCTTGCTCATCGCCTTGCCTCCGCCAGTTTCAGGCGGAGTTCCTCGACCTCCGTCGCCATGGCGTTAGTAGGGATTGGGGTGGAGAAGGGGTCCTCCGGCGGTTCGGTGCCGGTCGCCATGTAAGTCGCGGCGTGGCGACCGGTTCTGTCGCGGAGGTCGGCGGAGTTTTCTGACCCAGAGTCGAAGTCGAAGATCCCGAGGATGGAGGGGTCCTCGAAGTCTCCCACGTTGGAGACCTGGGTGATGGAGCCCGCGGGTGAAGCCGCGGTGATGGATCCGGCGAGTGACGTCGGGGTCGCCGAGTCGGCGTCGTCGTTGAGGGCCGCGTCTTCTGCGGCCGCTGAGTTTTCGGCCACGTTGCTGTGGGCCGAGTTGTACTCGGAGGCGAGGCGATGGATCATGCGGATCTGGCTCTCGGAGAGCCGATCGCGTGGCGGCGACTCGCGGATGCGAGACAAATCCTCCGAGACGATGACGTCGGTGAGGCCGACGAAGAGGCTGATCATGCCGACCGGCAGGATCACGCTGTGCGTGACGGGTCGCGCCGCCGGGACGTAGCTACTCGGCAAGATTTGGAGCTTCTCGCCGATAGCTATCATGCGGCCGGTGGCGACCGTCTTGTTGATGGGCATATTGGATATCGCCGCAGAACACCGGCCAGACCGGCCAGGCCCCATGGTGGGTGCCACTATCGTGGGAATGGTCACGGCAGATGCTGCAATCCCGCCCAAGATTTCCTGCCATTTCCCTCTGACCAGAGCTTTTAGTCCCGGTTGTAGTCACTAACCGGGACTAAAGATATTTCCCGCCATTTCCCACTGCTTCCCGCCAAGTTTTCCCGCCTTTTCCCTCTATATCTAGGCCGACCGTGCCATGGATATCCACACATCCACACCTTTCTCTCTCACAACAATGGACAACACCTACTGGGCCATTCTGACCCTCGAGGAGACCGAGGTGTTATGCGCCTCCAGCTAAACTTGCCCGCCGGGCTACCGGCCGCCCGCCGGCTGGATGATGAGCGCTGGAGGGGTTCCTGTCCCTCCTGTCCCTCAAGGTTCCGCATGCCAAGCGAACATCACGAACCACTTATACCACGAGCTCACGTCGGAGCAGCGGATGGATCCCTAGTGGGATCCCAACAACTATGACACCTGGAAGGCCTTCTTTGCTAACCGATGGGAAAGGGAGATCGCCAGGTACAAGGGTGACGGCCTTCTCTCGGTGAACCACAACGAAGCCGGCCGCTGCCTGTGGTGGGCAAACTGGACTATCATCAGCATGATGCGCTACATCATCGGAGGAGACCATCCTCGCCTGCAGTACCCGCAGCCGCCACAGAGCCATAAGAAGGGTGGCGGTGGTGAAGGCCGTGGGTGTAGTGGCATTATCATCTGGGAGCCCCCTCCCTCACGCATCTTGAATCCAAGGCCGGAGTGGCAGGTTCCCCACAACATGCCATGGCTGGGCTGAGGATCCAGCCGCGTGCGTCTAGCAACGATGATGAAGACAAAGACGAAGACGACCCTGAAGTTGTGTACTATAGGGCTAGATATGAGCATGACTAAAGGGGGGCCTTTAGTCCCGATTCCATAGTCACGGTTTTTTAATATTAATAAATGTCTTGAGTGTTAGTCCCGGTTTGTGGCTGGACCAGGACTAAAGGGGGCCTTTAGTCCCGATTCCGTAGTCTCGGTTTTTTAATATTAATAAATGTCTTGAATGTTAGTCCCGGTTTATGGCTGGACCAGGACTAAAGGGGGCCTTTAGTCCCGATTCGTAGAACGACTTTCCAGAACTATGAAGTTGTTGTCCCGATTCATACTTACCATGAAGATCTAATCTCCAAACGCGCGTGGTCACATATTAGGGAGTGCCTCTATGACCAACTTTAGGGACATGTCGGAGGACTGGGCTTCAGCGGCATATCCCTAAAGCTGGTCATAGTGGTGTCCTCGCTCTCTCACACCATCTTACAGCTTGTAACTTCTCTAACTAGATCAATACGCCTAGGGATAACTAATTTCACATATTAGGGAGTGCCTTAATGACTAGTTTGTTGGAGATGCTGGAGGACTAGGCTCCTCAGGCATCTCCCTCAAACTAGGCTCCTCTGGCATATTGTGCATGCATGTGGATCTTGGGATGGCGAACAATGTTGCAGGAGAAAGTTTTCCTTTTCGTCAAACACAAAAGTCATTTTCCATTTTCCGAGCGCAAAAAACGGGTCGTTTTGTGAAGAATCCACCAAAATGCAGTTACTGAATGCTAACATCCCATTTTTCTAAAATACTAGACCACCTTACATGAACGATCTCCCAACCGGGAGATCTCAAACCTTTTCGTCCCTCCCAGGTGAAAAAAGACAAATGTCTGCTGAATCGGTAGGAAGTGGGTCCGGTTTGAACTACAGGTACATGATCTAACGCCCGTGATTTTTTGTAAAAATCATTTTTAGACTCACAATATGTTGTTTCTTCAGAGATCCAATGCAAGTTCTAACGAGGCTCGTCCCCTATCTGATTGCACGCTGACCTTAGTTCGAAACGGAAAAAATTCGAAACAGGCATAAAAAATCAAAAAAGGTCCGAACAATGTAAATCCTTCGCTTGGTGTCATACTATGTTACATAGTTGCACGGGAAAATACCATACTTGGTATATTGATTATGTCTCGAAAAAACCTTCACAAAATGACCTATCATGTTCGAGGTTTCATGGCTTTCAGTCCAATTGACCGATGTTATGTGCAGAATCGTGGCATAGTTTGTGATATTGTGCCTATATTGTGCATGCACGTGGATCTTGGGATGGCGAACAATGTTGCAGGAGAAAGTTTTCCTTTTCGTTGCACAAAAAATCCATTTTCCATTTTCCGAGCTTAAAAAACGGGTCATTTTGTGAAGAATCCACCAAAATGCAGTTACAGAATGCTACCATATCATTTTTCTAAAATATTAGACCACCTTACATGAACGATCTCCCAACCAAGAGATATCAAACCTTTCCATCCTTCCCGGGTGAAAAAGAAAAATATCTACCGAATCGGTAGGAAGTGGGTCCGGTTTGAACTACATGTACATGATCTAACGCCCGTGATTTTTTGAAAAAATCTTTTTTAGACTCACAATATGTTGTTTCTTCAGAGATCCAATGCAAGTTCTAACGAGGCTCGTCCCCTATCTGATTGCACGCCGACCTTAGTTCGAAACGGAAAAAATTCGAAACAGGCATAAAAAATCAAAAAAGGTCTGAACAATGTAAATCCTTCGCTTGGTGTCATACTATGTGACATAGTTGCACGGAAAAATACCATACTTGGTATATTGATTATGTCTTGAAAAAACCTTCACAAAATGACCTATCATGTTCGAGGTTTCATGGCTTTCAGTCCAAGTGACCGATGTTATGTGCAGAATCGTGGCGTAGTTTGTGATATTGTGTCCATATTGTGCATGCACGTGGATCTTGGGATGACGAACAATGTTGCAGGATAAATTCTTCCTTTTCGTTGCACAAAAAATCCATTTTCCATTTTCCGAGCGCAAAAAAATGGGTCGTTTTGTGAAGCAGCCACCAAAATGCAGTTACAGAATGCTACCATCTCATTTTTTTTATAAAATACTAGACTACCTTACATGAACGATCTCCCAACCAAGAGATCTCAAACCTTTCCATCCTTCCCGGGTGAAAAAGACAAATATCTACCGAATCGGTAGGAAGTGAGTCCGGTTTTAACTAGAGGTACATGATCTAACGCCCGTGATTTTTTGAAAAATCTTTTTAGACTCACAATATGTTGTTTCTTCAGAGATCCAATGCAAGTTCTAACGAGGCTCGTCCCCTATCTGATTGCACGTCGTTTTGACCTTAGTTCGAAACGGAAAAAATTCGAAACGGGCATAAAACATCAAAAAAGGTCCGAACAATGTAAATCCTTCGCGTGGTGTCATATTATGTGACGTAGTTGCAAGGAAAAATACGAAACTGGGTATATTGATTATGTCTCAAAAAAACCTTCACAAAATGACCTATCATGTTCGAGGTTTCATGGCTTTCGATCCAAGTGACCAATGTTATGTGCAGAATCGCGACATAGTTTGTGATATTGTGCCCATATTGTGCATGCATGTGGATCTTGGGATGGTGAACAATGTTGCAGGAGAAAGTTTTCCTTTTCGTCGTACAGAAAATCCATTTTCCATTTTCCGAGCGCAAAAAAACGGGTCGTTTTGTGAAGAAGCCACCAAAATGCAGTTAAAGAATGCTACCATCCCATTTTTCTAAAATACTAGACCACCTTACATGAATGATCTTCCAACCGGGAAATCTCAAACCTTTCCTTCCTTCCCGGGTGAAAAAGACAAATGTCTGTCGAATCGGTAGGACGTGGGTCCGGTTTGAACTAGAGGTACATGATCTAACGCCCGTGATTTTTTGAAAAAAATAATTTTTAAACTCAGAATATGTTGTTTCTTCAGAGATCCAATGCAAGTTCTAATGAGGCTCGTCCCCTATCTGATTGCACACCGTTTTGACCTTAGTTCCAAACAGAAAAAATTCAAAACGGGCATAAAAAATCAAAAAAGTTCCAAACAATGTAAATCCTTCGCGTGGTGTCATATTATGTGACATAGTTGCAAGGAAAAATACCAAACTTGGTATATTGATTATGTCTCGAAAAAACCTTCACAAAATGACCTATTATGTTCGAGGTTTCATGCTTTTGGTCCAAGTGACCGATATTATGTGCAGAATCGCGCATAGTTTGTGATATTGTGCCTATATTGTGCATGCATGTGGATCTTGGGATGGCGAACAATGTTGCAGGAGAAAGTTTTCCTTTTCATCACATAGAAAAGCTATTTTCCATTTTTCGAGCGCAAAAAAACGGGTCGTTTTATGAAGAAGCCACCAAAATGCAATTACAGAATGCTACCATCTCATTTTTCTAAAATACTAGACCACCTTACATGAACGATCTCCCAACCGGGAGATCTCAAACCTTTCCGTCCTTTCTGGGTTAAAAAGACAAATGTCTGCTGAATCGGTAGGAAGTGAGTCCAGTTTGAACAACGGGTACATGAAATAACGCCCGTGATTTTTTGAAAAAAAGATTTTTAGACTCACAATATGTTGTTTCTTTAGAGATCCAATGCAAGTTCTAATGAGGGTCATCCCCTATCTGATTGCATAAAATGTTTAATACATAAAATGGGCACATGGAGCATCTTCATTCATAAAATGTTACATTATTACACATCATTTATTCGAGTGTGTCCCTTTCTGATTGCGCCTTAAGCATTGAGTATCTTCATTCATTAATATGATGCTTGGGTCATCCTTCACTGCGAAGGGCGGAATTTTATGAAACTTATCACAATCTTCTGACATGTCTGTTTTGCCTCCACTCCCACGATGTTTCTTTTCTCTGAAAGAACTATGTGACGCTTTGCCTCATCGTCTGATGTATTGTTTTGCTTATTTTTCTTGTTTCTAGGTTTGGTAGACATGTCCTTCACATAGAAAACTTGAGCCACATCATTTGCTAGGACGAATGGTTCTTCTAAGTACGCAAGACTGTTGAGATCCACTGATGTCATTCCGTACTTCTTGTCTACCTCAACCCTTCCTCCTGTCAGCTTGACCCATTTGCACCGAAACAAGGGGACCTTAAAATTAGGTCCATAGTCAAGTTCCCATATCTCCTCTATGTAACCATAATGTGTGGTCTTTGACCCATTGTTGTTTGTTGCATCAAAGAGGACACCACTGTTTTGGTTGGTGCTCGTTTTATCTTGGGGGATCGTGTAAAATGTATACCCATTTATGTCGTACCCTTGGAAGTTGATATAGTCGAAGATGGTGACCTGGACAACAAGTATAGCTGATCTCCAGGTGCGTTGTTTTTTATGAGATGTTTCAACCAACCGCCAAAAGTCTTCATGTGTTCATATATAATCCAAGAGTCATGCTTTCCAGGGTTGTTGGAGCATAAATTTTTCTTGTGTTCCTTGATATACGGGGCTGCCAAGATGGAATTCTGTAGAACTATGTAATGTGCTTCATTGTAAGAATGCTCGTCCCTACATATTATTGATTTCCTTCCTAGAGTACCCTTTCCACTCAGTATCCCATCATGCCGCGATTGAGGAAGACCAATCGTCCTAAGGTCAGGAACAAAGTCAACACAAAACTCAATAACCTCCTCTGTTCCATAGCCCTTGGAGATGCTTCCTTCTATCCTAGCATGGTTACGAACATATTTCTTTAAGATTCCCATGAACCCTCAAAGATAAACATATTGTGTAGAAATACAGGACCGAGAATAGAAATCTCTTTGACTAAGTGAACCAGTAGGTGCATTATAATATTAAAGAAGGATGGTGGGAACACCAACTCGAAACTAACAAGACAATGTACCACATCATTCTGTAACCGTGGTAGATCTTCAGGATTGATTATCTTCTGAGAGATTGCATTGAGGAATGCACATAGCTTCACAATGGGTACTCGAACATTACCCGGTTGAAGCCCCCTCAATGCAATCGGAAGCATTTGTGTCATAATCACGTGGCAGCCATGAGACTTTAGGTTTTGGAACTTTTTTCTGCCATATGTATTATTCCATTTATATTCAACGAGAAGCCATACGGGACTTTAATACTGCTCAGGCATTCAAAAAATATTTCCTTCTCTTGTTTGGTAAGAGCGTAGCTGGCATGACCTTTAAACCATTCTGGATGCAGGCCATCTGGGTCTTCCATACGTAGATGGTCCTTCCATGCTTCCGGTGTATCTTTTGTCTTCCCATACACGTCCAAGAAGCCTAGCAGGTTCACTCAAAGATTCTTAGTCACATGCATCACATCGATTGCATAGCGGACCTCTAAGAATTTCCAATATGGTAGCTCCCAAAATATAGATTTCTTCTTCCACATGAGTGTGTGTCCGTCAGCGTCCTTTGGAACAGATTTTCCGCCAGGAACCTTTCCAAAGGTTACTATTTGATCCAAATCTTTGACCATATCAAATATATCAACACCAGTACGTTCCTTAGGCTTCGTCTGGTGACATGCCTGACCGTTGAAATGCTTGCCTTTCTTTCTTAAGGGATGCTTGGGCAAAAGAAATCGATGATTCCCATTGTACACATTCTTCTTACAATGTTCCAAATATATACTTTTAGTCTCATCTAAACAGTGCGTGCATGTATTGTATCCCTTTTCTGACTGTCCTAAAAGGTTACTAAGAGCAGTCCAATCATTGATTGTTACAAAAAGCAACGCTCGGAGGTCAAATTCTTCCTGGTTGTGCTCATCCCACACGCGTACGACGGGTTTGTGCCACAACTGTAAAAGTTCTTCAACTAATGGCCTTAGGTACACATCAATGTCGTTGTCAGGTTGCTTAGGACCTTGGAGCAGCACTGGCATCATAATGAACTTCTGCTTCATGCACAACCAAGGAGGAAGATTATATATGCATAGAGTCACGAGCCAGGTGCTATGACTGGAGCTATGCTCCCCAAAAGGATTTATGCCATCTGTACTTAGACCAAACCTTAAACTCCTTGCGTCATCTGCAAATTTCGGGTACTTACTATCGATTTTTCTCCATTGCGACCCATAAAGCGGGGTGTCTCAACATCCCGTCTAACTTATGTTCCTCTTTATGCCATCGCAACAACTTGGTGTGCTCTTTGTTTCTGAATAAACATTTAACCGTGGTATTATAGGAACATAACACATCACCTTGGCAGGAACCCTCTTCCGGGGGGCTCGCCCTCAACGTCACCAGGGTCATCTCGTCTGATCTTATATCGAAGTGCAGTGCATATCAGGCATGCATCCAACTCGTACTCCTCACCGCGGTAGAGGATGCAGTCATTAGGGCATGCATGTATCTTCTGAACCTCTAAACCTAGAGGGAAGACAACCTTCTTTGCTTCGTACGTACTGGCGGGAAATACATTATCTTTTGGAAGCATATTGTTCATCATTTTCAACAACTTTTCAAATGATGAGTCAGGTATAGCACACTCAACCTTCCATTGCAGCAATTCCAGTGTGCTGCCCAGCTTTTTCAGACCATTTTTGCAATTTGGGTACAACAACTTTTTGTGATCCTCTAACATTAATTGAACTTCTCCCTCTCCTTTTAATTTTCATAGTCTCTTCATGCATCGGCAATGGTCCGACCAATATCATCAGCAGGCTCATCATGTGTCTCTTTTTTCAGCCTCCCCTTCAGCTTCCCCCATGGAAGTATCTCCGTACTCAGAGAAACCATGATAGTTGTCATCATCCTCTTCTTCTTCATTGTCTTCCATTATAACCCCTCTCTCTTCGTGCTTGGTCGAACAACTATAACTGGGCATGAAGCTGGACTTCAGCAGGTGGTTGTGAAGGGTTTTTGAGTCAGAGTAATCCTTCTGTTTCCTACATACACTACATGGACAGAATACAAAACCATAATGCTTGTTTGCATCAGCAACACAGATGAATTCATGCACGCCATTACTGAACTCGCCAGATCATCGGCCAGTATCGTACATCCATTCCCGGACCATCTACATTATAGTAAAAGTATATCAAAAACCATTACACAACATCAGAAATAGAGATCAGAAACCAATTTAATACAAGTTATAATGAGAGCTTCTAGAGCATTAGTTTTGAATTTTGAAAAATTTACATGCACCAATTTGTGAATTGGAGAAAAAATTAACATGATATATGTGGAGTTTTTGATTATTGTTCTATCAGTAAAACCTCATTCCATTCTAAACTCTGAAACTCTAAAATTACACATTTCAATTTTTAGTAACTCCGTGCCTAATCAAAATTTGTTACACATTTCAGAATCCTCTACTTCTAGAGCATGCATGCAAATCCATATCTCTACTTCTAGAGCATTGAGATAAAGTAGCAATACGAGATGAAAGGATGAAGTTCTAAACTTTTAAAACTTTGTATTTACGGGTTTGATGACCCACAAGTATAGGGGATCACAACAGTCATCGAGGGTAGTATTACCCAATTTATTGATTCGACACAAGGGGAGACAAAGAATACTTATAAGCCTTAACAACTGAGTTGTCAATTCAGCTGCACCTAGAATAGTTCTTGCTCACAGTAGTTTATTAGTAGCAACAGTTTTGTAGTAGCAATAGCAAAGTAACAGCAGTAGTAGAACAAGAGCAAAAGTAACAGTAGTAGCAAACATCAGGATATGAGTGCGGTAGGCATAGGGATGGATGGACGGGCGTTGCATGGGCGAGTCTAAACATGTAACTTCAGGATCTAGGGAAATTGCAGATAAATAAGATAAAGCATCCAAGTACTAAAAAAATCATAGGCATGTACTCCATATATAGTCATGTGTGCTCGCAATAAGAACTTGCATAACATCTTTTGTCCTGTCAGCCCGTTGCAGCGGGGCCTCAAGGGAACTACTGGCAATAAAGGCACTGGAGCACAGCAATACTCCATGAACACATGTGATCCTCACATCACAACCATCCCCTCCGGCTGTCCCATTTTTTGTCACTTCGGGGTCTTTGGATCCGGACAATGATATGTGTACATAGCTTGCAGATAAGATCACAAACAATAATATCATCATGAATCAATAATAAGTTCAGATCTGATATCATGGCACTCGGGCCCTAGTGACAATCATTAAGCACAACAAGTTTCAACAAAGTCAAATAGCACTAATAGAGATACTAGGCACCATGCCCTAACAATCTTATTCGATTACATGATAGAACTCATCCAATCACTACCATCCCCATAGCCTATAGCAGGGGATTACTCACTCATGGATGAGGGAAACATGGATGGTTGATGGAGAGGCGTTGCTGATGATGATGGTGATGATCCTCTCCAAATTCCCCGTCCTGGCAGGGTGCCAGAACGAAGTTTCTGGCAGTGGCGGCGCATCGGAACTCTTTCTGGCAAAATGTTGAACCCCCAACTAATTTTTTAGGTCAGAAGGCAACTTATAGGCGAAGAGGGAGGCCGAGGGGGTGCCCGAGGTGAAATAGGATTTTTGGCATATTTTCCGGGATTTTTCCTGATAGTTGATTGTTTGCACTAAAACTAGATACCAAGGTAATTCTGCTGAAAACAACATCAGTCCATGTTAGTTGTATCCAAATCACACAAGTTTAGAGGAGAAACAATAGCAAAAGTGTTTGGGAAAGTAGATATGTTTTGGACCTATTAGGGTTGCAAACTAAATCTGGACAAATCTTGAGAAAAAAATAGCATGAACTCGGCTTGCTTCTTTGAGTAAAATGGCCACCATGGCTCGGGCCATGTGGACACGAAGCTGCATATATATGGAGGAACAACTAGTCCCAGGCCGTGTTACGGACCGGGACTAGAGGTTCCCGAAAAGAGCAGATGGCCGACTCTAAGTTTCTAGTCCCGGGCCATATTACGGACCGAGACTAGAGGTACAGTCTAGACCGGTACTAGACTCTATCTCGATTACTAGCCATTGGAGGCATTACGGCCCGGGACTAGAGCTAGCACTAGTCCCGGTTCGTAATAAACCGAGACTAGTGGCAGGACTGACTTCAAACGGAAGGGGTGTTTTCCACTACTGATGCATGTACTGGTAATTTTAAATAGAAGTTGCTTCTTCTCTATCAATTATAATCATCTAGCTATGGTTTGTTTCCAGCAATATATCATGTAGGATAAGAAAAAAGTACAACTTTTAGAGTTGGAAGGACTTATTGCATTGTCTTGTAGGGCACAAGCATGTACTACTTGTCTTTATGAGTTTGAAATGCACCAAAGAGGAACTCTAGCATCAAATCCTTTCCTTTTTGTGTCTCGAGGTTGTCCCCATAGAAGTGTAACGGATCAATGACTCTGCATACTGAGTTCTTTCAACTTGGTGTAGAGCCCAAAGCCTGACCAGCGAGGCATCGGGCATACTTTTCTCAAACATGTTTTAGATATGATAGAACTTCAAAGTGGAATTGCCTATGACAAAGTTCAAACTATCGGCACCTTAAATATGAAACGTGAGGTGCCTTCATCCATTTCCAGCATCTCCAGCTTGCATTGTTGTTTCTTAACTTCTTCCGAAAAGAGCCTGCCATTATCCACATGTATAGAGCACCACGAACGTTATACACGTACGCCGCCCGACATATCTGTATGAGGGCACCGTGGACCAAAGGTACAGAAATTCCTCTGGTGGTGCGGATCTCGGGTTGAAGTAGTCAACCTCTAGCACCACGTAATAGGTCTCCAGATGGCGATGTTATGTGGGCCAGAAGATCGCTTCAACATTTTCGAAGTAGTTCTTGCGTGAGGTTGACTGAGTGTTTGGGGTATTATTCCTCCCGTGGTGTGGGGATTTTGGAGATGGCCACACCCCGATTCCTGGTGGTAGTCGTCGGTCTTCAACGACATGATGCTGACCTCATTTCCAAGCGTTCTAGATCTGATTTGCATGATGCGTACACCCCCTTCCTGGCGTGCGAACTGACGAATGATAGTTTTTAGGATCCGCAAATCAGCACCGCATCCGTGCTCTCACACACGTCCGAGCCACCGAGCAACCTCCGCCTCCTTTCTCTAGCGATGCAGCGGAAGCAACAACTCTTTCTTGCCTAAAAGCCACCGGGAACATGTATCTCGCTAGTCCGAGACCATGGGGGATAAAAACTAGAGGTGGAGAGAGATCCTTCACGAGGAGGTGGGAGTGAGAGAGGGGGTTTATATAGGAGGGAGGGGGCACCGCAAGGGGGTGGCCAGCGAATGGGGGTTGCCCCCTCCCCTCGGTGGAGCTCCCACTCACAAAATAGCCCCTTCATTTCTCCACTCAAAATTCCCATTAAATTTCCACCAAATTTAATGCAATCTCTCTTTAAATAAAAATCCTTTTATTTATTCAGAATTTTGTCAATTACCTTAATGGACAAACATTCACATATAACCCCTTTCTAGTATTTCATTTCACATGCAGAAACACTTTCAGCAATTTCACCCGAAACGATTTCGGTGTCTAGTGAAATAAATTCCTGCGCTTTGTAAATCTTTTCAGTATGAAACTATTTGTTCCAAATGGTGTCGGTGTCTCTTAAGTGTGTCACCCAACGCTTCATGAATAATGCGGACATGATCGAGACCCCACTCGGATCAATAATCAGAAGCAAGACCTGGAGATCCTTCCCATACATTCAACGATGACTTTCTTTTGATCGTGAGAACCTTTTACACTAGAATCTTAATCCCTTTGTCTCGCGATATATTACATGTCTGAGATTCTATCATTGGTATCTTCATACCAAGTTTGATCTTGTTACTGACATGTAGTCTTTTTTCGTTCCCGTGATAGAACATTGTAGTGATCAAATCATTTTCTTGCAAGCTAACGAATGTGATATCACGGAGAGGGCCCAGAGTATATCTATCTGTCATCGGGATAAACAAATTCCACTTTTGATCCATGGTCCTCAACATAAAACTTTAGTAGCACTGAATCCATCTTTATAATCACCCTATTACGGTGCGACGTTTGATGTTATCAAGATACTCTTCCAGTGTTAGTGATTGACATGATCTCATGGTATAAGGATTATGATTACTTCTTATGATGTTATGGCAATATAAACTCAATGACTTTGATCGTAATGCTATACTTCGAATGAATGTTCATCACATCATTCCAATAATGTTGTGATCTCGTTATTAACAACATCCAATGTCCATGATCAAGAAACCTTGATCATATTGTTAATCAACGAGCTAGTTTATAAGAGAGGCATAACTAGGAACTTTCTGTTTGTTTATTAAACACACATGTATTAACGTTTCCGTATTAATACAATTCTAGCATGCAAAATAAACATCTATCATATACTTGGAATATACATAATAACCACTTTATTATTGCCTCTCAGGGCATATTCCCTTCAGTCTCCCACTTGCACTAGAGACAATAATATAGTTACATAGTGATAAATCTAACACCCATGGATTTCTAGTGTTGATCATGTTTTGCTCTAGGGAGAGTTTTAGTCAACGGATCCGCTACATTGAGATCCGTGTGTACTTTACAAATATTTATATTTCCATCCTTGACATGCTCGCGGATGGAGTGAAATCGGCGCTTAATATGCTTGGAATTCGTGTGAGACCTTGGTCCTTTGGCATTGGCTATGGCTCCATTGTTGTCACAATAGATCACCATTGGGTCCAATGCGCTCGCAACCACACCTAGTTTGGTTATGAATTCCTTCATCCAAACTGCTTCCTGAGCCGCTTCCGAAGCAGCAACATATTCGGCCTCCGTTGTCGATCCCTCCACCACGGGTTGTTTGGAACTCCTCCAACTAACCACTCCACCATTCATGAGAAATACGTATCCAGATTGATAGTTAGAGTCATCCGGATCGGTGTCGAAGCTAGCGTTAACATAACACTTAGCGACGAGCTCTTCTTCACCTTCGTACATGAGAACCATATCCTTAGTTCTTCTCAAGTACTTAAGGATATCCTTGACCGCTATCCAGTGTCACGAACCTGCATCGGATTGGTATCTACTAGTTAAACTAATAGCATGTGCCACATCCGGTCTTGTACATAGCATGGCGTACATTACAGAGCCTATGGCTGAAGCATAGGGGACTTTGTCCATTATCTCTCTTTCTTCCGCCATAGCCGGACTTTGAGTCTTACTCAATGTCTTTCCTTGCAACATAGGTAAGAACCCTTTCTTACTTCTGTCCATTTTAAATTTCTTTAAAATCTTATCAAGGTATGTACTTTGCAATAGCCCTATCAGGCGCCTAGATCTATACCTATAGATCTTTATGCCTAATATGTATGATACTTCACCTAGGTCCTTTATTGAAAACTTTCTGTTTAGATAACTTTTAACACTGTTTAAAAGATCTATATCATTTCCAATCAGTAATATGGCATCCACATATAATATCAGAAATGCCACATTTCTCCCACTCACTTTCTTGTAAATACAAGCCTCTCCATAAGTTTTAATAAATCCAAACTCTTTGATCACCTCATCAAAGCGGAGATTCCAACTCCGGGATGCTTACTTTAGTCCATAGATGGATCGCTGAAGCTTGCATACCTTGTCAGCATCCTTAGGATCGACAAAACCCTTTGGTTGTACCATATACAACTCTTCTTCAATATTGCCACTAAGGAATGCAATTTTGACATCCATCTGCCATATCTCATAATCGAAATATGCAGAAATTGCTAACATAATCCTAACTGACTTTAGCATCGCTACGGGAGAGAATGTCTCATCGTAGCGAACTCCTTGAATTTTTCAAAACCCTTTTGAGACAAGTCGATATTTATAGACGGTTAAATTACCATCAGCATCAGTTTTCCTTTTAAAAATCCATTTATTCTCCACGACCTTTCAGTCATGAGGTAAGTCCACCAAGGTCCAAACCTGGTTTTCATACATGGATTCCATCTCGGATTTCATGGCTTCTAACCATTTGTTGGAATCCGGGCTCATCATCGCTTCTTCATACATTGCAGGGTCATCAATTTCATCGACCATGAAATTCATAACAGGATTTCCGTACAGCTCTGGAGCTACACGCGTACTGCTAGACCTGCGAGGTTCAGTAGTATTCTCTTTTGGATCTTCATGATCGTTATCATTAGTTCCCTCTTCATTTGGTGAAGTCAACTCCGGAACGGCTTCTGGCGCTACGCTACTCGCCATATTATGAAGATAAGGTTCTACAACCTCTTCGAGTTCTACCTTCCGACTACACACACCTTTCGCGAGAAACTCTTTCTCAGGAAAGGATCCATTCTTGGCAACGAAAACCTTGCCCTCGAATCTGTGATAGAAGGAATACCCAATAGTTTCCTTAGGATATCCTATGAAAACGCATTTTTCCGCTTTGGGTTCGAGTTTATCCGGTTGAAGTTTCTTCACATAAACATCGCATCCCCAAACTTTAATAAATGACATCTTAGGTTTGTTTCCAAATCACAATTCATACGGTGTCTTTTTACCGGATTTAGATGGTGCCCGATTTAAAGTGAATGCAATAGTTTCTAGTGCATAACCCCAAATGATAGCCGCAAGTCGATCAAACCATATCTAGTAAAGTACGATTACGACGTTCCGACACACCATTTTATTGTGGTGTTCCAGCAGGTGAGTTGTGAAACTATTCCACTCTATTTCATGTGTGTGCTAAACTCATAACTTAGATACTCACCTCCATGGTCAGACCGTAGAAATTTGATCTTTCTATTACGATGATTTTCCACTTCACTCTGAAATTCCTTGAATTTATCAAAGGTTTTAGACTTGTGTTTCATTAAGTAGATATAACCGTATCTACTCAAATAATCCATGAAAGTAACAAAATAACAATATCCACCTCGTGCTGACACACTCATTGGACCACACACATTTGAGTGTATGATTTCTAATAAAATCTGTCGCCCGTTCCATTGAACCATAAAACGGCATTCTAGTCATCTTTCCCATAAGGCATGGCTCACATGTATCAAATGATTCGAAATCAAGTGATTCCAAAATTCCATCCGAATGGATCTTCTTCCTATGTTTAACGCCAATATGACCTAGACGGCAGTGCCACATATATGCGGATATATCATCATTAAGTTTAATCCTTTTAGCATCAACATTATGAATATGTGTAACACTATTATCGAGATCCAACAGAAATAAACCATTCATCATCCGTGCATGACCATAAAAGATATCATTATATAAATCGAACAACCATTGTTTTCGGATTTAAATGAATAACCACTGCGCATCAAACATGATTCAGATACAATGTTCATGCTCAGTGCTGGCACCAGATAACAATTATTCAAGTTTATAACTAATCCCGATGGTAAGTGGAGAGGTAGTGTTCCGACGGCGATCACATCAACGCTTGATCTGTTGCCGACACGCATCTTGACCTCACCCCTTGCTAGCGGTCGCTTGTTCCGCAGTATTAGCAACTGATCCGGTATCAAATACCCAGGTGCTACTGCGAGTACTAGTCAAGTACACATCAATAACATGTATATCGTATATACCTTTATTTGTCTTGTCGGCCTTCTTGTCTGCCAAATACTTGGGGCAGTTGCGCTTCCAGTGGCAAGTACCCTTGCAATAATAACACTCGCTATTAGACTTAGGGCCAACTTACGATATCTTTTTAGGTACAGCAAACTGTTTGCCGCCCTTCTTTCCCTTCGGTTTAACCTTCTTGTCTTTCTTGAAACCGGTGGTCTTATTGATCATCAACACTTGATGTTCCTTCTTGATCTCCACCTCCATAGTCTTAAGCATTGACAGAAGATCGGGGAGAGACTTCTTCATGCCCTGCATGTTATAGTTCATCACGAAGCTCTTCTAGCTAGGTGGTAGAGATAGGAGAACACGATGTATGCATAAGTCAATGGGAATCGATATTCCCAAAGACACAAGCTTATCGGCGTACCCCGACATCTTGAGTACATGCTCACTAACGGAGTTGTTCTCTTCCATCATGCAGCTAAAGAACTTTTCTGAAGCATTATAACTCTCTGCATCAGCATGGGTGCCGAAAATCATTTTCAACTCACCCATTGTATCAAAGGAAATGACATTTTCGAAACACTTTCGAAGTTCTGGCTCTAGCCCATACAATATGCCGCAATGAACTAAGTTGTGGACCTCCTGAAGAATCTGATAGACATTCTTTTCCTCGTCAGGGGCATCATCGAACGGTGGGGGGCCTAGCGGTGCTTCTAGCACATATTTCTTTTGTGCAGCAGAGAGGAGAATCCTCAAATTCATATCCTAGTCGGTGAAGTTGCTACCATTCGTTGCAAGTTTCTCTTTCTCCATGAACACATTGAAATTAAAAGCAGGTGGTGTCATCTACAACCGAATTTTTAAAGTTTAGACTAAGTTTATGATAGATCGAGTTCAACTAATCCAAAATTAAGAATGAAATCCCACTCAAAAATTACATCCCCTCGTGCCTTTTTGGTGATTACAAGAACCAAATCCACTACACCAACTCCGATCATCATGTGAGTCGGTGTAGCTTCAAAGGCGAGCATTTACATGGGCATCATATATTCATATGACTCATTCTTAACCTTTCGGTCTGTGTTCCAAGGCCATGTTTGTACATGCTAGGCTCTCCAAGTAAGAACCTTAGTATTCGCGTGTGTAAACTGTCTTACACCCGAAATATGATCGTGGATCCAAGAACATCCGATCATCATGTGATGCCTTGTAGCGGCGAAACATAATCGGTGCATACTTAAGGGAGAACACATTATTATCTTGATATGTAAATGAGGGATCATCTTATTATGCTAATAAAACACCAAACAAGCAATATAAGATGCAACAAACATCACATGTGATAAGTGAAATGATATGGTTCTTGCACTTGATCATCATCACGTGCATCGTGGTATGATATTCATTATTCCTTTATGTCTAAGGCCAAGGTCTATGGAAGTTACACGTTATGTGTGTTGTAAGAGTATCGACTTATACTTTTACTTACAACATCATCATATCATGACACTAGCCCAACAACAATCTAAACTAGACGCTTCTAATTTATCCATTACAAGTTTTACGTGGCTTAGGGCTTTTGAAGATAGAACCATTCTTACCTACGGACATGGAACCACAACGAGGATAACCAAATTATTTACAAATCATTGCAAATTATATATTGACTATAGTAGGAGAGACAGACACCCGCTAGCCACTTATGCAAAACTAGTTGCATGTCAAGCGTGCAATAGGTCTCATGTGCGAGGACATGTAAAGTTTGTCCGGGCGGCTTCATTCCACTATGCCACCAATATCCAAAGTATAACTAAGAAGCAATAAAATGATCATCATCGCCCACATACTTATATGTGTACTACCCGTGCAAAGTATCAACGCATAGCTCCGGCTCTAATACTAGTGTAGGGTTCGCAGCATAGAAAACAAAAAATTCCCTACGATGGGAACAACTATGTACCAAGATCTATCTACTAGATACAAGCAACAGGAGGATATACATCCGTAGAGAACATACCCTTGAAGACCGACAAAGTTTAATGAGGTTGTACTTGTGGATGATGTAGACGAACGCTTGTCGATATCAAGATCGAGAGGAAGTCCTAGCGCCGCATCCGTGCTCGCACACACGTCCGAGCCACCGAGCAACCTCCGCCTCCTCGCTCTAGCGGTGCAGAGGAACCAACAACTCTTTCTTGCCAAAAAATCCACCGGGAACATGTATCTCGCTAGTCCGAGACCATCGGGGATAAAAATTAGAGGGGGAGAGAGATCCTTCACGAGGAGGTGTGAGTGATAGAGAGGTAGAGGAGGATTTATATAGGAGGGAGGGGGCACCCCAAGGGTGTGGCCGGCGCATGGGGGCTTCCCGCTCCCCTCCTCCATTCATGTGGGTGGAGCTCCCACTCACAAAATAGCCCCTTCATTTCTCCACTCAAAATCCCACACAAAATTCCCATTAATTTTCCACCAAATTTAATGTAATCTCTCTTTAAATAAAACTCCTTTTCTTTAATCAGAATTTTGTCAATTACCTTAATGGACAAATATTCACATATAACACCTTGCTAGTATTTCATTTCACATGCAGAAACACTTTCAGCAATTTCACCCGAAACGATTCTGGTGTCTAGTGAAATAAATTCCTACGCTTTGTAAATCTTTTCAGCATGAAACTATTTGTTCCAAATGGTGTCGGTATCTCTTAAGTGTGTCATCCTACAGTTCGCGAATAATGCGGACATGATCGAGACCCCTCTCAGAGCAATAATCAGAAGCGGGACCTGGAGATCCATACTGACTCCCACACATTCAATAATGACTTTCTTGTGATCGTGAGAACCTTTTATGCTAGAATATTAATCCCTTTGTCTCGCGATATATTACATGTCTGAGATTCGATCATCGGTATCTTCATACCTAGTTTGATCTCGTTACTGACATGTACTATTTTCTTGTTCCCGTGATATAAAATTCTAGTGGTCTAATCACTTGCTTGCAAGCTAACCAATGTGATATCACCGAGAGGGTCCAGAGTATATCTATCCGTCATCGGGATGAAAAAATTCCACTCTTGATCCATGGGCATCAACATAACACTTTAGTAGCACTGAACCCATCTTTATAATCACCCTATTACGGTGTGACGTTTGATGTTATCAAGATACTCTTCCAGTGTTAGTGATTGACATGATCTCATGGTCTAAGGATTAGGATTACTTCGTATAATGTTATAGCAATATAAACTCAATGACTTCGATCGTAACGCTATACTTCGGATGAATGTTCATCATATCATTCCAATAATGTTGTGATCTCGTTCATCCAATGTCCATGATCAGGAAACCTTGATCATCTTGTTAATCAACGATCTAGTTTATAAGAGAGGCATAACTAGGAACTTTCTGTTTGTTTATTAAACACACATGTATTAATGTTTCCGTCTTAATACAATTATAGAATGAAAAATAAACATCTATCATATACTTGGAATATACATAATAACTATTTTATTATTGCCTCTCAGGTCATATTCCCTTCAAAAGGTACGTGTATAATGTGGAGGATTCCCTCGAATTTATTCATAAGGTGATGAGAGGGGTTTTTATTTTTCCTTGCATGTTAAATTTATCTTCAATCAACTTTGGGCACACGTCTGGTCTCCGGGAACCTCGAGAGAGCCGTCTTGCAACCCCACGGGTGAAGTCGGTTTAGATCTTACAGTCAGATGCCTTTGAGTCTTGAATGTGGAGGTCTCCGTGGGTAGGAATCATGGATTAGGCCCATGTGTCGCATAGGCCTAAATCCACCCATCACTGACATAGTTTATCACACCTAATCGAGAAAATGACAAAGAACCACCACAACTGGGTCGTCAGTGTCACATTCCCACCAAGTGGAGGCACCACCTTAGGGGCAGGTGCTCGACAGAGAGCACCGATTGCATGATTTTCTCGGTTTAATGGGTTTTTCGATAGGTGGGGCCTGCAGTAAGGTCTAGTGTGGCGTTGTCTTGATGGAGTGCATGGACGGCCGTTAGGTTTCCACATGTTGTGTATTAAGATCGCCGTTCAAGATGGACCCATCTTCATCTAGCCTAGTCGCCCTCCCCTCCCCTGCCCCTTCTATGACGATGTCTTGGCAATCGGGGTGCAACGTCCCGATGGTCGGCATGTCCATGATCTAGGAGGAGGCACCCTCGAGAGGTTATGATGCCTCCAGAAGCGGCTCAGCGGGCCGGTCCCTCATGAGGCCTCGCCTCGTGAGGGCACGACCTCGGAAGGAGGTGTTCAGGAAGAGGGGTCCCAGCGCAGCGTATCGCCTTGCCGTGGAGCCTTGCATACCTTGGAGCATAGTCAAATTGGTAATCTCGTCGTCTGGGCATTAGGGAGAAAGGATCCCGACAAGGGGTGCAACATATCTGCATACTCCAGTCTGCCTCGGTAAAGAAAAATCTAGTACATCCCCTTCGGTGCTAGGGGAGAACGGACGGCGTCGGCACTGGAAGTCCTTTCCTTTGCCATTTTGGTGCAAGGAAGAGGGCAGGCAGCGCCAGATGAAGATAATAAGTGCTAAAGAAGATCACTTTATGAAATGATGGAGAAGCTCCTAACCTACAAGACTTAGTCTATGCAGATTAGCCTTGTAGATCGGGACTTTGGAGAGCGGAAGTGAGGTGACCCTTCCCACCTAATATTTGGGGGAAGAGTACTGACGACCCTACATAAGGAGACATGATCCTACCTTAGAATGGGTCGATCCGAGAGATCTTAAACCCTAGACATCTATCCACCATTTTACCCTCATAAAGCATGCGATCAATACAACAAAGCAGGATTAGGTGCTTTACCTCCTCACGAGGGTCCCGAACCTGGGTAAAAAACCATGTCCACTTGCTGTCGTGCTCTTGTGCTGCTATCGCCGATACTTCTGGAAACGCATGTTCAGCCCCCTCTCGAACCAAGGCTCGTTGGACCCTTGTTCCTTTGAGGGACATATTCTCTGATATTTGGCGCGCCAGGTAGGGGCTGAGGCACGTTTTCAAGATCTTCATCAACCTCGTCGGCATGTCGGCTCGCAACGAGACCTGGGCTGAGAACACCCTTCGTCGCGCAGTGATCAAGGCTCACCTGGAGCCTATTCCACGGCGAATCACCTTGGAGCAGGCCCCGTGGACGGAGGACGAGGGAGGCTCCTCCTTCCGCCCGTCGCAGGAGCCCTATCCCTCCTCGCGTGGTTCCATGTCTGACATGGATAGACCCCACGGGTACACGACATTGGTACACCTAGTCTAATCGAAGGAAGGCCCACGTCAAGACACACGGCCCATGAAGACTTCGGGTGCCCCAAGCCCATGACATTTTTGACTCCTTGGAGGACAAGTCTAGATTAGATAGAATTTCAAAGGGTACTAACCCTAATTTGTAACTGACTCGACCTAAAGCACGGGACCTGCCTATCTATATAAAGTCCAGGAGGGTACGGCGAGAAGGATCCTCTTCCACCATCGCATACGCACCTCACGCCATATTGCATCTGCACACCCTTGTAACTTTCGGTTCCGCCGTAATCAAGAGCAAACAAGCAGGAGTAGGGTTTTTTCCTCCGGGGGCCTGAACCTGGGTAAACCTCGTGTCCCGCATTGCTTGTTTGTTAACTAAAAATGGGCATTGATGAAATCAACCCTCGTCAATTGGCGCCGTTTGAGGGAAACAAGGACGCTGATCGTGCGGTCATGACGGTTCCATCCAGAGCAATCTACAACTCATCGGCAATGGAGAGTCACATCCTCTTCGGCGCCTTCGACTTCACCGCCCACTCGCCGGCCACCCTGAGGGATTTCGAGCCCGTAGGCGACGGACTCGAGTTGCTGTTCGGGAGCTTCTGCTTATAGGTGCGGCAGACCGGCACCCTCTGCCTCCCAGAGCGGATACCACCACCATCCATCAAGCCCGCTTTGTGGGTCCCACCTATCAGCGTGTTACACACGTCGATCCTGACAGACGAGTCAGATGACAGTAGCAGCTGCAACTCAGATCTGTGGGGCCCTCCCTCAGATGAAGAAACCTACGGTTCCAGATCCTAAAGCTGTGGAAACAACGATCTAATCCGTGGGCTCTACCTATGCGTCGTCGTCATCAACAACGTAACGGACCTCCCGCCGGGTTCGAGTGCATAGCAAACACCCAACCCCCATCTCAACCCGCAAGCTAAGAACGGAGGAAACGGGGGAGATCCGCCTAACAGACCCAACGAAGGCGACGCTCACGCCTACAACAAGATCAACCTCAACGAGGAAGGCTGGAGACAAGCACGCGAAGCCGTGGCAGGCAACATCATCCTACCTGTGAATGATTCACGGGATCTACTGATGGCCTACCACCTCCTCCTCATCGACAAGCACAACCGACAGGTGAAGCTGATGGAGGAGCTTGACAAGAGAAAGAAGGCGGCTGCGGAATCCAGCGCACGGTGAGCTGTGCTCTCTACCGCTGGCGGCTCCAGTTCGCATGGCAACAACGCCAACAAATACCGCTCCCACACGGAGCACATGCACCCCGCCGCGTGACACGAGGTCACCCGTGCCCTCAACACGTCCTTCATGACGATGGACTCGCACGACAACGTCATGCCAAAAATGCCGCAGGCTGCGATCATGGCGGCCACTACATATCTCGCATCTTATCCACCTCCGGTGGGAGATCCGAAGAGCTCCATGCACAAGTCCGCACTACCCGGACTAGGACTCGTCGGAGCCGCGCTCCATGATGAGGCTCCTATGGAGCCGAAGAAAAAAGCTGCGGTCAAGTTCAATCGCAGCTCTACGCCCTCATCCGAAGATGATGAGCACGACCTACCCCGGTGTCGCAAGACCCCACGGCGCCGCAGCAGCAACTACGACACTCGCAACGAGCTCACACAGCGCAAGATCGACAAGGAACGTGCCAAGCGCGCGTGCTCAACTGAGTCCGACGAGGAAGACGATGGAGAGTTGTGCAACGCCAGATGCGTCAACAGATCCGTTCGGCAAATGTGGATGCCAAAAAATTTCAACCTCCCCTCGGACAACCCGAAGTTCAATGGCATGCAAGAGCCAAAGTCTTGGCTAGATGATCACATGTCGTCAGTCAAGCTCCACAGTGGAAACAAGAACACCGCCTTACAATGCCTACAGCTATAGCTAACAGGCGCGGCCAGGGTCTGACTTAGCATCTTAACCTCCGGATCCATCCGAAGCTGGGAAGAGCTGGCATACAGCTTCATCCGCAACTTCAAGGGCACCAGCAAGATGCCAGCATCGATCTAAGAGCTACTGGCCTGTACCCAACGGTCCAATGAGTCCATCCGCTCATACATACTCTGCTGGTCCCACATCAAGAACTCCACTGCGCACATCTCCGAAGAGCAGGCAATTTACGCCTTTAAGGATGGTGCTAGGCGCCTAGATTTCAAGGAGGAGCTTGGGCGTGTCAAGCCCAAGACGCTCGACCACCTCATGGACATCGCCAACCGGTGGGCAGATTGTGAGGATTCCATCACCCAAGCACATTCGGATGACAAAGATGACTACGGCTGCAGACGCGAATGCCGTAGCAAAAGAAGATCGTGCGTCTATGACGATCGCGACGGAGTCGACATGGTCGCGGCTGGACACGCCGATCGACGCAACGATAGCAACTGTAGCAGCGGATATCGCGGAGGAAACTACCACGACAATGGGCAACCCACGCAAATGTGGCAACGTCGCAGCCGTGACGACGAGCCTTCGTCATACGACAAGTTGTCTGGTCCCTGCACCATCCACTTCTACATCGACAAACGGGATGGTAAGAAGAAGGCCAGCCACATGCTCAAGGACTGCCGCAAGTTCCAGAAGCTTATCAAGGGTCTCACCCAAATGCGGCGCCAGATCATGAACCCTGGATTTGGGACCGCACTTGTACTAGGTGACATCGCCCACGGAGCTCCTCCACCACCACCCGTCGGACCGTCGCAACCAGTGATCACACCAGCACCAAATAACTGTGTAGGAGGGTACCCGCCCCCCAAAAGGGTCCCTGATGATCCAGAAGGGGCGCCCAACCAACAGGGTGCAAAAGAAGATCACCCGCCAAGTCAGCATGGCTATGACCTCTCCACCAGCCATCCCTGAGTACCTCAATGGCTCGAAGTCCTACATCACGTTCGATCGTTTGGATCACCCACGCCAGATCCCTCGCCTAGTTCATGCTGCCCTGGTACTCGAGGCGCATATAGGGGGTTCGAGATGAGTTGCGTCTTCATGGACGGTAGCAGTGGCATCAATCTGATGTTCGTCAGCACACTCACAGCGATGCAAATCCCGTTGTGCAGCCTGGAGCAATCAGATACGACGTTCCATGGCATAGTCCCAGGGAAGGGCATATACCCTGTGGGCAAGATATGGCTCAACATCATCGCCATCGCAGTACCATGCCATCCTCGGGGGCGTGGAATTCGCACGATTCTTGGCAGTACCACACTACGCATACCTATTACTAAAGATGCTAGGACCTAGGGGCGTCATCACCATCCAGGGAAGCTTCACCCGATCCGACCACTGCGACAGAGACTTCAACAGAATTTCTAAGTCGTTTGGCATACAAGAGGAGCTCACGAGGCTCGGAGAGGTGACAGACAATGGGGCACCCCCAGTCACCAGACAAAACGCACCTGATATGTCGTTCGACTCCATGGTCAACACAAAGAAGGTGCAGGTCCATCCAATGGACGCCTCCAAGACGGTGTTGATCACCAATGACCTCAGTCCCGTATAGGAAAGTGTGCTTGTCGAATTCCTCCGTGAGCGCTGGGAAATTTTCACCGGGTGTCCTGCGAACATGCTAGGAGTTCCTAGTGAATTCGCTGAGCATGCACTCAATGTGTTTCCGGACGCGAAGCCCGTCAAGAAGTCAATCCGGCGACTGTCTGAACCAAGATCTAAAGACGTTGGAATCAAAGTCAATAGACTACTCGATGCCAACTTCATCTGGGAAATCAAGGAGAGCGAGTGGTTGGCCAACACCATGCTGGTCCCCAAGAAGGACACGGACATCCTGCGGATGTGTGTGGACTTCACATCGCTCAACAAGTACTGTCCCAAGGACCACTTCCCTCTACCGTGGATCGATCAAATCATCAATTCGACTGCCGGATGCGAGAAACTCTCCTTCCTTGATGCCTACTCAGGCTATAACCAGATTCGGCTGGAGGTCGAAGATCAAGAGAAAACGGCGTTCATTTCACCGTTCGGAGTATTCTGCTACAACACCATGCCTTTCGGGCTGAAGAATGCAGGTGCCACATACCAGAGGTGCATGCAGGCGTGCCTGAAAAGCTAGATCAGTCGTAACATCCAAGTCTATATCGACGACATAGTAATCAAGACCAGTGAAGCCAAGACGCTGATCGACAATCTCCGCGAGATGTCGATAACCTTGATCACTACAAGATAAAGCTAAACCTATAAAAGTGTGCCTTCGGCATCCCATATGGCCAGTTACTCGGCTATTTCATTTCCCAGTGGGGGATTGAGGCGAATCCGAAAAAATCAGGGCCATACTGGCCATGGATAAGCCGAAGAACCTCAAAGGTGTCCAGCAACTGGCTGGGCGAATCGCAGCACTGAGCAGATTCATCAGCCGCAAGGGCGAGACGGCCCTACCCTTTTACTAGCTGCTGCGCAAGGCGGACAAGTTCGAGTGGACACCCGAAGTAGACGACGCATTTGAGGACCTCAAGCGGCTACTCTCCACCTCGCCTGTCCTGGTCACGCCAAAGGAACGGGAGCCTTTGCTGCTATACATTGCAGCCACACATTAGGTGGTAAGCACCGTACTCATGGTCGAACGACCCGAAGATGGCAAGAACCACGGGATTCAATGCCCAATCTACTACCTCAGCATACTGACCCCAACAAAGCAGAGGTACCCTCACTATCAGAAGCTCACCTACAGCGTATTCATGACGGCTTGTCGGTTGAACCACTACTTACAGGAGCATTAGATCATGGTCGTCAATGACGCCTCACTGTCAAATATCCTAAACAACCTCGAAGCCATGGGATGCGTAGCCTTGTGTGGCATCGAACTGTCCCCTCTAGATATATTCTATGAGCGACGCACCGCCATCAAGTCTCATGTCCTCCCTGACTTCCTCGTCCACTGGATGGAACTCCAGCTACCGGATACTCCGGACATGTCATAGTCCTGGACGATGCACTTTGACAGCTCCAAGCGTGAGGCTAGAGCAGGGGCCGGTGTCATACTGACGTCCGCTCAGGGCGATAAGATGAGGTACGTCCTTCGGATGAAAATTCGTGCCTCCAATAACGAGGCCGAATACGAGGCCCTCATCCACGACATGAGGATGGCCAAGATCTGCGGCGCAACACGCCTCGTCATCTACGGTGACTCGAACCTTGTCGTCTAGCAGACGATGAATGAGTGCGACGCTCACAGCGCCAACATGATCATGTACCGTGCACTTTACAACTCACTTGAAGGAGACTTTGACGGCAGCGAGCTTCGGCACGTCGGAAGGGAAAGCAACAAAGAAGTTGACAGGCTCGCCAACATCGGCTCCACTGCGCACGGGTGTCACCAGGTGTGTTCCTCAAGCAAATCTGCGTACCCTCTATAAAGAGAAAATTCCCAAAAGGCTCAGCCAAAGAATTAGAGCACTCGGGGGCTGCGCTACCTGAAGGACAAGAAGGACCTGAAAAGCTTGACACCGAGGTCGAGCTGGTCAGCTTAATGCAGGTCATGGCAGTTGAAGAGAAATGGACGCAGCCATACCTTCGGTACCTGATAAACAATGAACTATCCGATGATCCGACGGATGCCCGGCACATATCTCGCCGGTCAAAATCCTTCACCATAATCAATGGTGAGCTGTACAAGCACAACATTTCGGGTGTGCTCCAACGGTGCGTCACCATAGGTGATGACAAAAGCATCATCCAAGACATCCATGAGGGTACCTGCGTCCATCATGCAGGCAGTCGCGCCCTAGTCGCCAAAGTGCTACGAGCTGGGTTCTACGGGCCAACTGCCATGAACGACGCCAAGGACATCATCCAACGGTGCAACGCCTGTCAGATATATGCAGACAAGCCGCACGTGCTAGGATCTAAGCTAAGGCCCATACTGCTGGCCTGGCCCTTTGCCCAATGGGGCCTCGACATGATAGGCAAACTGCCAAAGTCCTCGCCAGGAGGTCACGTCTTCTTCCTGGTCATAGTCGACAAGTTCACCAAGTGGATCGAGGCTATGCCCGTCACCAACCAAAGCGGCAAAACTACCGTTAAGTTTTTCGAGTCCATTGTCTACAGGTTTCCTGTGCCTCATAGCAAGATAATAGACAATGGCTCGAACTTCATCTTGAATGAATTTTGAGCCTTCTGTGGAAACCTCGGCATCAACATATCCTACGCCTCCGTGGTGTACCCATAGACAAACGGACATGTCGAAAAGACCAACAACCTAATAGGCAACGACATCAAGAAGCCCCTGCTTTGCCCACTCGAAAGGCTTGCGGGAGCCTAGGCATATGAGCTGCCCTTTGTTCTCTAGAGCCTGCGTACAATGCCAAATAGGTCAAGCGGCTACACGCCCTTCTTCATGGTGCACAGAGTCGAAGCCGTGCTGCCTGCCGAGGTGCGCCACAAGGCCCCACAGGTCATCGCCTATAGCAAAGCCGAATCATCGGCAGCACTCGAAGACGCCATCGACACACTCGACGAGGCACGCGACATTGTCGCGGCTCACTCAGCGGTCTATCAGCAGAGCCTACACAACTACCACATCCATCGGCTGCGTCCAAGGTCCTTCGTCGAAGGAGACCTCGTCCTGCGGCTCAAGCAAGAACGGCCCAAGAATCTCGAGTCACCCTAGGAAGGACCCTACATCGTCACCGAAGTCATCCCATGTGGCGCCTACCGCCTCATGGACGTCGCATCAGGAGTCGAATACTCCAACCACTGGAACGCCGCACAACTGCGACACTTCTACCCCTAGTTACCCTTTACTTTCAATAAGGTTATTCAGCCAAGGCTACCCAGCCGAACAATGTACCTCCTCGTTTCGCTATGAATAAAAGCTAAGTTTCTTGGCCCAAATAGATTTTTATCCTTACATTACTTCTCGCTAAATACGCTTGGGGGCTACGCCTCACCTCACGACTTTGTTGACTGAGAACTATGCATACAACCTGAGTAGCTGACCACGTCAGGCTAACGAAAAGGACATGCACATAATAAAGCACCACGTGCCAAAAACATAAACTTTACAAAGGGCATTCACTAATCCCACTCAAATACATATTTTACATCATCTGTTTTTCTTTATAGGATCTAATTTTTCTGGAGCATTATATTTGCCCGCTGCTCGAACAAATCTACAATTTCCTCCGCATGCTGCGCCATAGCTGCATAGTGAGGGCGCATGTCCCATAAGATGCCATCTGGTCGAAGGGGCGGCCCAGTCGCCACCTCCGCAAGATTGACATCACGGCGATGCAACCGAACAAGAGACAAGGCAGCCGTGACCCCTGCAATCAGCTGATGCCACACCAACTCCTTGACGTGGCCCACATTCCGAAATTTGCCAAGAAGACCCAGGAAGGTAGAAGGCGCGATGTCCAAAGGGAACATGATGGACCAGATGGCCGCCAATGACTACCTTGCCTGCCTCAACACCCGAAGAACCTGGTACATGCGATCTTGCACCGTCGCAAGGACAAGGGCTCGATCACGGTCCATATAGAAGAAGCCACCAGCCTACAGGTCTTGCTGCATCAAATAGTTCATCTGAATGGCGACGCGCTCCTTCTCTTCCCACGAAATGAGATTCACATCTACACAAAACGTGAAATGAGCCATCACACAAAGCTGCACTCGAAAGAACATCAGTTCGCGAAGACTCACATTGAACTTGCTCACCCATCTGCCGCAACTCCCCAAGCAAGAACTTCTCCCTGTCCATGGCCCGCTCAGCCTTGTACTTCCACACATCTGCATGACCTTGAATGCTAAGGATGTCCTTCGCCACGCTACGGGCACGATCGTGCAGAAAAGCCAATTGCGATGCATCATCCAAAGATGGTCGCGGCTCAGGAGCAGTCAGAGTGACAACTGGAACCTTGATGTCTACGCACTTCTATTCTTGTAGACATTTGTTGGGCCTCCAAATGCAGAGGTTTGTAGAACAGCATCAAGTTTCCCTTAAGTGGATTACCCAAGGTTTATCGAACTCAGGGAGGAAGTGGTCAAAGGTATCCCTCTCAAGCAACCCTGCAATCAAGATACAAGAAGTCTCTTGTGTGGCATCCCGCAAAAACCACTACTAGAAAATCGCGTTGAATTTGTGCATTGCATCGTCATCATCATGCATTGTTTGCATAAAACTATTTTCGCAAAGCCGATTTGTTTTCTAAAACGCCCATCTTAATTCAAACGCAAAACCCCGGGCCTCCGGATTATTTTGTTGTCGGCTATGTTTTGCAAAACGATGCGTTTTAGAATTAAATAAAATTATTATATTGTTTTGCGGGGCAGTCGAACGGGCCGGATAGACCCGAACGACCACCCCATTTTTAAAACGGTCCACCTAATTTCTAAACCTACCCAATTATCTACCCACACCCAACCCTCCACCTCACCCTGGCCACTCCCCTTGCGCCACCTCACCCTCTCCTCTTCCCCCACCACCAACCCGCCACGTGGCCCCTCTCTCTCTCTCCTCCCCCACCACTCAACCCACTCCCAGACACCTGCCACCGACCCTGGCCCCACCGGCCACCCCACGACGCGCCCACCCCACGTTCTCCTCCTCCCTCGCCACGCCAGCTAGCCCCCTGCCTCCACCTCAGCGCCTCGAGCTCCCTCCCACCGCCTCGCGGAGACCGCCGCCCCCGCCGGTGGCCACCTCGCTGAGCCGCCTCCACGACGCCTCCCTCAGCTCCGCCACGCCGCAGAGCCCAGCGGCCGAGCCCTCCTCCACCTCCGGTCCCCTCGCGGACCCCCTCGCCTGCAGCTCGCCGCGCCAAGACGCTGGCCTCCCCGTCCTCCATCCGCCCGACGCCGCGGCAGCCGAGCTGCTCGCCCACTCGCCTTGCAGCCGCTCCCCGGCGCCCGGCCAGCTCGTGGCCGGCCGCCCTCCGTCGTCGCTGCAACCCGCCGCCACAGGGAATCGCCGTCCGCCGCTGAACCTTCGCCGTCGTCCTGCTGCGTCCTCAGGCCACGATCGCCGCGCCGTCGCCGCGCCGCCGCTCGCCGTCGCCGCCCCTCCTGCAAGACCTGCTGGCGGCCCTCCGGCACGCCATTGCCGCCGCATCGCCATCGCGTGTCCCTGTCCCGGCGCGAGTGTGCCGTGTGTCGCTTGTTTTGCTAAGCAGCGGTACACGGGTTGATCCTGCTACGTGCGCTTCTCCACGACCGCGCTAGCGAAGGGTGGCTGTTTGTTGCCCCGGGAATGTGATGAATTGTAGCGGTGATGCCGGTCAAGTGAAGTTGGTGCCTGGATACGGTACTTTGGCGTTGGTTTCGGAAGTTTGAGGCGTTGATCTAGGCCAAACCTTCAAGTGGACGAGTACAATCAGTGGGACTATGACCACCGCCAAGATCTCCTATCTCGGGCCATCGACGGATCTCCGTCGCCGCGTGAAACACATGACATCAAGATCTTCTATTCTACAAGACCGAAAGCGTCTTGTCCAGATCTTCTTGGAAGTCAAGACCCTCGGAATCGCCAAGATCTCCCTCACGAATTTTGAAGACCGATCCCGGCGCTCGGAACCCGAACCCCTCGCCAAGATCTTCATCGGGACCCCGAATCAAGATCGCCTTCCCGGAACACCGAGTACACCGACATGAACCCGGACACCGAGTCCGCCGAGAACCCCGATGCGACAAGTGCTTCGTCCCGAACACCATGACCGACAACGTGACCCGAAGACCCCAGATGCGACGAGACCTACCTCTGTTAACCAAGTTCGTCGAACCCTGGACCCGAGGCCCGACCCCGAACCCCGGAACCCCAAGTTCGTCGAGAGACCCTAAATGTGTGAACCCTTACCCGAGAACCCTAATTTATAATGTCACCTATATAACTGTTGCATATAAATTGTCATTTCCGCATGCATGTCATATGGGTTGGGGGCCTTATGCCGGTGCACCTAATAATTAAATATGGGGCCCATATGCGGCAAATCTAGCCTTATATTGGCCTCATTTAAACTTGTGTAGCGAACCGGTGATATATATTCTGCCTTGTTAAACAACTTTTAATTTGCGGGGTAGCTAAACAACTTGAACCATATATTTAATTGTCGGGACCCCCGGTTCCACCTAATATGACTTAATTGCATCGCAACTTGGCCATGTCATACATCATGCATGCATCATGCCGATCTTCTGCCGTTGTATTAAATATTGCATCCGGTGTTTCTTCTAGTGTTTTGCTTCTTCGCGGATAAGGCCGTTGAGTTGATGTGAGCTTCCCGATCTTCGTTGAACCCTTCGACAATGTTTTCAAAGCAGCATCTCCCCTTTCTACCTATCTTACTTTCATAGTATTTACTTCCTCCCTGTTGATCTATCGCTATCTCGTGTTATGCTGTTTCAGTTTCGCACTGATATCCCTTGCAGCCATATATAGCCTTGGACACATCCTATTACCTGTTGTTTGGTAGATAGTTGGACCCGCGTGTCGTAGTCGCTTGCTCAAGTGTTTTGCTTGTCGTCAAGTACCACAATTGTTGGAGGATTGCCGCATGTTGACGTTGGAGATGATCATGGTTTAATTATTGTTCACTTTAATTCCTGTTTAACAACTAAAATTGAACTAAGCAGAGGCATCGGTGGGTGATAGGTAAGATTTGGTTTCGATCACCACTTGTGTCCCAGGGACCCGAGTTCTTGACACTGTTCCGAGATCGAGCGCTAACCACGTGTGGGAGATATGGGCCCCCATTGATAATTACCGATTTCAAAGTATTGTACTGGGGCCACAACTAGTTTGAGGTGTTTTACTATCCTGTACTTATGCCATGCTACTTATGTATTTACGATTGTGAGGAGCACGCTGTCTTTTAGGAAGCGGAATGTTTTCGCAGTATCGACAGTCCCGATTGGGGCATATACGTTCTGACCATTGTCGCAAACCCTAAGTCCGTCTCGAGACCGCCGACTTCGTTATGGGTGTACTTAGTGGGGTGGCCCCGTGCTTGCTTTGGTGCAGGAACGTCGTGACTTAGGCCCCGACATACCGATGGGTGTATGTTAACCGATCCGCAAAAGGGTCAAGTGCCTGTGGATACTTTGGTGCACCCCTGCAGGGTTAAATCTTTTCGAGAAGCCGTGTCCGCGGTTATGGACGACTTGGAGCACAGTGCTTGATCATAGACAACTATAACTAAAGTTTATTGCTTTAAATTGACTTGTTTCTGATATTATTAGTAATCAGCTTCACTACAACGGAATGGCTAAGTAAAAGTACCAACAACTGCTGGGTTTTGGGGTTATCTCATGCTAAATGTATCTGACTAGTAAGTGTTGCCACTATAACGGAATGGTTAACTAAAGTGCCCATCGCTTACTTTATCGGATGATTATCTAAACGACTAGTAAAGTGCCGCAACTATAATCGAATAAGTAAACGCCAACGTGTGAGTTCCTCGTTGACTTCTCGTTTGGTCTCGAGGGGAAACGCCAGATGGGTTTGTTTGATGCTAGTATCGGGTAGGATCCGAATAGGTCTTTCTTACCCTCTCGATAGCCGCCATTGTATCGAGTCTCTATAGGTTGTTTAGTGCATGCCGCCACGCCGCCACCACCATACCTATGTAGGCGAGGACCGAATTCTAGCCTCGCCGTGCATTGGCCTCAAGATCGACGCTCCTTCTTTTCCTTTGCCCTTTGTCGGCACCCCTTTGTTTAAGCAGGTTTTGAGATCGACGTTAGCGGGGTTACCCTTCGCTTGGCACAGGTGGTTATGGACGCCATTGGTTATTCTTCAGGGCTCTTAGCCCCATTTGCATCTTGTCCATAGTCGAACGCCCCATCGTTTTCAAGGTGATTTGGATCTTTGTACCGTATATTTGTATTCTTGACTCTTTGAGTCGCTGTTGTAGATATATCTGTTCTGTGGGTCCCATCGAGGACTGTGTAATGTTATTACTTTGCTTTCCACCCGCACGAAAGTGCTCGGGGCACCTTCAATCGTTTCTATGCGGGTTTGGCGAGTTTTGCTAAAACTTGCATAGGGCCGATTCTCGAGGGTGTTACAGAGTGGTATCGAGCTCAGGCTATGATACCCCAAGTCCAAATTCAGAGGATAACCTAGCTAACGGCCGAAGTAGAGTGTCCAAACTATTTTTGAAAATCGGTTGGATAGTTCTGGTTAGGTCTGATTTTACTCCTTACCCCTCTGCTATTCTCCTCTTATCTCGACGTGTTTTGAATCCGCTCTCTTCTCTCTCTTCGAGTCCAGGAATTCTCGTGGTCAGGTTTCCGTCGTACCTTCAGGGTTTCGCTTCCTCCTTTGGTAACGGTGTTCTATCATCCGGTGTTCAAGCGGCCTGAGTAATCCGCCTGCGGTGTCACCATTCTTTGTTCCTTGCTTGTGCCTTCCGGTGTTTTCCGACGCGACGACATCATCTACGTCAGATCCGATGCAGAGTCTGCATCACTCCTTTGTTTCCGAACCTCGCTTGTCGAGATCTTCAGTCTGAATCCTGAGGGTTGGTTGCATAGTCTGTCTATTCGGTACATAGTAATGCTTTGAGTGCGGGATGGAGTCGCGACCATACCACTACTCTTATCATTCGCTTATGTACATTGAATGGTGGATCGATGCAATTTTACTCCGTCCATGGAAGCTAGAGATGGCCTATTTGTTGATACCTCTACCTTCGACCTTTTTGTTCCGGAGTGCTCTCTCGACGATCAGGGACAACGACCTCTTGTTAGTGGTGTCGCGAGGATCTACACGAAGCGAGAAGACGCAGATCGCCGACCTTTCCTTCCGGTACCATGAGGCGGATCTCGAGGGCGAGATCCATTGTTAGTGGTGTCAATTGTGGCATCCCGCAAAACCACTACTAGAAAATCGCGTTGAATTTGTGCATTGCATCGTCATCATCATGCATTGTTTGCATAAAACTATTTTCGCAGCGATTTGTTTTCTAAAACGCCCATCTTAATTCAAACGCAAAACCCCGGGCCTCCGGATTATTTTGTTGTTGGCTATGTTTTGCAAAACGATGCGTTTTAGAATTAAATAAAATTATTATATTGTTTTTATGGGCGAACGGGCCGGATAGACCCGAACGACCATCCCATTTTTAAAACGGTCCACCTAATTTCTAAACCTACCCAATTATCTACCCACACCCAACCCTCCACCTCACCCTGGCCACTCCCCTTGCGCCACCTCACCCTCTCCTCTTCCCCCCACCAACCAGCAGCCGCCACGTGGCCCCCTCTCTCTCTCCTCCCCCCCACCACTCAACCCAGTCCCCAGCACACCTGCCGCCTGACCACTGGCCCCACCGGCCACCCCACGACGCGCCCCACCCCACGCTCTTCCCTCCTCTGCCCACGCTAGCCCGTCCCTGCCTCCACCTCCCTCCAGCCGAGCTCCTCCCACTGCTCGCCTGGCTCATTGGGAGACGGCCGCCGCCCCTCGCCGGTGGCCACCTCGCTGAGCCCGCCTCATGACGCCTCCCCAGCCTCGCCCGCCTCCGCAGAGCCCAGCTGCCCGAGCCCCTCTCCACCCTCCGCGGTCCCTCTCGGACCCTCGCTCGCCGCCGCTGCTCGCCAAGACGCCTGGCCTGGCCTCAAGGCTCCTCCGCCGCCCGACGCCGGCGCAGCCAGCTGTCTCCGCCCACCTCGCCACAGCCGCTCCCGGCGCCCGGGCGCTTCGTGTGCTGCCCCTCCGTCGCCGCAACCGCCGCCACCGAGGAACCGCCGTCCGGCCGCCGGGCCTTCTCGCCGTCGTCCTGCGCGTCCTCGAGCCCACGACCGCCGCCGCGCCGTCCGCCGCCCGCCGACAGCTGCCGCCGCCCCCGCCTCCTGCAAGCCCTGTGGCCGGCCCTCCCGAGCACGCGCCCTCGTCGGCATCGCCATCACCGCGCGTGTCCCTGTCCTGTGCGCGCGAGTGTGCCGTGTGCTGCTTGTTTTGCTAAGTGCAGCGGTACACCGGGTTGATCACGCGTGCAGTTCTCCACGACCTCGCGCTCTAGCAGAAGGGTGGCTGTTTGTTGCCCCGGGAATGTGATGAATTGTAGCGGTGATGCCGGTCAAGTGAAGTTGGTGCCTGGATACGGTACTTTGGCGTTGGTTTCGGAAGTTTGAGGCGTTGATCTAGGCCAAACCTTCAAGTGGACGAGTACAATCAGTGGGACTATGACCACCGCCAAGATCTCCTATCTCGGGCCATCGACCAGATCTCCGTTCGCCCGCGTGAAACACATGACATCAAGATCTTCTATTCTACAAGACCGAACAGGCGTCTTGTCTGCAGATCTTCTTGGAAGTCAAGACCCTCGGAATCGCCAAGATCTCCCTCACGGATTTTGAAGACCGATCCCGGCGCTCGGAACCCGAACCCCTCGCCAAGATCTTCATCGGGACCCCGAATCAAGATCGCCTTCCCGGAACACCGAGTACACCGACATGAACCCGGACACCGAGTCCGCCGAGAACCCCGATGCGACAAGTGCTTCGTCCCGAACACCATGACCGACAACGTGACCCGAAGACCCCAGATGCGACGAGACCTACCTCTGTTAACCAAGTTCGTCGAACCCTGGACCCGAGGCCCGACCCCAAACCCCGGAACCCCAAGTTCGTCGAGAGACCCTAAATGTGTGAACCCTTACCCGAGAACCCTAATTTATAATGTCACCTATATAACTGTTGCATATAAATTGTCATTTCCGCATGCATGTCATATGGGTTGGGGGCCTTATGCCGGTGCACCTAATAATTAAATATGGGGCCCATATGCGGAAAATCTAGCCTTATATTGGCCTCATTTAAACTTGTGTAGCGAACCGGTGATATATATTCTGCCTTGTTAAACAACTTTTAATTTGCGGGGTAGCTAAACAACTTGAACCATATATTTAATTGTCGGGACCCCCGGTTCCACCTAATATGACTTAATTGCATCGCACCTTGGCCATGTCATACATCATGCATGCATCATGCCGATCTTCTGCCGTTGTATTAAATATTGCATCCGTGTTTCTTCTAGTGTTTTGCTTCTTCGGATAAGGCCGTTGAGTTGATGTGAGCTTCGTCCGATCTTGGTTGAACCCTTCGACAATGTTTTCAGTGAGCATCTCCCCTTTCTACCTATCTTACTTTCATAGTATTTACTTCCCTCCTGTTGATCTCGCTATCTCGTGTTATGCGTTGCTCTAGTTTCGTACCGTGATATCCCTTGCAGCCATATATAGCCTTGGACACATCCTATTACCGTTGTTTGGTAGATAGTTGGACCCGCGTGTCGTGATCGCTTGCTCAAGTGTTTTGCTTGTCGTCAAGTACCACAATTGTTGGAGGATTGCCGCATGTTGACGTTGGAGATGATCATGGTTTAATTATTGTTCACTTTAATTCCTGTTTAACAACTAAAATTGAACTAAGCAGAGGCATCGGTGGGTGATAGGTAAGATTTGGTTTCCGATCACCACTTGTGTCCTGGGACCGAGTTCTTGACACCTGTTCCGAGATCGAGCGTGCTAACCACAGGTGGGGAGATATGGGCCCCCCATTGATAATTACGTGATTTCAAAGTATTGTACTGGGGGCCACAACTAGTTTGAGGTGTTTTTACTATCCTGTACTTATGCCATGCTACTTATGTATTTACGATTGTGTGAGGAGCACGCTGTATTGTTTAGGAAGAGGAATGTTTTCGGTATCGCTCCCCCGATTGGGGCATACCGTTCTACCATTGTCGCAAACCCTAAGTCCGTCTCGGAGACCGCCGACTTCGCTATGGGTGTACTTAGTGGGTGGCCCCGCTTGCTTTGGGTCCAGGAACGCCGTGACTTAGGCCCCGCCGACATACCGATGGGTGTATGTTAACCGATCCGCAAAAGGGTCAAGTGCTGTGGATACTTTGGTGCACCCGCAGGTTAAATCTTTTCGAGAAGCCGTGTCCGGTTATGGACGACTTGGAGCACAAAGGTTTGATCATAGACAACTATAACTAAAGTTTATTGCTTTAAATTGACTTGTTTCCGATATTATTAGTAATCGCCTTCACTACAACGGAATGGCTAAGTAAAAGTACCAACAAGCTGGGTTTTGGGGTTATCTCATGCTAAATGTATCCGACTAGTAAGTGTTGCCACTATAACGGAATGGTTAACTAAAGTGCCCATCGCTTACTTTATCGGGATGATTATCTAAACCTCGACTAGTAAAGTGCATAACTATAATCGAATAAGTAAACCGCCAACCGTGTGAGTTCTCGGTTGACTTCCTCGTTTGGTCTCGAGGGGAAACGCCAGATGGGTTTGTTTGATGCTAGTATCGGTAGGATCCGAATAGGTCTTTCTTACCCTCTCGATAGCCGCCATTGTATCGAGTCTCTATAGGTTGTTTAGTGCATCTTTCTCCGCCGCCACCACCATACCTATGTAGGCGAGGACCGCCAATTCTAGCCTCGCTGCATCGCCTCGATCGACGCTCCTTCTTTTTCCTTTGCCCTTTGTCGGCACCCCTTTTGTTTAAGCAGGTTTTGAGATCGACGCCATAGCGGGGTTACCTTCCGGCTTGGCACAGGGTTATGGACGCCATTGGTTATTCTTCGTGGCTCTTAGCCCCATTTGCATCTTGTCCGTAGTCGAACTCCCCATCGTTTTCAAGGTGATTTGGATCTTTGTACCGTATATTTGTATTCTTGACTCTTTGAGTCGCTGTTGTAGATATATCTGTTCTGTGGGTCCCATCAAGGACTGTTGTGTAATGTTATTACTTTGCTTTCCACCCGCACGAAAGTGCCTGGTGGGCACCTTCGAATCGTTTCTATGTGGGTTTGGCGAGTTTTGCTAAAACTTGCATAGGGCCGATTCTGAGGGTGTTACATCTTGTGTCCCCAACACACCTAATACACTTGTCAGGTGTATAGGTGCACTAGTTCGACGAAGAGATAGTGAAATACAAGTGGTAACGGTGCCAGAAAAGAGCTTCTGACGGGGAGGAAAAGACTGAAGGAAAAACAATGGAAGCAAGCAAACATGCAACAGATCTAGTTGTAAACGGTGTTTTAATGCTTAGAAACAAGGCCTAGGGATCATACGTTCACTAGTGAACACTCTCAATAAATATATTCTCTTCATGATACTACCCTGAACTACTCTTCGGTTGGACACTCTAATCCATGGTAGGGCTATAACAACACAACTCAAAGTCCGCCTTCCTCATCTAGATAACCCCACACTGTCACATTGAGCACTAGATGGTTCCAAAAAAACACCACAATTTCATAAAGACATCCAACTCAAAATATACTCATGACAAATATTTATGAACTCTAGCCTAAGTGCCACCACGGTATGCACACTGCCACTTTCATACACGTGGGGAGAGTAGAGATCTATTGAAGCACTTGAGTATTTATGTAAACTCTAGCCTAAGTGCTACCACGGTATGCACGCTATCACTTTCACACACGTTGGGAGAGCCAGAGATCTATTAAAGCACTTGAGTAGCAAAGTAGATCTACTTGATTACAAGGCTCATGATCTCAATAAGATCACGCATAGAGAGAGAGATGAACACATAGATACCAGTAGAGCCCTTAGCCTCGAGGAAGAACATCATGGGAATCAGCAACGGCGATGGAGATGGTGGTGGAGATCGAAGGAGATGGCTCCGGGGTCAATTCACCATCCTGGCAGGGTTCCGGAACAGAGACTTCTGTCCCCTCGAATCTCCCCTTCGGTGGTGGCGGCGCTGCGGAATTTTTCGTGGAGGTATGATTGATTATCTAGGGTTTTCTCCCCGGGGGGCTTCTTATAGGCGAAGGGGCAAGGCGAGGAGGCGGCCAGGAGGGCACACCCCCTGGTGGAGCGGCTAGGGTGGGCCCATGTCACCCTAGGTTGTGCCCACCCCGTTGCCCTACTCCGTCTTTGCTTCGATTTTCCGTATCGTTCGGGGAGAAATATGAAGATTAGCTTTTGTCCCGTCCCATTCCGAGAATATTCATTTTTAGCTTTTCTGAAACCAAAAACAGCAGAAAACAGGCAATTGGCACTATGGCATCTTGTCAATAGGTTAGTTCCATAAAGTGTATAAAAATACCTCAAAGTGTAGACAAAACATAACAAAGTTGACACAAAACAAGCATGGAGCATAAAAAGTTATAGATACGTTTACGACGTATCAAACCTCACCTGAAGGACCCTAAAGGCAAATACGCAAGCATGAACGTCACAAGCATTTCTGGAAGCAACTGAAAAGACAAAATTATACATAAACAAATCCACATCATGGCATAATTGGACTTGTTCATCATCAAGACATTACAAAAGAAAGAAAAAGAAGAAGCTATACTATCTACAATACATGGGCCTAAGCACCCGCATCCGGAGCATTCTCGGAGCCAGACGCCCTGCTCTTGGCCTCATGCTGCTACTTCGCCGCATAGTCTGCCAGGAGGTCGATGAGCTTAGGCCCATAATGCTTACAACAAGAAGCAAGGAGGGAAAAAGCTACCTGATAGCCATCCGCCGCCGTTGGCATCCTGGACGTAACCTGAGGCATGTCCAGCTCGGCTCTAGACGCCATCGCCATCGCCATCGCCAGCCCCATGGAAGCGCCGATGCCCTTCTGCTTGCGCTTGTACTCCGCCGGAGCATCCTCTGACAGGGCATCCGCAAAGGCGTCGACTTCGTCAAGGGAAATGCCCTTAGGAACGATCTCCTTGTAGAAGCGCGCAAGTACCTTCTTGATTTTCTCCAAGGAGCCAACAACAAGGGCACAGTGATCCTCGAGCGCAGCGGCAGCATCTGCCAAAGCATATTCGTGCTCCAGCGCACCACAATCAAACGTGACGCCTGATGTATCTGAAAAGAAGAGGGAAACACACTCGGATGAGGAAGGATAAAGTGCACTCGAAGACCAGATGACCCAAAGGATACAAACATAACTTACCGGAAATAGCTTGTCGGCCATGAGCTTGTCGGCCATCACCTTTTTCCACACCGTGCTGCTCGAGGAATGACGGACCCCTTGCATTTGGAGGGGTAGACGCATTCGAAGACTCGCTCTGGGTGCGCTTTCGAGTCCACCCTTCGCTCGCCTCGGGGGCGTCCACGGCAGGAGACTACACCGGAGGAAGATCGGACTCAGAATCCACAACTTCGTTGTTCGGTGCAACCGGATATTTCTCAGGTAGCGGAGGCATCATCCCAGCTACCTTGAGGTCCTGAAAACCAAAGACAGAAGATTAGTGACACTACAAGCTGCAAAAAACACTCGAAAAAGCGCAACACGCAAACTACAATTTTCCACCTATGGAACTGCATTTTTGGCGCTGAAGGGGGAGGTCAACGATTTCCCCGGAAGTTCCTCATCAACCTTCAACTTCAATAGAGGTCGAAGGAATATATCAAGGTCACCCTTGGACAGCTCTTCGGATGAGACCCACGTCGGGTCGTTGTGGCAAGCATAAAGAAACATCGGGTGTGCCCTCGCTTGGAGCGGCTGCACCCGATGTTTGAGTAAGGTGCGAATAATGTCGACACCGTTGACCTCCTTCTCGACCACCATCTGGAGCGCCTCCACGCGACGGTAGAGCTCATCCACCTCCGCAGTTTCACCCTCCAAGATGTCGTTCTTCCACGACCTCTTCGGGACGATTTTTTGAGCGGACTCAAATGGGGCGAGACCATATTCTTGTCCGTCCAACTTGGCATCGCGGATGTAAAACCACTTCTTCCTCCAATACTGTATGAACTCACACATGGAAAAGGAGTAGAAAAGAATAGTAGATCGAATGGAGATGATGCAGCCGCTGAGCGGATAGACTCCGCCGGTGCCGGACTGCCTCTTCACGGAATAGAGTTTCCGGAAGAGGCCAAAGTGCGGCTCGATACCGAGCCAGCACTCGCAAAGAGTGATGAAGCAGGCGATGTGGAGAAGAGAGTTGGGAGACAAATGCTGCAATTGAATCCCATAGAAAAAGAGGAGTCCACGAAGAAATTCATGGACAGAAAGAGAAAGATCGCGGACGACAAAGGCGTAAAACATCACCCGAAACCCTTCGGGTGGGCACGGGATTACCTCGTCACCGGGGAGGATGGCGTCCTCCTTGTTCTGGGGAATCAACCCAGAATCGCGCAGCTTGAGCAGGTCCCCATCGCGCATCACTGTGCGCTTACACCCACCATCCGTGGCGCGGCGGTAGCGGCGACCTTCTTGCCGCCGGCGGCGGCACTAGAACCAGCTCCGGCAGCGGTTTTCTTTGCCTTGCCCATTTTCTAGCGACGATGATGGCGGTGCGCGCATAGGAAGGAGGAAGGGAAAGTGCGAAGAGTATCTAGAGCATAGTGAAGGGCAGCGAAGCTCATGCAAACGGAAGCAACAGAGATGAGGAAAATGACTAAGGGTAAAAGACAATCACTGTTTACCTATGTTATAAAAGGAAGAAGACGACGCACACGAGCCGTTGATTCAGAAGCCCTAGCACGCACCTCAAATCTAACCATACACGTGTCAGCACTACATCGAACCGTCGCCATCACGCCGTCCACTATGCACGGAAATCGAGGAGATGCCATAATTTTCTCCACGTCTGCGCGTGACTAGTCAACTTCAAGTCAGGCGGTGGGACCCACGATCGTTTTGTCGCATCACCCCTGCTGTCGCGGACGTTTGAGATCACCAATCGTCAGCACTGACGTCATCAAGGCATAGCTAGCAACAGCTCGAAGTTTTCGGCTAATCTGGAGAAACACGTCTAGTGAACTGTGGACCATGGTCCATTCCTTCCCACTAATATTCCATCTACTGTTTACTTTCTGCAATTACTACAAGCAATTACTTTTTCCACACTTTACATCTAATCCTTTGTTTTTAGCAAAACCAGTGAGCTTGACAACCTCACTGATAAGTTGGGGCAAATTATTTTGGTTGTGTTGTGTGCAGGTTCCACGTTGCTAGCAACACCTTCAGAAGTGGTTTCTTTCTCCTACTGGTTCGATAACCTTGGTTCCATAACCGAGGGAAAACTTTCTGCTGTGCTTATCATACCTTGCTCTTAGGGTTCCCAACAGGCTCTACATCAACTAAACCATCAGTGGTTTTATTTCCTCAATGTCCATGGGCTCGTCCTCTATTTGTTCTTTTCTTTGGAGGGTCTACAAATCAAATTCTTGCAATAGTGTCCAATGGATCATCATTGGCTTAACATCAATTCTTTCAAGGATTTCTTTCAAGCCAATATGATCTGTATGCACCCTTACTTTAGAGTCAATAATATAAGATCTAAACTTATCACAAGATAAAACCATAGCGAAAAATTCTTTTTCTGCCATGGGGTAATTCTTTTGAGCACCATTTAAGGTTTGACTAGCATTGCTGAATGATATTAAGTTCATCACCATCGTACTGGCAAAGAATTGCTCCAACAGCTTCATGACTAGCCTCACAGAAAAGTTCAAAGGGTTTCTTCCAATTAGGGGGTTTTATAACAGGAGCTTTAATAAGATCTTGCTTTAAAATGTTGAAGGCAGTAAGACAACTTTCATCAAAATTAAAAGCAATTTCCTTCTGTAGAAGGTTAGTTAGAGGTCTAGCAGTTTTAGAGAAATTCTTAATAAATCTTCTATAAAACCCAACATGGCCTAAGAAACTCCTAATACCTTTCATGTCTCGAGGAGGGGGAAGCCTTTCTATTGCTTCAATTTTTGCTTTATCAACTTCTATACCTTTACCTGGAATTTTGTGACCAAGCACTATACCTTCTTGAACCATGAAGTGACATTTTTCTCAATTCAAAACTAGGTTAGTATCCTCACATCTCTGCAAGAATTTATGAAGGTTATGAAGACAATGATTAAATGAAGTTCCACAAACAGAAAAATCATTCATGAACACTTCTATAATACTTTCAATATAGTCGGTAAATATAACAGTCATGCATCTTTGGAAGGTAGAAGGGGCATTACAAAGACCAAAATGCATACGACGATAATCATATAACCCATAAGGACAAGTGAAGGTTGTCTTAAGTTGATCATCATGGTGGACAGCAATTTGATGAAATCCGTAGTTTCTTTCTCGAGATGGCCAAGATCCTCGGTGCCATATCTTTTGGTCGGAGACTAGAAACACCGAAGATTCCCAAAAAAAATCTCCCTTGCCCCATCTCCAGTGATGACCAAGGTAGCTACAACAAAGAGATCTCTATCACATGCATTGCATGGGGTTCTCATCCATATCCAAGGCTTGGTGTCCTTGGTCCCAAATCCACACCGTGGTTACTCATGAAAAAAATCACACATATATGTATAGTAATAATTATGTACCTGCAAAGTTTGATGAAAAGATATTGCATTCTTTTTAAAAAGATGTTGCATTTTTGTGCCATGTGAAAATTGTAAACAAGTTTGGTGCACAAAAAGTTGCTACTTTAGTCATCGACTAGTTTTTCCCATGAAGAGCATATATTAGTACTACTATTGTCCAAAAAAAAATGCAGGCACATAGTACAACCCATTTCATATTTTTTAAAACTTTAAAATGCACCTTGTTTACTCTAAACCAATTGATTTTTTTGAAAGGAAAGCGGTGGGGGAAAACCCCAGAGCGAGTTTGATTTTCAAAATAATAAAAACCCAATTTCTCGTCCATAGGCATTTGAACCTGGGTGGCTGGGTCGTACATCCACTTTCCTAACCAAGTGAACTAGACACACTTCTTATAAACAAATTGGTTCAGCTGTGCAAGAGCTCGGCAGTACGAAATCTGCATTCTGTCTTGGTAGTTATACTATGGTTGATATTTACTATCCACACTAGCAGGGCCGGCCCTTGGGGGGACCGGCGGGGCAGTCGCCTCGGGCCTAAAAAAATTAGGGGCCCAAAAAATTATAAGCCTTGCATGCATATAAAAAAATTATTGGGCTTGTGGGCAACGCTCGACTCCCAGTGACCAGTCTCAGATATTGATCCCGTCGCTTTCTGAGTCCCAGAAAACTGGCGCACAACCGTATCCTTGTAAGGTTTCACTAAAAAAATCTGTAGTGGACTAGGCCTATTTAGACCATGTAACTTTGGGTGTTGTCAGACTATCGATTCCCATATCCACTTGAAAAGGTATTGGCATACCGATCAGAGACATACAAGACGGATTCTTTTCAACACATCAACGCATGTCTCTTTTCTTTATTTTTTTTATTTTTCTTACATAAGTTCCATTACGTATTTTCTTTATGTTTCATTCCTTTTCATTATTTTTCCTTTTTTTCTTTGGTATATTTCTTTCACGCCTTTTCCTTTTAATTTAATTTTTCCTTTACCTTCTATCATGTTTAAATTAGATTTATATTTTTTATGACTTTGTTCCTCATTTTTCTAAACATTATTTCTACTATTCTAAAAAAATTATCTCTTGCGATTTTTCTTCCAGACTAAAATTGTGTTTGAGCTGTAATCGTGATTGTTTTCTCATGTTCCATTGTAATTTTCGAAGGAAATTTTAAGGTATCATGTCAACATTGTTATTTCTATATGAATATTATAGTTAGAGTATACTTATAATATTTCTTTTTCATCATCTTATATATATATATATATAAAATAAGGGGTCCAAAATTTTAGTTTCATCCCGGGGCCCCTAAATCTCAGGACCGGCCCTGCACACTAGTCATGTAAGCTGATTCAAAACCAAGTTAGTTTTAAACATCGATGAAAAACATGATTGTATGCAGCCTGTAAGAACCTTTTTTTGGATAAATTACAAAGCATAGAAACATCTTATATTTCTTTTCACAACTTGCGGATTTCCATATACCATAGGGTAAATTTAATGGAGCAACTTAACCCCGTAGAGTACATGTCTAAAAAGGTCAAACGTTTTTTTTTAACATTTAACAATGGATTTGGCATCTCATACACATGACACTGTTTTGGTACACTTGCCCGGACCCACTAGCACATTAATTAGTATGATTTATAATTTTTATATCCTCTTTTGCACGTCTATCCTTTCAAAATTCCACCTACCTTCACTTCAGCACTTATGGATGGTTGCTTTTCAGAAATTTGGCATATACCGTTGGTGCCAATGATATACTACTCCCTCCGTTTTAGAATATAAGATATTTTAGATTTGTGAAAAAAGTAAAACTAGACTTTTTTTAATATATAGATTCATTTTAAAGTTGAGTGAACCTACATATTAAAAACAAGTCTAGATTTATTTTCTTCACAAGTCTAAAACATTTTTTATATTTTAAAATGGAGGGAGTAGTAGCTGAGAGAGATTTTTTACTTTTACTCCTAGACGTACACTTCACACAAATTGGGGCCAAATGAGTCCCCGTTGCCTCTTTTGGCCCAACGACGACAAGGCCCTCCGGCTTCGCCATTGGCTGCGCACGGGAGAAAGCAGAAGAGAAAACCCACCGTGGACTCGTGCACGCGGCCTACTACATACGGCGGGCGGGCAGGGGGACGACGGACGGACGGACGCACCAATACCAGCTCCATCGATCGGCCACACGTAGGCTCCGCATGGGATCCCACGGGAGTGCTGGCCCCACGTGCCCGCCCGCAGCTCCAGCTATATAAGTACCCGCGCTTATCCCACTTCGCCTCCACCCACCTTAAGCGCTCTCTTTCTCTCTCTCTCTCTCTCTCTCTCTCTCTCTCTCTCTCTCTCTCTCTCTCAGAAGCTCCGCACACATACGCACGCACCCTCCCTGAAGGCTAGCTGTGCCCTGTGCGCCGTCTCGCCAGAGCTTGGCGTTGGAACGGGACGAGCAGCTCGCGCGCTTGCCGTACGTTGCACGAGTTAGCTGGTCCACCGGGTTTTGTTTGGTTGTGTCGTCCTGCCATGACGACGAGCCAGGACGTGGTTGTTCCGGAGATGGGCATTGGGGCGACCGGGGCGGTGATGCAGGGCTCTGGCGCCGCGGGAATCTTCGCGTGCCGGAGCGCGGCCGGAGCCATGTCGATGCGGCAGACATACCTCGACCTGGCCGCCGCCGCGGCGCGCTCCGCGAGCTGCACCTGGGTCGAGGCCATGCGCGCCTCCTCCCCCACGCGCTCCCGCGCCGGCGCCGCCGCCGACGTAGACGAGTTCTCCACCTGGATGGTGAGGCCTAGTCCCAGTCATGACGGTGCACGGTTTTTTCGTTGCCTCCAATCAAGGCCAGTGTTCTAACCTTTCTTTGGCTTATCTTGTGGTCTGTCTGAGCAGAGGAAGCACCCGTCGGCGCTGGGCAAGTTCGAGCAGATCGCTGCCGCGTCCAAGGGGAAGAAGATCGTCATGTTCCTGGACTACGACGGCACCCTCTCGCCCATCGTCGCCGACCCCGACGCTGCCTACATGAGCGACGCGGTTAGTGCCGGCCACGCAACACTCAAATGATTTCCATGGCCTCCCCGGGACCGAAGACCATATTTACCGATCGATGTCGTGTCCCCTTAATTTGCAGATGAGGGCGGCGGTGCGCGACGTTGCGAAGCACTTCCCGACGGCGATCGTCAGCGGGCGGTGCCGCGACAAGGTACATTCCCCGTGCCATCTCTCTCTCTCTCTCTCTCTCTCTCTCTCTCTCTCTCTCTCTCTCTCTCTCTCTCTCTCTCTCTGCCGTGCGCGTCAGATACTTACTTGACAGACAGCCCGTGCGTATGATATCGTCGCTATTTTGGCTTATTTGGTTCTTGCTGCTGTGCGTGTCGTAGGTGTACAAGTTCGTCGGCCTCTCGGAGCTCTACTATGCCGGCAGCCACGGCATGGACATCAAGGGGCCGAGCTCCAATGTATGACCACTGCTCTGCCCAGCTGTGCACCTCCATATATCATCTACGACTGTCTCCAACCACTAATTAATGTCTTGGTTACTCTCTCTGACTAATCTTCTCCCACTGATACCAATCTGCAGCCCGAGTCTGTCCTGTGCCAACCTGCAAGAGAGTTCCTCCCCGTGATCGACGAGGTACGCTAATTAACGCTATCCCAAGATGGAGTACTAATGAGGATTAATTAGGAGAACATCACTTGCGTGTTTGGGCTAAATTATCTGAAATACTAGAGACTAACGGATCGGAGTCGAATCACATTTTTGTCAGGTGTACAAGGTGCTGGTGGAAAAGACGAAGTCTACACCTGGAGCCAATGTGGAGAACAACAAGTTCTGCCTGTCCGTCCACTTCAGATGTGTAGATGAAAAGGTAGGAAAGCCTTACTCTATCCTTGGTCCTGGGATGATACCCAACCACTACTTGACCACTTACTAGTAATTAACAAGCGTGCTGCATCATGTGCGCGGTTAATTTTATCTTGCGTCGTCGTCTGAACCATTACTCCCTCTTGCGATGCATGCAGAGATGGAATTTCCTGGCGGAGCAAGTCAAGGCCGTGATCAGGGACTACCCCATGCTGAAGCTCACGCAAGGGAGGAAGGTATGCGTGACTACTGTACTATTTAATCCGTCAGTACTGTTGACGAACAACAACGACATTGTAGTTGACCTTTCCTTGTGAAGATCTTCACCAAGATTGGAAGAACCTCCATTAAGAATTAATTTGTTTTTTACTACATGTAGGTCTTCGAGCTCCGGCCGAGCATCATGTGGGACAAGGGCAAGGCCCTGGAGTTCCTGCTGGAGTCTCTGGGGTTCGCGGACTCCAGCGACGTGCTGCCGGTGTACATCGGCGACGACCGCACCGACGAGGACGCCTTCAAGGTGCTGCGGCAGAGGGGCCAGGGCGTGGGCATCCTGGTGACCAAGTGCCCCAAGGAGACCAGCGCCTCCTACTCCCTGCAGGACCCCGGCGAGGTCATGGAGTTCCTGCTCCGCCTCGTGGACTGGAACCGGGCGTCGCCGTCGTCCATGGTCCGGCCGCGAATCGTGTAACGTGTCGTTAATGATCGGCACCTAGCTAGCTAGCAGCAGCAGCAGCAGAGAGATCCAAGAAGGCGACCGACAGCGGTCAATCGCAGTCGGTGTCCAATCGTGCCAACATACATACCCCACCGTGCACCTACATTTTTCCTCTGATGGTTTCTGTGGTGGCCGATCGAGGAGATTAAAGGAGGCAGGCGGCCACGGCCACGGCCACGGCCACGACCACTGTGCGAGCAACCGTGCGCGCACAGCGACCACTATTACTACTAGTAGATCTACCCTTGTTGTTTTTGGTCCCATCCCATTCCCATCCCGTGGGCTCGGAAGGCATATGCAAAGCTACCTGCCGTTCCAAGACCCTCGACTCGACGAGAAAGAAGGTTCTCTTGGCTCAATTATTTCAGCCCCCCTAGCTAGCTAGGATCACTTCGTCCTTCCTCCTTTTCAGTACCTACCTACCCCTGTAAAATGCAGTTATTGGAATTAATTGTCATCATTTCCTACATCTAGCATATCTCTCCTGTTTGGATCCTAATTACTCCTCCAATCTGGATGTAAATTTTGTCATTTTCACCTTCATTCATTTCGGCGATGATCCTGGTAGACACGGTAAATATCTTAAGAGAAAACAAAGGCTGCACTGCACCGTACGTACAACGCCTCTGCATCAGGAGGGCAGGCAGGCATGTGAACGCCCTGTTGCGTGATCTTCCTGCAAGATCACCTGCCGGTTCTAACCGTGACAATTATCTCCCGTTAATCTCGCCGAATACTATTACTACTACTACAACCTGGCCGCTGATTCGTGTCGAGCATGCAGGAGCTAGCTGCGGGGTAGTACTCAGCTAGCTTCTGTTTATTTTTTTCGGCCTGTATTGTACTGCGGGAACAGCCTATGAAAGACGGTGATTCGTAATCCGTATCAGACGATCAGATCTACGCACACTCGCGCTGTGGATTCCATGATTCCGTGACCGGGACATGTATACAATAGGCCGGCCGGCCAGCTCTTCCAGACACGCACGCTGCTGATGCTGTGGTCCTGGCGCGGGGGGCCTAGGTTAAATTAGGAGCTCGCCCCCGCAGTGCACGCAGGCATTGTCGATCTACGAGTAAGCAGCTGCATCTCTTTCAATATTCAGGGCAAGTTCATCATCAGATCAGACTGGCTGGCTGGTAAAGTACCCTGCCACGGGACTCGTTAAGCACGTCCTAATTAACAATCTCCAGAGCTCGTGGACGTGATTAGGCCGCAACTCCCCTCCAGATGACCCATCATTAGTGTCTAGATCAATGATTAATCAATCACTGCTAGCTAGATGCATTAAGTCAGTGAGGACTTCCTCTGGCTAGCTAGCTACCCCGGCCTTGTCTCAGATTATTCCTCTCGCCATGATTCGATTCGGCAGATGCATATTCTCATGTGGTCGCTCATATGCATGGTGGCCGTGTATGTGGTACATTTCCAATTTTCCAAGGCACTAGCTCACATGTTCTAGTGCTGAAAAAAAAACCCAGTGCTACTTAAAATGTTTCTTCACCTTTTTCACGGAGATCATATGGATGCAAGCCAAGAGAGTTGACTGCTAGGGACCTCCCGGCATATCATTGGTGTGTTATTACTGACAGGCATCCATCATGCATGCCACCACTTTTTTCCCTGTCCCAAAAGAAGGTCTCCTATGACATCAAAGGAGTAAATGCAGCTGTAAATGGAAGCATTGCCAATCAGACACACGCAATAATGCGCCTCATGTCTGTTAGCTAATCACGGTCGGACACGGCCGGGCGTCCGTGTGTGTGTATTCCAAGTAGTAGACCGAGTAAAAGTAAGTTTCCACAACCTATTCGTATTGACGTTGCGTCTTGCCGGGTATATATACACCTATATAGTAGTCTTGTAAGACAACCGTGAGATTCAATACAAACAACAGAACGAGAGGGCCCTGTAGCCATCAACATTGTTTTTCCCGTACGTACTCGTATGAGTTGAGAGTTTGATCAGCTAGCTAGCTCAAAGTGCTAGGCTGATCATACCATACGTGCGCGAACTTGCCGGATCATCGTTGTCGTCACGCCGGACTGCACTCGGCGTTTGGGGCTGGGCCAACAATTGGTATCAGAGCCTCGCGGAGGATCTCCTAGTAACGGGAGGTCATGACGGGCAAGGATCAAGGCGAGTACTCCGGTGCGGCTGCGGGTGCATCGGTGTCGTCGCGACCAGCGGTATGATCGCGGCAACTACGACGTGGGAGAAAGCGGATGGAGTGGGCCATGGAAGGCAACGACATCCGGAGGCTGTCGATCCCGACGGCGAGTTCAAGAAGGCGCTACTGGCACCGCAGGACCGACAGCACTCACGGCCATCGGCTCCGTGGTGCCGGACGCGTGATCGACACGATCTCGAAGGTTTACGCAAAGGAGGCGTGGGAGACACTCAAGACGTTGAACCTTGGCACGCAGGCGTCCGAGCGACCCTACAAACCTTGCGAAGAAATGCGAAAACCTTGAGATGGAAGGAGATGAGGCGTTGGGCGCTTTTGCCTCGAGGTAGCCACAATTGTCAGCGGATTCGCGCAAGGTGAGAAGCTGGAAGATATCTCGATCGTGTCGTTTCCTTCGGCGCCGCCGCCGCGGTACATATCTGTGGTGTCGGCAATCGAGCAATGCGTTGATCTCACCACCCTCACGATGGATGACCTGGTTGGACGGTTCAAGGCGCATGACGGCGGATGAAGATCACCTCTGGCGACACGAATCAAGATGAGCACCTCATGCTTACGTGCCCGATGGCGGCAATGGTGCCAAGGAGAGGAGCGATAAGGCATCTGGCGATGGCGATGGTTCGGTCCGGCGAAGAAGTCGGACACAAGCGAAGAAGCCAAAGAAGAAATTCGACAAGAAGAATCTTCGCCGCCATAAGTGCAATCAGCTCGGGCACTTCAAATCGGAGTGTCCTAACCGTTCAAAGGAGAAGACTCTCATGGCGAAGGAAGGAGATGATGGACCGATGATGCTCATGCTCAAGCTTGCGAGTTAATGACCACCAAGGAATCAACTCCTCGAGTCTGCTACGGAGATCGTCACGCTCGTGGAAGAGAAGGTCTTCCGCGGAGGATGCAGACTCACGACGTTTGGTACCTCGACACGCGCTAGCAACCAAATGACCGCGACAAGGCTTAGTTTTCGAGTTGAACCTCACGGTTGGAGGCTCCGTCCGATTCGGCGATGGGTCGAAGGTGGAGATTGCGAGGCACCGCCCTGTTTGAGTTGAAGGATGGAGGTCACAAGGTACTCAGCGTGTACTATATTCCCAAGCTTAAGACCAACATTATCGGTCTTGGTCGGCTCGGAGCGTGGATGCAAGATCGTGTTGGAGGACGAGTTCTGTGGGGATATGACCGCCAAAGGCAACTCATCATGAAGGTGGAGAGGTCGAAGAATAGACTCTACATCCTCAATCTCAATCGGGCGGATCCAGTATGTTTGATGACAAGCATGGAAGACTCGGCGTGGAAGTGGCATGCACTTACGGACATCTAAATTTCCAAGCTCTCGACAACTTGGATGAAGGAGATGGTACGTGGCTTACCGTGTGTTGATCATGTTGAGGTGTGCGACGGTTATCTCATTGGGAAGCAAAGGCGAGCCCGTTTCAAGGGAGGGACAATATCGAGCAAGTAAGGTTCTTGAGTTGGTGCATGGAGACTTATGCGACCAATCACGCCGATCCCCGGGAACAAGTACTACTTTTGCTCATCGTGACGACTTGATGAGATACATGTGGGTTGTTACTCTGAAGAGTAAGGATCAAGCTTTGCAAGCGTTCAGGATTGTGAAGATGGCAGCCGAGGTGGAGTCCGAGGCAAAGTTGAAGGCCCTCCGCATCGATCGGGGTGGGAGTTCAAATCCAATGAATTCAAGGAGTTTTGCGAAGCTCATGGGATCCGGCGGTATCTCACCGCACCATATTCACCGCAGCAAAACGGTGTTGTGGAAAGAAGGAACCAAACCGTGGTGGCCATGGCACGCAGCATGATGAAGAGCAAAGGCATGCCAGGCAGGTTTTGGGGTGAGGCAGTTAGTACAGCTGTCTATTTGCTGAACAGGGCGCCAACTAAGAGTGTAGTTGGTATGACGCCGTACGAAGCATGGTACGGGCGCATGTGAAGACGGTGACCGGGCATACTAGCAAGTTGGCGGATCGAAGTACTCCAATGGTCATGATCGGCTATGAATACAGTTCGAAGGCGTTCGCGCGTACAATCCAGTGAAAAAACAGGTGGTGGTGACACGCGGCGTCTTCGAGGAGGAGAAATCATGGAATTGGGGCTCTGCGAACGGTACAATCAATTTCGATGAAATATTCTGTAGTCTACGATGATTCGCATGCAGATGATCAAGAAACGGCGTCCGTGGCGTTACGGATTTAGGCGCTGGTTCGAAGATGGAAGTCCGGAAGTGAGCAAGGGCGCTACGCTGGAGAGGTATCTCCGTGGGAGTCCTTAGACGAAAAGCTCACGCTACTGCACCTAGAAGCTCGGCGTCACCATCCGATCCGCAGCGGATGAGAGCCTGGCGCAAGTGGCCCATCAGCTACACTCCGTCCGGGAGGGACTAGCGGCGATCGAAGTGGACGTGCGATGATGTCACGTCGCCAATATGCAGTACACCGACAGAAACTGCAGGAAATTCAGTAGACGCTGAAACAAGTACTACATCAGCTTCCACGTCTCCTCCAAGTGCACGGGAAGAAAGGAGACGGCCACCTACTCCAGAAAAATTCCGAAGTGTACTGGAGTTGTATCCGCCGGAGACCCTTCGTATAGCGCGTGCGCGAGGGAGAGGACAAGGTCGGTGTTTACTCACCGAAGAGCCGACGAAATTCGAGGATGCTAATACGGAGGAGTGTTGGCGTCGGGCTATGGAGGAGGAGTTGGGGTCGATCCGCGACAACGATACATGGGAGCTTGTCGATCTACCCAACAATCACAAGGCCATAGGACTCAAGTGGGTGTACAAGATCAAGAAAGATGCCGAAGGGAAGTTGGTGAAACACAAAGCTCGGCTAGTGGCCAATGGATACGTGCAAGAGCAAGGTGTGGATTTCGAAGAAGTGTTTGCTCCTGTTGCAAGGATGGAATCGGTGAGATTACTTATCGCTCTCGCAGCTCAAGAATCTTGGAAATTGCATCACATGGATGTGAAATCCGCGTTTTTGAATGGGGAGTTAGAATAAGAAGTTTATGTGAAGCAACCACCGGGATACATCAAAGAGGGAGAAGAACACAAGGTTTTGAAGCTACACAAGGCGTTGTACGGGCTACGGCAAGCCCCTCGGGCGTGGAACATCAAGCTTGATCGTACATTGATCTCTCTCGGATTCGAGAAGAGCCCACTGAAGCATGCGATGTATAAGCGAGGTAAAGGAAGAGATCATCTACTAGTTGGCATCTATGTTGATGATCTATTGATAACTGGAGCGGATGAGAAGGAGATTGCAAAGTTCAAGCTACAGATGAAGGAGTTATTCAAGATGAGTGATCTAGGCTTGTTGAGCTACTACCTTGGGATCGAGGTACATCAAAAGCTGGGTGAGATCACGCTATGCCAAGAGGAATATGCAAAGAAGACACTCGAGAAGTGTGGCATGGAAGAATGCAATCCAACTCATGTTCCGATAGAACCTCGTCTTAAACTGAGCAAAAGGAGTGAAGCACATGCGGTTGATGCAACGGAGTATAGGAGCGTTGTCGGAAGTTTGAGGTATCTCATCAACACAAGACCCGACTTGGCCTATTCCGTTGGCTATGTGAGTCGCTTCATGGAAGCACCCACAATGGAGCATTGGACAGTGAAACATATACTCGGGTATATCAAAGGTACTACAAACTTTGGTATTGTCTACTCGAAGAGAAGGAGGAGGTGAAGCTACTTGGCTACTGATAGCGACATGGCAGGAGATATTGACGACCGTAAGAGTACCTCGGGCGTGGCATATTTCTTGGGAAGAAGCATAGTAAGTTGGCTATCACAAAAGCAAAAGGTGCCGCAGTCATCCTGTGAAGCTGAGTATATTCTTGGTAATCTGCGGCGTGTCAAAGGTGTGGCTAAGGAGTCTACTTGGTGATCTCACCAATCGGGAGGCGGAACAAGTGGTGCTCAATATTGACAACAAGTCTGCAATTTCATTGTGCAAGAATCCGGTGCATCATGACAGAGTAAGCACATTGATCTGAAGTATCACTACATACGGCGGTGTGTAGAGGAGAGCAAGATTGAAGTCAACTATGTTTGCACCGATGATCGACTTGCGATATCCTAACTAAATCTTTGGGACGAGTGAAGTTCACAGAGATGCGAGGAAGGATCGGTGTTCAAGCTGTGAAGAGGGGCACATCGTGCTTAGAGGGGTGATTGTTAGCTAATCACGATCGGACACGGCCGGGCGTCCGTGTGCGTGTGTGTGTCCCAAGTAGTAGACCGAGTAGAAGTAAGTTTCCACAACCTATTCGTATTGATGTTGCGTCTTGCCAGGTATATATACACCCATATAGTAGCCTTGTAAGACAACCGTGAGATTCAATACAAACAACAGGACCGAGAGGGCCCTGTAGCCATCAACATTGTTTTTCCTAGTACGTGAGCCGTGGAGTTGGTGCTAGCTGATTGTGCATGTACATAGGCTGCTGCTTATTGCAAAATAGCTTTGGCTTGTTTGCTACGTGTGTGCAGGTCGTCGTCTCGCCGGAAAGTCTTCGTCATCGATCGTCGTCGGACCGTACTCGACGGCGTAGTGGGGCTGGGCCAACAATGTCATGTGGACCAGTGTTGTTAGTAGGTCCTTTGGAACCTCTTTGTCCTGCATGCATAGCATATAGTAGAAGTACAAATTACACACAATGCAGTATATGGGTGACTGTGCACACAATGCCTACAGCAATGGAGCCAGGCCACAAGTATAGTTACATATTCAGATGCAATTTATCTATGGCTGGCCCTAGGTTGCCAGTGGTACTGGGGAAATTCAGAGCTGGCAGGTCTGATACTAGAAACGTCCACCAACAACCGATCGATAGAAACACTTTGAATTGAATAAACTGCCTAAACTACTTAGCATCGCTATCAAGCCTGCATACTGCATTGCCCTTCACCACAGCTACAGCTAGCTAGCCAACCGGAAGCATGCATGCATCGATCCATTCCTCCCATCGATCGATGGCGCTAGCTGCACAAATCCATCACCCTCGATCTGCAGTCCAGCTCGAGGCAAGGTTTGGAGTTGGACCCCGGCCGGGCTTTGATCCTATGAAAAAGTTGTTAAGAGACGCCTCGTCGGTCGTACTTTATGTCTTCTTCTTTTTTGCCTTTAGTTGGGATGCCCCAGTAACTAACCCACCCTTTGGCTCAAGTGTATTCAAAGTTTAAAATAGCCGGCTATTTTATTTAGGGGCAACATTTTCAAAAGCTATATAAGGCTATAGCGGGCTATTTCATTTTAGTCTTTTTTTTAAAGAGAAAATTTTAGTCATATCTTACCAAAAAACGAAAAACATATAACACAAACATGATTCAAGTACAACTCGTTCAACTATTCAACGCAAATAAGTTTTAACCATTTAACTCACAACATTTTACTGAATCAGATTGAACAGAGATTAAAAAATAAAAAAAAAATAAAAAAAACAATCCATAAAGTATGACCTTTAGCGGCTAAATTAGAGCCTAATTTATGGCTAAATTAGGCCATAGCTGGCTATTAGCGGTTATTCTCCATTTAGCCTATAAACGGCATAGCTCGTAGCGGGCTACGGCCGGCTATTTAAAACTTCGAGTGTATTTGCTGCAACTTGGACTGATGAAACTCTACTAGCTACTAAAAATCCTGCTTCGACAGCAAGGCTGCGAGAGGAGGGGCATTGCGACGGCGATGGGCACAATGCATGCATTTGGCGTTTTCCGTGTCATTGTTACTACACTGTCACCATCTTATCTTACTAACCTGATACCTATAAACCTACATAACTGCAAGTTCAGTTAGCTAAACCTGATACCTATAAACCTACATAACTGCAAGTTCAGTTAGCTACTCATTGCCTGTAAAATAATGTGTTTGGTGAATTGCTCGATACCCTAAATGTGGGTGCGGCTGTCTCGTTATATAGAAGTACCAAGAGGTACAGTACAAGTCATAGACAGTTATATACAGACACGCTACGTATATACAGTCTAACACCCTCTCTGAATCTTAACTGTGGCATGAAGTACAAAGCAAGTTAAGATTGTGCCTACATCCTACAAACTGAGGCTGTGGAAGAGGCTTCGTGAAGATGTCAGCAAGTTGATCCTTGAAAGAGATGAACTTGATACGGAGTAGCTTCTGTGCAACGCGTTCCCTGACAAAGTGATAGTCAACTTCGATGTGTTTCGTTCGGGCATGAAATACTGGATTCGAAGAGAGGTATGTAGCACCGATGTTGACACACCAAAGTATCGGAGGCTGATCTTGAGAGACTCCCAACTCTCTCAACAAAGACAGTACCCATATGAGCTCAGTTATGGCATTAGCAACCGTCTTGTATTCAGCTTCAGTACTACTGCGAGATATTGTAGCCTGCTTGCGAGCATTCCAGGCGATCAAATTAGGACCAAAAAATACTGTATAGCCCCCCGTGGATCGCCTGTCATCGGGACTACCAGCCCAATCTGCATCTGAGAAGGCCAAAAGCTCACAAGATGGAGCAGGCTGAAGGAGTAATCCATACGAGGCGGTCGTATTAGACGCGAGAATCCGCTTCACAACTGACCAATGAGACGCCCCGGTGCATGAAGGTATTGGCATACACGGTTGATCGCAAGAGACATCCGGTCTGGTGATAGTGAGGTATTGCGCACCACCAACGAGGCTGCGGTACTCGAGCATCATCGAGCAAAGAGGATCTCCATCAAGCGCACACAACCGATCAGTGGCAGACATATGAGTGGTAGCATGCTTGCACTTCAACGTACCAGCACGGCGCAGCAAGTCTAGAGAGTACTTATGCTGAGTGAGATTCAACCCAGCGAAGACCGTAAGACCTCCGGACCAAGGAAGTAGTGCGAGCACCCAAATCCTTGACAACAAAATCTCCACTCAGCACGAAACAAGACGCTGGGCAGCATCGAACGAGCTAATAAGGATGATATCATCCACATAGACCAGCATGTACATCGTGACCTCGGGACGCCGGAGGAACAGTGATGTGTCAGCCGTGGAGGGAACAAAACCGTGAGCCCGAAGAACCGAGCCAAGGCGTGCATGCCATGCACGAGGAGTCTGCTTCAGTCCATAGAGAGCCTTCACCAGGCGACAGAGATGCCGAGGACGTGCAGGATCAACAAAACCAGGTGGCTGATGCATATAAACCTCCTCCTCCAGAACTTCGTGCAGAAAAGCGTTCTGCACATCAAGCTGACGGAGAGACCATCCTCGAGTAATGACCAAAGAGAGCAGCAAACGAATGGTAGTAGGCTTGACAACTGGACTGAACGTGTATTCATAATCAAGACCATACCTCTGTTTGAAGCCCTTAGCAACTAACCGTGCCTTGTAGCGTTCAATGGAACCATCAGCATGCTTCTTGACCTTGAAGACCCACTTGGAATCAATAATATTGACCCCAGAAACAGGAGGAACGAGTCGCCAAGTATCATTCTTTAGGAGAGCCTGAAGTTCCTCCTCCATAGCAGCGCGCCAGTGAGGAATACCGAGAGCAGCCTGAAAGTGTCGAGGCTCAGTAGTGGGATCAGCAACGGCATGTGCAACACAAGCATCAATCCATGCAATAGTCCCATCAGTGCGCTCCTTTGGACGAAAGACACCAGCCTTACTGCGTGTACGAGGGAGAAGAGCCACAGCAGGAGGTGACGCTGGCGGTAACGAGGCTGGTGACGCCGAGCGGCGAGGCGACGCGTAGCCGGGCGATGGGCCAGCGTCTTTGGCCGGGCGAGGCCGACGCTGAAGGGCCGAGGGCAGCGAGCGCGGCGACCCCGCTAGTGACGGAGGCGCGCTGAGGTTGCTGCCGAGCGGTCATCGGCTTGCCGCCACCGGCGGCGAGAGGTTTGCCGCGGGCTGCGGCCGGAGAAGCTCGGGGAGGCGTGGCGCGCTTTGACACGCTGTTCGCGGACGAGGAGGCGGGAGTAGAGCTCACGAGGCTGAAGCGGAACATCGCGACCATTGATGTTCTCAATGAGATTATCATAGTCGTCGTCGAGGCCGTTTAGGACGTAGGTGGTGAAGTCCTCGGGGCGAAGCGGCTGGCCAATGGAGGCCAGCGTGTCGGAGAGGCCGGTCATCTTGTTGAAGTAGTTCGTGATGCTGCTATCAGGGAGCTTCGTCTCGTCCAGTTCGGTGCGGATAGCATGAGCACGAGCATGAGACTGAGAGGTGAAGCTGGTGTGGAGCGTCGTCCACGCATCTCGCGACGTAGAGGTGAAGAGGACCAGCGACGAGACACTCGGAGTGAGCGACGACTGGATGGCAGAGAGGATGGCCTGATCCTGGGCCACCCACATATGGTACGCTGGATGATACACCGACGGGCACGGAAGTGTGCCGTCAACGTAGCCCTCCAGGTAGCGGCTCCGAAGGAGCGGCAGCACCTGTGCACGCCAAGACAAGTAATTGTCCGGCGTGAGCTTCACCGGGATGAGGTGCGAGAAGTAGAAGGGCGATGGCGGCGCAGCATGATCAGCGTGAGCGGATGGCTGAGGCGCGTAGTAGCCCATCGGTGGCGCCGTCTCCACGGACGGTGCAGGGGCAGCAGGCGCCGCACCATCATACGCTGACGACGAGTAGGCGCCGTAGGTCGGTGCAGGTGGGGCCCCAAAGGGCGACGCAGGTGGAGCCCCGTAGTACGGCACCGTAGGCGGCGCGTAGGGCTGCAGACGCGGCACACCATAGGGAGGCGCCAACCAGGAGGACGGCGGCGTCGGTAGGGCCCCATAGGTAGGAGGGCCGTAGTGCAACACGGGCGGGGCGCCGTAGGCCGACGCGGGAGGCGCGCTGTAGGTCGGGCGGCGGGCGCCGAGGCGGCGGGAGGCGTAGGTCGGCGCGGGCGGGGCGTCGTAGGTCGGCGTCGGGTGAGCGCCGTAGGAGGGGCACGCAGGGCCACCAGGGGGTGGCGGCGCGGCCACGTTGGTCGAGGCAGACGGGCCGCCGGCCCCCGCACCAGGCTCGACGGCAGGCGGCGGCTGCACCGATCCCATCGAGGGCTACACCGGAGGAGCGGACCCAGGGGAGCGAGACTGCCACCACATGAGGGGAGTAGCAGTCCTCCTACCAAAAAACTTGTCTATTATACAAAAAAAATACAAAAACCACCACAATTACAGCTAGCTAGAGTTCCAAAAAAACACGCTACTCGTTAGGGTCTCAAGAAACCACTAATTCAGAACTAACATGTTACAAAAAAAAACACTGATTTAATTTTGATCCTCTTTAGATAGACAAACTGACGGGTGGGACTCGTCATCGGGCTAATGTGGCAAGCTGCGATGCTCGGGGACAGGCGGGGCCGTTAACGGCGTGGTCGGAACCAGGCACATAACCCTTGGTGTCCGTTTCATCTCTCTCCCACACCTCAGTCCTCTCTTTCTTCTTCGTCTGACCCCGCTCACCACTGACGCTGGTGCCCGCCGCCTTTGTCGAATGACAATGAAACGTCCAACGAGTGTGTGCTTGGCGATGTGAGTAATTTTTCCGCTCCACTTATTTAGGGTTAAGGTTCCCGATTTGAGATTTTTTTTATTTTGTTTTAATTGAGCTTCATTTTGTGGCTGGTTTTCTCGATTTTAGTTGACCGTTGCGGACTATGCACAAGATGCAGTGTATGACATTGTGCAGCGTTGATACTGATTCCCCGTTGTTTACCGTGGTCACAAACTCAAGCCGCGGAAATATGTTGCGTCTGACGGGACGAACGCCGGGAGGAATTTTTTTTGTTCGGTGGAACATGTAAGTAATACCCAAAAAAAAAGGTAATATCTAGTTCTTTTTTATGCTTCATTAGTTCTAGCTTGGCTCGAAAGATTAAGTTTAGTATGATGTGGTGAAAAAATTTAGTTAACCGAGACTCGATCATATACTGAATTTTATCTCTCACTACTAGGAAAACAATTATAAATAGACGAATCTTTTATGACGCATATGTTATGCCATGCGCCATAGAAAAACAACAATGGCGCATTATACCAAATACGCCACAGAGGCCTTCACTTTTTTGTGGCGCATTCCGCGGAACGATGTGCCACAGAAATATGGTGGAACCCGCATCAGGGTTAGGCTCCCTCACTTTGTGTGACTCATATGGCGTATATGGTCATATGCGCCACAGAAGTTGACTCATGTGGCGCATACGACCATATGCGCCTAGAAAGTGAAGAGGTCCCCACCATAGAATTCAGTTGACCAACATTATGTGGCGTATATAGACATATGCGCCATAAAAGTGATGTTTCTGTGGTGCATATAGATGTATGCGCCATAAAATATGGAAAAATAGATCCCACCTCCCCGGATCGCCTTTTAACTTTTGTAAAAAATAAATGAAAATGATAAAAACTTCAAAAATATAATTTCTTTGAGATGTAGTTATATTTTGTGGTATATTTGTAGAAAAAATTGAAAAAGATGAATTTCAATGTATTTTGCAAAAAAAGGTCATGGTACGGTAAAACGGCCATAACTTATGCATACGATGTCGAAAAAAGTTTTACCCATAAAATTATCGTCTCGAAATTTCCTACTCGAATTCAACGGCCAAAGGCTGTTCTGGAATTTACAGATTCCCCAAATTCGAAACGAGTAAAAAGTTATGACATAAAGAAGATTTTTTCCTACAAAAAAATAAAAAAGGGGAACAAACTTCGGTGGCGTATTTCTCTCATACGCGCCACAGAAGTCTTGGGCGGATTCGAAATTTGAATCCTGCCGCCCCTTCTCCCTCTCTTTTCTCCTCTTCCTCTCCTCCATACTTCTCCTCCCTCCACTTCTTCTCTCCTTCTCCTTCCCTTCTTCCTCACCTTCTCCTCCTCCTCTCTCCTCCTCCACCCCGGTGAGCTCCTCCTTCTCCCTCCTCCCTCCTCCTCCTCCTCCACCCCGTGAGCTCCTCCTCTGGCGACCTCCTCCTCCACCCTGGTGAGTTCCTCCTCCTCCTACTCCGACGACGACCTCCTCCTCCGGGGAGAACCTCCTCTACCGACGGCCTCCTCCTACTCCGGCGACCTCTGGCGAGCCCCTCCTCCACCGTCGGCCTCCTCCTCTCCTTCTCCAGCCACCATTGGCCTCCTTATCCTCCCTCCTCCGCCCACCTCCGACGACCCCCACCTCCGGCCAGATCTGGCCCTTTTTTGAAATTTGAAAAAAAATTAAGTGGCGCATATTGGCAATATGCGCCACAGAAGTTTGAGATCTGGCCCGCTTTTTTGAATTTTGAAAAACACTTCTGTGGCACATAGTGGCGTGACTTCATTAGTGCATTCTCATATGCATCACAGAAGTCCAAAATCAATGTGCCACAGATAGCGGTTTTCCTAGTAGTGTCTATTTTGTAGTTTAATAATTGTTTCTAGTTTTTAAGATAATTGTGTATTGTTTTAATTAATAGGAAGTGTTAAATTGTGGGTTTGTGTCCTAGGTTGACCCCAAGTGGCCTTAATCACTCCGAATGACTATTTCTACCTTGTGAGGGCATGTATGAGGATACCAAGGACAGTCTGTATGAAGAAAACATCAGAATGTAGATTTTCTCCACAATTTGGCACAAGAGAAGAAAAAAGGTGGATGCAAAGTACACATGTCTGTGGAGTGATGTGGAAAAAATGGATGGATTGTACTGATAAGAAAGTGCTAGAGGAAAATATGTAGAAGATCAATGACAATACTAGGAAGGAGAAAGTGGTGGAGAAGAAAGTATGCGCATCGGACAAGGATAATGAGAAGCTAAAGCAAGAATTATTTTTGATGAAAGAGGTGTAGAAGGATGACAATGAGATGTTGACAATAAGGCGGATGAAATGGGATGCTTTACATGAAGGAGGAAAATAAGAAGCTTGAGTATAACTTGAAATGGGATCACGGATATTTGTGAAGAATGAACTATTTAGTTGTATTATCCTGTCATTTCACTTGTCAAGATGTACTGTTGAGATATTTAGTTAAAATATTATATCTATTTAGTTGCAATATGTAAGTCCCAAAACTTTGTGATGAATGGTAGTATTGCAGTATGTAAGTCATGAACCTTTGTGTTGTGGTAATGGCATTTGAATTACGATTTATTTAGTCTTGTGGCAATCTGCTATTTGTTTTGTGGTTACTAGCTGAATAGGAAAGAAGTTAATTTGTGGGTTATGGTTATGTTTTAAATTTTGTATAAGTTATTATTGTTGATGACCCTCGAGGTTTGATGAGTTGATGACCCTCGAGGGTTTTCGATGATGACCATCGAGGATTCTTGATGGCCTTGGAAAATATTGAGTCAAATATTTTTCCCTTGCAAAATGCATTTAAAAATAGTAAAAAAAGTCTATAAATATTTTAGAATTGTAAAATTCATCTCAAATATTTACCGATTATTGCTTCTTCTATTCCTATCTTGTATCTTCTAGATTTTGACACAACACCACCACTATTGTGGTATATTAAGACAGAAAACCACCACTATTTTACAGAGATTTATGAAATATACATAAGATGAATATGCAATATAAGAAGTGTAGACAAATACACAAATTAAATACCAAATAGGGTTGCGGTAGAAGTTCATTTCAATAACTAGCTAAAGTGGTAGTAGCATAGTTCAGACACACAAAATAATTGTGTTCTTACAAAAAAACAAGTAGAAGTAGCATAGTTCACACTCAAATTCACTTTAGTTCTACACAAAACAATCTAATAGACAACATTACACCACTAATTAATTCTTCTTCTTCTTGGATTTGTTGATATCTTGTAGTGCCATGTTGTCAATGTTTCTTGCAATGAGGTATACTTTCATTTTGTTGATCTCTATGTCTATTCCTTGTGGGACTACCAATATTTCTTACAGGTTCAACTGGCCTTGGAGCTCTGAAAGCTTGATCAAGTTCCCTTGTGGTACTAGGTATAGAAGTTCAGTAGGAGATGGTAGTGGCCTTGTTGCTTGAGGTGCTCGATCTACTTGTGTTGCCTTTGCAACTGGAGGTGGTGGATATGCAAAACTAGAAGCACTAGCTGGAGGTGGCGGTTCTGTAGATCTAGCTATAGAAGATTCATAAGATCTATTTTCCTAGTTAAGCGTTGGTTAAAGAAAAATTTGGTGGTTAGCACATAGAAATAAGTATAATAATATGAAAAACAAATTAGACAAGGAAATCATTGCAATTACCTAATGCTTGTTTTCCTCATTGCAAGAGATGGCTTAAGTGTTGAATAGTTGGTGTATATGTGGTCTAGAAGGCCACAATTTTTACAGGTGATTGTTGCCATTCTAGATGTTTGCTTGGTTGCTGGAACTTCATACTTCCATTTTCTACTCTTTGTCTGGCTTGTTCCCAATAATACTTTGAATACTGGTGCATCAGTATCAATAAAATTAGTTCCCTGATCCATCTATCTTCCCCAGATACAAGGTGAAAAGATAGAGATGTCGCCTAGAGGGGGTGAATAGGAAATTTCAAAACTATTATGGTTTTGTCTTCAAAGAATGTGGAATTAAACTAACATTTATTTTTTAAGCACAAACCTAAATACACTAGGCTCAACTATGTGCACCAACAACAAGATAATCTAAGCAAGATATCACAATATATATAAAACAATTGATAAGCAAGATAAAAGTACTTTAATCTTGATGGCTATCATAAGGAAAGTAAAATTGGATATAGAGATAACCGAGGCACGGTGAGACGAAGATGTATTCTCGTGTTCCCTTACAAGTAAGGTATGTAAAGTTTGGGGAGGTGTGAGATCCCACAAGGATTTCCCCAAGCCACGAAGGGCACCTTATCTCCACGACTATCCCAGTGAGGGAATAGCCACTTTCCTTATGGCTAGATTTACCTCCACTCTGGAGATGGAAAGATCCACAACCACTTCACATGCTCCTTGAAGGAGAAGCTCGGGCCTGTTTACAATCTACATGAAGAGGACACCATGAAACCAATAGCCAAGCCAACTAGGAGTTCACCCTCCAAGAGTAAAAAGATCATGTACGGTCTCTCACTCGAACCAGTCGTAATGGAGAGCTCAACACTTATGCAAGAATGCAAAGCAAGAACACCAAGGATGCTCAAATCCTTCACTCTCAAATCCCACCAAAGAAACAAGTGCTAGGGAGGAATTAGAGAGGAAGAACAATGGTGGAAATCAACAAAAGACTCCAAGATCTAGCTCCAATGGGTTTCCCTCACATAAAAGAGGAATTGATTGGTGGGGATTGTAGGTCTACATCTCCTCTTCCAAAGCCCTAAAAAATATGCAAGAATAATAAGAGGTAAAGGAGAGGAAGCAAGCTTAAGGGAGTCAACAATGGAGATAAAAACATGCTAAAGAACCCTAGAAAACCTTATTTAAGAAACCCCTTTTATAGGAGAAAGAAAATCTAACCATTGGGGGGATTTCTGGGAGTATCCCAGTTTAAAGCGGTATAACCGGTCTAGGGATCGGAAACCCCGATCTCCAAGCCGGTACACGGGGCTACAGACCGAAATGATTCAGTATATCAGCTCGGTATGTAAACAGTAGCAAGAACCGGGCAAGTCAGTGCACATATCAGTACACCAGCACTAGAACCTACAATCCCGGTGCTAGCTCCGGTCAAACCAGATCCACAACCATGATCCCACAGCCTTCACCAAAAACGCAATAACTTTTGCATCTAGACTCCAACTTCGATGATCTTGCAGTCGTTTTGAGAAGGACACAAATCTCTACAAGATAATGCAAAGAAACATCATAGTCTGACAAAGGAGGACAAAACCAATATAAGTAAGGTTTGACTTGTGTAAAAAAAGGAGAACCGGTAAAACCTCTAATATAAAAAATGCAATAGAAGATGCATATGAATTCCGTTTTTGATGAACTTGGACTTGTTGAAGAGATAGCAATAAGATCAAGAACTTAACATGGCGAAACAACAATAAGCAACTAAATAGGGATATATATAGTATGCAAAGGATTGAGCTCCCGATGACGATGTGATCAAGTTACCCAACCTAAAGCTCCTCTTGATAGTGCAGTTATCCAGCCCATAACCTGGTCTCCCAAAAACCACCTTGAGACTGGTAAAAGGAAAACCTAGCAAGGCCATACGTTTTCTTTGTGCATCCCACTTTATCTTGATGACAATGCTTCAATCTCCATTCAAGTCAGAATGCATCACTTGATCATTTTTGCTTCGTGAAGAATCATAATTTTCTCCCTCATACACCACTATGGGATAGCTTCATTAGGGCACATCTTCACATGTCCATTATCACCAAATGGATGGTAAGATTCAAGTATATGATCTTCTCGAGATGCTCATCTTGAACTTGCCCTACACAACCTTTATGACGATCAAAACTTGATATCATCCTCGCATGGGCTATATGAAATCTTCACCTTTGATGCATGCCCATGGAAAGATACCTAGACCATATAGAAAACTCAAAGAAACATATATAATGGGTTAATTCATGAAACATAATTGACAATGCTTACCATACCACAAGATCCATGTTGTGCATTCTTTATGCTTCATGTGCCGACCAACTTGAATTCACTCTTCACTCTTTGTGTTGGTCAACCATGTATGCTCTCATGCTCTATATCATTATCTTGAGGTACATAAATAATTCTTCATTTGATCGCATACTATAAATCTAATTCAACCATAGCTCAACTCATTAGCTTATTATGACACCGACTTAGAGCCATATCTTAAATTCTTCTATTGAGATAAAACTCTCAAGATCTTGATGATATCATATTCTTCTCTTCAAATCGATGATATTGATGCCAATACTCTAGGTGTATCTTTATCTTCATGGCATCCATACCTGAATCCAACACATGGACTACAAGCATTCCCTATATAATATTCCTACATATAAGACTCAATAAAAACACTAGTCCATAGGGACTGTCATTAATTACCAAAATCACACATAGGGGTAATTATCCTTACAATCTCCCCTATTTTGGTAATTGATGACAATCTCAACAAGAGGGTTTATATAATGAATATTAGAAACACGTATGAAACTTATCCGAGAATAAGTTGTATACAAGAGGTTGTATTTGATATGGTCAAGTAACATAAATCTACTAGCCCATATCAAAAACCAATTCTACTCACAAATTAAAACCAATGCAATAGATGTGAGTAGAACAAATCATATAGAGCAAACTCCCCCACAATATATGCATGTGTGATGCACTTGAATTTCATTACATACACTGTCAAGCATAACCTTCAGGAGAGTTTGCACTGTATATTCAACTATGCAAAACATAATAAAGATGAAATGCATGAAAGGTAAACACTCAAGAACAAACCAACCTTAAGTATACAACCATTTCCCTTAAACCCTTTAAACTTCTCCCCCATTGACAAAAAGTGGCAAAATGGATGACAAATTACAGTTATAAGTCCAATATAGTATGAGTTCCTCCTAGAGGTGTGCATTCCTCATAATGTGAGTGAAATCAAAATGCATATATCCAATGAAGAATAATTGTAGGAAATCAAACTATATTGAGGATCAAAGATTGCCAAATTGGATAACAAGATGCATTGACTTCAATGGATGAATCGAGCAAACGAAAGATCCAAATAATAAAATTGGACAAAAGTGTTCTAAATTAAATAAGGAAGCTCCCCAAGGTCCGTGCATAAATTATGATTGTTGTATTTTAATACAATATGCAGAAACATGGAATACTCACTCCCGCAAAATAATTAAAAAAACAAAATAGGTGCACGAGAAAGAATGTGTGTTCTAAAATAAAGTAGGGAAGCTCCCCAAGGTTTGTGCACCAATTATACTAATTGCATTTGAATACAAAGCGCACAAACAGGGAATCCTAACTTCCCCAATATCATTTAGAACACAAACATGATATAAACATTATAGATAGAAACCAAAGCAGTTATCGAGACAAGCTTGAGTCCAAAAACCATTTGCGAGATATGAGTGCATTAAGGTGCAATAAAAATAAATCGATCACTCATAAATCATGTTCTTACCAACACCACTAAAAACCAAGAGGATAAGGAAGATGGTTGGCAAAGAACGAAGATATCAAGGTGAGAGTAGTGTATATAAGTTTCTAAGTGGACAAAAGATGATGAATAATCCACAATCAAACATACACACACAAAAGGTTAATAGAAACAATAATACATGATATCCAAGAGGAAGTCATAATATATACCAAAAGGATATTTTTTCTTAAAAGCATATATATAGCTCATGGCTCCATTTTCTCTTACGGTACATCAATGAAATTTAACAAAGCAAAACCTCCAAATCATCACAACTAACACTAAGGGAAATAATGCTAGTTGGGATATTTTGAGAAAGGCAACAAGTATCAAAAGGAAGGATTCTATGCAATATCATCTATATTGCACATGGGAGCTCTTTGAGGAATTGATATGCAATAAATTGTTAAAAAGGCATATATATATATGTGGGATTGGTGAATCATGAATATGATTTTATATACTCTCCATTATATTCATCATCTCAACTTACTCGCATAGGCAATAAGGATATTGCGGTGACCCAGCATGCCACTGCATGATGTAGTATACAATAGTCGTGGACATAACAACAATGAAACACCGTTCCACCAACATTACATCCCTCAAAGTGGTACAACAGAAACATAGCAGGTCCAAGACATGACTAAAGATTACAACTTCACTGTTTACAAAAGATCCAAAGAACACTCTTGGTTAAAGAGAGAGAAATAAACTTTTACATAGAAGAACCATAAATAACAACTCATAACCATCATACTAATATGACTATATCTAAACTATTTGGATTGCAATTGCTGCTATTGCAAAGCTCTACAGAAGTAGGTTCTGTGGTTTAGAGATTGTACTCATATATAATCAAAAAAATTGTCTTCACTTCAGTTGATAGTATATTGACTCCATAGACTTTATTGAAGAACTTTAGCTTCTTGTAACAATCCTTTCGAGCATCCTTCGGTGGTTTCATCGTCTTCACCAGCTTTAGAATCTAGCAAGGGTTAATATGGTACGGTTGAGTACGAGTGTACTCAGCAAGTTCACTAAAAAGGAGCATTTGATGCACTATCTATAGCCACAAACCATAGGTCATAGGATATGCAGGTTTTTCATAAACATTTCTTTAAATGTTGCTTTTATTCTGAAAAGCTATGTCCGTAAGCTTCCATAGGTTTACCAAAACTTCATGGAGTTCCTTTCCTGCCACGTTCGTAGCTCCTTCCCGGAACAAAGAGTAACATGTCATGGTTTCATACACTCTGCAGAGGTGTGTTGCTTTACCCATGAGAGATCCTTATACATGTTGCACAATTAGGAGAATATTTCCCAACCACACTTCCTTTGGTGTGGGGCCTAGTATAAGGATCCAAGATGATCACTGCCCTTCTCCGCGACCCCACATGCCCCCTTGGTGTATGCCATTCCCACCTTATGTATTACAAAAATGAAACGTATAGACCATTATAGATGTCAGAACTATCATGGGGCATTGAGGGATCCTACCCATATGCTACATATCCTCTCTTAAAATTACAATCACGGTCCAAGGATAATACCCACGGCTGCGGATCCGTTGACATGCCAAAGGAAGATGATCCAGCTGACTTCTCCTTCCCATTCCAAATCTCATGGTTAACATGTATTATACAGCGCAATAAAAACTGGTGACATTGGCTATTAAGTCCTACGTATTATGTTCTTTTACCACTGGAACTTTCATAGTAGGTTATTACATCTTGGTAAATAACCCATAATCATATCATTATGAAAATAGAGTTTTGTGACCTTTTTAAATGAAGGTGATAACAATAGTAGATTGCAAGTAATTCATACAAAATAACCAAAGGACATGCGCAAGTGTGAACTTGCCTTTTGTGATTGCAAGATTATGCACTCATGGTCTTCGAGGAAAGGAATAATGTTTAAATAAGAAATATGCTATTATGCATAAGTAATTCTATGAATTTTATAAAAATCCCAGAGTGAATCCCTAATATTATAAGTGAATTTAACTTAGGTGATTTTTTTAAGATTTGGTTTATCTTCGAGTTTACTTGGCAAGAAAATAAATCTATAATGTCTTTAAGTCTTAACATACATTATATGAAAGTAGAGTACAATAATAATCTGGACTGAGGTTAATTTTCATCTGGTAACTATGATGAAAGTTCATGTGTTGGGTTGTTAAGAGTTGAAGGAACTATTATAGATTTGTTGTTTGAAGTGGAAAAAAACCTTTGAAGAAAATGTTGATTATGTTAGGTTCATCGACCTAGAAGGTTAGATAGAGTATACTTAATGTTGAGTTATTATACTTTTAGTGGATTGAACAATAGACCAAAGTTAACTACATAATAACATAAATAAACTTTAGATATAATGTTTATGATATTTTAGACCAACGTTAACTATAAAAACATAAATGAATTTACGACATAATGTTTACGACATTACCAATTTCTAGGGTTTTTCTAAGCATGATCAAGGATGTGAGATCATTCATTCCCAGTGTGAGTGAATGATGAGTTTAAGACATAAATTGCTATTATAATCCTAAAGACAAGTTTTATTTTATTGATGATAACATACATGAATGATCTCAAGAATTTGTTCTGGTTTGCAATATTTATATAAACTTTACATAAGTTAATTTTATTGTTTAAAGAAATAGCTTTACATAAGTTCTACATATTTTAGCCTTAAAGAATTATATTCTATGTTTCAATAAATCCCAAGCAGTCAATTAAAGCTAATATGGATTTATTATGATTTATAAATGATAATAGAAAATATATATCTTTATTTTAATGGAAGAAAAGGACTATAAAGTCACTTATAACACTTATTTGTTTATACATGTAAAATGACTTGGAATTTTATAATTAGCACTTTCATAAAATAGTAGATTTATTTTTATAGACAAAAAATGATTTTTTATTAATTATTAGGACTTTTCCTTATTTTTATATTTTATTGTGGATTTTAGTGGCTTTAATATTTATTTGTATTTTGCTTAAACAAGTAATGTAATATCTTTCATAGGTAGAGATTATTTTTGTGATCATTTTGATATATTAGATGTATTTTTTATGATATTTCCATATTTTTCTAGGGATAAAATATTCATAGGGTTATTTTATTAATTTTGTTTTACTTATTTTATTTATTTTCCAATTTCTTCCTTTTCTAGGCTCGACCCACGAGCCCTCCTAGTCTGAAGGATGATTCAAACAACTCGGCCCAACTAGGCTCGGGGTCAAACCCCACCCTAGCCCATCTCATTTCCTCTCCCACGTTCTCATTTCAACCGAACACACACGCACGCACACTCACCGTCTCCTGCGGTACTCAAATTCATCGTCGTTGGCTCGATTCTAGCGAGTACAGGCCATTGCAGTCGCCGCCACTGATTACCAAAGCTCCGCTGCTCCCTAGTGGCCATTTTCATCCAAATCGATTTGTGGATGGCGCTTTGCTCCTCTCTCCTCCATATCATTTCCGTGGCACTATGGTTTGGTGATTTTGTCGCTGGTGTACTCCACTTACTCCACAATGGTGATGACGGTGTATTAGTGTCGAGGTTGTATTACTGGCGTGGTTTTACTATCGTGTGTTGCTCCTACTCCTTCGATTTCGATGGCGTCGGGACGATAGTTGATGATCCACAAGTATAGGGGGTGTATCGTAGTACTTTTGATAAATAGGAGTGTCGATCACAACGAGGAGCAGAAGGTGCTGAACAGTGGTATGGAGCAGGAACTCTCTGAAAATACTTAGCAAACGGATTTTTAGTGTTCTGATAAGGCAACAAAACAAAGTGCAAGTAATAAAGAACAAACGCATCAAGTGGCCCAATCCTTTCTTAGCAAAGGACAAGCCGGTGGAAATACTTATAAGGACCAAACGTTCTCGAGGACACATGGGAATTCTGTCAAGTGCTTTCGCTTCATATAGCTGAGTACTCTTCTTTGGTGTTGTAAGTGTTGTGTGGGTGAACCTCTGCTAATGTACCGTCCTTACTTGGACTAATACATACTTGTGATTAAACCCCTACAAACATCCATAACTACAGGAAAGTAATTAAAATATAAATCTAACCACAGCCTTAAACTCTGAGATCCTACGCTCCCTTGTGCAAAGGTGTCCTAACGGGGGTTCAGGTTTCTGTCACTCCGGCAACCCCACAATTAGTAGCCAAATACACAATGCATTCCCCTAGGCCCATAAATGGTGAAGTATCATGTATTCGATGTTCACATGACACCACTAGAAGAATAGCACCACAACTTAAATACTAAACAATTAAATAATAACTCAATACAAATCCACTAATAACAACATGACTTCTCCCATGTCCTCAAGAACTAAACGAACTACTCACAAGACATCATATGGATCAAGATCAAAGATCATATGATAATGGATAACAATCTGAACATAAACAATAACCCAATGGTTCCACTCACAAGCATCAACTACAATAGTAATTAACACCGGGAAGTTTCCCCCTAAGAACTAAAGCAATATCGAACACAATTGTTACAGCGGGACGAAGTGGTGATGATGGTGCTGGTGGAGATGATGGTGTGGATGATGATGATCCCGATGAAGCCTAGCTTGACGATGGTGTTGATGGCGACGATTTCCCCTCTCCGGGAAGGAATTTCCCCAACAAAAATATGTCTGTCGAAGAGATCTTTATCTCTCGGTGTTTTCCGCGCCCTAGAGGCGGCAGAAATCTATTTGTGGTCGCCCCTAGCCTTAGGGTTTCGTAGGGAAGATATAGGCGAAGGGGAGGAGTCGGGAGCCGGGCAGGTGGGCCACACCTGCCCTAGGCGCGGCCTAGGATGGGCCCGCACCTAGGGGGTGTGGGCCCCCTGTGGACCTTCTTCGTCCCTCCTTCTGGCTTCCTCAATCTTCTGGAAAAAATAATATTTTCCCATATTTTTCTGTTATTTTTCCGATCTTCGGGAAATTGCATCAAAACGCCCTCTTTTCCATCAGAATCCAAACTCCGGCAGTCCATCCTCCAAGAATCATCCAACATGCATAAATAGATGAAAAGCCATAAGTAATTCCTCATAATAAGACATATATCAATGAGTAGAGGTAAATTATGATATAGAAAGGCGATGCAAATTGGGTGTATCAACTCCCCCAAGCTTAGACCTTCGCTTGTTCCCAAGAGAAAACTGAGCTCAGTAAACATGTCCACAGGTTTATGGAGTGAAGTGTCGATAAAATAATACGAACAAGAATCATCACACTTACCATTACACGACTCATAGAATAAATAAACTCACCATTATATAACTTAGCTTGGAACTAAGTACAACAGTCACAATAGAGATGCGTAAAGATAAATCATAATTGGAATTGGCAAACTTGTTCTTGGTCAGAGAACACCTGGCAAACAGTTTCTCAAAAAGCTTTTTGTAGAAGTTTTATAACAGGAGCACTCTTTGCTCAAAAAGGTTTTTCAATGAAGGCTTTCAAAGTAATACTCAATAGATAAGAGTTTTGTGCAAACAAGTAAGATAGAGAACATGATTGAATAAATCACCATATGAATGCTTGAAACACAACAACTCAAATGCTTGCTGGAGATAGAGAGGAAGTAGGTTTACTGACTCAAACTGGTAACTAGGAGAAAGGTCCCTTCATATAGGGAAGCAGGGATTACAAGTCATAAAGAGCTTCCAAAAGATTATGGTACTTACTAGCTTTGAGCCCTCATTGCCGCTATCATAGGCATCTTGAGATGATTAAGGTTAAAGTGCACAAAGATGGAGTATATGCTTGACGAAATATAAGTTGGCAATCTCATGTCCCTTGAATATGAGGGCCACTCCTCATGCTACTCAACTTTGGTCACCGGTAAGTTCATGTCATTTTAAGTATTTGCATATCATAGAGAACCGCCAACAGGTTAACCCTTGCACATGGTACAGGAGCTATCCCATAACCAAAATGACAAGGCAAGCAGACAGTGAGCATCTCAGCGATCTTTTTATTTACTATGTGTATAGCTTTTTATTGAGGATGCTTCATAGATAGCTCACTATGGTGATGTTGCAAGCTTCCACCATGATTAGGCATGGCTTAGGCTAGCGGCCTAGGCATTTCTCTAACACAAAATACAAACTCCATGGACTTACAAGTTCCCTCTTTATTTCACACCGTTGACATCCATAGACAAAAGAGCACGATATCAACTAAGTCAAAAGTACAGGTGCAATGTTGAAAACGTTCCCCGTGACAGCACGGTTCTGCTAATTCCAACGTATAGATGCAAGCATATACAACTTCGATGGCACAATGGTTCAACTCTATTAGGGGAAAGAAAATAAAGTGTGCCATCAAGTTCGTGAGAGCTTTACTAACTAGTTTTCACATAACAAAATACTTTTTAATTCGATAGGTAGATGAAGCTTGAGAATTTGCTTGGAATAGCAAAACCTACTAGGTAGATATGGTTGATACAAGTGACAAAGGTTTTGGTTCAAAGGGATTGTAATCATGAGAAGTATGCCTTCTCAAAACAAGTTTTTGGCTAGCAAGGCTGGGTAGCAAGCAAGAGAGTTGAGAGAAACAAGCAAACATACAAGTAATAAAGCCAAACATGCAATATTCCTTGAAGACACAAAAGATATTAAATAAAGAATACTAAGATTATGAGCCAACAAGAAACAAAACAAATGGTACAAAATAGCTGTAAGCTTTTTCTATTTCAAAGTAATGCTACTGACCAGAACTCGGTTTGCCAAAAACAATTTAGATCCACTTGATGTTCCCAAAGTAATGTCAATACTGATCAACAAGATCCATCATATAATTGAGATTGGAAACTAAAATAATAAGTGCAAAAAGTAAAAGATGAGACTTCTCATTAATATTCCAATAAAGGAACTCACACCAAGGGATACATAGATAATCAACTAAAGAGAGATACTTCCACATGCAAACCAAACTATAAGATAACCTCTCTACCAAAGATATGAATCCACTAAAAAGGTAAAAGATAAAAGATAATGGTGGTGATACCGCGACACTCCCCCAAGCTTGGAACAAGCCAAGGGGATGCCAAACCTGATGATGAATTACTCCTTCGGTGGTGGTGGTGTTCTCTTGATAAGCTCCTCAATAAGTTTCTTCAAATCCTCAAACTCAAAGGTCAGGGCGCAAATTAGCTCCGAGTTTTTCTCTATGCGGTTCATGATCATGTCAGACCGAGAATTCTAGTCCTTATTATTCTTCCCCCACTCTTCTTTCTTAGTGTGTTCCTCCCCTGCATGGTTAGAACGAGGCATATCCCACATCGAGGGCAAGTTCCCTTTGGGCACATATTGATATTGACGCTCATGTATAAGAGTATGGAAAGGTCTCTTGGTGCGTGGAGGATATGACCGTGGATTGTAGACAAGACGCGGAGGTTTCCCTCCTGTAGACATCTGTGTTGTCCTATTAAGCTTGGTAGGTATTGCCACCAATCCAATGCTTGCGACAGTAGCGCGAGTGTCCGGTTTCTTGTTGTAACACCCTCAGAATCGGACCTATGCAAGTTTTAGCGAAACCCGCCAAACCCGCATAGAAACGATTCAAAGGTGCCCACCAGGCACTTTCGTGCGGGTGGAAAACGAAGTAATAACATTACACAACAGTCCTCGATGGGACCCACAGAACAGATATATATATACAACACGACTCCATGAGTCAAGAATACAGATATAATGTACAAAGATCCAAATCACCTTGGAAACGATAGTGCGTCCAGCTACGGACAAGATGCAAATGGGGCTAAGAGCCCTGAAGAATAACCAATGGCGTCCATAACCCTGCCCAGGCCAAGCCGGAAGGGTAACTCGCTAACGACGTCGATCTCAAAACCTGCTTAAACAAAGGGGTGTCGACAAAGGGAAAAGGAAAAAGAGGAGCGTCAGTACTGAGGCCAGTACACGGCGAGGCTAGAATTCGGCGGTCCTCGCCTACATAGGTATGGTGGCGGCAAAGATGCACTAAACAACCTACAGAGACTCGATAAAACTGGCGGTTATCAGAGAGGGATAAGAGTGACCTATCCGGATCCAACCTGAAGCTAACACCAAACAAACCCATCCTGGTGTTTCCCCCTCGAGACCAAACGAGAAAGTCAACCGAGGAACCCACACAGTTGGCAGTTTTACTTATTCAGTTATCGTTGCAGCAATTACTAGTCAGGTTTAGATAATCGTCCTGATAAAATAAGCAGTGGGCACTTTTAATTTACCATTCCGTTATAGTGGCAACACTTACTAGTCAGATACATTTAACATGAGATAACCCATAAACCCAGCAGTTGTTGGTACTTTTAATCAGCCATTCCGTTGTAGTTGCAATACTTACTAGTCAGGTACAATGGTCGCGTCCAGGGTTGGCTGGCTGGGTGGGGCAAGCGGGGCCCGCGGGGTGGGTCCCGGGCTCCAGGGAGAGGTGAGGAAGAGTGGGTCGGTGGGGAGGGAGGTTCCTGGGTGGGTTGGGTCCCGCGCGTGGCTGAGGTTGGCCAGGAGGTTGAGCGGGAGTGGGAAAAGGCGCCAGTGCTGGGCGGTAGGTGGTCCTGGGCGACGCGGGAGTGCGTGCCCAGGTGGAAGGGAGGGGTCTGGAGGGTGACGTGTGAGGGAGTGGGGGAGGTGGCTGCGTCTGGTTGGATAAGGGAGAGGGTTGGAGTGAGGTGGCACGATCTGAGTGGTCGAGGTGATGTGGCTGAGGGGTGGGTAGACTAGGTTGGGTAGGAATAGGATTAAGGGGTGGACTGTTTGGTATTTTCTGGGGTGGTCGTTCGGGTCATTCGGCCCGTTCGACTGCCCCACTAAAAATAACTTAACATCTTATTTAATTTGCAATTTATTTTGTAACTAGTTTTTGGACAACAAAATATTCCGGAAGCAGCCGGGGTTTAATTTGAAATAGAAGGAGGACTAGTTCCAGAAAACCATAGACTTTCACAAATAGTTTTTAGGCAAGATAATATGCATGATGATGACGATGCTCAAATGCAATGTGGCATGATGACATGAGCATGCGGTCATGATGATGCAATGCACAAAAAACAACGCGATTTTCTAGTAGGGGTTTTTGCGGGATGCCACACTTGTCCTCCTCCATGTCTCCTTCATAACCTACCAAAACATCCTCCTTCTTGGGTTTGTGAGGATCGTCTTCCTCGGGCTTCTTGCCTTTGTCGTTGGTGGATACCATGGTGCTCTAAACTTGAGAAGATTTCTTGATAGAAATAGATCGAAACAAAAACACGACGAGAACACGATGCATGAACCTCAGGGGATCCGGGGGGTTATATATTACGAAGTTTCAATGCATAAGAATGGTTTTGACACGAAAACAAGGCGGAGACGAAGTCCGGGGGAGTCAAACCCCGTCCATGCGCAGCCAGGCTAGGCCCGCGCCTGGGGTGGCTTTCTCCACCTCGGACTCCGGTTCCTCCTCTGTTCCATCTCGTACTCTTTCTTATGTATTAAAAACATCAAAAATATAAAATGATTGGATTTTCACGAACCTTCTGTTTTCACCACTTTTCCCTATTCAAAGACGAACTCTGCAGATTCCTTTTCTCCTTCTCCTGAAAATTTCCTCCATACATAACCCTTGCACAAACTCAATGACAACATTAGTCTAATAAAAAACAATAAACCTTTAAGTTCACACTTCAACTAAAATCCATCAAAACAAAGGCTTATATAAGAGGCAAATGCAAATGATAACAGAAATCTGTCAAAACAGACCAGCAGGTAAAGATTGATTTTTTTTAAAACCTTCTGTTTCTCAAATAAAAAAGTGCAAAACTAATGAAAGTTGGGTAACAACTTGGAGAACAAGCTCAGAATAATTCAGCTCCATCCGACGTACTTAGCTCCCTCGAGAATTTTTACAATGCAGCACAAAAATCTATCCCAGGACAGCCACTTTTCACAACTCCTCTACTTCACAAAAGTAGTTGAACTTGACACAAAAACCAAAACAAAAAGGATAAGGAGCGGTTATTGCAGAGAGAATAACTTCCAGGACTCGACAAAACTCTTGGGTTATCTCCCAACAAGTACTTTTTTTAATGCCTTTAAGTTAGGCTTGAAACTTTCAAAGATGCTCACAAAGGAGATATAAATCTGGAGTGAAAAAGAGCATCAAGAAGCAAATAACCAACACACTTGAGTCTAACCCACTTCCTATGCATGGGGGTATCATGAGAAAACAAATTTTTGAAAACAAAAAGCGACAAGCATAGGAAAAAAACAGATGCAACTTCAAAGCTTTCAACATAAAACGGGGAAACCTAACATTATTGAGAAGCATAAAACCATGTTTCCCTCTCTCATAATAACTTTCAGTAGCACTTTGAATAAAGTTGACAATATAACCGTCACTGGCAATAACTTTATCATCTAAGTAAGCATACTTACAGTCACCAAAAAGAGGTCGAAGGTCATAAACCAGATCAATAGAAGCAAGTTGTTCCATCCTGAAATCTTTATTAGGCAAACTGTTTTCACAAGGAGCTTTAGCAAATTTGGAAAAGCTAAACTCATAAGAATCTCCATCAAACTTAGTTAAAACCTTTTCCTTCTTACAATCAATAATAACTCCACAAGTGTTCAAGAAATGTCTACCAAAAATGATAGGACAAGTTTTGCTAGCTGCTGAATTAAGCATTAGAAAATCAGCAGGATACTTAATCTTACCACAAAGAACCTCCACATCTCTTACAATGCCAATAGGGCAAATGGTTTCCTTGTTAGCAATGTGAATAACTACATCAATGTCCTCAAGCTCACAAGGACCAATCTCATGCATAATTTCCCTATAAATCTCATAAGGAATAGCACTAGAACTAGCACCAATATCACATAAACCATAGTAGCAATGATCACCAATTTTAACAGAAAGCACAAGAACACTAGATTTTCTAGCCTTACTAGGATGAGAGGTAATATTAGAAGCGTCTTCGCAGAAGATAATGTGCTCATCCTCTATATTTCTAATGACAGGGTCTTTCACAATAGCTACCATAGGTTCAGTATTCGAATGCTCATCAGGCTCCATAGTTTTCTTAATACCTTTGTTATTTGAACTAATAATCATAGAATACTCCTTTACCTTAGCTGGGAAAGGAACTTTCTCAACATGAGGTTTAGGCACAATATGATTAGTAGTACAAACTTGAGTACTTCTAATAGGAACATGACTAACAACATCTTTATAAGGAGCATGGTACTTATTCCACTTCTTTTTGGGAATTTCTATGTAAGAGGCAAAGGCCTTCAAACAGTTTTCAATACTTTGGGAATCAAGACCAAACTCATTACTAAGATCATGGAAGTCATCCGTTTCCATAAAAGATTTAATGCATTCATAATCATCGTTTATACTTGACTTTCTTCATTTGTCATTCTCCCAAGCTTCAGTGTTTTCTTGAATACGGTTGAGTAGATCCCATTTAGCTTCTTCCTTCATACGTGTAAATGATCTAGCACAAGAAGCATCTAGTAAATCTTTATCATGAAGAGAAAGCCTAGCATAAAAGTTATTGATGATAATATTGTTAGGGAGTTCATGAATAGGACATTTAAGCATTAGTAACTTCAATCTCCCCAAGCTTGAGCTGTACTCTCTCCATCACGAGGCCAAAAGATATATATCAGATTTCTATCCTTATGAATCTCACTGGGAGGATAAAATTTAGAATAAAAGAGAGATGCCATCTCCTCCCATTGCATGGATCGTCCATTCTTCAGTAGCTTATACCATTCTTCATCTCTCCCTTTCAAGGATATAGGGAGTAACTTATTCTTCACCTGTTCAGTTGTGATACCTGCATACTCAAACAACCCGCATAATTCATGGATAAAGAGCAAATGATCACCAGGATGGACAGTTCCATCCCCAAAATAATAATTACCCATAACACGATCAACAATACCTGTAGGTATCTTAAAAGGATCTATCTCAACAGGTGGTGGTTCATCTACTACCCTAGCAGTGCTACTAGTTTTCCCAAACAGAAAACCAAGTGGGTTATCCATATTGGAAACAAAGTAACAAGAAGTAAAAAAAGAAATAATCACACTAGAAGTTTCCTTTACCAGTTCCACTGTTCAATAGCGCTTCACTCCCCGGCAACGGCGCCAGAAAATAGTCTTGATGACCCACAAGTATAGGGGGTGTATCGTAGTACTTTCGATAAATAGGAGTGTCGATCCCAACAAGGAGCAGAAGGTGCTAAACAGTGGTATGGAGCAGGAACTCTCTGCAAATACTTAGCAAAGAGATTTTTAGTGGTTTTCTGATAATGCAACAAAACAAAGTGCAAGTAATAAAGAACAAACGTAGCAAGTGGCCCAATCCTTTTTTAGCAAAGGACAAGCCGGTGGAAATAATTATAAGGACCAAACGTTCTCGAGGACACATGGGAATTCTATCAAGTGCTTTCACTTCATATAGCTGAGTACTCTTCTTTGGTGTTGTAAGTGTTGTGTGGGTGAACCTGTGCTAATGTACCGACCTTAAGTGGACTAATACATACTTGTGATTAAACCCCCTGCAAACATCCGTAACTATAGGAAAGTAATTAAGATATAAATCTAACCACAACCTTAAACTCTGAGATTCTGCGCTCCCTTGTGCAAAGGTGTCCTAACGGGGGTTCAGGTTTCTGTCACTCCGTCAACCCCACAATTAGTAGCCAAATACATAATGCATTCCCCTAGGCCCATAAATGGTGAAGTATCATGTAGTCGATGTTCACATGACACCACTAGAAGAATAGCACCACAACTTAAATAGTAAACTATTGAATAATAAATCAACACAAATCCACTAATAACAACATGACTTCTCTCATGTCCTCAAGAACTAAACGAACTACTCACAAGACATCATATGGACCAAGATCAAAGATGATATGATAATGGATAACAATCCGAACATAAACAATAATCCAATGGTTCCACTCACAAGCATCAACTACAATTGTAATTAACACCGGGAAAGTTTCCCCTAAGAACTAAAGCAATATCCAACACAATCGTTACAACAGGACATAGTGGTGATGATGGTGCTGGTGGAGATGATGGTGTGGATGATGATGATGATCCCGATGAAGCCTAGCTTGACGATGGTGTTGATGGCGATGATCTCGCCTCTCCGGGAAGGAATTCCCCTGGTAGAAATCTTTCTGTTGGAGAGATCTTTCTCTCTCGGTGTTTTCCGCCCCCTGAGGCGGCGGAAATCTATCTATGGTCGCCCCTAGCCTTAGGGTTTCATAGGGAAGATATATGCTAAGGGGCGGAGTCGGGAGCCCGGCAGGTGGGCCACACCTGCCCTAGGCGCGACCTAGGGTGGGCCCGCTCCTAGGGGGTGTGGGCCCCCTGCGGCCCTTCTTCGTCCCTCCTTCTGGATTCCTTATTCTTCTAGAAAAATAATATTTTCACATATTTTTCTGGTATTTTCCGATCTTCGCGAAATTGCATCAAAACTCCCTCTTTTCCATCAAAATCCAGACTCTGACAGTCCATCCTCTAAGAATCATCCAACATGATTAAACAGATGAAAATCCATAAGTAATACCTCATAATAAGACATATATCAATGAATGGAGCTCACAAGATCTATACATGAACCATCTAGCTACTACATGGACCCATAGTCCAAGGTGGAACTACTCACGCATCATACCGGAGAGAAGGCCTCCGGGATGATCTCCCCTCCGGGCGGGTGCCGGGAAGAACTTTAGATCCCCCCGATCTAGGGACGATGGTGGCAGCGGCTATAGACTGTTTCATGGAGATTTGATCAGGTGCTTAGGGTTTCTGCATCGGGGGCTTCTTAGAGGCGAAGGGGGAGGCCGAGGCGGCAGCCAGGGGCGCTAAACCCTAGACAGGCGCGGGATGGGGCCCACCCGCGCCAGGGGTGGGTCTGGCCACTCTGGCCGGCCCCTTCGGATCTCCTCTGGACTTCTTGTTCCCCACGGAAAGTAATTGAGTTTGACGTTTTTCCCGTCCAATTCCAAGAATATTTCTTTACTAACTTTTCTGAAACCAAAAACAGAAGAAAACATGCATCTGACACTGTTGCAACTTGTTAATAGGTTAGTACCATAAAACATGTAAAAAGCACCTCACAGTGTACACAAGTAAAGCAAAGTAGATACTAAACTAGCATGGAGCATCAAAAATTATAGATACATTTCCAACGTATCACCGATCCCCTACATCTCCACCACCGCAGCCTCCTCCGATCACCTGCCTCTCCACTACCGCTGCCTCCAGTCCTATAGTGCGAACATGCTCTCTCGCCTCCGAGGACCCCTTTTGTTGTCGACGTAGGTATTCGTGAAAACCAAACCCCCAAAACCCTAAATCAGCAGCTTCAATTGAGTAATTTTACCATGGAATTTGCCATTTTGCTTCTCGAATTTAAGGTTCAAGGTTACCGAGATTCAAAGACCTGATGACGCGATCGGGACAGCCTCCCCCAGCCTGCCTGCATCTGTCCCAACTCTTTTCCCCTTGTATAAATCTCAAAATCTGCAATTATCAGTTCTAGCAATAGAGATTTAGTTGTCACTTGATTGGTCTCTCTATATATATTTTAATTTTCACTTCATTAGTATACTTGCATATTGATTGTATTAAGATGCTATCTGTATGTATCTATTTAACAGATGGGAACCTGTAATGACGATGCAATATCGCTATCTAGCGACGACAGTTTTCGCTTTACCTTTGGTGGTTTTGATTTCCAGTCAATGGATGAAGAGCCCACCAAGAGGATTGAGTTTAGAGGTATCAAAATAACATCAAAATTTAAGTCATCTGTTTTGTATGATTTTAGATGGTAGACATTGATTTGTTGTTGCAACAGGGCCTCAACACAAGGGGGACACTGATTTTGATGAGTAGAGCCTTTTTGGAAACGACATGTATCTGAAAGAAGTTCTGGTAGACTTTCTCTTAGACTGGTGTGAACCCGAATTTCCACCAGAAATCAAGTACTAGATCTACAGGCTGCCCTATTCATTTGTCATAAAAAGAAGTGCAAAATGGTAAGATGATATATTCTTGATAATGTTATCAATAATAAGCTAACATGTGATATTTAAATACTTACAGTAATCACAAGCATGCTACTTCTTCAATTCTCTATACTTGCCCAGACATTTGGAGCTGAGTTCAGAACAAAATACCTAAAGAATCTCCTTGATAAAACTATTGTTGTCCATGTTTGGCAAATGAAGAGGAAAATGCCAAAGATGGTTAGGATAAAGATGGGATCTAGGTCAAATGCAATCTTGACGACTAGATGGGAGAAGGCTGTGAGAAGCTTTAACCTAAAGCAGGATAGAATTGTCCTTTTTCTGCTTTGATAAAAAGATAATGGAGATGTACATATTATGGTTCACCAACTTCCACGGGGTGACCCATTATAAATGCAATGCTGGTTTCTTAGAGAATACTTATTATGCTAGCTGATTGATTTATGTAATGCACCTTGTATGTACTACCATAATGTGTAATGGATAAATTTGTGTGGATTTCCCCAACTATATATATCTGGCTAATGTTTACCGTGATCAAGCTGCTATATATGTGTTACATTTTATATGAGTTAAGACTGATGTGTAATTAATGGATTTGTTGATTATTGGTAGGTAGTGTTCGATTATGGATAGATTCGATTAATATTTGTGGATCTATGTATTGTTGTTTTAATATATGTGGATTAATGCTAGCTTATTGGCCGACGAAATTAGATTATCTACATGATCCCCTGATTAGTTTCTATTATTGCTAGCTGTCGAATGTTATCTGTTGCTTCCTTTGTTAGGCATTAAATTTTAGTTGCAGTTTCTACATATTTGCTTCACATGGCTACTGATGATGTCGACAACGATGTCGAGTCACGTCATAGGAAGACCACGACCACTCTCAACAAGCTGATGGCGGGGAGGTTCGACAAGTACTAGAGTGAACCCTAGACTGATGCCATGAACAACTGTTCCTTCTGTAAAAGGAGCATAAAATGGACTTCCAGAGCACCCTGCAGCATTCTGAAGCCTGTGGATCTATCCGTTTCAAGGTTGGGGAAACTGTCAACGTCCATGGCTTCAAGTCCAATCACATGGCCTATGGATTCTCCCTCAGTAACAAACTGAACCGAGCTATCGAGCTCGGTCGTGTGCCGTCTCCCAAGCCCAAGCCACCGAAGGTTCTGGGTATAGGTAGCATGAAGCAGTGGAAGCGGGACCAGGAGGAGGCGGAGAGGAGGGAGGAGGCAGTGGACTAGTGATGTGCCTGTTTGTGTATGCTACTGCTTCTTTAAGCAGTATGTTTTGTTGAACTGTGTTTATGTTGGCTGCTGAGCAACGATTGTGTTGAACCTCTATCTTAACAAGTTTGTATTGAAGCTTGCTTAATTAGTTGCTTGTTATGTTTCTAGATTCTAGGTGTTTAATTATATCTACATTTGTTTTTGTACATGCTAGTGTATGGTGGGATTTCCTATTGGGAAAGGTTGAAGGGAAATAGTTAAGGAATTGAGATATAGAAGTTGGTATAGATTTCCTACAAGATTGGGAAAAAAGGAATGAATGAGGATTTTTTCAGAAAGGAAGGAGAGAGAGAGAGAGTTCTATGATTTGTTGCTGTTCTTTCCATTTTTCTTATAGTAGTCTATCTACAAATTTTTATCATGGTGCATTTAAATTTTTATTTCCAAAACAATGAGGTAAAGAAATTAACAAAAAGTAAAATATTGTCGTAAGCAGGGTTTGAGCTCACAACCACCAGTTGATTAGTGTTGCTGCCGCTACGATGGACGTAATGTGTTTGTCCTGTATAGTTATCGAATAGTTTTGTAATAGAAATTAATTGTTATATGACATCCCACAATTAGATAATATTTAACCGAATGATAAGTCTGAAAGATCTGACAAAACCATGTTGCCATGAGAGTACTTCCAAGTTAAGGCGGTGTGAGGCTGGATAGGAGGAGGCGAGCACGGTCATCGTTGATACGATCATGTTTGCCATTGATCCGATCCAGGTCACCATTGAGAGCAGCAGAGGTCGTGGACAAGGCTATTGCAGTTCATTGGAGGGCGATTTGTAAGGCGGGGCACAGGTAGGCTTTGCCAAGAGGTGAGTTTTGTTTGCATGTCGGCTTATACCTGATCTATGAGATTTTCCTTTCAAAATCTAGTTGACACAATTTTAAAGGTTAGCTCGCGTGACAATGCTAACAGATTGTATAGTTATTGTTGTTTTCAACTAGTCGGACGATGTGTCTAGTTATCTTCATATCATGTATCGCATGTATATTAGTTTATGCGTTTGCAAATATTGAATTCATTTATTGGTATTAATGATTTGTAATTACTACTGATAATGGATTTTATTCTATAAGTTGTCTTGCAGGTAATGGATCATGATTGGATTAAGAATGGGAAAAAGTTCGCAGGTCCATAGATGAAAGGTTATAATGAGTTCATGAAGTTTGTGCGACAACATAAGACAAAAGATGAAGCAATTTTATGCCCATGAACTCACTTCCAGAATCTTGTACCTCGTGATCAGAAAGAAGTGTTGCGACACTTAAATTGTAGTGGTATGTCCATGCATTACACTAAATGGATATTTCATGGTGAGGCATTTAGTGATAATGAAAGATATAGTGATCGCCATCATAGTGAGGGTCATGGTGCATATGATACTGATAATGATGAATAATATGATGAAGTCAATGAGACTAATTATGTTGATGATGCACATAATATGGTTAATGAGTTGAAGAAGTCTGGAAAGAAAGGTCCTAATGAGCCTAATTTTTTTCAAAGCTACTGTAAGAAGACAAGAGAGAGCTTCTGATGTCTACGCACTTCTATTCTTGTAGACAGTTGTTGGGCCTCCAAGTGCAGAGGTTTGTAGAACATCATCAAGTTTCCCTTAAGTGGATTACCCAAGGTTTATCGAACTCAGGGAGGAAGTGGTCAAAGGTATTCCCTCTCAAGCAACACTGCAATCAAGATACAAGAAGTCTCTTGTGTCCCCAACACACCCAATATAGGTGCACTAGTTCGGCGAAGAGATAGTGAAATACAAGTGGTAACGGTGCCAGAAAAGAGCTTGACGGTGAGGTAAATGCTAAAGGCAACAAGAAGGAAGCAAGCAAACATGCAACAGATCTAGTAGCAAACGGTGTTTCAATGCTTAGAAACAAGGCCTAGGGATCATAATTTCACTACTGAACACTCTCTCATATAAATATCCTCTCTTCATGATACTACTCTTAACTACTCTCCGGTTGGACACTCTAATCCATGGTAGGGCCTTCCCCAATCTAGATAACCCCACAGTGTCACCTTGAGCGCTAGATGGTTCCAAGAAACACCACAATTTCATAGAGACATCCAACTCCAAATATAACTCATAACAAATATTCAATCTAGCCAAAGTGCCACACACGGTATGCACGTTGTCACTTTCACACATGTGGGGAAAAGCATAGATCTATTAAAGCACAAAAAGTATTTGTGTAGACTCAAACCTAAGTGCCACCATGGCATGCACGCTGTCACTTTCACACACGTGGGGAGAGCAGAGATCTAATGAAACACTTGAGTAGCAAGGTAGATCTACTTTATTACAAATCTCATGACCACAAGATCACGCATAGCGAGAGAGAGATGAACACATATATACCGGTAGAGCCCTTAGACCTGAGGAAGAACTACTCCCTCCTTATCATGGGAATCAGCAACGGTGATGAAGATGGCGATGGAGATTGATGGAGATGGCTCCGGGGGCACTTCCCTGTCCCGGTAGGGTGCTGGAACAGAGACTTTCTGTTCCCCGAATCTCCCCTTTGGTGGAGGCGGCGCTACAGAGGTTTTCGTGGATTTATTCTAGAGTTTTTGGGTCGGAGGCTTCTTATAGGCACAGGAATCAATGTCGGTGGGGGTCTAGGGGGCCCACACCCCCTCCAGGCGCCTCCAGGGCTTGCCCGCGCCTAGGGGGGTTTGGCCACCCTGTGTCCCCCCTCTGGCTCTGCTTCGTGGTTCCGTGTTGCTCCGGGAAAAATAATAACTTTGGCTTTTGTCCCGTCCAATTCCGAGAATATTGATTTTCTGCCTTTCTGGAACCAAAAACAGAAGAAAACAAGCAACTGGCACTGTGGCATCTTGTCAATAGGTTAGTTCCATAAAGTGTATAAAAACACCTCAAAGTATAGACAAAGCAAAGCAAAGTAGATACCAAACAAGCATGGAGCCTCAAAAATTATAGATACGTTTCCGACGTATCAAGCATCCCCAAGCTTAACTCCTGCTTGTCCTCGAGTAGGTAAGTGATAAAAAGAATAATTTTTGAGGTGACATGCACCATTAAAACCAAGATCAAACCATTTGCAAGCATTGAAAGCTGGGATCAAAGAACTCTACACATGTGCATGAAAGATGGAGTTCTAACAATAGGACATAGTAACTATGCATGCAACATGGAAGGCTACAAACAAAGATCATGAATAACATGCATTGAAAAATGTTTGTTTGTTAGTTTCACATACAGAAAACTTAGCATAGTCGCATTCAGCTTGTCCCTTATAGAGTAGCAATATAGATGCATAGGACACCTTCAAAGTTCACAAGGGTGACTAGAAACAAATAGCACAAGAACAAGTAATATCACAATATGCATCAATTAATAATCTTTGGAACACTGCACACAGAATGAAAACTATGCTCTCTTAATGGTGCCAAAAGCTAGAATGTGGAGACTCAATAGTGGTGGAAGAAAGGCCTTTTATAAAGTAAGCAGTGATTTCAATTTTCAAAAAGATCTTCCAAAAAATATGGTACTTGTTAGCTTTCAGCCCTCATTGCCCCTATCATAAGCATCTTGAAGTGGTTAAGGTTTAAAGTGGCAAAGATGGAGTATATGCTTGAAAAAGTATAAGTTGGCAATCTCAAGTCCCTTGAATATGAGGGCCACACCTCATGCATACTCAACTTTGGGTCCAGGTAAGTTCTTGTCATTGTAAGTATTTGCATATCATTGAGAACCGCCAACGGGGTACCCCTTTCACATGGTGCAGGAGATTTCCCATAACCAAAATGACAAGGCAAGCAGACAATGAGCATCTCAGCAATCTTTTTATTTACCATATGCATAGCTTTTTATTGAGGATGCTTCATAGATGGCTCAATATGGTGATGCTGCAAGTTTCCACCATGATTAGGCATGGCTTAGGCTAGCGGCCCAGGCGTTTCTCTAACACAGGATACAAACTCCATGGACTTATAAGTTCGCTCTTTATTTCACACCGGTGACATCCATATACAAAAGAAAAAATGATATCAACTGAGTACAAAGTACAAGTGCAATGTTGAAAATGTTCCCCGTGAAAGAACGGTTCTGCTAATTCCACCTTATAAGTGCAAGCATATACAACAAAGTTGTCACAATGGTTCAAGTTTATTAGGGGCAAAGAATATAAAGTGTGCCATCAAGTTCGTGAGGGCTTTAATCACTAAGTTTTCACATAACAAAATAGTTTTTAATTGGAAGATAGCTGAAAACAAGAATATACTTGGAATGGTGTAACACACCATGCATAGGAGTTTATAGTGAACGCTTTGGAATAACTTGGTTTCTTGGGAGTTGGAAGAATGAGTAGATCTTACTCACACAAGTGGAGGCTAGCAAAGGACTGGGAGCAACCAAATAAGAGAGCAATAATGGCCATAATCATGCAGAGCAACAAAGCATTACTATCAAAGCATAGAGTGGTATTACAAGTCAAGGACTAAATGATCAAATAGGCTATGGTGACTTTTTCATAGTCATACCATGGTGTGATCATGTGCCAAGTCAACCCAAACAAAGCATCAAAGGAGAATACCATAATACTATCCTTTTGTATACTAAAACAACCATGATTCTTGTAAGGCACATTAAGAAATCTCAATTGTTTGGAACAAGTCATGCTATTGAAATAATCACTAAGCATAAGGTCAAAACAACACCTAGCATGTCACGCTAAAGTCTAAGTCACAGTCAATGCAAGCTCCTCTTGCACTTACAAGCAAGAACTTACTACTCTTTTCCAACACAAAACAACTTATTTGAAACAACTCACAAAGATAATAATTAATAAAGACCAGTGAGCTTGTCTCAAAAATCCACAAAGAAGAACTAAAAAAATTCTAAGCTGAAAGCACGGGAAAACTAAGGCTGAACACAGTGCTAGGAAAAGTGAACACTCACAAAACAAAAAGAGTGAAAACTAGAGTGTTCTTGGCAATGAAAATAGAGTGTGTCTCTCTCCAAAAGAAGTGTGGTGTAACCAACCAACTTACTCAAGAAAACTAAGCAAACGAAAACCAAAACGAAAACTAAGACGCTCCAAAAACAGCACAACAATGCATGAAACAATAAAAATGAAGTGTCTAGAAAGACCTGAGATTTTTATTGATGAAGAAGGGGATGCCTTGGGCATCCCCAAGCTTTGACGCTTGTACCTCTTGGATATTTCTTGGGGTGACACGGGGTGGTATCCCCAAGCTTGACCTTTTGTACATTCTTCATCTCATTACATCATTCTTTCTCTACACCTACAAATTTTCCTTCATACAAAACTTCACACAATCTTCATTAGCAACATTAGTGTATTCAAAAGATAATAGACCTTTGGGTAAAGATTTTGAACTGCAAGACTTTTCACTAAAAACACATGCTACTGTAGAAACTCCTTCAAAAATCTCAATTCCCCTAAAGAGAACTCAAAAAGGAATCAATAAGAAGCAAATGCAAATAATGGCAGAAATCTGTCAAAACAGACCAGCAGGTAGAAACTGATTTTTTCGAAGACATTATGTTGCTCAAATCAAAAAATGTTGAACTAAAGAAAGTTATCTAACATACTGGGGGATTTATTCATAAATTTTCAGCTCAATCCGACTTACAGAGACTCCTCACGAATTTTTATGGTGGAGGACAGAAATCTGTTTCGGGACAACAACTCCCCAAATCTTACTTCCCTCTCATTAGAGGTCATTATTGGCACAAAAACAAATAAAAGGATAAGGAGAGTTCATTAATGAAGTAATAACTTCCAAGACTCAAGAAAACTCTTGGGTTATCTCCCAACAAGTACTTTTTTTAACGCCTTTAAGTTAGGCTTGATAGCATGAGAAGATGCTCACATAAGAATTATGAATTGAAGTAAAAGAGAGCATCAAGAAGAAAATTCAAAACACATTTAAGTCTAACCCACTTCCTATGTATAGGAATCTTGTAAAGAAACAAGTCATAAAAGAACAAAGCAACAAGCATAGGAAAGCAAAACAAGTGCAACTTCAAGACTTTCAACATAAAGAGGGGAAACTTAATATTGTTGAGATACATAAGACCATGTTTCCCTATCTCATAATAACTTTCAGTAGCAACATGAAAAAAATTAACAATATAACTATCACAAGAAACATTCTTATCATGATCCACATGCATAAAATGATTATTACTCTCCACATAAGCATAGTCATGCTTATTAATCATAGTGGGAGCAAATTCAACAAAATAGCTATCATTACTATTATCATCACCATAGTCATCAAATATAGTAGGCATTTTGTAATCACAATTAATTTCCTCCTCAATAGTAGGTGGACTGAAAATATCATACTCATCATTGTAATCATCATACATTGGAGGTATACTATCATCATAAGCAATAGAATAGCTATCTTCCCAAGTGTGTTCACTTGTAAACATATCATCATTGGAAGAAAAATGGGTAGCACTAATAGCACAAAAATTATTAATATCATCATTTTCAGAATTGGTACCAAAGAGATTTTCAATATCAAAAGTAGTGTGCCTTTCCCAATCATGATCACTAATATAGGTAACAGGCATATGAACATCATCTAGTTCAGACTCATCATCAAAAACTATGATATGAGCAACATGCTTAGGGGGAGATACAATTTCCTTTCTCCTTTTACTGCTCTTCTTCTCCTCTTTAGGAGGGGGAGGCTTGAAAGGAAGCTTCTCCACATACCCTGGCTTATTGTTAGAGACGATAGAAGAAACTTTGGAGGATTCCTCCTTTTCATTAATAAGATCAAAACACATATCAGTCCTGTCATAATTTGGTAAAATATCATCTTTACAATATTTTGTATGTAAGTATTTGTGTGGCAGTTTTCAACACAATAAATATGACAACCATGCATGACGCTATTCATATCAAAAGTACTCATGTCTATCAAAGAAATTTTTCTTGATAACTCTTCACACCCCAAAAATAATGTAAGTTCATCATGTTGATTATCAATGATCACGTTATCACAATATAAACTTGCAGGATTATTATGGCCTGAGCATTGAAAATTGAAATGACCCACTTCAAAGCAAATTTCACAAATAAAAGGATAAAGGGCACAGACTTTTTTACCAAGATCATATAGAGCCTTATACCACGTTTTGGTTTTTTCATTCCAGTGTGTGATACAATATTCTTCTTCTATTTGATTCTTCTCACAAGGTCTATGCATACCACAAAAATTAACATGCTTATAAGAAATAGTACTTTCAGAAGTATGAGCATGTTTATTGCAATCATTAATAACATTTTCATTTTCCATGCAAGTGTCTTTAAAAGGTTCATGATACATGTCCCACTTTTCTTTAGGAGCATTAATATGGGAAGCAAAGGCTCTATAATATTTAACAAGAATTTGAGGATCAATACCATATCGAGCACTAAGCTCTTGAAAATCAGTAGTTTCAGCGAAAGACTTAATGCAATCATACTCATAGTTTATACCTGGTTCTTTACCTTTGTCGTTATCCCAATCTTCAGTATTGCTTTGAATTGTTTCAAGAAGATACCACTTAGCTTTGACCTTCTTAATTGTGAAGGATCTCTCTGAACATGTATCTAGGTAGTCCTTGTAATGTTCTGAAAGCCTTGCATAAAAATTATTGATAATAATATTACTGGGAGCACATGAATGGGACATTTGAGCATTAGTGACTTAAATCTCCCCCAAGCTTCGGCAATACTTTCTCCCTCACGAGGATGAAAAATATAAATATAGTTCCTATCTTTATGAATTTCATGAGGAGGATAAAATTTAGAATAAAAGAGAAATTCAAGTTCCTTCTACTCCAAATGATGAGGATCATCTAGTAGCTCATACCACTCCCTTGCTTTGTCCCTAAGTGAGAAAGGGAATATCTTACTCTTAACTTGGTCCATTGAAATACTTGCACACTTGAACAACTCGCATAATTCATGTATAAAGAGTAAATGATCACTAGGATGGACAATTCCATATCCAAAATAGCAGTTATTCATAACACGTTCAACAATTTCAATAGGTATTTTAAAAGTGACACTTTTAGTATGTGGATTTAAAATATCACAAGTATCATTAGAATTACCACATATGGGAGATAAAGTATCATCAGAGAAAATTTTCTTCCCTAAAGCTGGGGAACTAAAAAGATCTTTCTTATAAAAACTAGCTTCCCCAAGCTTAGACGTTTCCATACCATTAGTAACAATGGTGTTCAAAAAATTCATACTAATAACATTGCTATTAGAATGCAAAGAAAGTTCCATAGGTTTTTTAATTTTCTTTTCAAACCACTCAAATTCTAACTTAGGAAAAATACTAAAAAGCTCTCTAATTTTGTTGTTGTTTTCCATTAAGCCTAACTAGTGAAAACAAGAAACAAAAAGACAAAACTGCAGAATCTAAAGGAAATAACTTCGAGCACTCACACCAGAGGATGTGAGTACCTTTTACCTTACCTCCCCGGCAACGGCGCCAGAAAAGAGCTTGATGTCTATGCACTTCTATTCTTGTAGACAGTTGTTGGGCCTCCAAGTGCAGAGGTTTGTAGAACAGCATCAAGTTTCCCTTAAGTGGATTACCCAAGGTTTATCAAACTCAGGGAGGAAGTGGTCAAAGGTATTCCCTCTCAAGCAACACTGCAATCAAGATACAAGAAGTCTCTTGTGTCCCCAACACACCCAATATAGGTGCACTAGTTCGGCGAACATATAGTGAAATACAAGTGGTAACGGTGCCAGGAAAGAGCTTGACGGTGAGGTAAAGACTAAAGGCAACAAGAAGGAAGCAAGAAAACATGCAACAAATCTAGTAGCAAAAGGTGTTTCAATGCTTAGAAACAAGTCCTAGGGATCATAATTTCACTAGTGAACACTCTCTCATATAAATATCCTCTCTTCATGATACTACTCTTAACTACTCTCCGGTTGGACACTCTAATCCACGGTAGGTCCTTCCCCAATCTAGATAACCCCACAGTGTCACCTTGAGCGCTAGATGGTTCCAACAAACACCACCAATTCATAGAGACATCCAACTCCAAATATAACTCATAACAAATATTCAATCTAGCCAAAGTGCCACACACGATATGCACGTTGTCACTTTCACACACGTGGGGAAAAGCATAGATCTATTAAAGCACAAAGAGTATTTATGTAGACTCAAACCTAAGTGCCACCATGGCATGCACGCTGTCACTTTCACACACATGGGGAGAGCAGAGATCTAATGAAGCACTTGAGTAGCAAGGTAGATCTACTTGATTATAAAGCTCATGACCACAAGATCATGCATAGAGAGAGATGAACACATCGCTACCAGTAGAGCCCTTAGCCCTGAGGAAGAACTACTCCCTCCTCATCATGGGAATCAACAACGGTGATGAAGATGGCGATGGAGATCGATGGAGATGGCTCCGGGGGCACTTCCCTGTCCCGGTAGGGTGCCAGAACAGAGAGTTTCTGTCCCCCGAATCTCCCCTTCGGTGGCGGCGGTGCTAAAGAGGTTTTCGTGGATTAATTCTGGATTACCTAGGGTTTTTGGGTCGGAGGCTTCTAATAGGCGCAGGAGTCAAGGTCGGTGGGGGGTCCAGGGGGCCCACACCCCCTCCAGGCGCCTCCAGGGCTTGCCTGCGCCTAGGGGGTTTGGCCACCCTGCGGCCCCCCTCCGGCTCTGCTTCGTGGTTCCGTGTTGCTCCGAGAAAAATAATAACTTTGGCTTTTGTCCCGTCCAATTCCGAGAATATTGATTTTCTGCCTTTCTAGAACCAAAAAACAAAAGAAAACAGGCAACTGGCACTGTGGAATCTTGTCAATAGGTTAGTGTAATACCCCACATTTATAAAGGTAAAGGTACCTGTGATTGCAATGCTAGTCCCTGGATCAATTTCTAGCAGCCACAGTTTAAGATGAAGTACATAGAAATAAAGGTCATTATTACATCGTCATTCCAGAGATAACATAGTCATTTACAACTCCATAGCCATAGGCTAGTACAAGAGTTTAACTTAACAATATAAATAAAAGTCTTCATCTTCATGTGCCATAGGCAAGCATGTTGAGTGTAGACTCATAACCCTAATCCTCATCAGAGTAACCTGCAACATCACAAGTTACAGCCACAGTGGGTCAATACATTGGAATAGTATTGGCAAGATATACCTTCGTAGAATAATAGTATCTAGCTTCTACATGAATTTGGCTAAGTGTAGCTTAGGCTTGCTTTGCTCAAATAGGTTTTACCTATCAGTTGAAAACACTAAGTTTTTGTTTGGCAAAAACTCCCAAGGAACCACCAATAGACATTGGTGAACCTTCACCCTTGTTCAACCACAAGTTTAAACTTAGAAATTGGGATGAGGAGATTCTTAATAGCTTCCATGTCTTGATGCTCAAATTGTCCTTTTCTAGGGACACGACTAAGTACTTAGTTTCTTCCTTCTGCAGAGGTGGTGCACTTTCCCCACAAGACTTGATTTTCACCAAGACAGGATCTTTCAGAAGCCTTCCCTTAGACCAAATGGACGTGTTCCAAACCTATCACCCACTACCACCAACTGTCCAAATGGCTAAGTTATTGCAACCTATATGATCCAGGCAGAGACCATAATGCCATGTGGTTGCACTAGAAGCTTCTTAACATATGGCATCTCAAATCCCTTTGTTCCTGGGTGGCATTCCACAAGTGAGATACACATGGTAGACCATTGGAAAATGGGTCTTGGTAACCACTCAACCAAAATCCACCTAGCAATTACCATTCCACCCAGGTGTTTCATTCACTTAGTTGTTTTATTAAGAAAAAACATAAATCAAAGACTTTAGAAATATTTTTCCATAGCATGTATATATTCCACCTTTGGTTGCTACTAGCTAGGCTAAGCATGGCAATAGCAAGTATCTTAACTTAGAGAAAAATCTAACAATTCTACAACTACTAGGATTTCCCAAGCATAGCATATAGATACTTAGTAAAAATCATCATGCAAGCCCTATACAAAATATTTCTAATGCATAGTCAAAATATTGGGACAAAAGTATGAAGCACCACTTGCCTTGGTAGTTGGGGGAGTAACAACAATCCTCACAGTCACAATCACCACTAGCACCAAAATCTACATATAAAATGATAGCACCAAATTCACATTTCAAATAATCAAGCAAAAATATATGAATGTATGCAAATGCCAAGTGATGATTTTTCTAAACTAAACAAGACAAGCAAAATAGTACTGATCGATAAACTAAACATTTATACATCAAATAAACTTTATTTGGTCTTTAAAACATTTTCCAATTAACTTTATACACAAAATAAGCCTACAAATGTCTCTGCATAAAATTCCATTTTAACAGAAACAAAATACAAATCTAAGCCCATAGATGTGTAGGATTTATTTTTGTGATTCCATTGATATCTTATTTTCATTTTTTTGGATAAACAGAACAAAAGTTATTGAATTTACAAGTTTAAACATTAAAAAATCATTTCTGGAATTTTAAACAGACAAGCTAGGCCACGTGGGCTGTTTCTATTTGCTGATACCATTTTGCTTGGATTGATCAACGAGGGCCGTTGGATTTAAGTGACAGTGCATGGACAGATCTTATCATACCGGTTCGTTTAAGTGATCTAATCTTAAGTGTTAGATCTAGATCCAACGCTGCTGAGCACACGACCAAGGATGGGCGGCGCTGGCGACGGCGGTGCGGCGGAGGCGCTACTGGCAATGTGGAACGGCGATTCTAGCGAGGCCTAGGGGTGGTGATGATGCTTACCAGACTCGCACATGCACGAGGGAGCTCAACGTGGTCGCGTTTGGGCAGGGGGCCTGTTGTAGCGAGGCCTAGAGCACGTCGGAGTTGCATGCGGCGTCGGGTTCTTGCAGACGAGGCCGTTGCCGACGCTCTAGATCGTCTTAGCACAAATCAGCGGTATCAGGAGGTGCACAGGGTCACGGCGAACACGACAGTGTCAAGGAGAAGGCAAGGGGTAGTCAGACTTTACCTTAATCGCTCGCCGAAGTTGAGCGGCGGCTCTGTCGCTTGCAGTCGTGGATGGGGACGGTGGCCTGGGTCATGCGCAAACAAACAAAAGGTGTCAGGAGGTGTAGGAGATCACAAGGACAACGCTCGTATGAACTAGAAGGACAGGGGCGCTCGGGCTCACCGGAATTTCGTTGTCGGAGTAGCTCGGCATTGCGGCGGTGCAAGTGAGATTGTGGGTAGCCCGGTGGCAGAGAAGGGGTGCTGAGTGAGGGAAAGGATCAGGGTGGGGAGGTGGTTATGTAGCCAGAGTGGGAGCGAGAATCACGCGTTGCATCAATGGGAATTAAGCGACGATTAAACACGGCATCACTGCGAGGAGGTAACGGCGGAGCAGGTCGTCGCGCGGTGATTTGGGGACGATGATGACGAGGCAGGTGGGTCCGAGGCGTCAGCGAGAGAGGGGGTACACATGCGGGTGAGAAACAGAGGGAGAGGGGGCCCCGGGTGGGCTAGCTAATGGGCTGGTTCTGCTGTTGGGCCTGATTGCTGGCGTAGGCCTTTTTTTATTCCTTTCTCCTTTTCTTTTTCCAAATGATTTTCCAGGAATCCTTTTCAAATAATTTCAAATGGGTTTGAATTCAAACTCTTCCTGGATTTTTGTAAAGTGAAACATGCACATATTTGTGTATAAAACATTGTTTTTCACTCAAAATTACATTGGCCATTGCGTTTAAAAATAAAATCATGCCTTAATTAATTATTTGTAATAGGCATAAGAATGGTTTTGAATTCATATTTTGTTTTGAAAACTTTGATCAATCTTTGGAAATATCAATCAAACCTATGTTCGAATATTTTCTCGTTAAAAGATGTATTCTCATATTAGAGGGTAGCAATAAGGCCATTGCCTTGCTTACATAAAATAATAGACAACAATTGCTTCTGTTTTTGAAATCTTATTTGAAAATGATCCTATAATGCTTATGAATGCATGAATGATATGCAAACTTTGTAATCATGATTTTTGGGATGTTAAAATCTAACCCCCTTAAGGTGAATCTCGCCCTCAAGATTCGGATTAGCTAGCAAATAGGTGAGGGTGGTCTTTCCGAAGATCATCTTCTCGTTCCCAAGTTGCTTCTTCCTCGGAATGATGGTTCCACTAAACTTTGCATAATTTGATAGTCTTTGTCCGAGTAACTCTTTCTGCAGTCTCAAGAATCTTGATAGGTTTTTCTTCATAAGTGATATCACTTTCCAATTGGACCTCCTCCAAAGGTATAGTATCCATCAAAGAAGTCTCTTCCATATCCGTATGACATTTCTTTAGCTGAGTCACATGAAACACATTGCGAACAACAGACAATGATTCAGGCAATTCAATCTCATATGCTACTTCTCCTTTACGGCTCAGAATCTTGAATGGCCCAACATATCTTGGGGCCAAATTTCCTTTGACTCCAAATCTCTTCACTCCATGAAGTGGTGATACTCGAAGACATGCTCTATCACCCACTTCATAGGTGACCTCTCTACGCTTTGGATCTGCGTAGCTCTTTTGTCAGGACTGTGCTATCTTCAATCTGTCCTTTACCAACTTGACTTTCTCTTCAGCTTCCTTGATTAGTTCTGGCCCGAACAAGTTTCTTTCTCCAACACCATTCCATAGCAATGGGGTAGTACACTTTCTCCCATAGAGAAATTCAAATGGTGCCATCTCAATACTGGCTTGATAGCTGTTGTTGTAAGAGAATTCTGCGTAAGGAAGACTTTCATCCCAACTAGCTCCATAATCTAGTGCACATGCCCTCAACATATCCTCTAAAATCTGGTTGGTCCTTTCTGTGTGTCCATCAGTCTAGGGATGAAAAGCAGTACTGAATTCCAATCTCATTTCCAATGACTCATGCAGTTGCCTCCAAAAATGGGAAGTGAATTGAGTTCCCCTATCAGAGATAATACGCTTGGGTACTCCATGCAGACACACAATCCTATTCATATAGATCTTGGCTAACTTAGCACTTGTATAGGTCGTCTTCACGGGTATGAAATGAGCCACTTTAGTTAGGCGATCCACTACGACCCAAATAGAATTATATCCCTATCTAGTCCTTAGCAATCCAATGATGAAATCCATGCCAATCTTGTCCCACTTCCAATCAAGAATAGGTACTGGTTGTAACAATCTTGCTGGTTTCTGATGTTCCGCTTTCACTCTACTACATACATCACACAAAGCAATATGTTCAGCGATGTCCTTCTTGAGATTATTCCACCAAAATATTTCCTTCACATCCATGTACATTTTGGTGTTACCCGGATGAATGGAATATGGTGAGTTGTGTGCTTCCTGTAAAATCAGTTTCCTAAGCTCCGGATCTTGCGGAATGCAGATATGTCTTCCATACCATAAAGTACCTTGTTCGTCTTCATGGAATCCTTTGGCTTTTCCCTTACCAATCTTTTCCTTAATCTCTTCAATTTCCTTGTCCGTCTTTTGGGCTTCCTTGATTTTGTCCAACAAGGTGGGTTGAACATCCAATGATATGAGATGTCCTTCAAGCACTATCTCCAATCTGAGATCTTTGAATTGGGCACACATATCATCTGGCAATTCTCCCTTAGTAAGGCCATTCACATAAACCTTACGGCTTAACGCATCAGCTACAACATTTGCTTTACCCGGGTGGTATTGCAAACTCAAGTCATAGTCCTTGATGAGTTCTAGCCATCTTATTTGTCTCATGTTGATTTCTTTTTGAGTGAAGATATACGTCTAACTTTTGTGATCCGTGAACACTTCACATCGCTTTCCCAAAAGATAATTCTCCATGTTTTGAGTGCATGGACAACAGAGGCTAACTCTAAACCATGGGTACAATAATTCACATCATGAGTTTTGAGTTGTCTCGAGGCATACGCCACAACTTTCCCTTTTTGCATCAGAACTGCACCCAATCCTTGGTGAGATGCATCACAATACACTTGGAAATCCTTCTCCAAATTTGGAAGATATAAGACTAGTGTTGTCACTAGTCTCTTCTTCAACTCTTGGAAACAGAGTTCACATCTTTCAGTCCAATAAAATTTCTTCTCTTTCTTTAATAACTCTGTCATTGGCTAAGCTACCTTGGAGAAATTCTCAATGAACCTTCTATAGTATCCTGCCAAGCCAAGGAAACTACGAACTTCTTTCACTGACTTAGAAGATTCCCATTCAGTTACAGCTGACACTTTTGCGCGATCAACGGCTACACCATCTCCTAACACAATGTGTCCAAGAAATCCAACTTCATTCAACCAGAATTCACACTTGCTGAATTTAGCATACAGTTTATGCTCTCTAATCTTCTCAAGTATCAAACGCAAATGTCCTTCATGCTCTTCATTGCTCTTGGAGTAGATCAAAATGTCATCGATGAAAATGAAAACAAACTTGTCAAGAAACTCCATGAACACCTTGTTCATCATATTCATGAAGTAGGATGGTGCATTGGTCAATCCAAATGGCATCACAATGTACTCATATAATGCATACCTAGTGGTGAAAGCAGTCTTAGGTATGTCTTGTTCCCTTATCTTAAGCTGAAAATAACCTGACTGGAGATCAATCTTTGAGAACACACGGGCTCCTTCTAACTGATCAAACAAATCATTGATTTTGGGCAAAGGATATTTGTTCTTGATAGTCACTTCATTGAGTGAACGATAATCTATGCATAACCTTTGACTTCTATCTTTCTTTTCCACAAACAAAACTGGTGCTCCCCAAGATGAAGAACTTTGTTGAATAAATCCTTTCTGAAATTGTTCTCCAAGTTGTTTCTTGAGTTCTTTCAACTCATCAACTGACATCTTGAAAGGTCTCTTTGCTATTGGTCCAGATCCTGGCAGCAAGTCAATCAGAAACTCCACATCTCTATCTGGTGGCATTCCCGGCAATTCTTCCGGAAACACATCTGGATATTCCCTCATAATTAGCACACTGTCTATGCTAACCCCCTTAAGAGAATTTAGCTTACTCCCTTTTGATTCAAAGTTAGTCTTGAATCTAATCCTTTTATTATCCGGGGTTGTGAGTGTGACAGTATGATTGGCACAATCTAGCATTCCCTTGTACTTAGTCATCCAATCCATTCCCAAAATGACATCCAATCCTTGGGAATTTAGGATTATCAAATTAACGGGAAACTTATACTTCCCAAATTCTATGACTAGGTCATGACATCCCGAGTTCACTATCATTTCTCCACCAGGAGAACTTAATTTTATAGGACGCCCAATATTTTCAACTGGAAGTCCATTTCTATCAACAAATGCTCTTGATATGAATGAATGCGATGTGCCAGTATAAAAAAGAAAAAGTGCTGGAACAGAATTGAGTTTGAACTTACCAGCCACAACATCAGGTTCCTCATATATTTCTTCCACATTGATGTGGTTCACTTGTCCCTTTTGGAAGGGATTGGGCTTGTTGGTACCTTCAACTCTCTTTTCTGGGCACTCATTAGCATAGTGCCCCATCTTCTTACACTTGAAGCATTCAACCTGACTGATATCTCTCTTTGTAGGATGACTTCCACTTCCACTTCCACCTCCACTATGGTGACTCTTGTGTCCACTCTTGTGGATCTTGTACTTATCATTATCATGACTACAATGATGCTTGTTGTCATGATGGCGGTTGTGGCCGTGGTGGTTTTTGTACTTTCCATGTTTGTGGGATCCAGAACTCCCACGATCATCATGATGGGAACGCCTATGAGACGATCCCGAGATGTGCTTATCAAAGCTGTGCTTCCTTTTCCTGCTCTCAACCAGTTTCATCTTGTTCTCCAAGATAGTAGCCTTGTCACAAAGTGATTGGTAGGTAGGGACATAGGCAACCGACAGCTGCAGATTCAGTTCATCATTCAGTCCTTCGAGGAATTTCTCCTTCCTCTTGGCATCTGTATCAACTTCATCCGGTGCATAACGTGCCAGATTGTTGAACTCCTCAATGTATTCAGCCACGCTGCAGTGACGCTGCTTCAGATTGTGGAATTCCTTCTTCTTCAAATTCATCACCCCGGATGAGATGTGAGATGTACGGAATCCATCCTCAAAGATAGCCCAAGTCACATCCTCAATGGGAGAGGTGATCTGAAAGTTGTCCCACTAGGTTGCTGCTGGCCCTTCCAGCAGATGTGCTGCAAACCTGACCTTCTCTTCGTCGGTGCAGCCGACAGTCACTAAATCCTTGTTCACTGAACGTAACCAATCATTGGCCACCATTGGATCAGTGGTTCCCGAGAACTTTGGAGGCCCTAGTCTTAGGAATCTGGTGAGCATGTCAAATCCTGGCGGATTATTCTGGTTGTTGTTGTTATTGTTATTTTTGTTGTTATTCTGATTCTGGTTCTGCATGAAAGTGGTCATCATCTGCATCAGTTTTGCTGTCATCAACTGCTGCATCTCGGGAGTGACATTGTTGTTGTTGTTGTTGTTGTTGTTGTTGTTGTTGTTGTTGTTGTTGTTGTTGTTGTTGTTGTTGTTGTTGTTGTTGTTGTTGTTGTTGTTGTTGTTGTTGTTGTTGTTGTTGTTGTTGTTGTTGTTGTTGTTGTTGTTGTTGTTGTTGTTGTTGTTGTTGTTGTTGTTGTTGTTGTTGTTGTTGTTGTTGTTGTTGTTGTTGTTGTTGTTGTTGTTATTGTTGTTTGAGTTGGGGTTGGCACGTTGAGGAGGCATCTGTGGTTTTAATAAGGATAAGAATGAGATACCCATAGATGCTTAACATGCACAATACATCACATACTCAATCACAATAACCAAGCATCAAAATAACATAGAGTTTGAATGACATAAACAACAAGTTTGGAAATGCAAACACACCATAGCAAGCCACCCACATGTTGGATGGTCATTGCGTCTCAATAATCAAAAGTACGGTAGATGAAAGATAATCGAATAGTCTACACTACTCCTCCGCATCAATCTCTATGTCAACGAGGGTAAGACTTGCATTCTCCATGGCGGTCTTGTACTCATCAACAATAGTAGTCAAGGCCTCTATCTTGGCCCTAAGAGCCCTCTTCTATGAGCGAAGCCTCTTGATCACTCCCTACTGATGCTCAAGCTCGAAGTCCTTGGCCTCTAGCTCTTCCTTCATCTCCCGAATCTTCTTGTTCCTGTCTTGGACTCTTTTCTCCTGGCTCTTGAACTTCTTGTCCTGGCTTTCAAACTTGGCCTCCATTTCCTTGACTATCTCGTCTTGCTCCGCGAAGAGTTTGTCCTTCTCACGAAGCTAAACCTGGAGCTCATCATTCCTAAGCATGACGTTGGTCCTATCAGTATCTAGGTGTCTAATAAGAACCTATAGGTCCTAGAGGTACAGATGAATCGGCTCCATCGTCTCTCTAGCAGCATCCTCGTACTATATAGCTTCACCCTCCTTGTTGCGTCTCCTGAAGAGGTGAAAGTAAAGACCTCTAATCTCGGTGGAGTGTCTCCCTACCAGGCGACCAAGTAACTCCTGCATGACTACATCTAAGCCTTTCTCCTTGTGGTCATGCATCAACTTGGAAGTGATGGTCTCTGTGGTTGGCTCTGTTTGGCGTCCCGGCTGGGTGACTCTGAAGCCCCATAGGTCCTTCCTCTCAAACTTGGTGAGTGGAAGTGTCATGATGCTAGGAAGTGGAAGGTTGAGCACACTAGTGAGCTCAATGAGACGAGTACCAAAACGAGTTCCCATGAACTCCTTGGCCGTGTTGATAACAACATTAGGCATCTATTTTTATAAGATAGAGAAAAGTTAGAATCAACATCAATAGAGAAAAATCACGAGACAAAATATCACAAGCACATCATTTTGCAACAAACACACAAGTCATGGCATACACAAATCCATTACAAGCATCAAAGGTTCAACGTAACTTAGACAAATTTTTGGAAGTAAAAACGATAAGTGTGGTGGTCCAACTAACAAAATACGTTACAACTCTCACTCACTAGACAAAATAGCTATCAGGGCATCCTTAGTAGCCATCTGTCTATCTTGTTCACAAGACTCCCATATTAAATCTATGATGTCTCCCCTTAGTTTTTGGTTGGTAGCCTCTAACTCTTGGGTATGCTTCTTTTCTTCTCTAAGGTCGTTTTGGGTGTTGAGCATTCTGCACTTTAGTCTATCACCAAGCTCCTTGATAGCATTCCAAGATGCAGTTCTTGCAGAGTCAAAGAATGTTGTGTGCATTTCTGAGTTGGTGACCATGCAGAATCCTGACTCCTTGTGGTTCTCTTCCTTGTTTTTGTACAAGTGAAGTTGCACCCACCAATACTCTTCTCCTTCATCCATCATAGGGAATCCTTTGTACACATCTTCTCCTTCATCCATTAGAAAATTTTACGAGAAGAAAAAGACAAGTGTGGGAATTTTTCAAAGTGTTGAAATTTTTTCCTTAGTGGTTTCTAATCCAATCCTAGGGTCATAATCCTACAGGCAACACAGTTCTCTGATACCATCTGTATGGCCCCACCTTTATAAAGGTAATGGTCCCTGTGATTGCAATGCTAGTCCCTAGATCAATTGCTAGCATCCACAGTTTAAGATGAAGTACATAGAAACAATGGTCATTATTACATCGTCATTCCAGAGATAACATAGTATTTTACAACTCCATAGCCATAGGCTAGTACAAGAGTTTAACTTAACAATATAAATAAAAGTCTTCATATTCATGTGCCATAGGCAAGCATGTTGAGTGTAGACTCATAACCCTAATCCTCATCAGAGTAACCTGCAACATCACAAGTTACAACCACAGTGGGTCAATACATTGGAATAGTATTGGCAAGTGATACCTTAGTAGAATAATAGTATCTAGCTTCTACATGAATTTGGCTAAGTATAGCTTAGGCTTGGTTTGCTCAAATAGGTTTTACCTATCAGTTGAAAACACTAAGTTTTTGTTTGGCAAAACTCCCAAGGAACCACCAATAGACATTGGTGAACCTTCACCCTTATTCAACCACAAGTTTAAACTTAGAAATTGGGATGACAAGATTCTTGATAGCTTCCATGTCTTGATGCTCAAATTGTCCTTTTCCGGGGACACGACTAAGTACTTAATTTCTTCCTTCTGCAGAGGTGGTGCACTTTCCCCACAAGACTTGATTTTCACCAAGACAGGACCTTTCAGAATCCTTCTCTTAGACCAAATGGATGCGTTCGAAACATATCAACCACTACCACCAAATGTCCAAATGGCTAAGTTATTGCAACCTATATGATTCATGCAGAGCCCATAATGCCATGTGGTTGCACTAGAAGCTTCTTAACATATGGCATCTCAAATCCATTTGTTCCTGGATGGCATTCCACAAGTGAGATACACAGGGTAGACCATTGGAAAATGGGCCCTGGTAACCACTCAACCAAAATCCACCAAGCAATTACCATTCCACCAACGTGTTTCATTCACTTAGTTGTTTTATTAAGCAAAAACATAAGTCAAAGACTTTAGTAATATTTTTCCATAGCATGTATATATTACACCCTTGGTTGCTACTAGCTAATCTAAGCATGGCAATAGCAAGTATCTTAACTTAGAGAAAAATCAAACAATTCTACAACTACTAGGATTTCCCAAGCATAGCATATAGATACTTAGTAAAAATCATCATGCAAGCCCTATACAAAATATTTCTAATGCATAGTCAAAATATTGGGACAAAAGTATGAAGCACCACTTTCTTGGTAGTTGGGGGAGTAACAACAATCCTCACAGTCACAATCACCACTAGCACCAAAATCTACACATAAAATGATAGCACCAAATTCACATTTCAAATAATCAAGCAAAAATATATGAATGCATGCAAATGCCATGTGATGATTTTTCTAAACTAAACAAGACAAGAAAAACAGTACTGATCAATAAACTAAACATTTATACATCAAATAAACTTTATTTGGTCTTTAAAACATTTTCCAAATAATTTTTTATACACAAAATAATCCTACAAATGTCTCTGCATAAAATGCCATTTTAACGGAAAGAAAATACAAAACTAAGCCCATAGATGTGTAGAATTTATTTTTGTGATTCCATTGATATCTTATTTTCATTTTTTGGATAAACAGAACAAAATTTATTGAATTTACAAGTTTAAACATTCAAAAATCATTTCTGGAATTTTAAACAGACAAGCTAGGCCACGTGGGCTGTTTCTATTGGCTGATACCGTTTTGCTCGGATCAATCAACAAGGTACGTTGGATTTAAGTGACAGTACACGTCCAGATCTGCTCATAACGGTTCGTTTAAGCTATCTAATCTTAAGCGTTAGATCTAGATCCAACGCTGCTGAGCACATGACCAAGGATGGGCGACGCTGGCGACGGCGGTGCAGCGGTGGCGCTACTGGCGATGTGGAACGGCGATTATAGCGAGGCCTAGGGGTGGTGATGATGCTTACAAGACTCGCACGTGCATGAGGGAGCTCAACGTGGTCACGGTTGGGCAGGGGGCGTGCTGTAGCGAGGCCTAGAGCACGTCGGAGTTGTAGGCGGCATCGGGTTCTTGTAGACGAGGACGTTGCCAATGCTCTGGATCGTCCTAGCACAAACCAGTGGTATCAGGAGGTGCACAGGGTCACGGCGAACACGGCAGTGTCAAGGAGAAGGCAAGGGGCCGTCAGACTTTACCTTAATCGCTCGCCGAAGTTGAGCGGCGGCTCTGTCGCTTGCAGTCGTGGATGGGGAAGGCGGCCTGGGTCATGCGCGTACAAACAAAAGGTGTCAGGAGGTGTACGAGATCACAAGGACCACGCTCGTATGAACTAGAAGGACAGGGGCGGTCGGGCTCACCGGAATTTCGTCGTCGGAGTAGCTCGGTACTACGGCGGTGCAAGTGAGATTGTGGGCAGCCTGGTGGCAGAGAAGGGGTGCTGAGTGAGGGGAAAGGAGCGGGGTGGGGAGGTGGTTATGTAGCCAGAGCGGGAGCGAGAATCACGCACAGCATAAATGGGAATTAAGCGACGATTAAACGCGACGTCACTGCGAGGAGGTAACGACGGAGAGGGTCGTCACACGGTGATTTGGGGACGATGATGACGGGGCAGGTGGGTCCGAGGCTTCAGGGAGAGGGGGGTACGCGTGAGGGTGTGAAACAAAGGGAGAGGGGGTCCCGGGTGGGCTGGCTAATGAGTTGGTTCTGCTGTTGGGCCTGATTGCTGGCGCTGGCTTTTTTATTCCTTTCTCCTTTTCTTTTTCCAAATGATTTTCCAGGAATCCTTTTCAAATGATTTCAAATGGGTTTGAATTCAAACTCTTCCTGGATTTTTCTAAAGTGAAACATGCACATATTTGTGTATAAAACATTGCTGTTCACTCAAAATTACATTGGCCATTGCGTTTAAAAATAAAATCATGCCTTAATTAATTATTTATAATAGGCATAAGAATGGTTTTGAATTCATATTTTGTTTTGAAAACTTTGATAAAGCTTTGGAAATATCAATAAAACCTATGTTCAAATCTTTTATGGTTAAAACATGTATTCTCATATTAGAGGGTAGCAATAAGGCCATTGCCTTGCTTACATAAAATAATAGACAACGATTGCTTCTGTTTTTGAAATCTTATTTGAAAATGATCCTATAATGCTTATGAATGCATGAATGATATGCAAACTTTGTATTCATGATTTTTGGGATGTTACAGTTAGTTCCAGAAAGTGTATAAAAACACCTCAAAGTATAGACAAAGAAAAGCAAAGTAGATACAAAACAAGCATGGAGCCTCAAAAATTATAGATACGTTTCCGACGTATTAGCTTCATGAGGGATGCACCACGTATACAAGGTTGCAACTTATTATGAAGCTTCTTCATATCAAAACATACAACCAGCTCACAAACAAAGCATTTGATCTTTTTCTTGCCCTGTTATGTGATGCTTTGCCATGGGTGGATTTCCTAAAATCTTATGTTGATGCCAAGAGTGTAATTTCTGAAGTTGGGCTTGGTTATGATACCGTACATGTGTGGAAGTTTGATTGTGCTTTTTTTTGGGTAGATAATGAGAACAATACACATTGTGGTGTATGTGGATTTTCTAGATGGAAAGACACAAATTGAATCAAGAAGGTGCCTCACAAGGTTTTGAGGTACTTTCCTATAATTCCAAGATTACAAATATTTTTTGTTTCAACAGAATTGTTAACACATACGAGGTGGCACAAAGAGAAGAGGGTTGTTGAGGATGATGTTTTGAGGCACCCAGCTGATGGAAAGACATGGAAACACTTTGATGAGAAGTTTGGTTGGTTTTCTGATGACCCCGAGAGCATACGGATAGGGATTGGCACAGATGAATTCAACCCCTATAGCAGTAAAATGAGCAGTTCATATAGTATGTGGCCAGTATTTGTGATTCCATATAACTTCCCACCATGGATGTGCATGGATCAATCCAAATTTATGTTGTCATTGCTTATACCAGGGAAATATTCACCAGGGAAGGATTTTAATGTATTTATGCAGCCTCTTATTAAAGATATGATGAAGCTATGGGCAGGTGTTGACAATATGATATTCTTGTAGAGGATGACTTCAAATTGAATGCTTCTTTCCTATGGTCTATTTATGACTATCCAGGGTATGCTACCATATATGTCCGTAGCACTACAGGATTTTATGCTTGCGTGTATTGTGATGAGAATCCTTGCTATGAGTCACTGAAAAAATTGGGTACACTGGACATCGTCGGTTACTTGCTAAGGATCACCCCTATAGGAGAAATAAATTTTTCAATGGTAAAGTTGAGAAGAGGGATCCACCAAGGTAGTTCAGTGCAGGATAAAAAAAGGAGAAGCTAGAATTAGTTAAGGATTATATACATGGCAAAAATCCAACTTCTCAGAAGTGCAAGCGTGTTGTTAAAGGTGAACTAACCTGGCACCTTAGGGTCATCTTACATGATTTACCTTATTGGTCCACACTTTTATTATCACACAACCTTGATGTGATGCACATTGAGAAGAACATATGTGACAACATAGTTGGTACACTTATCAAAATCGATGGAAAACCAAGGACACTATTAATGCTATAGTTGATTTGAAGAAAATGAACATTAGGAGAAAATTTTGGATGAAAGATGAAGGGGGTAGTTGTTTGAAGCCACATGCCCCCTGGACGCTTGAAAAGGAAAAGAAGAAACGTGTTTGCAGGTTTTTGAAAAAAACTAGGTTTCTAGATGGTTTTTGTTCGAACTAGGAAAGGTGTGTGGATATTGAAGCTGGAAAAGTACATGGTATGAAGACACATGACTGCCACATTCTTCTGCAGCGTAATTTAGCAGCTGGATTGAAAGGTGTCGCACCAAAAGAAATGTATGAGGCTATTGCTGATTTGGGGAGATTTTTTAGAGAGCTGTGTGCCAGAACTCTTCATGTAAAAGTCCTGAAACGACTGAAGGTAGAGATAGGTTTAATTCTTCGCAGACTTGAGAAGCTCTCCCCCTGCATTTTTTGATATCATGGTTCACTTAGCTATTCATCTTCTTGAGGAGGTTATTCTAAGGGGGCTTGTCCATTATGGCTGGATGTATCCAGTTGAGAGAAGACTAGGTTATCTTAAGACTACTATCCATAACAAAGGAAGGCCTAAAGGTTCAATTGTTGAAGGGTATATCGTCGATGATTGCGTCACATTTTGGTCTAGATATTTTAATGATGACATGGAAAAAAGATTTAACAAAGCTGAAAGGAACCAAAATAACCAAAGGGAAGTTAGTGTTGGTGAGTTCAAAGTTTTCTCTGATGGAGCCAAAGGGTTTGGAAGATCATATCTGAATTTTTTGATAAGGAATTTGATAACATGGTTTGGTATGTTCTGGACAATTGTGAAGAGGCAGGACCTTATATCAAGTAAGTTTTTTGTACATGATAATGCATAAATAATTGATGTCTATTATACTCAATATCATATTGTATCATTTTTATTCATTTGCTTTAGTGTTTGCCGAGAATAATTACTTGTTATGGGTGTTAATAACATAGACGAGGCACTCAAGAAAGTGTTCCCAACATGGCTTAAAAACCATGTGACTCAACTGAACAATGCATCTGAAGATTTGCAGTCACTTGCAGATGGGCCAGACAAGCGTGTAATTGTACACTCTGCTTGCAATGTACAGGGTGCTAGGTTTTGTACGGTCACTAGGGAGAAGAACCTAAGAACTCAAAATTGTGGGGTAACAAATAAGGCATCAGTTGGTGCTCAACAAGATAATGAGTTTTATGGTGTTCTACAGGAAGTTCTAGAGCTCAAGTATGTGCCTAACAAGCATGGTCCTAAATCAGTATTCCTGTTTTGATGCGACTGGTATGATCTAGATAGCAAAAAATTGAAGATGAAATATGATGGACACTACAAAAGTGTTAATACTTATGTTCTTTGGTACAATAACGCCCCCTTCATATTGGCAGGTCAAGTAGAATCATGTTTTTATTTGGAAGATATTGAGTTTGGTTTTCCTTGGAAAATTGTGTAGATATTCAACAATAGGAATGTCTATGATGTACCAGAAACTGAATTTGCTAATGAAGCTACTCATCAAGAGAACTTGGCATACCAGGAGGACATATGTCAAATGGATCGTAGATTTCAACATGTAGTTTTCAAAGAAGATGAACATGATGATGTCGAGGTTGTTGATCGTCCAGACGAAGTGGAACATGTTGCTTCAAGATTTGTCCAAGATATAGAAAAGGAATACAACAATATAGAGGATATGGACATAAGTAATGATGAACATGTTTACAACATGGAAGACCTTGCAAATGATGTTGAACGCATGAACTCTGAGTATGACACAGATGTTGAGGATTAGATATGTGTACTATATTATTAATAATTTTGGGAAAACTTGGTGGATTATGAACCAAACTCATGTGGTGTAACCATAAACAGTGATACCAATGAATCTAGATATTTATAAATGAAAAGGCAGGACACATAGTTTTCTCCACACACACGTTACACTATTACTAGAGTTAGAAACACATACTACTTCCAACAAACATGACTAGCTACTTGTAGATGTTATGGTAGATCAGTTCTAATAACCACTTCGATGCTTGCCCCCATGTTTGAAGAAGTACCCTGGTTCACTAGATTGATGATGCGAAACAGTTCATACGCGACATATCCATCAGTGGAAGCATACTCCAGGTTCTTCTCTACAAGTGGCTGCTATTCCCAGTAGTCATGTCCTTGGCGTTTGGCAATGTCCTTGACAAAGGAAACCTTCATTCCTCCATACCTAGGGTGGATGAGCTTTTCAGCCATGGTAGCCATCCAGCCCTTTATCCATGACCTTTCAGTTTGAAGATGTCCTAGATGTCAATGTGTTTGCCTTGTGGAACGTACAACCATTATTCCCGCAACAATCTATTGTCATTCCTTATGTCCACACCAACGAAAGTTACATTTCTATGCCAAAGGAAATCCTGAAGGCTAGCAACATAGTCATTGCACCTACATTGCATAATTTAAATTAGAAAGTTCAAAATATGTTGCGGTAACAAATACAATGATTCTCTGTTAAAAGAATGAAATGGCATGCTCGAACTGTGCCATTTTATTACTGGAAAAGATTTAATCTTTTTCGAAGTTTTAAATGGCTATCTAAAGTAACATTACAAATAGGACTACTACAAGGTGTACTAGCAATTTATATTTGAAGAAGCACATTCACAAATATAACACCAGCAGTTCTGATTTTCAAAGTAACTTTACAAATAAGACTAGAGAATTTCCTACTTAGGCATTCACAAATATAAGACAAGCAATTCATATTGTTATTATCTCCAAAAGATGCACATATTGAAACAAGGAACCTGCCTGATGTTTTTTTGTTCATTCAGAAATTTTGGTTACAACATTCTGTACCTACAATTGGGCCAATAGGTTGGGGGTGGAAATGGGCCATGGAGACCTTTTGGGACACTATTGGGGGACAAATGGGCCAAATATGACTGGATTTTAGATAACATTTTACTGGGCTTAGGGGGGCGCCCCTCTCCCTAGGATTTATAGTGATGCACATGAGGTGCAACATTACCTTACTCGAAAAAAAAGGAGAAACAAAGTGCATAAGCAAATGAATTGCAACAAATCGAACATACTTTAGTACACAAAATGGTAGTTGCAGATTCATTCGAAGTTGAATCTATAAAATTAGTCCCTTTTTGAGGTATGTAGTACCTGATTAAGTACAGGTAATTGCAGATTTAGTACCTGATTATGTGGAAGACGGGGACGTGTTCCTTCATCGCAATCTGCATGACCATAATCTTTCTCTGCGTGATGTTGTACTCCAGATCGAGCCTGACAAAACTTACCTCCTCGTCCTCGAGCCACTCCAGGTACATGGAGAGGACATTATCGACTGTGCTTCCCTCGTTGGTTTAGATGGCTTGGATCACAGTGTCGCCATGGACACGAAACTGATGAACCTCCGTTATTCGCTTGTCGTCGTCCATGCCCAGGAGGAAGTCGAAATGCATCAAAGCCAAGGCTCCCACACCCATGGAGGAAGAGGATATACGGGAAGAAAAGGGAGAGATGATTGGAACAAGAGAAATCTAGCAGCGCTCTCAAGAACCGCCGTCAAAGAAATAAGGATCAGAGATTGGGGCTTTTGTCAGGACGCAGTTTACCCCTCGATTTTTGTCCGTCTGTTCGATTTTCTCCATTAGGAAAAATAAAAATGTTAAAATACCTTGACGATATCTCGTAGCAATATACTAGTACGCGTTAAAACCAGGAGAATAAAAATTTAATTTATTCTATACCTACCGCAGTAACTAGTGGCACATTAAAGCGCGTGGAAAACAAATATGCACTTCTATTCATTACGTATCAAATTACACTACTTTTCGAATACCCTAGTATGCACATATATGAACGTGTCATACACATTAACTTGTGCATTGTCATGTGTTAATTACATAATAAAATGAGTAAATTTATGAAGATATTCATAAGTGCACGCATTAAATATTGCAAACTCAATCATTGAAAAGATTAATTTGTAGCCTTCTTAAAATCATCAAACCTTAATGTATTGCAACAGTACACACATCTTGAAAATCGTGCATAAATAATAGTCTTCAAGTCAAATATGACATTACTAGTAGAGGCAACATTGTAATGTCTTAAAACTACTGACCAAGTTCAACATCTGGCACATGAGAGACAAATAGATAGGCGCCATAATCACCGAGCATCATGAGAAACTTGTGTCCAATCACAAAAGTATGTTCCTTCTATATGAATTTGTCCCATCTGTTGACGCACGCACGAAGATCATCATTAGAATGGTGTACATCGATGGAACCCTTGTTTTAGAATCACAAACTATAGTTATAGCACCTTCTTTGGCCATGTCATTTGGAAGAAGACGTCGAGGCAGTTTTTGTTGAAAATATGCAAACAATGGTATTTGTGTCAATTCAGAAGCATTAACTAAGTTCGTTGAATTATGATGTAATAAAAAATCAATAAACATTAAATACCATAAAATTCTTGGTGCAGTTGAACCAATTCAAGGTATGAATCAGTCCATAAGCTCTTCCAGCATCATTATGGTCTACATACGTCTCAAGATTTCCCACCTCTGTGCACACCTTCTCCATCATTCTCCAATTAACTTGGGTTCCCCTAGTTGTAGTGAGACAATCAACTATGTCTCTCTTGTCAACTCCCAAATGGTAGTATGCTACAAACAAAATGTGGCAAAAAAGATATGCATTGAGCTTTTGGCAAATTAGTTCAATCATAATATGTTAATCAAACCCATAATGAAATTAAAATAGAAGTATTACTTGGATGGATGATAGGGAAATTTCCACAGAACGCACTATTTGATTCACAAAGAACCCTGTTAATGGTGAATTTCACATGCCGTCCCCTTTGAATTTTGTAGACTCTACAAAATTGTTTTCAACTATCACCACTGATGAAAGTTAGATTTGGTTCATTCGTAACCATCAAAATAAATTCAAAATTTTCAGGGGTAGTAAAGGAAGCATGGATTTTGCCCTTTTTCATGCCTTTCACTGAGTACTTATTCAGCAAAATAGATCTTGAATAGCATGGGGGAACCTGCATAGCGTGTATGACACAATAAAAAAGACACTTACATGGAATAATAATAAATAACCCCTCAAAATATTCATAAGTACATGATAGTCCCTTTAAATAACCCCTTACAGCAGATCTTAACATATACGCACTCCGTTTCATTCTATATTGCCTATAGTTTCTCTTGGGTAATTAAGAAATGCATGTGGTGGAAAAATTAAAATACTTTTGAGCAGGATTTCTCTTGGTTAATTGACGTGATAGAATAGAGGAGTTTTCCGCATACATGAAATACTATATACTTTATATAAAGTCCATGTAAAAGTTGTCTACATGAGGGAGTATAAAACGATTTGCACATTCATATGTGGTTGGATAATAAAATCCTACCGTCCTCTCCTCGAATCCTGCTTGTATGGTAAATGCGAAAATTGTTCTTGTGAAATGCAGCTATGCACGGATCCTTGGTTTCGAAACAAATACCACACTATATGATAAATCAGATCATGAGTGCAATCAGCCAGATCTACAAGATATGCCGACAATTTTCACACCCGAAAGGACAAACAATCTCAGGTAGTAGAGTTTACACATCGTTGGGACAAGACAACATACGTACCTCGACAGTCATCGCCATAGTTCTCTTGGTGGTGTGTAACATCCCAAAAATATTAATCAAGGTTATCAATTCCAATCATCCAAATTTAGGGTTAGCAAAAACTTTTATTAATTAAAATCACTATGAATGTATGTGTGTATGTGATGAATGCATGAATGCTTGAATGGACTTGTTTGATTGTTGTGAATGGCAAGGATTGGTTTAAAGAAGAAAACAACATCATCTAAATAATTTCCAAGCAGAATCAATTTATTAGAAATTCAAAAACAAACAAAATAAACAAATGGTCATTTTTGTCAATCTTGCTCACTAGACCACTTTGAGTGTTTCTAGTCCAAGATTTCAAACAGAAACAAATCCATTTATTTTCACCCCTTTCTAGACCAAGTGAAAGTGAACCCAAGCCCACCTTGCAAACCCACAGAAACATTTGGCAACCCTATTTAAATAACATTTGAAATTTGAATCTAGTTCATATGGGAAGATCACCATTTTTTAAAACCCAACCAAACCAGTTCACCTTGACAAATCCAACCAAACAGATACTCCCTAGTATGGAACCATTGCACCCACCAAGTTTCATACAAAAATTCAAATATGAATTTCTTTCGGCCATTTCATCAAACACTTGGAGACAGAAAATCAAATTGGCCAAACTTCACTGTTTTGAGCAGTAATTTTTGCAAGCATTGTTCACCATTGATCACCCATGTCTCCCCCAGTGCCAACCAACACACTTAACTAACCTAGACCCCTACCATTGCACCATACCGTGCCAACCCGAGAGCACCCTTGCCAGCCGACCATGGCTAGCTATCCAGAGCAAGTGTCGCGCTTAGCCACCGTGTCCAGGACGCACGAAACCGTCCACCGCCACCCCCTGTCCAGCCCTCGACCCCTGCCAGGCACTGGACCACAGAGAACACACGCGCCCATTTCTCTGCGACCATGCCGAGAGCGCGTCAGAGCGTCGCGCTCGACATGCTTGCATAGACCGCGCCCTGCCTTCGGCGCTCGTGTATGTGATCACCACCGTCCCAGGAACCTCCCAGACAACCCCATTCGCCGCCGCGCGACCCGTAGCCACTGTGCGCCATCAAAATCGTCGTCGATGCCGCTTAGAGCATCGACGCATTCCGACCGAACCGCACCGCCCTTGCCACGCCATCAAGACGTTGAGCATCGCCAGGAGACAACGCACCGTCCCCTACCTTCAGCCATGCCGTTAGCTCACTGTAACGCCGACCCCGACGAGCTCATCCCGCACCCTTCGGTTCCCTCTTCGCAGTATAAATAGAGGCCTTCCTCGTTCGATTTCTTCACACCATTCAACTCCCCACCTCTCACTGATCGTGCCCACATCTTCCCGGATCAAGGCGAGCGCAGCATCACCGGAATTTTGCCGGAGCCTTCCGCTGCTAGAGGAGAAGGGCGCCGTCGATTGGAGCCGCCCCAGGAGGAGCCGCCAGTACCAGGAGAATCACCGTCGTCTACTTCGTCGTTCGCCCCCATCGCCTGAGCACCGGTGAGCCGCCACAGACCCCCCACTGGCCGCGCTAGGGTTTGAACTCATCGTGTTCTGTTCGATGAGGACAATGACCCTCATCCATTGATCTTACATCTAATCCTACGGTTGTAATAGCCACATACCCCTTCACACCCCCTATCTCACTGACGAGTGGGGACACCACTTAAACCATCCCGCGTGCGCTGTGTGCAGTGGGCCGGCCCAGTTTAGTTCCCGCGCAACCCAGTTAGTTTAAAATTAGATTTTTCATTTTAGTTTCAAACCTAGTTCTGTCTGTTGATTCAAAAATCAATTCAGAGAGATTAACTGAACCAAATTGCATGAAACCAATTTTGTTAGGAAGGTATTGAAATTCTTAATTCAAGCCCCTTGGATTCAAACCATTTGGAATTATAGATCACTTAAAGTAAAAATAACAAGGCGGAGACTTTTCTGCATTCAAACATTTTTAAAAATTCAACCATAAAAGCTTTTGAGTTGATTCCAACTCTCAAGAATCATATTTGATAAGACCTTTCTGAATATAAAACATATCTAGGTTTACTTGCAGTAATAATGGATAGGTAATAAAAGAATGCCCCATAGGAATTTCTAGTCACTTTAATTAATTAAAATAAAAAGGTTAAACCTTATTAAATTGTGACACCATTTTAAATCACATTCCCAAGTATTGAAATATGTGGTGATGACATGTGTCAACATGATCCCATGTTTTAATTGGAGAATATTAAGTAGTTTTTCAATGAGTAGAAATTACTTTTCTAAAATAAAATAAATAAAACTATTGCCTTAATTCTTGTGATGATTGTGATGATGCTAGGTCATCTAGTGTGAACCTTTGTGTGCTAAATATAAGTAGTTAAGTATTGTTTCGTGATTGTGTACTTCATATTTATTTATAGACGCTAGTACCGACCAAGGATAAGAAGAGGAAGGAGATTACTACGAGGAAGAAGCCGAGGAGAACTTCAACCACTACACTGCACAAGTGTAACACCCTCGCCTGATAAGGATGAGTTCATGTGTATAGTGCCAATCCCTGGATCGGTTCACTGGCACACACAGTACAAAATGATACCAAATATAACTGTGCATCATAAATACAACGAATATGATCCAGAATGTACATTATTTATCCAAGTACACAGCGGAAAACGAATATAAGGTAGATCTCCATCCTTCAAATGTGCCACAGGCGAACAATTGTTGAGTGGAGTCTCACGACCTATGAACGATCACTCATATACGATATAACCTGCAACATTAAATGTTGCAGCCACGAATGCTCAATACATTGAATGTATGGCAAGTAGGCTAAAGTGGTTAACAACAGATCTATCAACTACATGCTTATTTGGCCAAGTGGAGTTCAGGCTCATTTGCATAAAGCAACAGTTTTATCCTAACATTTGTAACAAAGTAGTTTTCCAATATGATAAATAGGACACTCTGGTTCACTCCCAGGTGCTCCTACCCAATTATGTTCACCCAACAAGTTTTAAGTAATTAAGAAATAAGAATGAGTGAGAAATATCATAGCATCGATGTCGGTTGCTCAAATTGTCCATAACCGGGACACGGCTAAGCACTTAGTTTATACACCTGCAGGGGTTAGTACACTTACCCATGTGACTTGGCCAGCCAGCTGCACCACCACTCTCATATTGGGTGATGATAGGGAGAAGTCCAAGAAGGAACCGTTCGGGAAGTAGCTCCCCAATCCCGACGCGCACCGGTCCAACCTACACTATCTACATCTCTAGATACGCGGGTTCGAGTTACCACAACCTATTGAGTTCAACCAACCGCCCATTTCATTATTGGCACATGGTTGCACACGAAAGCTACCAAACAAAAAAACAATCATTTCTCAGTGTCCTGGGCGGCATTCCCCACCAAAATCCACACTCTATGACCCAATCAATGCCATTCCTCCCAGGTGGTTCATTAAAACATGTTGGTTTGTCATTTAGCAAAACATAAGCCTTTAAAAACATATAACTTTTCATGATGTGATTCCCTTCCTCGTCTAAATAGCATAGCTAAGCAATCTACCAATACGATGGCTCATAAACAAGGAATACTAGGGAATAATATGGGATATAGCATAGCATATACACATCAATTCCTACGGATGCAATTCTACAAAAGCATCTACAATGCATAGGAAAACAATAGGACATTTATGACCAAGATAGCACCACTTGCCTTTGTTGTAGATGTAGTCGATTTGATAATCCTCACAATTATAATGGCCTCTTTCATAATAACCACAATACTTGCAATCATAGTAGTTGCAATCACAGTAGTTGCACTCCTCGCAATCTAACGCTTGAAGCAAACACAACAAACACCATTCAAAACATTGCAAACATACAACAGTGCAACATTAAAAGAAAACAATGATGAACAAATGCATGCATGACGATTTAATGAGTCACAATGGTTGCATTTAGTGTTCTAAACATAGTTAGATTACATGATGCATGTGGAAAGTCATTTAATGCACTAAAGCTTTTATTACTAAGTTGTATCGATTTAATATGGCGTATACCACTTTAATTGAACTAAATATGTTTATGTCGTATTAAATTGTGAACTAGATGCTACTGGATAGATAATGCAATTTGGAGATAGTGGCAATTTGAATCACCTAAAAAGGAGTTATAGATATTTTCTTATGATTAAAACACTATTTCAATGGGTTTAAATATTTCTGTATGAATTTCTGTTTTAACAGTACCAAATAATTTGTCATGCAATTTATCTGTATAGATATTGTCAATACAAAACCTTAGCACTTGGATTCACCCTAATCGGAGTTATAGATCTTTTTGTATGATTTAAATAGTGTTTAATGGGTTTTAAATGATTCGTATGGTTTTTGTTGTCTAGAAATCAAACTAAAATTATATCTGTAATCTCCACGGAATTGTGATTTCAGGGACATATTATTTGTAATTTTCTGAATAGTATTTATTTTCTTATGAATTTATTACTCTAAATAGTCCATTAAATCATTTAAATCTTAATGGTAAAACCTTACAGTAAAATGCTGAACTAATTGCATATTGATGATCTACATGGAACCAGCTTTCCATCGGTATATCATTTATATTTTTGTGACAAGCAATTAGTTTACTATGAATTTAATGATTTATAAGGACATTAAAACTAATTAAATTGCTACGGGTTAAATAATATGCAAAGGCTAGATCCAATCAGATATTATTAAAGTACATTACAGTAGCTTCAATTTGATATATTGTTCATATTTTTCGGAGTTATAGATAATTTCTTATGAATTTATTAACCTAAAAGACCATTAAAACTAATTAAATTGCTGCAGTAACCACGTACAGTAAAAGTTGGATCTATTCTGATAAGATGATTCTACGTGAAATTATCTTCAATTTGATATATTATACGCAATTTTTATACGTGGTATGAATTTCTAATGAATTTTACAAGTTAGATCTATAATGTGCAATTTTAAATTCGAACGGAATATTCCAGGAAATATTCCGCTGACTGGACAGGTTGACTTTGCATGCTGACTGGGACTACATATTGACCTTACGTTGACGTGGCGTTGATGAGGAAGATGACCAGGATGACGACAAGGCACGCACCGGTTTGATTGGATCTCGACCGTCTGGATAGGATCCGGTGCTAGAAGAAGAGATTGACCCGATTTTGGCTCAGAATAGAGAAGAAATAGATCTGTGTTAGAGAGACAAATCCGTAGGTCAAATCAAAAAACTCAGAACATGAAAGTTGTGGGTAATCATTATTCCTACCTTCTCACCAAAGGAATTTGGATTTGAAGAAACGAGCGCGAGTAGATCTTGGATATACACCGTAAAATCTAAAATATTGCGATACAAAATTCTTCGGCTGTGGTGGATTAAAAGAGGTGAGGTTTGTCGGGATTGAAATATTTCGACGATCCCTACAACTTTCATTTTTTGACCGAAGGCAAACGACGAAGTCTAAATGGGTTAAAAAGCGAAATAAGATTCGGGCATATGTAGATTCAGGATTTCGAGAGGAAAATCTCGTACAGCTGTGGCTCCCCGAGTTTATATGAAGGTTTAGGATGGTTTAGAGATAAGCCTTGGAGTAGGGAACAAGTAGAAACAAACGGAAATCGATTCGGAGTTGTAGATAAAAAGTTATAAGAGTTTGAGTAGAGATAGGTATAGAAAATCAGTTTTCGCACGCTTGAGAAATTTGATGCGTCTTGTACGGCGGCTGGCTCGGTCCGGGTGGGCCGGCCCGTTAGAATTTTTTTTCTTTTTTTTTCTTTTTCTTTTTCTGTTTACTTGTTTTCCTTATATCTTTTGCATACGAACTCCAAATGACATGATTCTTGTTTCTAAATTTTTCTAAAATCGAATAGATCATTATATGATCAAAATTATAATCTTTTTACTAGTTTGGAAATAGTGGATTATATCCTTGTATATTCCATTTTATTTATATCTTTATTTGTTTGTATTTGTTCCATAACTTTTTCATACTAGCTCCAAATGAGCTCAATTTTGTTTCTAAAATTTTGTAATATTAATTGGATCTCTTTAGGCTATAATTTAGCAATAATCTATGCCTTAGCAATAGTGGGTTTTATAAATTCAATTTAATTACTCTTAGGAACATTTGGGCGAATCAACTATAGGATTTAGATACCAGGATTTGGATTCGGTTTGTGAGAACTTTGCATGGATGTAATGAAATGCTTATGAATGCTTCATGATTTTAATTTTAAAGTATTGCATACCAATTCTACAATCCATAATCAATCCATGCCCTTTTGCCTATATGGCTACTTAGGTCATAATAAAAGAATATAAGATTTTGAATTCAAGGTTGAGAGGATTTTCTATTCAAAAAGTTTCTTCTCTTTGAGAATTTTCAACATAGTCAAGAAAGCAATCAATCAAACTTATTTATTCATTTCACATTCCAAAATTAGGAGAATTTTGGGATGTGACAGACTACCAACCTTAAAAGAAATCTCGTCCCGAGATTTGGGAAGGCTAGAAAGAAAGAAAGGTTCGGGATCCATTAGGATACTACGACCCTTAAAAGAAAATTGACTAGGTCACTTCTTGAGGATTCACTTAGCTCAGATTGGTTCTCCTTTAGTCTTTTATTGGCACAATGTCTCTAGCACATTCTAAACATCATGATTGATAGTTTTCGAGAAAGCACTTCTTAAACTAGCAAAACTCTCATGGTGGGCAAATAGGGAACGTTTACTTCACGGTGCCCATAATTCACGGTTGGGATTCATCCTTACCTTACATCCTTTGCTTAGCAATGGATGCTTTTAGAAGGGTGTAATAATATACCATTCTAGGGTTTAGGCTCAACGTCGACTCTCTGCTAAGGTTGAAAAGGGCACTCAAGATTCGCAAAGCCAACAGTACAAGAGCGAATAATAAGAGTAGTAGGAATGGTGATCAATCCATCTTGCACCCAAATCATTACCCTGTATGAGGATAGGTGAATCATGTTTTTCCTATCACTCGGGCATTCTCACTTGCCTTGAAGAATGTTTCCATGGGCACGAGCTAATGCTCTATGTATACTCTCATGTATTCAATCAACAAAGCTACTACTAAAACTAAGCTATCGATACTTCAACTTTCAGGTTGTGTAATCTACTACATGACATCATTTCAACACTTCATACTCCCACATCTCTTTTTTTCCATTAGGTGAAGCATTCTCCTTCTTAAATGCATTGTGTTGTCAAACCTTCCACTTAACACATCATTATATCTCCAAGGGTTCAAGATAGGGAAGAATAGATTCTATAGGAAAGAAACAACTAAGAAAATAATCCTACACATAACTATATGAAGCAATCAATGTCACAAACAAGCAAACAATCATAAGAAATCAACACACAAGCAAGCACTTGCGTAACAATAATATAGAGGTCTAAATTTAGTAGTATATAACCACAAAATAGATTGAAATCATTGGGAACAATACTAGAGTAAAATAGAGCAACATATAAGCAATAAACAAATCTGTCAAAACGGTACAGCAGACTTCACGAATTTTTCTGACCGATCTAAACTCGTCAGGAATTTTAGCCAATTTTTGTGCATGTACTACAGGTAATTACGCTCCAGATCCTATTTTTGTATATTTTTATGAGTTAACAATAAAATATGACAAATCGCGCGGTACAACAGGTCAGGCAGAAAACTGCAGCAGTTATTCCACGAATTTCAATCCATTCACACCATTAAACTAATCTAAAAACCTCATCACAATTTCAGAAACATTAGAATTCAAAACTAACTGATCCTAAACAAAGCATCACACAAAATAGCTCAATACAACCAAGCAAACAACCTATATTGTCATACCACATAAGTTGGTAAGAACAATATGCCAACACGATAGCGATGATCTCCTAAAGAGATAAAATATGGTGGTCCAGACCTACCCAAACTTGGTGAGATGTTCATTTATGTCATGTTATTTGTTCTTTACTTGTAGGCCAACTCTCACATAGTGATTCTCTTTATAGAAGCTATTAATAACATTTTCCAATTCTTGTAGTTGTTATAGTTGATCACCTCTTTACTAATCCAATGAATGGACATCTACGAGTTTGAACAAGGAGAGGTGTTGAAAAATGATAGACAAGGAATATAAGACTCTAACAAGTATAAAATATGATAGTTCTCCTAATAGAGGTCTTCTATTACTAATCCATTTCTAAGGTCACGATCCTACAGTCAACACACAGCTCTGATACCATCTTGTAACACCCTCGCTTAATAAGGCTGAGTTCATGTGTATAGTGCCAATCCCTGGATCGGTTCACTGGCACACACAGTACAAAATGATACCAAATATAACTGTGCATCATAAATACAACGAATATGATCCAGAATGTACATTATTTATCCAAGTACACAGCGGAAAACGAATATAAGGTAGATCTCCGTCCTTCAAATGTGCCACAGGCGAACAATTGTTGAGTGGAGTCTCGCGACCTATGAACGATCACTCATATACGATATAACCTGCAACATGAAACGTTGCAGCCACGAATGCTCAATACATTGAATGTATGGAAAGTAGGCTAAAGTGGTTAACAACAGATATATCAACTACATGCTTATTTGGCCAAGTGGAGTTCAGGCTCATTTGCATAAAACAACAGTTTTATCCTAACATTTGTAACAAAGTAGTTTTCCAATACGATAAATAGGACACTCTGGTTCACTCCCAGGTGCTCCTACCCAATTATGTTCACCCAACAAGTTTTAAGTAATTAAGGATGGTTAGAGATAGGCCTTGGAGTAGGGAACAAGTAGAAACAAATGGAAATCGATTCGGAGTTGTAGATAAAAAGTTATAAGAGTTTGAGTAGAGATAGGTATAGAAAATCAGTTTTTGCACGCTTGAGAAATTTGGGCGTACGTGCGCGCTGGCCGGCTGGCTCGGTCCGGGTGGGCCGGCCCGTTAGAATTTTTTTCTTTTTCTTTTTCTTTTTCTTTTTCTTTTTCTGTTTACTTGTTTTCCTTATATCTTTTGCATACGAACTCCAAATGACATGATTCTTGTTTCTAAATTTTTCTAAAATCGAATAGATCATTATAGGATCAAAATTGTAATCTTTTTACTAGTTTGGAAATAGTGGATTTATAAATCCTTGTATATTCCATTTTATTTATATCTTTATTTGTTTGTATTTGTTCCATAACTTTTTCATACTAGCTCCAAATGAGCTCAATTTTGTTTCTAAAATTTTGTAATATTTATTGGATCTCTTTAGGCTATAATTTAGCAATAATCTCTGCCTTAGCAATAGTGGGTTTTATAAATTCAATTTAATTACTCTTAGGAACATTTGGGCGAATCAACTATAGGATTTAGATACCAGGATTTGGATTCGGTTTGTGAGAACTTTGCATGGATGTAATGAAATGCTTATGAATGCTTCATGATTTTCATTTTAAAGTCTTGCATACCAATTCTACAATCCATAATCAATCCATGCCCTTTTGCCTATATGGCTACTTAGGTCATAACAAAAGAATATAAGATTTTGAATTCAAGGTTGAGAGGATTTTCTATTCAAAAAGTTTCTTCTCTTTGAGAATTTTCAACATAGTCAAGCAATCAATCAAACTTATTTATTCATTTCACATTCCAAAATTAGGAGAATTTTGGGATGTGACAACAAGGCAAGCTAACACTTGCAACTTTGCAAGCTACTATCTTAGCAAGCTAAGCTAAACCATGCAAGTTTTACTTGCAAAATTAAACCTACAAGATAACCTATGCAATGCATTAGGCATGCCTTGGTTATACCACCTTATTACACGAAATCCCAGTTTTACTTGCAAGCTTGATTATTTTATTTCTTTATCAAAGCTCTTTATT